>OX438614.1:877903-2171653 GCA_949316135.1 Choreutis nemorana
TATTCATTAACTCATGCCGTTATTAATCCATCGAGAGAGGCAGGCATAGGTGTTATACACCGCATTTCGCATGTTACGTTGAATCCCACTGTAACACAGGTTGCGAATCTGTCGCCAAGATAAGATATTAGATATTCGCACTTAAAAAAATATACATTTTAGCATCCAAATCAATCTATTTCCAACTAAACAGTGCACTCAATTGATTCTAGGAAGAAGATATAGAAGGTGATTTTGATCCTGAGGAGCACGACCGCCGCATGCGGAAGATATTCGACGAGCAGTACTACGGAGATGCTGATGATAAGAAACCAGAGTTCCCTGACCTGGACGAGGAATTGGAGATAGGTGAGGTTTCTTAAAATATGTTATTTACTATAATATTTACTACATAAGCATTGCAATAATAATTAAATGTAAATCGTAAAAAATCCCTTTATACATACCTAAATATATAATAATGCTGCGCCTACCTGTGATTTAAGTTCATACATATTTATTGTTTTAAACACCAAGTGATTAACTGTGCTAAAGTATAATCTTAGTTGGTAAGCCTAAATAAATGACAAAAAAAGGCAAGTCTCGCATCTCAGTTCTTCTACCGTAAATATTGAGATCAATGTAATACCAATTCGGTTAATTTATTCAGTCACTTAAGGCACCTTCTGCCTTAATTATGACGTATTTAGCTAAACTAACAATATATATATATATATATATATATATATATATTATATAGACCATATCAATATAAAACAAATGATATATAAACACGGACTAATATAAACAAAATGATATATCATTAATTTCTTGGACTTAGTAATGCAGACACTGAGAAAGTAATGATCTCCAAAAATAAAATATAAACTTTAAACCCCTCTACTCTTCTCTATTTTAAAATAATATATCTATCTCGCTTTTCCTCCAACTTCACACTCGCACCCAATAAAAATATTTACCCAAACTTACACACACACACACACGTCTTTAACAAACGCAAACACATGTCACAAAATCACGTAGTTAATCTTTATTTTAATATTTTTATACTATAAATTTATTCTGTCACTCAATTATAATGTTTCCTATAACCCTATGATTTGATGTTAAATAGTATCGACCAGCGCCAACACTCACTGCCCTGCTAAGTCACAGGATTCTCCTATTTTATAAATTAATAAATAAAATAAATTTTAGAGGGCATGGAATTTCATAAACTATAACATCTCTAATCACAATTTTCTGTAATATTTTTCATGTAAATTGGCTGAAAAATAAATGTTTTAAATAAACAGAATGACTTGGCCATAGCATAAATCAAAGTATATTTATCTATCTATCTACAAGTAATACACTTCTTCTTAAATAAGATTGTTTAGTGCGGTTCTTTTATTATTTTAATCTGGGTAAAATAATTAATGTGAAAGTGATAAGTGTCAAAATTGCATATTGACAGAGAACTGGGACAAATACGAACCTGATGCTGAACGGGAGGCACCTCAAGATGAAGACGATCTACATTGTGAAGACGAAGAGTTTAACGTCAGTATCCAATTGTTCCATGAAATACAATTTAAATAATGAATTGAAAATTTCTCATAGGCAAAACTAGACTCCTGTTTTTTTCATATTTGCCCTTTTTTTACTTAAAACTTTTTTTCAATTTCTTAAAAAATATATAAGATCTTGTTAACTTACCTAACCAACGAGAATAGATTTCTTTATATTAATTTATTTATAGACAATTTCATATCAAACCTATAAATATATCTCAATCATTTCATCTTACAAGCTAACACAGAAAAAAATCAAAGCGCTTAAAAGATTAATTATTATACAACCATACAATCTCCACAACAGATGGACGCAGACTACGATCCTAAAAAGGCAAAGGCTAACCTCATAGAGGAACTGGTGAAATCCCAAGGCAAGAAACGTAGGAACAGAAAGAAGAAGTCAGTTTTGGCCGCGTTGCTTGCCACTGAGAAACCTAAATACGTCCCAACAGTCGCAGATAAAACATACGAGCAACATCTTGAGGAATATTACAAGATGGACTGTGAAGATATCATTGGAGGTGATCTCCCAACCAGGTTTAAGTACAGAGAAGTGGTGCCAAATGACTATGGGTTGACCATTGAAGAGGTATGGATTATCATAGTAATAATAATAATAATAACCACATCACGACACACACATTGACACAGCCCTGTAGTAAGTATCGTAAGAACTTGTGTCTCAGGCACTAAGTAACGAGATGGTATATACTACATAGATAAGAATACGACATCCAAGACCGGTAAGCGAAACAATGCGTCTTGCAAATAACACAAAGTCCCGCCCCCGCCGGGATTCGAACCCGGAACCTTTAGCGTAGCAGTCAGCTGTTTACACCACTGCGCCACCGAGGTCGACAAAAAATAAATGATAAACCTCTAACTTTCTTTTTGTATGTAATCTTTTACACTTAACAGCTGACCATATTTATTCGCTTGATATTAACAATCGCTGTATCTCTTAAAGTGTGTGTAATTTAATCTTTTACTATAATACGGAACCCTTGAAGTAAATGACCGACTCGAACATGTCTAGTTTTTATCCAATTAATTGGAAAAAATAATGTCAACTTAAATTTTACGAAAACTACCCAAGAAACCTCTTATAAATATCATAACTTTTATTCCTTAGATTCTTCTAGCAGACGACAAGGAGCTAACACAGTGGGTCCCGTTAAAGAAGATAGTGAAGCATCGTCCGCAGAACGTAGAACAGAGTGAGATAAACACGTATCGACAGAAAGCTGCAGATGTTAATCTAAAGAAGAAAATGCTGCCGAGCCTCTTCAAAGACCTTCCGGAGTAAGTTCCAACTTCTATATTAAAAAATAAAAAACATGCACCAAATAGGATTGTTTACGATATTATCATTTCAGTTTTAATTGACTACCTTCATTATTATAATTTAATTTTAAATTGATAGTGTAACAATTATGTTTAATTTATCTAGTAATTTTTCTTGTGTATAGTTTTTTTATGTATTAACGTTGTAATGAATATTTTGCTTGTCGGGCGAGGATTTTTTTCTGACTAAAATAATAATGACATCTGTATTTGACGAAAAATAATACGAATAAATATTCATTTTATAACCTAAAAGGTCCCTGGAATAATGTATGTGTCAGATTTTGGTATTCATTGGTCTTACAGCTAAACATTTTAGTCCATAAAACCTTCTATCGTGACTGTCATACAAATTTTTCAACAAAAAAATTAAATTTCATTTACATTCAAGAGTACTAATGTATTTTTTTCGGGGCACACCCGCCACTCTGTCCCACCACTGCAACTCCTGTTTATCAGGATCAACAGTGGCGTCCTTTGATCGAATAATCAACGAATAATGCAGCTGTGCAGTGATGCACAGGCTGTGCCCGGACACCCTACCGGCTGTCTTGGAACCCGCAACGAACTTAATCAGAAGAAATAGGAGGTAGTAAGAAAGCGGTTTCAGACTTCCCTCCCAGCAAAGCGGAGACAGCAATTGAAATGGCCCAGAGGCCCAAAAATCTAAAGGGGAGACAGTCAGGAGACGCCTGACCGTCTAAACACCACGGTATGCCACTAACTAACAGGGGATAAATTAGATACTAACCTAAATCTTACACCAGTAATATTGGTGACAAAACTTTTTAAAGGCACGGAAGTTTCCCTTCGTTTTCACAAGATCTAGGTAATAAATAGGACTACACGCAGATACTTGAATCGAATTCAACATGATTAACCGTTCGTCATGCCAGAGACTACACTCCCACAAGATATGATGGGCAGTTTGCACAAATTCTTGATCCGACGTTGAACATTCGCAAAAAGGTGACGGCACCAAGTTAAATGAATAAAGTTTGCCCTTAAAGTTACCATGCCCGGTTAGAAATTGGGCTACGCAATGATCGATATCAAGCCACGTTTTATTTAACCGTTCGCGCACTATAGGGAAAAATTTAAATAAATGCCGCCCCTTAGTCGAAGTATCCCATCTAGTTTGCCATTCGTCGATTAGTTTTTTATGAACGTTGTCGTTGCTATCAAATAATCTACTGATTTTAGCCCTATCCTTCGGTTTTAGAAAATCTGAACTCATACCATTCCGCGAGTTGTAATACATTGCCGCACGCCGTTGTATTTCCAAATCTACCGGTAAAACGCCCGCAAGAATCGGCAGGGCCTCAGTGCTGACGGTTCTATACGCTTTACAAAGAAAAATTAACGCTAATCTCTGACTCTGAAGCAATTTACGTCGCGCAGCGCCAATTGTGGCTCTATCCGCCCACACGGGGGCTCCGTAACAAATGCAACCCAAGAAAGTAGCAGTATAAATTATTTTTAATGACTTAAACGACAATCCCCAGGTCGAAGTTGATATTCTATTTAACGCATAAAAATTTCGTTTTGATTTTTCGCAAACTTGCTTAATGTGCTCAATAAAATGGAATTTCTTTTCAAGTATCAAACCGAGATAACAAACTGAGTCTTTCTTTTTAACTGTAACTGAATTAAATTTAAAGCGCGGTAGCCCTACTAAGTTTCCTTTTAACATTAAATACTGTGTTTTATGGGCTGCGAACTCAAGATGATTTCTCTTTCCCCAGTCGGCCACCAGACGTAGGCAGGACTCAGCTAACAACTCAACTCCTGTTCTTGTATGAGATTGAATAAGCAGGAGACCGTCGTCTGCATATCCCGTCAGCGAACAGTTAGCCGGTAACGGTATAGACAAAAAGTCATCAAATCCGATATTCCAGAGATACGGCCCTAGCACTGAACCCTGTGGGCAGCCCCGAGTCAAAGCCTTCGACACTGCATGATGACCAAGTTGAAGCTTAGTTGTTCCATTTATAAAGTAACTGTATATTAAGGAATATACATTGCTGTAACAACCTCTGTTTTTAAGTTTGAGCAATAAGATTGGCCACCATGCATTATCAAAAGCACCAGAGATATCTAGGAATACACCTATGACGTATTTAAACTCCGACGATTCTACCGATTTTCTCACCGAGATAGCCGCGTCGATTGTTGATCTGCCGATAGTAAAACCGAATTGACGTTCGTGAAAAGTTGGACCGCCCGGAAGAAGCCGAGGAACGATAAGACGCTCTAGAAGTTTACCCAGCGATGGTAGAAGGGTAATGGGTCTATACGATTTCGGATCATCAGGTGGCTTATCACCGCTTTTAGGTATGATTTTAATTAGCCCGCGGCGCCAAATTTGAGGAAAAACCCCTTCAGCAATGCAACGGTTATACACAATTAAAATAGAATCCCCAGCGGACTTTACGGCTTCCTGGATCATCTTATTCGATATTTTGTCTTCCCCAGAGGCCTTATTAACCGGTAACGCCCTAACAATTTTGACAAATTCATCTAAAGTTGGAAGATCGGACGAAGGAGATGTGGGTGGAACTGCAGCCATGAGCCTAACTTCTCGATGATAGTCGGTATCATTTTCAGTAGTGTCGTCCGGAATGAGAGCGTTACGAAGGGCCTCCGCCGTCTCCTCAACACCAAGAGTGTGAGCATCATTTATTTTGATGTTTGAAATAAATGCTTGATCAGTTGCTCTGTTAGCTTTGAACTCATGATATATGGGTGACCATGGCCCCTCTTTGTCTAACCTATCAACTACTTTCCGAAGTAAATTAGTTTTTGATTTTTGGACTGCAGCACGGTAGTGAGACCTAGCAACTCTTAAAGCAATTAAAGCGCTATCATACCTATCTGACGAAGTATCTTGTCCTAGGGATTTTTTAGCTTTATTTAATTTACGACGCGCGCTTCTAAATTTCTTACGAATTCCTATCAGAGAATCATTCCACCAGTCACATCTTTTCACACTGGATATAGATGTTCGTCCCAGTGTTACATCAGCGCAGTAATTGAAAGTATCCGTCATAATTTCAGCGCTTTCTGTTGCCGATAGACGCGGGTGAGTGAAGTCTCCAGCATGTGACGCAAAAAATGAACTAAAAAAGCACCAGTCTGCACGTCTGGTTTTATAACGAAAGCTTTGTGAACGGGGCGCGATATCTTGTGTCAGCTTAGGGTTGTACTCGTACACGATCAAACGGTGATCACTACATGACGCATCAGGAAGGACACGCCAATTAGAGATTTTTACGTACGCACTTGAAAGTGTGACGTCAATGAAAGATTCGCCCATAGGGCTGCTGTAAGTAGGTGGTGAATCAGAGGTGTTATGAATTTCTAGGTGCATTTCTGCAATAAACTCTTCTACTGCGGCGCGACGATCCGCATCTGCTGATCTAATTTTACCAAACCAAAGGGGGGAAGACGCGTTGGCATCCGCGCCTATAACTACAGCCTGCCTAGGAAGTGCATATAATACGGACCGCAAGTGATGTAAGTGAGGGTCTACGCGATCAGAGAACTGAAAGTAACAGCTAACTACATATATACTAAAAGAAGGACACGAGACCTCCGCAACGGCACAGTGGGACGACGAGAGATTATTAAGAGCTGTGACAGTGAAGTTTGAACGTGACACGTATATTCCCGCGCGAGCTTTATTGTTTATTTGAACTATCTTATTACGAAGCCCAGCGCTCTGGTACTGTTCTTGAACGAGAACTATGTCCAAACTATACTCAATTACAAGCCTATCTAACTCAGACGTAGCTACTTTATCGTTATGAAGGTTTAATTGTCCCATTTTAAGCTTGGCCATAGTTAGTATTTATAATCAGTTGCTCTAATTTTGCCTTGTAGGTAGGACAATCCTGAGACCCGGTCTCATGATCGCAGGGTTTTTTATACTTTTTACACGACGCACATACTCGTTTAAAAGTTGGTTGATTTTTGTTGGTACAATTTTTTGTGTCGTGTGACTCGGCACAGTGAGCGCACGATGGTGTTTTTTCAGTACAATACTTCGCGGGATGACCATATTGTTGACAATTTAAGCACCGAATTAAATCTAAATCGTCGATGAACCGGCAAGTTGTCCAATCAATGAATAACTTTTCTTTCGTGTTAATCAAATGATTTCGTATCGAATGCTCTAACTCGATCCCTAACCATTTACGGTTGTCATTAAAACTGCGACGACGGTAAATTTTTGTTGAACGTAAAAAGTCACTCTCGGAAAGAGTAATCTCATCTTTAATGTTCTGGCGGTATAAACAAACTAAAAAAATATTTTCGTCCATCGAGTTCGGGACATCTTTTACAAGGATTCGCGGTTTACGCCCTTTAGGTTTCTCCAAACGCAACCCTGCTGTTTTGATAGCCGCAACGGATTCTAATTTCTTTATTTGACTCTGATTTGTGACGCGTAACACGACGCCAGACTTAGCCGTTTTTTTAACGCCGACAATTTGGAAACCATCTGATGGTTTGATCGCTTTCATTAGCGCTTCTTTCGTCGCGGACGAGGATTTAATTTCGGCCGAACGTTCCTCCGTCGGGTAGGCCACCACACACGGGAGCGGCGCGCGAGCCTGAGCTGCCACCGGGGTCGTTTTAGGTGGCAATCGTAACTTTAAAGTCTCCGAGTACGATTTGGTTACCGCCGGAGGACTAACGTTAACTTTATTTTGAGCAATTACTAAATCACGCTCCGATTGCGCCAACTTAGTCTCGAGCATCGCAGATTTAATTGCAAGTAAAGAAACAATCGAAGTTACTCTCTGCGTCATCTCCATAATTCCTGTTTTATTCGCAATATTCAAGCGCGACCCCGAGTCGTTTAAATACTCGTTAATGTTGGTTAGGCATGTCGATGCCTCTTGCACGAGATCATACGATGAACTATCGTTACCGGCGGAGACGCTCAACTCAGAGGAATGTGACGTATTCAAATTAGATCCCAACCGTTGCATACGCTTACTAGTTACTGGCGAAACACTAGCCGGTGATAATTGACTAAATGCCCTTTTATTACTAGTAGGAGATCGCTGAACTATTTTGCTTTTCTCAAACGGGTTTACCCCCCCGTCAGGGGGATCATCATTACGCCCGGACATCAAAGTGTAATAAGGAAACTTTAAAAAACTTAAATATTATATCACCAGGTACAATAAAATAGATAATACCTAACAACGATCAGCTGGCTGCCGGGTCGGCGCCCCGACCGGCCGCCGCGCGCCTGACTACCTACACACTATAATAAAAAGAAAACGTTTGACTTACCGAGTAATGTGGCTATTTATCATCCAAAACAACGCAAATGTTTAAAAACTTACGGACCCGACGTTTATCAAACCTTTATTTTACCAATCACTACACTAGAACCCTAAAATATGCACTTCACACACGTAATTTAATTAATTATCGCGATCGCATAAAAAGACCATCCGCACACGCCAGAGGTGGGGAGGGAGTACTAATGTATATGTCGTCTAGTATCGTATATTAAAAGTGTAAAAGGCAGAATTAAATAGAAATATCAAAGATAAATTATTATTACATCATTTCTGTCAAATGAATTTGTCTAGCATGAATCTTAATTATATTTTAAGTTTCAATAAGGTTAAATAGGTATTAATTACACTGAGCTCAAAGCAGTAGGCACACTACCACATAATGTGACATATTGTAAAGAAACAGCCAACATGCATAATGTCAAATATTAATGTAATTTTACTGTAACAATTACAAGTAACGCTAGCGCTGCTAGTGTCTCTGAGGCGAGAGCTTTGCAGTATTATTTGCTCTTGCTGGAGTTTATAAGTCTGATTGCA
This sequence comes from Choreutis nemorana, assembly GCA_949316135.1. NCBI lineage: Eukaryota > Metazoa > Arthropoda > Insecta > Lepidoptera > Choreutidae > Choreutis > Choreutis nemorana. The sequence continues at coordinate 886,659 of OX438614.1, forward strand.
ATCTATGGTACGCTATCATGTGACAGCGTCTTCCAAATACCTATTATTAAAAATATAGATGATGCAGCACTAAATGTTTTCACTCACCCAGTATCATGTTTACAGGGAGCCTGAGCTAGTCGTCCCGGTAGAGACCAAAAAGAAGAAAAAAAAGAAAAAGAAGAACAAGAAAAATAAAGAAACGACAGAGGAAACTGTCGACAAACAGGAAGGAGATAATGACGATGAAAATAAAATCCAAAATGAAGACGAAAACAAAGTTGAACTTGATGAAACTACCCCTTGTAAAGAAGAAACAAAACGCAAGAAGAAAAAGAAAAAACGTGCAGAGAAAAAATCTGAAACTGAAATTAATACAAGTATGGAAGTGGATAATAGTTCACAAGTAAATGAAAATAGAGATCAAGAAGAAAGTCTTGTTGTTAATGAATCGATGAATGAATCTAAAAAAGAATGTAAACGGAAAAAGAAAAATAAAGCAAATGGATTTATTGTTGAGGATATATCCCAAGGAAACACGCCTAGTCCAAATAAACCTACTATTAATGGTCAGGCTAGTCAAAAGGATAAAAAAACTAAAAATGAAAGTCAAAATAATAAAGGTAACCTGAAACGAAAACTAGATAGCAAAGAAGAAAATGTTGCAAGTAAAAAGCAAAAGAATAATCAAGATGGCGGGAAAAACAGAAATATTGAAAATAAGAATAAGAAAGATTTCAAAAAACAAAATGACAAATCTGATAATCCTCTTAGTAGCATATCGGATGAAAGATTAAAAGCATATGGTTTGAACCCTAAGAAATACCGTGGCTTCTTAAAATACAAGAAATATTAATTTAATATTATTATGTTCTATAGTTGTATATTTCTTTGTTTAAAGTATGTACATAAATAAATATTTTTTATTTATCTTTTGTTTCACTATGGGCAAACAGTAACAAATACTCAATTCGGAAATCCCCTACCAAAAGTAGCAACTAAACAGTTCATTCATTTATTATTTCGGATACCATGAAAATAAAAGAATTTTCTACTGCACATTTTCTTTTTCTAAAATGACATTTGTGGCGTAAATCTCGTCACAAGCCAAATAAGAGTAAACAATTGTATTTGCATTTGAAAAAATAAATTCAAGTATTATATATGCCCTAGCAACAATTTAGTGTAGTGCAACGATGAAGATAAAACTGTAGATCTTTTTCTTTATCGTTGCAAAGGCGTAGAATGCATGGCTAGACAATGCTAACGTATGCACTTATAACTTAATGTAGAGGAAATTGGACCTCCCTAGTAGTACTCGAGAACCATAGGGATAGTTAAAACTTTCAAAAAGCGCTTCATTTGACAAAGAAAAGGCATTGATTTCAAATAATTAAAAATTTGACCGCAATCAAAATTGAACTGTAAGAGAGATGGCTTTTTGCTATTTCCCACTTTAAAAATTTCAGTAAAAAATAAATTTGACAGTGACTTATGGAAGTCAAACATAGTGACAGTTCTTGAACAAGTTCTTTTTCGGCGGGTTGCGTTAGCTAAACGAGGTGATTAATTATTTTCTTTATTTTCTCAAATATTTTACGAAATAAAACTTGAATTGGTCACTTCACCAACAAGCAATAAGCTGTGTAGTGATATATTTGGTAATTATTTAGTGTATTTTGTGATGAAAGTGGATTTATAAATTTGCATCTATGCCTTTAGAGTAGATCGTGACGATTCCTCAATTGATCGTTCCGAGTGGACAACTGGGCTATAAAATTGCCACGAGCATTGATTCCCAGGCGTACTGTATCCTGATTCTAGCTGCTAGATTCAGGTGTTTTGCGCTTGCAACGGTTCGTGGCGACAAACCAACCCTAACCTATGTCGCACCGACTTATTGTTTTCCAAGTTTCTAACCTTAAATTAACCTATAGCTCGCCAAAATGGTGAACAACAGAGTGCCGTCAGTCTTTTCGAAGACATACGTGACCCCTCGCCGTCCATTCGAGAAGGCTCGCTTGGACCAGGAGTTGAAGATCATCGGAGAGTATGGTCTGAGAAACAAGCGTGAAGTGTGGCGCGTAAAGTACACGCTCGCCCGCATCCGTAAGGCTGCCCGTGAGTTGCTCACACTTGAAGAGAAGGACCCCAAGAGGCTGTTCGAAGGTGAGTTGTACTAAGTTGACTAATACCATCTTGTTTACACAAAGTCATGTGTCTTCTTTTCCTTCAGTGTATTTTGTAAATTATCTAAACAGGTGCATGTGTACATGCTTTCGATTAACTTTTGGAGGTTATTTATTATTTATAGCTTTAGATTTATAATTTGATGGTAACAAATTACTTTGTAATGATGATAAATCTTCTGGCAACCTCTTGTCAGACTACTTAATGGTGAAAAAAAGAATACTATCTGATTCTTTACACACATCATCTCAAATCTCTTTTTCAAAACATTTTTCTAAAAAAAAATCAAAATGATCCAGGTAATGCACTCCTCCGTCGTCTCGTCCGTATCGGAGTGTTGGATGAGAAGCAGATGAAGCTTGATTACGTGCTGGGCCTCAAGATTGAGGACTTCTTGGAGCGCCGTCTCCAGACCCAGGTGTTCAAGGCTGGTCTCGCCAAGTCCATCCACCACGCCCGTATCCTGATCAGACAGAGACACATCCGGTAATTACGTCTTTAATTTATTAATGAAGTTTTAACCATTTGAAGATGTTAACAATGTAAAACTTATTCTAAGAAGTTATTAACTGACATTATTCTTGTTCTTTGTAAAAGATTAACTAGTTACATGGACAACTTTATTACTATGAAAACAAATGCAAATTTTAAAACAAAATACTAGCCAGACTGTAATGATTTTGACTCATTGAAGTAAGTTAAGTTGACAGCACAGTCACCCACTCAGTGGGAAGATGTTGAGTTATATTTATGTGAATATAAAACACAGGTGAACCTACCAGCTCCTTGGCAGAAGCTGTCTACGGGTTAATTAAATAAATTCATTAAAGACCACTTAATCTCCAACCATGTTGGGTTTAATGTCTTGAAATTGTATGCTCTCTGAGCTGATTAACAGGTAATGTTTTATTTGATCAATTTATATCTGATAAGTTAAATATTAGTTAAGGAGTTTAATATTGTTAGGGGTTGTTAAATCCTTCTTATAGTTAATAACATTTATTTAGTTATTGGTAGTTCCTGTTTATAATAAGTGTTATTTATATGTTTGTGTAATGTACTTGCTGTAGACTTGCTCCCTAAATAAATAGTTAAAACTATCTGAACAGGATTTTTATGCCTATGAGAGAGAATATTGAGTTGGTTGAGGCAGTTAAACTTCTACATTTAATTTACAATGTATTTTTATTGCCTCATCAAGGTAGCAAACAAGCTGATGCCCTATTTGATGGTAACTTATTGGTTCATTTTATACAAATCACTTTGTAATTTTAATATAGTTGCATAAAATGCAATGGCAACTATATGCTTAGCACCTGTGACACAAGATTCTACAATCTTGTCGAGTCAATGTATGTGTTTTGTTTACCATAACTAGGAAATAGTATTATGTACTTTAAATCATTCCAAAACCTAAACACTTTTTGTGTTACTTATGTCTGTTATTTAATTTCACAGCGTCCGCAAGCAAGTTGTGAACATCCCTTCGTTCATTGTGCGTCTGGACTCAGGCAAGCACATTGACTTCTCACTTAAGTCTCCGTTCGGCGGTGGCAGGCCTGGCCGTGTCAAGAGGAAGAACCTCCGCAAGGGACAGGGTGGCGGCGCCGCTAACGACGAGGAAGAAGACTAGGCTAATAAAACTATGCTATTGACATAATTCTGGTTGTTTTATTGTTTAACTTTTCCTTATTTGAAGGAATAGTTGTATTGCTACAAGTTAAACATGATTGTAATCTATAGTTGGATTCTTTGATATAAACTTATCTATTTGGCAAGTAGTGTGGCCGATTGGTCATAAATACTAAAAGGGCGTGTATTCCCTCTTAAAGCTAAACTAAAAGCGATTTAAAAAAAGGGAAACTAACGGCGAAACTTAGTTGGTTCAGCAGTTATTTATTGGTCTACTTGAAAAACGTAAAATAATAAGTAAACATGGAAAATATTAATAAATTAAATTACAATTATCGCTTTTAGACATTATTTTATTCCAATTTGAATCCTATAAAAATAATAGGTGCTTAAAAAGTTTACAAAGACACTCCATAGATAGCGTTGTACATTTTTCCCAAATTTCTGAATCGTTAAAAATACCAATCCCACGTGCTCGTACAAAAAATCAGGCAAACAAATAAATTTGAATTTGTGCTAAATCCACGTGCGATTATGGGTGACTACGGAACCCTATTCTCTGCGTGGGCTGACATGCACTTGGTCGGTGTTTTTCTAGAAAGGCAAAGAAACTTTGCTTACACAGCTAAAGTTCTATCGGCCCTAACCTCAGATTATGTACCCACTGAGGGCTTAATAGAACCAAAAGATCATACTGGTTTCTGGCATTTCGTATATTAACCGGCTTTTGAATGGTTTTAAAACATACTACAAGCGTCTAATATGTGAAAAAAATTAATGCGCAAAAACTGGGCATTTCCGGTTTCATCTCTAGTCTGGTTGAATTAAGAAAAAAAGATCCATTCAATTATTCATTCATTCATTCATTTCCTTAGAAATGTCTGCCTGCATATTTTACGGCGCGTTTTAATTTTTAATTAAATATGTTTGATTCGTAGCCTGAAATATTAATGTTAATTTTATTTATTTCAAACGTAAATGTCTGTAAAATATAAGGGAGTTGTAAATTGTGTATTAGAATTGTGATTCAAGGTGTTTACCTTGATTATAGGTTATGTTAGTACATTGTCCCTATTTCTGTAACATAATAAGGTGAAAATGACAGAGGAGGGTTCCAGTAACAGCTGTAAGGTGTTGGCGATACCTAGTCCGTTCGTGAAGAGGAAAGTGGAATGCGTGGGCCCTTCGTTTCTTAGATACTATAGCATAAAGTGCCATGGGGAAGATGCACTGTTTCAGACGTCGAAATCTAACGAGAAAGCTGAGGAGATAACCTTTGACGATGACGTAGAGTATCTGCGGAGCCTGGACCCAAAGGATTGGAAACAGCAAGACCACTACGCGGTTCTAGGGGTAAAGAATCTTCGTTACAAGGCCACGGACGATGACATCAAGCGAGCTTACCGCCAGAAGGTATTGAAACACCACCCTGACAAACGCAAGGCTCAAGGCGAGGAGATCCGCAGCGACGATGACTACTTTACCTGCATCACTAAGGCCTATGAAATCCTCGGAACACCTATCAAGAGAAGATCCTATGATTCAGTAGACCCAGAAGTAGACGACTCCATACCAACCACAGCGGAGATCAAGAAGGACTTCTACAAAGCATTTACCAAGCATTTCGAGAGCAATGCAAGGTGGTCGGAGAAAAGGAATGTGCCTTTGCTGGGTGATGATAAGAGTACTAGGGAGCAGGTTGAGAGGTTCTACGCATTCTGGTACGAGTTTGATTCCTGGCGCGAGTTTTCTTACCTTGATGAGGAGGAAAAAGAGAAGGGGGCGGACAGAGAGGAGAGGAGATGGATAGAGAAACAGAACAAAGCTGCTCGTGCTAAGCTAAAAAAGGAGGAGATGGCCAGGGTAAGGAGTCTAGTGGACCTGGCATACTCCAATGACCCTCGGATACAGAAATTCAAACAAGAAGACAAGGACAGGAAACTAGCGGCAAAGAGAGCAAAACAGGTAACTATATTAAATATGTAACATCTCACATTTTAACCACTGGTTTAAGTTAGTTTTATTATGTAAATTTGTCTCACCGTTGATTAAAAACAATATTGTTTAGAAATAGATTAATGACCAACAACTTATGAAGCTTTATCTTAGAGACTGAAAATTCCTTCACAATAAGAAATCATTTAGCATTTTTGACAACCTCAGTGGCATAGTGGTGTAAACAGTAGACTGCTAGATGTTCCAGATTTGAATCCCAGCAGGGTCAGATCTTTATTCCAAGATGCACTGTTTGTTGCAAAACACATTGTTTTGCTCACTGGTCTTGAACTTTGTATTCTTATCTAAGTAGTTTATGCCATATTGTTGCTTTGCACCTGCAATATAAGATTATATGTTAGTGCAGGACTGAATCAATATGTGTGTTGTGATGTGGTTATTATTATTAATTTAATCATGTACAGTTATGTGCTTAAAGCAAAAAAGCTTCACAAATTTCTATCATACCAAATAAGTAAAGGTATATAAACAGGGTCTAGTTGTTGTTCAAAGGGGATATTACCTGTTGTCTCACATAGATGTACCACTGAGTGGTCCACAGGTAACTTTATTATCCCGAAGACCCACCACACTAGAGTGGGGCCATAGGTAATTGAAACTAAACCACTTATTACCCTTGGTGCCTATAATCATACTTTAAAAAGTTCTATGATTATGATGATCCATGAAATGGAGATTCAGAACATAAACAATTTTTCTGCTAGCTTTTATCAGTTGGGTGTTTGTTGCAACTCCAGTAGTTCATGCAGTAACTTTACTATATTTTAATTCAATAGGACTAATTAAGTAGGTACTTGTTTATTGTTATATTTCGTCTGTATAAAATGTTTTATTGACATCTGTAGATATTATATACATATTTTTTGGAACATTTTACACTATAACTAAGATTGTAATGAAAGATTATTATGATATTGAAAAGAGCAACTATGGAGGTTTCTTGCCACATTCTTCCCCGTAGACAGCCATTCCGAACCGGTGGTAGTTTAAAAAGAATTTTGACGATTTAAAAGTACTTATTTTAAGTCCATTTGAATAAAAAATTATTTGATCTTGATTTTATGGATCTCTTTGCTGTTTATTATTTCCGACATAAGGAAGGACATGAAGGGTTCCTGTTTTAATTATTCAAATTAAATGATGAAAATACATGGCTTTTCTTTGTTGAATCCCTTTTAGATTTTTTTTGTAAGAATTTAATTTGTTTTAATTGTACGGGGCATATATCCACCAATTTGGCAGATTGAAAGTATTCTATGTTTTTTGGATTGCTTGTCATTTGAACCCTATTGATAAAACTGTTTATCCTGTTTGTTTTCCAAATTATCTAAAATTTCATAAGTATTAAAAATTACATATATTATACATTTACATATACAAAAAAACAATATGTAGGGACTTGAGCACAGCTCTTTGTTCTCAAATCAATCCATAGATTTGTCACGTCTGAAAACATTCAAACTTTAAAAAAAAACAAATTGAATGAGAAGTTAATTTTGTGAAATTTTATTATAGGATGCAGTTCAAGCCAAGAAAGCAGAAGAAGAGAGACTGATGAAGGAAGCTCAATTAGCCAAACAGAAAGCAGATGAAGCAGAACGGGCCAGAATAGAAGCAGCTAGGGCAGAAAGAGAGAAGGAGAAGAAAAACCTCCGCAAAGAACGGAAAGCGCTCCGAGACCTTTGCAAGGCGAACAATTACTATTCTAGCAATGATGAAGAAAATGTCTACCACATGGCGGCCGTCGAGAAGATATGCGAACTTATGAAGGCAGTTGAGCTCCAGGACTTTGTCAAAACACTTGAAACAGAAGGAAAGAAAGCATTCACAAGAACTGTCAAAGAAACCGAGGATAAGATAGAAGCGGAACGCAAGGCCTTGTTCGAAACTAAGAAATCAGAAGAACAGAAATCTAAGAAAGACGCAGGGTTGAAGGCCCCGATACAGTGGACTGTTGATCACACGCAACTACTCATCAAAGCGGTCAATCTCTTTCCGGCCGGTACGAACCAGCGATGGGACGTAGTAGCCAACTTTTTAAACCAGCATGGAACATTTGAAGACGATAAACGCTTTAACGCCAAAGACGTCCTCAACAAAGCTAAAGATCTGCAGAGTGCTGATTTCTCCAAGAGCAGCCTCAAGAAAGCGGCTAACGAGGAAGCCTTTGATATGTTCGAAAAGGACAAGAAGAAAGCCGCACCGAACTACATTGACGAGAGTGGCATATCCAAGAGTGATAGTGGATCTAAACTAGTTAATGGCCTGGCCAAGGCAAAGATAAATGGAGATGTTAAAGTAGAGAAAGAAGCACCGAAAGAGGAGAAACCTTGGACCAAAACTGAGCAAGAGCTGTTGGAACAAGCCATAAAGACCTTCCCGAGCAGCACAGCAGAAAGGTGGGACAAGATAGCCGATTGCATCCCGAACCGTTCCAAAAAAGACTGCATGAAGAGGTACAAGGAACTAGTAGAATTAGTCAAAGCGAAGAAACAAGCGGCGAATTTAACAAAATAGCAACAAATTATATCAAATACTTGAGGATAGAAAATAAAATTATTTTGGAATTGAAAATGATTTGCGTCATGTGCAACAATCACTAACAACTGTATGGCATTCTTATTTGTTATTAAATTTGTTTTTATGATAAAACTAACTTGCGTATGATTTGTTAACCAGATAATAAATAAAGACAGCACCATCATTGTTATAAATTTGGAAAAAATACAGTCTAGTTGGTTGGCAAAACACCAAGGCATTTTCATTTTAATATTCAGCTTTGAGAGGTCTCAACAGTGAATACGTACTCATACTGTTTCGTTTTTAGAAATTTTCCCATTAATAACCATTTTGTACTGATCTACTTTAAAGGAATAATACATCATGCAGAAGTTCTATTCATTGTTCAGATTGTATTAAGTGTAGGTAACTATTAGCATAAGATATAGACAACAGAGTACAGAAGTAAAGCTTCATACAATGCACCACATAGATTAGTCAAAATTTACAACCCTAGTGTGGCCTTGACGTAAAAATCGAGCTTGTCCGTCACAACTGAAGTACTTACATACATCATAATACATCTTATAAACTCTTGTGCTATTAGCCCTTATCCAAGTTTTTGTTAAACAAGTTGCTGAGAATCATAAAAAAGCGAAAAAAGATTGTGTAAAACAGTTAAGCCGAATCTAATGATAGATAAGGTCAATGTGGGGAAGTCCGGCATACTTTATTACAACCTTAATTTAAGTAACAATATATAGGTGCCCTTTTATTTGAATCGAATAATTTTACTTTGTAAGGGTCCAGTACTATATTAGCTAATAATCACTTTTATTTCAAAAAGTTATCTTGGGTCAGCTAAGGAAATAAGTTACTTTCTTAAAACCCGGCGTATAGACGGACTTTCTCATCTTTTGCAAGGCAAGTCCGTCTGCAACACTTTTTACTTTTTAGTAGATAGATTTTGCAAATTGCGTATTGGAAAACGATGTAAAAATGAATGTTATTTAAATTTGTGCTCTAAATTCAGCCACATAAGGCCGAGAACAAAGTTTATTTGAGAATAACTGTCCAGGGGGCAAGTCCGACATTACTATTGAGTAAGGGGTGGTCAACATTACTTCATATTTAAGGTATTAAATAAAATAAATTGGTTATTTTTATTTTTATTTAATCAATGATAACGTTTTATAACATTTTGGTACAAGCAACACCTGTTTAAATTTATTAATAATTATACTTTACTTTAATCAGAAACTTGCATGAAATGTACCTTAATGTGTACTTACATATAAAATTAATTTTGAGCCCATGACACATTTTTATTGGCATGTCGTAGGATATTTTGATCTCAATGCCATTTTTAAATTAAGATAAGAAGAGCTCTGGCCAAAAATACTATATACTACATAAATATAAAAAAAGTTTAAAGTACCTACTCGTATAATAATCATCAATGTACTAACAGTTTCCTTTAGAAGTAAACAGCATCATCTTTATTTTTAATACAAACTCGTTACATTTAACTTGTAATAATTTTACTTTTTTTATTATTAAGTTTTCAGGAACTTCATCACGATCTATTATTTTTGACATCTTAAATATGAGTTTCTCTTTTTTAAATGTTTTGTAAAATCGAATTGAGTACTTTTTTTTAGCAATAATTTTGTCTATAATTCCTACGTAGTAGGTCCATTTTCTTCTGGAATAATATCGCATTAACACATGGTCATTGATACAGTATTTATTTGTTGAAATCTGCATATCTAAATCATTACCATTATTTATTTCTTTTTCATCAATATCAGATAACTGATCCCCCAAAAAATTATTATACATCTTTGATCTTGATGATATTTTTTCTTTTTTCTGTCTCTGTAATATATTATGGCTCCTAGTTACTATTTCCGTATTTTCTTCTTCTTGTTCTGAAGTCATGTCCCATTCAGTGTCTGAAATCGCATCCAAAATGTCGGAATCACTGTGGTTGCTCATAGATCCTGAAACGGTTGTGTCACTAAAAGGTGATGATAATTGACGTTTTTTCCTCTTTGTTTTAAATTTGACGTCTTCAAAAAATATATTTTGTTGACCTTTTGTCTTAAAAGCTTTTGCATCATCGAAACACACATTTTTATCTCCTGGAGTGATATTTTCTTTTCTGGAGCTTTTTTTCCCGATACCTTTCCCTTTCGTCTTAGGCTGTTTGGGCTTCTTAATAATTATGTCAGATATAACATGTATTTTACGATCATCTGGAACTCGTAAGCATAATGGAAGGTCTTCTGGCTTATCCGCAATGAATGGTTTATTACTGCTATCATATTTTGAAATTTCTTTCAAATATGTAACGTCCGTTGTGCTGGTTGAAGCAATTGCTGGTTCTACTCGTAATTTAGTTTTTTGGTTTGGTTTTATTTTAGTTTTCTCTAATTGTTTTCGTAGTATAACGTCGGTATTAGTAATCACTTCTGCTCCAGATGCTATTTTACGTCGCGTTATTTTCTTAATGTCTCCTTTTTTTACTTTATTTAATAATAACACTAGTTTACAAAATTTTACTTTTTATTTATACCCCGAACCGAATGTATGTCAATATGTTAATCTACCTTCTAGTCCGGGAGGTAGCGTTGCATTTTCGGCAGTGATTTTACGCCGATTGTTTGCCTTATTTTACCATTTATCTCGAATTACTCATAACTGAACCAAGCGTCAGCTGGCGCACCCGCGGTGGGTGTGGAATTGGGAGGTTACGGAAGTGGTAAAAAAAAAAAAAAAATTAAGTAATAGTACGCTGGCTGGAACTTTTTCCATAAATAGTTGACATTATACTGAGCAAAAAAAAAATCGTCAGCTGCATCGTAGAGGGGGGATAATGCGTCAGCTGCCCGCATGAACTTGTAAAAAAAAAACGTAAAATAAAGTTATAATACGCCGAATGAAATTTAAGTACATGATTCTTCAAATAATTTAGCGTACGAAAACAACAATCAGCTGATTGAGTAGCGGTGGAAAGACCGTCAGCTGACGCAGTAAAGGTAAAGATTTTTCTTAGCAATGCACAGAATCTTTCAAGATATTTTTGTCTTGTTTTATTTGTACCAAAATGCACGATATGAAATAAAATAGAGTGTAAAATGAAATGAACCCAAAATAAAATAAAGGGTATAATATAAACATAATCGAAATATAAAAATAAGAAGGTCGCAAAACTTATTCGTTGTCGATGGCATCACTATCGTCATCGTTCTCTGAGGAGTCATCGGCCGAACTGTCTTGCAGGAGATCGTTGTCTTCATCTGGATCAAGTTCTTGACCTCCATTCTCTTCACCATCATCTGTAAATGAGCATGCGAATGATTTAAATTAGGCTAGTAGAAAGCTCAAAGAAAGTGTCGCCAACAAAAATTCCATACCGCCAATATTTTCGTTGCTATCCGTTATATGGGTGACTGATAGGGGTACTTGATCTCCTTCGAACCATTTGAAGATATATTTTTCGTCTTTTTCTTCCCATCCCCAGTCCGTGGGAGATAATTGAGAAGGCTTTTGAAGGTGAGCATGGCTCCAAAGGTGCGCTATGTACGAAGTGCGCAATAAATGCTGGCGTAGCTCGGACTTACAAGGTGGGAAGATCGCCCCGTCGATACGGTTTTTCCACTTGAGCACATCGTTTTTATCATTAATTTGATAATTTTTCGTCAAGGTAGCGACTCGGGTAGCGTCGACATCGTTTATCGCTTTGAACCCGTATAAGCGACAAACATATTCTTCAATCGTTGTGAACGCCTCGTCCAATTCACAACTCGGAATATTTGCGATGTGGCCCAACGCTTGCATATATGCCTGTGATTTTCGCAACAATTGTAAAGGCTTTTTTTTTCCTTTCCTGTAAAATGCAGGATTGAAATCGCAGCCTGTGAGGGAATGGAAACCTGGCAACGCAGAGCACAGATCGTTTCCCAATATTTCATACAATTTCGTGATATTAACGAATCTTTGGGAATTTCCGGAACCAATGTGCATCGTTATTTTCATATCGTTGTGAACTGCATTCATATTGCCGAGCATTATTATGAAAATATCCGTGTCTGAGCATCTTATCGTAACGTGAGCATCGAAATCTAACGTACAAACGTGAAATACAATTTTTGTATCAGCTTCTTCGTGAGCTGGACAAGATAAATTGTGATCGACGGTTCGTACAACTTCATCATTTTGTACTTCATATTTATAACAAAACTCGTAGTTAATATAAATCGTCTTATTGCCTATGTAGCTAGCCATATAATTATTTTTCCAGTCGTCACAAAGAAATTCCACTAAGGCTGCTTTGAAATACACATTTTTCAATTCGTTCGCAAAATTAGCTGGGCGTACTTGATCGGGCCCGTTTATACGGTACTGTTGACCTCTCACCCTGCCTCTTAACAAATGCTCGATATCTTTAATCGATGGCGAAAAATAACGATCGAATGCAACTATAATAATGCGCGCATTATTTTTCGTGAACATTTGTATAAGTTTCTTTGAAATATTCCCAAATGTAGATGGAACGTCTTTCAATGCATGTAGCATAAAAAAACCATCATAAATAAGTACGTCGCATCTTTGTGGTGTGTTGCTGTCAGTTTCTTTTTCCAGTATTTTTAGTAAAACTGATTTATCCGTTTTACAAATTATCCCATCTGCATGGCACATTGCTAAGGGAACTGGTGTTAGTGGATACGACAAAACTTTATCAATGTTTAAGGTGTGCTCCAGAGAAATTAAAAGCAACTGTGCAAATAAATCGCGTTGCACGCGAACTTCTAACAATTTTCCAGAAATGGCCAATTTTTTCTTCGGTACTGCATCCACGAAGGTCAAAATTTTGTTCCTTTTTATCGCCTTTTCAAATCTTTCTGCATCTTCAGAACATTCTTTGATAAATTGTTCTCGCAACTCCTTTCCAAGGTTTTCTACATTGAGCAAAAATTGTTCAATGTTCGCTTGTATTGCTTGACCTGTTGAAATATTGTACAACAAAGTTTTGTCTAAATCATTTGAAAAGGGATTGATGTTTTGTTTGATATTAGCAACAACATTTTCGAGCTGTAGCGAATTTCTTTTTATTCTACTCTTCTCAAGGTCAGCAGTAATGTCTTGAGACTTTTTTAAACCCGTTTGCTCCATGACATGGCTGATAATTGTTGAGCGAATGCTGTGGCTTTTGCACCACCGTTGACGAGCCGAAATTGAATTTGTGGTATGCATTATACCGGTCAATTTATTTGCAGCATCTGCATTTATGGTTTGCTCTAGCGTCAGATCGATAGGTTGTCTCGAGAATGGTTTGTCCGTTCTTTTAACTCCAAACGATCCCCCTGCGAGTTGCAACTGCAACCCTGGGTGAGATTCGTGAACTTTCATCAATTTATCGTGATATATCACGGTATAACGTGAATAATTTTGTTGATTGAAAGTGAAAAAGAGATTTGCAATTTTAGGTAAAACAAATCTAAAAAGATCGAGGTTGGCTGTTCGGATACTCCTGCATAGCATGAAATAATGCTCAATCAAATTTACATAAATCATATAAAATTGCGGAGTTTTGCCATACTCTCCATTGAGTGTTTGTTCTTTATACTCTTCATATTTTTCAAAAAAATCAACCAAATCTTCTCGCGTAACCGTTGGATTGACTGATTTTTCTGTCATGAAATCTGACAAGTATTTTTTCATTTCATCAGTGATTTCCATGTTTCGATCATTTGCGAATTTTTCAAAATGAAGAGTTTGGAGAGCCAAAGATAACAGAGTGTGTAACCGTTTGCACCTGTTAAAGTGTTTACCAGTTATAAAACTATTTACGGAGCCACTCGCAAGAATCTCACTATTCAACATTACATTCGTAATTCCGCAACCATCGATGAACTTTCCGACTGCTTTAAAATATGCCATCATAATGTGAAATGACCCAAAATGAATAAATAAGTTATCGAATCGTGGTTTTTCCATACTTTGAATCTGCAATGCGATTTTGGCGATAGCTAAATCGTACGTAACTTCCATATAATTTTCATTGCATTCTGAAGCTACTTGTTGGCTCTGTTTCATGGTTTCGATTACAACTGCCGTATTCGTTGGAGAAGAATTTATTGTCGTTAAATAGGAAATTTTTTGTTTGCGACTGGTGTCAAGATAAATCATGCTATTGTATCCTACCCATGATGGAGTATTTGGCAATTTTAAAAAATGAGAGGCTACCCAAGCAAGATCAAGATGTTTCAATGATCGAAGATTTTGGGGAATATTTAATCGCAAGAGACTTTCAGCGGGCTCTAAAGTTTCATGGAATTTTGGCTTTTTGTTGTATGGTTCCAACTCAAATGTTATAGCATCAAAAGTACGCCGTCTCTTTTTAAAACTTTCAGAACTCCCAGCATTTTGTGCAACAGTTTCTGAATCCGCGGTATTCTCAGCGATATTTTCTGAATCTTGTGGGGGATCGTTTGTGGAATCACACTGAGCGGAATCAACCATGTCCTGAAATATAATGCCAACGGTATCATGCAACGTATCTTTGCCTGTTTGAGTATCTACAAACCGATCGAAATTATTGTAAGCTAATCCCGTGCACAAATTTTTTGAACGATTTATGTCATCAGGACAAATTTCTGATCGAAGAGTAGAAGAAAATGTCGCCTCGGTTTCTATTTCTTCTAAAACAGTGTAGCCACAGCAATGCCCGTACTTATTTATGATGTTAATAATTTTTTTGCTGTTTGTCAAACTTTTTAATGTCAGTCCAAGATTGATGTGTTTTGAAGGTTTAATTTGCCCGTTCGACACAGCATAAATTACATCTTCGGAAAATGAATGAGCCAATCTCGTCACGTTCGAATTACGCTTCCGCCGGAAACTCGAACAAATCAATTTTGAATAAAAATCAAGCAACAATTTTGGACTGTCACATTCTCCTCTTATCAGATCTTTCGTTGTTAATTTATCTGGCAGCGGATTGTGATGCATGTCGCGGATTTCCGATCGCAAAATTAAAACCGCTCTATCCAGAATGTCTTGTTTTTCTATGGTTTCTAAATCGTTTTTTACGAGAACTCCGGCGTACGGTTTAAGAACTTTTTTCGAGTTCATGGAGACCACGGCAATTTTTTTTGGAAATGCTTCTAATAATCTTTTTTCTAAGCTATACGGTTCGATGTCCGCAGATACGTCTGTTATTTCTCCTTTAGCGGAATCGATAAAAAGTGATTTTAAAAAACTTAAAAAGAAACATTGCTTCTTCTCAATTACGTTTTCCGAAACAAACTGACAAACTTGTTCGAAAGCTTTGGCATGAATATCCCGGGATCTGTGCCATTCCGTTCTTTCATTTTGTGCGGCGATCTGCGACTTGAGTGCATTTCTACAATTCGAGCGACAAAATTTGTGATAGTAAACGACTCCAAATTTTGGATATTGTGCCTCAATTTTATTTAATATATCTACGGCCCCTATTTCGCTCACGTTACGCTTTAAATTGGAGATGCTCTCATCATTTGCACACGCCTGCAGTTGTTGCTCGCGGCCTTGATATTTTTTGCGAGTTTTATTGCAAAAAAGACACACGTGTTCGAGTTCTTGTTGCTCAGCGTCCTCGGTTCCAGGTATGTCTGGCGTCGTTGCTTCTTCGCTTCCAGCTCCACGTGTTTCCTCAGTGTGTTGACTGGATGACACGTCGGTGTTTATATTTTCGGTGGCAGCCAAGTCATCGACAGGTTGAACGTCTCTTTTCGAGCTAAAAGAAAATCTGTTATTGTTTCGTATGAAATGGTCATTACGAAGTTTATATAGTTTAAATGTAACGGAATTTTTTTTCCCGTTCAAAAAACAAAAAATTCCACACGTAGTTTGTCTACGCTATTTGCACAAATTTTTTTACACGAATCAATCGCAAAATCTGATAAAAAAATTGAAGCGATATAAAAAATAAAAAAATAATGAGTTGAAAAATTTTTTCCGTCGCGAAACAACGATGCGAAATTCAATATTAGTATTAAAGAGTGAACATCGAAATGCGTTTCCATTAAAATAACATGCAAAAATTAATAAAATATGACTATTACCTTGACGCTCCAGATGTCGAAGGATTTTCAATCCTGTATTTTGGCGGTAAAGCGGTGAATTGACGATAACACTTGGGATGATATTTTTGAAAATCGTTCAATTCCAACGGCACTTTAACACTTTTAAAAGCCAGATTGTTTTTCTGTCGAATTTCGGACACTGGAATACATTTTTCTAAAGTTTTTTCAGAAAAAAGCAACAGTTTTTCTTTTTTTTTGCCACAGAATATACAAAACGGTTGAATCGTCGACATATTTGGACATGCGTCCGTTCGTTCGACGAGGAGAACCGAAACTGATTGTGTACGACAAAGATCCACACGGACAGGCAGATGTTGCTTTGAAATTTTAGGGGGAGAGGCTTAGGTAGCCCGAAGGTCGTGTTATGGGTTCAAGCAAGGCCAGAATGTATCTCAAATTATGTGTTTGAAAGAAAACAGCCTCACAGCAATATACTCCAAAATTTTAAATCTTAACTGGGTCAGCTGACGGTCTTTCCACCGCTACTCAATCAGCTGATTGTTGTTTTCGTACTCTAAATTATTTGAAGAATCATGTACTTAAATTTCATTCGGCGTATTATAATTTTATTTTACGTTTTTTTTTTTACAAGTTCATGCGGGCAGCTGACGCATTATCCCCCCTCTACGATGCAGCTGACGATTTTTTTTTTGCTCAGTATAATGTCAACTATTTATGGAAAAAGTTCCAGCCAGCTTACTATTACTTAATATATATATTTTTTTTACATCTTCCGCAGCCTCCCACACCCGCACCCACCGCTACTTGAGCAGCTGACGGTCGGTTTACTTATTAGTCATATAAGATCAACTATCGATGTCAATATCAGCCGGCTTACTATGACTTTTTCATTTGCAACGCTACCTCCCGGACTATTCCCTAAACCTAAAAGTGTTAGCAGAAATATTTTATCACGTCGGAATTTTTTTCTGCCGTCAATTGTTTTTTTTTAACTACCCGACGTGGTGGTTATATTTTATTGTTCATTCGTTCGCTTCAAACGACAGTTACTTTGCTTTGGATTGATTTAAAATGGCTAGCAGAAAGTGCAAACAAAGTTCTGACCGTTTTTGTTATGTTTGTGGACAGTTTATATTTTCAAAAAAGAGAAGACCTATTGTAGATTCGTTAAAAACTGCATATCTTCATTATTTTGGATTTCCTGTTGCAAATCAAGATAAAAAGTGGGTGCCTCACGTGTTTTGCGAAAGCTGTAGAATCATCTTACTCCAGTGGTCATCAGGAGAAAAAGTTTACCTTCCATTTGGTTCGCCAATGCTATGGAGAGAACCTAGTAATCATGAAAATGATTGTTACTTTTGTGTTACGAAGACATTGGGATATAACAAAAAAAATAAGGCAAGTATTATGTATGCCGATGTTCCGTCTGTTACTAAGCCGATTTTACATTCAAAAGATCTACCCCATCCAGTTTGTCCCGGTAGTTCGAGTGCAAATATATTAGATGACAATAACAGTGATGTTGAATTCAAGTCGATTTCTAGTGATTCTGACGAATTTTCACCTCAAGAAAACACTCCACATTTAATTAATCAGGCCGAATTAAATGATCTTGTACGAGATTTACAGTTATCAAGATCTAAAGCAGAGCTTCTCGGCTCCCGCTTACAACAATGGAACTTGTTACTACCAGACACAAAAGTTACGTTTTTCAGAAACAGAAGCAAAGTTTACTCAGAATTTTTCAAAAGAGAAGGTGAATATTGTTATTGCACAGATATCCCGGGACTTTTCGAAGCAATGAATCAAAACTATGATAAAACAGAGTGGCGCCTATTCATAGATTCTTCAAAATATAGTCTCAAAGCTGTTTTATTACATAACGGAAATAAGAAACCTTCCATACCAATAGGACACGCAGGGAATTGTAAAGAGAGCTATGAAACGATGCGTACTTTGATTAATTTAATAAAGTATAAAGAACATCAATGGAAAGTGTGCGGCGACCTCAAAGTCATCGGTATGTTAGTGGGATTGCAGGGTGGTTACACGAAGTACTGTTGTTTCCTTTGTTTGTGGGACAGTAGAGCGAAACAACATCATTATGTAAGGAAAGAATGGCCTGTTCGAAATGAGTATATTCCGGGCAAAATGAACATTAATCACAAGCTGTTGGTCGATCCAAATAACGTCATTTTACCCCCTTTACACATCAAACTGGGAATCATGAAAAACTTTGTAAAGGCGCTTGACAAAAACAGTGATGCTTTCCGGTATTTGCAAAAAATATTTCCAAACATTACAGAGGGAAAACTGAAGGAGGGTATATTTATTGGTCCACAAATCCGTAAAATTATGAAAGATTCTCAGTTTGAAAACCTTTTATCGGTTAAAGAAAAGTCTGCTTGGAACTCATTTAAAATGCTTGTAGAAAATTTTTTGGGAAATAAAAAAAGTGAAAATTATGAAGAAATTGTTAACAATTTATTGAAAAACTTTCATGATATGGGAGTAAACATGTCATTAAAGATTCACTTTCTACACTCTCATCTGAATTTTTTTCCTGAAAACTTAGGAAGTATGAGTGACGAACAGGGTGAACGTTTCCACCAAGATTTAAGGACTTTCGAAGAACGACATCAAGGATTTTGGGATGAAAATATGTTAGGGGATTACTGTTGGTCTATCATAAGAGAAACTGATTCAAATAACTATAAAAAGAAAGCAAAAATTAGTCATTTTTAATTTATTTTTGTATTAATCCTAAAATTTTTGTATTTCCCTTCAAGAAAATAAATATTTTTTAAACCAGACGTGACAGAATTTTTTTATTATTTTTTCTGGATAGTTCTACCTGAACACAAAATAAAATAACAACTTTCAGCTGGGGTATGAAAACCGTGCAAACTAGTGTAATTGTTCAAAACTGCCGGAATCAATTTTGTTAACGGGTACATGATCTTGATGATGATCGAAACTAGAATTGATTTGGTTTTTGTCTTGTGTACTTATGCGTTGGCAAATGTCGAAAGATTCAGGAATTATTACATTCTTAATTATGTAGTGGAGTACTATTAGAAGCAAGCTATCTGGACTTTTTAAAGTAGGTTGATTATTATCTAGATTATTTAATATAATTGCATCAGGCATGGTAACGGATCTTTTGGATAAATTTTTCGCTGACTGAAACTGCTTCCAATTATTTAACTTAAGTAGATCAAATTGACTCTCTTGAATCATTTCGCGATTCAGTGGATAAATGCCAGTCTTTTGAAATCCATTCCGTAATATAACAGGATCTATCTGATTCCACACCATACCAATCATTCTCGAAAATTCACTTTTAGGGAGAGGAACTCCAATATTCATTCTTTGCCACTTTACTAGCAAAGGGTCCCAGCGATCTTTGAAAGATTTCATGACGGCTACGTCAAGCGGCTGTAGCAAATGACTTGTGTGTGCTGGTAGTTTTAGGATTGTTACGTTTTGTTTTTGTGCTTCTTCTATTATATTTAGTCCTACATGCGTAGAGTGGCCATCATAAATGAGTAATATAGGGCGCTGTTTGCCGACAGCGGGTAAAACAGACTTTTTAAAATAATTTTCGAAGACTTCCGTCTCCATCCACCCATTTGCTGTTGCAGCGTATGTGGTATTAAGATATCCTTCGGGAGATGTCCATGAATCCCAAACATTTTTGCCTTTAAAAATAATAAGAGGTGGAATCTTCTCTCCTATTGCATTAGCAGCTAGCAGTACTGTTGTGTTTTCTTTTCCTGGCGTTGAAATCATTCTTGTAGCAGCATGACCTTTTCGACCTACAATTTTTGTTTTGGATGGGTCTTTTGAGAAACTGGTTTCATCCAGGTTCCAAATAGCCGAGGGCTTGTTCTTTAACCCTAACTTTTCAACAGTGTCTTGAAGCAAGTCAAAGTACGGGTATATTATGAAGGGATAGACGGCTTTTTTTCTAGCATATTCTACAGCCTGGGGCTTTTTAATCGTTAAATTATTCCGCTCTTTAAAAGCGGCAAACCAGTCTTTTCCAGGTTTTCCATGTTTGAAAGGAGTCGATATTTTATTGAGGGAAACATAATCGCAAACAATTTCTAATACCTCGTCTCTGGTCAGTCCAAATCCATAACGTTCCATTATGTGGAGATATGAAGCCAATTTATTTTCAACTTCCGTCGAAAGTGCTGTACACCTGCCGAGTGTAGTTGATTTTCCTCGTTTATTATTCACATGGTCCATAATTGTCATTCGAGGAATACCGTAAAGACAAGCCGCTTTATAGCCACTTAGGTCTCCATTTCGGACAGCACGTACAGCATTGTGTAATTTTTCTTTAGTATATGACGCCTTATCAGATTTTCTTTTATAATTTCGAACCATTTTGAAGTATCTATAATACAAAAAAAAAACATAGAAATAAATCCTTGTGTTTAAGAAAAATATTGTGCCCAAATAACATTTTGGGTTTATCAATAATTTTTACTTTGTACAAAACAAAAATGTATTTTGTTTCAAAACAATATATGTGTTAAAAAGTGCTTAGAAAAAAAGGTGTGAAAACTCTGACATGGGGTAAGATCGGCATATGACGAACTTTCCCATAATTTCTGTACGATCTTAGCCCACTATTGTATTTTAAGGTTAGTATTTTACGACTTATCATATTTGTACAACACAAGGCTTAAATAGTAATAAAACTAAATCAAATGATTACAAGTAACATAAACTAGACACTTACTGCTTTATCTCCCATAAATTCAATGATTTCCTTTTTTTTTTCAATTTTAATCACGCCAGCACTACCCTCGTTTTCAAGATTCGAAAAAAGTAATGACAGATCGTAACGTTTATTAGTTTTTCCACAGCACAAAACGCCATCTTTGTTGTAAACTTGGAAGAAAAATAGCATGCCGCTTTACCCACGAAACTGTTTTCAGCGTAACAATAAAAATATAAACTAAAAGTGGTGGTATACGGATTTACCCCACAGACGGCCTTCCCCACATTGACCTTAATAAAAATTTTGATTGGATTTCGCGCTCCGTTAATTTTTAATGCATGCAATTATTACGCGTTACCTACTTTGAATTCAAAAGTATAGTAATATGCATTCTACATAGTAGAGTTTAAGCGGTAGTTACGTCAATCTATACCTTTTTGTGATAATAAAGTCTGGGCATCCTTAATACTCTGAAACCTCGTTCCTACCAACGTCACTTATAACATCGGTAGCGACTTTACTCACAGAATTAATATAAATTCGTAAGGATATCTTACCAATAGGGAAGCAAGTTATCAGGGTAGAGATGCCTACACTACCTACGGCTTTTCAAGCCTTTCCGATTATATTTAAACTATTCTACACATTTGTTCTATGGCAAGTTTTTAAGTACCTATTGGATTATTTTGTAGGTAGATGCGCGACTGCGGCCAAATAGAAAAAGAGGGTTATCTGTTTTTCTTCGACTTTTGCAATGTAAACAACAACAATCATAGTTTGTTTAGTATCTATTTTATTTAGAATCAGTCGACTCCGGTGTCTAGGTAAACGTGGGAATAAGATGTAAATCACTCTCTCCATTATAAACATATGACTTGCTAGAAGAGCTCTCACTTTCCTTGCGTTACCAAATACAAATATTACGTCTCTATTTAGTGGCGTGACTGGACAGTCCGAGGCCCGCGAGAAATAGAAAAAAACTGGCATTTTTTAGGTCTCGTCGGGAGCCCTTAGGAACGGGGCCCCTGGGATTTTGCCGCCATGCCATCCCTAGTTTCGCCACTGTTATTCAAACCTATTCTATCACAATGTAATTTTTGTGCCATTGAGTAACTACCGAGTTGCCCTTCTTCTTTACCGGCTTCGCATAAATTGTAAAAAAAAGTAGTGCTGAGATTTCCTTTTATTTTTGCCGGAGACGTGAAACCTCTACTGAGTCTGTTTAATTGGCAGATAACTTGTTGCTAAAATTAATTCAGATTGGGTTAATGGTAAACTTTAATGTCAAACTTGATCTTTTGCCTGCAGTTTCAGGGACGTCGTCTCCCCATTAACTCTCAAATTGAAATTTAAAAAAAAAGTGCCTATTTAGGTACAAACCGTAATTTCAAACGTTTTTCGTATGAAATTACGACAACCCCACCCAACCGAAGTTGAGTCGAATCAACTAGTTTCATCAACCAAGTAAATATTCAAAGACAAATATAAAAAAGGCATATTATAGAAAATCAGATTTATTCAATTATTTTTATTTATAATTTTCAGAGCGAGATTACAAAAGTTAAAAAAAGTTTCCGTGATCCTTTATCTAGGAATGTTGTTACTATACTGTCCTATAGTAAATAGGTACTTATACATAATGTATATCAAATTAAAAATATTATATAAATAAAGTGAGTTTGGTTCCGTTTCAATAAGGCACCTTTAAGGCCATAGATTGCAATTAAAGCTTAACATTAAAATTGTATACCTTAACAATACTTATTTGTCCTAACCTTAACATATTATTTATTGAGCAGAAAAAATTGTCAAAATCCTTCACAAAATATTTTGGGAGTTTAAGTTAACACAAAATCAATAGACACCCCCTCGTTATCATTTAGATAAATTGGTTGTTATAAAAAGAAACCTTCCCTTATGAATAATTAATAAAGAATTATTGTTCTAACTAAACAATTATTGATCAAACCAACATTTAGTTGGAAAAGTAAAAAAAAAAAACTTGAAATAGCTTACAAGTTTTAAGACACATTTTTTAATAATAAATCAAAACTAGTAAGAAGAAAAAGTAAGTAAACAGTCTATCAGATTCCTTTACAAGAGGAGATGTTATGTATGCACCCATTTAGTCCATATAGATTCTGGGTTCTAGATCCATACATTTGTACCATCTCCTTTACTGTCGAAATTCTTAATGCCGTGTTTTGAATGGATTGTGTTTTATGGAAACAGATGTTGACTTAGAAAATTTATAAATATTATTATTTTATGTAAAACTAAAATTAGAGAGACTCTTAATGAGATACATGGTTATGTTAATTATTGCTTATTCATTAATCACCTTTTCGATTGGAATGTTTTACTCAAGTTATTCCTTACACATAAAGTTTAAAAATAAGGCACACTGGTCCTAAATACAATATTAATTACTAAAATGGTTTGTAGGTCCATAAAAGTTTGAAATACAAAAATCTAGCACTGATGTACTATAAATAAATTGAACTACAAATAGAGTGTGAATAATTAAAATCAGATAAGTAAAGATGTATACTGTTAAGAAAAATTAAATAAAAGGGTTAAAAAAAATATTGAAAACATTCATATTTTAAGTTTGATGTAAAAGCAATTCACCTTAGAGGGACCAATTTACGAATCACCATAGAAAAGTTTCAAAATGAGAATTGATCGTGTTGACTTTTGAATGATTTGACAGAAGTTAAAATAATCAGATTCGGCAAACTTACAGCCTTCTTAGCCCTACTGCCCCTTAGACAAATGCCAGTATTCTGAAAGCGTTAACGTCATAAAATAAAAATGTATTGAAATTACATTTCCATGCGCTCAGGCTACATAATTGATTTGTCATTTCCATACACTTTTATTTTACGCTAATGTAGATGCTTTGTCTAAGGGGGCTGATCAGATAATAATCAACAACAAAAAATTTATTAAATAGGTTTCAAAATTAATCTTATTTGGACTGTGACAACAAACCTTTTTAATAAATTACTGTATTTTACATCCTTTCTTTTTCTTACTCAAATCCTTTGTTTTCTTCTTTGCAAGTCCCTCGGCAGTAATTTCTGATATAACTGAAAGACGTTTTGAGTTATCAAGCCTTTCATTACCATGGTCGGGAGGGAATGTTGAACTGTACATATTATTGTTTTCACTGTAGCTGTGTGACATGTTTGGAACCTGGGCAACGTCATCCAAATGCGGACTATCAATGGGGTAGTGCGATGCTGGTCGTATGCTAACAGGATCTGGGAATCTTGGCTTCTTGCTGACAGCTGGAGGCGGAGGCGGGGTTCGGTGAGGTTGTGACATTGTAGAATTAGGTTTCTCAGAGTCAAATGATCTAGAATATGAATGTGTACTATTAGAAGGTCCAGGCTCTTGAGCTGAGTAATACTGCCTTGAGATTTCCTTGGATTGGAGTGCACTGGATTTGGACTGGATGTGCTCCTTTTCAAATGGCTCAACATAATTCAAATCTGAGTCAACAGATTTGCAAAGTCTCATTCCATTTTCACGTAACATGTCTCGAGGGTTGCTGTATGCATCACACAGAGTAGCCTGGGCTGTGGTAGGCTCAGGATGTTCTAGAGACTGTTGCCGTTGTTGTTTCTTCAGCAATGCCTTTTGCTTTGCTCTTTCTTTAGCCCTCTGCAGTTTCTTGTATTCCCTTTCTTGGAGAAGTCTTGCTAGTTCACTATCCTGGGCCTCTACTGCTAGTCTTCTGTCTGCTAGTAGTGCATCATGGCCTTGACCCTCGTGGCTGAGTTCTCTTGCCAGCCGTGCATCCTTCTCCTCTTGTTCCAGTCTCCGTCTCATGTCCTCTAGCTCCGCGGGAGACAGGCCCAGCTCCTCCAGGTTTACGCCATCGACTCGGACAGGCGCTGGTCTGTGCTCCGGTGGTGGCTGGGGAGCGGGAGCTGCTCGCGAAGAGCTCGGCTGCTGTATAAACTCCGAGGACTGTAAGCGCCGCTGCCTGCGAAGGTTTATCTCTGCCATTTCCCGCGCTATCTCCGCGTCCACTTCAGCCTGGCGACGTCTAGAGAGTTCCTTCATGCGCACTTCGTGCTCTATGTCCCTCTGCTCGCTCAGCGCCACCGGGAAGTCCTCCCTAATCTGCTGGTTGCGGTACCTGTTCTCGCAGAGGTGGGACGAGATCTCCCGGTCCTGCAGTCGGTGCGCCAGCGCCCCGTCAGCTCGCACCAACCATTGCTCTCGCAAGTCTGTCACATGCCCAATCTTAGGCATTGTATCACTGGCTTGGAAACCCGACATTACTTCGAAAATATTATTTTGCAACAGGAACGCACTTGGATTAAGTAATGCGGATAATATTGTGGACTTGAACCATGACTACGCAAGGCTAATGAGACCATTAGATGCTGGCTACACCTCTTTCATTCACCAAAACACTACAATCTCCGACGTTGTCTGAATTAACTTTCTTTACGTTCCGTGAGAATGAAAAGGCGTTGATATTTTTTCTCGCAAAGTTATAGAACAATAGAGAGCAATCAACGTCAATCAACAAAATACTATTTCAAAGAAAATGAATGAAACAAAGTAGGTACAGCTCCCTCCCTTCCTCACAACAAAATTCTTGAGTTGACAACTTGACAATGACATGAATTGACATGGGTGACAAGGACAGATGATTGGATTCCATTGAGTGTTGTTTTTAATTACAGATAATCGATCGATTAGAACGATTTCCATACAATTTTAATCTTTGTTTAATTTGTCTTGTGTCTAATATTTTAGTGTATGCAGCTTTATAATATCACCCATTAAAACTTGACATTATTATTTACTTTTTTGTTCAATTTATTTTGCGTTAAAAGATTTGCAACTAAATGTTTTCCTAAAATAGGTTAGGCTTTGTTTGTTTGTAAATAGAATTATAATTTCACAAAAAGGAATTACGGGTGTACGAAAACGACCAAATTTGAAATTCAGATTCAGATCCGGAAACAAAAAAAAAAACTTTCTTCATGTCAAGGTTTAAAATTTAAACACCCAAGTCTCGGTAACTTTGTTCCAAAAAGCATCTTTCATGTATCATGATTTACCTACGATAACTACGTGCAAAAATTTTTCATTAATCTAACAGATAAGTAATAGGTAACATACCAAAAAAGTATTCGTACAAACAATAATTTGATATCTACATGTTAAACCGGTAGTTCAAGCAAAAAGGTGACTATGCTACGTTATATAACAAAAACTATATTGAAATACGAACCTAACTAAATACATTTTATAAATCAAATTATTAATGTGGTTTATGAATAAATCATAATGGACTACTGCCTATATCAGCATACTCATCATCAATAGGTATCGAATAGGTATCATTGTCAAGGTGTTATGTTATTTCCATTCAAAAATAAAACAAATGAATGTGCATCTCAAATTTCTCGTTTTATTTGCTGCTTACGATCAATTTAAAGCTTAGTTTTAAGTTGCAAGCCTTGATGTTTAGCTGTGTATCAATAAACATAAGAAAAAAGTGAAATGTGGAATAGAATCCCTAGATCGATAATTGTGCCTAAACGCTATTTAAATATGAATGATAGAGCTAGGTAGGTCAGTTTTTTGTTTTCAAAAATATATCCTGAACCTATTTTATCTTTTATTCCAGTGAGGTAAGTTTGTTCAGAACGTTCAATACCTACCTATGTATCTTCATCACCTGCATCACGAAAATGCAATTCGCTATGGATTTTTATGTTATGAGTAAAAGTAAAGTATCTACGTACATTTTTTTGTTTTCAGGCAGCCAGAAATGTTCACAATTTATGGTGATGATGTTTCTCCACCAGTAAGATTTGTGTTAATGACAGCTTTTATGTTGGATGTCAAAATAAATTTTCACAAAATTGATCTGTTCAACAATGAAAACAAGAGTGAAAAATATAAAATGGTTATTTTATAAACACTAAATATTTTAAATTAGTAATTTATTGTATAGGTAACAATAAATAAATTATTCTTATTTCAGATAAATCCCCTCCAAAAAGTTCCAGCTTTAAAAGTTAATGACAAAATAATTTGTGATAGTCATGCTATAGCTCTTTATTTATGTACACAAAACAAAGATAGTCAAGTACTCTATCCTGCTAACAACTTTATCTCGACGAAAATTAATGAGATGCTTTTTTATAATTCTGGCACTTTGTTTCCTATTGATAGCTCAATTTTTGTAAGTAAAACTTTACGAATTCATTTATAAACTATGCTTGCTACTGTAAGTTAAAAATGTTTTAATGATAATTCATACATTTAATGTTTTTAGACAAACTATTTTAAAGGGAATTTTGAGTTAGACAAAAATTTGAAATCTGAGTGGTACAACGCAATGGACTATCTTGAAAAGAAGTTAAATAAACATGAGTGGCTCGTCGGTGACAAGGTAGATATCTTTATATATATACCTATTGTGTGTCAATATCTTATTGATATAGAATGCCATATCTTTTTAAACAGATATTCCTTTGCGATCTATGCTGTGCTTCAACTGTAACTTCTCTTCAATTGTTAGTCCCTCTTCAGAATCGACACAAAAGGGTAAAAGAATGGATACAAAAATTAAACGAATTGCCTTGCTTCGAAATTAATAGAAAAGGAGTAATTAAACTTCAACAAGCTGTGAACTGTTTAAAATAAATTTCATTTTAAAGTAATCTTGTTTAAAGCATCTTTTCGCAAATGCTTATTGAAATAAATATATTGTTCAAATATCTCGATTAGATCTTTTATTTTATCAAAACATCACTGACCTGTCATAGACAAAGTTGTTTACTGACAAGTAGGATATTCTTTTGCCGTTGCCGAAAATCGTAAACGTCAAAGAGTCTATAATCTATGACCTCTATTGATTGGTCAACGACGAAGAGATGTAAAAAATGGCTGCCTTGCCTTCCCCTGCTGCGATAGAATTCATCGAAATAAAATTGCTGGTGTAGTGCTGATTATGTCTTTTCTGAACCATTTAAAAAGTTGATAAAGTGATCTTTGTACTTGTGAAGAAAATACAAAAAAAACTTGAATAGACAAATATAAATTCGGTGTTAAAGTTTAGTGTGCCGAAGACCGATTACGCTGCTGTTAAAAATATTAATTCAAAGTGCATTATAGTAAAGAAGTCCTTCACTCAACAATATTCAGGAAGTTTACTGCTGAGCGGGGGCTTTGTTTGTATTGTTTGATCTTTAGTTCTTTATATTCAGAGAAAAGCGCAAGTTTTTGCGCGAACAGTGAACGTTTGTGGTAGTGTTAAAAATGTCACACCCACATTGAATGTTATACCGTTTGATATTACTTTTCTCGTGAGATTAGCATCTCAAAATGTGGATCGAACCGTCGCAAGTGGCAGGGAACCACATTCTTATATACGAAGCATATTATCACCAGGTAAGTGCAGATACAGAATTACTTGAAGGACATTTTAACTAAGTTAAGAATTTTCGATGTAATTGGCCGATGTATTGATTGAGCTAAGTGATTACTCCGGTTACAGTTATGATTGAATGTGATTGTAATAAAACTGTTCTGAACTTTAATACTATCTTGAGGGCTTAAAAATTGTTGTTATCACTGTGAGCAATAAATATTCCCCAATTTTGTTACAAAAGTCTGAAAAGTAAACAATTCTACTTTAACATTTTACATGGAATTGTAATAGGAATAATCTAAAAACTTAACAAAACAAATACCATTTATTTGCTTTAAAAAAGATTATTTTGTTTACAAAGTAATTATGTGACAGTTAAAAATGTATGATGAATGTAGTACCCAAGCTGTTATGTCATTCACTATGTGATAATTAAATGTTAATTTTGTTTACATGTATAGTGATACCATCTCACTCACTCTCAGTGTTAGTTTTTTAGGTGTGTACATGTAAAATGTTTCAGTGTGCGTAGCATAAAGTTCGATCAGTAATGAAATCACATATACACATCTAATCGCAACCACAGCAAAATGGTTTTCATGAATAACTGTACTTAATACATGGACATACGTTATTCAGTTTATATTGGAATTTTTTAGATTAAAATGTTTAGCGACAAATTGTAGCCTACAGTAGTTCTTATCAGGTTTTATAGAATTCTATCAAATGGTTTATAAATGAATGAATTGTCATTAAATGAGAAACAGTAATGCAACTATTAATAAAGTGACTTGAATTTGAAACAATCATGTTCATTCAAACAATCATTTCAACATCAACATACATTAATTTTTTTTTTGTGCAATAAACAGCGTTGTTCAAAGTCTATTAGATTTTTCAATTTGAAATTAACAAACAAAAATGATGATGATGAATTACTTTTATCCTCCTTCAAGAAAGGTAGTTCTCAATTCATCCATATCATAATATATAGTTCAACCTCCTTATAAATAAACATAACAATAATATAATACATAAAGTAAATCAATTTGTTGTAGGTGAAGTCTTTTAATTTTTTCTGAAATAAAGTCCCTTAAATTTTAAAGTTTAATTTTTTCATCATCAATTAAATTTAAATGGAAAATAATCTTTATTTGTTAAAGTTAAAGATGATATTAATTTTGTACAGTTTAGTTAAATTTTAATATTATACTGAATCAAGTTTTAATATTATACTGAATTTATTCATGTTACTCTTGAATTTAATAAAAGCTGGATTATGGTTTGATTAAAATAATAATAGATGTAAATAATACTTTAAAACAATAATATAATAGTTTTATTCCTTTTTATTTACAGATTGATCCAAATGGATCAGGTGCCATACAAGCACTGGACGCAGCCAGGTTCCTCAAGAAGTCTCAGCTCAGTGATGTTGTCCTCAGCAAGATATGGGACTTGGCTGACCCTAACGGGAAGGGATATCTGGATAAGGTGAGCTATTTGTGGCTGCTGCAGAAAAGGGATTACTTACTGATAATGTCTGATGAAAGGCCTGTTGGGTATTGATTTTAATTGTTATATAATCTCTGTAAAATTATAAAACACCTGAGTTGATGATGTCAAATTTGCATCACTTCCTTCCATTCAACTCATAATACCGCTGGTGATACTTGTCTGTGGTTCAGATAAGTGTTATTTTTACATTTTAATACGGTTTTGTTTGTTGTTCATAAAATTAGTAGAAAAATAATTAAGTCATGCTCGTGTTGGTAGCGATACTATGAGTCCAATGACGGGAAGAATGACGCAAATTTTACGTTTTCATCATAGGACAATTGTCGAGTGTTTTACTATTTTACGGGGATTACTCTTGTTTATGTATTAATTTTATGGGGGTATTACACTGTCAATATTATCACCGTTGTATCGCGATCCTATATCATATAATTGATGGTAAAGTCTATAAAAACTGTGTGTGTGTTTAAACATTTAGCCAATTTTATAATTAAAATTTGAATCCGACAAAAAAGTCAAAGTCAAAATAGTTCGTCATATGTTTTATACTATCAAAATAAATTACATACAGAGATGAAAATTGTATCTAGTTAAATTCACAGATGATAACGCTATCTGTATTGAGCATTTACTAAGTGACGAGTGACATTCAAAATTTCATAGTTAAAAATAAACAGTAACCTTCTGCAGATAAGATTTAAATTCGACATAAGCAAGTTTATAACTAATTAAATATAAAAATGTACATAACCATCCAATTGTTTGGTTCGTTTTCCATTGTTTTACGTTAATTTTTTTTTCATAGAAAGATACGATACCATTACTTTAAAGTTATGTTATTTACAAGTATTTATGCATCACAGAATTTTTTTTTTTGATTTAAGACATTTTAAGATTTTATGAAATATTTCAATAACAATAATGCAATTCAAAGTATGTTTTATTCAAAGCGACTTAAAATAATTACTTTTAAATCATCAAAATTCTTTTTAAATTACCACCGGTTTGGATTGCCTGAAGGAAAGAATCCTGCTACAAAATTCCTTAGTTGCTCTTTTCAATATCATAATAATCTTAAAATAAATACTTTTAAATCGTTATCTTTTCATACTACCACTGGTTCGAAACGCTTTTTCTATGCTATTTATAAGCTAAGATTTGAATTTGAAACACTCGTATCAAAATACCTAATTACTTACTGCCTTACCGATTTCGATATGCTATTGTTAACCTTTTAAGTCTAGTTAAATTTTACAGTTAAAAATAAAAAGTTTTGCTATACAATTCAGCATCTTTATAAAAATAAACAATTATATAATACATAATTTTGACGACCTCGGTGGCGCAGTGGTGTAAACAGCCGACTGCTACGCTAGAGGTTCCGGGTTCGAATCCCGGCGGGGGCGGGACTTTGTGTTATTTGCAAGACGCATTGTTTTTTTTTACCGATCTTGGATGTTGTATTCTTATCTATGCATTATATACCATATCGTTGCTTAGTTCCTGTGACTCAAGTTCTTACGATACTTACTACAGGGCTGAGGCAATGTGTGTGTCGTGATGTGGTTATTATTAATATACGGTAATTAAATTGTGTATAGGGTAAATTGCTTTTTCTTTGGCTACAAGTCATTTTCTTGATTAAAAAGTATTTATCAATACTATTTTTAAATGTAATATCGAAGTGAAACTGAAAATATATTCATTTAGTATATATTTGATAAATCTGCAGTAAAGAGTCAGAGTAGAGTGAGCTGTCCTCACTTGAGGATGCACCTGACCCTGCAAAACGCACAAATCATCGACTTGTATTTGTTAGGTATTACAAATCAATTTCCACCTGGAAAACCTGGAAATATAAAAACCTTTTTATATTATATTAAATTACATAAACTCCCTGTAAATAATCCCTCGAGATGGGTAGGCATAGTTGTTGAACACCACATTTTCACTGCACGTTCATGTTGATTCCCAGTGTGACAGATTGGTACATGGTAAGGTACATGGCAGCTACAATGTACGGCAACCCGAGACTCGAACACTCGACCTGTCTGGTCGGGTCGGTCGGTTAACCAAGACACGTAACAGACTGAGCTACCACACTGTTAAATTGGAATTATAAGATAACCTACCATTTCTTCACTGTATTATTTTATCACGTGTTTTGTTATTTCCAGCCGGGGCTGTTTGTCGCTTTGAAGTTGGTTGCCCTAGCTCAGGCCGGGCGGGACATCAGCATGAACAATATCCACAATGAAGCGCCTGCACCTAAAGTTGTAAGTTGTGTATTTTTTTTTAAAATTTATTTATAATTGTACAAACATACGTACAATTCTTACAAATCTTGTGTTTTTCTCTGACTTCCTGTTTCCACTGATATACAAATACATGGTTCAATCGAATATTATTGAAATGTTGCAGAGTTTGATGAGTTTTTTTGTCAAGTAATTGATATCAGTGTAGCGGAGGAAAGCGAATGTTTCAAGTTATCTGAAGTGGAGGATATCGTTATTAAAGTCTTTTATAACATTTAAGGTTATTTTAATGTAAAAATGAATATGGTTTGATTAGGTGAATTTACATGTATGAACACATGTTGGAATTGAACACACAACAACTGATAGATTAAATGCATATTATTTAATAATGTCGAGTTTATATTCTTTCTGAAGACCTCTATGTTCCTGTGACCACGCAGGTGTTTAGGCTGCCGAATGCTACGCTAGAGGTTCTGAGCTCGAATCCCGGCGGGGGCGGAACGTTGTGTTTTTTGGCAAGACGCATTGTTTCGCTTACCGGTCTTGGATGTAGTATTCTCGTCTATAAAGTATATACCATATCGTTGCTTAGTTCCTACAACACAAGTTCTCACGATGCTTACTGGAGGGCTGAGTCGATATGATGTTGATGATGAGGTTGGGGAAAAGTTTCTTCGAGTTTTGTATGACAAATTTTGAAAATTTGTATAAAGGGGGAGATTCCTAAAGTGTCGGGTCCGCCCGCGCGGCCGGCGGCGCCGTCGCCCGCGCCTCTCGCCGCGCCGTCGCCCGCGCCGCTCGCCGCGCCGCTCGGCGAGTGGGCCGTGAAGCCGAGCGAGCGCGACAAGTACAACCAACTGTTCGACTCCCTGCAGCCTAACAACGGACTCATCGCTGGGAATAAGGTCACGATTTGTTTTCTGTATTTGTACTTTATATATTGTTTGAAAAATACAATTTAATGAAAAGGTAGCTGTAGTTATTTAATCTTAAACCTGATTAAATAAATAGAATTAATTAAATAAATAGAAACAATATTGATGAATGAAAGGAGGTAATCCTATTACATAATCCTATACTAATATTGAGTCAACGTGTAGGTGAAGGGTGTGCTCATGGAGTCAAAGCTTCCTTTAGAGACCCTCGGCAAGATCTGGGACCTCGCGGATCAGGACAAGGATGGCATGCTCGACAGACACGAGTTCACTGTGGTGAGTGTTGTTATCATTTATATATTGCCATCAAAGGACGCCACTGTTGATCCTGGTGAACAGGAGTTGCAGTGATGGGACAGAGTGGCGGGTGTGCCCCGATGTTGCTTTTATGTCCCTGAAGTTGTAAATCCCAGCCCCTTTTTGACAATTGCCATCATTCCGCAAGCTTTAACGCCAACAGACAAAATTGATTAAAATAACGTTTCCTCGCGCTCGAGTTACGTTATTATTGTGTTTTTTCGATAGATTTTTATGTTCATCTATATGAAAAGAATGTTAGGAAAAAAACATACAAACTAAGCGTAAATGCGAAGCGGGTAATGTCGTAATTTGTTAACTTAAGAAATAAACGGGTTTCCGAATGTTTTCGTTTTTGGGCTTCCTGCCAAAAAAATATTATTCTAGGTCAGATGGTAATTTCTTATAAAAGTAATGAAATGTCCGGGAAAAAGGTCAACTAGACCTTAAAGGATTGTATTCACGTGGTAACAAGTTAGTGTCCAAAAACATATCTTTCTTATTAACTTGAAAACAATTGAATGATATTTTTGTTTATTTGATATTTATTTAAGACATCTAGACCTCAACTAAAAGAGGTAGACATAAGCGAGATTAAGAATTCAGAGACGACCCGTGAAAACTGAAGCATGTAGAGTTAAAAAAGCCGATATTACATCTGTTATTGTTTTGTATGCGACGTATTTAAATATTAAACATTTTAAATGTCTTGCTGTTATGATTTATGAGATACAACCAGCTGTCAGACGGACGGACAGCGGAGTCTTGTAACAGGGTTCCGTTTTTACTCTTTCGGCACGGAACCCTAAAAGTATTCTCACACATACATGCCATACATAAAAACTCACGCCGTAATCCCTCGAGAGGGGTTGGTTACAAACCGCATTTCTCATGTTTATGTTGAGTCCCAGTGTGACAGGTAGCGAATCTGTCGCCACTGTCCGGGCACATTGAGAAATATGGCGTCTACAAGTTACGGCAACCCGAGACTCGAATCGTCGAAGTGTTCTCTAATTAAAAATAAAACAAGTGAAATCAAAGACATGACCCGTGCAAGCACGACAATGATTTTAGAGGACGATGTTTTTCCTCCTGAAAATTTTTGTTTTTGGCTTTCACTCGTAACCGATGATTAAGTACCCTTTAGAATTAATGATGTTAAGTTTTTACTTCTTGGTTTTTTAAAGGGAGCATC
The DNA here is from genome assembly GCA_949316135.1 of Choreutis nemorana. NCBI lineage: Eukaryota > Metazoa > Arthropoda > Insecta > Lepidoptera > Choreutidae > Choreutis > Choreutis nemorana. Next base: position 921,417 of record OX438614.1, read on the forward strand.
AGGTGTTAAATTAACCCTTGATTTTTATTGATTGATTTCATAGGCCATGCACCTAGTATACAAAGCGTTAGAGAAGCACGCGATACCGTTATCATTGCCAGCGGAGCTCCGCGCTCGGCCGGCGCGTCCGCCCAGCAGGCCCCCGAGCAGGCCCCCCAGCCGGCCCGCCAGCAGGCCCCCCAGCCGACCCGCCAGCCCCGCCAGGCCCCCCCGCCCGGCCGAGCCTGCTTTGTTAGATGGATTGCTGGATTTGTCTAGCGTGAGTAGAAACACTGTTTTGTCTTCATTTTTTCGTCAGTAATTTTTAACTTTTTTTTTGTTTTGATTGTTGACGACCTCTGTGGCGTAGTGGTGCACACAGCGGACTGCTACGCTAAGGGTTCGAATTCCGGCGGGGGCGGAACTTTGTTTTATTTGCAAGCTACATTGCTTCGCTTACCGGTCTTGGATGTAGTATTCTTTTATATATAGATACCATATCGTTGCTTGGTTCCTGTGACGCAAGTTTTTACGATTCTTACTGCAGGTCTGAATCAATGTGTGTGTCGTGATGTGGTTTATTATTATGAACTTGATAAAAATTTTACAATTAGATATTTAGAAAAAAAAATCGACAGATCTCAAAATATGCCCAAAACTGCGTACTTGACGCCCAAGCTAATTATCTTGTTTACTTATTTGGTTCCAAATTTTTTTGTAAAATCTCGGGGAAAAAACAAGTTTTAATGTCTTCAATACTCATCTAATAAAGACATTTCTATTAACTTCCATTCCAGCCGGTATCACCAGCCCTGCCACCACCAGCTTCCCAAGGGGTCCAGGGGCCGATCCCGCTGACTCTAGTACCGGAGCACCTGCGAGCGGACCTGCAGGCGGCGTTCATAGCGGCTGACTCCGACAGGGACGGATTCGTATCAGGGGCCGAGATCAAGCACCTGTTCCTTAATACGGGCCTGCCGCAGTCTACTTTGGCTCACATATGGTGAGTTTAAATGTGGCTTTTTCGGGGCGTAACTTTCTTGTAAGATCTAAAGTTATCCTAAATATTATAAATGCGAAAGTTTGTAAGGATGTATGGTGTATCTGTTACTCTTTCATGCAAAAACTACTGAATAGGTTTCAATGGAACTTTATAATAATATAGCTTATACAATAGAATGACACGTAGGTTATAATTTATAAATATATTATGTGATTTGTCCAAAATAGAACTATAAATGCCAATTAATTAATAATCGCATTAGAATCAATTTTGATTTCAAAAAAAAATAATTGTTTAGTCTTACAAAACCCTTAATGTGCAAGTTCGACTCGCGCTTTACCGGTTTCTTATTTTTACATCCACTGGATATGTTCGTTTAGTATCCTATGAGACACAACAGTTATTAAAAAGAAAACCCTAAGTGGGTTTCCAGACTTAAAAAAAAAAAAAAACTAAACTGAAGTTAATGTTAGTAACCATAACCTACACTCGGTGCCAGCTAGTACACGAGAGGGGGTGGGTTTCAAATGTGGACTGGTATTGTTACTAAAAAAAAAAAACTCTTTGTGGGTTTCCAGACTTTATTATTGCTGCCACTTTAAAAAAATATATAATAAAAATATACTTAACTAAGGGTTAGTCAGTACACAATAATCTAGGTACCAGCTAGTACACGAGAGGGGGAGGGTTTCCAAGGTGGACTGGTATTTGAGGAATTTAAATTATTAAAATCAAGAGATGAAAGGGCGCCACCCTTGATATTGGTCAAGGAAACCGATAAAATGAAGAGAGCAGGATGGAAGGATGAGCACGTTGTTGGAGATCTGGTCGGAGACACGTTGAGCCACGCTCTGTGCCGGGTTGCGAGTAGAAGTTGAAGGCCCTGTCTGCGATGCTCTCACCCGAAGCTGAACCCTCACCAAGGACCTCCTGAATTTGTTTTAAAATAATTTAATAACCTGAAGTAAAAGTTTCAACGGTAAGGTCCGGACAGAAGTTAAAAGTTAAAAGTGCTAAAAATTAAATAAATTATGGAAAAATCTGGGATAAAGAACTCTCTACAGCAGACTAAGCAAGGTAAAACAAAGTTAAAGGGGTTTCAAAAAAGATAATCAATATGTGAGGTGTCAAATTAAGAAGTTAGGTATGAAATTAAAATGGTCAAATTAATTACTGAACAAAATACAATAAAATCTATATGAATAGGGAGGTTTCAAACTCCTGCAGCTATTAAAAGCATTTGCAGGATGCTTGCTTTCAGGAAAATTGCACAGGGGTTTCCCTTAGGAATAACCTCTCTAGTCCTTTAAAACTGCACTAATCCATAAAATCACGGGATTACACTGGGCACTGCACTGACACACATCACTTGCACTAATTAAAGGTTGTAAATGGTTAATAACTACCTTTTGGAGGTGGTGTCGGCCGAATGGGGTGTGTCAGCGCGTGCTTCAAGTTGCTTCTTGCCGAATGATCTCGAAAACGCTAAAACACAACATAAACACATAGATTTGGAAAGAAACATTATTATCAAAATAAACAAACACTAGCACTTACCAGGAAAAGTGTCGAATAATGGGCACGCGGCCTAGAACTAACCGCGACCAGGTAAATGCAGTAAACAACTACAAATAATACAACAATAATAAGAATGTCATCCAATAAACAAACAAGAATCCTATTGGAATAAGAAGAATCAGCGACTTCAGACGGAAACTTATAATTTAAAAAGGTGGCAGCAGGCTTAGGGTGGTCTGGAAACCACAAGTGGGTCACGCCCGGACAAGGTACGACGCCCACAAAGGACCAACACTCCCGCGCAGCCGGCTTTTGTTGCCTCCGTCGGACGCCATAGTTTGACGTAAACGCTTCTAAAACCTCAAGCGGCAAAGAGCGTTTCGTCATACAGCCAATAACGAGGACACAATATATTTAAAAGTTAATTCACAATGAAGCGAGATGGGGCTACAAAACATATATGTAACAGTATTTATAAAATTTAAATTTATTAAAAACAAATGAAAGGGCGCCTTCCTTGATATTGGTCAAGGGAACAGTGAAACTGAAGAAAGCAAGTTGAAAGGATGACCACGCTATCGGAGATCAGGTCGGAGACACGACAAGCCTCGCCCGAGGTAAGTGTGCCGGGTTGAGTGAGTGGAAGTTGAAGGCCTCGTCTGCGATGCTATCTTCTACCTTCTGAAGTTGTTACATAACTTATTGAATAGCATGAAGTAATTACTATAAACAGTACGGTCGGGACAAAAGTTTAAATTACCAAAAATTAAATAGCAAGCGGCAAACAGCGTGTCGTCATACAGCCAATAAAAAAAACTCACTAGACTTAAAATATTAATTCGAAATAAGGTGAGATGGAGGTACAAAATTAATGTACTACAGTATGTACTCGTACGTCATTTAACTGCCAAATTGTAACAAATTGTCTGTGTGACACTTTGATGAAATGATACCTTCTGGATGTGGATGGTATCTGTCCAGGGCCCTGTGATATAATATGTTCACTGTAACTTATTGATTATTTTGTTAACGATAATTATTCAGTGTGTATTATACTGAGGTTAGAGATAATGGTGTTGTTCACTTCCCTCCCCACCTCTGGCGTGTGCAGATGGTCTTTTTATGCGATCGCGATAATTAATTAAATTACGTGTGTGGAGTGCATATTTTAGGGTTCTAGTGTAGTGATTGGTAAAATAAAGGTTTGATAAACGTCGGGTCCGTAAGTATTTAAACATTGCGTTGTTTTGGATGATAAATAGCTACATTACTCGGTAAGTCAAACGTTTTCTTTTTATTATAGTGTGTAGGTAGTTAGGCGCGCGGCGGCCGACCCGGCAGCCAGCTGATCGTTGTTAGGTATTATCTATTTTATTGTACCTGGTGATATAATATTTAAGTTTTTAAAGTTTCGTTATTACACTCTGATGTCCGGGCGTAATGATGATCCCCCTGACGGGGGGGGGGGAAACCCGTTTGAGAAAAGCAAAATAGTTCAGCGATCTCCTACTAATAATAAAAGGGCATTTAGTCAATTATCACCGGCTAGTGTTTCGCCAGTAACTAGTAAGCGTATGCAACGGTCGGGATCTAATTTGAATACGTCACATTCCTCTGAGTTGAGCGTCTCCGCCGGTAACGATAGTACATCGTATGATCTCGTGCAAGAGGCATCGACATGCCTAACCAACATTAACGAGTATTTAAACGACTCGGGGTCGCGCTTGAATATTGCGAATAAAACAGGAATTATGGAGATGACGCAGAGAGTAACTTCGATTGTTTCTTTACTTGCAATTAAATCTGCGATGCTCGAGACTAAGTTGGCGCAATCGGAGCGTGATTTAGTAATTGCTCAAAGTAAAGATAACGTTAGCCCTCCGGCGGTAACCAAATCGTACTCGGAGACTTTAAAGTTACGATTGCCACCTAAAACGACCCCGGTGGCAGCTCAGGCGCGCGCGCCGCTCCCGTGTGTGGTGGCCTACCCGACGGAGGAATGTTCGGCCGAAATTAAATTCTCGTCCGCGACGAAAGAAGCGCTAATGAAAGCGATCAAACCATCAGATGGTTTCCAAATTGTCGGCGTTAAAAAAACGGCTAAGTCTGGCGTCGTGTTACGCGTCACAAATCAGAGTCAAATAAAGAAATTAGAATCCGTTGCGGCTATCAAATCAGCAGGGTTGCGTTTGGAGAAACCTAAAGGGCGTAAACCGCGAATCCTTGTAAAAGATGTCCCGAATTCGATGGACGAAAATATTTTTTTTAGTTTGTTTATACCGCCAGAACATTAAAGATGAGATTACTCTTTCCGAGAGTGACTTTTTACGTTCAACAAAAATTTTCCGTCGTCGCAGTTTTAACGACAACCGTAAATGGTTAGGGATCGAGTTAGAGCATTCGATACGAAATCATTTGATTAACACGAAAGAAAAGTTATTCATTGATTGGACAACTTGCCAGTTCATCGACGATTTTGATTTAATTCGGTGCTTAAATTGTCAACAATATGGTCATCCCGCGAAGTATTGTACTGAAAAAACACCATCGTGCGCTCACTGTGCCGAGTCACACGACACAAAAAATTGTACCAACAAAAATCAACCAACTTTTAAACGAGTATGTGCGTCGTGTAAAAAGTATAAAAAACCCTGCGATCATGAGACCGGGTCTCAGGATTGTCCTACCTACAAGGCAAAATTAGAGCAACTTATTATAAATACTAACTATGGCCAAGCTTAAAATAAGACAATTAAACCTTCATAACGATAAAGTAATTACGTTTGAGTTAGATAGGCTTGTAATTGAGTATAGTTTGGACATAGTTCTCGTTCAACAACAGTACCAGAGCGCTGAGCTTCGTAATAAGATAGTTCAAATAAACAATAAAGCTCGCGCGGGAATATACGTGTCACGTTCATGCTTCACTGTCACAGCTCTTAATAATCTCTCGTCGTCCCACTGTGCCGTTGCGGAGGTCTCGTGTCCTTCTTTTAGTATATATGTAGTTAGCTGTTACTTTCAGTTCTCTGATCGCGTAGACCCTCACTTACATCACTTGCGGTCCGTATTATATGCACTTCCTAGGCAGGCTGTAGTTATAGGCGCGGATGCCAACGCGTCTTCCCCACTTTGGTTTGGTAAAATTAGATCAGCAGATGCGGATCGTCGCGCCGCAGTAGAAGAGTTTATTGCAGAAATGCACCCAGAAATTCATAATACCTCTGATTCACCACCTACTTACAGCAGCCCTATGGGCGAATCTTTCATTGACGTCACACTTTCAAGTGCGTACGTAAAAATCTCTAATTATCGTGTCCTTCCTGATGCGTCATGTAGTGATCACCGTTTGATCGTGTACGAGTACAACCCTAAGCTGACACAAGATATCGCGCCCCGTTCACAAAGCTTTCGTTATAAAACCAGACGTGCAGACTGGTGCTTGTTTAGTTCATTTTTTGCGTCACATGCTGGAGACTTCACTCACCCGCGTCTATCGGCAACAGAAAGCGCTGAAATTATGACGGATACTTTCAATTACTGTGCTGATGTAATACTGGGACGAACATCTATATCCAGTGTGAAAAGATGTGAGTGGTGGAATGATTCTCTGATAGGAATTCGTAAGAAATTTAGAAGCGCGCGTCGTAAATTAAATAAAGCTAAAAAATCCCTAGGGCAAGATACTTCGTCAGATAGGTATGATAGCGCTTTAATTTTTTTAAGAGTTGCTAGGTCTCACTACCGTGCTGCAGTCTAAAAATCAAAAACTAATTTACTTCGGAAAGTAGTTGATAGGTTAGACAAAGAGGGGCCATGGTCACCCATATATCATGAGTTCAAAGCTAACAGAGCAACTGATCAAGCATTTATTTAAAATATCAAAATAAATGATGCTCACACTCTTGGTGTTGAGGAGACGGCGGAGGCCCTTCTTAACGCTCTCATTCCGGACGACACTACTGAAAATGATACCGACTATCATCGAGAAGTTAGGCTCATGGCTGCAGTTCCACCCACATCTCCTTCGTTCGATCTTCCAACTTTAGATGAATTTGTCAAAATTGTTAGGGCGTTACCGGTTAATAAGGCCTCTGGGGAAGACCAAATATCGAATAAGATGATTCAGGAAGCCGTAAAGTCCGCTGGGGATTCTATTTTAATTGTGTATAACCGTTGCATTGCTGAAGGGGTTTTTCCTCAAATTTGGCGCCGCGGGCTAATTAAAATCATACCTAAAAGCGGTGATAAGCCACCTGATGATCCGAAATCGTATAGACCCATTACCCTTCTACCATCCCTGGGTAAACTTCTAGAGCGTCTTATCGTACCTCGGCTTCTTCCGGGCGGTCCAACTTTTCACGAACATCAATTCGGTTTTACTATCGGCAAATCAACAATCGACGCGGCTATCTCGGTGAGAAAATCGGTAGAATCGTCGGAGTTTAAATACGTCATAGGTGTATTCCTAGATATCTCTGGTGCTTTTGATAATGCATGGTGGCCAATCTTATTGCTCAAACTTAAAAACAGAGGTTGTTACAGCAATGTATATTCCTTAATATACAATTACTTTATAAATGGAACAACAAAGCTTCAACTTCATGCAGTGTCGAAGGCTTTGACTCGGGGCTGCCCACAGGGTTCAGTGCTAGGGCCGTATCTCTGGAATATCGGATTTGATGACTTTTTGTCTATACCGTTACCGGCTAACTGTTCGCTGACGGGATATGCAGACGACAGTCTCCTGCTTATTCAATCTCATACAAGAACAGGAGTTGAGTTGTTAGCTGAGTCCTGCCTACGTCTGGTGGCCGACTGGGGAAAGAGAAATCATCTTGAGTTCGCAGCCCATAAAACACAGTATTTAATGTTAAAAGGAAACTTAGTAGGGCTACCGCGCTTTAAATTTAATTCAGTTACAGTTAAAAAGAAAGACTCAGTTTGTTATCTCGGTTTGATACTTGAAAAGAAATTTCATTTTATTGAGCACATTAAGCAAGTTAGCGAAAAATCAAAATGAAATTTTTATGCGTTAAATAGAATATCAACTTCGACCTGGGGATTGTCGTTTAAGTCATTAAAAATAATTTATACTGCTACTTTCTTGGGTTGCATTTGTTACGGAGCCCCCGTGTGGGCGGATAGAGCCACAATTGGCGCTGCGCGACGTAAATTGCTTCAGAGTCAGAGATTAGCGTTAATTTTTCTTTGTAAAGCGTATAGAACCGTCAGCACTGAGGCCCTGCCGATTCTTGCGGGCGTTTTACCGGTAGATTTAGAAATACAACGGCGTGCGGCAATGTATTACAACTCGCGGAATGGTATGAGTTCAGATTTTCTAAAACCGAAGGATAGGGCTAAAATCAGTAGATTATTTGATAGCAACGACAACGTTGATAAAAAACTAATCGACGAATGGCAAACTAGATGGGATACTTCGACTAAGGGGCGGCATTTATTTAAATTTTTCCCTATAGTGCACGAACGGTTAAATAAAGCGTGGCTTGATATCGATCATTGCGTAGCCCAATTTCTAACCGGGCATGGTAACTTTAAGGGCAAACTTTATTCATTTAACTTGGTGCCGTCACCTTTTTGCGAATGTTCAACGTCGGATCAAGAATTTGTGCAAACTGCCCATCATATCTTGTGGGAGTGTAGTCTCTGGCATGACGAACGGTAATCATGTTGAATTCGATTCAAGTATCTGCGTGTAGTCCTATTTATTACCTAGATCTTGTGAAAACGAAGGGAAACTTCCGTTTAAAAAGTTTTGTCACCAATATTACTGGTGTAAGATTTAGGTTAGTATCTAATTTATCCCCTGTTAGTTAGTGGCATACCGTGGTGTTTAGACGGTCAGGCGTCTCCTGACTGTCTCCCCTTTAGATTTTTGGGCATCTGGGCCATTTCAATTGCTGTCTCCGCTTTGCTGGGAGGGAAGTCTGAAACCGCTTTCTTACTACCTCCTATTTCTTCTGATTAAGTTCGTTGCGGGTCCCAAGACAGCCGGTAGGGTGTCCGGGCACAGCCTGTGCATCACTGCACAGATGCATTATTCGTTGATTATTCGATCAAAGGACGCCACTGTTGATCCTGATAAACAGGAGTTGCAGTGGTGGGACAGAGTGGCGGGTGTGCCCCGATGATGGTGTTGTGTCCAGGGCGCTATGTGACACTATATGTTTAGGTACCTATATGACAAAACATGTTCACTGTAACTTATTGAACATTTCTTTTGCCGTCTTTTCATGATGACTGAGATTATAGTGTGTTATGATGGTACGCAATAGCGTATGTCAGTATATGTGTTTGCGTGTGTCAGGGCGCTGTGCGACACTGCGGGCGCGGGCAAGCTGTCGCTGGCGGAGTTCGCGGTCGCCATGTGGCTGGTGCAGCGCGCCCGCAGCGGCTGCACGCCTCCGCTGCACCGCGCCGCGCTGCTGGCGCTGCACCACGGCCCCGGCCCCACTGAGGTACACCATGTGCATGTACAGCGGCCGCCATGTGGCTGGAGGAGCGCGCCGCCGCCGATTTTCTATTTTTCTCTTTCTGGAGCCAATTTTTGTTATACCTTCCGTTCGAAGCCGAAAAACGGCATTTTGTTTGTAGATAATAAAAGCAATGTATTGTATAGCCGCTGGAGCCGGCGCTGTCGCTGGGCGCGCAGCCGACGGCGGCGCTGGCGGCGGCGGCGCGCGCGGCGGAGGGCCTGGCGCGGGAGCGGCTCACGCTGCAGCGCGCCGCCGACGCCCGCCAGCGCGACCTCGCTGTCAACACGGCCGAGGCTGACAGCCTGCAGGTTACATTCATTATGAAAGTGCTTTTGTTTAAGAAGCCTTGTGTTGTGTCAACTGCTTTTTTTACTAACCGAGCCAATCTGGACCTATGTATTTTTATAGTTTGGTCATGTTTTTTCTTTTCTAACCGAATCCACAAAAAGTAGGAGTTGTTAAATTGTGTATATTTTTTGAGGAATAAACTCTTGGTTTTCACAAAACATCGAAAGCTCCCTAACACCACGTATTTTCACAGTGACCTGTCAAAATTTAAATACAGTTCAAAAGATCTCGGGGAAAAATACGACAACATTATATACAAGTTGAAATTAACAATTAGTACATTTTGTACATGTGCAACCCTAAAAAACTTAGGTTTTCTTTATTAAATTTAGTTTGTCCCGCCTAAAGTAGATTTTTAATCTATGGAAACTGTTTTGTTCGTGTTTCATCTTAAAATTGTTTTTAATAAGAATATTTAACTGTAACTTTTGGTTCTCTCAATAAATAAACAAATCACAGTGCAGTGAGTGTGCGCAGGAATTGCACAATTAAATTCCACCGGCCCCCTTTTATAATCGGAATACTAGACGTAGTCTGAAGTTGCATCCTTTTGTGGTAGATATTTCGACCATCCGGACTAAACGCATCGATAGCTCCTTCATAATGCGTACTGCAAGGGTGTGGAATTCTTTGCCTGCCGGTGTGTTCCCTGACCAATACAACTTGGACCTCTTTAAGGCATGAGTGAATAGGTTTCTCCTAGGCAGGCATGATCCACCTTAGACCTCATCGCCGCTTAACATCAGGCGGGTTTGGGGTCAAATGCCTGCCTGGTCGTGAATAAAAAAAAACAAACACATAATACAGGAAATGTCTCAAATGACGTTACGTTTTATCTTTGCTGTTTGTTTCACTGATACATTTTATGTAGATTTCATTTTGACAGGTCTATGGTAGGTGGTGGAGTAGGTAGTCCTCACGATACCATGTAGTTCGCTTCACTAAGTAAAGTCAGGTGTGGAATGAAACTTGAAAGTACTCACAGGAATATAAGTTTATTTTGCACAGTACACGGAAGAAAGTCACACACACAATAGAATATAGTCAAAGCGATAGAAAGAAGGAGAATATAAAATAAGCGACACAGATTAAGCGTTAACATTAAACAAGCGTAAGCGTTAGCGTTAGCCGAAGCCGCGGGAGATAGCAAGCGAGCGAGGAAACACGATCTCAGAGCCAATGCCGCGGGACGACTGGTCAGTGGCGACCGAGCGCCGACGCCCGGCCGGTCGTAGGTAGTAGGTAACACGGCGCCAACGCATGCACAGCGGAGAACAAAAGGATCGGTTAGTGTGAGCGCCTGCGCTAGGCATTAGGGCTCGTTTACATGCGATTATTGTGTTTATTTTATTTTATTAATTATTTTGATGAAATAAATATATTATGTAGACAATTAAATATTTATATATTATGATATGTATATATGTATGTGTACTGTTTATTTGTATAATTGGTAAAATAATTATTAACATTTTAATTAAATAATATAATTTGTTAATTTAATAATATTTGTAAATAGGAATATATATTTTTATGTTTATATAAAGTATACAAATGTTATATATATACGGCTACAAGTCGAATAATTCCTTTCCTTATGTTTATTTTGACAGAGCGAACTAGACACGTTGACGGCGACGTTGAAGCAGTTAGAAAACCAAAAAGGGGAAGCTCAGAAGAGGTTAAACGATCTAAAGTCACAGGTGAGAATACAATTTCCATACAACTGTCAATGTCACTGACTGTCACAAAGGTATTCCAATATTTACATGTGAGTATATAAATATTCATTCAATATAAGTGTTTGAAAATTTTCAATCAAACGAACATTTGGCTGCACTTTTTGTATGGTATGACAAGCGAAGTTTATCTGTATTTTTTAATTTTTTAATTTTCTTTTTGATAGTAATATAGATTGATACACTTTTCTATACAGTTCTTAAAATTGAATTTGTCTATATCTCTGTATATCCTTAAGTGATGTTTAGTATGGGATTGTGTATAAAATATATGGAAGTCCTAGGGATTTTTTTTTTACAAAACTATATCATTTTCTGTTCCAATAGGAATCAAAACGAATATATAACGGCTGTATTGAACAGATAGAACATTTTTTTTTTTTTTTAATCACGACACACACATTGACTCAGCCCTGCACTAAGTATCGTAAGAACTTGTGTCGCAGGTGCTAAGCAACGATATGGTATATACAAAATAAATAAGAATACAACATCCAAGACCGGTAAGCGAAACAATGCGTCTTGCAAATAACACAAAGTCCCGCCCCCGCCGGGATTCGAACCCGGAACCTCTAGCGTCGCAGTCGGCTGTTTACACCACTGTGCCACCGAGGTCGTCAAATAAAAACACATGTGTCATACTTTTCAGAGAGCAATTTTTCAGGTTTTAGTTTTTTAAACTTAATTTTCCTTACAAATTTTTCTGTCCAGGTGGAGAAGTTAAGATCGCAAGTGTCAGCCCAAGAAGCTGCCGCTGCTGAGACTGAAGCCGAGGTCAGTGCCAGAAGGCAGGCGAACCTGACCCTCAAGGAGAAGGAGACCAGGCTTCAGGAGGAGCTGAGGGAGACCAATGGGGAGGTGGAAGCAATTAACAAGCAGTGCAGCCACACTGTGCTGCAACTAAGTCAGGTAAGAATAAAGATAAGTCTAAATACATGAACTCACGCCGTAATCCCTCGAGAGGGGTTGGCGGAGGTGTCACACACGGCATTCCGCATGTTTATGTTGAGTCCCAGTGCGACAGGTTGCGAATCTGTCGCCACTATCCGTGCACATTGCGAAACATGGCAGCTACAACTCACGGCAACCCGAGACTCGGGTTTCTATGACATGTTGGAACATTTAAGTTTGCTAAATTTGAAGCTACTTTATACAAAACAAATTACGATATGTATTTTTTTATAGTTTTAACCCTAAAAGGTAGATTTGAATATAGCTATGCTGCTATCTTAGCGAAATAACATCGGTGATGGCGTAGTCCCGCGTGACTATCGCTAGAAAATACCGGGTTCATTCAAAATAAATAATTTTTCTGGACTAAAAATTTTCGATTTTTTTTATTTTTATTGATTTTCTCTTCTTTTTTTTCTCATAGCGAAGATATTGCGTATTTTTTCTTATTTAATAGAAAGAAACATTGGTTTTGGTTATCCAGGCGAACATCAAGGTGTCCCACTTGGAGCAGCAGCTAGGCGCCATGGAGCTGGCGCTGGAGCAGCTGCAGTCGGGTGCTGCTCCTCCGGATGCCCTCACCCTGGCTCCGCTCCACACCCCTGAACATCTGCACAGGATAGTACGCGGCGCCACGCCTGATATTGGCCTCGTATGTATTTTTATACATATTCAGTTAGTATACCCGACATTGAAGGGACTTTATAAACATGGACGCTATATCCGATAGTCGTTATAGGCGGTATGTTTACTTAAGGGTTTAACTGAGTCGTAATAACCAATTGTCATTGTTTTAATTTGTGTTTAAGGATGACGAGCCGTTCTCCCCGAGCAAGGAGTTCAGTGCAATGAACGGAGGGTCAGGGTTCGATTCCGATCCGTTCAAAAACGACGCGTTCTCCGCGCAGCCCCACGATCCATTCGCACCTACGAACAAACATCCGCAACAGGTAAGAAATGCTTTATGATGTTATGAGTACAAAAAAAATGTGTCCGTTTGTATGTTTGTAATTTTTTCATGCATGTAACGCTGAATGTATTTATATAAGATTTAAGTCTTTTATATCGGATCCTAGGGTAAATCATGTGCTATGTAAAAAAAAAAAACAAACTCGAACCCACGACATGTCGGGTCGGGTCGGTTGGTTATCCAAGGCACGTAACAAACTGAGCTACAACGTCCAATAAACACGACAGTACAGTAAAGTAACAATCAATAGTCGTAATTTTATCAGGTATTTATGTGTTATTCAGGGTGGTTTCGGTCATGATCCGTTCGGGTCGAGCGCCGCGGATCCTTTCGCTGCGACGGACAGCTTCCACGACACCAGCGCTGAAACTAACGACGTGAGTTGCATTTTCATTTTCGACGATTTAATTCGCTTCTTGATTTTATATTATATTGTTTACAAAAACTACATCACAAAGATGGCATATAAACTCACGCCATTATCCCTCGAGAGGGATAGGCGGAGGTGATACACAACGCATTTCGCATGTTCATGTCGAGTCCCAGTGTGACAGGTTGCGAATCTGTCGCCACTATCCGTGCACAATGAGGAACATGGCAGCTACAATGTACGATCACATGACAGCTACAATGTACAATCACATGGCAGCTACAATGTACAATCACATGGCAGCTACAATGTACAATCACATGGCAGCTACAATGTACAATCACATGGCAGCTACAATGTACAATCACATGGCAGCTACAATGTACAATCACATGGCAGCTACAATGTACAATCACATGGCAGCTACAATGTACAATCACATGGCAGCTACAATGTACAATCACATGGCAGCTACAATGTACAATCACATGGCAGCTACAATGTACAATCACATGGCAGCTACAATGTACAATCACATGGCAGCTACAATGTACAATCACATGGCAGCTACAATGTACAATCACATGGCAGCTACAATGTACAATCACATGGCAGCTACAATGTACAATCACATGGCAGCTACAATGTACAATCACATGGCAGCTACAATGTACAATCACATGGCAGCTACAATGTACAATCACATGGCAGCTACAATGTACAATCACATGGCAGCTACAATGTACATCACGAGCGCGCACGCACTACCAGCTTAAGGTGGAGTTTTGCTTTTGGTTTTGCGGCGGGGGCTTTCATACTATATTTGTGAATGGATGCTACTAATGCTAATGGATATACTTTTAATGAATGGATGAGATTATCATACTTTAAACCGAATGAAAAACTTTTATGTCCAATAGATGATCGACATTGTTTCTCACTTGCACATATAGTGCTTCGTATTGTGTCATCTCCTTTATTTTTTGTGTTCTATCAATATGCTATCTATCTCGCCTATCTTTTCTCTGTCTACGTTTTTGGTAATTTTATGTTTTTGCAAGAAAGAGAGAGAGATATATATATAAATTGCTTCTAATTTAATACTCACTATTTTTTTGCGCTTGCATATCAATCTAGTGTATGTGTTGCTTTGAAGACTTTACGTTACTTAAAAATAAAAGGAAAGGAATTTAAATTTGGAATTTTGCAGTATTATTTATTAAATAGTTTTTTTACATAATGTGCTTTTATATTTAGACATAGAAATCTAACTTTTTAAGTTATTTTCTTCAGACTTATAAATAAATAACAGTTTCACTAGTTCCTTTTTTAAACAGCTATCAAATCTAACAATGTTTAATATTATTAAATAAGATTTAAATTATAACAGAAAGTGGAATAACTAACTATGTAAGAAACCCTGTAATTAATTGACTTATAAAATGATTTTTTTTTCTTATAACACAAATTTCTTTTTAAATTCTTTTTTAATCGGAGGAGTTTGATTTTCGGTGAAATTTCGTTTAAATTTCAAAGTTTGCTAACTATGAAGACATGTATGGATAGCTATAAGTATGAGTTGTAGGAGGACTAATTACCGAGTTTTAAAAAATCCCTCTAAAACTCGAAAAGTCTAGCGCGTGAGACAAAAGATCGTTCATACAGTAAGGAGCAAATAGCTTATTTCAGCGCCGCCGCGTGGGTTGACCGAGCATCACCGAACGTTCCCGAAGATGTTGCATCGCGCGCAGTACCAAGTATTTTGAATTAATTAATCAGAAGTTAGATTTTTTTTCGATTTACAAACTCAAATGGCACTGATTTAAAGCGGCAGTTGCATATAGAAGTTTTGGCTATAATATTTGCCTATAATATTGAGTACAGCAGTTAACTTAAAAAAAATTGAGGACAGCCTTCGTAGATAGATTTGATTAAATTTCTATTGTAGACATATGATTTGTATAATCTTTACTCAGTTATGAATGTCACAGTAATAAATATAAATATCAATAACTGTAATTTTGCATATGGTATCAAACGAAAGGGTTTAAAATACTTTAAAAAAAATGTATATCTTATTCGAGAAAAAAAATCTTAAAATTTTCTAACCAACAATTTTTTTGTTCGGATTTTATTGGTCGTTATGTCAAATTGAAGGGCTTCAATCAATATTATCAATTATCAATTTATACTGACTGACAAAAAAAGTTAAAAACTAAACCCCCGACTACTTAAAAAGTTTATGATAAAAACTTAATCGTAATTAAGTGCCTTACATTAAACACATTTTGTGCCTCGTTAAAACTAATTGAATTTTCTTCATTCTTAAAAGAGCGGATTGCCATTAGTTGCAGTTTACGATAACTTAAAGAGTTTTATTAAAAAGGCTTAAATTTGCACAACCTTAACTCAACTGTTTTGACTGAAAATAAAATGCAACGTTCCCACATTTATCTTCTCATCATTAGTTTTAGCAAGCTACTTTTCCAAAAAACTAAGCGGCAACGTCGCAAATTGCTTAATTTTATTTATCGTTGTTGCTCAAACAAAATTAAATCCTATTTAACGCACACAAGATTCAATTTCGAATAGAAATAACTTGTAAGTTTGAATCACACATTCAATAGACAGTCGTAAAATATTGCGACTCGTGCCTATCTCATTATTAGTTCCGTATAATCTGTCTCATTCGTTTTTAAGCAAAGGCATAAATATTATCAGCAGCGAAACTACCCACAATCCTTTAAGTGGCCGAGTCACACCTATCTACCCTTTTAATATTAGTTCATTGTTGCAGTATAAGATGAAACCTAGAAACCGAAACTAACTAAAAGCTATTGAGTACGTATTCTGTGCTAAAAGTAGAAACATGCATTCTACCTTGAGCATGAACTATCTTCTGTCTCACGCGCAAAACGTATTTTATAGAAGATACAGAGCGTCTATAATCCCAATTAATTGGGTGGAATAGGTGTCCGGGAAACCGATTTTTTCAGATAATCGAACAGTATTGATTCTCTACGCAACACTGCCTGCACGTCAAGCAAAGAACATAGACGTTATATAAATTTTCTGATGGTTTCTATGATTTTATCTACTTTTGACTCTAATCTTATTTTAAAAGAACTAAGGACCTTAATGCATTTTTTAAATATTACGTTTTCGTTTTTCTCCCATTTTTGAGGATATTTTACATAAGTCTTGTGTGTGTCTGAGTGGTCGTTCGCATGATCAACGTTTACACAATCGGCGCTCTACTGTTTTATTTTACACCGTGCGCTTACCTAGCGCACGAGGTATTAATAATAAATAATAAATAACCACACATCACGACACACACATTGACTCAGCCCTGCACTAAGTATCGTAAGAACTTGTGTCGCAGGTGCTAAGCAACGATATGGTATATACTAAATAAATAAGAATACAACATCCAAGACCGGTAAGCGAAACAATGCGTCTTGCAAATAACACAAAGTCCCGCCCCCGCCGGGATTCGAACCCAGAATCTCTAGCGTAGCAGTCGGCTGTTTACACCACTGCGCCACCGAGGTCGTCCGAGGTCGTATTGTCTATGAAACAATATTAAGTCTTAAAACTTTGGGCCAGAGCTTAAATTGTTTTGTCGAAAATTCTATAATTAAAATTTGATTGTTTTAAAAATTATAAAGTTTATGTAAACATTTATGTTGCCTTCTCAACATATTTAACACGCTAAAGAAAGCCGCCCCTGAGTAGAATCAACAAACAAAAGATCGTCATAGTATTATGAGTATTAATGATATTATTTATATTATTAATCGAAAAATGTTAAAATGTCTCGTGATATTTGGCTGATATCAAGCCCCTCTCCATATGAAGCCACTATCCTAATCCTTTTTTCGTGCGAGATGGTTCTCGTAGAAGATATGGTCCAGGTTCACAGCCACAGGTCACAATTTAACAAGCAACTCAGTCCGTATAGAGTAGCAGGAGTCAACATAAATAGAATAAGAAACATTCGAAAACAGCGCGTAAGGTCAAGTAGGTGTAAGTAAGGGGTGAGTAGAGCGTCAGGCGTCAGCAGTTGGCGAAATGCAAAAAGTGACTAATTTTGTAAACAACACAAAAAAATAAAACAACATCATGATTTCAATGAATGTTTTGCTTACTTTAACGTCATTGGTAATAGAGATTTACTACGGCCAATTAGGATGGCGCTTGCGATCCAACCCCTAAAACGTAGTATGTCGCGTACAGACGAATTTGGATGGCAAGTGATACACCGTGGCAGCTCTCGACTGTACGGCAACCCGATACTCGAACTCTCGACCTGTCGGGTCGGGTCGGTTAACCAAGGCACGTAACAAACTGAGCTACCACGTCCTACTTTGGATATAAAACAAATTTGCTATGAAGGTTAATAATTAACGAGTGAGTGAAGTGGGCTGAACTGCACATGTGTGCATCCTTGCATTGTCTTGGTGGAAAATAACTTTTTTTTTGGCCAAATGAGGTCGGTTTTTTTTCAAATCGTTATTGAAGCGGTCCAATAAATTGGCATAATATTCCCCATTGATTGTTCTTCCCTTTTGAAGGTAGTCAATGTGGATTATCCAACATGCATCCCAAAAAACAGTCGCCATAACTTTATTGGCTGACAAACCCTCCTTGGTCTTCTTTGGCGCCAATTCACCCTTATAAACCCACTGTTTTGACTGTTGTTTGGTCTCTGGTGTGTTGTGAAGGATTCTTGTTTCGTCCACGGTTACAAAACGGCGCAAAAACTCCTCCATATTGGAATTAAACAACGCCAAACCTTCCTGTAAAGTTGTTACACGATTGCGTTTGTGGTCGACTATGAGCAAACGCGGCGCCCATCTTGCGGAAAGCTTTCTCATGCCCAAGTGATCATTCTAAACTGAAACCGCTGAGCCATGAGATATCACTACGGCTTCCACAATATTTTGCACTTTCAATCTTTGGTCGGCCAACACCATATCGTGAATTTTTTCGATTGTTTCGGGGGTAGAGACCTCAACTGGGCGTCCAGGACGTTCGGCATCTTCAGTGCTTGTACGGCCACATCGAAATTCAGTAAACCACTTTTTTACCTTTGAAATCGATGGCGCAGAGTCACCAAAGTATTTATTAAGCTTTGGTCTCGGTAATGGTTTTTTTTTCGCAAAAAATAATGCTTAATAAGCACACGAAATTCACTTTTTTCCATTTTTTCCTCAAATTACTGGGTAGTCTGATAAAGATAAAGCTATCAAACACAAACTAACTGACTCAGCAAGTTCAAATTTTGATAGGAGTCAACTGACAGATGCCTGTTGACAGGAGTAGTGTTGCTTTTTCAGTAAAGAGGTCAGAAATTCAAAAAGTCACGTACTTATTGACCCTCCCTCGTAGTTAATACGAAACACATAAAAAACTCCTTCTTTTGAAAAGTCAACTCCCTGGAATTTTATGTATGAAAATCGTTGGTACAATGTGTATGTGCATGTGCGTGCGTCAGGCGGGCTGGGAGGCGGACCCGTTCGCAGTGCTGCACGCGCCGGCGCGGGGCTCGGCCCCCGCAGCCGCCGCTGCAGCCCCCGCAGCCCCCGCAGCCCCCGCGGCCGCCGCAGCCCCCGCGGCCGCCGCAGCCCCCGCAGCCGCCGGCAAGAAGCCGCCGCCGCGCCCCGCGCCGCCGCGACCCGCGCCCATGAACAAGGTATCGCCTCACACTCATTGTATACGTGTCCTCAACGGCATTATATATACTACGGCATTATATGTACTCGCATGATCGATGCAAAAGCTATTTTATTTCAATTCAAATAATGACTTTAAAAGTAAATAGACAAAAGTATTTTTAAAAGACATCCAGATGCAAAATTGTTTTTCGAACGCTACAAGTCGAGAGAAAACAAGCGTTCTTTAGGCAAAACATTTGGACTGACATATTTTGATAAATTTGTAAAATAATAACAAATATATAAAACATAGAAATTCGATTTTATAAGCAACTGATCTCAAATCTATAGAATCTATCAAAAATTATTCACAACTGATTTGATTGTTGAGTGATTGACGTTAAATTAAGTAAACCACTGTACAGATTATACATTGACATGTCAAATGCCAGAACTGTCAGTTTCAAAATAGTATTAACTGTCAATGTGTATCATTTTAAATTTTTTAAATATTTTGTGTGTTTGTTTTTTTTTTAACTTGAATATGTTTTAAAATGTTTATTTTCAGATTAATTTTTTTAATAAACTCTTCTCCCCGCCCTAAAGTGTAGAGCATGTGACTAAAGTATATAGGTTTTTAAGAAGTTTCATTTTTTTTTTTAATTGCTGCAGAGAAAGTAAAATATATGTATGTATTTTGATTTAGTTTTTTAAAAGCACCGCTTACGATGTAGAGGATGGCATTTTATTTATTACCCTTTATCATTTGGCATAAAATGTCAATCCCGTGACGTCGATTTCAAAGTTTTTTTTTTTTTAATCTTGAAATTGTTTTGGCGATGTTTCTCAATCAAAAAAAAAGAAAAGTTGACAATTATTGGTTTAATTAACCAATTTAAGTTTTGATTTTGACTTTTCAAAAAGATAATGTTTTTTTTCTCTCTCGCATATTTTACTTTCTCTGTTCATTTTTTAATGCCATTCTTTACAAATAGATTACATGTTAAAGTTAGTGTGTGTGTGTGAATTTTTTGCCCGGTTCCGCCTGCTTTTGTTTTTTTTTTTTTGTATTGCACGTGCCGTGTTAGTATGGTTATCGCTGTTTCATTTAATTTTTATATTATTTCAATTACACCTACGTTTCTTCCATAACGTTTTGCATGTCATTATGCACGTAATATGTCAAGTCTGCTGAAAGTCAACTGTCAAATTCATTTAGTTAAATGTCTATGCTTGTATGGCGATTGTCTATGCTTGTATGGCGATTGCCTATGCTTGTATGGCGATTGTCTATGCTTGTATGGCGATTGTCTATGCTTGTATGGCGATTGTCTATGCCTGTATGGCGATTGGTCATGCTTGTATGGCAATGTGCTATGCTTGTATGGCGATTGTCTAAGCTTGTATGGCGATAAGCTATGCTTGTATTGCGATTGTCTATGCTTGTATGGCAATTGGTCATACTTGTATGGCAATGTGCTATGCTTGTATGGCGATTGTCTATGCTTGTATGGCAATTGGTCATACTTGTATGGCAATGTGCTATGCTTGTATGGCGATTGTATATGCTTGTATGGCAATTGGTCATACTTGTATGGCAATGTGCTATGCTTGTATAGCGATTGGCTATGCTTGTGTAGCGATAAGTCGGAATAATTGAGTGTCAATTTCAAAACCAAATTGTTGGTTAAAAATTAAAAATTTTCAATATTTTAGTTATTTCACTATTATTTTGACAATTGTCTGCTTCAAAATAGACGTAGTTTAGCTTTTCCAGTAGTTTGACCCCATTTTTTATTTATTTTTAAACTTCCATTTCTTTATCTGTCTAATATTATAATAACAATAACTGATTCATTATGTATACATTCTGCACAACATAATTTAAATGTAGTATATAGTTAAAAAATTAAAAACATAACATCATATCCGTAGTAACGTAACTTGCAATAGCGTTGAAACTTATTCTTTCAACATTATAATTGTGAAGGCTAATTTTAGTTTTGACAAAAAAAAAAATAATTGTTAATGGATTTTTTTGAAGTACTGGAAGTTTTATTCATGCATTTTTTTTTCTTCAAAATTCTCAATATACCTTTAAAATTATCGTTGTGTTTTATGAAAATTATGAACTATATCACTTCATAATACATTATATGTATATATATATGGATGTGTCACTAACATGCTAACCACGGCTCGTTGCTTGTCCCACATTGCAGCGCTAAAGGATCAACTGCGGCGGCGGACACGTGCGTACATCCCTCTCTTTCACACACCCACACTAACACAATAGGCGTCTCGCTCACACTAAATTATATCCGCCAGAGTTCGATGGATTTCACCGAAGACCCTTTCAAAGACTACCGCTACGAGGACCCGTTCAATATTGAAGATCCCTTCGCTGATGTCACTGATTCGAAGAAGGTGGATCTATTTGCTCGTCCGACTTCTGTGGCTGGGTTTGAGACTGATGACCTTTTCGCGTCTGCGTCTAACTTCAATGGAGGGTTCGCTCAGCAGGAGAAAAGGAGCGGCAGGGTTTCGGCACCTCCCGTGGCATACGACCCGTTTTCCGCCCGATCTGACTTCAAGGCCAAGACCAATAATAACGACTCCTGGGCTGCCTGGCCCAACGACAACTGGGCCGCGGACGACGCATGGGCCAATACGACCACCAACACTTCAACCAAAACTTCAACCAACACAAATCAGACAACGAACAACGATTGGAAGACCGATAACTGGGCGAGCAAATCCGACTGGGCCACCGATTGGGCCACGGACCAGAACAAAAACCTGAACGAGACCTGGCCTTCAAACACCCTACCAGGTAAGAAGGAGAAGTCCCCGAAGCCTGTTAAATACGCGAAATCTTTAGTGCATACGATAGGTGGTATAGGTAGGGCTAGGCATAATAAGGATAAGAAGAATAAAAATGTAGATAAGACCGATGGTTTGCCGACCCTGCCTACGGTTCCGAGTGAGGAGCAACAGTGGGCATGGGCGGCTTCCGAGTCGAGGAAAATGAAAGATGAAGAAGAGGAGAGGCGGAGGCGAGAGGATGCTGAACTTCAGCTGGCTCTGGCCATATCTAGACAGGAAAAGTGATTTTAAAATCAAACAAATTGAGATTTTATTTTCGCATTGGCTGTTATAGCTTAACTTGCTACGTCTTTGACGTTTGAAATGTTTTAAGAGGCTGGTCGAATTTAAATTGAGAACCAAACAAAGCATTGAGTATCTATTAATTTCTGCTGCCTAATTAAATGTATTGCAATTAATGTCTACGCATTTTAAAAGTCAATATTTTATTATAACCTAACCCTTCTTTATGATCAAAGTCGGGTAATTACTGAATAGTTGTTTTGAAATAATGAATGCATCTCAAATTTTTACACTAGCAATACTTTGAGATAATTTTTCTAAAGTAAAATGCAATGGAATCGAATATGTACATTTTAGTTTTCTCTTGCCTCTTCTATGTTTAAAAAATAAATACTCGTATATGTTTATATATACATATATGTTTATGACTAAAATGTCAGGTTTAATATTTTTATTATGATTTTATTTTACCAGTGATTTATTTAATAAGAATATCGCATTCCAACAGATATGGCTTGAATGTTAAATGTATAAGTCACCTAAAGAATTAACCTATACCACTTAGATATGGAAAATTAGAATAAAAATTGTTTTAAATAGGAAAAAATCTTCTATGCGGGCTGTAAGTGACATATTTTATCCAACTTTATGATTACTAACTAATTAATAAGTCTTATGATAATGGCAACATTCATATCAAGAGTAGCTAAATACTTATTTGGTCAATATTTCTCCTAAAACAATTGATTTATATCAATATGTATATCGTTACACTTTGGTATCTGAACTCTACTAATTTATTTATTGTGTAGCATTTTTAATGAATATTCCGTTATTTATTGATAAATATCCTTATATATATATAGTTTTTATTTATATTGTATGTGTTGTTGTATGTAATTTATTGTCGCATTGGTTTTTTAAAATAAATATTCCATTGTTTATTTATTAATTACCTTAAATAAATAGCTTTTGTTATATTGTCATTTATTATTGCATTGGTATTTATTAATTAATTGGCAAGAAAAAGTTGATCGTACCTAGTTAATCGGTTTGTTTTGTCAAAATTTTCTGGTAGGAAATATATTTCTTACAGCCCACATTAGATTTAACAGAAAAAAATAATGAAATGTGCATTTTGACTAGTCAGATTTAAAGGTCTCGGTGAAAATTTTGTGCGTGCGAGCGTATACGTATACGTATATAACATATAATAATCCTTATATGTCAAATAATATGTTTATTTCCTACCCTCATATAGTTGGTTAAGAATTCTTCAGTCAAACCTTTACTATATATATAAATTGTATATAATGAAAGTGGGGCCTAATTGCTTCTTTATGTAATACGCTTTATATATGCTTTATGTTTTTGTATTTCATATAATATACTTTTATTTGTATAATCAAAACAGCTTGCGAAATGGCTATTATAAATTACAATATAAATAATTACAGATTTTGTATAAATAACTGGATATTATATTTGTGGTGATCTTTTTTTGTAATTAAAGTTAAATACAATATTGTCGTTGATATTGCAATTTTGAGAAATAACTGTGGATGATACAGCGGAATTGCAAATGAAGCAAATTTGAGATTAACTTTTTGTGACGTAATTAACGTTTTTTGTTTCCTCTGACAAATTGTAATTCTTTGCAGTGACGCGGTATTGTCTATTGTTAGTTTAGCGGAATTGAAATAACATAGGCGATATATTAAATTAAAACTTTAATTTAACACTCATGATATCACTCATTTTTATGCTCTACTCGAAAGTCAGATGGAAATGTCAGATAACAAATACAGGTCATTTGATTGCCAGCTTCTTTGAGTAGAGTGTTTTTTCTCCACTTTAGTCGTTTAGTTATAAATCCCAGTGTGAAGGAACAATTATACATAATGCCTGCTTCTGTAGAGCGGATAATGTTGATTTAATGTAAAATATGATGTTTGATGCTCTTATTTAATACAAATTGAAATGTCATCATATAATGCGATTATGTTTCTGCCCTATATCAAAGTATTGTCTTTGATATGTTTTAGATTAAAAGCATATTAATTTAATATGTTTAAATAAGTTATTGTAAATTATTATGTAATAACTATTAATTATTATAATTTATTCGGTGTTAACTAATTAATAATTGTATAATTGGAGATTATATTTTTTTTCTGTAAAATATTCCATTCAAAGTTTTAAAGTACAATTTTTTTGTATTGATTTTTCAATGTTATGTGATTTTTGTATAATCTATCCGTCAATTATGTTGCTGACATTGTATAATCTCTTACATAACGTAGGAAGGAAATTTACATTGTTGTATAGCTTCAGAATTGAGAATGATCTAGAAGCCCTTATGGTATTCAAAATGTTGTGGAAGTGTGAGAGGGATTCGTACCTCAATAAATGAAATAATAACCACATCACGACACACACATTGACTCAGCCCTACACTAAGATATAATCTTAATCCTATTTAAATGGGTAGCGTTGCTTACACAAAAGGGTTTCTGAATTATCCACAGTTCTGAATTTGGGTTCAATCCAAAGATGTCATATCCAAAATGTTTTAATCAACCACCGAATGCTCAATAATTCAAATATATATAGTTACATTTTTATTTTCTTTTTATTTTTTTGTTTGCGCGGCGGTTCATTGCGGCACTAATACTCAGCAGTGCCTTTCCGAATATCTTAGCATCTTTCCTACTCGAACATAGCGTGCTTCTCGTTTGAGTGAAAGAGAAAGCAAGATTTCAACTGACGTTTAAACATTTAAATAGAAGCTGTGAATGTTGAGAGTATTAGAAAACTATGCTATTTTTATCTATTTATACATATCTATTCTAAAACATGTACAAAACTAATAGTGTAATGTGTATTAAAAATAACTACCAATTTGGTAGTTTTCACGTAGGCACATTGTTATTCTCGTAGCTTGGTAGTTGTGCATCGAGCGACACTGGCTAATGTACGCACGCGCCCACGCGTCGCCTCTGGTACAATAACTACTATAGAACCCTGACGTTTGTTGGGACATTTTAATTCTGAAAACTACCATTTTCGCTGTAGCAACATTTTGTATTCCTTGGTCTATACTCGCAGTGTGAAAATGTTTCAACAAACTGATATTTAACATAGTTGATAGCGTATAATTATGTAATTGTAAACTTACCGTGTACTATAAATATATACCAGTGTATGTATGGGTATATCCTATTGTTGTTATCTCTTTCTTAGGCGCTGTTGATATATGATCATCGGTCCGCGTGGATAGTCATTAATCTTTTGAGGTTATTTTGTTATTTATACCGACTATTGAGTTTGCCTTAATAATTACCCGATAATTAGGTTCGATAAGGGTTCTATTAACGCAAACACAATAGTTACAGTATTTCAATTTAATTCAAATAATCAGGACAGTTGTTTTCGAAAGCTATATGTTGGATCTTATTTAAACGTAAAAATAAATATTTTCCTAGATGTAATCGTCTTTAAAGTTATTCAAACTTCTATCACTTGTTGGGGGTTCATAGAAATATATTTTTTCCTAGTATATTTAAGTGGATTCATACAATTTATGAATAAATGTATTTTAGTAGCGATTTGTTCTATGCAGCGTCAAGTCCACGCGGTCTGCTGAAACATGTCTGTTATCAATTTAACTAGTGAATTATGTATGTACCTTTCATTGATAGCGTAATAAACAAATTCTCGGCGTTGACTTGTATATGTGTATTCAATGAAAGAAAAATGGTTGTTGTACCCGTCGGTATCGGTTCAACTGGAAACTGGCGATGCGGTAGTAAATTAACATCAAAATTAAGGCTTGAATCGTTCCGGCTAGTATGCGACCAGATTAAAAGATAAATAAATTTGATATAAATATTACACAGGTTTCAGTAAGCTTAAATTCCGTAGTGACGGTGCGCGGCACTCGTGTTGAGATGGTATATTTAATAAGCGATAAGTGTTAACGCAGTGGACGCAAAATTTAATCTTTTTTAAGCACTTTCGGCTTCGGCAGAGTTGTTCAGTATTACCGCGCACCATAGCTTTTATAGGATTCGAATCTAAGGTCCTCGAGAACTGGAATTGATTCATCACGAGATGAAACATCCGACGGACTACAGACGTCATAGGGTCGTAGAGAATGCATGAGAGGTGAAATAGAGGTAAATTTTTAGGAGGAAAATAATATAAAGCGACAACAACAATAATTTCGCTGGTTATTTATAACACAGTTGTTGGTAATATAATTAGAATTTTAATACATTTTTATGGATGTTTTAATACTTTGCGTCGACATCGTTGGTCGTAGGTTTTCAGAAGCAAATTTTTATTCACAGCTTTTTATATGCAACGAATGATGTATTAGCAAAACCGATGTGGTATTTAATAAAGTTTATAAGTCGTGTAAACTATCTTTAGCTATCTGTTAAATGTTGAAATCTTTATTTACTTTAACATTGCCTTTGTGTATATAATAGTACAAGGTGCCATATCATAGTATTGTTTATTTGCGTTGTAATGAATGCACATTAAACTTGTCTCACTGAGCGACGTCAATGTGTATTGAACGATCAACGCCATTATTTATGTATGTAGAAACGATGTTTTCTATTGCACTGTATCACGTTTTATTTTAATTTTAACATCTATGCTGAAACTGTGACATTCAAGTAAAAATGATAACCTGCAGGTGTGTCTTAGTCACGTTATTCTTATCTTATAGTAAAACACTTTACGAACATTCTTTAAGTAATTTATATAGGTCGTAAAATATTTGTTCTGTCACGATGAGCAGTAATAACATAGGCGTAGTATTAATTTGTTAGTTTGGCATTGATCTAAAGCTTTCGTACCAAAAAAAAAATATTTTGGCGGGAAAAATGACACATGCATTTCAGAATGCACTTATTTGTGTTCTAAATAATATAGGTACTGTTTAAAAAATATAACTGCGGGCTTTTATTGTTTATTAGTAAAACAATATACATATATCATATTGAAATGTTCTGCAGTTCGTCGCTTGGTGAGCCTCGGTGCATTTATTATAAACTTGAGGGAGAAAGTATGGAAACAATAAATTGTATTAATCATAATCCTTGTGATGTAGTGTCGTAGCGAGTAAATTTTGGAGATAATACGAAAGTGCTGTCTGATCCAAACTGAACCACATATCGCGATGTTAACTCATTCTCAATGTTTTGTCTTTTCAGAAAGTTTATTTAAAATGTCATGTTTTAAATTGTATGAAGAGTCTTTAATTTCTAATTTTCTACTGGAAATAACATTTGCTGCCTTCATTTCATATTTTGAAAAGGTTTCCCTTAAATTACGGTGCAACTATATTTTTCTTATAATTAAACGGGAACGCTGCACAGTCGTTATTATAGTTTAAATGAAAAGTTAGACAAATACTATACTTATGATTAAATAAAACGTAAATGTTTCTATATACATACTTACCTTATAAATAATAAAAATTGTGTACGTACGTAATAAACATAAAATGTACGACCAAAATAATAATGTAAATGGTATTCTTGAGGCTGGTTGTTAAGTAGAGTAGATGCACTGATTACGACCTAATGTCTGTTCTAAAATGAGTCTATTTTGCTTTGAAGGCTGTGTAATTTAATTCTTTTTAATTTCGCTTTCTGTCCGTTGGTAGATTTTTCGTTTTACGTTATGGCAACACTGACTTTGGTCTATAATCTATGGATGCTTGAACGGTTACATTCGAATTATAGGTGGTATGGTATGTTTGTTAATTTATTCATGTTATTAAGGATATGGTCGGGTTCGTGCATTCGTCATTACCTGCTAAAGTGTACTCATTGTAATGATACTAAGTATGATATTATATTAATATGAAAACAGACAATTCCTGAGATAATAAAGAGGAGAAAATATTACTTAAATTGTGTTTTATTTACTTCATGGACCTTATTTTTAACTTTATGTTTTCAGCAGGGCTAGCAAATAAGACGCGTGAGGCGCGAGATAGCAACTATCTCTTTCTTTTTGTCTTTGTTGTGACAGGGAAAGAAGATTTTGTGGCGCGGGATATGTCGCATCTATTTTGCGTGCTAGGCCTGCAGGTGAGAAATGCTAGTATTGTATGTAAGTCAAATTATTTACAGAGAAATAAGTGTGAAATGTAATTATTTGTCCGAGATCCAACTTAAAAATTACATTAAAACTAGCATAAACAAAAGGAAATTTGAAACCTAGAGTGTAAGAGTATAGGGTGTGAGACTCGGTAAATAGAATGGAATGTTGTTAATTTTAATAAATAAATGCGTATGAATGTTTTGTGAATGACCAACATGAAATCAAACAAGATTTTGATTTGACTCAAAAGCAATTATTTACGATGTTGATCACGAGGAAATTATAATTTTACATAACTTAAATTTTTATTTATGTATCAATTCCAATACTATTTACTATGAATGTAAGAAATGACCGAAAAGAAGATTTATTTATTTAATAGCATCTTAAAGTACCACCTCGGTGGCGCAGTGGTGTACACAGCCGACAGCTACGCTAGAGGTTCCGGGTTCGAATTCCGGCGGGGGCGGGACTTTGTGTTATTTGCAAGACGCGCTGTTTCGTTAACCGGTCTTGGATGTTGTATTCTTATCTATGTAGTATATACTATATCGTTGCTTAGTTCCTGTGACACAAGTTCTTACGATACTTACTGTAGGGCTGAGTCAATGAATGTGTCGTGATGTGGTTATTATTATTAGTTTTAAGTAAAAAACTATAAATTGATAGGCACAGTATCAGTACAACAATCAAGTGATAAAATTCGTTCCATTTTTATTCTTCATCATTAATAAGTATGACTAATAAACAAAATACTCGAAAGCAAAGGTCGATCCTTTTATGACCAAGATGGCGAAAATGTAGATACCTTAGTACTGCCCGTTTTTAACAACGAAGTTATAAGTATTTTTTTAGCAACCTCACATCCTTAATGTACTTACTTATGTGTTAGTAGATACCCCGAAATATAAAGGTACATTGTTTATAGTATCTTCATACCTCTACAATGGCTATGCTCACTGCTGGCCCTGCGACCTTCAAACACCGCCTTTGAATAACAAGATCAACGAATATCTACTGTTACATAACTATTCCACCAAATTTTATATGGAATTCAATTGTTAGATAATATATTAATAAAAAAATAGATAACATTGAGTTGTAGTCAGAATAGTAAAATATATCTTTATTGTTAATACGATAAATTAATCTTCGTCTTATAAAGTTTTGGTATCACTTCATTTAGCCGTCGATAGTTGAACAGGAATACGAAATGTCCAGCACCGAGTCAGTCCTTAAGAAAGTGTTACACGACGTTGCTGTTGAACATGGGTTCAAAGATTATGAACTTGACATCAAGGAACTTTCCACTGGTGGAGCGAACTACACCGCTGCCTTATTTAAGATTACATTGACGCCACTCCAGCATGAACCGATCAAGCTATTCGCAAAGGTTGCGGTCGCCTCAGAGTCCATGCGGAAGGAAACCGGTGGAAGACTGTACGAAATAGAGAGGTTCTTTTATACTGAATTTTATTCAGAGTTGGAGAAAATCCAGACAAAGTTCGACATCAGCAGTGAGCATAGATTAAAAGTTCCGAAGTTCTACGGCTGCAGCACCACGAATGGGGAGGAAACTGTAATATTAGAGGATCTGTCAGAAAGTGGCTTTGGAAGTTTGGATAGAATGAAGTGCTTCAACTGGGAGTATGCGTCTAGATCAGTGGAACAGTTAGCGAGGCTCCATGCGTTGTCATTGTCTTTGCAGCGCGAAAACCCAATTTTTTTTGACCAGATGAGGGAAAAATTTCAATTCCAGACAGAACAGTTGGCGGGTCTCCAAACCACGTTCGGAAAACTGATACAGAATGCCCCGTTGCTTGTGAAAAGTGAGTTCAAAGAGAAGTTACAGGCTTACATTGAGAGCAATCAACTGATAGATGCGTGGCTGGAATCGTTCAAACCCAGCGGACAGCAGGTGTTCGTCCATGCAGACTTTAGAATCAGTAACCTGATGCACAGAAGAAAGGTATACTATTTCCCTAAATGAAATATGGATCATTTATTTGGCGAAGAACAACTTTGATGTTCAAGTACCCTCTTGCATGGATATTTTAAAATCATATAAACCATGGTGATAATTGATATACTGTAGTGTTGAAACCATTTATTCCAGAACGGCAAGCTGGAGATAATACCAGTGGACTTCCAGACCATGTTCGTTGGAAGTCCCATCGTTGACCTCATGTACTTCATATTCACCGGCTCTGATGAGGAGTTCCGCAGACTCTACTATAAGAATCTACTGGAGCATTACTATAATGAGCTCAAGGAAACATTGAGAAGGCTGGGATTAGACATTAATGAGATCTATCCTCGAGAAGTCTATGAAGATGATCTGTCAAGAGTAAGCTTTTGGTGTTTACGTACCTATCATAATCAACCATCCTATCCTATTAATTTTATTATAATGACCTTACCATTTTTGTAACATTGTAACACAATTCCAATCCTTTTCGCAAAATCTAAACATAAAAATAGAATAGAAGTCATCACGTGCAATGAACATACCACGTAATTTAAAGTTGGTATGCATAGAAAAGGAAATGTGTATCAAAGAATGATGTAATAAATAATTACTAAAATGTTAATATCCTCAAACCATAAGGAATCAAGACAAATTTTTTTCTTACCTTTCTGCAACAAATGGCCTTTTTCCAAACAAGAGTTTACCTTTATGGATGGATGACATTAACCTTTAGAAATTTATAAAATTGGTACTCAATCATTCTTAGATAGCCATTTCCTTTTCTATACCGACTTAAACGCTACCAAAGGTATTCATACAATTATAACCACATCACGACACACTACGCAACACACACAAGCACTAAGCAACGATATGGTATAAACTACAAAGATTAGAATACAACATCCAAGACCGGTAAACGAAACAATGCATCTAGCAAATGACAAAGTTCCACCCCCGCTGGGATTCGAACCTATATATATTCGAATAACGTTTGTTTTTGTTTTAGCTTAAAATGCTGGGTTTATCAATAGCTTTGACGATTCTAAGCATCGTGTGTGTGGACACGGAGAGTGCTCCGGAACTGGGATTAGAGATTTCTGACTTCGCGATGAAGCCGAGCAAGACTTACGTTGAACGACTGAACGGTGTGGTGAAGGACTACGTGAAATGGGGCTACCTGTGAACTTGTCATCATCAATAATAATATAGCCTTTTCAAATTCAAAATGTTTTTATTTAAATAGACTTAAAATGAGTGCTTTCAATTCGTCTTTTTACCTACCACCGGTTTGGAATGCTATCTGCGGGGAAGAAACCTCCTTAGTTGCTTTTTTCAAAAATTTACAATAGTTTTTCATAACATTAAAGGCGAGGAGTTTTTAAAGAAATAAGTAAAGTTGGTTTTCTTATCTTTTTGGATGTAGAAAAAGTAATAAGATAAAGTGTTTATGTACTTTATATCTTGGCCTCAAAGAAATTCTGCCCAAACTGGGATTTGAACCTAAAACGTATTACTCTCAGTGGCGGTGTAGCGTAGGTTAGTAACCGGAGCGGATCGCCCCTCCCCCTCCCTCCAATTTAACAAATTTAATCACATGAGTAATCGCGATTAAAATGATATCTGTCGTACACTAAAGCGATAATTACAAAATGATAGTGATGTGGTTATCTTTCGTTCAGTTTGTAGAAATCCCGCTAGCAAAATGGCAGCTACGGAGACTGTTCTCAGAAACCTCATAGGTGAACTAGCAAAAGAGAGGGGATACAAAGAATATGATGTAGAAATACAAGCAGCGTCCTCAGGCGGAGCAAATTACACCTCAGCCATATTCCTTATTACTCTAATTCCATTTCAACAACCTCCCTTGAAACTGTTCGCGAAAGTCGCCAAAGGTTCAGATTCGATGCGTCAAGAAACCGGCGGAAGACTATACGAGATAGAGAGGTTCTTCTACACGGAGTTTAAACCTGTGTTGGAGAAAATTCAGGATGACCATGGCGTCAGTGACGGTCATAGATTTAATGTTTCCGAGTTTTACACCTGCAGCGATTCGCTTGGGGAGGAGACGTTTATTATGGAAGATCTGACTGCAAGAGGCTTCAATAGCTTCGATAGGATGAAGAGCTTTACTTGGGAGTACGCTGCCAGCTCCGTGGAACAGCTAGCCAGGCTGCATGCTCTGTCTTTCGCGTTGCAACTGGAAAACCCTGAATATTTCGAAAACATTAATCAAAGGTATCCAATACCGGTTGATATGATAAAAAACATGTTCCCCTTCTTTATGACGACCATGCAGAATTCTAAGATGGTTGTCAGGGATGATCTGAAAGGGAAACTGCAGGATTACTTGGAAAATAAGGATATGATGGAGGAAATGATAGCTGCGTACACGCCTGGTGAGCAGGAAGTGCTAGTGCATGGAGACTACAGAGCCAGCAACCTGATGCACAGGAGAAAGGTAACTTCTGCGAGTTGATACAACTATACTAACTCAGGAAGGACTCGTTAGTTTGATTATGTTCATGATGTCAAAATAGCCCAGCCCACTGTTGTCACATGCGCAATTTTGACCTGGTGTCACTGCATACTCTCAAGGAATTTAAGTACTTTGTTCTCTAGGAGGGACGCGCAGTTGTCTGCAAATTCTGCAATCTCATAACATACTGTACATAACATACTCATATAATTTGAGCGAATATCTTCCACACCGTAGCTTACTAAACCTATCGTTGTTTTGGATAGATTTAACTGTTCAGTTCATAATTGGTGCAGAATCTGATGTTCACTTTCGGTTATTTCAGAACGGAAAGCTGGAAATAGTTCCAGTAGACTTCCAGGTGATGTACATAGGTTCTCCCGTAGCAGACCTGACGTACTTCATCTTCACAGGGTCTGACCAGGAGTTTAGGAGACTCTACTACAAAGCTTTGTTAAACCATTATTACGAAGAGCTCGGGAAAATGTTGGAGAGGCTTCATCTGGATGTAAACGAGATCTATCCCAGAAAATACTTTGAAAGAGACTTATCTCGGGTAAGATGACACAAAAATGACATCGGTTTGAGTCAATTTCATAAACGATTCTTTGTATTCAAGTCTCGAGATAATAAAAATATCGGTGAATTTACCTACATAAAAACATACTTAGATATAGCCCCGGATCAACGATTTTTTTGATTTGGCAGAAGGGCGCCACTGCAAGGATTTGCCCAGGATCAAAAATGTGAAGAGTTTTTTTTGGAAATAGATTTTTTGGTGTCCTTCTTGAACCTGTCGCTCGGGGAAACCCCCCTGAATCGAGGGCTGCTTAGGTACAACATAATATTGAACCTCCTTCTGCTTAACACTTATTGTACATTTTTTAATTTTCAGCACAAAATGATGGGCCTGATCATAGCCCTTACAACTCTGAGCTTAGTGTGTGTGGACACCAAAAGCGCGCCAGAACTCGGATCAGAAATTTCTGCCTTCAGTGTCAAACCCAGCGAGGTTTTTGTGGAGAGACTGAACGGCGTTGTAGAAGACTTTGTGAAGTGGGGATACCTGTAGCTGTACACACCAAATACATCTGCCGAAGCACTCCAATGATTTAGTCTGAGAAATCCTAACTCTTAAACGAATATCAATCTTTTAGAGGCGCTTCATGAGATTCATAGAAAATTTGTAACTGCAGTCGCAAGCGGAAATAGAAGGTAAAAAGATATGGTAGACACAAAGATTATTTTGAGACATGACAATATGCAGAAACTTGCGTGCACAAGTCAAGAGGTGTTAGTCTTTGCGTGTTCTGTTTTAATTCGTTAGTCTCTTCTGTTAAAAATTATCGTGACATGTGGTTTGAAACTGAACCAAGTAGGTAGGTCTGTTTCTGTAATTAAAATCCTGAGATATTAAGATTGTCTTTTAGCTTTATTTATCTATAAACCTTATAATATAATCAAGATGTATATACTTCACAAGATAGATATTAAATTTAAATCGATTCTACGCTATACTAGAAGTGGGAATTGAAGCTATGATTTCTGGCTGAAGGATCGGCGCAACTAATTCAAGATATGTAAACTATGTCAATAAAATATAAATATATAAACGAGGGTTAGTCACATAATAGGTGGTGCTGATTTGTGCATATGGAGAGAACGAATGATGGGAGAGGTTCGACAGCCGTATATTGCGTAAAACAGTCAAGATAGACCTTTTTTACTAGAGGAAATCCATCATGGATATCTCATTATCCCAGGGAGTTATGAGATTATGTCGAGACTCCTACCGGCTAAAACCTCTTGATACATCGGTGCCTGTTCAATCCGAGGTCTGGGGATTCAGGAACTCTTTCAGAGAGGCAACGTAGATTTACGACAACCGTTGTTTTTGCCTACCCCTTTGTGACTAAGGTATGAGTTTGTGTCTGTATTTGCGTAAATTAATACTTAATTGATTTTAGGAAGTGGTAGCTCAGTTTGTTACGTGCCTTAGATAACCGACAGACCCGACCCGACAGGTCGTGGGTTTGGGTCTCGGGTTGCCGTAAGTTGTAGCTGCCATGTTTCTCAATGTGCCCGGATAGTGGCGACAGATTCGCAACCTGTCACACTGGGACTGAACATAATCATGCGAAAAGCGGTTTGTAGCAAGTACCTCTTCCAACCCCGTCTCAAGGGACTACGGCGTGAGTTTATGCTTATGTTATGTGATACTTAAAGCTACAAAAAACTTCCAAAACTCTTGGATAATATGCATCCAATCATTATATATACAAGTACATCCTAATGTACTTCCCTCTACGAATAAGAATACACAGTCAGGTCATAAGTATTGTCACATAGTAAAAACTTTTCTTTTAATGCTGGCCATCGTACCATCAAACGATACTATGAAGACTCTAGTGTAGATGACAGACAGACATGGTCAAGAAGTGGTCGCCCTCCGTCTGTTAGGACTCCAGCAGTGATAAAAGCTGTGAAGGCGCGAATTCAAAGAAATCCCAAACTTAAGCAGAAACTGTTGGCCTTCAGATGGGGTTAAGGAGAACCACGGTGAAAAGGGTGTTAAATGAAGACTTAGGGCTTCGGGCATATCGAAGAAAAACAGGACATCGTTTGAATGCTCGTCTAATGGACCTGAGAATGAAGAGATGCCGCGCTTTGTTGAAGCGGTACGCGGGAAAAAATATCGGGAAATTCTTTTTTCGGATGAAAAAAAATTACCGTAGAAGAGAGCTACAACAAACAAAATGATAACATGTACGCACACAGTAGTGAAGAAGCGAGCAACCGTATTCCGCGTGTCCAACAGAGCTTAACAGAGGTACATTTTTGTGAGAAAGCTGTAAAAACGAATGCAGTTGTGTATCAAAATACAGTCCTGACAAACCTTGTGGAACCTGTTTCTCATACCATGTTACAAAAACAATAACAGGCACTGGGTATTCCAACAAGATTCGGCGCCAGCTCATAGAGCGAAGAGCACACAAGACTGGCTGGCGGCGCGTGAAATCGACTTCATCCGGCACGAAGATGGCCCTCTTCCAGTCCAGATTTGAATCCGTTAGATTACAAGATTTGGCAACACTTGGAGGAAAAGGCGTGCTCAAAGCCTCATCTCAATTTGGAGTCCCTTAAGACATCCTTGATTTAGGCAGCCTCCGATATTGACATGGACCTCGTTCGTGCTGCGATAGACGACTGACCGCGCAGATTGAAGGCCTGTATTCAAAATCACGGAGGTCATTTTGAATAAACTTTAGTGTCATAATCTATGTTTTGTTAAGTTAATTTTGGTATATAAATGGTTACATAATGAATAAACTTGTTTCAATTATTTTATATTAAATTAGCGGACCCGACAGACCTTGTCCTGTCATATAGATAACAAAACCTTTTGTATGGGAAAGAGAAAAGGGCTGTTTTTATAGTTTTTCCGGCAATTATTCGAATTTGTGTCGCCGTAAAAACCATCCTTGAACTTCAACGAATATTAAAAAAAAAGAATTGGCCAAATTGGTCCAGGCGTTGTTGAGTTATGCGCTTACCAACACATTTTGCGTTTCATTTTTATATTATATAGATAGAAGAATATGTGACAGAATTTATGACCTGACTAGGTATACTCTTTTTTTTTGTGTCATTGCTAACCAGGCGCCGAGATCTATAAAAAACTAAATGTTGTTTACATTATAACTGCAACCAACCTTGCAACAATGTGCAAACACAAAAAAAAAACACTTTAACACATAAGTGTATACTCAGATACTGTAGTGTAGTTGTAGAATTAGTTCGGTTTTCGTAATTATATACTGAATAATTTCACTAGTTTATAAAAATAAAAATAACAAATGTCCGTTACGCGTGTCAGTCTTATTCTTGTTTAGACTAGAGTATTTGCGTCTAAAAAAAAATTGGGACCTTATATAGCCCTGCATTAAGATATAATCTTGTATCGAAGGCACTAAGCAACGATATGGTATATACTACATTGATAAGAATACAACAACCAAGATCGGTAAGCGAAACAATGCGTCTTGCAAATAACACAAAGCCCCGTACCGCCGTGCTTCGAACCCGGAACCTCTAGCGTATTAGTCGGCTGTTTACAAGTGTGTAAGATAAACAATGCAAATAATACAAAGTTCCGTCTCCAAATAAAATGATATAAATATTTTCATGATCAGTACTTTTTTATGAGCTAACTTGTAGCTTGTAGCTATAATATACCTATGGGTTATCTTTCATGGTTTAGGAAGACAAAGAGTAAGAATGTCAAATAGATACACTAAACAAAGACATCATAGTAGGTAGGTGTTCTTATAGTTCTAGCTAGACTACGGCGATGCAAAAACGAGGATTATGATTTTACCGGTATGTATGTATGTATGATTGTTTATCTGTTCCCACATAACTTCTAAACTACTTATCATAAATTGACAATTGAGGTATCGATAGATGTGAAATGATCGTCCGCTGGTTATAGTCTATATGACGTCACATTAAATTGAGTAGGGCGCCCTCTATAGGACATGTTTGATATCAAATTAAAGGGCTTAATCAGCACATTTGAAATATATACACATTGTTAGCTTTTATTCGCAAATTTGCTTGCATGCGACCGAAAATTAATACCAAATGGCCTAGGCCAATATGCCTTTACCAAACCTAACCTAACATACCAAAGTTATACAAGTGAGTAAGTTTGCCTCATACTGTAGGCGGCATAAGATCACGGCTAAATTGAATACTTAACTTCACAATTTCAGATGACAATATTTTCTTGTTTCATACATTTTATAGCGCGGTTTTCAGTAGTCGGGTTTTAGTTTTCAAACTTATTTTTAACTACTGTATATTTACGGAACACCAATAACAGAAAATCAACATTGTGTCAGATAATAAACAAATGATGTGACCAGCCTGTGCAAACTCCGCGATCAGCGGTCCGTGACTAGTACAGTCGACGGCAAATGTCAAGTATTTAGTTTTCAAATAGCTCTAAAAACTGACAAAAATAATGTACATTTAATAGTAAAATCCTTCATCTTTTTAAACAACTTGGAATCTGTGATTTATTTAGCTTCCTGCAACAAAAAGCATAACCTTTACAATCTCACGCCGTAATCCCTCGAGAGGGTGTTAGTGTTAAACACCGCATTTCGCATGTTTATGTTTAATCCCAGTGTGTTAGGTTGCGAATTTGTCGCCACTACCCGGGCACATTGAGAAACATGGTAGCTACAACTTACGGCAACCCGAGACTCGAACCCTCGACCTGTCGGGTCGGATCGGTCGGTTGACCAAGGCACGTAACAAACTGAGCTACCCCACGTCCTCTCCTTAACCTTTAACCTTTAAGGCAAAAGATATTACATGATGATCACTGTATCTATGAGATGGAAATACAATAATTTGGTAGTAAATACAGCTGTAGAGTAGGTTATCCATGGCATCTTTTCGCCCTATTGCACAGACCTTGGTTTAAAAGCATTGAGCAATATTACGTTTCTGTTTGACCAAATTGAGTCGGCTTCGGATAAACAGTACTGTCCAATTACGTAACAAATACTAAGTATTAATAATAATAATAAAACATTTATTTCAGGCGCATAAGCCCATAGGCATGTTGGTAATTCTTATTTAATCTAGGGTTTGTACATATATATGTACAAAGAAAATTATGTACACAATTACAAATAAATTCCTTGATATCTGTACCTAATATTAAGAGAAAAGCACTGATTACATAGCGTTTGAACTAGTTCTCGATTTTATTATTGAATAATTACGATTATTTGATACAAACATTTGATTTCAAAGAACGATTTCCTAATCGCTTTAATGTTTTCGAAAATTTTATGTTATTGTTGATATTTGTATAAACAAAATACTACTGAATCTGTGTCATAAAAAAACAGGCAGGTAAAGTTCAATAATTTATATACTGGGCGATAGTTAAACATGATTTTAAGTGAAATTTTAAGGATAATTTTACTAAGATTCATCCTGAGTAATGTTTGCCGAAATTAGGTCAGTGC
Organism: Choreutis nemorana; assembly: GCA_949316135.1. NCBI lineage: Eukaryota > Metazoa > Arthropoda > Insecta > Lepidoptera > Choreutidae > Choreutis > Choreutis nemorana. The sequence continues at coordinate 960,178 of OX438614.1, forward strand.
TTTTTGAAATAGATGGCACTATATATCTACTTAATATCATCCGCTTATGTACATTCCAGTGAATCTGTAAAACACCTGTTAGATTAGAAGTGTACTAGCAAATAATTTGTAGTTGTTGAGATGTAATTCAATTGTTTGTAAACGCTTTGAAGTTACAATTTTTATATTTTCTCTTTCGGTTTCAACCATTATGAAGGTTGCCAGTCAACGGTAAGCAACCGAGACGCGATCACGGATTTTTAACTATTATCTGAGCACGATTAGGCGCCGTTCTAAAATAAACCTGTTGACAGTGATTGGTTGACGAGTTTATTAGTCGGTCAGTCTGATCGTACGCGCGAAGCATGGCGGACGCGGAGGCAACCCTGGCCACTTTGCTGGAGAAGGTAGCTCGAGAACAGAACCGAGACCATGTGGAAATAAAGCCAATAACCAGTGGAGGCGCCAACTACACCTCAGCTTTGTTCCTGGCCACGCTTTCATCGCCACAGCAACCTGATATAAACCTATTCGCGAAAGTTGCAATTATTGGACAAAAGATGAGGGCAGCCATGAATGCCGATGCCTTGTTCCGCAAAGAACGTTTCTTCTATACTAAGCTGCTCAGGGTCTACAATGAGCTGCAGGATAAGTTTAAAGTGCCTGATGATTGCAGATTGAAGTTCCCAAAGTTTTACGGGCTTAATGGAAACTATTGTGAGGAGACAGTAGTTTTAGAGAATTTGGTTGCTAGTGGATACGGGACTTATAGCAGATTCAAGTCTTTGGATTGGCTACATGCTTCTAAATCTGTGGAGACCCTGGCTAGCTTCCATGCTCTCTCGTTTGCGTACCAGAAAGACAACCCCAAGGAGTTTGAGGAAGTTATAGAGGAATGCAAGTACTTTTTAATTTCTGACGATAACGAAGAGTCGAAGGCGACGTTTGAGAGGATGATCCAGGGCGCACTCCAGGTGCTGGATCAGGAGGAGCAGGGGCGGGTGATGAAGTTCCTCATGGATGGTGACATGAAGGCCAAGTTCAGGAAGTACAACAGCCCCTTCAGTATGCCGGTGCTCATCCACGGGGACTACCGACCTAGCAATTTACTGTTCAGGAAAAAGGTAAGATCTTTAACCTAAAATCCCTTTTTCTCAATCTATACCATGAACTAACAACAGGTATTGTTTATACCTTTAGACTTGCTAGATCTGTTTAAAGTTCGTACTTAAGTCAATATTTAGTGTTCGCTATGAATACAGAGATAATCGTTTGTTTCATGTTAAACAATATCCTCTTTTATAGCTGATAATCATTATTGCGAACGGATGGAACGCAATTATATTAGTATGTCACATAAAGGTGTATGTAGAATACAATATAAATTAATTAAATACGTCAAGCCGATCAATCGTTTCAACCTTTTGCGAATCGAACCATTTGAAGATAAGAAGCCTGTGACATAACCTTCCCTACCGCTGGCGAATCTAAGTGGCTAAGTAAGCTTGAGCCCTCTAACTCCACCAAAGCTCTCCAGTTCTTCAGATTTCTAGGGCTTACTTTGTTTAAACTCAACGTTTAAAAAGCATTTTGATATACCTACATAAATTACAGAATCTGAGGTACCTTGCCGGTATCTTAAAAACTAAAATTTTCCGAAACTGTCGGTGGTTATTAAGAGAAACAAATTTGACTTTAATTTTTAAAGTTAACGGAATAAAGATTATTTTTATTTAGATTTTTTGTTAGTGAGTCCCCAAACCATTCCACACAAACGCGTTTTAAAAAATAGCCGTTGGTTTAAGCACTGCCTAATATTTAAAGTGTATACTCGCCGTTAGGAAGTGGGTACGCTATAATGTTTACTCTACTCCAATTAATGTCAGCGTATAATTATATTTAGATTGATACAGTCCCTCCAAAACTACGATATTTGGTCTCGAAATTGCATTTTTAACCTACTAAAAATAGGAGGTTGTCAATTCAAGCTTGTGTTTTATTTTAAACGTTTGTTACCTCAGAACTTCATAATTTACAGAGCGATTTTGTCCCATAATCGACCTTATTCTCACGGGAGCATAATACAATGCTGTGTTCTGCGGTTTTGTACATGTTTGCGATTTGTGCAATGAAATCAACTTAAAAAGGCCAAGTTAGATTGGTATAAATGTGTATTTTTTTAGTGGCCTACATCATCAAAACCACACGACGGATTTTGATACGGTTTTTACTAGTTGAAAAATCGATAAATTAACAACGAATGTTTACACAGCAATTTGCAGATGCATTTGTGTGAAGCCAGGGCGGGTTCCAGTAAAAATAGTAAACAAACAAGGAGTCAGGGCATGAAACTTTAATAATAATAACCACATCACGACACACACATTGACTCAGCCCTGCAGTAAGTATCGTAAGAACCTGTGTCACAGGAACTAAGCAACGATAAGGTATATACTATATAGATAAGAATACAATATCCAAGACCGGTAAGCGAAACAATGCGTCTTGCAAATAACACAAAGTCCCGCCCCCGCCGGGATTCGAACCCGGAACCTCTAGCGTAGCAGTCGGCTATTTACACCACTGCGCCACCGAGGTCGTCAAAACTTTTGAGCCACATTTGACATTTATTATTTATTGCAATTTTTCATTAATTTGTATTGTTTTGTTTGACCTTATTTATTTATTTTAATTTATTTATTTTAATTTTTTGTGACATTTCAAATACGATAGTAAAATTTGTTACTGAATAAATCAATTATATAAATCTACCAGAGATTGTTTAATTCAATCTTAAGTGAAACAGTTAATTTGAATTAAGAGGTTTTATCTCAAACTAACGCGCAATATCATACAAATTCAAGTTATGCAAGGCGAGAAGGTCAACCTGTGTTATAAAAACATATCGGCGATAAAAACATGCTTTATTATTGAGTTACATTGAGAAATTCGTTTTTTATTTACTTATCAGACTCACTTACAATTAATACATTAACACATGACGTTAAGTTAACCTTAAAAATACAGTATCTAACAAATTATACATAATAACTACATACATATAATAATAATAATAATAACCACAATACGACACACACATTGACTCAGCCCTGCACTAAGTATCATAAGAACTTGTATCGCAGGTGCTAAGCAACGATTTGGTATATACTAAATAAATAAGAATACAACATCCAAGACCGGTAAGCGAAACAATGCGTCTTGCAAATAACACAAAGTCCCGCCCGCGCCAGGATTCGAACCCGGAACCTCTAGCGTAGCAGTCGGCTGTTTACACCACTGCGCCACCGAGGTCGTCAAGGTACAGGGTATATAGGTGAATACATAGTATATACATTATGTTCTTGTTATTTATCATGTTTCTTTGGTGTTAGGTATGAGGATGTACTTCAAAATTATTAATTGGAGGCGTAAATTTTCTTGAGCTATATACATCTTGAGCATATTACACCTACATCTTAACTATACTAATATAAATATAACAAATTCAAATTCAAAATGTTTTTTAATTAAATAGACTTAAAATAACTGCTTTAAAATCGTCATTTTTATCTACCACCGGTTCGGAATGCTATCTACGGGGAAGAAACCTCCTTAGTTATAAAGAGGAAATCTGTAAGATTGTAGGTATGTAGAAAGGGACCTTTGAAACTACCTTAGAAAAAAATCATTTTCCGTAACCGTTAACGCCAAAGGAGAGCAAAATGTATTAAAATGACATTACAAGGACGGAACTCGAGCGCGAGTAAGTGTCATTTCACGGAAAATTTAATTACTTAGGGGGCTGATCCGATTTTAAAAAGGCGTTCATAAATTGAGAATAGATGTTCCGTGTGGATATAGACCTTTTTAACAACTGACCTAAAAATACCCCCTTTTTTATTATAAGTTTGACGTGTGTTTTTGCCTGTGTGTCTGTCTGTGGCATCATAACTCTCAAATGAATAAAGCCATTTCGATGTATTTTTTTTTGTTTGAAAGTTACCTTAATCGAACGTGTTCTAAGGTATGTTTGGTCGATATCAGTTCCCCCATTCAAAGGTTATGGGAGGTGAATGCGGGGACGAACAATCCAATGTACGCAGCATGTCCAATCGGGAGTTTTTAAAATTCATGCTCAAAAAACATACTGCTCTGTCATGACAATAAATATATCCTCTTGTAATTGGGAACCTTGAAAGACCTTCGATACTTTGTTACGATGATATCATTCTTTTTAACTTAGCTACCTAGAAACAATATTTATTTTTTGTTAGGTTAACTACTCTCATTGTGCCCGGATAGTGGCGACAGATTCGCAACCTGTCACACTAGGACTCAAAGTAAACATGCAAAATGCGTTGTTCAACATCTCTGCCTACCCCTCTCGAGGGATTAATTTCGGCGTGATTTAATGTATATGTGTTTATGTTAGACTGGGCTTGCTACTTCATTTTATTGGTGTAAGTGAAGAGTGAGAGAGGATAAAACAGGAAACAGCCATAACTGTCTTCTTGCAGCATATAGTCTACTTGATTGTAAGCATTTATAAATATTCTAATGTATGTGTACACACCAATTGAGAGAGAACAATTTAAATGACACATGTTGGTATGTTCATAGCACAAACACATTGTTTAAAATTCCACTGACAATTTTGTATAAGCAATTTAGTCAATTGGTGGGTAAATTTCCATTGGCCATGATCTCTGTTGCCTGACAATAGTGGATACTGGTCAAGGTTTCTATTGTGGTGGTCATAATACCAACGCCAACGGTATCCGCCAACTAGAAAGCTTGTTGGTCAGGGCTGATCATGTCTTGGCCGTGAGTTTCCTAATTTACACTGTTTGTTCCTAAAACAGTAGGATATCCGGGCACAGCCTGTGTGTCATTGCACAGCTTCATTATTCGGTGATTATTCTATCAAAGAACGCCACTGTTGATATTGATGAACAGGAGTTGCAGTGGTGGGACAGAGTGGCGGGTGTGGTCCAAAAAATAATTGAAATGTTAAGGAAATAACGCTTAATGTTTAAAGGAACCTTTTGTTTTAAAATTATCATTTAATTCGTTTCCGAATAAGTTTCAACTTTTGAGACGTAGAAGCACAGATTGGTCACAGTATTGATAAAATAACTGTCAATAGGGATATTTAATTAATTTATGGTACTGTACGAGTATATGTAAATAGTATATTTACAGTGGAAAAAGAATTAGAATTGTACGATAAACCAGCGAGATATAACCATTAAAAGTATGATTTAATCTTTCTGTCTAATCGACGACTTTGAAGCTTTATAACTTAGTTAATAAGTCAGATATTTGAGAAAATCTATTGAATTTGTGTACATTTGTGGTGTAGAATTTTAGTCAATAAATTTAAAAAGTCATGCATATTGATCAATATGTTCTTCTTTGGGCATCAACAATTGCCTGTTTATTGATAAAATATTTGCTGCGTTGCGTCATAGTTTTGGATTTATTACATTGTCTAACAATATAATCAATTAGGATGTCAAATGTAATACAACAAACAAACATTTACTAAGATAATTTTAACACACCAAGGTTGGCGTTTCTAGTTTGTGTCGGCGCTCGTTGCCATTGCTGTGGAGCTGAGAAGAGACCCAAATTAACGCGTGACGTAATTAGGTGAACCGGATAAATCTATTTTTTGAACTCGCCTCGTAAATGATTAGGTTTATAAAACTGTTCTTATCCGCTTACGGTGAAGCTAAAAGGAGGGTTATGTTTTTTTTTGTGCATCGCTATACAGCGTGGAAATGCAGCCAGTGCTAAGGGCACACTCCGTTGCAGGCATGATTTTTATTAGGTTTTTAAATGTATTGATTAAATTTTATATTTTAGTTAATAACTAGGTTACTATCGATTCAAATAAAATGTTTTTTTATTTAAATAGACTTAAAATAAGTGCTTTCAAATCGTCAATTTTTTTATCTACCACCGGTTCGGAATCCTATCTACTGGGAAGAAGCCGGCAAGAAACCTCCGTAGTTGCTTTAAAAAAAAATTACAATAGTTTTTCATAAAATTTTGGAACATTTAAGTTTTCTAACTATTTCATACAATTTAAAGCTACTACTACTTATGTTTAAAGAAAAACAAGACGTAGTTAAGTGACAGTGTATTTTTTTTCGACTGTAACAGGATATAAATACAATTACAGTGGACCCCCGGTAATCCGGCCCCTGTCTAGTCCGGCACCCCCTGTAATCCGACATGGTCTATTATTTATTTTCGCTAATGCATGATTGAACAAGTTACAACTTGCTCGACGCGTAGGGTATTGTTTTGATTCCGATTGCTTAGTTTGAATTTGACTACAGCCGATGAGGAGTGGTGCGTGCGCCTAGCGTGTGTTTATTGTTTACTGTTTATTCATTGTGTATTACGTAGATATACGTACCTAGTAATGTCGTCACAAGCTCAAAAGCGAAAGCACAAAACATTGACAATTAAAGAAAAATTTGATATTCTAGACCGCCTAAATCGTAATGAATCTTTCAGTAGTTTAGCAAGTGAATACGGGGTAGGCCGATCTACAATTTATGACATTTAAAAAAACCAGGAGAAGATTAAACAGTTTGTGTCAACTACTGAATGTGGGCCAGGCAAGAGACAGACACTCAAGAAAGCTGAACATCCAGAAGTGGAAGAAGCTTTATACATGTGGTTTCTTCAGGAAAGAAATAGACATGCGCCCATTTCGGGATCCATGCCAATTGGCAATGAAAGCTAAATATTTTTATAAAGAAATAACAAAAAAAGATGATTTTGTGGCTAGTAAGTGATGGCTAGAACGTTTCAAAAGTCGTCATGGCATACGTTTAATGACCATAACAGGAGAGAAACTTTCTAATGATGCCACCTGCATAGAGCCATTTAAATTAAGATTTTTGCAAAAAGTGAAAGATTTAAATCTTAACCCGTCACAGGTGTACAATGCAGACGAATCAGGGCTTTTTTGGCGTTTGTTACCTAATAAAACTTTTGTTTCCTACAATGAAAAATCCGTACCTTGACGTAAAGTAAGTAAAGAACGTGTAACCATACTACCATGTGCTAACGCTGCGGGTACACACACGCTAAAGATGGTGGTCGTTGGAAAACCTAATAAACCACGTACATTCAAAAACATTGATTTACCTGTACACTATTATGGACAAAAAGTGCGTGGATGACAAAAGATCTTTTCAAAAAGTGGTTTTATGAATGTTTCGTACCAGAAGTTAGAAAATGGTTGAAAGATCATAATTTTTCTCAAAAAGCGTTATTGCTTCTTGATAACGCTCCCGGTCATCCGTCTGAAGAAGAACTGACAACTAACGATAAATGCATCACTGCGATGTTTCTTTCGCCAAACTGCACTGCACTGATTCAACCCATGGATCAGCATATCATTCAGTTTGTAAAGCAAGATTATAAGAAAAACCTACTTCTAAAAGCTGCATCAAAAGACCAGCCAATAGAAAAAACGTTAAAAGAATTTAACATGGAAGACTTGGTTTTTGCTCATTGTCAATCGTGGAATGCATTACCTTCATCAACTATTACATCGTCTTGGAAAAAGTTGTGGCCAGATATAGTCGCCAATCCTACCAACGATCCACAAATCAGTATACCTTCGGAAGTAATAGAACAAATTGCTGCTGAAACCCAAATAAGTCCGGAAAATTTGGAAACCTGGTGCCGTGGAATGGATAAAGAGGAAAATATTTTTTATGAAATGTCTGGCGAAGAGATTATAAACGAGATTTCTTGTCATACAACAAAAAAACAGGAAGATGATGACGAAGTAATTGCAACTACTCCACCAGTGAAAGCACAAGATGCAATTAATGCCTTTGAGCTGGGTGAAAGAGCTGAAGAAAATGGTGCATCCTACAACGAACTTCTACTTTTGAGAAGACTGAGGAACAAAGCTTTATTCTCGCGTTTCAACAATGTGAAACAAAAAAAAAATTGATGAATATTTGCATGCTTCTTAAATTACATACATATGTAGTTGATTCATAGTTTTTGATTATTTTAGTATGTATGTACATTTGTTTGTACAAAATTATTTCCTAACGTAAAGTTATTGCATATTTCTTGTAAGTTTTATAGCATAAATGGCGTTAATTTTATAATAAAACGTAAGCTCTCTATTGTGTTGTTTAATTTACTAAATTTGACATATGTACATAATGAAGTATGATTTGTACTTCAGAGTACATTATACAATGTATTTATTATAAAGAATCATCATTGGATCTATAATTTGTCGGATTACAAGGTACTCTTTTGTAAAAAAATCGGACTATAAGGGGTCTTAGGCAGTACTCTACAATCCGACAAATTCGATAGTTCGACACTGCCCTGCAAAATGATTGTCGGACTACCGGAGGTCCACTGTATATCGATTAATCAAATGAGAAATTGTGAATCTATCAACTACTTCGGCACCGGCTTTTCGTTTTTAAGAAGCTAAAGTACAGTAAACGTACTTATATGGGATTGTGGTTAAATATTGTAAATAAATAGATATTTATATCCATTGTTCTTCCTTCCAGCTGTCTGTAACATTGTTTTAGAGTTTTCACCATATTGTCTTATAATCCACTTAATAAAAAGGTAAAGCAACAATTAATTGTAGATTTATTGTTGTCATTGCACATATTGTTTATAGGGTTCCGTACGCAAAGGGTAAAAGACGGGACCCTATTATTATGTCTGCGATGTCCGTCTGTCTGTATATATACCTGGGATATAATGCGAAATTTCCAGAGAATGTCTATTTCTTTTACCGCAATAAAACAAATACTAAAAACATAAGGAGGCTCCCATACATAAGGAGGCTCCCATACAAACTTGTCGAAACAACTCGTTGTTGTGTAGGAAACATGTATTTTTTAATTTTTTACTGTCCTTGTTTCTTTTACGAAATTATTTAAAAAGTACATAACGTTTTATCTTATTAGATGATACGGAACCCAACATGTGCAAGTCTACATCACAACAACACACAGGCTATTTATAAGATAATGTGTGAATCGTCTAAAAATCCTTCTCGAAACATTTTCGACTTCTACGCAGACGAATTCGCGTGCAAAAGCTTGTGTAGGTATTTTATTTACCGTGGAACTAACGTAATGTCATCAAGGTACGTACTTAACTAAAAGATACCATCATGTTTATGTTAAACTCAAATTTTTATGGTTTCTATGAAGGATCTTAATTTTTAGATCTAAATCTCCGTTTGTCATGGGATTTAACGTGACATTATTTTAGTTTTATATGTAGAACGGGGTTAATGTACTTTTGACAGTTATTATTAAGTAATGTCAGATGTCATTGTAACACTAATTATTAAGTGGTTCAAGATAAATGTTTGAGGGCAACGGATACACTGCCGCAAAAAAAATATGGATGACATAATTAGAAAAACTGCGATATCTTCCTGTTCCATAATATACTATCTATGTACCTACATAGAATCGCTGTTATAAATATGTAGTATGTACAGAAGCAGATAAGGAACCCTTAGTATAAATCTCAAAAAGAAGATTCACTTGTAAAAGATGTTTATGAATTTAGATGACTAAGCATCGATCTTTTATAACATCGATCTTGTTATGGTATTTCGAGTGAAATCTAAATTCATATGCCTACCTATTTATAAATGGATGCTACCCAATAATTTAAAACTTCATTATATTATCCAACCGGCAGGTAATGTTTGTCTTGTCATTAATATGCATATATATAAACATAAATAGGGAATATGCATGATTTTTTATTGATTATAATTCGATACCACATGTTTACACGAATCCGTTAGATTTTCTCAAATATCTGACTTATTAACAAAGTTATAAAGCTTCAAAGTCGTTGGTTAAACAGAGAGATCCGATATGTACAATGACGTCAAAGTACAGGGGCGTCATACTACTTCCATAGAAAGATTGTTCTGATGAGCGAGATAGAAAGATTTACTTTTAATGGTTATATCTCGCTGGTTTATCGTTCAATTCTAATTCTGTTTTCACTGTAAATAAACTGTACCATATACTTGACGATTAATTAATTGAATAATAAAAATATTCCCTATTCATTGTGTTCAAACACACTTATCCATCAACTGTTTTTAAATAATCGTCCGAATTAACTTTGTGAGTTTATATGTATCGTTAGTTATTTTAAGAGATATACCTAACAACTTGATAGTTTTAGAAGAACTAAGAACCTGTAACTGTTGCTGATATATAAAAATTGCTGTACCAACGCTAAATCTGAGTCCTGAGTGACGGCGCAACGCGCTGGCTGAATTTGTATGACAATCATATCTCAGGAAATGTTCAACGTTTAAAATAATTCAATGCGCCGTTCATTCGGCCAACACGGTGCGCCGTCACTCAGGACTCACGCTAAGGTCGGATAAATATTACAATAACGAATTGGCAGGATATATGTGGATACCTAATTATAATTCTGATCATTAGCAGTATAATTTAAGCGTCTTGACATGTGTTTTATTACTCTATGTGATCATCGTACTTCAAACAGATTCAAGGTCTAGAGCACCACGCAAACTACATATTTAGGAAGTGTTATATTATCTATGTATGTGGATATATGTTATTGTCTATATATGACTGTGTATGTGTGTATGTGTATTATGTTGTTTATGTATGTATCGTCGCCTCTCGACGGCCTCTGTGGCGCAGTGGTGTAAACAGCCGACTACGACGCTGGAAATTCCGGTTTCGAATCCCGGCGATGGCGGAAGTTTCTGTTATTTGCAAGACGCATTGTTTCGCTTATCGGTCTCGGATGTAGTATTCTTATCTATGTAGTTTAGTCGCTTATCACCTGCGAAACAAGATTATTTAATCCTAATGAAGGGCTGGGTCAATGCGTGTTTCGTGATTTGTTTATTATTATTTTATTACTACGTATATATGTATTACAAATTTAGTTACTAACGTACCTACACGCAGCCATAAACAAACTAAATCAGTTTCGATTTTAATAGCGTTTTTAAGTTGCTATGAATAATATTTTTAAGACAATAAGTAAACACAATAAACTTTGAATTCCAGGACGAGTCCGTGGAAGTGATGCCGATAGACTTTCAGACCCTGACATCAGGATGTCCAGTCACCGACCTGGTATACCTGATCACCATCGGCACAGACCAGGAGTTCCGCAAACAGCACCAACAAGATCTGATCGACCACTACTACCTCAGCCTTCGAAAGTCACTGAAGCTCCTGGATATAAATATAGAGGAGGTGTATCAAAGGAAAACCTTTGATGATGAGCTGAAAGAGGTAAGAAGCAAATATAGGCAACACCGCGGTGTTCTTAGCGTTCCATGAAATCACAACGCATCCGACGCATTGTTTCGCTTATCGGTCTTGGATGTAGTATTCTTATCTATGTAGTTTATACCATATCGTTGCTGAGCACCGGCGATGCAAAGTTCTTTAATCTTAATGCGGGGCTGAGTCAATGTGTGAGTCGTGTTTACTGGTGATATGATGTGATCGGCGGCATCGTCGTGTCAATAATTTTCCATCAAAAGAACTTCTTCGGCTTGACGAGAGCTTATTGATTATGTGCTAATTTATATATTGATTTAAGTTTTGATGTTTGATAATGAATTACTTAAAACAGGATGAAAAGTTTGTTACGGATAATATGACATCCTGATGAACAATTTGGATACTTTTATCCCGAAAAGGTTTTAGGTTTCTGAGGGAGAGAAAAACCAAATCTACAAAGACAAAGCCGCGGGCAAAAGCTATACTATCTACATTCGATAATCGAGAAGAGCAAAAAGCCTTCGTTGGTAGTTCTTGTCGAGGATTTAGATGTTTACTCTTTATTTTTTCCTATTTCATGAGGAGCAGCATCATATACCATACTTCACTTACTATGCATTCTAGAAACATCTCGCGCTATAATTTCAAAGTAGTTAAAAATTATCACGGGACAATTGAAGCAAATACTCTTAATTATAATCCAAGACATGGGCTTCTAATACAACTATGTAATTATTTAGACAAATAAATACTTAAATACCTGGAACATAGTAGCAAAGTTATTTACTTGCTTTGGTTAACCGACCTACCTGACCTGATAGGTCGAGAGTTCTAGTCTCGTCGCAGTAAATTGTAGCTGCCATGTTTCTCAATGTGCCCGGATAGTGGCGACAGATTCGCAACCTGTCACACTGAGACTGGGACTGTTAAACACCTCTGCCTACCCCTCTCGAGGCATAGGTAGTTACGGCATGAATTTATGTTCATGTTTTATATACTTAAATACATAGAAATCAATCAAGACCCCAGAGCCCAGAAATAATCATGTTCATTACACAAATTCCTGCCCTAATCGGTATTCGATACCAATAAAACATACCTCGCTTCGCAGGCTACTAAGCTATCACGTCATTGAAATGTGTAAAATTCCATTCTTCTTCTAGATCCTTCCATACTCCCTGCTTCTGGGCGTGCTCATCCTGCCGATAGTGACGGTGGAAGCGGAGTCAGCACCGAAGGTGGAAGGCGATGCCAAGGTTGAAGACTTCGTCATCAAACCCAACGAGCTGTTTGCGGTCAGGTTCAAGGGACTTGTCAGTGATTGCATCAGATGGGGGGTCATTTAAAATGTTTCTGTATATCCAGTCAGCAAGGATATGATGGTGCCCCTTGAGCAAAAGATTAGGCACCTGTATACCAGTGACACCTCTATCACAATTACCAGCAAGAGACGTATAACATCTCCTCTATATGGGCGACGCATAGCCGGTGCTCTTGGCGTTCCACGACACCAGGGGCATCGTCGTGTCAATAGGCGTCGGTATCACTTTCCATCAGGTGATCCGTATGCTTGTCAGCCCATGACGACGTTTAAAAACGACAAATACGTATTGATGATGGAAGGAGCCCTGACAAATGGAACGAAAATAAAATAAATTACGTTCTTGGTATACAGATATTGAGCATTCTAATTTTTCTAAATTACAAACATACCCTTTCTGAATTTAAGGTAAAATAAGAAAATTTTCCTCGAATATTTTAATTTTTGACTTATAAAGGTTGAGGACGTGGTAGCTCAGTTTGTTACGTGCCTCGGTTTGACCTACTGACAAGTCTATAGTTGGAGACTTGGGTTGCCGTAACATGTATCGGCTATGTCCATTGTGCCCGGATAGTGGCGACAGATTCGCAACCTGTCATACTGGCACACGGTATTTTACACCTCTGCTGGCCCCTCTCGAGGGATTACGGCGTGAGTTTATGCATGTTATATTAAAGATTCCAGTATTCTTATTAATTTATGTATAAAGTTACCATAATGTGTGATTTTAATTTTATTATAAATTTAATGTCAATAATGTAATTATGTACGGTGATTGTTATGCAATGTGAAATTCTTGATTATTTTGTAACAATTTTATTACTTATATGATCAAATAAATAAATTGATAAACATGTATAATATTCCAATACTTTTGTGTTTACTTTATTTGATTAATACTTAGAACGAGTTGAGGGCGAAGGTTTAATTATTAATCTTATCTCCACTCGACATCAGATTTACGTCATGATTCTACAAATGCTTCTCTATTGCTGGTGCATTATTGAAATGATACAAAACAACTAATGCAATAAACTATTTTACTGTGTCAAATTGATTTGAAAACAATAGTCAGTTTTTCTTCTAATTTTTAAATCCTTTAACTTAGTTAGTTAGAAATGATTGGTCTCTGCTGCGCTCCAACCGTGACTGCCAATCATTAATCTATTTATGAGTCTCTTATTTTTATCCCCGGACGCAAAAAGAGGGTTGTTACAAGTTTGATTACTTCAGTAATCAGTTCACCTGTTGCCTAAATAAAAGATGCTTGTAACCTTGGTGACGAACTCTTAAGATTCTATCGATCTTAGTTGTAGTGGTGGGACAGAGTGTGGGTGTACCCTGATGACCCCTCAATCATTCAAAAACTGCTTAGGGATATCACTCGATGCTTGGTCTAAAGTCAAGTCAAACCAGGTATTATTGGAGTATTCCCCTATTGATGTGATCCTCCACGACCTCTGTGAACCTCTCCTTGAAGAGGGAATTGGTTTTGATCTGGAACTTCTCCAAGTTGAGGGTCCCGTCGACCTTGGGGGCGTCTGTCTCGTCGACTGTGATGATCTGGAGTGTATATGCCGCAATTGCTAACCCTAGCAGTGCATTCTGAAATCATAAAATAATTTATAGGTTAGTAAATTTTTTAAATATGTGGTGAAAGACAAAGAATTAAATAGTTAATCCCAAAGAAAGGTAAGAAACTTCCAGATTGCTGTCTTCAATATGTTGACATTTTTTTTAAATAACAGTCTCAATTCGCTATTAAAGGATATTTATAAATAAAAGCATTGTATTTGTAGGTACACTCGGCCGGGTTAGAAGCTTTATGACTACCTCTCGATAAGACTTGATAGGATCAACCTCGGCTCTTTGGACTTTGAACCGTTCTTAAGATATACAATATAAGGATTTTGCACTTGTTTTGTGAAGCTTTTTGTGTGACCATCCGTTTGTACATACATTTAATTTAATTTCAGAAACCATCCGACCAATTACAATGATATTAGGTATCGGGGCACACCCGCCACTCTGTCCCACCACTGCAACTCCTGTTTATCAGGATCAACAGTGGCGTCCTTTGATCGAATAATCAACGAATAATGCAGCTGTGCAGTGATGCACAGGCTGTGCCCGGACACCCTACTGGCTGTCTTGGGACCCGCAACGAACTTAATCAGAAGAAATAGGAGGTAGTAAGAAAGCGGTTTCAGACTTCCCTCCCAGCAAAGCGGAGACAGCAATTGAAATGGCCCAGAGGCCCAAAAATCTAAAGGGGAGACAGTCAGGAGACGCCTGACCGTCTAAACACCACGGTATGCCAATAACTAACAGGGGATAAATTAGATATTAACCTAAATCTTACACCAGTAATATTGGTGACAAAACTTTTTAAAGGCACGGAAGTTTCCCTTCGTTTTCACAAGATCTAGGTAATAAATAGGACTAGGATAATGATATTAGGTAAGTGAATGTCTGTTGATAGTTTCAGCATTAAAGGATAGTTTTAGAACATTTAGTTTTTGCGATTTTATCAAGATCTCGGTAGTAAACAGATTGATCCGCGATTTTTGCTGAAAAAGCCAAAATGCCCGAACATGTTTCTTTGTGTAACAATGACATATTTGAGCCTTTTGGTTTCGAGACTGTGGGTTCTGGGGTGCGAATTTTAAATGTTTTAATTTTTTTTTGTGTAAGAAAAGACAGTCGCTGTCGTAACGCTGGTCTGCATTTCGCTCAAAGGTTAAACATAGCTACAGCATCGAAATGCAGCCACTGCTATAGGCACACTCTCTTGTACACTTGATTTTCATAAGGTTTCTTTTGAATGTTGTTATTGAATATTCAACGTCTATCTTTTAAATCTACTTCAGGCGATATGTAAATAAATGAAAACGACAAACAACATGACAACGACAACCTGAAATTTTCTGGGCTTACATCCTTAAGTTCGAATTCGAACACATCCCTAGGGTAGACCAGGTCAGGGTCAACATCCAGCCGCAGCAGAACTTCCCGCAGCTGTGCGTAGTAGTACTCGATGAGCTGGTCATAGTACTGCTTCCTGAACTCCTGGTTGGTGCTGATGAAGATGAGGTACAGCAGGTCGACAATCACGCAGCCGCTCCTTAGGGTCTGGTAGTCCAAGACCACAACATCCATGTTGCCGTCCTAACCGGAAAAATGTACAATGCAATCAGATAAATCGCCTTACCTATTAAAGGTCAATTTAAATTTTATCTGTGGTGTTCCAAAAATCATGAAAAGAAACAACCAATTGTTTTCTCGCTAAAATTAGGATGTCCTCATTACAGATATAGCTCAAACTTTTAGAAGACTGAAGACACTGAAGTTAAATAACTCAGTTAAATACATTGAGTTCTAGTTACTCAAATTGAAAAAAAAGAATAAATTTAACTTACTTCGTCGAACTTGTACACCATATTGTTGGGTCTATAGTCTCCGTGGATGAACACAGCCTGTTTTCCCAACTTCAAGAACTGATCATACATTGTGTCCATTTGATTTTTTGCAAAATTTTCGAACAACTCTTTATTCCTCCCTTCCAAAACGTTCGCAGATGTTTGGATCATAGAGCACCAGAATCCGTAAATCTCCTTGCTTTCTTTCATCAGGTAAGCGGTTTTCATTTGTTTAATAGTCTCAGCAAATTCTTCAGGGTATTTGTGACCGTAAGCAAAACTGAGCCCGTGGAACTTGGCGAGTTCCTCCACCAGCCTCGCCATCTCCTTCCAACCCAAGGTTTTGAACCTGTCAAAGGGCTTGTACCCCATTACTATCAAGTCATCCAAAATAATAGTCTCTTCCAGCCTGTCTTTACTGAATGCATACATGTTCGACATAAACATCTTATGCTTGTCAGGAACTTGGTATTTTTCTTCTAAAGCTCTAAACACTTTGGTTATATTTTGGTAGAAGTAAATCTCGAGATGGTAAACCTGTTCCATTGGGATATCTTTTCGCATCTCTTCACCGAAGGCTGCGACTTTGGCGAATAGATTGAGATTATCGCGGCCAGCTGCGGTTATTTTGATTTGGTACAAGAAAGATGTGTAATTGGCTCCACCTGTAGTTACTTGTTTGATGTCACATTGGTAATCGCCGTATTTATAATCCTTTGCTACGTTCTCTACTAGCCGTCTAAGAGATACTTCGTGGTTCATGTTGGCGTGTGATTTGGTCAAACGTCGCAATATGACTGATCTAGTAACCAACTGTATCCTTAATTGACACGAATTAACAGATAATTGACAATCAGCAGTTCTTCATGTTCCAAGGTCTATCGTTTGGCGCCGGATTACTTATAAACAGTAGTAGGCTAGATTAGATTCTTGATTTTTTTTTGTAACCATTCGGGTCTTTTCACATAGAAGAAGGAAGCGTTGTGTTCTGCCTAAAAATTGCTTAAATTGTGAACATATTTTTATTGTAAGTACTTCCATAGTTGCAGAACTAGTTTTATGCGCTGTTGCCTTAATTTTCATTGAGTTTTCCTCAACTGTTTCTATGAGGGGTGACTTAATACATGTGTTTTTAAGAGAACATACTCTTTATTGTTATAGGTCCCTTACAGTCAAACGAATTTTGTCGCCTCTCAGAAATCCAGTAAATTAAGTTGTTGGACTGTCGATTGGTTTTTATACAACAAAAGTCTGCCCAAGATTAATTCTGTACAGAAGGTCAATTATACGATAGTGACCAATGGTAGTAGGTAGCTAGTTGGTTAAAACCTAGTTTAAAATATATGTAATTTTTAGTAAATGTAGCGCATAGCTAGGTGTGCATAGAATATTTATATACCATAATTCTTATGTCAATGCCAGTATACATCTCCAAAATATATATATATATAAATATGTTGGTGTGTTTATATGTGTATTTAAATACCAGATCTGTTTACTCATAAGTAAATGTTTTACGCATACAAATGAAGATAAGATAATGTTGTCTATTTATTTATATTTAATTATAATCAAGTAAACATACATTCATTCGGGTATAAGGTAAGTACCTAAATGGTGGCCATCATTAATGATGGTGACAATAAAACTGTTGTTTTGTTTAACATATTGTGTCTTAAGCAGTTGTTAGGCTTTAAAAAGTTGACACGATAGAATAACGATTGGTCTCCGCTGCAGGAGAACCGCGACCACCAATCATTAATCCATGGTTGACATCATGATACTTTTAATTGAACTTGAGAACTCGTATATTAATATTTCATACTCACCTTTGTTTTAAATTTTTCTCTTTGTTAATTGATTCTTTTGCATAAACAAGAAAATACCTATTTGCAAAAAACCACACACAAAAATGCGTCTTATTCAATAATTAATACTCGGTATTCAACACACAGAACGTTTGGCAGAGAAAATCAAATAGGTACTAAAATAGCATCATTCATAAATAAAGTTTCTAACGCAAGGAAATGTGGAGAACAATTTTAGGATATACCTACTTCACACGCCTGGTTTATTTTGAAGTGGTAAACCTATGTAAGAAAACATTGCAGCAAGTCAAGTAACAGGTTTACAAGAAAAAAAATAATTGTACTTGTAAAATTCAGGAGAAATGAGAGATTGCAACTTGAAACTCTTGTCCTAAGGCCCCTTTTCCAAAAATTCTGGGGCCAAGTGTGTTCAATATTGTTCTGCAATATAATTGTTTTTAATTTTATTTTTAGGTTTGGTGTTTTTTTGGTGAATTTTCGAGTCAAAACGAAACAGTCCGCCTTAATCTGAAATGCAGCCAATCATAGGTGCCAGAAGGGGGTTGCAAGTGGATTGGGTGCACCCCCTGTCAGAAAAGAAAGTACATAGAAAAAATTACATCCTTTATCCGACGATACCAACACGAGGGTAATGAGTTTTACATTGGTTAGTAACATGTGTACATGCAAATGCACCTCGTTGAACATAATCCTGGCGGCGCCTATGCTGCCAACGAAACTTCAGGCCGACCGATAGACAAACCAAACATTAAATCAAAGAAAACACTGCTTTCGAAATCAATGTGTCGGTGTCTTCGGAGTAAGGTTTTTGATGCAATATAGATATGTCAAAGAAAGTTCGATCGGAATGTACTCGTATGTATCTGCGAACCAGGCTGACCCGACCGAAAGATTTTCGTAAGAAACTCACGAACATTCGGCCGATACTTCGTTTTTTCGTCTTTCAGACTAGATACCAGCATCAGGGTTAGATAGAAACTTTATTTATAGACGTTTATTTTGATCATTTTATTTAATAATAGTCGTACTTAAAGCATAAAATGACGAGGCTATAGATGTCCCCATTTCACGTAATCCCTTACTACTCCGTTCAGTCTTTCTTTGTAGATGTTGCTTGGTTTTATGACGAAGTCAGATAACTCTATTCCCAGATCTGGTGCACCATCAGCGTCGACGCAGACCACTCCCAGAATAGTCAGAGCCACTGTTAGACCCAGCATTTTTCGCTGAAATGTGAAAAACGTTAAAGATCAGAATATTATTTTCATTTATGTTTTACAGGTGGTAGATCTACGTGCGAGATCGTCTGGGTCGGTAGTTACCACCCTCTTTTTTATTTCTGCCGAGAAGCGAATCGAAGAATTTGACCCAGTGTTTTATATTAAATAAGACATTTGTAATTTTGTATGCCAGTATGGTAGAACATGGCAAACTAACCATTGCCATAACAACAGCATTATCTAATTTCATGTTCATTAAATAAAGAAATTTGAATTTTGTAAATATCGGCACCAGAATTTCTACATTTTTACTTCTACATGGGCAATGCGTAGTTGGTGGTCTTCAGGGTCATTGCCGTGTCAATAGGCGGCGGTATCACTTTCCATTGAACCGTTCCAGTGAACCGTTTGCTTGTTTCTCCATGACGTTGTATAAAAATGATGTTATTGCTTCCGGCGCAGTGGTGTCACAGCTGGCTGCTACGCAAATGATCCCTGGTTTATATCCTAAAGGGCAAGGGGCATAAACTAAAAATATACAGTCGAATTGAGAACCTCGTCCTTTTTTCGAAGTCAGTTAAAAACTAAACTTACTTTTTCTAAATCGTCTTCATAGTTCTCTCTTGGGTATACCTCTCTGATATCATGTCCTAGCCTTCTCAATGTTTCTCCATGCTCGTTATAGTAATGGTCCAGTAGCTTATTGTAGTAAAGTCTCCGAAACTCCTCATCAGAGCCGGTGAAGATGAAGTAAATGAGGTCAACGATGGGATTTCCAACGATCATGGTCTGGAAGTCCACTGGGATTATCTCCAGCTTGTTGTTCTTTAAAAAAGATCAATAAATGAATAATTTACATATTACATCTTACTGAATACCGGTCTTTACGTTAGATGCTAATGTACCAAAGAAGAATTGCTGAATCCTGGTTAACCTAACGCTAGATCAATAATAGATGTAGTGTAAAATAAATAAGATGCTCCATATCACGAAGAACTATGGTTGTGATCTGATGTGTTCCTTCACAAGATCATCGCCTCTGGCTTAGGGGGTAACTAGTGACATAACTAGATGCCAAGGGCCCTCGACGCGAGCTGTATAAGGGCCCCTTAGAGGCTTGCAAGGACTTAGTATGGTTCGCGGGCGCTTTTATTTGAAATGGAGACCAAAGGTAGCAAGATTTTTGACGGTCCCCATTCTATTTATTTGCCAGGGGCCCCGGATGGTCTAGTTTCGCCAGGGGGTGTAGCTATGGCCTTTGGGCACCTTCCCCTCATGCTCCTAGCTTGGCGATGCCCATGTACCTGAATTTGGTTCGTGATAACAATACTAAGCAAACCCGAGGTTGCGCACACAGACACTGAAACAAATGTTCATGTACACACCTGTCAAAACTAACACAACCATAGTTGATCGTTTTTCTTGTGATGGAAGATTGTACATTATTATCTCACAATATTTACGCTAGAGGTTCCGGGTTCGAATCCCGGCGGGGGCGGGACTTTGTGTTATTTGCAAGACGCATTGTTTCGCTTACCGGTCTTGGATGTTGTATTCTTATTTATTTAGTATATACCATATCATTGCTTATCACCTGCGATACAAGTTCTTACGATACTTAGTGCAGGGCTGAGTCAATGTGTGTGTCGTGATGTGGTTATTTATTTATTATACTGGATCGCGAATCGCGTGATAATATTTACTGCATAATATTGGCTAAATCGATTTAGTTTTAAAATTATAGTAAAGCTGAGGTAGTGTGCGATATTATGGTAGCGTTTAATTATTATAATGGTATTAGAGATCCGATTTACTTATTTGGACTTTAAATTGTAAAAACTATTTTTTTATTAACATTTTTGAAAAAAATGACTACGGAGGTTTCTTGCCGGTTACTTCCCCATGGATAGTATTCCGAACCGGTGGTAGATAAAAAATGACGATTTGAAAGCACTTATTTTAAGTCTATTTAAATAAAAAACATTTTGAATTTGAATTTGGATTCAGTAGAGATTGTTTTGACTTCCTAGTGAATTAGGTACCTTTCTCCTTTGCATCAGATTACTGGCCCTGTAGTCGCCGTGTACCAGCACTGCTTGTTTGCCGGGCTTGCAAGCATCTATCCAGTCCTGAACCATGTCTGTACTGTCCACGTAACTCTGAACCTTTTTCTTCAACTCATCATCCACCACCGTCAACGAGTTCCTTATCAAACCGTCGTAAAAAGCCTTTAAATGCACCAAATATCCAGGACACGAATATCTGTCTGCAGTTTTTTTGAAAAATTCTGGATTTTTGATTCGCACAGCAATTGATAAAGCGTGTAGTCTGGCCATTTGTTCCACAGATCTCAAGGAGTATTCCAAATCGAAGGGGCTTAGTCTTTCAAAACTTCGGAAACCTTCGATTGTCAAGTCTTCCAGGACAAAGGATTCCTTGCCATATGTGGTGTCGCAGCCATAGAACTTGGGGACTCTGAGTCTATGTTCTCTCCCTAGGTTATTTTCTTCCTCAATCTTCACCATCTCCGGATAAATTTCCTCATAAAAAAACCTCTCGGTTTCGTAAAATTTTCTGCCGGTAGCTTCCCTTATTGATTCGGAAACTTGTGCAATCTTAGCGAATAGTTTGATAGGTGGTGTTTGATGTGGTGTTAACGTTACCTGGTACAGAGCAGATGAATAGTTAGCCCCACCAGAGGTTATTGGTTTTATTTCTGTGTCCCAATCCTTTATCTCAAGTTTTTCTCCCGCTTTAAGTAAAACATTTGTAAGCACATCTGAGTCGGCCATTTTGTCGATGTCTTTTTGATAACTAGAATTTGAAGCGTATCTTTTAGCTTAATATCATTATGATGTCGATGTTTGATAAGAATTTATAATCAAAATTACATAATCACTTTTATACACAGTTCTTTTTGTTGTTGCTCTGAGAAAAAAATCAGGTCAAGTGCGAGTCCCACCTAGGGTTCCGTATAAACGTCAATAGTTCACTCCTAGAGGAAACCAAGCGCATTTCTTCCTACTATGTTGTTAATGTCTCCCAATTTTTTAATGATTATCTCCTTTACTTATGCTCTATGATATTGTTTCTTTCTTGCTACGGTTCATGATTCTAGATCAACAGGTACAGGTACCACCTTGATTCCTTTAAAAAAATAAAACATGTGGCGTAAACTGAGCATAAACTAACCTTTCTCTGCTCCAACAGATCACAGACAGAAGTATCTGTTAATAATTTTACCATACGTACCTGAGAAAAAGGGTCTAGACAGACGGTCTGTTTGACAACAAAGTATTGTATTAGGTTTACGTTTTTCAGACGCACGGAACCCTAAAAAACGATAACGATAATAAAAAAATAATGTGAGCCGTCACGGGACGCCTGGCAGATGTGAAATATCGACATTATTTTGTAAAAGTAATATGCAGAAAAGAACATATCGTGATAGGAACTAGATATGTCATAATGATAAAATAAAATATTACGATTTTTTTCCAGACAACGATGACTATTTATCGAATAAACATTTATTTTCATTAAACACAAAAATGTACGAATTTATTTCAAATCGTGACTACTTAATTCGTTTAATCAGTGACTTCGGTAATAGTTATATTCGCTGTTGCCCCTGAGGACGGTATTACTGTGACAATTGCTCGATGGTAACTGAAGTATGTTACAAAAGTATTGGACATAACATTATCAACATATCTGAATATCAATAATAAATGATTCACTATAAATGCCACTATGATTAGAAAAATTAATTAATTTTTTAATGTTCATATTTATAACAAATAAGAAAAAACTTTCGTGCGCTGCACGCCCGTCAGCTGATTTAGAAATACAATTCTGTCAGTCTTAATAAATTTATTCTCTGAGCAATTGTTATAATGCATTAATTTCAATAAGAATGAAATTAAAATGGCGACGCGTCGCCACGGCATGCGTCGCCACGCCAGAAATCGGTTTTACGTGCGGCTATAGATGTTTCACATCAAAAACGATAGTAAACTGTCATGTCATTTGGAATTTTCCATTCCACTGTATATTTTCTAACAAAGTTAGATTATTAGACTACAATTAATTTTAAAGATATGAGTTATGTTATCAGACTATACGTTATTTGGTGTTTTTTAGTTTTTTGTTTAGTATTTTCTGAAACAAATTGAAGACTAAGTCCATTTTGAAAGTTCATCTATGTATATTTGACGACCTCGGTGGCGCAGTGGTGTATACAGCCGTCTGCTATGCTAGAGGTTCCGGGTTTGAATCCCGGCAAGGGCGGGGCTTTGTGTTATTTATAAGACGCTGTATTTCACTTACCGGTCTTGGTTGTTGTAATCTTGTCTATGTAGTTTATACCGTATCGTTGCTTAGTCTTATATCTTATATCTTAGTGCAGCGCTGAGTCAATGTGTGTCGTGATGTGGTTATTATTATATTTTTTACTTTATCCGTCCTAATAAAAAAAGAGGAAATAACCACCATACAACATCACGACAAACACATTGCGTCTTGCATATAGCACAAACTGCCGCCCCCGCCGGGATTTGAACCCGAAACCTCTAGCGTAGCAGACGGCTGTATACACCACTGCGCCATCGAGGTCGTTAATCTTTGTATGTTTGTAAACATACAAAGATTGACAGGTCCAGGTCCTTTGGTTTGGTTGGTCCTGTCTATTTACAACGTGATGCAGTTAACAATGTGTCGGTTCGAAGGATTGGAGTGCTAATTTACCGGTACGAGAGATATAGCATATTAACTTTGGCACTGTCGCGTCAATAGGCGGCGGTGTCACTTTCCATCGGGTGAACCATCTGCTAAACCCCAAACCATTTTCAAAAATTCTTCAACCAATAGAATACTACTATATCCCAAAAACTTAGTCTTTTTAAATGGAGAAACGTTAAATTAAACTCGTGTGAAGCCGGGGTGGGCCGCTAGTTCTAAATAAAGTTTATAAATAATAATATTATAAATTTACTGAATACAAACTTATTAATCTAGGGTTGCAACCTTGGCTGTAGGTACAATGTCTGAATCTAGTGCGTATGGCTCTTAATACTCTAAAGTGAGTAATTGAATTAAATTGGTTGTATTTATATGAATGCCTATTGTGGTCCGTGTTGATGGAACTCAGTGTTACCAAATCTACCTAATTTAAGGTAGATTTAACCTACTTTTAACTTTTCTTTCAAATCTATAATACCGTAGATAAAAAAACTTACCAACATTTTTATTTTTTCAAAAAGTACTAAAATAGTTACAAAAAAAAATGGTTGCGATGCCAATTTTTTTTTCGCATAAATAGCTCATAAAATTTGATTTAATTTTATTGAGGAAAGTGACCATTTGGTTTTTTCTTATTGCTCTCTAAAAAAAAGTCAATAAAATATATTTTTTTAAACAGTCAGATATAGATATTATTTCACACTGCAGTTTGTTTATTAACCTCAAAAATAAAAAGGTGGTAGATCTACCTACTTTTCGAATTAAGCATGGTCGGAAACTGCTGACTTTTAAAGTCATAAAGAAGTTATTGGAAAATTTGGAATTGGTAACACTGAGAACTATTATATGCTTCATGTAACTTATATCTACTTTTGTGGCAATATATCTTGTTGTTAGTATGATGATTTAATACATGCCACATACACACATACATAGTATGCCATCGTTGTATTTCATTTTTTTTTTACTTTTATTAGATTTTTATTTGATTTGAATCAATATTATTAGAAGATACTTTGATAGTTGAGAAAGATTGACGAATGAATCAATAGTTTTTTTTAAAAGTTTTATTATAATAATGTAATTGTGCCAGATGTATTTATCTATAATTATGAAATCACAATGGATTGTATTAATGTAATTATTTTAATTGCTTTTCTTTTGGGTGTTAAAATAAAAATTATGTCAATTCAAATCAAGTTGTATCGTTCATTCATTGATGTCTTAAGTAGTGATGGGATTGGGATGCGGTATAAACAAAGTTATCAATCGAAAAGTGATAAGTAAACACTTTGTTTATTTAAATATCTTTTTTTATTATTTTAACTTAATTTTTGAGGATTCCAAAGTGAAGTTCTGACGTAAAAAAAATGGAATGACATAAAAATAGATATAATGATTGGTTTCCTCAAAAACTCTGTTGTATTTGTTCTCGTCATCTCCTGGGAATAGTTTTCGCCTGGTAATGTAGTTTTGTAAGATCACACATGCGTCACATTGTAATATTTAAAATATAGTATGAGATATATTACAATTTTATATAAAACAATGTTTTAATAGTTATTTTGCTTCTATAGAAAAATATAAATCTAACAAATCAATGACGGTAGAAATCAGTAAATGTTTTTTTTTTCGGGGCACACCCGCCACTCTGTCCCACCACTGCAACTCCTGTTTATCAGGATCAACAGTGGCGTCCTTTGATCGAATAATCAACGAATAATGCAGCTGTGCAGTGATGCACAGGCTGTGCCCGGACGCCCTACCGGCTGTCTTGGGACCCGCAACGAACTTAATCAGAAGAAATAGGAGGTAGTAAGAAAGCGGTTTCAGACTTCCCTCCCAGCAAAGCGGAGACAGCAATTGAAATGGCCCAGAGGCCCAAAAATCTAAAGGGGAGACAGTCAGGAGACGCCTGACCGTCTAAACACCACGGTATGCCACTAACTAACAGGGGATAAATTAGATACTAACCTAAATCTTACACCAGTAATATTGGTGACAAAACTTTTTAAAGGCACGGAAGTTTCCCTTCGTTTTCACAAGATCTAGGTAATAAATAGGACTACACGCGGATACTTGAATCGAATTCAACATGATTAACCGTTCGTCATGCCAGAGACTACACTCCCACAAGATATGATGGGCAGTTTGTACAAATTCTTGTTCCGACGTTCATCAGTTAATGTCTAAATAACTAAAGAAAATATGTTTTATATCATAATGTTACGTTATTTGAGTAGTTTTATTCATTTTGTTCCTAATAATACAGGGACGGATTATGCTTTGTAAAAAGTCGGTTGAGTAAAGGGCGGTACAATCACGCGGTTTAGTAGAAGCCGCTAATTATGTATTGATTAATTTTGAACTTTTGTACTGAATCATTCGTCGCAGTCTGTTAAATGAAAACAGCTTGACTTGTGGTGTTGGCATATATTTTGTTTCTTTTATATTCTAGTGGGCCCATCACTTTTGAGTAGGTAGTACTAGATGTACTCTCAACGACAGGTCAGCTGTTAATTTCAATGTGTCCTTGAGCTGGCCAATAGAAACGAGCCGTCTCCTGTATTCTGTCAAGTTTTTCCAGTTCTGTTTTCATAGTTAAAATCACAGAAGCGATGATCTTATGTTATTTAAGTAATTTGAATATTAGAAAGGATTACGTGGGAAAAACATTGGGCCTTGAATCTTATGGTGCCTAAAGGTTTTTGTCCATTATTCAATTCAATTAATTTATGTAAATCAATAATTTGGTGAATTTTTATCAGTCTGCTCATTAAGTTTTCCCAAGTTACACGTCACATGATGAACAAAGAAAACGCGTTGAGGACAGTCGCAGAAAATATTGCGAGAGGGCGAAACTATGAGAGATACGAATGTGACATAAAACGGGTCACCAGCGGTGGTGCCAACTACACATCATACTTGTATCAAATCAAAATATCCGGAGACAATCGCGATGATCTGTATCTATTTGGTAAGGTCGCCGCTTTCGGAGAAGAGATGCGGGAAGACAGTAACTTAGGAGAACTTTACAATCTAGAAATATACTTCTATCAAAACATCAGTGAAGTGTTCAGAGCTTTAGAAGAAAAACACAATGTTCCAGAAAAAGACAGGCTGTTCATGTCCAACATGTACGGATTTAGCAAGAAGCGATTGGAAGAAACCATCGTGTTGGATGATCTGGTTACTATGGGATATAAATCCTTCGACAGGCTGAAGACATTGGACTGGGTGTATATGGCGAGGCTGGTGGAAGAACTGGCAAAGTTCCACGCCCTCAGTTTTGCTTTCGGCCATAAATATCCCGGAGAATTCGCGGACACTTTGAAACATATGAAAATGACGTCAGCCATGATGAAAAACGGAAAATTCTTCACGTTCTGGTCTTCTATGGTCAGGGCAGCTGGTGAGGTGTTGGAGGGTAGAAACAGAAAGTTGTTTTATAAGTTCGTTGATGAGTACGAAGAAGATTCTTTTAAAAAGTTCTTAAAGATTGGCAAGCAGCCTGTCTTCATTCATGGAGATTACAGACCAAGTAACCTCATGTACAAGGTCGGCAATGTGAGTGTATTGAATTCCCTATAAACTAGAACTCGCGGAAATTTTCGAAAACTTTTAAGGCCATTACACAAGCAGCTAAAAATAAATTGTGGTATTCCAAAACGTCCGCGTGTGCCTTCGAATGGTAAAAAATATAAGAAAAAAGATACCAACCAAATTCAAAAAGTAAAAATTATCATTTTCGTAAGTATTTAATTAAAAATGAACGTAGTACGTGGACTATTAATAATAATAATAATAACCACATAACGACACAAACGTTGACTCAGCCCTGCAGTATGTATCGTAAAATCTTGTGTCACAGGAACTAAGTAACGATATAGTATAAACTACATAGATAAGAATACAACATCCAAGACCGGTTAGCGAAACAATGCGTCTTGCGAATAATACAAAGTCCCGCTTCCGCCGGAACTCGGAACCTCTAGCGTAGCAGTCGGCTGTTTACACCACTGCGCCACCGAGATCGTCAAACATTAATAATAAATAAGAATATTAATTAATACATATTTAATATATTTAGATTGTGAGAATAAAATATTTAATCTTTTCAAGTTCAAGTATTTTGTAAAGCAATTTTATAAGATTTTTGATCCCCCCCCCGTGACGCGCCGTATCTTTTTTAGAAATGGTAAATTTGTCATCATTTATCACGAGAACGGCATGTTGTTGAGATTCGTGCCCATTTAAATATTTGTTTAATATGACAGGATCAAACATTAACATAAACTCACGCCGTATTTCCCTCGAGAGGGTTGGCAGAGTTACACGCCGCATTTCGTATTTTTTGTTGACAGGTTGCGAATCTGTCTCCACTATCAGTGCACAGCGAGGGACATGGAAGCTAAAACATACGGCAACCCGAGACTCGAACCCTCTACCTGTCGGGTCGGGTCGGTCGGTTAATTAAAGTGCACTAACACTTTGGTTTCGGAGACAAACCAAAGGATAACTTATTATTGAAATCCATTCCAATTTGAAAGATACGTGTGTTAGGTACATTTCTTATATGTAAACTTTAAAATATTAACTTTTTTTAATGTCATGATTTCCACTGATAAGACTATACGGTTACTAAGCAACTGTTTGGTAGAAGATATAATTTATATTGAAATGTAAATATTGTATGAAACAATAGCGATAAAGGAATGCTTTAAATATGAATCTGTTATTTGGACTGGGCTTACACCTGCACGTGGTAACAGAACATTTAAAAACAAACACATGAGATAAATAGAATAATGTAATGACGTACATAGACATGACTAATTATTTTTTAAAGGTATTTTACTTTTGAAAATATTTTTTACAGCACAACTTTTTTTTATTAATATTGTAACGTGCCTAGTAAACCGACCGACCCGACCCGACAGGTCGAGGGTTCGAGCCTCGGGTTCCCATACATTGTAGCTGTCATGTTGCTCGTAGTCCGGATAGTGGCGACAGTTTCGCAACCTGTCTCACCTGGGACTCAACATAAACATGCGAAATGCGGTGTGTAACATCTCTGCCGACCCCTCACGAGGGATTACGGCGTAAGTTTATTGTATGTATGTATTAGTTTTATAAATACAAAACAATTTCACTTTCACCGATATATGCTAGCGGACTGAGTCGTGCTGACAAAAACCTTTCGTTTTGTGCCATAATTCTAAAAAACTATCGTTTAAAGTACTTCTATGGACTACCTAGTCCGGATGGAAAGCAAGAGTAATGACAACGAAATGGTTTTGATTTTGAATTCAATCTGTGGCCCTTTTTTACCTTTTTAGAATGGACAAATAGATTTGGTGCTCTTGGACTACCAGACCATGAGATGCGGCTGCGTGACTGTTGACCTTCTGTTCCTGATCTTTAACAGTACTGACCAGGAGTTCAGAAACATGTACTATGACCAGACCATCGAGTACTACTACGCACAGCTGCGGGAGGCTCTGCAGCGGTTTGATGTTGACCCTGACCTGGTCTACCCTAAGGACAAATTTTACGATGAACTTAAAGAGGTAAAATGTTTTTGCCTTTATTATGACCCCGATGAGTTGCGAGCGAGTCCAGGTCAAGGAGAGTCATAGGCTGGGCGAGTGCTCGCGCCAGCTGCGAATACGCCGTGAAGACTGTATGGATTCAACGCTAGTGTGACCTAAGGCCCTTAATTTTTCCAAGGTCTGTCTGTTGTCAGAAAGTACACAGCTACTTTTAAGATGGGTACATAATTTGATTTGCTTCCGATTCTTTATTTTACTAGGATTTTTCATATATATCCATTACCGTTTTCAGAACACAATATTAGGTCTGGCGGTGGCGGCTTTTTTTCTACAAATCGTGACCGTTGATGAATTAGATGCTCCGAAGGTCGATGGAGACCTAAACATCAAGAACTTAATGATGAAGCCCAGCTCACTCTTCAAGAAGAGATTCACGGATATAGTAGAAGATCACATCAAGTGGGGCCTACTGGAATAAAACTGAAAGGCGAGCTACTGGGGCGCTGATATGCCAACTTGGAGTTATCAACTGCGGCGGTATTTTGGCGGCGTGACAGGTTGCTTATAATTAAAGCCTTTTTCGAATGCCCAAATGGAAGAAAGCAATATATCTTTGTAGAAAAGAAATACGCACATAATCGCACATCCACTTACTTAAGAGGAGAAGCACTCATTAGTTAAAATATTAAATCGCATATAATTATTTTATGAGTCCTCGACACAGGTATCGGAGCAAAAGACCCCAGAGTTTTCAAATTGTTTTCCAAGTAATAAATAATCTTTCATTTTAAAAATGTTCATTTTTATACAACATCACGGGCAAATAAGCAGATAGCTCACCTGATAGAACTGATATAGCCTATTGACAAGATGCCTTTGATGACTGGAACCCAACCTCACTGTAAATGCGTTGCCGTATGTAGAGGTAAAGATGTGACGACCTCGGTGGCGCAGTGGTGTAAACAGCCGACTGCTACGCTAGAGGTTCCGGGTTCGAATCCCGGCGGGGGCGGGACTTTGTGTTATTTGCAAGACGCATTGTTTCGCTTACTTTGGATGTTATATTCTTATCTATCTAGTTTATACTATAGTTGCTTAGTGCCTGCGATATATTATATCTTAGTGCAGGGCTGAATCAATGTGTGTCGTGATTCTGTCTTGGTTATTATTATAATTACATGTACAACAATAATATAATATAGTAATTTCTGGTTGTGGAGGACAATAAACAACTTGTACATTGTTATGATTGATGTCATGTGTCGGATATTTAATCGGCCTTCCTCATCATTTAATTGTTGACACCAAGTACATAAATAAATGACTGGAACCTGGCCAATAGGTCACTGTTTTGTCTTAATAAAACCTTACAAATAATAAACTTTTTATCGGTCGGTTGCAATTTCTATTTGTTATTTATTTAAAAAAGAAATATTATATTTACAAATTGCCCATAAATTGGCTTTTTTCATCTGGTAATTTCTGGATGTTTTATTTTTAGGGAACCCTTTTATTTTGAGGGTATCCAATACTTACTGGAGCCAAGCGAACTGGTTAGTTCGCTGCCGGAACTTAAATTAACTCTCTGTTGTGTTTTCGTCTTTCTGTCTGCCTGTTTCTAATACTACAGTATACGAGTATAAGAAAGTCGCTTCCCGCTTTTTGTTGTTAGGCAACGGATTCTGATGCGGTTTTTTTTTAAAGATAGCTATATTTCCCATTTGAAGATGTTATTGGAACAGCAAATGCTTGATTTCAGTGTTTTGACGGGTTTAATTTAAAAACAAATAAGAATTTGCTTTTCTTCTTTCGAGTATCGGTTGGGGGAGAAATCAAAAAAGTTATTGAACGAGTTTCCATTACGTTTGAAAAAAATGCCTTTTTTTTAAACTACTACCGTTCTATCTATTGTACAAAAGAAGTCAAACAAATTGCATAGTAGCTCTTTCAAACAGTAATTGTCAGGAAGACTCTACCTATAATTATGTACATCCTATGCATGTATAACCTTGAATTGTACTGTGATTACATGAAACATGCTTAAAACACATGGCATTATGCTCGAATTATACTGAAAAAGTTGTTTTTTACTGTACGTAAAAACTGTCTGATTCCAGTTGATTGTGAAATAATATTCGTCAGTGATTTGCTTTACTATTAATTATTTAAATAATTACACTATAATTACAGTTATATACCAATTCGATAGTGCAGTAAAAAAAATTAAATTAAAAACAATAATTGATGAACGAACATCACATTATACATTGCAAATAACATACAATGTTCAATTTTGATTTAAGAAAGAAAAAAAATGGCGTTTGTTTTGTTTGCGATGGAAATCCGAATCCATATAATGTATTGTTATAAATTCAAACCTCCACAACGACCCCAAAAATAAAACAAATACAAAAAAAAAACGAATAATTATAATCGGTAATGGTAAATGTAGCTACTTTCGTGATTTCACTCAACGAACAATGATGTATGTCAATTTCATGATCCACCCTGTTAAGATGCATTGTTCGTGCGAGTGGGGCTCTCGACGGTAAGTTAAATCTTTTAAGGTTAAGATAAGTTGAATCAACAAAGATCTTAATTGTTGAAGCCAACAGCGTCGTATGGTATTTAAAGTAAGAACTGTAATTTATGAATACATACTCGTATTTAACCTATGACTTCCTTTGAAGATGATGATAAATTTTAGGTTGCTATTGTTATTTGACTAAATTTGATTGAAAAATGGCTGCCTTCACATTAACAGATACACTAATTAAATATTTTTAATATTAAATAACAAAGTGAAATATATTGATGTAATTTAAAATAAAAATCCTTAATTTAAATTATTACTTAACTGAAATTAATTTAATTAAAATTAATAATACATAATTTTAATTATACAATTTGCGAGGGAATAAAGGCTTATTATTATTATTTTTATTGGTGTTATTTCAACTAGAAATTATATAACCCCCTTTGTATAATATTCTATAATTTCTTATTGGAGCATTTGTGTATGTATTTGATATACTTATTTGCTTAGAGGCAGTTTATGTTTTTAGTGTAAATCGTATTTACCGCACAGTTGTTAACAGGAATAATAGGTGGATGAATACTACTAGCTTTTGCTCTAGACTACATACAGTATACTTTTTGGTAATGTCCCTCCGATAGCAATTTTCTCTATAACAAATTGTGTCAAAACTTGTCCCGCGCTATGGACGAGGGCAGGTAACTTATAGATAGGGAAACCTTCACAATTATTATGGATAAAACCTCTAACTGATTTGTTAATACAAAAAAATATACGCAGTATAAACGACGTCGTTTCTTCGAATTCATCATGTCTGAATGCGCCTTTATTCTACATCAAACATCAAAAGCTAATTATTTTAATATTAGTATGGATACATTCCGTGGCAAAGGCCTTGAATCATACAGCATCGTTTATTGTCCATTATCAATCTCAAGTACAGCTTATTTAGTGGATCTCTATCAGTACGGTAGTGACATTTGCCCTGGTTACACGTCCCATAATGACACACGAGTCAGCGCTGAGGAAGATCGCAGAAAACATCGCGCGAGAGAGAAACTATGAGAAATACAAATGTGACATAAAACAGGTACTTAGCGGTGGTGCCAACTATACCTCATACTTGTACAAAATCAAAATATCCGGAGACAACCGCGATGATCTGAATCTATTTGGTAAAGTCGCAGCTTTCGGAGAAGAGATGAGGAAGGAAAGCAGCTTCGAAGAAGTTTACCATCTAGAAATATACTTCTACCAAACTCTCTGTAAAGTTTTTAAAAGCTTAGAAGAAAAGTACAATGTTCCTGATAAGCACAGGCTGTTTATGTCCAAAATGTATGGGTATAGTAAAGAGCGAATGGAAGAAATCATCGTCTTAGATGATTTGGTCAATATGGGGTATGACTCCTTCGATAGGTTCAAACCATTGGGCTGGGTGGAGATGGCGAGGTTGGTGGAAGAACTGGCAAAGTTCCACGCCCTCAGTTTTGCTTTCGGGCAGAAATACCCGAAAGAGTTTGCTGAGACTTTAAAGCACATGAAAATGACCACAATCATGACAGAAGGTAATAAATTCTTTAGCATTTGGTCTTCTATGGTCAGGGCAGCCGGTGAAGTATTGGACGGCAGAAACAGAGAGATATTTCATAAGTTTATTGAGGATCACGAAGACGATGCCTTTCAACAGTTCGTAAAGACAGCCAAGCAGCCTGTCTTCATTCATGGTGATTTCAGACCGAGTAACCTGATGTACAAGGTCGACAATGTGAGTATCTGCTTTTTATCTCTAGAAGGGTTTTATCGAAAAAATACCGCCATATTTTTGAGAGGTATGCTCGCGAAAATTCTGTTGTCCATTGACGTACAAGAACCATCAAACAATACACTAAGTTCAACTGAAGTTAGTTTTATAAAGGCTAATTCTGAGCAAAACTTGTTCTGTTATCGACATGAGAAAAGCTGGATTCTTGGGGAAACACGATCGACCTCACTGAGATCATTTTACGAAGTATTCTTGCCCCGTTTATTTTACCCCACATTTTTTTCAGAACGGACGTATAGACGTAGTACTGTTGGACTATCAGACCATGAGAAGTGGCTGCGTGGTCGTCGACCTCATGTACCTGATCTTCAACAGTACCGACCAGGAGTTCAGGTGCCAGTACTATGACCAGCTCATCGAGTACTACTACACACAGCTGCGGGAGGCTCTGCAGCGGCTCGATGTCGACCCTGACCTGGTCTACCCTAGGGATGATTTCCAACATGAACTTAAAGAGGTAAGACATTTTTTAACATTTACTTTTAACAAATATATATGCATAGTTCTAAGATTGGACAGTTTTAAATAATTTTCACAAGTTATTGGTATGAGAAACCTGAAGAAACCATGAAAAAAAAATTTTGGTGGCTTGTATGTAATGATTAGATTACAAAAACTTTTTTATTTGTTTTATTTATTATAAAGTCTTTTCGCTATTTCGCTAAGCGACAATATCGCCCTGTAAGGCAAGGAATACAAAATCAAATAATATTTACAATTGTTATAAACCTAAACCAGCCAACTTAATTTAAAATTGAGCCTCGTACGATGACGGATTTGACAAGATGCCGTTAATAAGACCGATATTATATTGATTTTTGCCAAAAAAACATTTTCAACTAGAATCGTTTCGGACACATTCCATCAAAATGTGTTGAACGTTTATAATTACTCCACAAACGACAAAATTTGGAGACGAGACCTAAAACTTATTTTGCAATTGATGTCAGATGTCGTAAGCTCTAATATTTCGTTTTGTTTATTTTTGTTAGTGTACCGAAGATTTAAACAGATTTTTTAAAATCATGCCTTAGATACAATTTGATGTGGTGACGTTGTTTTATATTATTACAGTAGTTCTTTATTTGGTATTTACTTTGTTTTTTATTAATTACCATTTTTAAAATTCCATTTCGTACATAAAAAGTTACTTTTTCGTTTATAATCCGATATTACCATTTTTAAAATTCCATTTCTTTCTTTAAAAATTAAGTAACTTTTAGTTTATTGCTCGTTGAATTTGCTTGTCACAACAATAAATCTTGTTTTTTTTCAAATAATTTTTATTTAAATGGACTTATTTAAAATAAGAACTTTTAAATTGTCAAAATTGTTTTTAAACTACCACCGGTTCGGAATGCGTCTACCGGGAAGAAACCGTAGTTGCTCTTTTCAATATCATAATAATCTTTCATTGCAATCTTAGTTATAGTGTAAAATGTTTAAACTCATTATATATATATCTATAAATCTCATCACGGATTCGGAGATAATCTGAAAGTCATGTCATGATTTAGATAAATTCGTTTTTTTAATTTATTAGGTGAGACGTCACCATGTTTAGAGTATCCAATAATATGGAGGAATTACAAAAACCAAACAATAAATTTTAGTCGCCTGTACTTGAGGATCTTAATTTCATTAATTTCCATTACCGCTATAACAATAAGTAATCAAAATAAAAATTATTTTATAAAATCTTTTTTCTTTGCCGATTTCAGAATACAATACTAGGTTTGGCAGTGGCAGCTTTTTGCTTACAAATCGTGACAGTTGAGGAGTCAGATGCACCGAAGGTCGACGGAAACCTAAACATGGACAATTTCGTGATGAAGCCCAGCTCACTCTTCAAGAAGAGATTCACAGAGATAGTAGAAGATTACATTAAGTGGGGTTTACTGGAGTAGGGCAAATCAGGGGAGGATCGAGGTTGTCCTTTGGGAGGAAGGAAGCTAGTGCAAAATCCTTATGTCGACGTCCATCGGGCTAGTGACCTCATTTTTGGCTTTTCTTTCGAGACCTCATTGTGTATTTATTAAGATTAAATTAGCGGGACGTGGAAGCTCAGTTTGTTACGTACCTTGATTAACCGACAGACCCGAAAGTTCGAGGGGTTCGAGTCTCGGGCTGCCATGTTCTTCATTGTGCCCGGATAGTGGTAACAGATTCGCAACCTGTCACACTGGGACACAAAATAACATGAGAAATGAAGTTTTTAACATCTCTGTCAACCCTTCTTGGGGGTTAATAATAATAATAATAATAATCCTTTATTTCAGGCCTATTTGCCCATAAAAAATTAATACAATAATTAAACATAAAAATCAAATTAGCATTAAAATAATACAAAGAAAACCATTTACAATTCAAAACGAAAAAAAATAATTACGGCGTGATTTTATGTCTGTATGTTTACGATTAAATAAGTAAAACGATGGCTAAGCTTTGGTTTTCACGAATTAGTTAAGATGTTTTGGGGCTAGGCTTTGGAGAATTGCAAAGAACTCAAAAGTATTTTTGATAGAGGGCTAGAGCACCTTTGCCCCTGGATCCAAAACTGGAGTGGATAGGGAATATGCATTGATTATTCCATCAATTTATCGTAATATAATACGTGGAATGTGTATTTACAGTAAAAACAGAATTAGAATTGTACCACAAACCAGGGAGATATAACCGTTGAAAGTATATATATCGATCTCGCTCATCAGAACAACCTTTTCTATGGAAATTGTGTGGCGTGTACTTTGACGTCATTGGACATAATGAATCTCTCGGTATAACCAATGACTTTGAATCTTTATAACTTAGTTAATAAGTCAGATATTTGAGGAAATCAAACGGAATTGTGTAAATATGTGGTATCGAATTTTAATAAATAAATTAAAAAAAGTCATGTATATTCCTGATAGTGAAGAATGTTTTGCTAGTATTGATTTTAAATCTCTCTAAAGTACTCTAGGTAAACGAAAGCAGTGGGTGATGTGATATATTAACCATATTTATCATTAATATCATTAGTGTTTCTATTATTAACCAATAAGATTTAAGTATACAATCCTGGTTTGGCATAGTATTATAGTTTCGATGCTAAGCGGTCGCGGGTCGATCCCTTGGTAGGGAAGGACTAAATAAAATGCGTTAAACATGTTATTGTTTTCTGTTTTTAATTATATTAATTTGTTATAGTTGTTTTCTTTTATTATTATTAAAAAAACCATTAAAATAAATTGAGTTTTATTGAGAAAAAGATATTCTGTTATTTGTCTTTTGCATGAACCCTCTCTTACTGAATACATGCTTCCTTATTATTATTTATTGATTTTATTTTATTGTATACAATATCATGGGCAAAAATCTAGACGATTCACCTAATGGAAAGGGATATCGTCGCCTATTGAAAAGACGGTGCTCTTGATGTCTATAACGCCAAGAGCACCGCCATTTCGTTGCCAATGTAGATGTAAAGATGCTATACTTGTTGTGGGGGTCATCACACTGGCTCTATTCTATTCTTCAATCCTACATCTATACCTACATCTCGGAACATTTTTATCTTCTATATAAAACTACTATAAAACCTAAAAGCTCTCCAATCCTTCGAACCGAAACACAGCGAACTGCTTCACGTTGTAAATAGAAAGGAGGGTGCTACCAACGCAGACGATCTCGCACGTAGATCTGTACTTGACTGACATTTGTCGGGAGATGGGACAGACGTATAATTGACTGTATGATGTTCAACGCGGTAACACATCATCGGTTAAGTGTATAAGATAGAATGGTTTACTATATACTTGCCCGTGTGGTACAAATATACCAGCAGCCTAAAGTTGAATAATAGGAGTTGAAACTTCGTGAAAAATCTGATATGAAGCTGAGGGGTGTGATGTCATGTAACACTATATGTTTTAATTAGATACGGTATTTGTCCAAACATTTTGCTATCAGTATATCTATCGTCACTCCATCAAACATTATAATTATAGTCTTTCCTACAGTAATGGGACTCAACACAAAACAAAAACCCCTTTCTATTTCTACCGTGAAGCAGTTCGCCGTGTTCCGGTTCAGAGAATTGGAGAGGTTTGAGATAATTTAAAGTGGCAAAGATAAAAATGTTCCGAGATGTGGGTATATTGGTTTAAATTTCACACGTTATATTTTGCTAATGTGATTTATGATTATTCTGCGATAACAGCTGTTTACTTATGTTACTATTTCAAGATATTAGCCTTAATTAAATACGCTAAATCCCCTGAAGGTGCATAAAATTTTCCAGTGTAAGTATTAATTTATTGTTTCTATCTAAGAGATTAAAACACTAAATTTATTTTTTGATTAATCAATTCATCTTAAATTGCTCAAAAGAATTGATTTCATAAGTATGTCCCCCAGTTTCACCCACATATCCATGTTAAGCACAAATCACACGCAGCCCTAGGTCTAGGGATCACGAATGATACGTAACTTGCACCCAGTGCCTCGTTGATAATACAAAAAATACCAGGACTACTACGAATTTTACGGAGTCAAAGTCATGGACTAAAGCTAGTTTACAATGTTTTTAAATACGACGTTTTAAGACAAAAACTTATTAAAAATCATTATGTGTCGTCAAACAGCTGGAGGTTTGAAGTCAGAAACACAGAAGCACCTTGTGATACTTACCTCTTTTTTACCATCAAGGAAATCCGATGTTCTATTTTCACCACAACTTGTTATCAAACCATAGTATTATTGCAGCCATTTTGGGTACTTACTTCTTTACTTTTCTACGTAGTCCTATTGAATTAAAATATAGTAAAGTTACTCCAGTAGTTCATGTAGTAACTTTAATAAAATTAAAATATAGTAAAGTTACTCCAGTAGTTCATGTAGTAACTATAATAAAATTAAAATGTAGTAAAGTTACTGCAGTAGTTCATGTATTAACTTTAATTAAAATATAGTAAAGTTCCTCCAGTAGTTCATGTAGTAACTTTACTATATTTTAATTCAATAGGACTAATTAAGTAGGTACATGTTTATTGTTATATTTCGTCTGTATAAAATGTTTTATGGACATCTGTAGATATTTTATACATTATTTTTTGTAACATTTTATACTATAACTAAGATTGTATTATGATATTGAAAAGAGCAACTACGGAGGTTTCTCGCCGGATTCTTCCCCGTAGACAGGCATTCCGAACCGGTGGTAGTTTGAAAAGAGTTTTGAAGATTTAAAAGTACTTATTTTAAGTCCATTTGAATAAAAAAAAAAATGATTTGATTGATTGATTTATTTTGTAACAAACACTTCAATAGTGTCAGAAACCCTTAATCTACGGTATGATGACAATTCATTATCTCACTTCTGTGATTTTTCAAGAATTTTGATAAAGAAATTCCATCATTCCGTTTTTAAACTTACCGTTATATGTAAATTTCCATCATGGCGTATGACGTGAGGATAGTCGCCGAAAAAACCGCGTAAGAATAAAATTATGAGAACTACATAGTTGATTTGAAACAAGTAACCAGAAACGTGATTTTTTGCTTAAGTCAAAGTCAAAATATATAATAACAGACTTAAAATAAGTACTTTTAAATCGTCATCTTTTTAAACTACCACCGGTTCGAAACACTATTTCTACGGGGAAGAATCCGGCAAGAAACCTCCGTAGTTGCTTTTTTCAAAATAATTACAACAATTTGTTAATAAAATACAGTTCTCTAATTGTAAACCTAATTTTTCTATAACTTTAAGTTATATAAACCTTTAGGTAATATTTAAGTCGATGACCAAGTCTATATTATAAAATAAAAATAATAAATTACATGAATTACAAAGGATGCAATGAATGTTACTTGTGAAATATGCGATCGAAAAAGATTTACTAAAAGAAATAGTGTAAATAGTAAGATCTTCGTTGCAATCTTTGCACTTCAACTGTCTATATGATAAACCTGTGCAGGTAAGTAAAATTACCTTGTTATTACTCTTGTTCAATAGCTTGTTTATATTTTTATAATCTTGCGCGATTGTACAGAACCCTTCATGCGCGAGTCCGACTCAAACTTGACCGGTATTTTAATTTGAATAATAATTTGCAAACGTCACCAGTGCTTTTTGATAGGTTGATGGAGATTATTAAAAGCTTCTTTATTGAATATTTTAAAACAGAAAACCGATCAGTAATGTATATGTCCCTCATGCAAGGTTCCGATATGGAAGTATACATTAATGCTTCACTATCATTTCAACAACCTTTTAATCACCAAAGACTTATTTATCAATGAGTAAACTAGGATTAGCTATCCATCTACATATGGATTATTGAAAATGAGCATTATTCCATCTAACTTCATTAATGGTGAATTGAACGTCGCCATTTTAGTTCTCCAAACTATGAAATGTTCAAGCGTGGTCGTGGATCTCATGTACCTGATCTACAACAGTACCGACTAAGAGTTCAGGAGCCAGGACTTTGACCAGCTCATCGAGGGAGGCTCTGCAGCGGCTGGATGTCGACCCTGACCTGACCTAGGGATGACTTACAAATTGATCTTTCAAATACATGAGGTCAAATTAAGTTCATCCATATATTAAGTTTAATTATGTTGCTTAGTTCCTTTGACACAAGTTCTTACGATACTTACTGCAGGGCTGAGTCAATGTGTGTCGTGATGTGGTTTTTATTATTATTATTATTTAGACGCATTGTTTCGCTAATCGGTCTTTTTTTATTTATTTTTATTCAAGACCAGGCAGGCATTTGACCCCAAACCCGCCTGATGTTAAGGGGCGATGAGGTCTAAGGTGGATCATACCTGCCTAGGAGAAACCTATTCACTCTTGCCTTAAAGAGGCCCAAGTTATATTGGTCAGGGAACACATCGGCAGGCAAAGAATTCCACACCCTTGCAGTACGCATTATGAAGGAGCTATCGTAGCATTTAGTCCGGATGGTCGGAATATATACCACAAAAGGATGCAACTTCAGTCTAGTAATGAGATAAAAGGGGGCCGGTGGAATTAAATAGTGCAATTCATGCGCACACTCTCCGAAATGTATCCTATAAAATACCGATAGACACGCAACTTCGCGGCGGTGGCGGTGGCCGAGGAGGTGGTCTTGGATGTAGTAT
Source organism: Choreutis nemorana (assembly GCA_949316135.1). Lineage (NCBI taxonomy): Eukaryota > Metazoa > Arthropoda > Insecta > Lepidoptera > Choreutidae > Choreutis > Choreutis nemorana. The sequence goes on from OX438614.1 coordinate 1,001,057, forward strand.
TCTTATCTATGTAGTACACTATATCTTTGCTTAGCTCCTGCGACACAAGATTCTCCAATTTTACTGTAGGGCTAAGTCAATGTGTGTGTCGTGATATGGGTATTATTATTATAATCATAATAATTATAATAATTGACCACGTGTTAGCAAGATAGATGAGTCTTTATATGTTCTCTTTTGGGGACTTTTATGTGTATTTCCTTTTGTTTTTTTTTTTTTCTTTTCCTGTTTGATTTGCAATCGGTCTTTTAGACCATAAGCGAATAAGTTGAAAGGATCGATGACTTTTCTGGGGGTCGATGACTACCAATCAAATAATGTGGTCTCTTTTAAGTCTCTTGTCCACCATGGACCGCTCCAACAAATCTACTATCAGTGGATTTTGGTGTAAGGATAGCCGCTGTATGTATTGTTTCCTGTACTGCTCTATTTCCGAATCAACTGTCGTCATGCTGAGATATCTTTGAAATTCATCATTTCTTGTGAACCAAGGAGCGCGGAGTATTGCCCTGAGGATGCTATTTTGTACTCGTTGCAGACAGGGTACGTTACTTTTGCTTGTAACACCCCATAGCTGGATTCCGTAAGACCAAATTGGTTATAGCACCGAATTGCAGATGAGAAGCTTATTGTCTATTGAAAGTGCAGAGTTTCTTCCCATGAGCCAGTACATATTACGGTACTGGTGATTGGCTTGGTCTCTCTTCTGTTTTATGTGATATTTCCATGTGAGCCGCCTGTCAAGGTGGAAACCAAGGTATTTCACACAGTCTGAGTCTGGTACGATATCGTCAGCAAGCTTTACTTTCACTTGTGTATTTATGTATGCAAAAATATTTATCGTGATTTTTCAAGACAGTTCTTGTAAATTTGAATTTTATTATTTGTTGTAATTAAATGGAGTTAATGGATTAGTTTTATTCTTGTTTTAGCAAATAATTGGCATTGTTTAAATATATTTAATGTTATTTGATTCTTTGATACAATTTGATAAGGTTTGGTGTTTGTTTTATGGTTGCAAGATTACGTGAACAAATATAACGTTCCCGTTTTTATACTTTTGTCAATTAGTTTTATGATAAATAACTTAACGTTAATTCATACGTAAAATAGAAGAGCTCATAGAGGATGCGAGGTTCCCGGATCCCCGTTATTCGTATCCTCGTTGAAGAGGTCACCGACACCATAAGTAAAATAATTATTTTGGTTCTCCGTTGTTCCCTATGGAATAAACTGTATACCTTTGTACCATGAAGCTAATCTGTAGATAGCAAAATATTTATTTTAGTCGGGTAAGTCTAAATGAAAAATTTCGTTATTATAGAAAACGGTTCTGAAAACCTGAATAATCGGGAAATAAAGTCATTTGAAATTTTACTTCCTTAATGGGTGAGATGATGAGTGAAATGACGGTAAGATGAATAATGAATGGATGAAAATGACAAATTAACTGCCTGCAATAATATACTAGTAAATTAGCATAGAAAGCTCTAATGAATTATTTCTGTATTTAAGCCAATAGCTGCTAAATCGTCGTCACATTTCACTTACATTCGAGGCACACCCGCCACTCTGTCCCACCATGCTACTCCTGTTTACCAGGATTAACAGTGGCGTCCTTTGATCGAATGATCAACGAATAATGCAGCTGTGCAATGACGCACAGGCTGTGCCCGGACACCCTACCGGCTGTCTTGGTACCCGCAACGAAGTTAATCAGGCGGTTACAGACTTCCCTCCCAGCAAAGCGGAGACAGCATTTGAAATGGCTCAGAGGCCAAAAAAAACTAAATGGGAGACAGTCAGGAGATGCCTGTCCGTCTAAACGCCACGGTATGCCACTAACTAACAGGGGATAAATTATATACTAACCTAAATCTTACACCAGTAATATTTGTCCCAAACTTTTTAAAAGCACGGAAGTTTCCTTTCGTTTTCACAAGAGCTTGGTAGTAAATAGGACTACATGCAGATACTTGAATCGAATTCAACATGATTGACCGTTCTTCATGCCAGAGACTACACTCCCACAATATATGATGGGCAGTTTGTACAAATTCTTGATCCGACGATGAACATTCGCAAAGAGGTGACGGCACAAAGTTTAATTAATAAAGTTTGCCCTTAAAGTTACCATGCCCGGTTAGAAATTGGGCTACGCAATGATCGATATCAAGCCACGATTTATTTAACCGTTCGCGCACTATATGGATTTTTTTAAATATCGCTTACATGTACTGCACTAAAGATATTTATTAGGAGTTTCACATTAAATGCTGCTGATGTACAAGAAAACTAAAAATCTGTCTCAGTTCTGAATTGAGTGGTTGTAAGGACTATATCACAGATTAATGATTGGCAGTCGCGGTGCACAGCGGAGAACAACCAATTAATATATGGTGTATTTTCTGTATTTCTTTCAGAACACAATACTAGGATTGGCAGTGTCAGCGTTTATCTGCAACTCGTGACGATTGAAGAGTCAAACGGTCCGAAGGTCGACGAGAACTTCAGCATGGAGAACTGTGTGATAAAGCCAAGCTCAACCTTTAAGAGGTTTATCGGGATCGTTGAAGACTTCGTTAATTAGGGACTGCTGCAGTAGGGTTCTGATAAAAGAAAACAAATTTTGTTAATTTTGTACGAAAATCGAACTGGTTGATCAACTTCTAAAAATATTTATTTTGTCATTGAAAACTGATTTTGACAATTATTGAAGATCAGCCTTTGGAACCATTTTTTGTTGAAGCTGTTTTATTACTAACTAGCAACCCGCCCCGATTTCGCACTGATATTGTGCATGTATTCTATACCTATTAAATCACTGTTTATATTTAAAAAACCGCATCAAAATCCGTAGTTTTTAAGATCTAAGAATACATTGGGACAGACAGCGGGAAGCGACTTTGTTTTATACTATATAATGATTAATAAAACTAGAAGTTTGATTAAATGTTGGATTTGCTAATGTGTATAACAATTTTTTTTATTGTTGTACTTATTTCATAATGTGCGTATGACTGTCCTACTTTTATATAAGTATATAAAGATTTTTCTGTCGTGGTAAATATTACAGAATTTTAAAATAAAATATACATTATTTATGAACAAAAATGAAAATAATACAAAAATTCCAATAATCTTAATAGGTAAAAAGAAAAATTACTCTACATAACCCAATGTCATTTTTTGTTATTTTTTTGTTATATTAGGGTACCTCAAAAGAAAAGACCGCTATCCCCCAGCGTCTTTGTCGTTTTTTCGTCTTCGTCTTCGATTTTTCGAAAAAAAAAACATTTCGACTTTTCATTAAAAGTCATACTGCTTTTTTCGAATATAATTAAGCACTTACAAATCGTAATTATTTACTACTTCGGAATAGTATGTCTACGGGGAAGAATCCGGCAAGAAACCGCCATCGCAACATTTTTCAAAATTTATTTAAGCCTATTTCTAATTTCCAATAAAATTTGTGCCTTAAAATTTTAGAAAGCAACTACAGTAAATATATTTTTCAATGGTGTTTTTTAAAAGGCGCTAACAACAATCCTGTGTTGCTAATTTTTTATATCTTAGCGTTTGTATTGTATGTTTGTTTGGTACACAACATTCTATAACTCGTTGAGTTGATTTAAGAAAAACTTAGTTCGAAGCAAAACTGTCTTAAATTAAGAAGTAAAATTAAAGACAAGTAATTTCCTATGAATCACGAAGTGGTAGCAAAAGCTTGTATTGTCTCTAAACAAGACTCATTTAATACATGAATATGTAAAAATGATGAAATTCATTTCATACATCGATAAAAAGAATTTTATTTGTGAAATGCTAATATTTTAACCGGTGAATATCTGTAGTGCTGTACAAGTGAGGAAGGTGAAATACGACGATTAGGCTGCACTTTTCGTCATCTCCTAAGTAACTCGCAAGAACCGACAGTAACCGTACTAGCATGTCACTGTAGGCAGATTCATCACTCTATTTATCATTTTCATCCTTTCGTCATCTCACCCTCTCCGAGAAAGAAATTTAAGTTATGGAAGACTTTTGCTGTATGGGCTCATGCTCTTTGCCTTTCTAAAGGCTAAAGGAAGAACGAAAGCAAAAAAGTATATTTCTATTTCAAAGTCAGTTCCAGTACAAAATGCATAATTTTTGACGGGAAACTAATGTAATGTATTGTTATTGTAATGACATTTGAGATTTGGGCTCTTAGTTCTTTTTTAATCCACGTCTTTTGCCTCTGTGACGCAGTGCTGTAAACAGCCGAATGCTACGAAATAGTTCCGGGTTCGTATCCTGTTGGGGGCGGAACTTTGTCTTATTTGCCAGACGCATAGTTTCGCTTACCGGTCTTGGATGTAGTTTAATATCGTTGCTTAACTCCTGCGACACAAGATTCTTCACCGTGCAATCTTACTGTAAGGCCGAGTCAATGCATGTGTCGTGATTTGGTTATCACTATTACAAGACGGTAAGTATTTTTAAACGTGAAATCGAATATACCATAAGCACTGGGGACAAGGACGAGGGACGAGCTCTGGCGTACTTCTTTGTCCTTCAAAATAGATTCCCCATAACTGTATCGAATAACGCACTGGACAGATTAAAAGTACCTCATAGTATAGTACATCATATCCAGTGACTTTTGTCCTCTGCGGACTAAAGTCCCTCGTCTGGACAGGCCTATAGAGGCATATTCTCAGATTTTTTGCATACAAATATTATTTAACTGTCTTGTTAAACTATAAAAAACTGATTTGTTTTATAGGAAAAAACATCGAACTCATTGATTAATTAAGCAAGTTTTAGTATCGAACTTGTAAATCCAGTTCAGTTCCGGTTTGGGACTTTTATTTGATACGTAATTTTTTAAAACTGTATTCTTTCGAGGCTTTGTTGTATTGATTTCAAAACAAAGAGTTTAAAGATTCAACCCATAGATTAATGATTGGTCTCCGCTGCGACTACCGATCATTATGTTTGTGTTTAAACCCTTGTTATTGTTAAGCTCAAAGTGTTTTTATTTTTATAATTATTAAAACAAATCGTTTTTAATTAAACTTGTTACAACTAAGCAATTGTGAGCTTATTTTCATAATCACTACATGTGATATTTGTCTGCAATTTTTTCCCGCGTTTTTATATACTCACTTTCTTGTTTGTTCGTCGTTCCGGTTGGATTTTTGCAACTCAATTTTGAGGCACTTCCCGATAAGCTAGCTAGGCTGAAATTTTCAGGGTAGCTTCAAACCCGATGAAAATGCAATTTACAACTATAAAAACGGCTGGACCGATTTTGATAAAAGTTGTATGGAGTGACTTTTGAGGTAGAAAAATAAAATAAAATAATTAATAGATTAAAAAATCTAAAAACCCACGTTTTTACATGTCGTAAAAAAAAGAAAATAACCCTACGGGGCTGAAAAAGGGGCCACTCAAAACATGGGGGCTTATCTTCGCAAGTTACACCCACGATCTATCCACGTCACGTAAATATATCCTATTAATAATCCTTTAAATAATATACGCCCCTACGTTTTGAGTGGCCCCTCTTTCAGCCCTGTAGGGTTATTTTCTCATTTAAAACAAAACTGGAACTGCGAGTATTTTTCTTAAAGCTATCCGTTTGTAAAACGTGGTGTTTTTAAATTGCCTATTTTATAAATGACACTTTTTGCTGGACACAAGCCTCTCCTATATATTTCTGTACGGATCCAGTGCCTTGCTTGCCACCAGAGGCTCTCTGCAGTCCTTACAAGATCATCTGGCTATTAAAATTAAGATGATGAGATCACCTCCCGTGGCCAGCCAGCTGCGTCATAGAATTACACACACATTCGCGGTCGTTTCTCACCTATATGCGTGGCATTCCCAACCACCTAAGCCGAGGTGTGGGCCTCCTTCCGGCATCCGATTAGGGTCTGTACTAGGCCACGCTCGATGGGGTGGCGGACAGGTATGGCGGTCGTACCTATGCTTTCCGTCTGTTCTGTTGTCTTTATAAAAACGATTCAGCCTGATCGATTGTATAGGGAACGATAGCCACGGTTAAGTAAAGTCACGGTAAAGCTGCTAGGGCCTCCGAGCCGCAGCAAAAAAAAAACATTGAGGCAACGTCGCTTAGTTCCAAGGATATGCTCACGTTTTTCCTAACGTGGTTTTACAAGTTCAATGTTCAAATGAGAACTGGTTGGTATGGGTCGTCAATACACTGAAAAAATTAATGAATTTTAATAAACAGAAAATATTCGACTTCATCTTGATTTTTTTATAAATACACTCTGCAGAACTAAATGAAAAGGTATCTCAGTTCAGGGAAATGATTCAATAACAAATGGTCACAAGAACAGAAAACAAAATAACTAACTTAATAATTTATTTATATTTACGAAAGCTTTTATTATATCTATAACTAGTGGACCCGACAGACTTCGTCCTGTCATAGAAAACAAAACCTTTTGTATGGGATGTACCTTAAAAGGGCTGTTTTTATAGTTTTTCCGGCAATTATTCGAATTTTTGTCGCCGTAAAAACCATCGTTGAACTTCAACGAATATTTTAAAAAAAGAATTGGCCAAATTGGTCCAGGCGTTGTTGAGTTATGCGCTTACCAACACATTTTGCGTTTCATTTTTATATTATAGATTACCCGAATACTTATTTGATTTCTTTAATCTAATTCATATTTTAAAATATATATTTATATTATTTTCTAAGCTCTGAAACGTCAAACTCAAAATATTCGTTTGTATCGTAAAATTTTTAAACTATGCACCGGTTCGGAATGCTGTCTACGGGGAAGAATCCGGCAAGAAACCTCCGCAGTTGCTTTTTAATAATTACAGTATATCAATCATGGTTGTCCATTGCAATTTGTAAAATATAGTTTTCTTGTTATACAATAGGAACGGAAATTTAAACATGTTGAAGTATTTAAATATTGGTATATAAAAAACGGTAATATTTTATTTTCGAGTTATTGTCAAAAATATGAAAATGAACGCCGTCGAAAGATTTCAACTTTTTAGAACATTTTTCACTTTAATTTTTTCACTTTAATATATTTGTGTTTATGTCATACATGTATGTATATGTCAACACTAAAACATACCAAAGTTTTAAAGCATATATATGTGACATTAAGTTGTGAACTTCACGACATAGTATAAAACAAAGTCGCTTTCTCTGCCCCTATATCCCTATGTATGCTTAAATCTTTAAAACTACGCGACGGATTTTGATGCGGTTTTTTTAAATAAATAGAGTGATTGAAGATGAAGGTTTATATGTGTAATAACATCCATTAAATTTTAGAGAAATACTGTTATTTTTGAAGTTTCTAATGTGATGTCGTAAATAATTGCATTTTTTTTCGCCTACATTGCAAACGCAGGCTGAACCCTACGAGATTTATCAAATGTACTAAATACTGTACACATTGAAAAGGTCTACAGAAAACGGAGCGGGCCGCTATGTATTACATACAACGTTCACAGTTTTTCTGTAGTGTTTAAAGTATCAGCATTGCACCTGTGTGAAGCCGGGGCGGGTCGCAAGTATATTAAAAGTTGGTTGTTTGACGACCTCGGTGGCGCAGTGGTGTAAACAGCCGACTGCGACTGCTGCTAGAGGTTCCGGGTTCGAATCCCGGCGGAGGCAAGACTTTGTGTTATTAGCAAAACGCATTGTTTCTCTTGCCGGTCTTGGATGTTGTATTCTTATTTATTTATACCATATCGTTGCTTAGCACCTGCGATACAAGTTCTTACGATACTTAGTGCAGGGCTGAGTCAATGTGTGTGTTTTTTATTTATCGAAATTTTAGCTTTTACTATGGGAATATTAAAGTACTGTGCGGGGTAGCAAGGAAAACTTGGGATATCTATATTTGATTTAACTAAACCGTGTCGGGACACGAAGTTTACGAGATCCAAGCACGACCAGATATCCCAGTAAATGCCTTTAACTTTTAGAATAATCTAATAAATTCCAAAATGGTTGTCATTTCGTGCTCACTGTTCGTCATTAATAAATTCCAATTATGATTCCAGTATATTTATGTATTTTTACCATAGTTTTTCATGTCGAATTTTTAGATATTGTTAAAAATTTATAACAAACATACACACAAATAACTAATAAACTTTCATCCCTTTCAGCTTTTAAAATTTCATCCCCTGGGGAGAATTTTGAAAACGTGTTCTTAAATTATAATTTATATCCCAGTTCCAAAGATCAAGTAAATTTTGAAACATCATGCTTAATCAGTGAGTGGTGAGCCTTTTAAAATTTCATCCCCTGGGGAGAATTTTGAAAAAGTGTTCTTAAATTATAATCTATGTCCCAGTTCCAAAGATCAAGTAAATTTTGAAACATCATGCTTAATCAGTGAGTGGTGAGCCTTTTAAAATTTCATCCCCTGGGGAGAATTTTGAAAACGTGTTCTTAAATTATAATCTACATCCCAGTTCCAAAGATCAAGTAAATTTTGAAACATCATGCTTAATCAGTGAGTGGTGAGCCTTTTAAAATTTCATCCCCTGGGGAGAATTTTGAACAAGTGTTCTTAAATTATAATCTATGTCCCAGTTCCAAAGATCAAGTAAATTTTGAAACATCATGCTTAATCAGTGAGTGGTGAGCCTTTTAAAATTTCATCCCCTGGGGAGAATTTTGAAAAAGTGTTCTTAAATTATAATCTATGTCCCAGTTCCAAAGATCAAGTAAATTTTGAAACATCATGCTTAATCAGTGAGTGGTGAGCCTTTTAAAATTTCATCCCCTGGGGAGAATTTTGAAAAAGTGTTCTTAAATTATAATCTATGTCCCAGTTCCAAAGATCAAGTAAATTTTGAAACTTCATGCTTAATCAGTGAGTGGTGAGCCTTTTAAAATTTCATCCCCTGGGGAGAATTTTGAAAAAGTGTTCTTAAATTATAATCTATGTCCCAGTTCCAAAGATCAAGTAAATTTTGAAACATCATGCTTAATCAGTGAGTGGTGAGCCTTTTAAAATTTTATCCCCTGGGGAGAATTTTGAAAAAGTGTTCTTAAATTATAATCTATGTCCCAGTTCCAAAGATCAAGTAAATTTTGAAACTTCATGCTTAATCAGTGAGTGGTGAGCCTTTTAAAATTTCATCCCCTGGGGAGAATTTTGAAAACGTGTTCTTAAATTATAATCTATATCCCAGTTCCAAAGATCAAGTAAATTTTGAAACATCATGCTTAATCAGTGAGTGGTGAGCCTTTTAAAATTTCATCCCCTGGGGAGAATTTTGAAAAAGTGTTCTTAAATTATAATCTATGTCCCAGTTCCAAAGATTAAGTAAATTTTGAAACTTCATGCTTAATCAGTGAGTGGTGACGTTTAAATGCAAAGTTTTTAATCATTTTAGAATTTAATGTAACGATAGCATTGAATAATGTTTGAATAGGTGGTGTTTTAAATGTTTAATTATTCGCAAATTATTCAGTATTCTGTTCAATGCCGCTTGATTATCTAATATATAATGTATTATATAGTCGTCACAAGGTCACTGATTTAGCAAAAAAAACTGTAATTCCTTGGCTCATTGGCCATGACAGATGAAAGGTTCCAATATCGTGTGACGTGTGTTGATGCCATGGTTTTTTTAATATTTTTTAAACCACTGAGGCGCCAAACGAGTGCACTGCCCGCCTGATGGTAAGCAGTCACACCTATGGACGTTTGAAATACGCTGGGGTATCACGAAAGTTGTCGACCCTGGAAGAACCCTCTAACATATTTTTTTCGATTTCAAACTAGGCTAAAATTTGACTCCAATCCCGCTTGATTTTAAGCGGCGATGGAGTCTAACCTTACCTTAAAGAGCTCTAGGTTATATTCATCAGGGAACACATAAGCAGGCAAAGAATTCCACCTTTTTTTCTTTAAAAAATTGCTGATTCTACCGCAAAAGCAGTAAGATTGAAAATACATCACAACTTCATTTTTGGTTTGGTCCACAGGCAAGAAGGAAATTAGTAAGCTAAAATTTTCTGCGTGTTAGAGGTTCTTATTAAGAGAAAAAAGCAAATGAAATTGAAAAACAGAACAAGAATTGAATTGAAGATTGAAGTAAAGCTAATCTTATAAAATTATAGTAGATTTAGATAGAAAACTTTAAATGTTATTTAATATCTTCCAAAACAATATATTTTTTCACAAAGGAATCTCAAGCGTCATTTAAATGTTGCCAGTCCGCGTGTAGTCAAACGTGCGTGTCAGACAATTATTTTAATTCTTTAATGGCAACACCTTGCACGGTTAGCGCTGATAAGATCTTTTTAAATTATCGTCCAAAGAATTTGATAGATAAATCTTTTTAAGGTTGCACTTGATTTTTGTCCTTTTTCAGTTTTGTTGTAAATGTTTTACGGCTCTGAATACGAGTCCCTTTGAGCCTTATCGTTATAATTCATTCTTGAAGATGATAAATGAAATGAAGATGATAAAGGAGATAAAGATAAGATAAGATGAACAATGAAAATGATGAATCTGCCTACAGTTACATGCTAGTACGGTTACTTTAGGCTCTAAGGAGTTACTTGGGAGATGACGAAAAGCGCAGCCAAATCGTGGTATTTTCTTTCTCCACGCTTGGACGCTTGTCTCCACAGATATTTACTGGTTAAAACACTAGCATTTTACACATTAAATTCTGCTGATGTATAAGAAAAGACAATAAAATAAGAAAATCCTAACTGACACTGCCTGGTCCCGCTAAGTGACCCTTTCCTTTTTAAGTTTTATTAGTGTTACCATATGGGTGCCCAATTCTTTTGGATATAAAATACAACGGAGTATCGATTTATACCGATCTGCTTCCCTGTTCTGTCGCCCTAGGAGGACAAGGAAGAAAAAAAGTTCGACATGTCCCCCTGTTGGTCTTAAGGGGACAGATAAAAAGGAAAGACAGCGTCCCTTTCGTCGGTTACAGGGAAAGATCGTTTTTTTTTCTCTGTCCCTTTATGGTGATCCGGATAAATCGACTAGCCAACATCTATAACATAGTAAAAAGTCAGTTGCTTTTCGTTTAAATCAAACCTCTGTTATTTTCTTTAACTTCACTATTTCCCATATTTATTTAAATGTAACACGTCATTTTGTTTATATTACGTTTATATAGTAACTGAGAGTAGCAATTAGGTATTCACGCTGTTAAAGGTACATGATTTTAATAATTCATTGATGTTCTAAGGTGAATATTTGGAGCACATTTTCCTGTATTTATTTACCTAAATTTCTGACCAAAATTGTGTTTAGTATTTACATAAAGTTTAAGGATATTTTTGTAATTTTATCTCAAGTTTATAACAAAAAAAAATAATAAAAAGTCACATCAACATTAACTCAAGAATTTTTGTTATTTTATGTATTTTATAATATCAATAAATAATAATTGTTTACTTAAAAAAATATATATATGAAATAAAATTTGTCACAAAATAAAAATTAAAAATAAAAAACAATATCATTTCTGATAACAGATATGAGGGACAACGGGTATGATTTTTAACTATTTTATAAAACTCTGTTCTCCCCGTTAACGGGGACATCACCAACGGGGACACCGGAAAAACACATATAAAATCCAAAAGTTATGTGTAAATGTCTGGGTTATGTGTAAACAATTGGGTGTCTAATGTATTCCTGAATTAACAACCCCATATTCAGATTTTAAACCACAGTGTTGTACTTTTATATTTACCCAAATCGAGAATCGAACCTACGACGTCAAGCTTCTCAGCTCCACTATTAACTTATCTCGTCGTTGAACAAAGGTTTATAATTATTGTTAAAACAGAATTTAAGCTAACTTTATAAGATATTTTAGCCGCTTACCATTAAACAGGGTGTAGCTTGTTATGGATCTATGGGCTTTCCGAAAATAAATATTTAATTTATTTAAATTTTTATAATGTGATGGTAATTATAAACAAGTTTACAGTTTTCGGAACTTTCCCTTAAGGCAAGGGCATCGCCAACCTGTAGCCTAGGGGGTGGGGGCGATGACAAGCCTATGGGGAAAAGGTGACATATGGAGTACGGGAAAAGTATTCATAGTTAGAAGCCAATGATTATTTATTTTTGTATTTCGAATATTTTAAGGTGATTGTATGTTTGGTGCATTCTCATGTCCGAGTCCAACTTTTAAAGCTCCGAAAACCCTTAACTATAGTATTCTTTCGTCTCTAGGTGTAGAATTGACTTGCTTGGTAAATAGGAAGTGACGCATCGAACGTAGCATACGCAGATTCACGAATACGATTCGACGCGGGCAGGTGTCCCAGGTTTTATGGGATTTTCTAAGACAGTTTAAAGTAGGTAAATCTACGTGCAAGATCGTCTGCGTTGGTACCACCGCAGACGTACCACCGTTCTATTTACAACGTGAAGCAGTTCGCTGTGTTTCGGTTCGAAGGATTGGAGAGCCAGTGTAATTACCGACACGACATCTCTACCTCTACATGGGTAACGCATTGATGGTGCTCTTGACATTCTAGACATCAAAGGTCTCGTCGTGTCAATAGGTGGTGGAATCACTTTCCATCAGGTGAGCCGTCCTAAAAAACTAAAATTCTATTCGTTCGATGCGTTCTGCTCAGATCAGTGTGCGTTCAACTTTAACGGGAGGTAAGCTTTAAGTATTGATTGTAATATAAATTCCAAGTTTAAAAGTTTTCCTTTGAGTTATGGAACCCTAAGTCATTTAATTTAAAGGTTGTTAAAAAAAAAGCAAAAAAGATCACGGATCTAAAGCCTGGACAAAACAGAGTAAGGTGAGTCAAGTTATTGACATGAAACTTTTTTTATTTTGTACGTTGCACCGGAATCGGTTTTGCTTTTTTCCTGAAGTGACGCACGCAACGGGTTTCGAAAGGGCAGTAGAAAATAACAAATGACATCTTAGGTTCTTAATAAAGAAAAACCTGTTGATTTTTCTTGGTTTATTTATTGTCTGATATTTTTTAAATCCCCATCAAATTCTTTTCACTTTTTGCTGAGGTAGCTGAGGTTAATTATGAAAAGATTTAAGTTTTTTTTTTAACTTAAATAGCAAAAGTAATTAGCGGTTACAAAAGGTCATGTTACTTTAAGTTATCGTAAGCAGGCAGTATTAGTTACCATATTCAAAGGGATGCATACATAAACTGACGCCTTAATCCCACAAGAGGGGTTGGCAGAGGTGCTACACACCGCATTTCGCATGTTTATGTTGAGTCCCACCGTGTCAGGATGCGAATATGTCGTTACTATCCGGGCACAATGAGGAACATGTACAGGCAGCTACAATGTAGGGCAGCAATCCGAGACTTGAACCCTCAACCTGTCGGGTCGGTCGGTTAAAAATTACATATAACAAACTGAGCTACCACGTCCTTATTAATAGGAATCTTGTAAAAAAGACTGTCGAGTCCATGACGGCCTCTGTGGATAGGGATGTAAACAGCCTACTGCCACGCTAGTGGCTCTGGGTTCAAATCCCGGCGGGGGCGGAATTTTGTGTTATTTCAGGACGCATTGTTTCGCTTACCGGTCTTGGATGTAGTATTCTTATCTATGTCGTTTACACCATATCGTTGCTTGGCACAAAAGTTTTACAATTTTACTGTAGGGCTGAGTTAATTTGTGTGTCGTGATGTAGGTATTCTTAATTTTGTCGCCTTTATTTTTCAAAACAAAATCTTATTATTTGGTAATGACTTGGATTTAAATTAAGACGATAATGAGATTAATGATTGCTTAAAAGAACTGAATTATCAGTTTGTGTACTATTGTAGTAATTGAGTAGTTAATTTAGTATTTTGTAATCCCTTAACAAAGATTAACACAATATATGACTGCAGTCGCAAGCAATCATATTTTACTTTCCCCACACTTAAACCACGTTATAATGAATTACTGGTTAATTAATTCAATATTATTACGGGTCAGTAAGGAATTGTTGTCGAGATCTAAATTCACTTGAGTGAAGCTGAATCATTTATAGAATATTATTCTTATCACAAAAACATTAACTCACTCCGTTATCCTGGCTGCTGGCAGAGGTGCTTGCTACACACCGCTTTTCGCATGTTTGTGTTGAGTCCCAGTGTGACAGGTTGCAAATCTGTCGCCACTATCCGGGCCCATTGAGGAACATGGCATCTACAACTTACGGTAACCCGAGACTCGGACCCTCACCCTCTCAGGTCGGGTCGGTCGGTTATCCAAGGGCCGTAACCAACTGAGCTACCACGTTCTCTTACTCTATAATCTTAATATTACTCTTATATTTTATTAATTTTTCTGAGTTATTTCTGATAGAATATAACTTTTCTATAACATTTTGAATTTCTCAAAACTAAGTCATTTAAGATTGAATATGACTTTTGATGTTTATTATTAAATTTTTCTAAAAAAATCTCATCCAAACATTATGTAAAGAATGCAAAAACGTTAAACTGTATAATTACAGCATATCTCTCTTTATTTTTAACAATAAAGAATTGTATTGCAAAACAAAAGTTCATTTTATGTACAACATTATTAAAGGACAAGACAGTAACCGTTACTTAAACAAAGATACTACAATGTTATGTATAGTTAATTAAATATATAAAATCAATAACATTAAAACATAAAGACGCGCAGACTCAGGAGTTATGACAATGGATTGTTACGAGGTATCCTTTTAAGTCACTTGGACAGTCACCGACATAAGATTATAACAAATACTTTACTTGCATTTTGGTAGAAAAAGAACTTTAGTTTAATGTTCATTTAGACTTTTAGTTTAATACACTAGATGTCATAACTCAGGGTTGTTCAAGTCCCGAATAAACCCAACCAATACCAACTAGGTAGGTAATAGATTACATAGGTAATCGTGTGGTAAAATGTATTAGTTTTGTAGAAAAATACGATTTATAGATAGGCACTGCGCATACTTGTAGCTTGTGTTGTGACAAAAATGTATGAAAAACAAGGAAAAATTAAAATTGTGGAATCAACTGCCGAAGGCGATATTCCTGGACCTATACAACAGCAGAGACTTCAAGAGGCGAGCTTGTTCAATGCAAGACACATGGCACGCAGAACGGACGACAGATCAGGTCCAAAAAGTTCCGGAGTGGCGACCACGTACGTGAAGACTCAGCGTAGGCAGGCCTCCTGCAAGCTCACGGGAAGCCGCTGGATGCGGGCAGTACAGGACCGATCGTTGACCTTGATCCTGATCGGAGCTTAGGGGGAGTCTTTGACCAGCAGTTGACGCCTTCCGGTTGATGATGATGATGTTGTGTTTATGAATTCCTTTTAAGTAGTCAGAAAGGCTGCTCTAATTTGAAGTTATAACCGTTAAGCCTTCGCTATTATTGAAAAGCCTTGCTCAACAGACAAAATCTGATGTAAAGCTAGTGGTTGTCCAAAAGAAAGGTACTTTTTCGTTATTTCTCAACTAACTTTGCAGCCAGTGCTATGGGCACACTCCGTTATAGACATAATTTTGATAAGGTTTTTTAAATGTATTAATTAAATTAATTTATGTGTAAAAAAAGGTATTTATCATATATGTTAAATAGAAGTTTTCTAAAAACATGCAGCAAAAAAACAATATAGTCGTAATAAATATAAATACTAACTTTCAATTAAAATATTATGAAGGTCTATGGAATTTTAGGTTCGTTTTTATATCAAAGATTTTTCTGTTGGATTTACATATAAAAATTAATTATCTTATCTTTTACATATATATATATATATATATGAGACTATAGTCATCTCACACTAGACGCTCAAAAATAATATTTTTTTAAGATAAACACACAGGATTTGGACTACAGTACAGCCACAGCTTAAGGAAATAACTACTATATGCATGATTATTTCTCTCTGTTTCGTGTAAAATAAATAAAAAAAAACTGGAAAATAAAGTATCGCCTGTTTGTCCATTGTCGGCGATTGTACATAGCTAGCCATTGCAAGTGTAGTTCACAATAGCGTTACAGAGGTCGCTCTTTACAAGTAGAGCACGCTACATTATCCTTCTAGATCACTGTGCTTAAGGAACTCACGCGAAGCAGTGTAATATGTTATAATTTAAAAAAAATTCTTTACCTCGCCACAAAAAGTGGCATTGAATTTAATGAGTTAAACCAAAATTATGAATGGCCCGACAACGTTATCAAACGTAAGCGATATTCCGTGAAGGTGGCACGCCTGATTCCAAATTTAAAAAGCTGTCAGTGAAAAATGTTTTGATTTTTTTTTAATTTTTAAAAGTGGCCAGTGTTTGTAATTTTAAGGTTCGAATTGAAACTTTTTCGATATGTTCCGTGCGGTTTTAGTGTTTTTCGTCCTATTTAAGACTTCTACGGCTGTGATATACAAATTAAATGGTAAGATATTAGATAAGGTACCTTATTAGTTTTGTGATAAGGTATTTTTTGTTCCTTGCTCACAATGGACAACAATAATAACATTATTTACACAGCGATAGGTAATGGCTAATGCAAGTTGTAATTATGATGCGGTACCTACTTTAATTTACAAAATAAAACATCAACATTTATTTACATACTGCATTATTTAATGCTACTATTTTATGCCGCTATCTTAGTGACAAAAAAAAAAAAACTTGATAATAATGAATAAATTCGTAGAAAAAAAAATCACCAAAACGCTTGCACTAGCAACAACGAGCATGCGCATCAAAATAAAACAGGTAATTAAAAGGCATTACAAAACTTATTGCCAAATAGAAGTTACTAGAAATTATATGAAACTCCGAACGGTGATTGCATTTCATATGAATTTATTTTAATACATTTTCTAATGTTATGCATAGTTTGAAAGTTTAACCTAAAAAAATAATCGTAACTTAATGTCAAAAGCTTATTTAAAAGTATGAATCTGTCATAAAATTGACGTACCCAAGGGGAAGAACCCAGCAAGAAAACTGCATTATCTCTTTTCACATTACATTTCACTTTATTTTTAATTAATAAAACCTTTTTAAACGTTATAACTTACAAACTAAGAACATACTTAATGTGAAAAACAATTATTGGTAAACACTTCATGCTTAATTTGTAATCTTACATACAAATCGTTCGAACATTTGCTATTCGCGTATTTGGCACTTATCTTTGGAGATTTGTAAAATGTTCCCTAAAAGGTGAATTGCTTTGATAAATCCAAAATTTGATGATACACAAATAAAATTAGTTATTAGATTTATTTTAAGATGGTTAAATAAAATATAAAGGGACATTTTTTTATTTAGTCAGATTAATATCTAAAAAGTCGTAAATATAAAAAATATATATATCTCTTCAACTTTTTAATTTAACTTATCAATTACTGCTCTTAATAAAACTTATCAGTGACTAATCAGAGAATCAAAGATTAAAAAAAAACAACTTTATTAAAAGTCCGAAGCAGTATTAGCGCTTTGTTACTTTTTTCAAATAAAACAAATTCATACAAATACAAACGAATTTCATACAAATTTATTTTCATACAAAGTTCTACGGCATCATTTAAATGCAATCGGAGTTATTGAGTGCACGACTGGTCGCTACTGCCTTAGTGCCCTACTGTGCAATAACGGGAATTATTTTCACTTGTGCATTTTGTATACTCTATATAAACATACTATAACTTGGCAACATTTCACCATTCTCCCTTGCTTTTGATCTTTTAGTCTTCTGAATAAATATGTTGTGGGTCCAAAGACTTCTAGTAGGGATGCCTAGGCACGTAGCCTGCATCATTGCAGCTACATTATTTGGAAAGGACGCCACGGATGATACTGACCAAGAAAGATATTAAACACACAAAAATCACGCCGTAATCAATCCCTCGAGAGGGGTAGGCAGAGGTGCTACACACCGCATTTCGCATCATTATGTTGAGTCCCAGTGTGACAGGTTGCGAATCTGTCTGTCTTTAACGTCATAATATGGTGGCATGTACCGTGTTACCTGCTGGTAACCATTTACCATTGGTGTCAAACAAAATAAAAAAGCTTTAGTTCAACTAGTGCCGTTACAAGCTCTTTTGTGTAAAATTTACCACCAATTCGGAAAGATAATACAGGGAAGAAACCGCCAAGAAACTTCCGTAGTTGTTCTTTGCACACAATTGTGCGTTAACATCCGATATTGTGTTTCTTCTCGGCTTATTTGTATTAGTTAGTCATTTTAACAACGACAAAACATTATAAAAATGCATTATAGCTCCTCTATACGATGGGTCATCCTTTGCCGATGGTTGAAACCAGTGGCGTGCCTAAAGTTTTAGTACAGGGCAAGCCGAGAGATATACTTCACACTTTCGTTGTGGACTTGCTAGCGTGGACGAGCTCAGCAAAACACTCAGAAGTTTGCGAACATGTCAGCAAAACCGCAATTTCGGTGGCTTTAAAAAGTCGTTTGAATTGGTAATGAATGAATAAGAGCGCAAACTTATTTTAGTTTGATAGGGCAAGCCGGGCTTTTCGGCTTCTATGACAGTACCGCCACTGGTTGGACCCTTTTGTTTGGGTGCAATTAGCTCTTCCATGCTACATTATGGCCTAGTACATGTATTATTAAGCCTTCATTAAAACACAAACGCACATCGCCTGTCGTTATAAGTTGATTGCAATTGCCATCTTGATGCATCGGTAATATGACTCAACCGTTATGTGAAATAGTGGAAAACACGCGCCCCAGCTCAGTGGCTAATTAAAAGGCCATCGTGCGTAAGGTCCGTGGGTTCTAAGAATATTGAAGCTGTTCTATTTGTAATGGGAAAATTTTATAAGTCGGTTTTTACCGAATATATTATACTCTAATTGATTTGCTATAATTTATCTGCGCAGAATTATAATTATTTATCTATAAATAGAAGGGCTGACTCAATAACTTATCAACGTTCAGCCTGAACCCTCCGACCTGAACACCTGAATTATTTTACATTTTGTAGACGAGGAATAAGAAAGGATTTTACGGAGGTTTCTTGCCTCATTCTTCCCCATAGAAATAGCTAAAATGATGGTAGTATAAAAAGATGACGATTTAAAAGTACTTATTTTAAGTCTATTTGAATAAAAAATATTTTGGTTTAGATTTTTGAGGGATAAAAAGAGGTTGAATATTTGTAAGCAATTAAAAGCGAGCGAAGCCGCGGGAAAATAATAGTAACGGATAAGAAAAAAATAATGACCACTCTTTCATGTAATCAGTTACGAAAGTATATACGCAAATAAATAAATCTGAATACATAGCAAAGCTCAATAACACAACATCCAAGACCCCAAAACAAATATATACCTACTTGTGGTCATCACACTAGTAAATCAATGACGTCTTTGCCACAGGTAATACGGGCTCAACAATTGGGCCCTTCAAAAGTGGGTACCAAAAAAAAAATCAATTTCTAAAGATGCCATCGAAAAGTCGTCGTTGTGACTGGCGACTATCATTGTAATGAAGACCTTAAAAATAGGTTACCAGTCAGCAAAAGGGGCTGACATTCGGGGCTGGTCCGGATATGCCCGGCTATGCCTTAATCTAGTAATAATTGAGATTCGAAGCTTATACGTACGCGTAGCTGAGTAGGCAGTGTCACTGAGATATCAAGTCGTCTATTTTATTTTATTTTACTCTATTTGAGAAATTAGTTCATGCTCACATCTTTATCTGCCATTTCACAAACATATGAGTAAATATTCAACATGTTATGCCAATATTTAACTAGTATTTAAAGGACGAAATAAGGGACACAGTATTTAATATCAGTTGACCGCGCGAACTTTGCACCGTTCGCAACATAATCTTAAAAATCTGTTAAGCCGTTTTCGACTTTCAGCGAGAATAACGAACAGCTGTCCTTTTTTAGGGTTCCGTACCTATAGGGTGAAAAACGGGGCCCTATTACTTAGCCTGTCAGCGGGCATCTCAAGAACCATAACAGCTAGACAGTTGAAAATTTCAGATAATGTTTATTTCTGTTGCCGCTATAACAACAAATACTATTCCACGACTCTTGGCATGTAATCTTTACGGAATGTTTGTTTCTGTTGCCGCTATAACAACAAATACTATTCCACGACTCTTGGCATGTAATCTTTACGGAATGTTTGTTTCTGTTGCCGCTATAACAACAAATACTATTCCACGACTCTTGGCATGTAATCTTTACGGAATGTTTGTTTTTGTTGTTAAAATATAAATAGTATTTACAACAATTTTAATTATTATTATTTATTATGTTAATTATGATTTTTTAATCTCAATTGTATTGAAAATTGTTTTTTTTTTTTAAATATTATTTAATTAATGTAATGGGTGCGAGTGTGCCGTATTAATTTAATTAAAATAAATAAATAAACGAAAGGAAACTAAAATTTAAATGGATCCCACAAACAAGAAATTTATTTTGTTTATTTTTTGCTCTTTTGTATATTACGAAAATATATAATCTTTTACAGTAGTAAGCCCGACTCACGCTTGACCGGTTATTATTATAATATAAGTAATAGAAATCAATTACAGTCACCTAATCCAAAGTTCATGAAAATGTAATTCAAATTGTAATCGTCAAATACGAGTATAAACCATGATGGAGCCAGACATTATGAATATTAATAACTTTATAGTTTTACGCGTGATTTGAAAACTTGTTTCTTTTTCCTTCGAAAAATTTAAATAACTCATTAATTTAAATAATATTATATATTTAACCTTAACCTCGGATCCTCTTACTATTCTATTGTCTTACATAATTTATGTGGTGAATTCATTTGGAGATTAAAATACGTAATATTACTGTATAATACCTATTGCTTAGTTTTTTTTTTCTTTGATTAATCTTTTGCCAGTGTCGAGTAAAAAATAAATAAATGAATAGATGAAAATAACAAACAGCAATCATATTTGTCGCGTTACAATGAGTTGTAGATGCCGTGTTATTCACTGTGCACGGATAGTGGCGACAGATTCGCACTGAGACTCAACATAAACATGCGAAATGCGGTTTGTAGCACCTCTGACAATTTATGTTTTGTGTGTAAAATATACTTACAATAAAGGAAATACAATTTCTCGATTGGTTCGTTCCAAGAGATAATACTGAATTGAAAAGTATCTAAGGCATAAGACGAATTGTTTCGCTCACCGGTCTTGGATGCTGTATTCATATCTATATATTATATACCATATCGTTGCTTAGTGCCTGCGACACAAGTTCTTACGATACTCACTGCAGGGCTGAGTCAATGTGCGTGTCGTGATGTGGTTATTATTATTATCTAAACTATTAAATATTACGAATCATATCCTTCTTATAATATAAATCAATCAATAAATGCTCTTAATATTTTTGAACGAATGAGCGAATGAAGTTCTCAGAGTCTACTGGACTGGAGCAATACGGCGTTCGTCTGTATGCATAAACGTTTATCCGACAATAACTCGAGTATCGTTGATTGGATCGTCGTGAAATTTGGTAGGCGGAATAATGAGCTAAACTTAATTTTTGAGTTTGAATATGAACCAAATAGGTCAAGGGGTTACCGAGATACAGGGTTGCGAGTTCATTGTTCGGAGAGCATCACTGGTGTATGGTTCTCTATGACTGGCTAATCTTTGCCAAAACTAAAAAAAAACCATTGAAATTACCTACAACATAGTAATTTCTAGATTCAAAGATGGCTATCAATCAACCTATTATAAATTAAACAAGGCAACCGTACTTATTATTGAATAAATCTTTGTTATAGCAACATGCATATTAACCTGCCCGTCCATATCATTTTTATAGGGTACCTACCTAGTCCATAAGCTTTGTTTAAATACCTATAGATTAAAAAGGCATGCGTTGCACCTAGACACTTGGTAGTAACTGCACCTATATACGAGTATATACACATTTGTTGCACACAAATATTGTATACACCTATGTACATGATTTAGTCATTTTAATTTTAAAAAAATCTTGCCAAATTATTTAAAAGCAATTTTTCGCCAAATTATAAAGCACCCATAAATAAATTTTGTCGATTTAAAAGAACTTTATTTTATAAAGTTCATTTGAATAAGAAGAATTTTTACACGATTTTATTTCATTTGTTTAGGTCCGGGTGGAAACCAATACGTAAATGAAAATAACATTTATAAGTAGGTAAATAAAACAGCCAACATTAAAAGATTATTAATTTAGAATTATTTATATTATAAACAGAATTATCTCGCACAACTCACTGCAGTTCCATTCTTTACGATGAATTTATTTTAATGTACTCTATTACCACACAAACTACACTTTCGTTCTTTTTCATGTCACAAAGAAAAAAAATCCAAGATTTATAAGAAAGGTTTAACCTGTTCATAAACAACATCCTTTGTCATGTGCAATCAACTAAATAACTTCAAATCCATTAATAACGGCTCTGTTACAAAGGCATAGGGTATATTTTTAAATGACCGGGGCACAAGCAGGTGTGACAATGAACTGCAGTTCAAGTTTCACACATTTATAGAGCGGAATAACAGAGCAGAGTTTAAGGAAACATAATTATCTATATAGTACAGGTCTTCTATGTTTGCATATGTAATTGATGAACTGTATCCGTCTTGTTGTAAGGCATAGACTAAAAGAACTAGGTTTAATACCATGCTCAAATGTCGCGTTGTGTAAAAAGTTTTCCGCCAAAAAGTATGCATTTTTGTTCTGGAACTTACTAAAAAATCCGAAATGGTCTTGGAATTTAAATTCTAGTTTTAACCTAACAGTAGGTATATATCGTATAACTAGAGGTTCCGCCCAGAACTGTGAATTCATAACCCCCTATATTTCGGTAACCCCTCGACTGCCTTGGCTCACATTCAAACTCAAAAATTGTGTTTAGCTGATTATTCCGCTTACCAAATTTCACGACGATCCGATCAGCGATACTTGAGATATCGTCTTACAAACATTTATACATACAGAACGTTCTCTCAACTCTGAGAACTTATCTAGCTTTGCTAGCTAATCAATAAGGCAGTTTGTTTTTGTATCATAATATAACGGAGGAGATGAATTGAAAAACTTTTTAAATTCACAAATTTATGTTTAGGACGAACTTTCAAATATATAAGATAAGTTATATCCTGTCTCAGAATATAGAAAAATATTAGTTATACCTGGACGAAGCCGCAGGGTAAGGCTAGTATTGAATTGACGTTCAAACGATCAAGTGGACCGTATTGTTTTTGTATTAACAAACATTAAAAGTGTAAAAGAAATGTTTTTAAATACAGGACAATCTGTATGTGTTGTTCTATGCTTGTATGATTTATTAAATGAAGTAAATAAATATAAAACGTAACAATTAAAAAGCGTTTTAGTTCGATACGCTTCAACATTTTTGTGATCTCTAAGGATAATGAATGTCATGCCTATTATTATTTACAAGGAAGTATGCCAACTATACATTCCATACTAAACTATACATTTCAATATCGTTAAGTTTAGCATGGTTAGATAAGTTAAACGCAATAAGGTATACCGTACACATGAAGCTTCCTCTTGAATCACTTTATCTATGAAAAAAAACCACATCAAAATCCGTTACGTAGTTTTAAAGATCTAAGCAACATACAGACAGACAGCGGGAAGCGAGTTTGTTTCATACTATAATAATAATATAATAACACATCACGACACACAAATTGACTAAGTCCTGCACTTAGATCATCTTGTATCGCAGGCATTAAGCAACGATATGGTATAGACTACATAGATAAGAATACAAAATCCAATACCGGTAAGCGAAACAATGCATCTTGCAAATAACACAAAGTTCCGTCCAGTCGGGATTCGAACACGTAACCTGTAGCGTAGCAGTCGGCTGTTTAAACCACTGCGCCACCGAGGTCGTCACGATGTAGACCTGAGGAGATATTATCTCTATCATGCTCGGATCTTCACCAACTGTGCTAAACGGCGGTCGAGACAGAGTAGGACTGGTGATATTGTGCCCAACGGATAACGGATTGATGAGGAGTTATGTTTCCTCATACAAAATCACTGTAGTAATCCATGTTACCTGACGTGTAGAAAAACTGTACGAACTCATGGTAGACACACTGTAAACGAATTTTAACGTACTATGATAAAAGCATAGATTAATGATTAATAGGCGCAGCGGAGACCAATCTTTAATCTATGGGTAAATCCTATATAAAGGCGCAGCGGAGACCAATGAGTAACCTATGGATAAAAGCTCTATAAGTTACAGCTTCAAAAGTATGTTTTACAATAATTGTTTTAACAAATGTTAAACTTTACATTACATGCTGTGCAATTATTACAAAAATTTCCAACCTTACCTTTCCTCCAACCAATCTTTACAAAAGGGTTATTCCCATCTCATTATATTATCCGTTGGTACTCAATTTCGTAGTATAAAACAACGGATCACGCTTTTGCGGGGAGTTCCAGTTAGGCCTGGGCTTGTAACCTCGCCTTTTCCCCAGCACTTCTCTCGTTTAGTATATACCGAGTAACATAACAAAAGTGCAATCAATTAAAAGATGTTATTTCAATAAAATAGTTGCAACGATTCATATTATCAGATGGACACTTTGCGATTTCGAAATCGAGTGCAAACGGATCATATGTACAAATGGGAAAGAACCTTACGAAACCCTCCGTCCTCCTCATGGAGGTACGAGTCGAATTAATTCGTCGAATTCGACGTTGAATATTATATATCTATGGAATAATTCATGAGAAGGATATTGTTGACATTACAACTTTAAAAGCTTCCCATCAGGTTGTTTATGAGTATCGATTTACTACCCTGATATTAAGGAAAATACTTTATATTTTAAAGCAATTTAGTAACCTTTACGAATTGTAAATTAGATTTGAACTTTAGGGTTCCTTACTAAAATCCGATGTCTGTTGAGATCCGATTTACGGATAAAATTCTCTGGCATATGACACTAAAATAAAAATAGAGAAAAATTGATTAAATATCGTAAAAATGGATGTAAGTATATTGACATCGAATTGAAAAGAAATATCGTTATTGAACTGCGTTTATTATTTTCTTGGTCGGGTATAAAATATCCAAAATTTGTAATGCAGTTTGTATAGATATATGAGTAAGTTTAAAAATTAAACCCTTCTACTTGAATAATGCGCTCTAAAAATAAAAAAGACGATATCCTTGTGTATTTTTGGATATTAATAAACTGTTGAAAATCGAGGTCAAATGCCCTGACAATGATATTACAAGATATAAGAGAGCGATCCTAGGCAGGGTTGTCATGACAATAAACTCGTCACTCTCCTTTACATCCTTGAATGGTCGAGAAATTAAAGGAGAGAAAGAAGAAAGAAGGAGGAGGAAGTAGAGGATGGTTCTAAGTAAAAAAAAAGTCAATTTAACATTAAGAAAATGTTACATAATTTATTGGAATTGAAATTTTTGACTGAGAACCCTTGCAGTTCAAACCGGATTATCACTTGACCGATTTTTTTAGTAAATCTGAAACCTGTTCTAAATTTTTGATTGACTAGACAGGTAACACTAATGCCTGGTCAAGTTCACTTTTTTATATATCTATTTGGCTATATCTATTTGGTTTTGTCTAGAAATATGCAAGCGACCTTATACTTTAAAATTTTTAGACTGTAGTTTAATAATGATGATGAAATATTTTATATGCATTTAACATCTATTCATGATTTGGTCTGTTCTTTGCCTGACAAGTTTGAGTAAGACCTATGGCTCTTTAAGGCAAGAGTGTACCTATATACCTCCTGGGTAGGCATGTTCTACCAAAGACTTCAGCGCCGCTAAACACCTTGCCTAGTCTCAAATTAACAATACCCATTTTCTTTCAAATAAATAGTTATTAATAAAGATTAACAGGACTTTTTCGTCGACAGAAACTGAATATGCCCGTATGCCACCCCTGTATGCCCTGGATGACTACCACAACTGCATCTTGGAGACAGATGGAACATTCTGCGTGGTGGACGTGGACCTGTTCAGCAAGACTGACAGTCCCCTGCTGAATTTGATACATGTAAGTTGTTAATTGCTGTATAACCCTTCGTTCACACGGCATTGTTTCACAGGTTGTCGGAGCTCAAGTTATGACGGTATTTTAACAAGGAACACGATGAACCATTGTAATTAGATCTACTGTTCAAGTGACGCTAGACATTCGTTTGTTTCGTAGATAAATTCACGAAAAACGTTAAATAAACGAAAAATATTAGAGAACCAATAACATAAGCTGAATTCACCCCAAAAAGTCGGAATTGAACTTTGAGGCTCGAAGCCTTTAGATCTATCGTACACCTGGCACTCTTTCCCAGCACTGCAACTCCTGTTCACAAGGATCAAGAATGGCGTCCTTTGATCCCAAAATCATATAATTCAGCTGTGCAATGAAGCACAGGCTGTGCCTGGACACCCTAACAACTGTCTTGAGACCCGCAACGAACTTAATAAGACGGAATAGGAGGAAGTAATAAACCAATCATAATTGATGTGAAACACAGGTTAATAACTATACTTTAAGATCTATAATTTACATGTCTTAGGTTACCAGGGCTTGATCTTAACTTCCTACAAACTTTACTGCTACATAATAACTCACAATTAGGAAATGAAAATGATTATACGCTGGTACCGACAACTGAGATAATTAGTCGCATTATAATAACACAATACTTCATTGTTTGTTTCTAATATAATATAACATACTATATTAAAACATTAGTGGTCGTGGTAGCTCAGTTTGTTACGTAACCGATCGACCCGACCCGACAGATCGAGGGTTCGAGTCTCGGGTTACCGTAAGTTTTAGCTGCCATGTTTCTCAATGTGCCCGGATAGTTGCGACAGATCCGCAACCTCTCACACTGGGACTCAACATAAAACATGTGAAATGCGGTGTGTAGTACCTCTGCCTAACCCTTTCGAGGGATAACGGCGTGACGGTGTGTGTTTTTATATTAAAACATCTTTTGTAATTTGAATCTTACCCAGCAAAAATAGAAGATCATACATACATACATACATAAACATGTGTATGAAGATGCATTAAAAAAACACAGCTAAATTTATCATTCAGAAAAAAAAAAACGGTGAAAAAAAAATTCGTCGTCAAAACAAATAACTGCCAAAGCATACCTTGAGAACAACCCTTTTATGGTCAGCATCCGTAACTATGGCAACAGGTAAACAAACTTCGTACAAAGATGGCCTCGAATATTGTTTACGGTTTAAAAACCAGTGCATTTTGTTATGTGAGACCGTTTATCCAATGTCGAGTACGTTTGGTTTTTCGAAAGAACTTGCTTTATTATTGTAGAACTAATAGGATGTTGATGTTTGGGGGTACAGGATGTGTGGTTAACCTTTTTGGTCTAATCTTTGAATAAATATAAGATGTTCATCCTAAATGGATTTGCTCTTGTCTCGTTGGAGTCAGAGCATTCTGATTGTAATGATATCTTTATTAACCAAAACTTAAAAATTAGTTAGGCATTAGTTTGTTTCTCATTTTATTTTTCTTGCAGTTTACGAGTGTTTTTCTTATGGGTCAAGGGTGTGCCCACCTTTGATTGGCATACACTTTAGATTTGTATTTATAATTCATTTATAACCATACATTATAAACTACCACTGTGTAATGCTGTTGTTGTGGCAATAAATAAATAAATCAAACATAGTAATTTAAAGTGCAAATAATAATAACCACATCAAGACACACATTGATTCAGCCGTGCACTAAGAAAATCTTGCATCGCAGGCAACTACGATATGGTATAGACTACATAGATAAGAATACAACATCCAAGACCGGGAAGCGAAATAATGCGTCTTGCATATAACACAAAGTTCCTCTCGCGCCGTGATTCGACCCCGGAACCTCTAGCGTACCAATCGGTTGTTTACACCACTGCGCTATCCAGGTCGTCAAAATAGTGTCTAACTTGTGTACAATAATAGTCACAATTTAAGAATATAATTTTCATGTTACATACCTACTTTAGCTCTTTCTAAAAGGGAAGTCCCTGTCCTTAAAGTTAACGATGGTAAAATTCGTACATGTTCCTATGTATTTCCCTTAAATAAAGAAAGAAAATTGTTTCCTATAATCTGATACTTTTACTAACCAAATTTATTATAGAACATGACATTTTTTATATCGAACTTTGATTCGCCTATTTATGATTTGTCGTATGGTACTTTGAATCTTAAACTCTAACTATAAGGTGTCTTTTCCTCCTTTTTATAGCTTCATTTTTTTAATTCATTGAAAATATGTCAATGAATTCAAAATTGAAAAGATGGCCGCTCATTAGAATGTTTATTCCTGGCAGTAAATGGACATTTTTACAAGTTGCCCTAGGCATCATATTAGATTCAAATAAAATAATACCTAAGTGGCCTTTTAGCCCCGATGGATATCTTTTGTTATGTGAGGAATTTATTGAAAATTATGATTTTTGCTAAAAGAAAATTGACTTACAATTTGACCTAGGCATCAATTTATTTAGATTCAAATGCTTTTTAGCCCCGATGTATATAATTTTTTACGTGAGGAATTTCTATAAAAATTATGACTTATGCTAAAAGAAAATTGACGCGTTTAAAACAAACTACGGACTTATTCTATTCTTTTAAGAAAAACAGTTCTATAAGATACGACCTTGAGCGATTAAAAATTATCAAATTGTTTAATATTCATTGCCATAAATTAACAATTACGATTAATTCCCATTAGTATTCAAAGTCAAGGGCGTAGCAAGGCTCTGCTCGCGTAAACAAGGCTGCACTTTCAAAGCTTTTGAGGTTATATTTTTATGATGTAATTTTGTCACATAATTTAAAGTGTTGCCGTTTTTAACAACTTGTGCCTCGCCCGCAAATAGGGAATTTTTTGTCAAATATTCTATTGCTTATGTTCATCAGGGATAATGTAGGATTCGAATGGAGAAAGAATGTTTCAAATCAATCCAGTAGTTTTGATGCCAAATCAATGCAAACAAACAAACAAATCTTTTCTCTTTGTAAAATTATATATTAGTGTTGTTGAAGTCTGTATCTTGGAGTATAATCTAAATCAATATTTTGAATGTAGTATAGGATGTATGTACGTATCGTTTAGGTAAGATTTTGTTTAATTAAAACAACAAGAATTCTGTTCTCTATAAAAATTAAAAGAAGCCGGGGCGGCCGCTAGTGAGAGATAAGAGAAAAAGCTTGTAGTCAGGAATAGAAGATACTGTAATTGCTAACTGGAAGTACTTCTATCAGCTGTGATACAGTTAACCTGACTGCAGATGTAACTTTACAATGGTAAGTATTGGAACCAGTGTAACAGGTTGCCGACCCAATTACGTCACTGGTTTTTTCAAGTTCTCGATCGAATGCATTAACGATACGATCATAGATTAATGATTCAGCGGAGACAAATCATTAATCTATGGAGACGATACGATCCAGTCATTTGATTGTTTCACATAGTAAGTAGAAATTTGGAACGATCACATCGAATGATCTGTAAAATTGATTTTTTCCATGTATTTAATTTTTACTTAAGTTTACCGTAACCCAATTTAATGATATTATCAACTCGACCTCGACCTTTATTTGACGACCTCGGTGGCGCAGTGGTGTAAACAGCCGACTGCTACGCTACAGGTTCCGGGTTCGAATCCCGGCGGGGGCGGGACTTTGTGTTATTTGCAAGACGCATTGTTTCGCTTACCGGTCTTGGATGTTGTATTCTTATTTATTTAGTGTATACCATATCGTTGCTTAGTTCCTGTGACACAAGATCTTACGATACTTACTGCAGGGCTGAGTCAATGTGTGTGTCGTGATGTAGTTATTTATTTATTTATTTTAACTTGAGGGCTATAGCAACTTGCGTTATTTTTAAAATGGCATGAAACAAAAAAAATCTTTATAGTTCTTTCTAAAATGCCCATATCTAGCACATTAACACATCCTATTCATAAGCATGGACTCCCTCTTCGCCTTTCCTTCTAGAATTGTGATCCTTTCGTTATTCGACAGATAAGTTTTAAATTTAAAGGGGCCTATATGGGCGTTGTTTTGTTGAAATGATGATGTAAAACACATTCCTCTAAAACTATTAGTGTCTAGCTATTATGGATCGTACGATACAGCTCACCGACAGACCGACGGACAGCGGAGGCTTAGTAATATGGTCTCGTTAGAACTCTTTAGTGGTCGAGTCATTTTTAAGAAAAAAAATTAAATTCATTTGACGATTCTTTTAAGTCCATGGAATTTGTTTTTTGATTTTATGGAACTTTAAAAAAACTTTATTTAAATTAAACTTATTCTGTGCCGTCTCTATTTCTTGTAATCAATCCTGAATAAAACAAATTCCAGGAGTTCTCAGCGGACACGAAGAAACATTTTAACCACACACAGATCCATCGGGGCGTGTGCGTCACGAAGACCTGCAAATACTACATCGAGAACCGGAACCTACAAAACAATGGAGACCTAAAGGCTATCCTTGGGGCATGCCTCAACAACTCCTTGTATAATGAGTACCAGATACAAGGGAAGGTGGCCAATCTGGAGTACTGCAAGAGGAAGGATGAGCCAGTGAACTTGGATATTTATGACGTGATGGTGGCAGTTGCTTACATCGTTCTGATCGCGTTGAACGTTATCGGGAGCTTCTACGATATGCTGTTAGTTGGCGATGACTGTAAGAAAGGTAAGACTAAGGTTATAGTACCTACAACTATTTAAACAACATCATGTACACAGAGCTAAAGATGTTATACCCCTCGTAACACTGATTACACTGGCTCTCCAATCCTGCGAACCGCAACACAGCGAACTGTTAAGTTTTGGCCAGTTGTTTTTTCGGCGTTGGATTGTCAGTTAAGGTAGAAATATTTAAGTTTGTCGGCGAATCGAAAATAAATATTGTTTGTAACTCGACAAATACGCTTAGGAAAAAGAATAATTCGATGAAAAAAAAGTATGTGCCCGTTAAGATTTCTATTTAGTTTAGACTTACAGAAATGTTAGTCTTTCGATGAAGATTTAGGTTAATAGGTATGTCAAAAGGGAAGCTTTTGGACATTCCTAAAAATCAATTGAAAATAACTGATTCGTAACTGTTAAAACATAGTCCCCTTTCTTTCCATTTTCTAGAACAAAGTTTTATAGTAAAATTGTGTTTGTCTGTAATTTTACTTTCAATACAAAAAATGCCTGATTAAAAAGTAATAGCAAACCATGTTTCTTGTGAATTAATAATTTTATTCTTTTCAGGCAACAGGTACTTATTGGCATTCTCCGTTAAGAGGAACTGGAGGAAGCTAGTGGCGACCTCCGAAGGTCCTGATCCTAGACTAAACAATCTCAAGATATTCCATGGGTTCAGGTAATTATATCTACCTATTTATTTTAAACATTAAACTGTCTTTGTAGCTGACCAACAATTTTAACAACATGTCTCATTACCTGCTTACTTCTTTCTGCGGTGCGACAACCCTATGAGGGTTGTTATTGGCCTCCTTAACGATCTTCTTCCATTCCGCTCTCTTTTGCCTCCCTCCTCAAAGATATTATCTTCTTTTTTTCTCAAAATCTTCCTCAACGCAGTCCTTCTACCGCCTAGGTCTTCCTCTGTGTCTTTTCTGCTGCGGATTTCAGAAAATGGTCTTGTCAGCTTATTGCCCGCTATGAACTTTTGAAAATAAAAATCTGCTACATTAATCTATCATTGTAGCCATGGACTGATACAATATTTCTGGTAATAGAACACCCATGGTACCCGAAAAACGTAGGCATAACTCTTTTCTACTTACTCTAACAAGAAACTTAAAGTTTTGCTTAACCTATGTACCTAGAATGTAAACACATTTTTTTTAAATAAAGTAAATCATTATTTTTGGTATAATTATTGAGTAAATATTTAAATTCTTTTCTTTTCTTTTTCAGATCAATCACAATGATTTGCGTGTTCTTCTCACATACGACCCTCATCATGGCGTATTCATACGTTGCTAACCCGGAATATATCGAAAAGGTTAGTTAGCTAAAACCTTAAAAGAATAGAATAGAATTCCACTTTAGACATCTCGTAGGCGCGAGTTATTCAGAAAAGACGGGTCGTGAGGCGACGGTCGCCACCGCCACGCCTCTGACGCCAGGTGGCGCGCCACTCATCAGCCAAAAGCAACCCAGTTCTTAGTAACTATGGTTTCCTCTAAGTTTTTTTCTAGCTGTCCACACCTTCTCCACACTACTTTTTAGCTGCCATGTTCCTCATTCTGTCCGGATAGTGGCGACAGATTCGCAGCCTGTCACACTGAGACTCAACATAAAAATGCGAAATGCGGTGTTTAACACCTCTGCCAACCCCTCATGAGGAATTAATATGACATGAGAGTATCATGCGTCGATTCACTTTTCTCGGGTTCGTTTTCAATAAAACCCAGACTATTTATCCTGGATTTCAATCCTATATGAGCTAAAGAAAATAGGTATCTACACAATACTTCTTAGCAATCTAATCAGGCGTTACTACCGCCACTGATATGGCTATATTTTTGGGACACCCAGGGCTACAGAGCCTCCCAAAAAATGTTACATGGTCCATTTACATGGTAAGCTTACGGCATTACATTCAACTGACCAGAACTCACTAAAATTGAATTCACTTCCAGGCCTACGAGGATCCTCTCAAGCAGATCCTGTTCAATGGCAGCCTGGTAACGCACACGTTCTTCATGATGTCGAGCTTCCTACTCTCCTACAACTTCATGATCTACATTGAGAAGCACTCCATCAGCTGGTACCAGTTCCCCTTCGGAGTGTTGCAGAGGTGGCTCAGGTTAGACTAACATAATTTATTTAGTTGAATTAAAGATATTTTACTTATTTAAGTTTAGGCCCAAAAAGAGATAACAATAACATTGGAGCTGGACTGTTATGCTTACAGTGGACACAACATTTTGATTAACAAGAAATCAAATTACTAAAAATAGTAAATAAACCAAAATACACTGAAAAACTATTTTTATTAAACAATATTTATTAAGTTAATTATGCTTAAAAAGTATTTTGTAAAACAATCATTCTTCAAAATCAATGTCCCCACCTGTCAAAGACTTTTTAAAGAATTTGAATTTGTGGTTATTTTCTCATTATCATGTTATAGTTGTGTTATTCAGTGTACCCAGCCGCAAGTTAGTGGGACGAAAATCTTATAAATTGAATGAATCGTCCTTATAACCTTCTTTGGTCATTTTGTCGAGTAGAATTTGATTAAAAGTAGCTGTTGACTAAAATCAAATTAAATTAGAATTTTATTTTTATTTCCCCTAAATCGATAATAGTATAAAACTAGATAAATAATTAATAACTAAATTTAAAATTCAGAATGTTGAAACATTTAAATTCGGCTTACAGATACAAATTCATAGACAAACGTGCATTCACATGATGGTAAGTGGCACCGTCGGCTATGTTTTTTGTTTGTATAATCTACGATTCTCTTTCACCAGGTTGACCCCAGTGTACGCGTTAATATTGGCAACGCTGTCCACCTGGATGCGTCACTTGGGCGAGGGGCCGCTGTGGGACAAGGTGGTGGTGTCAGAATCGCTCGCCTGCCGACAGTATTGGTGGGCGCATATACTGTACATCAACAACTACATTTATGATGACGCATTCTGCGCACCGCAGACTTGGTTAGTAACCTCCTCCTCCTTCTCTTTGAAGATATTAGAGAATAAGGTATCAATAGGAGCTGTCTTTGTTCTTATTTTTTTGAAGTCTTCGGTGGCAAATCCCGACGACTGCTGCTCAAATCCCGGCGGTGGCGGAACTTTGCCTTATTTGCAAGATGCTTCGTTTCGCTTACCGGTCTTAGATGTTGTAATCTTACCTATGTAGTATATACCATATCGTTGCTAGTTCCTCTGACACAAGTTCTCACGATACTTACTGTAGGGCTGAGTCAATGTGCGTGTCGTGATGTGGTCGCTACACATATATTCCAAATATTATTATTTCATCCCACATTGACATTTGTTCGCCTGCATGGTAGTTTTGACACTTATTGAAATTACTAACATGAAAATCAGACAAATGAATCTGTGAACCGCTATTCCCGCTGTGTCTGTGATATCGTAAGATACCGCTGCATTGTATAGCGCATGTCTGTCAACCCCTAAATACTGCATCGCAGATTCATCATCATCATAACGGTATCTTGTAGCTTAAGTTTGACAGCGGGGTAAAAGACGATATTGGGCTTTCGTTTCCGAGTCGATGATCCACCAGACACTGTATTTTATTACCAGATACAGTTAGCAGACACTCAAAGTCGCCACCGGATACCGCAACTACAAAATCAAAATTACTTTATGCTGCATTCTTAAAAAAGTATTCGAATCGTTAAATGAATTTAAGTTTTTTCTCCTAATGACTCGACCACCGGTTCGGAAAATTTTAGTTGGGGAAGTTACCGGCAAGAAACCCTAGATTCTGTAATATATGTTTATTAACAATTTCCTATGGTTAGTGTGTGGTGTCGGTGACAAAAAGTGGCCGCGTTTACGCTGCACGTCATCATAATCTTAAATCCAATTAAAAGCGTTTGACAATAGATATCACTAGAACCCGTTTAGTCACCACATCTCGAAGGTTCGGTGTGGTTTTGTTTATGGATTTATTCTTATAATTCCAATTTCTTTCAGGTATCTTGCGGCTGACACGCAGCTGTTCGTCCTGGGCTTGTTCGTCTGTGTTTTCGCTCGGTCGATGCGCGCCAAGAAGATCGTACTGAGTCTACTGTTCGTGCTGTCCTTGATAATGCCAGCTGCACATACGTACTTCCAGGACCTAGACGCTGTCGTTATACAGTCACCTGAGTAAGTACAAGGTTAAATACAAATACTGGTTTCTGTCGCGAATTTGTCTGTGTAGGGTTAATAATGTGGCCTTTGAAATTCAACATGATATGAACCGTGAAATTGATCTAAAACTCATTCGGTCTTCAATAATCCGACCTAGTGCTAGCATCAAGTGTTTCACAATTATTAGAAATATCCCTTGACATTAATGACTTGACGCTGTCTTGATTTATTAGACGTTGTAAGTATTTTGAATTTGTATTTACTTTTTTTGTGGCACCATGTTTCAGATGGTTTATTTGCCGTTGATTCAAAAATTTTGCGTGTCTTAAATGTTGTATTCTTATCTATGTAGTGTATACCATATCGTTGTTTAGTGCCTACGATACAAGATATATCTTAGTGTAGGGCTGAGTCAATGTATGTCGTGATGTGGTTATTATTATTATAAATCTGAGAATCTAAGACTTTTCCACGGCATGTGAAAATAAAAAAAACTCAAATCAACTCAATATTTAGGATCAAACGTATTGTACATTTATGAGTATATTGGTAGAATAGCTCAAGTAATTGAAAACTCAATCAAAGCAAAGGGCACGCCCTTTTATAGTCTTCTTAATTTGGTTAATAATATGATTTTTTATGAAAGATCTATTATGTGAACATGTTCAAAATATAAATTGACTGGATGTGTTTTCGGATGGATGTAAGTTGTCGATGAATGATCACTTTAAGTAATTTTTTTATTGTATGTTGGTTATTTTATTATGATCTGTATTATTATCTTGGTTATTTCCTTTGATTATTTATGCTTAAAAATCTTGTCTTTGTATATTTTAGAATTTGTATAAAAAATTTAATTAGAATAATAATCGATGTAAATTGTTTACTAATTATGTAAATTTGTTTGTACAATACAGAATATATCATTATAGGAATAACCTAATGCCATATACAATGCACTTTTGATATAAAATCTTAAAAACTATATTTGCTTTAAAAAAAATTATAAATATAAAAAATTTAATGTTGTTAATAATTACAAACAGGGCTACGCTTGTGAATTCACTCAGAGAACTCGTCGTTAGCTATAATATGTAATTTGGTGAAGGCACTTTTAATTAAATTAAAAAAAAAAATCGAATAAAAATTAACTGCAAATGCTTTTAAGTCAGGTTCATAAATAAATTCTTAAAATTCTAGAATATTTAATGTTTAATGTATGGATATGACGTTTTAATGATTTCGTAACGACATACTAATTGGATGATGAATTGTGACATTGAATTGATGTCCGATAATCACATAAACAAAGATCAGAGGCTGCGATTGAATCCTTGACAGATTATGGACGGGGTCTCTTGTGAAAACAAGTTAATATGATTAGGGTTCGGTGGAATTTTACTAGTTCGACAGTAAATTTCGGTGAAGTTAGGTTTATATGAGGTCACATAATTTTTTGTACTAAACTTTATGATAAACAAGTTACTTTAAAAACGAACACACACAAAAAACAACAAAGACAAATTCGCAACCTGTCACACTGGGACTTAACATAAACATGCGAAATGCGGTGAGTAGCCGCTGCCAACTACTATCGTAGGGTCAGTCAGTCATAGTAAAATTTCAGTCATTAAATTAACAAGGTTCCAGGAACCTGTTAGTGCAGAACCGTAGCCGGGTTCCAAGCATATTGAAAGCACTCAATGCTCATGCTGCAATGTCCATTATCCATTTGATCTATTAGAAGATGGAAGGAAGGATTTAATGCATCAATTTCAGATTATTAGTGAGAATGTATGCGAAAATGTAACATTTTAATTTAATGTTTATTTTCTATTATCGAGTGCAAGGTATAGAATAGTAATGTGTTTGTAGCTGGTTGTTAGTACCGTTTTAATAAAATTTAAATAATACATTAAATGTGACCTAACCACGTTTTTAAAAAATTACGTTAAAGTTCTTAGTTCAAATTGAAAATTAGCTTACAAAATTCTACAAAAACTTCACAGTTCCTTAAAACTGCAATTAAATTTATATTTTAATTAATTTTTTTCAACAGAATTCCTTCAAAACAAGAACTGGCCGAAGGAAATGTCTAAAAAGAGTCGTAAATTATATTTTTTCTTTGATTCTAATTTGCATTCAAGGCCTGGTCGTAGTTCGACCGGTTTTGGTTTAGTTTTTAAACTATGCGCAGATAAACTTTACAGTATAATTAATCGATAGAACGATGGTAAATTTTAATAAATAAATTGGATCCTTAGCTTTAAATTAAAAGCAAGTTGTGTTTTATTATTTACTTGTCTTTTGAACTGATTCCAATTTCATTAAATTTATGGTAACAATATAAAGAAAGACAATCAACAACCACAATCTTATAATACTTCAATAAGAAGGTCCATGTGGCACAAAGGTGTAACAGCTGATTGCTACGCCACAGGTCTCAGGTTCGAATCGCGGCGGGTGCGGAACTTTGTGTTATTTGCAAGACGCATTGTTTCGCTTACCGGTCATGGATGTGGCATTCTTATCTATGTAGTATATATTTCATATCTTTGCTAAGTACCTGCAATAGAAGGTTCTATAATCTTACTGCAGAGCTGAGTCATGGTATGTGTGATATGGTAATTATTACTACAAGGAGTTGGAATACGACTTTGAAAACAATAGTAGTTACTTTTGGACTATTCCAATCGCCTATGCGATGGTTTCAAAAATTTACTTTTAGACTATGAGCCGTTTTCGAAAACGTATTTTTAATACGACGTTTACCTACCTTTCTTTTCTTCGATCTGGTCACCCATGAAGGTTCTAACTGTGTATCATGTTTCAGGGTGTACCGCAACCTTTACAAGAATGACCGCACGTTCCGTCTACTGTACGTGCGTGGACACACCAATCTGTCCACCTACGTCATCGGCCTCGCCGCCGGCTTCCTTGCCTACAGCGTGCAGAAGAACAACGTGCAAATAAACAAGGTATCTTTTTTTGGATTTCTAACTTTATTATTGGCCTTCGCAGCGTTACCGGACTAACCGAGCGGCGAGTGCTTCCATGCGTTGACGCCCTCAAAACCGGGCAAAACAATTTGTAAAATAGTCAGAGTAGATATTGGACTACAGTTCAACCTTGGCTCATGGTAACACGTATGATTCTTCTTTACTGTAATCTGTTTCGTGTGTAAAAAAGAAACGCCTTTAGGCTGGGAGGCAACAACCCTTGTACCCCAATGGAACAGGACGTTGCAAATGTGAGGGTTTGCATAAGCTCGTCCGTAAATTGTTCCCTCCCCAAGTCAAACTTCGCGAACACTATTATAATCATATTTTGAAATAATTCACACGAATTGCTTTATTCCCAAACTAAGCAACTGGCTTGTACTATGGAATTCTTATCAACAATATACAGAACATAAA
Organism: Choreutis nemorana; assembly: GCA_949316135.1. Lineage (NCBI taxonomy): Eukaryota > Metazoa > Arthropoda > Insecta > Lepidoptera > Choreutidae > Choreutis > Choreutis nemorana. The sequence continues at coordinate 1,039,407 of OX438614.1, forward strand.
AAGAATACAAATATTAGAAAATACCTCAGAGCAGTATAGATTTGTTATGTAGTATGTGCAAATACGAGAATTCAATGTGACTCTTTTTTGTAGAGAGTATGGCGCTACCCATTCTGGGTTCTGTTCCCGGCTGGTGTAGCTGTAATCCTGAGTGGAGGGCTGTTCTATGCTGATGGAGATGAACCCTCGGACCTCCTTCGCGTGACGTACGCGACCTTCTACAAGCCTTTCTTCCAACTTCTCGTCGTCAGCTTGATCTTCGGGTTCATGCTCAAGATCGAAAGTAAGTACAAACACTTTTTTTTGTGATATTTGTAATTATTTTTTACCTGATACTCTATTTTTGTATAGTACCAATTACACCTGGTATATCATCTGCAAATAAGATAACTTCACCGAACAACTCATCATTGATATAGACTAAAAACAAAAATGACCCCAGAACTGACCCTTGAGGCACGCCCATCTTTACATTTGACCTAGATGATGTAACACGACTGATTCGAGCTTTTTGATAACGTTTGTCTGAATAAGATCTCGAATAGCTAAGAGTAAGTGTAATAATATTGAGGTCACCATTGAAATTTATTGAGGAAATAAAGTTGTGAACCTCAGCATAAGCCTCAGCAAAATCTCAAAATACCCTATTAGCATCTATGGTAGGTGGTGATGTAGGTAGTCCTCACGATACCATGTAGTTCGCTTCACTAAGTAAAGTCAGGTGTGGACTGAAACTTGAAAGTACTCACAGGAATATAAGTTTATTTTGCACAGTACACGGAAGAAAGTCACACACACAATAGAATATAGTCAAAGCGATAGAAAGAAGGAGAATATAAAATAAGCGACACAGATTAAGCATCAACATTAAACAAGCGTAAGCGTTAGCGTTAGTCGAAGCCGCGGGAGATAGCAAGCGAGCGAGGATACACGATCTCAGCCAATGCCGCGGGACGACTGGTCAGTGGCGACCGAGCGCCGACGCCCGGCCGGTCGTAGGTAGTAGGTAACACGGCGCGGGCGCATGCACAGCGGAGAACAAAAGGATCGGTTAGTGTGAGCGCTTGCGGTAGGCATTAGGGCTCGTTTACATGCGACTATTGTGTTTATTTTATTAATTATTTTGATTAAATAAATAGATTATATAGACAATTAAATATTTATATATTATGATATGTAAAATAATTATTAGTACTGTAATTAAATAATATAATTTGTTAATTTAATAATATTTGTAATACTGTAAATGTGTATATATATTTATGTTTATATAAAGTATACAAATATTATATATATACGGCTACATCACTCCCCTCCAGAGACCGTCACTGCGGTCGAAAGTGATTAGGGAATCGGACTGTACGTCCGGAACGAGTTATCCGTATAGTAGGATCCGGGTTATCCCGGTTTGTCGGAAGTGCTGGAAGAGAGGAAGTTGGGACCAATGTGGTAGGGGAAGTCGGGTCTACTAGTAGGTAGGCCGGCTTAAGACGGTCTATCGATACTGTGACACTTTTACCTTTGACCAGAATTTTGTATACCTTGTCACCATGTTGTAAAACTTTGTAAGGGCCAGTGTAAGGTGGTTGTAGGGCACCTCGTAAAGCGTCGTCCCTCAAAAATACATGTGATGATGATGCTGTCCTTGTGTATAAAAGTATTATTTTTGTTATGACGAGACGCTGGACTTGGTTGTAATTTAGAAGTCAAGTGTCGTAACCGTGAGGTAAAATCGGTTATATCGGTAGCGTCAGTAGTGGTTGGCTGGAAAAATTCACCTGGAAGACGGAGTGGTTCGCCATACACCAATTCGGTCGAGGATGCTTGTAGGTCTTCCTTAAACGAAGATCGGATGCCAAGCAATACTAGGGGAATAGTGTCAACCCAATTACTGTCAGCGTGACACATAATTGCTGCTTTGAGCTGACGGTGGAATCGCTCCACTAAGCCGTTGCAAGATGGGTGGTACGCGGTAGTTCGGCGATGTTTAAATCCTATCATTTTTCCAAGATATTGGAAAAGCGTGGATTCAAACTGCCGTCCGCGATCAGTGACAATATCTGTTGGACATCCAAATCTGGATATCCACGATATCAAAGCCTTGCCCACCGTTTCGGCTGTCATATCAGTCATTGGTGTAACTTCTGGCCATCGAGTAAAGCGATCTACCGCTGTAAAACAATAACGATAGCCTTGAGAAGGTGGTAGTGGACCAACTATGTCCACGTGAACGAAGGCAAAACGAGCTTTGGGTAAATCGAAGGTGCCTAGAGGTGCAGACACATGGCGATGTACCTTAGCGCGTTGACAAGCAAGGCAATTTCGTGACCACTCACGACAGTCCTTGCGCATCCCAGGCCAGACGAATCGATCAGCCACTAGTTTGGTAGAAGCATTTACACCAGCGTGGCTGAGGCTGTGAAGGCAATCGAAGATTTTCTTTCGAAATTGCCTGGTGACAAAGGGCCTAGGAGTTTGTGTACTCACGTCACAGTATATTTCAGCATTGCATTCAGGAATGAGAAGCTTCGTTAAACGGAGTGACAATTCACCGTTAATAAATTGCTGAAGTTCCTGATCTGCAGTCTGAGACTCGGCGAGCATTTTGAGGTCGACTGGTGTTTGCAGTTCATCGACACGAGACAAGGTATCTGCTACGACGTTGTCTTTGCCGGAGATGTGTCGAATGTCGGTCGTGAACTGCGAAATGTAGTCGAGGTGTCGGTACTGACGAGGCGAACAGTTGGGTTTACGTTCGCTGAAAGCGAAACTGAGTGGCTTATGGTCAGTGTAAATAACAAAATGCCTGGCCTCTAGCATGTGCCGAAAGTATTTGATACTTTCATGGATGGCCAGGAGCTCGCGGTCGTATGGTGAGTATTTTTGCTGGGATGGGCTTAACTAACGTGAAAAGAAAGCTAATGGTTCCCAGTCACCGTCCTTGTATTGCTGCAAAACTGCACCCATAGCCAAATCAGATGCGTCTGTTACCAGAGCAACTTTGGCCTGATAGTCTGGGTGTGCGAGTAATGCAGCATTTGATAGGTTTTCTTTGCACTGTTCGAAAGCTAAAAGTGAATCACCGTGAAGGTTCACGGGATGCGATGCTTTTACCGAACCAGTGAGAAGAGCATTTAGTGGTGCTTGAATCAAGGCAGCGTTTGGTAAAATCGTCTGTAGAAGTTAAGCATTCCTAAGAAACGATGTAACTCTTTGACAGTCCTAGGGGAAGGGAAATCACCTTGGATTGTAAAGGTTTTGTTCCACGCTCCGAGATGTGATAACCTAAAAATGTTACCTCACTGGCTCCGAAGACACATTTTGCGGTGTCGACCAGTATGCCATACTGCTTCATGCCGGTGAAGAGTTGATGAAGGTGGGACTCGTGCTCTGCTTGGGTTTTGGAGAACACCAAAAAATCATCCAAATAACAGGTATAATACAAATAATAGGTAAAATCCAAGCCCCTCGTCATCTCGTCTACAATCCTCTGAAATGTTTGACCAGAATTACGAAGTCCAAAGGTCATGTACGGGAATTCGTATGGGCCAAACGGTGTAGTGATGGCGGTTTTGCAAATATCGTCCTTAAAAACAGGTATCTGGTTGTATGCCTTAACTAAATCAATTGTGGAGAAGACTTTACAACCAGAAATATTGTGAGCGAAGTCATGGATGTGCCTAATGGGATAACGGTCCGGGATGGTCCGTGCATTAAGCATCCTGTAATCGCCGCAAGGCCGCCAGCCGTTATCTGTTTTGGGAGCTAGGTGAGGTGGAGACGCCCATGGACTCTCAGATGGACGTGCAGTACCATTGCTTAGCATAAGCTCGAACTCCTTCGTAGCAATGTTGAGCTTATCTGGGGCAAGTCTACGGGCAGTGCTGTAAATAGGTGGTCCGGGTGTGGTTCTAATGTGGTGTACCGTGTGGTGTTTAGGTGTTACCAGTGTGCCTGACGGACGTGTAATTTCTGGAAACCTTGACAACAGATCGTGAAACCTCGTATCACCTGTAGAAACTTTAACAGAATTAATATTAGTTCTAGCTAATGAAGCACAAGCGGACAATGTGGTGGTGTTATCAATAAGGCGTTGGTTACGAACATCTACGATTAAATTATAATGACTAAGGAAATCTACGCCTATGATTGGCTTAGTTACATCAGCCACCGTAAATCGCCAAGCAAAATTGCGCCTTAAGCCTAAATTTAAATTTAATTCGACATAACCAAATGTAGCGATGCTCGTCCCATTGGCCGCGCACAGCTCGAAGTCCGTTTTGGCTCGTCGATCACGAAGTGCAGTTCGAGGGTAGACGCAAAGGTCACTGCCAGTATCCACCAGGAACTGGGTATTCAAACTGCTACTCATCCATAATCCAGCCTCTAGAGCTACATATTTTAAAAAATATACCAGCAGGGCTAGAACATTCGGATTCAAAAGACGCGAGACTGACATAAAGTCGCAAGATATAAGCTAGCTCATCTTTTTGCACTTGTTTTGATAGGGAGAGTATCTCGTCTCGCAGGCTATCGCGTTTAAGCGTGATGTTCAGCTCATAGTCATAAATTTGTATTTGCATTTCCTACCGTATTGTTACAGCGGTGTACCGCGCGGTATGTGAGTGGCGCGGGTGGACATGGTGTGGACGCGCGTCCTACGCTGGATTCCTCCTGCATACTATCTTCCAAAGAAGTCTGGTCGGCTCCATGACCACGCCCATCAGGATGTCGGATTACTTCGTGGTAAGTAACAAGTCCTTAAGACAAAATTCCTTTCCAGCAAATATTGAAACGTCCTGCTTAACAAAAACCAGAATTTAAAAATGAATTTTCTTCTGCATTGTGTTAAAATAGCTTTTTATTTTCTGTCAGGGTTTTGTTTCTTCTTCTTTCTTCGTAAAAGTCAACGACGTCCCAGAGATTTCTTGAACTCTTTTTTAGCTCGCACGAACAAACGTAATCGCTAACAGAAATATTCCGAAACTATACATTATTTTTTTGTGGAATTGCGGCTTATGCATTCCCCCCTGGCTGTGGTGAATCTTACGGGAGGGCATGTGGGGCTCTCTATTTACTGGGCCTACCCACTAAAGCCACTGGCGTCTACCGCGATGCCATGGGGGGGCATTATTGAGTTGACCAGTGCCAGATTATCCATTAGGCGATTTAGGCAACTGCCTACGGACTTTTTAAATGTTCTCTCTAATAGTTCGGCTAAACTGATATGTCACAATCAACTTTTCCGTGATACCCTTGGTATTTAGGTCCATAGGTTAAGGTGACTGCTTAACATATGCTTTTTTGCCACATTAGTGGTAGAAAAAGAAAACTATAATGTCAAACAAAACATATCGAATTTACCTTTTCTTAAGGTCTTCCTCTTATTTCTTTTGATAATATTCGTTGCGGGTCCCAAGACAGTCGGTAGGGTGTTCGATCACAGCCTGTGCTTCATTGCACAGCTGCATTTTTCATTGATTCTAGAACAGGCGGGTAATCTCAAGTTACGAGTATATGAAAGTTATATTTGGAATAATTGAAAATTTTTGACCGCCTACTGCAGACTTTTCTTTAGAACTATTCTTTGTAATGTTAAGTATACTCGTAGATAATGAGACGTTAATAATAAATACAGGTTGTTATAATAAGGAGGTTTCATAACTTGTACTAAGGCTTTAATTGTTAATTAAATCAAATGAGTTCAGTTTATTTTATCGTAATTAGAGCACTTAAAGAGTAGAAACAAATAAAAAAAAACGATTAAATTCTATGACTTCCATAACATGGAACAAACAAGATTAACAACTTAATTTTATTGAATTACATCAATAATCATGTTTTTGCTCTAAATCTACTGAATTGGTATTAATATATTTGGGAAAAGATAAATCATTGATTTTTGGGAACTTAAGCACTGCGTCTTTTCTATCGAAATGCAATTTTGATTTTTTTACTACCGAATCCCAAGACGGTTAGTTCAGTTTTAACTTCGCTTTATACTTTTTTTTTCATTTGACTAATTGGAGGTATATTTGGGATACAAGACACTTGAAAGATTTTCCCAAATTATTTGCTGACATGCTAGTTAAAAAAGCAGAGTAAAATTGAATTAATCTCAAACCCATACAAATGCTATTTATCTATGGTTTCACAATACTGAGCTATCTATCGATAATGCGTGGTATTTTTGACGTGTCCATTTTCCTTTCAGTTCTACTTATTGGCTGGCACGATATTACTGTCGTTTGTATGCGGAGGATTGATATTTATATTCGTGGAGTCCCCAATGGCCGTCTTCTTCAAGACTCTCCTCGAAGGGGGGAACAAAAAGAAGAGAAACGAAGAGAACAACACGAAAATGTAAATATATTGCAGTCATATTGCAGTAAATATATTTTATAATGACATTAATTTAAAAAAAAATCCAAAAAAAATCAAGAATAAATATTCATTGTCATTCTGACAAAGTATCTTATGATTTATCTTAATTGCGCAACATTTATGATCGAAAACAAAGGTGAAAATAATTAATTAAGGAATGTATATGCGGCTGCACAACAACCAACGCTGTTTGGACTTTGTACCTCAATAGTACAGCATATGGATTGGTATTGAACTTTTATTTTTATTTTTTATTAATGACCAGGCAGGCATTTGACCCCAAACCCGCCTGATGTTAAGCGGCAATGAGGTCTAAGGTGGATCATGCCTGCCTAGGAGAAGCCTATTCACTCTTGCCTTAAAGAGGCCCAAGTTATATTGGTCAGGAAAGACATCGGCAGTCAAAGAATTCCACTTTTTCGGTATAGTTTGATGCGTTTGACGTATGCATTTCTCAGAAATTTTATACAGTGTATTTTTTTTTTTAATATTTCAAGACAACGCATTGTTAACATATCACAAAAATATTTGCTCAATTTAATTAGTTTTAATTAGATGTTAAATAAAATTGCCATCAACGTAGTTCTTAGGTACGAATCCCATGGTTTTCATTAAAAAAAAAACTGATATATTAAGAGCGCAAGGGATAAAAAAAGGAAGTTCGTTTACTGAAATAACGTGATATCAGACTTTCTCTTTACTATTAAGTGATAGTGTATTTTCGTTAAAAATCTAAAAACAAAATTATATATTATGCAACTGCAAATGTTTTAGAATAAATTCAAATGCAAATATTTCTATTATTTTGTACATATTTATATGCATTGACTATTTTGTCTGTTTGTTAACTGTTACATGACATGTCAAATATAACAAAACAAATAGTCACGACAAAATCAAACAAAATGTAGTCTATAGTAACCTGGTTAGTAAGGTCATTTTGACGAAGCGAAAACCACTTTAACCTTTTTCTTTCCCCCAGTCCTTTTCCCCCTAACCCTTTTTCTCCACTTCTTTTACCTCTATCCCCTCTTACTTACTCCTTACTCCTTATTTTCCCTACCCTTCTTTTTCTCATCCAAGCCTCACCTCCATTCTCTCAAATCTCTAAATCTCTTTTTCTCCTCCCGTCTCATTCTATTTTCCTCTTCCAAGCTCCACTTTCATTCTCCCTAATCCTTTATTTTTCCCCTCCCCTCTCGTTCCTTCTTTTCTTCCTTTTATCACTTGCCCCCACTGCATCGTACTGTAATGCACAGAGCATGCAGCGCAATAATCTCACCACTTGTATCATTATAATTTGTAAAAACTGTGGTACTTTTAGGATATTAAAATTAATCATTCATATTTATTTAAGTTGGCTTTAGATGACTTGCTAAACGATTCATGTTTTTTATTGTCATCAATATTGTGCCAAGTTTTATTGATATTAGTCAGGTTTATAAGAATAAGTAGATTAAAATTTGTAATAGTTCAAAACAGGGCAGAATTGTTGCTTTATGGCATTTTATTGTAAAATAAAAGTACATTTACAGAAGTACAATTTAAACTACAGTATATCAGTTGGATGCAATTTATTATTCAAATTCAAACTTAAATCGTTTATTGCTTGTCTCGTTAAACTCTCCCTGCCCCTGGGGTAATAAAATGCGAGAATAGAACACCGCATACCTCTATCCCTGTCACACTTACAGGACTATGGAGGGCGTAGTGATGCACCAGTATGGTGTCCAGTACTATACTATGAAAAGATATGGAATGAAAAATAAAAAGAAAAGTATGCTGTTTATCGTTAATTGTCACATCCTAGTATCTAGATTATATGACCATCAGGGGCAGCGAGTATTTCAACACAAGTATAACATAATATTACTAAAAAATATTTACTTGTAAAATTTGTAATAAATGAACAATATATCTTTATAAATAAAAATGAAAAATTACGAAGCCATATTACTTTAGCAAGCCTTTAGAGTCAACTTTACGACTTTAGTTTTAAGTAAACAAATGCTTGCCTTTTGTAATTATAAATAAATTTGGACTGGAATATACGAATATTGTTTAATTTGTTACACTCTCCCTTTTTGTGTAAATTGATATATGATTACATACACAACCGGGGGTAAGACAAAGTCTAACAAAAACTAAAAGGTACAGTATTTCATCTCATGAAGAATGAATTCTCAAGAACGTTCGACTGAAGTTGGAGCCGAGACAGGAGAACGTAGACTTGGTATGGTGTCGGGCTCCTGTCTGTGTGAACTGGCGCTCTACAAAGCGTAAGGACAAGTGCCTGTCTCTATCTCCGGTCTCGGTGTCGGTGATCGGTTGCGATCGCATCTCCAACCGCCATATTTAGTTTTAAATTAACATTTTACAGTACAAACAACCAGATGGAAAGTGAAACCGTATATTGACGTGGCGATGCCCTGACGTCTGGAACGCTACATGCACAAAGCAAACAGCAAGCAGGTTCGGTTAATAACACTGGCTCTCCAATCCTTCGAACCGAAACACAGCGAACTGCTTCACTTTGTAAATAGAAAGGAGGGTGGTACCAACGCAGACGATCTCACACATAAATCTACCACATGTTAAACACATCCATTACACTGCATACTGATTGTTTCAGTGTGTGTAACCTCGTGTTTGCTCAGTATAGAGTTTACGCACACTAGAACGATATGCATGTGGTCAAATCAATTTTTAAATGGTAAATAAGGACCATCCTTTTCAACTCATTTAGGACTTGTACTAACCCCTGTATGTGTTTATGTGCAAGACATATTGTTTCGTTTACCGGTCTTAAATGTAGCAAGTATTCTTATCTACGTAGTTGATACCATATCTTTGCTCTGATACAAGATTATATCTTATTTCAGGGCTGAGTTAATGTGTGTTTCGTGATTACTACTATTATTTTACATTAAATGTTTTTGTGGGATTTGTAGAACCAGAATTTCGTGTAATTTATTTGATACAAAAGTATGCTGTCAAACCAAAATAATAAAGAAGTACGAAAAAAAATAGTTTAATTAAGGTCTCCTTTAAATGGATTCGTTTTAAAACGAAAAAAACAAAAGAGAGCTCAGACACAGGAAGGCAAAAACGAGATCAAAACCGTCCGACCGAGTCGTGTCCTTAGAAATTAAAAGTTGTTTTTAACAAACAAGAATGTCAACAGTAATTATAATTAAACAAAAATCAATCAAGGTATCAAGGTACTTGAGTGAGCAAGTTTAAACTATCCGTTGATTTTCGTAGCGCAGTGGTCCTCCCGACAAATGTGACACGTAAGGTCTAAGGTTCGGATCGGTATTTGTGTGATGGCTATGATTTTGGGTGGGTACGAAGTAGCTTTCTATGTAGTTACTTTTGTTTTATTAGAAAAATAATTTTAAGTTATTTTTGTCCAATTTTATTTTAATTAAATTATATTTTCAAAGTCAAAGTTAAAATGTTTTTTATTCGAATAGACTAAAAGTAAGTACTTTCAAATCGTCATAATTATTACTATAATCAGTTGCGGGATGCTGTTTCTGCGGGGATAAATTCGCTAAGAAACCTTCGTAGTTGCTTTTATTCAATATTCAAATATAATAATTTTCTAATGCAACTTATAATTTATAAAACATTTTATCTTATTATAAGTTAAGCCTTAATTAGTTTAAATATCTGACAAAATTTATGCTTTGCGGAAAGGGGGATGTTGCCGCGAAAAAAGTACAGAACAAAAGAAAAGAAAAGAAATATACAGAACAACAGGGCTTTTTACGTGTTTTGTTATAATGTAAGTCATTTCACATATAATTTAAAAAAAAACCCTGACATTTTCCGGCCGCATTCCCCGTGACCAAAAGTCCTGACATTTCAGGAAAATTCCTGAAGTGTGGTAAAACTAGACTCACTGAATACTTATTTACCAATATAAGGAAAATAAAATTAATACTAAAGACAACGAAAATAATTATTGTAAACATTTCTGACAAGACATTGTTTCAATTTACATGATTAATGATCTTAATGTGGAAAATCTGTTTAGAAGTTTACGTAGGAAATTATCAGTTATTTATTTTTTTGTAAATTTTTTAAAACGTCAAACAGATATCAGGAGTTTTGGCCTGTCTCCTCTGAAAGTTAAAAAAAATATCCGCTATGGACAGAACTAGTAGAAGTTGTGCAACTTATTGAAACCCATGACAATAAAAACGGAAATGTAACCCCGTACATTGCAGAGAAAACAGTCTATTACATACATAATTTTTTATTTAGAGATATTTCATCACAAACGTTGTTCGAACGAAAACAATCAGTGAGCAAAGTTGTTAAAGATCACTGCCAATTATAAATAAATTACCATAAATAACATGTTATAGGAAATTATATATTTTAACCCGGCTCACCTAAGGACTAACGTAATCAACACTTGAACTGTAATTTTATTATTTGTTCTGGTATGACAACAACTTTGAAATCGAAATAATTATGTTTTAGAATGGTAAATTTGAACAACCTAAACGTTATACAGGTGGTAGATATACGTGAAAGATCGTCTGCGTCGGTACCACCCTCCTTTCTATTTACAACGTGAAGCAGTTCGCTGTGTTTCGGTTCGAAGGATTGGACAGCCAGTGTAATTACAGGCACAAGAGGTAATAACATCTTTAGCTCTAAATTCAATTCGTCAATTTTGTTTATTCTACCAACGCTTCAGAATGCCTGTCTACTGGGAAGAATCCGACAAGAAACCTCTGTAGTTGCTCTTTTCAATACCATAAATAATATAGGCGGTGCTCTTGGCGTTCCAGACATCAAAGCATCGTTGTGTCAATAGGCGGCGGTATCACTTTCCATCAGGAGAGCCCTCTTCTGAGCCCATAATATTGTATAAAAAAACAAAGTCGAGTAGTTTGTCACACTTTAATTTGATTAGTTTCAAGTATTTTTTATTATTTTAAGAAATTTTCCTAAACGTTACTTAAATATTTTTGATTAATATCATCACCATATTGAGATGACATGATTGTCATCAGCTACAAGTCCACTGTTGGACAAAGCATCTCACTAATGGTTTCAATGAGATAGATCCTGTGCCGCTCGCATCCAGCGTCTCCCTGCAGCCCTAAAAAGATTGTCCGTCCACCTCGTGGGCGTTGTCCAACACTACGCATACGCCCGTGGTCGCCACTCGAGATCCTTTCTTTCTTCCAGGGGTAGACAAGTTACACAATAAAAAGACAACAAGCGGGTATACAAATGCTTCGTTAATTGTTTGTTGTTATTCATTTTGTGATTTTAATGTTTATTTGTGATTTAATTTTTCTGCTTTGTTCAGTTTCCACTGATTGAAATTAATTGTTAAACTTTATTGGTGATTGTATTATTCGCTAAATTAAATGAAAATATGAAATTGTTGGTTTCCTAAATAAATAAAAACATACGTTATGCTTTTGTATGCTTTTAAAATGAAAGCTACTAGACATTTTTTACCTCTGATTTTTGAAGAATTTCATTGTTTTGTACTAAAATAATGAGTATATGGTATTATTATAGTATTTTTTTTTAAATTTAATGAGTAAATAGTATTTTTTATAAAATCTATTTTAATTAAGTTTAAAATAATCGCAATGAACTTTTGCAATTATCACATGATAATTGCATTTTTATGACAGGTTTAAATATTTAATGATAAGTAAGTTCATATTTATTTTAAAATTTCATTCGTTATGTTAATTTAAGTTTACAATTTTGAACTTGTTAGATATTAATTTCATGCACAGTTGAAACGTTTTGATGTCAAGGTTGAGATTGTAAATTCAAGTTTAAATACTTTGAAGGCTGTTTAACACTATTGTAACCAGTTTCTTGTAGTTTGAACTCTCACTAGAATCCATTAATTTGATGCCGTCTTTTTACTAATTTTCAAATCAAATTACATTTTTTCATCGCGGATTTTTTACGTGCTTTAACCGAACGACCCGACAGGTCGAGGGTTCAAGTCTCGGATTGCCGTACATTGTAGCTGCTATATTCATCATTGAGCCACGATAGTGGCGACAGATTCGCAACCTGTCATTGGGACTCAACATAAACATGCGCAATGCGGTGTGTCAAACCTCTGCTTACTCCTCTCGAGGAATTAATTACGGCGTGAGTTTATGATGTGTTTATGTATTTTTTTCATAATTTATTTTTATTTCATTAGCACATATATTTCATTAGCATGTCTCAGTTTGTCGAGGAAAACTAAATATTAAACTCAATATTAAGAATAAACCAAAAAACTAAAGTGTAAATAGCAGAAGTTTTTCTATCGGGTGGAATTGCATATTATCTCCCTTGTACCTTAGGGAACTATATACTTTTTCCTCGTAAAACTGGCCAGACAAGCTCTGAAATACGCTGGAATACCAGGCACCTAAACCCCTCACAGTAAAAACACAACGAGTGATCGCCCTAATGCTTAAATATGTCAAGGTTCAGGGCACACCCGCCACTTTGTCCCACCACTGCAACTCCTGTTCACCAACATCAACAGTGGCGTCGTTTGTAAAGTAACCGTTGTGCAATGAAGCACAGGCTACGTGTACTGACAAACTACCTGATGTCGCGTGTTCCACAAAGAATTCAGTTAAAATAAATAAGAGGAAGTAATAATTAAATATTTTTTCACAAACTTCATGAACTGTGTACAGAGGTAACAAAAGATATTACTTAACGACATCTGTGTCGCAGTGGTAGCGCAGCTGACTGCTATGCGAAAAGTCCCGGGTTCGAAACCCGGCTGCGGCGGAATTTTGTTTTATTTGCAAGTCGCATAGTTTCGATTACCAGTCTTGGATGTAGCATTCTTATCTATGTAGTTTATACCATCTCGTTGCTTAGTGATACGTGCGATACAATATTCTTCAATCTTAGTGCAAGGCTGAGTCAATGCGTGTGTCGTGATGTGGTTAATAGGTATAATACGTAATTCTCAATTTTTTTAATACTAGCCTTTGCTCGCGTCTTCTCTTTTCATACTTTGCGAAAAAGTGCCGACGTCTACTCTAAAACTTCATTCTAAATGTATATGTCAATAAGTTTTAATTTCTCCATGATTATCAAACTCGCAACCGACAAAAGTCAGTTACAAATTTTAGTTGACAAACATGTCATTTTGTACGTGATATTGACGTTTGAAAACTGAAATTTCAATTTCGTGACTGGTTGCGAGTTACATTATCATGGATTGATGGGTAGTTTCGAATATCTCTTACAAACACACTGCCACTTTTACTATAAATGGACTGCCTTGAAAAATGCAGGAAGACTTTGAAAATAATCTTGCGTGTTATCTACGTCGGTAACGTCAAGGATTACCTTTTTTTTTTGGTTCGAACTAGTTTTTTCATGCATTTTTATGTTTCGTAACCAGTCAAGTCAGTTTGGTGAGGATTTTTATGAAAAAATATATGATAGCCCGTAGGTTTTATTTGGCAGTTTATCGCAGTTTTAGAATGATAATTGTCATTTAATTCATTTAAAAATGTTATCTAGACCTTTTGGTTTTATGTAGGAAATCTTCTAAACTACACAATAGATTAAAAATAAATTTTTTGAAAGCGTATTTTCAGGGTAGACACAGGCTGTTTAGTGCGGTGTCTGAGGGTTCCCTCTATCACATCACTACGTGAGTCCGACATACTCCTTCGGTCCCCCCGGGCTGGAGGAGATCCATGAGGATTTTACCACGCAAAACCAATTAAAAATTCACAATTGAAAACGTGTGGACGTGGTAGCTCAGTTTGTTACGTGCTTTGGTTAACTAAAAATGTATTTGAACTGACCAATCCGACCCGACAGGTCGAGGGTTCGAGTCTCGGGCTGACGTTCATTGTAGCTGCCACGTTCCTCTTTGTCTACGAATAGTTGCGACCGATTCGCTACCTGTCACACTGGGACTCAACATAAACACGCGAAATGCGGTGTGTAACACCTCTGCCTACCCCTCTCGAGGGATTAATTACGTTTATGTTTATGTGTTATGAAATTTAAAAAAAGAGTTCAAATGAATTATTGGACGCAAAAGAAAAAAAAAGTTGACATAACTTGTTTAGAATTAGCAAAAACTTGTTGACACTTGTATTTTGACGAAGGTAGGAAAAGTGACGTGCATAAACAAGTTTTTATATATCTCCCATGAATCCATGGCATATGTCGATTTGACGACCTCGGTGGCGTAATGATGAGTAATCAACTGACTGCTACGCTAGAGGTTAGGGGTTCGAATCCCGACGAGAGCGGACTTTGTGTAATTTGCAATACGCACTGTTTTGCTTACCGGTCTTGGATGTTGTATTCTTATCTATGTTATTTATTCTATATCGTTACTTAGTGCTTGCGATACAAGATTATATTTTAGTGCAGGGCTGAGTCAATGTGTGCGTGAGGTTATTATTATTTGATTATGATAGGAAGAAGATTAATTTAGATAAAAAACTTACATTTTAAATATATGACATTCATACGCCAATTGATTGGTTGAACATAATTGTCTAATTAATGCAACTCCACCTGTAAATGCATTTTCATGTATGCTCATGAATAAGTATGATTGGTTTTAATATAGAACATGCTTAGCTGAACATAAAATAGCTTTCTTTGTTAATTTAGAGCTCATTTTCTATTAAAACGTTGCAAATTAATTCATTACCACACAATAAGTGTTGCAGTATAAAAACTGTGGCAGTGTCGTGAATTAATCACCGTGATTGTGGGAGAAAAGGAAGAAAATGCGAGAACTGCGCACCTCAGTGAGGGTTCCGTTTATTACGCTAGATGCGCTGGATTTTTGATCATCAAACCACAATTACTCATAAGGAAAATTTGCTCAAGCAAAAACAGCTAGGATATGTAAGTAAGTAAGAACTTTATTACAGTGTTTTAACAAGAAATATGTATTACCTTAAACGATTACATTAAGATGCTGTGTTACAACCATGAAAGGGTATGCAACTCAGCACTGTGTCAGCTCTTACGAGACCGAAGCTAATCTTCCTTTGCACCCCAATTGATTGAATTTTGTTGATATGTCTTTGAAGCTGTGATGGAATTGAAATAACCTTTAAGTTCACAGGCAAATATCTAAAGTCACAGCTAGGGCATGTAAAAACTTGGAGGTAATTATGAAACCCTTTTTTTTCAATTTATTTATTTTATTAGGTTTACACAACAGGTGACCTTCAAAAATTTTGCAATATACAGTGATCAATTAAATGTATAACACTAGTATGGGACAAAAAAACATGTACACACACCATGATATAAGTTCTCACACAGACAAAACCTTACAAAAACAGTAGAAATAATGGTAATTTAATTTACTTCTCGGCTAAAAATATCTGTTTTTCAGGGAATTTCAAAAAATAAATTCTGAAAAGTATTCAAATTAAAAAAAAAAAAAAACGTTTTCTAGAAACAAAACACCAAAATGTTTGTATTTTTTTTTTTAACTTAGTCACCGTTAATTTTTAAGCAAAAAAACTTTATAAACAAGATTGGATCGTTTATTTTAAAAAATGAAATTCATCTTTCATAATAACAGACTACCGATACGACCGATGTTATTACGTTATCTGTGTTGTTTTGTTGGATATGTCAAAACAGCTTCTCAATGTCGTTTGAGATGGATGACCTAACAAAACCTATAATGATCAATTATTTAATTAAACTCCATAACCCATGCAATTGCAAAAACTTCGTTTTGGCTGGCTATAGAAATTATTTTCTGAACAAAATTTAGCATCAAAATTCAAAGATATCGCTGAGATTAAAAAAAGGCAAACTTATACATTTTAATTTATACTAAAAACTAATTACAGATCTCCGTGAGAGGTCGTCTGGGTTGTTTCCAGTCCTTTCTATTTCTGACATGAAGCAGTTCGCTGTGTTTCAGTTCGAAGGAATGCAGAGCAAGTGTAATTACCTTTACCTCCAAGTAAATAGGTTTGTTAATGTAAAAAAAAAACTCTTGTATATTATATTGTTGCTAAAGTTATATCACACTTCCATATTTGTAATCGTTACAGATTCTTCAAGAGAAATTATTGAAGAAATTAAGTTTTTACAACACTTTTTCTAAGCGCTTGCGTAATGCGTTTAATCGACTCAATTGACTTAAATTGGCTTGAAGTAACCTATTCGAATAGTTTTTTTTCTTGTTGCTTTGTTATCGATCCCTTTTTGGGATTCCCTACTTAAGCGGTGCCAACGGAACCCTATTAAAACGTTCACGTTTTTGTCATCAAGCTATTGAATGAACCTTTATAGGTACTCGTAGGTAGGATAGTTTAATTTCTAAAAATGTACTACCCTACTGCTATAATAACAGATAAAAAATAACCATAGGCCATACAGGAAACGTGATTATCTCCTTTTCTTGTATATATTTTTTAATGTCAACGGAACCCTTGGCGTTCAAATTCGACATGCACTTTAGTTACACTTGCATTTACTAAAGCTGAGGTGATATATTTCTTATCCCAGTCCACGTTTAAAAAAACACGAAATAAAATTAAAATACCCAGAAACGATTAAATTCAACGAAAGGTTCATTGTCATACAGATTACCCCAGAGAAAAGGCAATACCGAAACAATGGGGAGTAGGTATAAGGTAAAGGCTATTTATTAAAGATGACAATTTAAAGCAGATACTTACTGATTTTCTAGATTCTATTAGAATAAAACTTATTTTGAGTTTCAGTTTGAGTCAAATCTTTTTTTTTTATGTCAATCCTTCTTCAGCACGCAAATCTGGCCGAGCTTGGAATCAAAACTGGAACGCCAACTCCAAGAAGACAGGTCAGGAATTCATCAGGTGGAGTTTATGAAGAAATTTTGACAGACAAATATTTTTTCTCGTTTTATCAATAAACAGTATTAACGGTAGATAAAAAAATGAAAAGGGAGAACTTTTTCCGGAGTTGGTGAGGGTGCGTTCTATCCGAAAATTCGGCGATCCGCCTGTCAAACAGATATGGCATTAGTGGATTGCGACATTTTTGAATATTCATAAACAGCATAGGCGTTAGTCCGCCTGTGTCTATTGCTTCACAGTTCGATGTTGGAACTGACGTAGATCACACAAGGCATTCCGCTGTGTCCTCACTAAGTGCTAATTTACAACATTAACAACAAAAAAAAAAAACACTTACAAATACGTGATCTAAAATCCAAGTGAGATGTGCTTTGTATAAAAAGTTTTTATCGTTTAAAAATTCAAAATGAAGGGGTTGTTTTTTTCAGTTTTCCTATTTTTCCTCGTAGGGCAATGTTTTGGTGTTATCTATAGATTGAATGGTGAGTTTTTTTTTTTTTTTAAGAAATCGCATTGTAGTGTAAGACCGTAATATTAATTAGATTGATTTTGGATCTTTTGTGATAGTTTAGAGTGATATTTTTTTTTGTTTATTTTGTAATTATAATGGAGATTATTTTATCTTAAGCTCTCTTTGATTTGAATTGTAGACAAGAAGCCAGTTAATATGTTTACAATTAGTTTTAATTATAAATAATATTAACATAAACTCACGCCGTAATTAATCCCTCGAGAGGGATAGGAAGAGGTGTCAAACACCGCATTTCGCATGTTTATGTTGAGTCCCAATGTGACAGGTTGCGAATCTGTCACTGTTATCCGGGCACAACGAGGAACATGGCAGCTGCCTGACCTGACCTGTCGAGTCGGGTCGGTCGGTTAACCAAAGCACGTAACAAACTGAGCTTCCACGTCCTCCGAAATAATATTATAATTTACCTAATTTTGGAAAAACTTCTACACAAGTGTCTAAATGAAGTCTATTTGTACCATAAATAATAAAACGAATCATACCTAAATCTAAAAACCAGCACGTAATGAAAAAAGAACAAACATTTTTGAAAAAAGCAACTACGGAGGTTTCTTGCCGGATTCTTCACCGTAGATAGCTTTCCGAACCGGTGGTAGATAAAAATGATTTGAAAGAAATTATTTTAAGCCTATTTAAATAAAAACATTTTGAATTCGTACCAGGATATTTTACATCGATGGGCTTTTTCTTATTTATCGATGCGGTATCGGTGCGGAATGGGTGTTATTGGTATACGCGGTATCAAAAGCTACTGTTCCATATCAAAAACTAAAAACTTACCGTACCTATCAGGAACGTTTCATTGAAACATAGCGCTTAGCCTTTAACTTTTAAGATAAGTATTGTTACCGCGCATACCAAGAATACCCATTCCGCACCGATCAGGAATCACACAGACAAATCAGGAATCGGGCTACGACTAACTACGGAGGTTTCTCGCCGAATTCTTTCCTGTAGAAATAGCATTCCGACCTGGTGGTAGTTTATAAAGATGATGCGAGATTTAAACATGATATGAAATGACGATTTTAAGTCTATTAAAAAAATGACTTTGAGTCTGAGTCAAATCCTCTTGTTTTCACAAATCTGGCTGAGCCAGGAATAAAATATTTTTCACTGAAAAAGGACACCGCCGCCTGTCTATCTGTAACGCGAAGAGCACCGCCAATTCGTTGTCTATGCAGAGGTAAAGATGCCTCTCGTGCCGGTAATAACACTGGCTCTCCAATTCTTCGTACCGAAACTCAGCGAACTGCTCCATTTTGTAAACAAAAAGGAGGGTTTAACAACCCAGACGCACCTACGCACCTGTAACGAACGCTGGTAAAAGAGTCCAACTCCAAGAAGGTCAAGGTCAGGAGTAGGCAGGGTCTTTAACAACTAACATAATTACTCTGTAACGCCCTGTGGCTCCTTCAACTCTCGAATTTCTATTATTCATTGAACCTATAAAGTATAGCTTACAGATAATCTAGGTACAGGTGTTAGAACTACGTTAGAGATCGTCTGGGTTGGTACCACCCTCCTTTCTATTTCTACCGCGAAGCAGTTTGCTTTATTTCGATTTGAAACTGGCATGAGATGTATTACATCTTTACCTCTACATGGGCAACGCATTGGCGATGCTCTTGACGTTCCAAGCCATCAAGGGCATTGTCATGTCAATAGGCGGTATCACTTTCCATCTGTGAATCGTCTGCTTGTTTGCCTGTAACGTTTTATAAAACTTTACCTGTGTGAGAAGTTTCATCCAGATTTGGTTATCGGTTTTCGCCTGATTAAGGAACAGCAAAATGCTTGATGGCCTCTGTGGCACATTGGTAAACAGCTGACTGCCACATTTGAGGTTTCGGGTTCAAATACCTCTTAAACTTTGTGTTATTTGCTAGACGCATTGTTTTGCTTACCGGTCTTGGATGTAGTATTCTAATCTATATAGTTTATACCATATCGTTGCTTAGTGCCTGCGACACGAGATTCTTAAGACTCACTGTAGGCCTGACAATGTGTGTCGTGATGTGTTTTTTAAATTATTGTCGATTCTGAGTTTCTTATCTAAAATAATACTAACCACATCACGACACACACATTAACTCAGTCCTGCACTAAGATAATCTTGTATCGCAGGAACTAAGCAACGATATGGTATAAACTACACAGATAAGAATACAAAATCCAAGACCGGTAAGCGAAACAATGCGTCTTGCATATAACACAGAGTCCCGCCCCAGCCGGGATTTGAACTTGAAACCTCTTGTATACCAGTCGGCTGTCTACACCACTGCGTCAACGAGGTCGTCAAAAATTAGTATAAAATTGTAGTTCAAATTATAACAAAGAATCATTTCGTGTGTTTTGTTCTATTAAAAGCGTGAAATATAATTCTTGCAACAAGTGGTACTTGTTGAACAACATTTTTTATGGAGATATTAAATAATACGTCCTCGGCATGTTTTTATTTTGAATTAATTTATATCAAAGGTTAAAATATTAACGAAGGATTTATGTATATAGATATATAATAAAAAAATAAAACCATGGAATGTGAAGTAAAAAGATATACCGCGGTTGAGATACCGCGTCTCCCGTGCCTACAATTTGTTTTACAAAAACATTAAGTCAATACAGTTGAAGTCACGGCCAAAAGCTATTTCAATTCTTAATATTATAAAAAGATGACTTGGTATTCTTTTGTTTGTAACGAATAACCTCAAAAACTACTGCACCGATTATTGAAGTTCTCTCACCACTAGAATGGTGCATTTTACAAGAGTAACATGGCTATTTTGTTTTTGAAAATTTATAAAATTTGTCGGTACTGGGCTCATATTATTAATAAAATCATCGATAAAATGTGATTAATTTCTTACTTTTATCTCGAATTTTGGTAATTATCAATTAAATTGGCTAATTGTAAACAATTTTCAATTAATCGCAATTATTAATTGGTATTTCGACGGTAGCTTTTTTTTCTCTTTATTTTATTCTTAATTTTTCTTGAAATTTTATCAATTTATTATTTATTAGTGATAAACTTTTAAAATAATTTTCAAAAATCGATACATTTTTTCTATTGGTTTGATTTTTACTGTCATTTAAAACGATTATTTTAAGAAACAATGAATAGCTTACTACATAATTAATTGAACTGTATGTAAGTTGAATGAAACAGCTGACTTCCATCCAACCAATGTATTGAAACTGTAAAGTAATTAATCAATCATTGCCATTAAACGTTGCAAATTGCGATGCAATTAATTTTTTGCTCCATTAACAAGCGGGTATTTTATTAGTTTTTTTTTAAGTTTTTACAGTTTTCTTTAGATGCTAACCTCCTTTTGACATTGGAATTAATCTATTTATATAAATATTTTTCAAAGATATAATCATCATAATTATTTTATACATTCACTACTGCATGTGAAATGACTAAGAATAAAATATATAAATTCAATTAAAAAGTGCCATACAAAAACTCCAACCAAATGTTGTGGACACTTTGTGAGGACGTTTCCTGTCACTGATTTTGTATCTACAAAATATAAGATCGATGGAAATGAACAAAAATCTTATGAAACACTCCAGCAATTCTTCAATCAAAATCAAAGGACCATTATCCAAAATTACCCCTTCATGCAAGTTATACAAATATTATTTAAATGAATTTCAACTATGTCAGCTTTCGGCTAAGAGTTGGGCTGCGTAACTTAAGATATAAAAAAGTTTTTATATCCGTTACGAACTTAGTAAAAGCAAACAAATGCGTGTATTAGAATTGATGCGTCAATTAATTAGTTTATGATATTCCTAATTAGATACAGCTTTGTAACTTAAACCGATTCCTGACTGACTTTTCATCACAGTTAGATTCAAATTTTATGATGAAAAACAACCTATTTCTTACTTAAGGTTATAAACTACTTGTATAGAAAATTTCATCAAAATCCCTTCAGCTGTTTTTACGCGATTGACTTACAAAATATTCAAGCACTTACATATTTATAATTACTAGCATGCAGTGCGCTAATTGTTACACTAAACTAAAATAAATATAAATCATGACACACACATTGACTCAGCCCTGCAGTAAGTATCGCAAGAACTTGTGTCACAGGAACTAAGCAACGATATGGTATATAATACATAGATAAGAATACAACCAAGCGTAGCGTAGTCGGCTGTTTCACCACTGCGCCACCAAGGTCACCCCAAAAGAACTTTTTAAGGATTGTTTAATTGAATTAAATATAAAATTCAATAAATTTACATCAGAAAACTTCTATTCTGACTATTCAATAGTTTTTTTTATTAAGTTTAGGTACAGGAAATTTCGTACATATAATTTCAAAAACTTGCTTTACAAGGTATCAATTCTTGTTTCACAACAATTTTTTACATGTTGTTGTATTTTAACTATTTCAATGATATATTTAAAGTTTTAATAATGGATAAATTTGCATTGAAAAAACATAAACTATATGTCTTATGGGTAGGTTCCGTTTTTACTACCTTCTATTTATTCTGATAAAGTTCATTGCGGGTCCCAAGGCGGGTAGGGTGCCGGGCACAGCCTGTGCGTCATTGCATAGCTGCATTATACGTTGATTATTGGATCAAAGGACGCCACTGTTGATCCTGGTGAACAGAAGTTGGTGGTGGGACAGAGTGGTGGGTGTGCCCCGATACAAAATAATTCCTTTTTAAATACCCAAAAATGTCAAAATCAAAAAAATCTTTCTCATTCATCTCCATTTTTTTTTGATTTAGAAATAGATTCAGGGATAAGTATAGCGGGTTACATATAATAATAATAAACCACATCACGACACACACTTTGACTCAGCCCTGCAGTAAGTATCGTAAGAACTTGTGTCGCAGGTGCTAAGCAACGATAAGGTATAAACTACATAGATAACAATACTACATCCAAGACCGGTAAGCGAAACAATGCGTCTTGCAAAGAACACAAAGTTCCGCCTCCGCCGGGTTTCGAACCCAGAACCTCTAGCGTAGCAGTCGGCTGTTTACACCACTGCGCCACAGAGGTCGTCAAAAATCCGGGTAATATGCGTCATGGGACGCGTGTATAGTCGATGAACTTAATAGGGTGGACCCGCCCTCCGTGACATTAATTTAGTTGAAGAAAAATTGTTTCCTTATATATTTTATTTATACTGCTAGTGTTGCAAGTGTAAACTCAGGCTGACGAACGGTTTCTTGCCACATTTGTGGGTAAAAAAATACATTTTTTATGACGAATTGTCACAGTTCATATGTCACAGGTCAGCGTCAGGTGTAATCATACATAATCACAACTAACAATAAACAATTTAACCGAGCTCTGAGATCGCATACGTCAGTATAAATTAATTGCAGTGTTTTTCTGTTTGTAGCATGGTTTTTTTTTTTTTTCTTACGGTTTCCAAATATGATCTGAAAAATATATTTTTTTAATACAACTGTTTTTCGCTTTAAGGATCCTAGACCTAGATTATTTACCTGGCTCTTCTACTATTCGGCTCTTTGTTCAACTGTTCCCACAAAAAATACTAATAATATGTGAACTGACCCCGCTGAATTTTACTTGATCCTATGAAACTTCAAGGCTTAAATAGGTTATTTTTGATAAAAGCATAGTCCTTTTTGATAAACAAACACACATGTAAAAGACCTCTGCTGCTACGCTAAAAGTTCTGGAATCGTATCCCAGCGTGGGCGGAATTTTGTTTAATTTGCAAGACGCATTGTTTCGCTTACCGTTCTTGGATGTAGTATTATTATTTATGTAGTTTATACCATATCGTTGCTTAGTTCCTGTGACGCAAGCTCTTACTATACTTAATGCAGGGCTGAGTCAATGTGTGTGTCGTGATGTGGTGTATTGATTAATTATATAGTTTCCTAAATTAATGATTTACTAATTAATCGCCGCGCTCTTTCGTGAAGGCCTTTATTAATCTTAAGTATCTGAAAAACCTATCCTATACGAAGCCAACAACATGTCGTTTCGGTTTCAGCTAGTCAACATGATCGACTTCCACTGACGTACCGGTTCGACTTGTACGATCCTTGCGTCCGGGAGAACGATGGCGTGTACTGCGCTGTTGAGTTACTGCTCGTCTCTGACCAGCCCAGCGAGTACCTGGACTTCATCAGGGTGGGTGTTTTCTTTCTAACATAAAATAATCTCACGCATTCCAATCCCTCATGAAGGGTTGGGAAAGGTGTAACACTCTGCATTTTGCATGTTCATGTTGAGTCCCAGTGTGACAAGTAGCAAATGTATCGCCACTATCCGGGAACAATGAGTAACAAGGCAGCTACAACTTACGGCAACCGGAGACTCTAACCCTCGATCTTTTGGGTCGGGTCGGTCGGTTAACCAAGGCACGTAACAAACTGAGCTACCACGTCCTCAACGTCAACTTCGTTTTCTTTTTACCTGTACAAAGCACATTAGAAGCTTCACATAACTAGTGCAATATCAATCCTTATGCTGTACAACTTAAGAACGGTAAAGAGTCCAAACAGGTTGAGTATCTATGGCCATTTGTATCATTAAGGTAGCAAAGATACAGACAGCCCTGATAAGAAATCAAACGTATGAACAAAGAATACAACACAGCACACATTAAATAAATCTCTCACTAAGAAAATCGTATCACCAATTGAGATTCTTTGAAAATAAGAACCCTGTTAGAAAATAAATTTTGTAAGTCCATTTTTTGCACAAGGAAAGGTCACGCAGACTACGAAATGTTTGCATTTTATGCAATCTCATATTTGTGACTCAAACATGAATAACAAACTACAGTGTCGGATAACTTGCGGGGATTTACCTCCTGCAGAGCTAAAAAGACCGCTTTGGCGATATTTTTCTTGAATAAAAACATGATACATGTGCCAAATCGTTAAATAGTCACTGAATTATCCCCATACTCAGTTCATACTAATCCATTTCATTTACTATTGCGATTGCCTGTTTTACGCATTATAATATGGGACATGCATGCAACACACTTTGGTTATTCAATCAATCTATCGTTAAATGTATGGAAATGGCATATTTACAGTAAAAACGGAGTAAGGACTGATCAATAAACCAAATATTCAGCCGTAACCCATTACGTAGCCTGTGCTTCATTGCACAGCAGCATTTTTTAGTCGTTCCAAAAGGACGACACTTGATTCTGTTGAATAGGAGATGCAGTAGGACAGAGTGGTGAGTGCCCATTGGATATATAAAATAGAAAAAACTTATTTATTCAAAGGAACACCAGCAGTACATGCATTCTACGAACATTCTTCTTAACATTACACATATTTAAATCGTCTGATTTAAGTACCATTACAGGTGGCACAAAACTTAACAATAAAAGAAATAAAATTATTAATTGTAGGTCTTTAACTTGTTATAAATTTATATAACTCTTTTCAGAATTACTCCGAATATAAAACCACACACTTTGACTACAGCCACCTGCAGTATGGTCTGTGTGTCACCAAGTCATGCAAAAACTTCATCAACGGCACCACAGACCTAAAATCAAAAGAAAATGTTCGGGAGACCATAGAAGCCTGCATGAACGACACCTTGTGGAAGGAATACCAGTTGAAGGGCAGGGTCAGCGAGAAGATGTTCTGCAACACGATGGAAGACCACCAGATCGTCGCTGGTATTGGGGATATAGTTGTCGCCATCGTACTGTTTACTATAGTAGGCCTGAACGGAGTTGGGACTCTTTATGAAGTATATTGCGACAAAAAGGAAATAAAGCACCGTAAGTATGAATATATATATATATTGTATTATAGATATTTGGTTACTTCGCCTGAAAGTAAGTGACGAGTTGGCCGGATCACATAGGGAATGAACAAGTGTGTTTCATCACATATGTCAAATTTTTTACTAAGGTGGTAAACAAGCATATGGCCTACTTGATGGTAAGCAGTCACCTTTTTTTCGGGGCACACCCGCCACTCTATCCCACCATTGCACCCATGTTCACCAGGATCAGCAGTGGTGTCCATTGATCGAATAATCAACGAATAATGCAGCTGTGCAATGACGCACAGGCTGTACCCGGACACCCTACCGGCTGTCTTGGTACCCAAAACGAACTTAATCAAAAGCAATAGGAGGTAGTAAGAAAGCGGTTTCAGAGGCCGTACCCTTGTAATAACAAAGGCATCACGAATTGCTCTGCTTTGTCATCTTCACCTGACTAAATGATAGTTTAGTCAAATGCTTAAGTATCTTTAGATTGTTGAGTATTTTAAACATGTCCAGGGAATCGCCTGCTGATGTGTTTCTCAATAATTAAAAATTGGAAGAAGCTGGTGGCTCCAGCGGCAGACGGTCCTGACTTCAGGCTGAAGAGGCTAAAAGGACTCAACGGGATCAAGTATGTTCCTTCTTTTTCCCCAGATATCTTCTATTAATCCATCCATGACAACCTCGGTGGCGCAGTAACTGCTACGCTAGAGTCTAGATTCGAATCCCATCGAGGGTGAAACTTTGTGTTATTTGCCAGACGCACTGTTTCGCTCACCGGTCATGGATGTAGTATTCTTATCTATATAGTTTATACCATGTCGTTGCTTAGTGCCTGCGATACAAGATTATATCTAGTGCAGGGCTGAGTCAATGTGTGTGTCGTGATGTGGCTATTATTATTAAGATATTAGAAAATTACCATTGGTTTATCGATCTTAAATTTGACCTTGGAAATCATCAAACCGTACTAACGTAGTACGATGAGGTTTTTAACCATAATTATAAGGGTCCGAAGCCTGGACTCTTCATTAAGACTAGACGAAGGTGTATAGGGCACTTGGTGTCGAATTTTTGGTAATGGACAAAATAAAATGTACATGTAGTTCTGTCAACACAATTCAGCTATGCTTTGTATTGTTAAACGTTTCAAAGACTATTTGAGAGACAAGGTCTTAGAATAAGTTTTGGCCATATGCTTACTTAGTTTGTTGATTATGTGATTCGGAATCATGCACTCAATTTTAGTCTACGCAATGCTATTTTTTAACGAGCGTTAACGGCAACAGAAAATAAAATACGTACTGACTGACATTATCGCACGCTCGAGTTACGTCATTTCAATACATTTTCTGTAAGCGTTAACGCTTGCTAAATAAAATCATTTGTCTAAAGGGGGCAGTTATCTATAACTGTAACTATTGCTTTTACGGCCAGTTTTTATTGTTGTTTTATTTGTATCAGGAGCTGGTCAACAATGTTCGTGATTTTGGGTCACGCTGCCATGCCTTTCGTCATAGCAGTTGATAACTCCTACGACTTTGAGGAGGTAAGACTACTTTAATTTGATGAATATTTGATTTGGAAACCAGTCTTCAAAAACTTAATCATTAACAAACTTATTTTAAGACAGAGATAACTGGAGTGAAAATTGATTATGATTGAATATTCGTATCGGAATATATCTTTAAGAAATACACCTGTTCCAGTTGTACCATAACGTGCTGTACCACATCATCTTCAACGGGACCCTGATTGTGCAGACCTTCTTCGTCATGTCAGGGCTACTTCTCTCCTTCAACTTCCTCATCTACAGGGAGAAGAAAAACGTTTCCATCAAAGACCTTCCAAAGAGCTTAATACTCAGATATGCCAGGTACAGTAATTACACAAACATTAGAACTGGCAATGATGATCAGTAAAGTTTAAATCTCATTTAGAAGTATAAAGTCTGTAGATGCGACATCTGTTATAACATAAAACACAAACGTAAACTCACGCCGTAATTAATCCCTCGAGATGGGGAGGCGGAGGGGTTAAACACCGCATTTTGCATGTTTATGTTGAGTCCCTGTGTGATAGGTTGCGAATCTGTCGCCACTATCCGGGCACAATGATTAACATGGCAGCAACAATGTTCGGAAACCCGAGACTCGAACCCTCGACCCTCGTGTCGGGTCGGTCGGTTATCCAAACATCTGTTATACATACGCTTTATGTCTTCTGTATACAAATTACCCACATCTTGATATCCTTAAGGAAATCAGAACTCAGGGTACTCTCGTTGACCAAAGAATAGGCTGTCGCAAAGTATAAATAAAGGAAAAAAAAATGGAAAGCCGTAAATTTGTAGTTACATCTAAAAAAAATTGGTAGACGATGAAATCGACAAAAGTGAAAAAAAAACACCAAGACTTGATTCCAATAATTAATTAACTATTTAGATTTCTACAAGTTTGTATAGGACCCTTGGTACACAAGTCCGATTCGTACTTAACCTGTTTTTTTGTACAACCTCACGGGCAAACGAGTAGATGGTTCACCTAATGGGAAGTGAGATCACCGAATATTGATGATGCCCTTTATAACTTAGAACGCCAAAACGCGAAGTTACCCATGTAGAGTTAAAAGGCGTTTTATCTCGCGCCGGTAATTACACTGGCTCTCCAATCCTTCGAGCCGAAACACAGCGAACTGTTTCACGGCAGAAATAAAAAGGAGGGTGGTACAACGCAGAGGATTTGCAAATAGATCTATTGTTAAAGCATTTGATTGTAGAGATTGAATTTCCTTACAGATTGACCCCAGCTTATGCCGTGGTTTTAGCAGTCATGTCGACATGGTTCCAGTTCGCAGGTACCGGACCTTTGTGGAAGGTACTGTCATATTAAATTTCATGAACATTATTTACGAAGTTCTTTATGGTAAGGTTTCGCACGAATCCGATTAAGAATTTTAAAAACTTGATGACTTTTTCATTTAGTAAGAAAATATCATTCTTATGATGGAAGTCATGGAGTTGAAAGGATTATAAAAATTCGTTATTAGTAATTAGTAATTATTAGTCTCAACAAACATTTCCCCTTTAATATTTGTATAGATTTACGAATTGCTATAAAATGTATTTGTTTAATATGTATTAAGTATAAGAAAAAGGAGGTATTATACCATCAATGTTTTTGTTTGTGACCTCCTAGTTTTTTTTAAATCCTGTTTTTCCAAACAAACAAAAACTAAAATCCTAAGATTTTCGCGACAATCCTCGCAATATTTCTGTAATTTCTATGCAACGTCTGCTTTTTCCTTAATCACTTATGTATTTTGTATGTTTTTCAGAAATTTTCCCTATTGGAGGTGAACGATTGCAAGGAACTGTGGTACATGAATCTGCTTTACGCGAACAACTTTGTCGACAAAAAACAATGCATGGCGCATACCTGGTAAATATATGTTAATAATAATAAACCACATCACGACACACACATTGACTCAGCTCAGTAAGTATCGTAAGAACCTGTGTCACAGGAACTAAACAACGATATGGTATGAACTACATAGAATAAGAATAAGAATATTACATCCAAGACCGGTAAGCGATACAATGCGTCTTCCAAATAACACAAAGTTTCTCTCCCGCCGGGATTAAACCCAGATCCTTTAACGTGATCCCATCCAACTAAAGTACTAAAAGGCCAAGGTACCCAGTTCTCAGTAGCTCCTCTGGCCGAACCGGTGACAAGTGGTCCAGGTTATTTCTGATTTGAACTGTTTGGGGTAGGCTTATGTCCAGCAGTAGGCATTTGTCTGCTGATAATGAATATAATAATATTATTGATATTCACTTGTATCTAATCGATAGCCGCTTTTATTCATAAATTGAATTAGCTAGTCTTATACCGTGTCTTTCAAAAATTATATTCTATTCTATTCTATTCAAGGTATCTAGTATATCTGTCATTCAAATTAGACTTTTTTCCCCAGGTACTTAGCAGCAGATATGCAGCTGTATATCATTGGTGTGATATTCTGTATTCTGGCGACCTCGAAATATGCCCAGAAGATAGGACTGGCAGTACTATTTACCCTTGGTCTGATAATTCCTGGTGTGATCACCTACGTTCAAGACTTGGATGCGACGCTTATTGTGTCTCCTGAGTAAGTTGAAATACTTTTAGAGCTCCATACTTAAAAATTCCGCTATCCGTCCGACGTCAGGTTGAATCTCAAGAAGTGTAACAAGTATACAAATGAGGTTTGACAATGTTTTCTATCGCCGATATAACAACGGTGCCTGTTATTTTCGGTCTTCGTGTCGAGGTGTTTTGGTAACTGTATGTTATTTGGTGGTGATATCAACTTATAAAAGTTTATTTGGCTAAACATACTACGACATAAAAAATAACAATAAAAATGCACGAAATTTAATTTATGTCGTTTCTGTTAATTAAGAAATGTAAATAAAGGCTTTATTATTATAATTCAAAACAATAATCTGATATTCGAACGCGCCAACTAACTCATTTATTTGGTTATCCTTCCAGTACTGCTCTGAACATATTCGTGTTTGATGATACCTTCAATGAGATCTACAAGCGTGGGTACACCAATCTGGCATCCTACACCATCGGGCTAGCTCTTGGTATAGTCCTCTTCCACAACCTAAACAACAAATACGAGGAGACCCACAAGATATTCCATGTAAGCAATCCTATCTCCATCTGCCCGAAGATGTCCATCTCGTGGCGCCATCAATAAGTCTTACACAAATTCATGCTTTTATAAAACGAAAATGTACGAACTATTTTTAACGAATTTAAACATCTGTAATGTACCATATTTCTAGCAAATAAATATCATTTCATTTCACAAACAGTAGAGTAGAGTCTGTTTTCCGAGCGTCACAACTGTGACCTCAATATTAAAAAAAAAACATTATCTTTAGGAAATAATACGAGTTAATTTTTAATGATCAACAACGTTATTAAAAAAACTAATCAAATTTATATTTTTTTAACAACAACATAAGAACAACAATATTATATTTTTAACTCCCGACGCAAAAAGAGGGGTGTTATAAGTTTGGCGTGTCTGTCTGTGGCATCCCAACTCTAAAACGAATGAAGCGATTTAAATGTGATTTTTTTGTAAGCTGACTTAATCGAGCGTGTTCTTAATTATGTTTCATTGGTATCGGTCCCCCCATTCAAAAGTTATGGCAGGTGAAAGCGGGGGAAACAATCGAATGTACGCAAATATGTCCAATCGGGGTTGTTTAAAATATGTAATTTAAGAATTTACTAAATCAAAATGAAATCAAATAAAAGCGTTTCAAGATTAAATAAAATGCATTCCTCAGTCCAGCATTGTTATCATTTAAGATAAATAATGATAAATGTGGCTTCCAATAAAAATTCGGAGAGGCAAGACAATTAACGCCTTTGGCTGTTATGGGGCTGTTATACTAATTGATCTGAATAGACAAAATATTTGAATGCATTTTTTTCATTCGATTCACCCGGTTATTACGGCAATACCGAAATAAATTATATATTTGGAAATCTGTATTGTATATTTTCCTTATAATGATGGTCACAATGACATCGAAACACACGTGGACTACACTTGGTATAGGGAATAAAGGAATTGATTATTTTTATTTCATTTTATGTAAAATGTTGAAAAAAAATAATAATTAAAAATTCTAATATTTTTGCATGCACAATGTAAACTTTTGCATTCCACACTTTGGTGGTAAAACATGTTCTTCTGATGTCTATAATTAGGTACCGTGTTTTGCTAAATTTATCTTTACAAGGATCGATGTGGTTTCACAGAAACTGCGTTACCTCACATGGATTACCTTCCCTATGATGTTCTGCGTCTTATTCTTCGGCTCCATCCACTACGTCGAGGGTCCTCGCATGCACATCCTGTTCAGGGTGTTCTGTGCCGTTATAGTGAAGCCCTTCTTCTCAATTTTAGCTTCTTCCATCATCGCTAGTATTGCTTTCAAAGGAGAATGTAAGTATACCTCGGCGTTCTCTAGTTTAAGATATTTGTATAAAATTTTAACTTTTCCATGGAAACTCGGCGTGATCGCAATGGAAAAAATTTAATAATTTACATCATTTTTTTTTTAAATTTAATCAGGAAAATTTAACAAATATGCATTAAAAAAAAATGTGGCTGCAAGTTGTTTATAGCCTAAATTAATGTTCAAAACTGTGTTTTATATTTTAGCTATGTACTTGCTTCCTATTTATTTTTTAAGAGGCATTCTGTTCGTATGTACATGTATCTATCTTATCATCAGGACTTCCTTTAGGTTCATTATTTCTAAATAATAAGGGATCAGACTATTTTTCAATACGACTATTAAAATAAAACATACGTTGTTACAAATCGATCTGTAAACAAAAACTGAAATCGAAATTTAGCGTTAGACAGAGAGGACGATACCCACTTGTGACGACAGGTGGGAAGCGTCATAGACTTTGCACAGAGAACCCCGATTTAGAAAGAAACAGACAACACTTTTAGCTTTTCCTAGACTTTATATTTTCTTTCACAGGTCGATTAGTAAAAACGTATATTTTAATAATTATAAGTATTATCGCAATATGCTAGTTAATACATTAAGTTATTTCATATAGGGTTGTACCGCGGTGTGAGTGAGTGGCGCGGATTCACTGCCACCGCTCGGATCTCATACTGCGCCTTCCTCATCCATGTGATGATCATCCGAGGGTACGTCGGCGCCATGACCACCTCGATGCACATCTCCACCTTCAACATGGTGAGAACTTGTAACAAATTGATTTTGATTTCTTCCCTGTATAGCAATGACAATTTAAAAATACTTTGAAAGACTAATTTGAGACAGATCAGTGCTTCCACAAATCCCAGTCTGTGGTGAGGTAATGTGTATTGTGTGTAGTGGCTTCATGCAAGCCACCTGTACTTGAGTGACTTCTGGAATTACAACCTAGGCTTCATCAAATCTACATTTTTACTTGTGTGGCTTAATGCCTGATACATGATATATTGATATCTGGTGCATATCTTAGACAGTGGGTAGTGAGCACTTTATTCTTTTAGGTCCAAAGTTTTAAAGTATGTAGGGCTGAAATTATATACAGTTTTGTATGTAAATAAAAATTATTCAGAACCTCTTTTTAATTATCAATTTTTTTTAAATTTATTTTATAGTTGAGTTCGATAATTTCGCTAAAAATCGTAAACGGCTCGACAGATTTGAATGATTCTTCCTTCACTTTGTTCGCTTTATTCATGGTTAATAAATAAAAGGAAAATAGTACAGAGAAGTTCGGGACAGCTTGTAAATAAATAAAAATGGTTTCACAAACAAACATGCCTTTATTCCAGATCATATTATTCTTCGGGATACTGATGCTGACTTACCTGAATTCTGTACCACTATACATACTGGTGGAGTCTCCATTCGGGCAGCTGGTGAAGGTGATGACCACGCCAGCCCCGAGGAAGGAGAGCAATTTCGAGAAGAAC
Source organism: Choreutis nemorana (assembly GCA_949316135.1). Classification (NCBI taxonomy): domain Eukaryota; kingdom Metazoa; phylum Arthropoda; class Insecta; order Lepidoptera; family Choreutidae; genus Choreutis; species Choreutis nemorana. The sequence goes on from OX438614.1 coordinate 1,072,483, forward strand.
GTCATGCCGAAGAACAGGGACCTCGTGGTGGAACTGGCGGAGGAAAACAAGAACAAGCCAGCGACTGATAGTGAACATTTATAGACGAAAATAGACCTTATTTTAAGCTACGTAATGTTGTAGCATTTTAATTCAAGGTGCCTACGTAGACTAAAATAGACTTTATTGCAAGAGCAATAGAGTACATCAGATTTTTGTAAAGACGCTAAGAACCCTGTGGCCGGGCGTTGTAAAATAGATTCTATTTTCAGCAGAACAAGAGTCAATTTATATCTCATATATATATACATTTGTAACCATGTGAAACAAATAATTCCTAGTAATTTGCCTCATATTTTAAGAAGGAAATATAAAACTTTTATCGTAAATATAACAATATCACATTTCAAGGCTGCAGAAAAACAAGTACAGAAATAAAAATAAATATTCATAATAAATCAGAACATAAAAATATGATGCAAGTTGTATTTTGTTTATTTTCTAACTGTTGTTTTTTTTTTAAATTGTATAATTTAAGTTTTAATCGTATTTTTCTAAAAGTTTTTTTTTAAATTGTATTTAATTGGATAATTTAATGGTAATTCAGCAGAAAACGGATGCATTTCTTAACTCAATTCATTGTTTCGGAAATGCAGACTTTTAAAATATTTTTTTTTCATACATTATATTTTATGCTTTCTCTTAGTTTTCGCGGTAGATTTTATGTTGGGAATTTTTGACATGACATATTTTATACGAAAAACATTTGCTTTAAAAAAAGTTTTGTTTGAATTTTTTAAAAATATCTTCCAAAAAGAATATTTAAGTATTCGACCGGTGATAGTTAGGAAAAAATAGAGATAAGTAAATTAAATATTGTTAAATATTGTTTAATTGCCAATAAAAAACGTACAAACATGACAAACGTTTTGTTATTATTAATTTTCAGTGTGTTAAGAAAACAAATATAAAAGTATCAATTCTTAATATAAAGCAAAGTCGCTTCCCCGCTGTCTGTCCCTGTTTTCGCTGAGATATTTAAAACTATGCAACTGATTTTGATGCGGTTTTTTTTGTAGATAGAATAAGTCGAGAGGAAGGTTCATATGTATCCGAGGCATCACAACACAACAAAACATTAAATGTAAGTGTAAATAAAGAAATATGTATTTATGTAGTATATAGTATGAGCAAGGCTTTATGGATGTCCTTAAAATATTTAACAAAGTTGCACAGTTAATGATGCAACAAACTAATATTTATCTTGTAAAGCAAACCTTTAGCAAAGTAAACGCTAATAATAAATATTGTCTCGACTCTACGTATGCACGTTTAAGTATTACATAAATTTAAAAAAATCATAATACAGATGCAGCGCAAGAAAAAATGCATTGTCGACAGATAAATGTAGGCAAAAGACATCAACGATACACCAAAGTTCTAAGTTGACTTAATTGATTTAAAATATAATATAAAAATCTGACAAAATCCATCTACAATATAAATTTTCATTTAAGAAATAATATAGTAATAATACAGCTTCGTCTATTTTCATTCAAGAGAAAAAATTGCTTATAGTTAATAATTAACAATAAAAAAAGATTAAATTAAAATTACAATAATGAATAAAATATAAATTATAATGAATAATAATATATTTATTTACGTTTACAAAGAGTATGTTACTATTGACTTCTCCATCCAACTGGTATTAAAGTTTCTAGACTTACCTACTTTTGTCTTTGCGTACAAATTACATACATATATGCAATATATACAATGTTGGAGGAGGGTTTTACCTGCAAAGGGTTGTTGCAGACTAACAAACAAACCTTATTAAATTACTAAGACTAATTACGACAAATACTAACATATAGAGATAAGCACTTTAAAGCAAAAAGCACTAACAAACTATGTAATTTACTCATGTTTTTGCAAGAAATTATTTCTATTATTTTATTATATACTTAATCAAGTGACTGAAAATGTCCTCAGTAAATGTCCATCCAATCTAACATTCAGGTAGACTTTTTGCGTGGTGAGACAAGCTACATTTGTCAGTGATTTTATCAAGATCGTTTGATACAACTTTTTGTAATGTCCCTAAAGTTGTATGCTTTAATGTTTGTTTATTTCTAATACACTACTTCCAATATAGTTTCATTAATATTAATGTTTAATTATTCCCCCAATTATAAAACTTCAAGTATTAATCGGTAAAAATTACGAAATTACTTTTTATAGTGACAATTATAACTCACTAACAATATACACACACACAGCTGAAACGATTGATATGGTAATAATAAATATTAGAAAATCCTCCTGATTCATATGAATAACAAATTGATTTTTGGAAAAAAAAATCAATTTAAAAAAAAGTAATCTGCGAAAATTCTTCTTGAAACATAAATACCAACAAAAAAACAATGATTTCAACGTAAATTTGGTAAATGTTTACAGCGTATTGATTTACTTTCTTGTACCTTAGGGAAGAATGTATATTTTCCTCATAAGACTGGCCAAACAAGTTCAAAAATACGCGGGAATGCCAGGCAAATAAACCCCTCACAATAAAAAGACAATGAGTGACCGACCTTATAATAAATGCGACAATGTGTCAGTATTATCCTTTCCAAGGTTCAGGGCACACCCACCACTCTGTCCCACCACTGCAACTCCTGTTCACCAGGATCAACAGTGGCGTACTTTGATCGAGTTTTAACGAATAATACAGCTGTGCAATGGCAGGCTGTGCCTGGACACCCTACCGGTTGTCTTGGGACCCGCAACGAACCTTCTGCAACGATGTTTTTCTAGGTTATAAAACTTAAAAGGTTGCTAGGTTTGACGGCCTCCATGTCGCGGCGATGTAACACCTAAGAGGTGTGAGGATCCTGGAGGGGCCGTAACTTTGTGTTGTTCGCAAGACGCATCGTTCCGCTTGCCAGTCTTGGATGTTGTTTTAACCCATGAGGGCCTAAAGAACGAAGGAAAACTTTAGATGTGTCGTCGATTCAGAATACTATACGTCCGTGCACATTGCACACACATACATTTGATAAATGTAAACATCATTAAATGATAAATATTTTTCCCTTCATTAAATTTTTTATTTCATTATTTCATAATTTAATTGCCATCATCATGGCAATAACTTAAAACTTTCAAGTAATATTTATCACCAAGTTTTGATAAGGAATTAAATGAAGACATGAAAAATGATGGATGGAATAATTAATCTGCCCACTGTAACATGCTAGTACAGTTACTGTAGGCTTAAACAGGTTACTTGGGAGATGACGAAAAGAGCACCCAAATCGTCGTATTTCAATTTCTCCACATTTGTACAGCACTACAGATGTTCACTGGTTAAAACACTAGCATTTGATACATTAAACCCTGCTGATACACGAGAAGAGTAAATAAAATTAGAAAATTTCAACTGGCACTTACTCTAAGCCATGCATGAATTATGTTCTGATATCAGAATACAAAATTATAAATTTATGTGACCACTTTTATCATACGTCACAAATGGAACGTCCCAGAATGTGTCCTTTTCTGAATATTGAAGCGAATGATGATTCGAAAAAGGTATGAATTTATTACTGATACCTTGTGAATGGAACGCAAAACTGTTTACCGGGTGTTAGGACTAATCAAATTCATTTGCATTTGATGTCTTTTATGTAAAAAAACCTCTTTGCATAAATTACAAATAAAATATTATTATTATTAAAACTCTTACCGCCTTATATTATACGATTTAGATAAAAGCCAGAACTTAAACTTAACGAAAAAAAGGTAGAAAGATATAATAGAATTACACATAACAATCATAAAAAATTCAATATTATGTGGAGGATAAAGATTTATGGAAGTAATTTAATTAGCTGCACAGGTTTGTCTTATTGACAGTTAGAGTGTAGCTAGAATTAATATGTTGAAAATTTGTAATTTGTAGAAAATATTGTATTTGAATATTGAAAAAAGCAACTACGGAGGTTTCTTGCCGGATTCTTCCCCGTAGAAATAGCATTCCGAACCGATGGTAGTAAAAAAATGACGATTTGAAAGTGCTTTAAGTCTATTCGAATAAAAAACATATTGACTTTGAGTTTTAGATAAAATACCTAATATCTAAGGTTTTATTTGGGATATAAATTCAGTAGTTTACTTAGTAGCAGTAGCAGTAAAAAGTTGTTGGTAAATATTAAAAAAAAACAACGATGGTACTATCGGCTACGGGACCCTAATTAAAGGGACACGGTGCTCTTGACCGGGTTTTCGGTATAAAATCGAAAGTGATGTTGTCTCAACCTCAGATAAATTTTAAATTAACATTGGTTTCTTATGAGGGTACCACTTACTATCTTGTTTTACTGCAAATCGGATGAACGACAGGGCATTGACTTTATATCCACGTTAATCCTACTACTATAATGTGTATGTCTGGATGTTTGTTACGCGATCAATCAAAAACGGTTTAACGGATTTGAATTAGATTTGTCTCAAAGATAGGACTTTTTACATTCTGAAGGCAAACAGGCATGAGGCTCAACTGATGCCGAAGCCCATGGACAGCTTCAGGCAAGAAATGTCAGCAGATGCGTTGCCGACCTAAGTTTATTGCGTTGATTGACAAATATGATAATTTTATCCTAGAAAATGGTTAAGTTTCATTGAATTACGACTTATACGTTTGATAAATTCACTATACTGTGATGATGAAACTAAGAACTCTCCCTTGAGGTTAAGGAACTTTAGGTGATAAAAGCTTTATTTACTGGCACTTCAATCCAATATCAATTCAAAAGACCAGAACATCCAGTAGTTGCAACGTTTGTAACAGCAGTCCTACAAATAACAGACACACTCCACGGTTGCTGTTGCCGCTGCATATGGCTTTGATTAATCGATTATTTACCTGTTATCAGCTCACTTCGATCATAGACAGTAAACCTGCAGGACTGAATTATTGTATCGATTTTTAATTTCTAACTGTTTTCCACTTTTATCAATATTTAATCAATCTCCATTGAAAATTCCCAACCATCTCTGACGAAAAACATCTTGTCACCGGACTATTGCAAGAATAGGAAGAATACGAGTATGGCGTTGTATTGTGGTTTAGTTTTCTTTTAATTTTTGATGCGCAGACGAAGGCTGACGCAGATAGTATAGTAAAATGGTCTGCACGCTCGTAAGAAAATGTTTACGCATTAGATAACCGGTTTTGCACCGCAGTTTTGTTATGTGACGGCAATGCTTTTGGGGAAATACCTTATAAGTGTACGGCCACAGTGTTCCGCTGTGAGCGTAGCGTTTTACTGAGCGGACGAGCGGGTGAGAGAGCGTATACTGATATCCACCATGCATCAGCGCCCGTCTCAATCAGCCGCCACTCAGCCGCCTAAACAAAACCCTTTTTATACAAGCGTTAATTCCGACAGAAAACAACATATATTTAAAAAACATAACTCAAAATTAATATTTCAATTCTATTGAATTTGAATTTGAATATTGAAAGCTCCCCAGAAGGGTTCTGCTTCTGGACAACTCCATTCGTTAGCATTCTTTTTTAATACATACATAAATCCACGCCGAAATCCCTCGAGAGCGGTTGACAGAGGTGTTAAACGCCGCATTTCGCATGTGCATGTTGAGTCCCAGTGTCACAGGTTACGAATCTGTCGCCACTATCCGGGCACAATGAGGAACATGGCAGCAACAACTTGCGGGAATCCGAGACTCTCGGGTCGGGTTGTTCAGTTAACCATGGCACGTAACAAACTGAGATACCATGTACTCAACGTCACTTTTTTAGAGACAAACGCTGCTCGCCACGCCATGCTTCCCGCTCGGCACTATGGCCATACACTACAGTATAAAGCTGTTCGACACGCTATGCTGCTCGCTCGGCACTGTGGCCACACTACAGTATCAAGCTAATAAATATAAATATCTTTATTAGATTTCCCTTTGCTATATTTTCAGAAACAAATTATGACGTAGAACAGTTCTGGCGTGGTTTAAAAATACATACCTAGTTTAATATTGTGTTATTAAATGTATGGGTGTTTTTTTCAAATAATCGTATAAAAATGTATTATATATATATATTTTGATCGACCCTTTTATCTTTTCTTGTATAACTAATAATATTTGCACACTTCTCAAGAGATAGGTACACCTCAACCAAACCTGTTTGGACTTTGCACCGTTATTAAGTTGTACAGCATAAGGATTGATATTGCACTTTTTACGTGAAGCTTCACGTTTGGGCATCTGTACCTGAGGAACTAACATAAATATAACAACTTTAGATCCAAGATTTTTAAATAAAATATTTGTAATTTTTTCTGTGTACGTTTTTATTGACTTACCCAATGTTAACGTTTATCTCAAATTAATTTGTGGACTTTAACCTGCGATGTTAATTAACTCCTTGCTTCATAGATGATTTTTGATTGCTTACCATTGAATTTTACTTACCTGTTCATCAACGAGGCAATCATATCTTAAGTAGTTTATTTATTCTCATTATTTAAGTCGGCCTTGGTTAACCGACAGGTCGAGGGTTCGAGTCTCGGGTTGCCGCTGCCATGTTCCTCATTGTGCCCGTGGCGACAGATTCGTAACATGTCACATTGGGACTCAACATAAACATGCGAAATGCCGTGTGTATAACTTCTGCCTACCACTCTCGACGGATTAATCACGGCGTGAGTTTGTATGTCAATATTTAAATTTATAGTGTTTTTTGATGAAACAAAATAGTCACTTAATAACCTGGAGATTTTCATGACATGAAGGTTGAATATCGGTTAGCTGGACATAATCATTACCAGATGACGGAATGATTGCACCTTACGTAATAAATGCATCACGGCTTTCTCACAACGTATAGTCATTGCATTGCAATCTTGTCTTTATCAATATTTTTAACAAGAACGTACGTTTAACGGATCATGATTCTAGTTAATGATAGAAAACCCTGGAGTATGTTTTCGTCACCGGTGAGAACAATCACTTAAAAAATTAACAAATCACCTTAAAGTAGATTATATTTAATAATATAATTAACAATAAATCAAAATAAACTTAACGTTGTCAAAATTCATGGATTGCACATATTCAAATAAATATCTTCAAAAAACGAATAATTTATATCAGTTTCTTCGACAAAGGGTCGAATGTAATTCGTTAAACCATCAACAAAGATCAAAGGGTCTGAATTGTGTCACTTTTGCAACAAAAATTGTATAGCAGAGAAGTTGCTAACAGGTTGGTTACCTCATTTCAGAGCTTGCCCTCAAGGAGGCTGTGCGCACTTTCTTTGCAAGCAGGTGCATTCAACATCAAAAACGTTCATAAATAAATACGTACGGTCACAAAAAACAATTTCAAATTAAAAAAACACAGCACAAGTTCTTATTTGCCATTAAGTGTCGGAATCGGGACTAAAGTGGAAGTGTTGGTTGCAAAAATATGCACTAATTTAACATTGTTAAGAAATGAACATGAATTTTCTCGCATTCTTAGTTGCATTTGTTTATCTGATCGGACAGTCCAGTGGAGTTATATACAGGCTAAATGGTGAGTTTTTTTTTAACACTGAAAAACTTGTGTAGTTAAAATAAAAATTATATTCCAATTGTTTGTTTGTTATTTATGCAAAGAAAGATTATAGAAGAAACACAAGCAAATAAGACTGAAGTGCAAACTTTTTGCACCAAACCTAACATCTGAAAAATCTTTTAGGACTATCCCCAGAGACGTAATAAGACACTCAGGGCCCGGGACGAACGAATAGGTAGAGCAACAAACAAACAAGTGACCTTCTATGTCTTAGTTATTCACACAAATTTATGTCTCTCTCTGAGGGCCCTTATAATCTTCTTTATATAAATGTAGTTATAGTAGCTTTAAATCGTGTAAAATAATTAGAAAACTTGAACGTTCTAACATGTCATGAAAAACTATTGTAAATTTCTGAAAAAAAGCAACTACGGAGGTTTCTTGCCGGCTTCTTCCCCGTAGATAGCATTTTGAACCCGTGGTAGAAAAAAAAATGACGATGTCAAAGCACTTACTTTAGGTTTATTTAAATAAAACATTTTGGATTTGAATACCGTTCGCGGCGCGTCGTATTTTGCTGTCATGCAACCCCCTAGTTACGCCACTGTTTACCCTTATTAGTTAGTGTCATAATGTGGTTTTTTGATAGTCAGGAGTATCCTAACTGTAGTCCCCTTTAGTTTTTGGCCTGTCGGCCGTTTCGATTGCTGTCTCCAGTTTGCTGGGAGGGTAGTCTGAAATCGGTTTCTTATTTCCTATCCTATTTGTTCTGATTAAATTCGTTGCGGGTCCAAAGACAGCCGGTAGGGTGTCCGGGCACAGCTTGCGTGTTATTGCACAGCTGCATCATCTAATTCTTGGAACACAGTACAGGACTGTTGATCCTGGTGGACAAGAGTTGCAGTGAGGCATATCCCAAAAAAAAATCTATTCACCAAAAATCAGATTATTTTATGATTTTTTTAAAATGGTGTCCCATCGGGAATGTTATGTAAGAAGGGTTGGAAAATAATTGTTCATCAAGTAAATGTTAGTATTAAAACTAAATAACATAATTTTATACTATTTTCTCTTGAAAATCTTCAGCTGTTTCTCAGCGAGATTCTGCTTTATTGTTTATACGTCCAAAGTAGTTTAGGAACTAAAATTGTTAATCCAGCTATTACAACCAAAAATCTTACAAATTAATAATGATTTTGATGTTTTGATTTTGGAAGGAAATTTTGACAAGAATCTGATAATAATTGATCTGATATATTTATAATATTTAAAGATATCTCCTTTATTGTGTCAACGTAAAAGAGACCTCGACAGGATTCCTGGCTAAAGGTAAAAACGATCAGTATCAGTCCAGCATTTACAAGATATGATGAAAGAAATAATTACGTGTGTTCATGTTTCATTTTAATTATTTTTTTTCACACAAAGTCCATTTAAAACAATTATATTTTTAAACACAAAAGCGTCAGTTAAATCGTAAATTGATCTCGATCTAAAGTAATTATACAAGCAGGCGGTTCTCCTGATGGAAAGTGATACCTCCGCCTACTGATACGACGACGCTCTTGACGTTGTCATAATGCACTGCCAATGCGTTGTCCATGTAGAGATAAATCTATTATACCTCTCGTGCAGGTAATTACTGGCTCTCCTATCCTTGGAACTGAAAAACAGCGAACGGCTTCACGGCAGAAACAGAAAGGAGGGTGGTACCAGCCTAGACGATCTTGAAAAGATTTAATGTTTATAAAAATACAATAATGAGTTTCATGTTTTTATCACCTTGGCATGTAGTGGTTGTCAACTTTTGCCAGTAAATTAATTCACGTGATTTTTATTAATTAATCATTGTATCAACATGTTGAACACATTAATGGTGCATAATTTTATCTGTGGGAAAGAAAAAAGAAGAAAGTGTTTTTTCTCCGAAGTTAATTTTTATCGTGTCTGCGTAAGTAGAAACGATTAATGCTATTATAGTGTACAATTTCATATTAATTTTCTACTGAAAGAAACAATCACGGACGAAGGGGGGGGCTAAGGGGCTCGAGCCCCCCACCCCTCCAAAAGCATTTGAGTTCATTGGAATGTCTCTCCTATTTGCTAAGATACAAAGTTAGCGAGTATAACATCTTTACGTTTAAAAACACATGTGGGCAACGCACAGGCTATTGGCGTTATTGGGGCATCGTCGTGTCAATTGGCGGCGGTATCACTTTCCATCAGATGCTTGTATGCCCATGGCGTTGTGTAAAGAAGTAAAAGAGTCATCGGGTGAACTGTTGCTTGTTTGCCCTTAACTATAAAAATAAAAAGTCATTTTGAGCAATTCTAAATACAGGCGAAAGATTTTTTTTAAATCAAATAATATTGAATTATTCATTTACCTCCTTTACAAAAGCTAACCTCTTAGCTGTCTTTTATGTCATACTCTTAGTTTTTTTATTATTATTATTTAAGGGTAGCACACCCATCAACTCGTAAACGGATAAAAACCGCATCAACTCGAGCCGTTTGGTATTCTTTGTAAGAAACTCCATACCGCAACGCATACTCATTAGCATGTTTCCTGTATTTTAAAAATCATCCGCTATGGACAGCGTTAGTAGATATGGCATAATTTACATTATTCTCCTAAGGATTCCAATAACTTTGTGCCCCCTCTAATAGTGCTGACTAAAGTGGATATTTTTTAAACTTTCAAAGCGAAAAGGTTTAACAACATCGCGATATCGTATCCCCTCGGATTCACTACGAGACAAAAGGCGGGACATTGACATTATATTTCTGAGTTGATAGATTTGCTACGACCATTAGAATGCTATAAGTATTCTAGCCGGATAAATCCTTTCCCGACGATCTCGGTGGCGCAGTGATGTTAACAGCCGACTTCTGCGCTAAAGTTTTCGAGTTATATTCCCGGCGGGGGCTGGAATTGTGATATTCGCAAGACGCATTGTTTCGCTTACCGGTCTTGGATGTTACATTGTTATCAATGTTTATACCATATCGTTGCTTAGCACCTGCGACACAAGTTCTTACGATACTAACTGCAGGGATGTGTCAATGTGTGTCGTAATGTGGTCATTATTATTACTCTATAGATATACCTATATAGTCAATAATCACCTTACGAGAAACAGACATGCTCATTCGCGTGGTTAAATATTTGTCTAAAAGGAAATCACATCTAGGAGTTCAAAACAATTATATTTTTATATCTTTAAATTACGACATGTTTTAATAAAAGCCATATATAGGTATTTATACAATCATTACTATATAATAGTATAAACGTGAAAAATGTAAAGATATATGGATGAATTGATGTTTGTTAGTCTTTCACGCACAAACTACTGAATGGATGTTCATGAAACTTTACAATAATATAGCTAATACTTCAGAATAACACATAGGATATAATTTAGAAAGATATTGTTTCAATTGTCCAAAATATAACGATAAATGTTAGAACAATTTTCGACTTTTACACGGATGAAGTCGCAGGCAAAAGCTAATAATAATAAATACACATCACGACACACACATTGACTCAGCCCTGCAGTAAGTATCGTAAGAACTTGTATCGCAGGTGCTAAACAACGATATGGTATATACTAAATAAATAAGTCCCGCCCCCGCCAGGATTCGAACCCTGTTCGGCTGTTTACACCACTGCGCCACCGAGGTCGTCAAGCTATTAGTATAAAATGTTATTTCAAACCATTCATTACTTATATTTGCTATTAGTAGTTCAGGATTAATGCCCAATAATATAAAATAATATATCTTTTATATGTTACTAACAACATTTAATTTATTTATTTTATAGATGTACTAACACATTAAGTCACCATTGTTACCAAATTTCTATGAACATTCTGAAATAAATAATAATAATTATTATTTTACTATCGAGGTACGGATTAAAATAAAATTACAAAGTAGTAAAAAATAGCAATAAAATATAATTTTAGCATAAAATTTAAATACTTATTCAATATTCCATTTTATATTTCCAAGATTCATTCACGTCCATACAGTTTTAAACGCAAACAATTAACAGAAAACAACGTCATAATGAATTAGTAGAACTAATTTCCCATTAACCACTATGATTAATAAATTGAATATTACATCCTTTACGTCTTTAATGCCTTTTAAAGACGTAAAGGATGTAATTCAGGATTTTTAGATTAAGGCCACAGTACCGAGGGATGTTTTCACGTAGTAATCGTTATTTATTTATCGCTTTTTGTTTTATATTTGTACATAACATACAATAGTTAGTTGTAGCTGCCATGTTTCTCAATGTGCCCGGAGAGTGGCGACAGATTCGCAACCTGTCACACTGGGACTGAACATTAACCTCTGCCAACCCCTATCGAGGGATTACGGCGCGAGTTTATGTTTATATGTAATATACAATACGACGAAATCTATTTATTTAATACTAATCCAACATGAATCACCTATCATTAATATCTGTTTATTTACTTCGCAAATTGACAATTACAAGTAATTTATCAGCTTAACGAGACCAATTTTTTTGGACCAGTCCAAAATTAAGAGCAAGGTTTCTTTGTCTTCACGTCTGCAACCTTGGATTGTTGCATTTATGTTTATAAGAAAAGAAGACATTGATACGTTTCCCAATCTTGAAAAATAACACCTTTCACAAACAAACCTAACCTGGTACAGGCTACAACATAAAGCTTAAAACTAACTAGTGCAATATCAATCCTTATTCTGTACAACTTAAGAACTGTACAGAGTTCAAATAGTTCAGGTTGATCCATGGCCATACACATACTTAGACATGGCATGGCATGGTATACAGACTTAGAGATTAGGGAAAAAATCACAACGGATTTTCTGGAGTAAACTCAAATCGAATAGCAAGATTGGCATATGTTGTTTTTGTTTGCAGTGTTTCCGTTGTCGGGTGGAAAAAGGTAACCAGTTTTTAAAATAGGTTATAAAAACATTAGCCCCTCCTGAAACTTCAATCTGGAATCCACCACTGGTACGACTGATACGTGTGGCCGTCTGCCAGATGACGTTAGTTTGTGAAGGTGTTGTTTTTTTTTTGTATAAATGCAATAGCATAAGTTTGCAGACGTGTACAAAAAAAAACCTTGCTGTTGAAGTTGATAAATAACTCGTAATTGTCAATTTGCAAAGTAAATAAACAGATTTTAATGATAGGTTATTCATGGTGGAATAGAATTTAAAAAAATGTCCATTATGGTATCCATTTTAAAAATCGATTTCCTTTTGATTCAAAATCTTTCTGATTAAACAAAGATTAATTATTATCATTATTTTATTATAGGGCTACGGGAAAAAGCAAAAAAAAAAAATGTGAATAGATCCGCAAAAAAATTTAGTTTAGCAATAAAATCTTAAAATTTAAATACTAATTCAAGATTATTTTTGATTTCCAAGATTCATTAACGTCCATATAAATTTTAAACGCAAACAGTTTTAAGAAAACAACGTCATGATTAATCAGTAGAAAAAACAAATTTCCCATGAACCACTGTTACTAATTGAATATGTTTACATTTAAATTTACTTTTCAGTGACAAAAATTTGAATCAAAAGGAAAATTTTTAAAGTGGATACCATAGTAGCTATATTATTGTATAAGTTTCATTAAAATGACCCAATAATGGCAATAAATTTAAAAATACAATTTTTACTTGTCTCCTCAACAACTGCTTTTATAGTGTGAAGGATTTTCTTAATTCATCAGGCATTACATAATAAAAATGCTAGATTTATTTTAATTGATATTAATATATAATTATTGTCGTAAAATAATTTTGAATTTCTAGTTACATTTAAGTTTTATTGACGGATCGACATTTTTCATTATGAATTTAATTTTTTACCTAATATTTGCACGTCAAGACAATATTTGATAAAACATTTATAGATCGTCATAATATATAAGACCTAATTGTACTCATGTTTCTGCGAATAAATGATTTATTGTTATTATTATTTTCTTTATTTATTTTAATTCATAGTTTAGGTTTTTACAATATTCATATAAAAGTAAAATAAAACACAGATACAAAATATAAACACTATAAAAACCTAACCTAGAGTGCCACCGGAAGAGGGGCAGTGCTCAAACTACCGGTGGTTAGGGCTGCAGAGAGAGGAACCTCCTGACAATGCGTGCCGTGTCCAGGAGTACTGCCTTCTGTATCTGACCCTTGATCCAGCTATCTAGCGAGAGTCTCTTCAAGTGTTGGTCGAGTCTCTTCGCTATGAGATAGTTCTATTATTATTATTATAAAATCCATTCGGTTGTTTTTGCGTGAAAGAGTAAAAATCCATTCATCCATATATCTGTCGCGATTAAAGGTAAGGGTTAGGTAGGTATATATGATTTAAATAAAAACATTAAATTTAAAGAAATACAATTGTTTTGAACATCGACTCCTAGATGTTATTTCCTGTTTAGCCAAATATTTAACCACGCGAATGAGGCTGTCCGTTTCTCGTAAGGTGATTACTATAGGCGTAGTTAAAGAATTAACCGTCTAGCATATTTAATTGACAAGGCATACTACTCTTTAAGGGAAATCTTCGATGACAAAGCTTTTTAATTTATAACGTAACGAAACTTTACTAGTGGTGATTTGCTCACATATAAATCTATTTTTTTTTAAATATTGAATTGTAATTCATTATTAACATTTGCATGCTTAATTATATAGCAGAATGTAGTGAAACGTTGTATTATAATAAGATCTGTAAGGACCTACATTTAGCAAATAATGATTTGAATTGAATTGAATACTTAGTGACGACCTCGGGGGCGCACAGTGGTCCGGATTTTGAAATGGACATTCGTGATAGCTGATTTGAAAAAATACTATTGAGTAGTCTTAATTGAGTTAAACAACTAATGTGGTATACCATTTTCCATGGAAATTGGTATTTCATAACAGCCGACTGCTACGTTAGAGGTTCCGGGTCCGAATCCTAACGGGGGCGAGACTTTGTGTTATTATCAAGACGCATTGTTTCGCTTACCGGTCTTGGATGTTGTATTCTTATCTATGTAATTTATACCATATCGTTGCCATTTACCATTTTAATATACTTTTTTTTTCATTGAATACGTATATTGTTGATCGTTTTTTAATTATTTAATAGCTTATTTATTTTAAAGGTTATCTCCATTAGTTCTTAACCCTTGCAATTGTTTTAACCTCTCAGCACTGCCAGTGCAAATGAAACAAATCGAAAACACGTTGTCAAAACTTCTATGTATAGCATAGCATAGCATAAACTCACGCCGTTATCCCTCGCGAGGGGTAGGCAGAGTTGCTACACACCGTTCTTCGCATGATGTTGAGTCCCAGTGTGACAGGTTGCAAATCTATCGCCACTATCCGGGTACATTGAGAAACATGGCAGCTAACTTACGGTAACCCGACACTAAATCCTCGACCGGTCGACTCGAGTCCGTCGGTTATCCAAGGCACGTAACAAACTGAGCTACCATGTCCTCAATGTATACAATATTACAATGCGGATAACTTAACATCTGATTTCAAGATTCGATTGCGATACCGTACTGTGAAAACCTCGTAAGAGCGTTCAGTAAAATTAAATAGACGAACATTGAAGTAATTTGTACTACATACTAAGACTCGAAAGAAAAGTGTTCGCCAAAACTTACATGAGGCACAGACTACTCAAAACAGCTGAACAGAGAGAACAGGATATAGGTTAGGTACAGAATACAAACGTCTGCAATATCTCATTACTATACATGAAGGCCATAGCTTAGCACTATAAAGCGTCTAGCTTTATTGAGTGTACAAAACATACTAGTGAAAGATGCTAACATCCAGTCATCCTTAGTGGTAAAAAAGTCAGTACGCAATGTCGCCTCTATACGTAATATCTCAATGCAAAAGAAGCAAACACTGCGTCATAATTCTTAATTTATGGAGACAGGTGATTCCTTTATTTATGGAGTATGCAAAGTTTTATCTTTCTAGCACTAACCGTTAAGAATGTAAGCCGAGAACGGACGGACAGACATAACGAAACTATAAGGGTTCCGGACGTGAACTACGGAACCCTAAAAAAGACCAAAAGCCCTCTCCCTTTAACACTTACATCTTTCTCGCTGGTAGGCAAAAAGGAAAAAAAATGGTGCTGGGAAAAAGCTGAGAAAGCTAGAATTGAACTTGGCGCCCTTGACTCTTACTGATAAAGTAATCTTGTTCCAGCATCTCAACATGACCGTCTTCCGGATATGTTCCGTTTGGACAACTACGGCGCATGTCTGCGGGAGCCTGATGGTTTGTACTGCACTGTGGTCATACAGCTGGTCTCCGATCAGCCTAGCGAGCTGATGATGCTCATAAAGGTGATGATAATTCATCTTTCTATATAACATAAGAGTATGTTGTTAACATAGAAGAAAAAGCAAATTCGTGTAAGAAAGCACATAACATAAACTTACGTCGTAATCTCCCGAGAGGGCTTGGCAGAGGTGTTACAGAATCCCAGTGTGACAGGTTATGAAACTGTCGCCACTATCCGGGCACAATGAGAAACATGGCAGCTCCAACATACGGCATTCCTCGACCTGTCAGATCGGGTCGGTTAACCAAAGCACGTATCAAACTGAGCTACCATGTCCTCCAAAAACGAGAAAACAATTCACCCATTATTTTCTTAAATCTGAACAATAATTTAATTCTTATAATCAATTTGAACAGATCAATATCAGGAATTTAGATACATTTGGAACCCGATTTAGAAATTATCTCTGGCTTAGACTACAACCTATACAGTGAGTTGTGTTTAAAGATCTGGGGTTAATTCACGCTAGCTTCTTTTATAATAAACCTCTTCTTCCCTATTTTTCCCTTCATTGTCTTTTTTCCAGGAATACTCAGACCACAGAATCACACACTTCGACCACTCCAGGCTTCACCACAGTATCTGCGTTACCCAGGCATGCAAGAAGTTCTTTAACACCACCGAAGCTAGACTCAACGTAAGAGAGACCATAGAGGCTTGTGTCAACGAGACTTTATGGGAGCAATACAGGCTGAAAGGCATCGTGGATGAGAACACTCGTTGTTCTACAGCGAAAGACGAAGAGATTAATTTAGGAATCGGAGACATTGTTGTGGCAATCGTACTTTTCACGATAGTTGGCTTGAATCTGATCGGGACATTATATGAGGTGTTATGTATGCGGAAAGGGATCAAACACCGTAAGTATCTTTACAAATATCTTTAACACGAGATCTTTAACAATCTGGACACGCAGATAACTTAAATTTCAGGATAATATAGAACTTGGCATCCATTTAGATTTCAAGTTTTTTGTCGATGAACTCGACAACCACACATTAATAATCATTTAATTGAACTTGCCTCCCATTTTCACGTTTATTATTTTTGGTGGGATATTGTTAGTGCATTAGACTCCTAGTGTTCTATCACCTCATGATGGCAATCAACCATAAATCCATATTCAGGTCGTAGGACAATATACACCTGTGACTCGTAAACGGATTCCGTATTATTTGTTTCGGAAATTCCATACAACGCAAACAATTTCAGCATCGTGACGATATCGCCTCTGGCCCTTTAGAAAAATGTAATAATTCCACAAGCTTTAACGCCAACATTCAGAAATTAAAAATGTATGGAACATAACTCGAGCGCGAGAAAATGTCATTTCGATACATTTTTTCCCATTTTTATACACTCACTTTCTTGTTTGTTTGTTTATTTGTTTGTTTGTTTGTCGTTCCGGTTGGATTATTGCAACTCAATTTTGAGGCACTTCCCGATAAGCTAGCAGGCTGAAATTTTCAGGGTAGCTTCAAACCCGATGACAATGCAATTTACAACTATAAAAATGGCTGGACCGATTTTGATAAAATTTGTATAGAGTGAGGCAGAAAAAATAATAAAAACACAATAGATTTAAAAATCTACAAACCTACGTTTGAAATGTCCTAAAAATAAGAAAATAACTCTTCGGGGCTGAAAGACGATCTCTATACACGTCATGTAAATATATCCCATTAATAATCCCTTAAATAATATACGCCCCTACGTTTTGCGTGGCCCCTCTTTCAACCCCTTAGGGTTATTTTATTTTTTTAGGATATTTATAAACATGGGTTTTAGATTTTTTAAATCTGTTAATTAGTATTTTCTGTTGGCGTTAACGCATGCGGAATAATGGCATTTGTTTAAGGTGGCTGGTTAGTAACGTACAGGCGAGACGTTGACGCTCCGTTTCCTAATGAAAGGCGCTACGACCTTTTACAGTCAACTAAAATATTAACTATTCCTAAGCCATTGTAAATGAATTCCAAAAGTAACTGAGGATGTTGTCCAGGAAATCGCCTGCTTATGTGTTTCTCGCTGTTCAACAACTGGAGACGGCTAGTAGCTCCCGCTGGTGATGGACCCGACCCTAGGCTGAAGAGACTCGTTGGGCTTAACGGGATCAAGTAAATATTTTGCACACTTACTGTTTTCATCAGATCAGATATTCAAATATGCTTTGGACGAGCATTCGCTCTATGACAGTATAATTCCGTAAAAATTAAAATTGTTTAATCGACCAAAAGTCTTTTTGAACAAGTTTTTGAAACCTTGCTTCTTTTTATACAACTTCATCGGCAAACAAGCTAACAGTTCACCTGATGGAAAGTGATACTGAGTTCGTGCAACACCAAGAGAACAACCTTTCGTGCCGGTAATTACACTGGCTCTCCAATCCTTTGAACCGAAACACAACGAACTGCTTCACGGTAGACATAGAAAGGAGACTAGTACCAACCCAGAGGATCTAACACCTGTGACTTGTGAAGTTTTAAATTGTTTAATCACTTACGTTGCCAACAGATCTTGGTCAACCTTGTTCGTGATATTGGGTCACGCGCCAATCGCGTTCGTCGTGGCTATTGACAACACATTTGATTTTGAAGAGGTAACTGATACATTTATTTGTCTATGACATTTCATTTCTTTCTACTTCATTTGCTCTGTACTCTTACAACAAAAGAAAACTAAATAATAGGGAACCTCCGCTAGAGTAAATCCTTCTTTACTGTGAGACAATTAAAAATATCATCTTTCCAGATGTACCACAACATTTTTTATCACATCCTGTTCAACGGAACCCTGATCGTGCAGACATTCTTCTTGATGGCAGGTCTGCTGCTGTCAATCAATATCCTCATTTACAGGGAGAAAAGGAATATTAGCCTCAAGCACTTGCCGAAGTTGATCTTACTTAGATATGCCAGGTAAGACTTCCAAAATATTTTAAAGTTTAAAAAAATTTCCCAATCCAAGTTAGGGAAGTATAAATGACTAAATATTAAAATTAGGCAATTAGTATTTTTGCGAAATTTAAGGAAAAACGAGCACTAGTTTGTTGACCTTCCAGGTACTGACATAATAAGCCATAAAAGTACATGAGATGTCATCTTCGCAAAAAAAAAACTGTATGCGGTAAATGAACATACAGCACAGAAGGTGTACTTCCCTTTCGGTGAACCAAACGGGCTTCTAACATGCTACATAACAACCAATTTGTTTTTACCTCCTAAATTAAATATACTTTTAACACACTTTCATTAGGTCGACCTGTATGTAACTAACTGAGTAATGGAATCTAAGGTAACCAATTTAACCATCTTCCAAGGGTCGTAGCGTAATGAAAATTGGTAGCTGCATGTAGTTCTGATGACAATACAATAATATTGTACTATCGAACTGATCTGATGATGGAGCCGGAAGATATAAACTGGAACTTCATGATGGAAAATATGGGTTATTTTTCTAGTGTTTTTTAAACGATTAATTCATTCTTATTTGTTTTTTTTTTACTAAACAAGAATAGTATTAATGAAAATTTGTATACAAATAGACAAAAATATTAATTTACAAAACAATAAAAGGGTGATTCGTATAATATACTCGTAGAATAGTAATATTGTTGTATTGTCTACTTGCTGAGTTGCTATGAATCCTGCACTAGGCATAGCCTGTCTCACAGGTACACATGTTTATAGTTTTATATTAATGATAAATAAAAATACCTACTTACAAACGCACCTAGCATATCAATATTGACATATTTTGCAAATTCTTTTACCTTTAATTCCTTTTTTTTTCGATCTACAAGCAAACAACAGGTTTTGTCAACACTGAACTACATGGATGCACCTTCTGTATCTATTTTGTGGTAAAACTAACATAATTCGCAGTCTGAATTGAATATTAAGTAGGGTTTGTTGTTAGTGGCATTTTAGTGAGTTTTAGAACGTGATGTCTTGTCATAATTGGCCTTTTTATGTATTTCTTTAACGGCAATGGTCTTACCACACTGCCGAATCATCAGTAATTATAATTTCTTCATTCTTGAAGACGACGAGATTATGATGATCCGAAAAACTATTAAAAAGAAACATGCTAGTTACGTTTACTGTTGGCGTTATTTGGGAGATGACGTAAAGTGCAGCCAAATCGTCATATTTCACTTTCTTCACACTTGTACAGTACTACAGATTTTCGCGGGTAAAAAAACTAGCATTTTACATGTAAAATTCTGCTCTAATTCAAGAAAAGGCAATAAAATAAGAAACCACCACCACCACTTCCCGTTGCCGCCAAGTAACTCCATAATTGGCCTAGCTTTATGAAGATGATGTTTGTTTCTTTATCCCATGGGAAAGGCAAAGGATTAATTTCATACAGCCTTGTCTTAAATAGTTTTAAATCTCTTCTTTTGTGTTCTTGATAAAGCCACACTATTTGAAAGGTTTCAGGGTACGCGAAGATTTCGTTTATATTTCGGGGTACATTTGCGGATTTTTCTAAATCTTTCGTAATTTTTTTCGAATGTAGTCCTTTGTATAGTAAAGTAAATACACCTAGCATGAACTTATGAACAGGAGTATAATTGAATACTTATTAATCAAATACTTACTTGTTATCGTGTTTAGGAATTGAGTCTGACTTTTTTGAAAATCTTGTGAATTAAAACTGAAACCTTTGCCTTTCTTTCTCATTTTTAATTTAAAATAATCTAACCTTGAAGTGAACCCATGAACTGAAAATTTAAGGTCACATGGGGCACATTCATGGATCAATGAACTATTTCTTCGTACCTTCAAATCAATTTAGGCAGAAATATCACATAGATCGCTTTATTACAGGCAGTTAATATTTTTTTGATGACACGGCAAGATTTATGCATTTAATTTTGAATTAGGGATAAGAAACAATTTAATAGGTACGTTGAGTCATTCATGAACCCATTTCTCACATGTCTTTTTATAGTACTGTGTGACCTAAACCCTGTGTAAGCATCTGACTCACGTGCCTACCTATTTATTGTAATCATTGCGATCATGTTTTGTGTTATTTTGGTTGTATCGTCTAATTTAGATAACAGTATTATGACGACTACGATGGACGGACAAAATTATTCAACTTAACTTTCCATCGAATCATATGTCTTACGTACTGTTTGTGAATAAAAGTTAAATAATAAAACACAAATTAAGTCACGCTAAAGTGTACTTAATTTGTGTACATAAAATGTATATTGCACACGAAAAGCCAGTAGTATTATGTTATTATATTTAGTACATAAACATGACACACATAATATACACTCACGCCGTATTCCCTCGAGAGGGGTTGGCAGAGGTGCTTGCTACACACCGATTTTCGCATGTTTATGTTGTGTCTCAGTGTGACAGGTTTCGAATCTGGGCATATTGAAAAACATGGCAGCTACAACTTACGGCAACCCGAGACTCGAACCTTCGACTTGTCGGGTCGGTTATCAAAGGCACAAACTGAGCTTCCACGTCCTCATATTCAGTAGCCATTTTAATAGATAAAGAATCAGCTCCCAAATCAATTTAATCTGAACTCGAAGCAACCTAACCTTAAACCTTGAATAACCTCTTCAATATAAAAACAACTAAATGACACTTGCTTGTAATATCATGTTTACGACGACAACACCCGTAAAATTTTACGATTACAATCAAATTAACATTGAAAATAATGAAATTAACCTCTCACTTCTTCCTTTGGAAGAAAATATTTTAATTTAATAAACAACAACTTGTTTGTAGTGACGCGAAGACATCATATTGATGGTTAATTTGCGACATATTACATTCAGCGCATTGCCCTTGAAATTTTATTGTTTTGCGTTTTTTTTTAATTTATAACTTGAAGGTTTCTTCAATAACAGTAAAATGTTGTGTTTAACTAAGAATAAAGGATATTTATTTATGATGGAGCCTATCAAAGTAAAATAAGTTCGCACTCTTATTCATTCATTTACAAATCAAACGACTTTTCAAACCCACCGAAATTGTGGTTTTGCTGACATGTTTGCAAACTTCTGAGTGTTTTGCTGAGCTCGTCCACGCTAGCAAGTCCACAATGGAAGTATGAAGTATAACTCTTGGCTTGGCCTGTACTAAAACTCTAGGCACGCCACTGGTATGAGGGAACAAATGAGAATGTTCATTTGTTCCATCATAACTTCTAAACTACTTATCGTAAATTATTCATTCGCGATGGAAGGAATACTCTGACGAAAGATCCAAAACAAAAGGCATATGGTACAAAACGATACAGTGTCAGCATCTTAAGAAACTTTGGTTCCTTAACGTTAAACTTAAAAGGAATGTAATCAAACTTTTACTCAGGGCTCGATCGGGACACTATCCATGCAAAAAATTTGGTTATGTGATGAAGAAGGTTGATTCACCCAACTGTGATATGTGAAAAAATATTGAGGAGGTTCATCATTTATTAATGGATTGTGTCCGGAATGAGAATGAGAGAAGTTTATGTCAATATATGGCTTAAATTCCTTAAATATGCAAATAGGCACCCTGTCCTAACCAACTTCTGAAGCAGCCATAGCTATGTGTCAACTTCTATTACATTGTTAGTTTTTAAGTAAATATATGAGTATAATAATAGATTAGGGTACAATGACATCATTGCCACATGGCAGAGTTTTCCTTACACAGCACTACTAATTATCTCTTGTATTTCAGATTGACACCTTCATATGCAGTGGTGCTGGCAGTCGTTTCAACTTGGTTCAGATTTGCTGGTGCAGGACCTCTGTGGAAGGTAACAAAAAAAAAATAGATTTTAATTCTGCGTATAAAACCTGCGCAAAGTTTTACCAATAGTATTTAATATTTTGTGCCTGTACGCTCAAGATATTTTTTTAATACCGATAAATCGGGCCGATTTTTCCTAGTCATCGATCGATTCGTAACCGACTTTTGGTTGGCGTTTCACTTTTAAATCAGTACGTTTAATTTTTCGAAAATCGGTCGTGGGCCGTAACTTTACCATGACTTATTCCTATTGCCGCTAGCGAAAGTAGTTACCTAGATTTTTTTTTTTCAATTCGGATAAATGAGGAATTAAGGCAGTTTCCTGATTTGCCGGTGTAGAACCGGTATACGCGGTATCTAAAGATACCTAAAAAGCTAACTAATCGCGCTAGGCGCTCATTTGTCTTTGGAGCATTCTTTATTTTTGCGTCAACGTATCCGTACCGCACTTACCGCTTGAATCAAGAACGCTACATAGAAACATAGCCTTTAGCTTTTTAGGTAGCTTTTGGTACAGGGTACACCAAGCCAGCCAGCCAGCGTATACCGATTCCCCACCGATACCGCACCGACAAATCAGGAAACGGCCTGAGACCGATTTTTCAATCGATTAGACATACCACGAATTTTTTTCAATTTATTTTTGTCTACCATGAGTTTTACCTTCAATTCCCGATTGCGACAACGACGAGGTATTAAAATTCTTAGTCAAAAATCACTATAGTCAACTAGACCATATGACGTTATGAAAAATAATTCGAACTCGTGGTAGACAAACGGATGTGTAGTAAAACATTCCTTGGGACCTATCAACTAAATGAATAATCTTGTTGACAGAAAATGGTTCAAATTGAGGTGGATGACTGCACCAACTATTGGTACTATAATCTGCTATATGTGAACAACTATCAAGATGAGACGCAGTGCATGGCGCATTCATGGTAATGTGATTGCAATACTTGTAACTATTTAATTTTATTTATTATAACAAAACCAACGGCACAAACAAGCAAGCAAAACATATAAATCATAACTAACACAGGTATACAATTTATAGGAAACAATTTTTGTAGAGCAAACGGTTGAACGACGGATTAATTCTACTATTAATGGTAGTTAAGTGTAAGTGTGTATGGATGTCAATGAGTGAGAAAGTGTTTGTGTCTGTGTGTACGTGTCTAAATGGCTACGATATGTCATATCGTTGCTTATGGCCAGCAATACGAGATTTCAACTAAGTGCTCGGCTCAGAAATGATTGTAAATATCATCATAATATTAATAATTGAAGCAAAACCTTTGTACTATTGTAACAATTGCGAGAACTGAGGAGAATGGAATTTGACTTGGATACTCTTTTGTTATTTTTTGATTAAAGGTTAAAATATCATATAACCGGTGAGATGTTGTTATTATTATTACCAATTCTCTTTAAATCCAGGTATTTAGCAGCAGACATGCAGCTGTACATCTTGGGGGTAATATTCTGCATCGCGATGACGAGCAGGCGCGCGCAGAAGGTTGGACTTTGGGTCCTCTTCATCATTGGAGTGATCATCCCCGGTGTTCACACCTACATCCAGAACTTGGACGCTGTTCTTGTCGTCTCCCCTGAGTAAGTTATTAAGAAACCTAGTTTACTCTGTGATATAAATTATTTTAATATAATTTTATGGAATTAATACAAACGAAAAAGACTACGATAGTTAATCAAACTGTATTGTTGCCTTTTACGCCCACCTCGGGACATAATAGAATTCCAAACATTTGCATGTATGTTCTTCAATTTAAAATATTTACTGCAAGTTTGTACAAAGCAAATAAGAGTTAATAATGTATCGGAAGTAAATTAATTGGATATAAATACCTATAACGATAGCAAAATCAAACGTTAGGACATCAATGACAAATTTATTTTACAAACATGATCTACTATGACATACTTTAGCTCCATAATCTCCATACGCATTTGTCCTGTATTTCTTCCGCTTAGAAACTAGTCTCTAATTTTGAAAAACCCTCCCTTATCTGACTTTCCCTAAACTACCAGCAAAATTTCATCTTTTGTAGATTTTGCCTTTGCACTGATAGTCAGGACAAAGAACTTTATAACAAACAAGTTGTGATTCCTAAACACAATAGCAACGAATAGGCGGGGCTCTTGGTGTTTCACGACTTCAAATAATTAGAAAACTTAAATATTCCAATAGGTAATGAAAACGGAGGTTTCTTGCCGGCTTCTTTCCCGTACATAGCATTCCGAACCGGTGGTAGATAAAAAAAAATCGATGTGAAAGCACTTATTTAAGTCTATATAAATAAAAACATTTTGAATTTGAGGGGCAGCGTTATATCACTTTCCATCAGATGAACTGTTTGCTTATTGCTATTTGCTACACGACGATTCTCTTTATGTCTTGAATTCCAAGAGCACCGCCAATGCGTTACCCGAAACCAAACCAAGAAAACCAACTAATTTTGATTTATTCTATAAAATTGTACGTGAAATGTTTTTGTTTCATTGCAGGACAATATTAAACATCTTCGTATTCGATCCTACTTTCAACAACGTGTACAAGCGTGGCCACACCAACCTGGCAGCGTTCACCATCGGCCTCGCCATGGGCTACCTCGTCCACCACCTCCTCAACCATAAGTATGAAGAAACCTGCAGAAAATTCCAGGTCAATAAACATTCCACTACTCAATTCTGATGATATCTGCAACGTTCACTGCTTACCATAAGGCGGGCCATACGCTTGTTAGCTACCTCAGTGGTTTAATTATGATAAAAGTATAATTGGTAATTTATTTCTGAATTCCAAATAAACGTCGAAACCAACTTTGAAAAGCTACAAGTATTTTTATATCAAGCGGTAAGGAAAACGAACCTGCTTTTGGCTCCAAAATCAAAATAAAATAATTTATATTTTCAAATGGACTTAAAATAAGTACTTTTAAATCGTCAAAATTATTTTTAACTGCTCCGGTGCAGTCTGCTGAATACAAAGGTAAGATCAACCGTGACCAAATCAGCAAATAAGACAAGTAGCATTGAATTCGGTCCACTGGGAAAACGACAGCAAAGTTAGATAAACATTCTGTGGTCTCAACTACCACCTTACCCTCCTTACTATTTCCGCCGTAATTTCGCTGTGTTTCGGTTCGATAGATTGAAGAGCTAGTGTAAATACCGAAACGAGGGGTATCAAATCTTTAAATCTACATAGGCAACGAATTGGAGGTGGTTTTGGCGTTCCAGACATCAAGGGCATCATCGTGTCAATAAGCGGTATCACTTTCCACCTTCTTTCTCACTCTAACATCTCCTTGTTATTTTTTTTCAGAGTAAACGTCATCTTACATGGGTCTTAGTCCCTGGGATCATTCTGTATTTCTTTGTGGGTGCTATCTTCTATGTTGACGGCCCCGAAATGCCGCTCATTGTCAGGACATTGTACGCCTCCCTGATGAAGCCCTTGTTCTGTTTCTACATCTCCATCATCATTCTCACCATCATTTTCAAGGGTGAAAGTGAGTATTGCTGTCCATCACAGATGACTAGGAACTTTAATTGAATTTTAATCAACAAATGCCATTGATTTTGATTCTGCCACAAATCATGACGTCAAAAGTACACTTAACTAATATACACTTTTGATTGTTGCTACCATTAAAAAACGAGTATCTAAATCAAACCTTACATCTTGGTATAATATTAAAAGTAAACCAAAACATGATAACATAACTAGTTCTATTAGACAAACAAAAAGTAAGGAAGTTTTCCTTTTTTTTGTTTATAGTTTGTAATTTCATTCTGTGTTACCAACACTTCCAAGGATAAACGAAAAGCAGAAACCCCTAAAACGACTACACAATTCTCTGAATAACTACCCCTTATAAAAACAATATTTTTGAAACTCCCAAAAAACCCTAAACGTTGTTTGCCTCAAAAACTCCCTCAACACTAGAAATTACTCAAAGTGTGGGGAAAACCCCTAAGTTCGCAACCGTGATTTTCTTGTATTTATGAATGTTACAGAGTTTTACCGCGGGATACTGGAATGGCGCGGCTTTACTGCCACCTCGAGGATATCATACTGCGCATACTTACTGCACGTGATGATCATCCGAGGGTACTGTGGCGTCAGGACCAGTATGCTGCACATATCATTCTTCCAGACTGTGAGTAGACTTGTAATGATTCAGATTTGGTTAATTATTATTTCAAATGGATCAAGTTCTTGACAAACTGACCCTTCAGCACAGTTTTTGCCTAAGCTAGCTAACTATAGCACGGCAAAGGCAAGCACAACACAGGTTGCCACGTCATTTTTAGGGTTCCTTACCCAAAGGGTAAAAAACGAGACAATAACTAAGCCTCCGCTATCCGTCCATGCGTCTGACAGAGAGCTGTATCTCATGAACCACAATAACTAGCCTCAAGAAATTTTCATAGAATGTCTATTTCAGTCGCTGCCATAACATAAACATGGAAAGGGGGCTCCCAAAAAAGATACGTGATTTTTTCGACATTTTTGCTTGTTCTTTACGAAATCATTTCACCCCTGATAGGGAAATAAAATGACTTTAGTTCATTGTCAAATGAACAAAACATTTAATCACTAAGACACTACACAGCTGGATATCCTAATTCTTTGACAGATTGCTGTAATTATAAGGAGTCAATAAAATAACAGAATCATTTAAAAAGTAACCGACCGACCAGACCCGACCGGTCGTCGAGGGTTTGAGTCTCGGGTTAGGTCAAATTGTAGTTGCCATGTTCCTCTTTGTGCCCGGAGAGTGGCGACATTTTCGCAACCTGTGACTCAACATAAACATGCGAAATCCGGTGTGTAACACCTCTGCCTACCCCTCTCGAGGGATTGCGGCGTGAGTTTATAAATAAATAAAATAAATTTATTAAACAACAATATAAATTTACAATTATTAAGGAGATAACACAAAACATAGAAAAACAATATTTTGGCAAAGACTACTTGCTGAGTTGCTATGAGTCCTGCACTAGGCAAAACCTGTCTCGCAGGTACACATGTTTAAAGTTTAACTTTTATTTGACTTAACGCTATCTGTCATCTATTTTATTTACATGTTATAATTTTTCACATTTTCTTTATTTATTAAAAACATTTTAAAAATTAATTATTGTGAACATCGAGGAAATGTTATGTAATTTAAAAAGTACACCTTGTTTAATCTTTTACGATGATACAGAACCCTTCATGTGCTAGTCCAACTCATACTTGACCAGTTTTATAGTTAACCTAAAGTAAAATTGATCATTCTTTTTTTCTTTCAGTCCTTACTATTCTTCGGTTTGCTTTTCGTGACCTTCCTAGCAGCAGTTCCATTGTTCCTGATGGTGGAGTCTCCTTTCAACCTGGTGTTCAAGTTGATGTTCGTGCCGCCCCCACTCAAAAATGAAAACTTCGACCGGAACGTCGTTCCGAAGAACATAGAAATTAGCGTTGAAGACAACAAAGAAAGAACGGATAAAGAGTTCGACAAGTTATGATCTCCATTCGGTTCTATAGAGTCTGTGATAGAGAGGTAATGGTAATAGATACTCGGGCCAACCTCTCAAATCAAGAAAACATTGTTCTTCAAGTTTTTTTGTCATTCTACTACAGTCTTCAACAGATTTGTTAGAGGGTTCTTGCAGAATGAATTGTAACTGCGACCTATGTTGACGCAGGTCGACCTTTAAAAAGTACCTAACGACCCGCCCCGGCTTCGCACGGACATTATGCTTGTATTTTATCCATATAAACCTTCCTCTTGAATCACTCTATCTATTAAAAAAAACCATCAAAATCCGTTGAGTACTTTTAAAGATGTAAGCATACATATGGACAGACAGCGGGAAGCGACTTTGTTTTACTGTAGTGTTACATGACCGTAATAAAGTAATAAAAAGTTTATACATTCGTATAAAAACAGGTAATACTTTACTATTTTTGTCCATACCCACGTTATGGCTGCTAGAGGTTAAGTTGATGTTTTTTAATGCCATTTCAGTAACATTAATAAAGAAAAATTGAACATAGATTAATGATTGATCTCCTCTGAGCACCGCGACTGTCAATCATTTATCTATGGATTTGAATTTTAAAATTTAAACGGAGAACTAAATGTTCTGAGTCTGACCTTGTGATTTAATGTTTATCTTCAAGAATTTTGTGTGAGGGAATCAATCTGTTATAGTTTATAGAACGCCTTTACGTAGATTTTTCTAGATGACTTAATTTTTCGTTTCGGAACTCGTTAAGAGATTCACGAAACGTTTCGACTGGAAAACTATCGCTTACAAAACTGCAGCCAAACCTCGCGGAACCGTGATCATCAGCTGGAAGACGTGTCCTGGTGAACAAAAGCCTTTCCTTGGTTCCAATCAGACAGAGGTTCTCATACATCCAGCAGCTCCCTGCAGCTCTCACGAGGTCGTTTGTCCAACTCGTGGGCGGCTTTAACACTGGGATCCTAAGAGGTTGTATTTCACCAGAGCCCCTCTAGCTAATTCGAGGTTTCTTGGACAGAAAACGGGCAGTTTTACCATTAAGTTAAATAAAGCAAAACATTTTTAAAATCTTGCCTATAATTAGTCATTATAGTATATAGCAAATTTTTTGTTGCATGGTAGGTGAGGTTTTATAGTAATAATTTATGCTTCACTATGTATATTTGTGAAAATAAATATTTCAAGCTAGTCCTATGCATTGTTTTTATTTACTATCTAAATAATTATGATGTTATTTCAAAAAATTACGTTGATTTCATATAAAATTAAAATAGAAACTTTTTTTAACTGCATTTTTTTTTGGAGCCTAAGGTATGATTTTATAAGAAAAAAGACGAAAAACCAGTATAGTAAGATCCCAGTGGAAACGTATTCGGTTTTCGTACGTCGTTCAAGTTACGCTGGACCATCGTTTATTTTGTAGATAAAGTCATTATAACTTGACCTAACGTGTTGAGTCTGTGTGAACTGAGTGCAAGGCAACAAGCATACAGCCCACCTGATGATAAGCAGACACTGTAGCCGGATCCATCTATCTAACCTATTGGTCATCTTAATTAATTCAAACACTCAAATATTTATTTATATTTTTATTCTTATCAAATATATTCTAAATCTAAACAAAACCTACTATTAAACCAGTCTATTAGTTATCCTTAGTCTAAGTATTAATAGTAATTAAAAACAAACCAAAAAATCCTTACACTTAAGCTCCATTTACGTTGCGGCGGAATGGAATGGAAGAGAATTTTAGCATCGGAATTGTACAAACTATTTTGAACTTTATGTCAATTGTATTACAAACAAAGTAAGGAAATTTTTAAAAAACCGACTGGACATATTTGGCGTAAATTCGATTGTTCATCCCCACTTTCACCCCACGCAACTTTTGAATGGGGGAACCGATATCGATCAAAGGATAAGAACGAGCTAAGAACACACTCGATTAAGTCACCTTTCAAACAAAAAAAACTACATCAAAATCGATTCATTCGTTCGAGAGTTATGATGCCACAGACTGACACACAGACAGACACGTCAAACTTATAACACCCATCTTTTTGCGCCGGAGGTTAAAAAAAGGTCGCCTATCTTCCAGGGAATCCTCGGGCATTCACGAGAATTTAGCTTCTTCTAGTAGAATTTTCGCGTAATTGCCTCTTCCATTCCAATTCGCAGCAAAGCAAATTGAGCCTTATGTTCTAAAACTTTTACTTAATTTAATTTTTGTACTATTTAGGACACAAATCATCACCTTCACCATAGAAGATGTTGAACTAATTAATTAGAATGTACGAGCAAATATTAGAGCTCGTTTGTTAATCATAAGGCAACATTTTAATAAAACTATGTCACCCCTTTTCGTTAGGAAAATCCGTGCGGAGCCAGCAATCTGCACTAAGAGCCGTGCGTTCAAAGTAATGTATGAGCTACTTCGAAAGCTGTCATAAAACCGAGACCGTGGCTTGACCTTACTCATACATGGCTTCTTTAGGATGTATGGAAAATAGCTATTAAGTATGAAGATGCGGAAAGCTATTGTTTGCGGATTAGTAGCTATTTTCCATACATAACATTTTGATTGTGAATGTGGTTCCCACCGTTTCGGATGACACGGTGACCGTGCTGCGACCGTGCACGTCTGAAAAGGCACTAAAGATCGATAGGCAAGACAGCGATATAGAGTCATAGAGGCTCTCTCTTTTTTTTTTTCTTTGTGACGTAAGTAGGTCTAGCACACTAAATAAAGGCTAAATAGCCTGCGAGACCAGTCTACATCTCTCACTGTCATAACAAACACAAAAACAAAGAAATGCCTCTCGCGCCTCTATGTCGCTCACGTGCCTATCCCATCAGCAGAGCTAGACCGCTAATGCGCCTCGTCCACGATAGACTAAATCCATTCTCTAATTTCTACGTCCACACAGAGGTATGTCTACTCAGACTGCAGTAATGCCCTACCTAGGGCAGTCTCGTTAAGATGTACATGACGTAGATTGCCCTACTAGAGACGCTCTATGAGATTTTAGTCTATCGTGAATGAGGCGCATTACTGTGCTAGTTCTGCGGGTACAGAAATTTCTCACCTCGTGGGATAAGTTGCATTTAGCTTGGTCAGTTATTTTAACCTAATAATATTGTATCTACATAATTGTCACAAAAGTATAAAGCTGAGAGCTGAGTCGCTACACTCGTGTCGAACTCTCGCTGCCAATGAAATGTGCGAATAGATTAGCATCTACGTCTATCTCTGTTGCACTTGCAGGCCTTACGGGATGCGTAGTAATGCACCAGTGTAATTTCGAGAAGTTTTAGCGTAGAATGAACAGTTACTATCGTTAAATGGCTCATCGCACGTGTCCCTTCGTAGCATATATAGTATTTACGGCACCGCGGGCAAAGAGAGTACTGCGATTATAGTTTGAACTTCTTTACACTTCTCTCCGGACATGTGCCACTAAATCCAAGCCCTTTTCAGTCCCTGCCTTCCAAAGCTGGACGAATGGTAACTCCAGTATCAAACAAACAGGTACTGCCACAGCATATGACAGCAGTGATGCCGTGATGAAAAGTGAAAGCTGAAACATAATGAGGATACGTGATTGAGACAACACTGTACATCATGTGACATTGGCAAAGTAGTCGTCTAACTCAATTGTTGCCATAACAAAAAAAAAAAAAAATTGACAACACTGTAAATTTAAATCAAATATAAAATTGTTGAAATGAGGGAACCACGGATTTTTTTGCCGGATTCTTCCCTTTAGGTATATAGGCATTTCGAACCGGTGGCAGTTGACGATTGAAATAAGATTTTGATAAGCATTTTAAAATAATGATTCACTATTTCAAACACATTGTTTTAGTTCCAAAATAAGTCACAGGCTTTTACTCGTACTTCGGGTTCTTTAAAAAAAAAAAAAAAAATTATTTCTATATGTATTACATTTAATAAATAAATCCATCCATCTTTCCTACATAGGAACGGCACGAGATCTTGGCATTCAAGAGCAGTATAACCTTCCATCAGATATACCGTAAGATTGTTTGCCCAGGCATTAAATAAAATATACGTTGAGCTACCTGTCATTTACTTTGTAAAAACTGTTATATACTTAATTAGTTTTTTTAATAAATACCATAGACAATCCAGTCGCGTGTCCGAGCTGCGTGTTGGATGCTAGAGTGAGACGGAGCACTATAAAATGTATGATGAAGACAGAGTACGATAGACGGCCGAGGGGGTGGAATCCGCGCCAGAACAACACCTTGCCGAGAGCAGCTGGAGAAAACAAAACAATAGTAAAAATACAGCTTTACCATAAAACACATACGCACATTGACTTGGCTCTGCAATAAGAATCTTGTATTTAAGTACCGAGCACAGATATAAAACTATTTCTGCTTTAAAATTTGTTTATTTCGCTGAGTTATCAACAACGACATCGGTTAATTACACAAATTGACAACTCGGCCAAACCCATAGGCGATAGTAGATGTAAAACAAGAATTCGTCTTTGATCTACAAATATTCTCCGCCTAGCGTGGCAGATTAACTTACAACGGCATGAAGTAAAGCAGCCCAGCATGAAGATGTTGAAACAGATGGCGACAATGGTCCTGTCCACGGTGGTGTAGAATGGAGCCGCCCACGTGGGCGGGTAGTCGGACAGGAATACCGCCCCAAGCAGCACCACAGCGCCCCCCACCGGGAGGGATAAGTGGAAGATCAGGTTGAACAGCTGCATGGGAAGAAAAAAAATTAAATTTCTTCCTAATAAGGGATCAGATTACTACACGATATTATGAAAATGCATAAATTATTAAAATATACGTTTTGCAAATCGATCTTTGAAAGATAAATTAAAAAGTGTGCGCCATAAATACACGGATTGAAATTTTGTGTTTAGTCCACCAGCCTGGAGTTGTTTATCTCGTTTAGTCATAGTTATTTTTACTTCATGTAATAATAAGACGAGTTTAGTATAAGACCTGACTTCATAGCTATCTGACTCTCATATACTATTATTTATATGATCTGTTGATCTTACAAGACTAACAAAATTTTTTGGTGATCTCCTGTAACACGTAACTATTTCCCCGTGCTTGTTCAATTTTTGAGATTTATTTGTTTCCTTGCTTTGAAGAAAAACAGTAAACAGTAAAAATAGAAGCAGCACAGCTTTAGTGCAATTTTTTTTACCTTATTCTGGTCCAACTTCTCTCCTTTCTGCTGGATATGATGAAGGAAGAAGGCGGTGGCCATGCCGCAGACGTACCCTGGGAGGTTCATGTACGACGGAAGGTACAGCATGGACATCGTCAAACTACCTTCTTTAGCGAACAGCGTACGGAGAGCTCTAAGCAGACACATTATATGCAATTAGTTATTCAAGTCAGAGCATAAGCAATTTTTTATCATAGACCGGAAGAATTACACTGCTGGACAATGCATCCCTCAAATAGTTTCAATCAGAGCGATCTTGGGCCGCTTGCATCCATCAGATCCAAGCAGGCATCATACATAACAAATTTTGCAAACAACTTAACAGCCCAATTAGGGATAGATTCACCATGAAAATATATGAAATGAACGTAACTCGAGCAGGAGGAAATGTCATTTCTATTTTTTTTTTTCTGTTGACGTAAACGATTGCAGAAAATATTTGTCTAAGGAGGCAGAAAAGCAATTACTGATTCCTTAAGCGAGGAGTTCACTATCGGGCTGCCTGGTTCGACTCAAGTCTGCCAATTTTCGTGTTTCGCTCAAGCTAAAAGCAAATGTAAACAACTGACTTGCCCTTAGTATTAAAGTTTCATTCGGAACGATATATAGGGAATGTATGTTTGACGACCTCGGTGGCGCAGTGGTGTAAACAGCCGACTGCTCCGCTAGAGGTTCCGGGTTCGAATCCCGGCGGGGGCGGGACTTTGTGTTATTTGCAAGACGCATTGATTCGCTTACCGGTATTGGATGTTGTATTCTTATTTATTTGGTATAAACCATATCGTTGCTTAGCACCTGCGAACCAGTTCTTACGATACTTAGTGCAGGGCTGAGTCAATGTGTGTGTCGTGATGTGGTTATTATTATTATTATGTACATTATTTGTTTATTTCTTTATTTTATTTCAATACTGCAGATATACAAAAAACCGTTGCATTTTCTCAAATATCAGACTTATCAACTGAGTTATAAAGCTTCAAAGTCGTTGGTTAGACAGAGATCCAAAATGTATAATGACGTCAAAGTACACGGACGCCATACAACTATCATAGAAAAGGTTGTTCTGATGAGCGAGATAGATATCTTTACTTTGAATGGTTATATCTCCCTGGTTCGCAAATATATTATTTTCAGATACTTTATAATGAATTTATTGAATAATCAAATTAAATTTCATGCATATTCCCTATTAATTCCCCGCTTCAACCAGTTCAGACTAAACTCTATGTGATGATGGTGAGGTAACGTAGGTGTACACTAACTCTGGGGACTGTGCCGTGATGATGGGCGTGAGACTGTATATGTAGGTGAGCACTCCTGCAGCCAAGGAACTAATTACAAGTAGGAAGCCCAAAACCGGAAGAACAGCGCTACGATAACGCAGCAGAATCAAGAGAAGTAGCATGCCCAGCACGTGGAGTTGCATATCCACCGCCAGATACCTGGAAACCAAATAAAATGTCATCTGTAGTAAAACATGATTCATTACTAGTGTGACGGCCATTAGTTTTAATACCAAAACGTAAAATTTTTGTTGTAAAATAATAATTATTATTATTAATAATTAATAATTTTAAATAAGACATTGTTTTAACGGGTCAGAGGCATTTAATAGTTGGCCGTTCACTAAAAAACTTTAGCAGAGAAGCTTCCGAGCCCAATTTAAATACTTTTTTAAAATAAATTGCAGACGTCAACAAAGAGTGGACTTAATTTAAAAGTCACACACGTCATGCCACTAACCTCTTAACGGCCAGAATATCAAAACTATCCGAGTAACATGATAATATTTATGAGGACTTACCAAGTGTGTCCCATGCACATTTTCCCTAAAGGCAGATGGTTATGGGTGTACATAGCGTGGTAGAACCAGCGACTGTGGCAGTCGTAGGACTCGCGTCGAACCAGCCATGACCAGTGGGGCC
Organism: Choreutis nemorana; assembly: GCA_949316135.1. Taxonomy (NCBI): domain Eukaryota; kingdom Metazoa; phylum Arthropoda; class Insecta; order Lepidoptera; family Choreutidae; genus Choreutis; species Choreutis nemorana. The sequence goes on from OX438614.1 coordinate 1,107,924, forward strand.
CCTCCCCCATGTAAGGGAACACATCCATCGTGAACCACAACGCGAACAGCGCCACTGGTGTCAACCTGGATAATGACATTTCTCATGAAATAATATGAATAACCACATCACAACACACAGATTGACTTGCACCAAGTAGTCCAGTTATTATATACATTTGGAAATGCAAATGAACCGAGAAAGCTAAATTTTGGGGGGGGGGGGCTAGAAAAGCGATGAACGATACGTGAAAAGTGTAAAGGACCTTAATTATAGATCGTGAAGAAAGCAACAAAAAAGTATTCTAGAAAAATTTTCGTATCTCAACGGAGAACCGAGTTATGATGAAAAAACTGAATTAAACCTTAAGTTAAGCTTTTCTAGCCCCCCCCCCCACATCCCATATCCAAAATTTAGCTTTCTCGATTTTTCCGACGTAATGACTGGACCAAAGATACAATCTTGTTTCGGAGACAACGATATGGTATAAACTACATAGACAAAAATACAATATCTAAGACCGGTAAGCGAAAGAATATATGAAAGAAATAATGCGTCTTGCAAACAACACAAAGTTCCGCCCCTGCCGGGATTCGAACCCGCAAACTTTAGCGTAGCAGTCGGCTTTACACCACCGAGGTCAATTAACACAACGTTCAATTTCAATATATGTGTATAAGCGTTATATAGCTAATATTACCTAATGTATCTATTGAGTACAGCCATGATGCTCTTTATGAGGGTCAAGGGTTTAGTGTCGTTGCAGATGAGGATGGTGTAGGCGGTGAGGAACCCAGACATGGAGAAAAAAGCCTGCAGCCATACCGGCGAGTTGAACACGTACTTCCAGAACAAGCTATCATACATCTAAATCAAAGCACCAAAATAGGTTCATAAAGTCGACAAATAAGAAAAACCATAATAATAATAACCACATCACGACACACGTTGACTCAGCCCTGCAATAAGTATCGTAAGAACTTGTGTCACAGGAACTAAGCAACGATATGGTATAAACTACATAGATAAGAATATAACATCCAAGACCAGAATCGAAACAATGCGTCGTGCAAATAACACAAAGTCCCGCCTCCACCGGGATAATAAACCGGAACCTCTAGCGTAGCAGTCGGCTTTTTACACCACCGCGCCACCGAGGTCGTCAAAACTGACCATATAAATACATACCAGTCTCATCATCTTGGAAAAAATCTATGTAATGCTGATGAAACTTGTTTTAGTTTGAACTTACGTTTTCCACGAACTCAGGGTTGTCGATGTAGGAGTAGACGTAAATGAAGATGACGTGAGAGAAGATGACTCCTTGCATGCCAAGGACTCTGCCGACCAAACATGACTAACGGTTTTAATATGTCTATAAAAATATAATAAGCTCCCAGAATCCCATAAAAATCCATAACAATATTAAAAAATATATAGACTACTAACTGAAAAATTTAATAATAGTGTTAAAGAATATTTTAAAAACCTCTAATAAGGATCTTTCTTGAACTTGACTTGAAATTTTGCATGCTTGATACAGGTAAAATATGTATAACTACCTATTTATAAAACTTAACACCTCCTGTATGGTCATATTTAGTGCAAAATAAATTATTCTTATATAAAATTTGAGATAATTCAAAATTTGATTTGGCCCCTTAAGTACTTGTTTTAAACAAAAATTACAGGAGTAAGATATAGTAGTGTCACTTAACTAACAAAAAAAAGTTGCTTTAACAGCTATGATTGAATATTACGGTAAATGATCATACTACATAATTATGGGGCGGCATAAATAACATGCCCAACCATTTCTTATGCATTTTTGTCCCTTTTTGTGTTGTTTCATTTATTTAAATTACTATTACATTATTTAATCACTTTTATTTACAATATATAAATAATCATTATCTCTCTGGTAACAACATTAAAAACTTTATACTAACAAGAAATTGGATATTGGATGGTATATATGGAGTGTGCCTATAGCACTGGCTGCATTTCCACGCTGTATAGCGATGCTCAACCTTAGAGCGAAATGCAGACCAGCGTTAATTAAGGAAGATTTATTCCTTTAACTGTATCCCTGGAAAGAATTGATGTTGCTTATATTTATAAGAGGGTGATTAAAATACCTGATGCCTTCGAGACAAGAGAGGTTTTTCATTCGGTCTTCGGATCTTGGTTTTGAACGATCATAAGTAAGTATCGCCCAGTTCTGTTTCAGGGAGAAAGTGAGCAGGAACTTGTTCACTGTAAGAAAAGTTCTATTAAGCATCGCTTGCGAAAGAAAATTAATTCTTAAACTATCAAAGAGTATGGATGAAAGACTCTGATATTATGATGATAATTTCATACAAGAAATGCGTTTGTTACGTATGATAAGTACCTCTTACACTATTTCTTTGTCATAGTTTTCTGTTTCTTATTCTCTCCCTTCTTCTTTATATAAAATTTGGTTCTTTATATAAAATTTGGTTCATTATATAAAATTTGGTTTATTATATAAAATTTGGTTTATTCTATAGAATTTGGTTTATATCACGCAAATTTATAAAAAAATCAGGTTTATAATTAGAAAACTGTATTTTATTAACAAATTGTAATAGAAATTGGTTATCGTACCTAATTATTTTGAAAAAAGCAACCACCGAGGTTTCTTTCCGGATTCTTCTCCGTAGAAATAGCGTTTCGAACCGGTGGTAGTATAAAAGATGACGATTTAAACTACTTATTTGAAGTGTATTTGAATTTAAAATATTTTGACACTGATTTTGACACAATTTTTTGCTGGGTAAAAAAAGCACCGATTACTGAATAATTACCAGATCAGATGGATCCAATTGCTTTGATAGGCAGAACTTTACCCCTGCTCTCACTCATCCAACAAGTAGTCAAGTTATAATGGACTTTATATACTTAAGGTCAAGCTTGACTTAACCGAACACGTTTTCTCCGAGACCTGGTCGTACTGGTCCATCTAACTTTTTGAAAGACTATCACATCATAATTATCTCGAGTTACGTGAACGTCATCAACCTCTCGCGAACGTTCAGGCTACTGAATGAACTCCGTCATGGTTTTTCCAAGCGACTACAGCATGGGGTTCCTCATGATGATAAAAGGTTCTTGCAGGGTCGGCAACACGTCGATTACCATGGCAAACGACCATAGGCTACGATGGATACTTACCACCAGGGTTTTGTAACCCGTATGCTTGTTTGCCACCGTTCGTGGTATACCTTTGTTGGTAGTAATTTCCAGTACGAGGCATAAGATCTTGACTTCTACAAGGGCGTAGGCGGTGCTCTTAGCGTTCCATGACATCAGGGACATCGTTGTGTCAATAGGCGGCTGTATGTCTTTCCATGAGGTGAACATTTAGCTTGTTATATAATTTTGTATCATCGCTACATAGTATAAAATTAACTCGCTGTCTGTGACTATGTTTGCTTACAGCTTTAAAACTTAGCAACGGATTTTGATGCGGTTTTTTTAAGTAAATAGAGTGATTTAAGAGCACGGTTTTTATTTATATAACACATGCGTAATATCCGTGCAAAACCGGAGCGGGTAGCTTGTACAAAATAAAATAAAACGGATCCTGTCTTACCGTCACGCTGGGAGCGTTCTGCGAGTACATGAATACAGGTAGCCAGTAGATTGATGACCAGCAAAACTATACAAGTTATTATAAACGCCCTTCCTGAAGAATCACCTAACAGAGAAGAGCTCGTCGGATAGCATTGGGAAGTCTCTTCTACTAGTCTACCCTGCAAACAATAAGGAAGCATGTAGCTTCATGGAATTCAAATCTTAACTTTCATGTTATAATAGTAAACTATCGTATTAGTTGAGGAATTCCATTGATTAAATTAAAGGTTTTCTTATTTTTGGCCAGTAGTTTTTTATTGTCGGATTCCAAGTCTTAAATGCTCTCTCACACGGAGCATTCATGTGTAATAAAATGTTACAGAGTCGAAAATAACGCTAGTGAACTAGGGAGCCGAACCGAGCATAACAGTGGCTAACCTGACGCCCTGCAATGTAACATGTTCGAGGATTACACTGGTGAGGGAGCTGAACCGAGCGTTACTGTGCTCAACTTTGTTTAACGTCACATTACAGGCGATCAAGTAAGAGAGACAATATCTGTGCAGTATTGTAATGTATGTATGTATATATGTCCGTGGTGTTTAGACGGTCAGGCGTCTCCTGACTGTCTCCCCTTTTTTTTAGCCTTTTAGCCTCTGGGCCATTTCAATTGCTGTCTCCGCTTTGCTGGGAGGGAAGTCTGAAACCGCTTTCTTACTACCTCCTATTTCTTCTGATTAAATTCGTTGCGGGTCCCAAGATAGCCGGTAGGGTGTCCGGGCACAGCCTGTGCATCACTGCACAGCTGCATTATTCGTTGATTATTCGATCAAAGGACGCCACTGTTGATCCTGATAAACAGGAGTTGCAGTGGTGGGACAGAGTGGCGGGTGTGCCCCGAAAAAAAAAAAAGGATTGTAATGTAATGCTCAAAATCGAATCTGAAACGCTACAGCCGAATGCTCCAGGTGAGGAAGCACCTTTATATTTTTTTTCGTTAATTTCGTGCCTTGGATAACCGACCGACCCGACCCAACAGGTCGAGGGTTCGAGTCTGGGGTTGCCGTAAGTGGAAGCTGCCATGTTTCTCAAAGCGCCCGGATAGTGGCGACAGATTCGCAACCTGTTACACTTAAACATGCGAAAAGCGAGGGACTACGGCGTGAGTTTATGTGTTTGTATGTATGTCGTTAATAAGTCTTTAACCGTAATAGTGAAAACGTATCTAAATTCATAATAGAGAAGTGTAGTGTAGTGTGTGTGTAGTGTAGCGTAGTCAAGCTGATAACTTACTTCAAGTGAATATTGTTTAAGGGAATCATTTATTTTAAAAAATCCAGTTCCAGAACAAACTGCCCGATGCACTACATTCCTGTCGTAATGTTTTAAACTCTGCTCCGAATACTCCTGGAAAATATAAAAATATATATTATAGAAGTATTGTAAAAAAAAAAGTAAATTGTAAACTGCATTTTTTACTGTCAATCTTTAAACAATCAGTGAGTGAATAATGTGAATGAATTTAACTAAACTAAAATAATTAAACGTAATTTTCTAGAATTTATTTAAAAAATATAAAATTAAATTATTGTTAATGTTTTTTGGAAATAAATGGCTAATAATAATAACAATTTTTTACTGATTTATTTCAGTAAAAAATACAAGGCCTTCTAAGTATAAAATACCTGCGTTAGAAGGTCTCGCTCTTCCATAATAATTCAAATATATTATTTACAGAAACAGATATTAACCTCTGTGAAATCATTATATTAAACTTTTGTGAAAGAAAGAGAAAAAAAATAAACTTTATGAACTTGTATTATGTACTAAATTTAATTATAATATATATATATATATATATTTTATTTATGGTTTTGTTATTTAAAGTTTTTGAATAGTTCATTAAAATACAGAATTTTACATTTAAACGTCGAAAAAAAAATACAGTACTCATTAATCATAATGTAGAATTTTAATTTTTTCGTAAATTAAGTACTTTTGAAAATGACTGACTGAAAATAAGAAAATTAAGTTTCCCCCTTTCCTTGTGGATTCTTTTTTTGTTATGTTACTAAAGCAACAATTCTTTGTCATTGTTAACTATCCCATTAATACTATATTTTTAAATATGTTCAATTGATTTATTAATTGATAACAGATGGCGTTGCTCTTATGCTGAATCACGCTATCAATGTTTTTCTAATATTACATATTGCGATCTAGTGAAAGTAACAGTGGTAGTAGACGTAGTAATGTTCTCAAAAGTAAGTGTACTTATGCGTACTGTGGATATAATTAATAAATTAATTAAATCCTTTGATTTTTTGTTTAACCAGTTAAAAATCAAAGATGTAAAATATTAAATAATCTGAGTAAAAGAATAAATTATATAAATGAAAAAAAATATATATATATTTATTTACACCAAAAACATGTTACATAAACAGCAGTATGTCTTTTGGTCCCCTCACTAGGCAAGCCTGGGAGGGAACCTGTTACCTAGTTTAACATTCCTTTCGGAAAACATTACTACTTTACATGATACACGATAGTAGTTTAAAAAAATAAATAATAATAATAAATATAATTAATTCCATGCTTCAGGCAAAAACATAAATAAAATAAAAGTCATCAGGTCATATAGTTTCTAATTTTTACAATGGTGTTATTATTAACAAAAATTTCTTGTCAGATTTTATAAAATGGCATATTTTTTACGGGAGTGCCTTAAATCAGTTCCAGTTAAATTGGTCAGTAGCGTAAGTGGGGGGTGGAGGGGCGGTCCGCCCCGGGTACCAGCGTGTCTACCATGAGGTCGCATAGTTTTCCTACACGTCAGGTGACATAGATTACTACAGCGATTTTGTATGAGAAATCTTAATTCCTCAACTATCCGTTAGGGGCGATTTACAAAGATTCATAGTTTTATAACTGCAGTCGCTATCGACAATCGAATGTAAAATTCATGGCAGGCAAACAGAGACTCGCTTCACGTAATGTAATCATTTTCCAAATAATTACTAGCGGTTTGAACTGGTTACAACATATCTCGGAAAACTTTTAACGATTTGGTGTTATTCTGGGGTTGGTTAGTTAAAAAAATCCGCCCAGGCACTGCGCCGTCACTTGGTGTATGCCAATTGTCCGAAAACCTTTTGTCAATTGTTAAAAGTAATAGTGATAGTAAATAAAATAGCCTTTATTGCTGTTTTTATTTACAATTTCCATAATCTTATAATATGGAGTATAAAATAAATAATTAAATAACCACATCACGACACACACATTGACGACAAACGCTTCCTTCGATAGTTCCTTTATTATGCGTACTGCAAGGGTGTGGAATTCATTTCCTGCCGATGTGTTCCCTGACCAGTATAACTTGGGCCTCTTAAAGACAAGAGTGAATAGGTTTCACACTGGGCAGGCATGATCCACCTTAGACCTTATCGCCGCTTAACATCAGGCGGGTTTGGGGTCAAATGCCTGCCTGGTCTTGAATAACAAAAAAAAATCAAAATTGACTCAGCCCTGCACTAAGTAACGATATGGTATATACTAAATAAATAAGAATACAACATCCAAGACCGGTAAGCGAAACAATGCGTCTTGCAAATAACACAAAGTTCCACCCCCGCCGGGATTCGAACCCCGAACCTCAAGCGTAGCAGTCGGCTGTTTACACCACTGCGCCACCGAGGCGAGAAGGATGATGAAGGGGGAGGTGAGGAGGATGGATCTTGGTTTTCATGAAGGTTTACCTGATGTCATGATTTATTCTGACATGGCAGGGCTTTTGGCCATTTTGGAATATTGGAGTTATTCATGAAATGATATGATTATTTACATTACTCAAAAAAACCCCGGTTGTTGTCCTTTTTTTATTTTAATTTTCGCGGTACTTAATCCGCCCTCTGCACGTCAGCGACCAGCGTCAGGAATTTTATTCACAAATTAGGAGTATTAAAAAATCTGGTAACCCTATTTTCATAACTATAAATAACCTACATATTAAAGGTACATAAGAGAGACTAAAGCTACGCATATACTACACTATATTAGGAAAAAAAGTTTAAAATCAAGATAAGAAACCTTACAATTGTCAAACGAAAAAGTTGAAAGTTTATTCTCTATTTCTTGTTGTATCTGTATCTCCTTTTAATGTAGTGTGATATTAAAGGAACGCATTTTGTGTATTTTTTATATTGTAGTTGTTATTACAGTTTTATTAAAACATTTTGTATATATTTTCGCCATGCCCTTACAGGGTGTCACGTGTATACCTTATTTATATTAACATCCTTTGTGCCCATTGTAATGTGACAAGCAATAAACGATTTGAATTTGTCTCGTCCATCCCCATTTTAATTTTTTATATACTTTAAATTTAAATTTGTTTTTTGTTTTATTTTTACAAATTTTATTCTGTTTATTCTCTTGACTCCTATTACACCGTGATACAATAGCAGAAGAACTATTAAGACATCGGAAAAGTTCATGGAAAAAATCCACGCGAAGTCGCGTGACAACAATATATGGTAATCGTATGAATTCAAAGGTTTAGCTTAGGTGAAGGTTAACATAATCCGACTGCGATATATATCGCAACATCTCTGTGATGTCGCCGTCAATATCCAATAACGCTACCTCAAATATAACATAAAGACATCCTTACGTAAAGCATAAATTCGCCTGTGCAATGCAGGCAAACAGTGCAATGTCAGTTGCATTTGAGATAAAACCGATGAATGATAAAAAATAATAAATTGCAACCTGAAAATAGCTACATTGTTTAAAATAAAATTACCCGGAAATATAAGACGCAAGATTTTATCATTTATTTATGAGTATATGTTTTTATGTGGTGTTAAAAAAAAACGACAAATTTTAAAAACCTGTAAAAAAATATATTAGAAATTTGGATAAGAAAAAAATAATTTAAAGTATTTGATTTAAAAACACGAGTTTAATGTTAACAAAAATACTTAGAAAGTTAGTAAACGCAGTCACATCGCACAGTGACTACGACATGAAACAGGGTCAATGTTCCATTACATAACTTTTATTGCAAATTTAAGTAACCTCCAACATTATATACCTATAAAGTAAATAAGACGTATCCAAAGAGTTTATGTATCTTCAATCATCTAATAAATACGAAAAAAAAAATATATACCTTAGAAAAACAAACGGTTACTGTAAACAGAACTTTAAATGAAAATATAGTGTTCGAAAAATACATGCAACTAAAACCTTTTTCACAAATACTAGAGAGAAGCTTCTCTGGCACAGGTCTATGACTTAAAAGAGGACCATTAATCATTTAAATGATGTAATTTGGCGAATAAAGAGGTTTAGTTTCATGTATGAATGTATTGGATTACTAATTTTCAAATTTATTAACCGCCATATAAAACTTCCCTCTAAAAAGTTTGGTTTTCACAAACTTTTAACCATTAAGCTCATGTGTCAGATCGTTACTTTCGGAGTAACTTGGCGGGAACGGGGAGTGGTGGTTTAATTTTTCATATTTTATTGTTTTTTCCTGTATATCAGCAGAGTTTAATGTGTAAAATGCTAGTGCTTTAACCAGTGAACATCTGTAGTGTTATACAAGTGTGGAGAAAGTGAAATACGACGATTTGGCTGCTCTTTTCGTCATCTCTCAAGTAACTCAAAAAAAGGCAACAGTAACATTACAAGCATGTTACTGTAGATACAATTGAGAAAGAAGAAAATTATAATACGGAAGACTTGTGCTGTATGGGCATAAAGCTCTTTGCCTTTCCCGACAAAAGGGAAGAATTAAACCAAGAAGAAGAAGTTACTTTCAAGTTAAAGTTGGCGCCATAGCACTTTGACGTTTCTATGTACGGAACAAGTTTTTTTTTTTTTTTTTATTGGACCCTAACTGCGGCCCTATTGGCCTTCGCAGCGTAACCGGACTAACCGCGCGGCGAGTGCTTCCCCGCAAGGGAGCGAGGCGCAGCGTAGCTGCGCGTCGCCTCCTTGCGTTGATGTCCTCAAAGCCGGGCATTACGTTGGGTCTACAAGCCTTAAGGCTAGGAGGCCTCAAAACTTGTAGCCCCAACGGTAGTTTTTTTTTAAGAAATCGATCATTTTTATTTGAAACGAATCATAAGGCAAACGTCAAAGAAAAAAAATGTCGTATATTGTCGTTTTGTATTTAAATAACTCACAAAAACGTGAGAGAAGTACTAATTTCAACTTATTCGTGTGAAAGGCATTAAAAAAATCAATATTATAACATTAAAACCATTAGTTATATCGTTACTATGACAACATTTCTTCTTGTCAACTACTTAGACAATATATCATGATGCTTACCCACCCAGTAGCGGCCTTGATTGGGAGATGATGAAAACTACGAGTAGTTAAGCTTATTTGTAGATTGTGAAACGCCAACATTTTTTTTCTATCAGATAAGTGGCAAGTAGCGTATCCAGGACATTACTTGGACATTGTGAAACAAACCCTATTTTTTTTTTGGAATTAAGGTAGTTGCAGAAAACGAACAGACCCTAATAAAATCAAAGCTAATTCAATTTAATAAATTTTCTCACCAAAGAATAAACTAATAAATAAAAATGGCTACGCAGTGTTTAAAAAGACAATTAAGGTAATTTGTAATTAAACTTAATATAATTGGCACCATCTCAAATCTTAAATAAATAACCACAAAGCGACACACATACTGACTCAGCCCAGCTCTCAAATATAATCTTGTATCGCAGGCACCAACCAATGTTATGGTATATACTACATAAATGACAATACAACATCCAAGTAAGCGAAACAATGCGTCTTGCAAATAACACAAAGTCCCGCCAGGATTCGAACCCGGAACCTCAAGCGTAGCAGTCGGCTGTTTACACCACTGCGCCACAGAGGTCCTCAACTAAACTGTTTTATAAAAAATACAGGAAATGGTTTTTCCCTTGAAAAAATTTGAAAACACACACTTTTTGCCGTTGAAAAAAAAAATCCCTACCTAATTAGTAATAATAGAATTTTAATTAAAATACGTAGGTAAAGTTATGTACTTTACTATTAATTAAAATAAAATCACTTCCCAGGGTGGTACTTCTTTAGAAATATCTCTTTAATTAATGGTTTTATTAAAATTAATTAGTCTTTAATTGGTTAATAATTCAAATGTATTCGTTGTTGTTTATACAAGAACATTTTTTAAAGAAACAGCCTAGCAACATCATAGCATAGCATTATAAGAGTAACTACCCATAACATAGAGACAGTACAGAAGTAAAGCTTCATACAATGCCCGCTTTGAATATTGAAAAAAGCAGTTGCTTTTCTGCTTTTTTGCGGAGGTTTCTTGCCGGATTCTTCTCCGTAGAAATAGCATTCCGAACCGATGGTAGTAAAAAAAATGAAGATTTGTAAGTGTTTATTTTAAGACTATTCGAATAAAAACATTTTGACTTTGACTTTATCAACACATACATAGACATCATCCACGAGTCATTCACGGACACGAAAGTTGGGAAGAACACATGCACGATTGACACTCACCGTAAACACTTGATTCGAGCCTATTTTTTGGGACGAGATTAAAGTTTTATAATTGTAAGTTTTTTTTTGTTGGTTTTACTATTTTTAATATTTAATCTTTATTCTCGGGGCACACCCGCCACTCTGTTCCACCACTGCACCTGTTTACCAGGATCAACAGTGGCGTTATTTGATCTAATCAAAATACAAATAATGCAGCAGTGCAATGAGGCACAGGCTGTGCCCGGCTGTCTTGGGACCCGCAACGAATTTTATCAGAAGAAATAGGAATTAGTAACAAACCGATTTCAGACAGAGGCCAAAAAACTAAAGGGGAGACAGCCAATAGACGCCTGACCGTCAAAACACCACGGTATGCCACTAACTACCTATGCAATCTAATGCTTATTAGAATACGAATTTTAGAATACGTTTAATTAGAATACGTATTGTTTTACACACTCGTGCCTTGCTCTACAACTGTAAAACTTGCGCCCTTTTTATAGAATCCTTTTTCGACAACAATAAAGGTCTCACGCAATTCTGGCTGCAAGACCTGAGAACTCAGATGCTTTTGGTTAGGCTTGAGCCCTCCTCCCCCCTGAATTCGGCAGTGGATACCAAAAACGAAAATTATACATTGAAACATTACCCTTACTATTTGCAAGACATATCGTTTCATTTACGGTATGGGATGTTATATTCTTATGTATAAACTTTATACCATATCGCTGCTTAGCACCTGCGACACAAGGTTCTTTAATCTTACTGTGGGGCTGAGTCAATGTGTGTGCCGTAATGTATTATTATTAATACTCTATTGACACTCAGGACTTTATGTATGTTTAAGAGTCGTGGGACTGGTGGGAAACTTCACAAGTTATCTGAAAATCTGGCAACGCTGATCTGTCAGTAGATAATAAATTAATAATCTCAACGGATTCCATCAGATCTTATGTTCAACTAGCCTACCCACAAATTTATCTAAAAACGATTTTTCTGTGTCCGCCCTCAAATCAAGTTAAAATAGATGATTTTTATCAGATAATTAAATAATTTCGATAATAACCTACAAAATAGAAACTTACAATAATATTACATTAAGGTCGTAACCTGAAACATTGCCATTTTAATATTACCTTATGTAACATTTGCCGCCTAGTCTGACGACGATACGCGAAGGTTACAGCACTCTGACTTTGTGTATATGAAGATTAATTACATATGATTCTGTTCACTCAAATGAACCTGTGTTTCACACCTTGACCTATCCAAGTGCAATTCGCGTTGAGCAATGCGCATTGCAGTTTGCGTACAACATTATCTAATTACTTTAGTGTTAATTGAATTGTCAAATAAAGGATCTAACGGCGTGGTTCCACTGCAGGGCTAGCATGCTAAACAATAGCTACCCAGCCCGCTAGATAAGTAACATCACTCGTTCATCATTCGATTACTTCGATAGAAATATTTAGGTACGGAGTATAGAACTTTAGGAGATCGGCGTGTTCTGATAAATAAAAGTATGAATGTAGCAATGGATTGCAGGAATGGAATGAATATATTTCTTTAAGTTAAAAGTAATTATACAATGTTTTCATTAGTAGTAGTAAAAAAGGGTCGCGTAGACGCGTACTTACTATCAAGGATTATTTACAGGTTGACATAATAAAATACAAAGAAATACAGTGCAACCTAAATATAACGTACCTCAATATAACGACTTCCTTGATCTAACAAATTCTTCGTAATCCCCTTGAATTGTCCATAACATTCAATGTAAAATATACCTCTACATTGCGAACATTTTTGCGAACAACCTCTTTATAAGGGAAAAAATTCCCACCAATGTATGACTCTTAATCTCATAGTATTTGATTAATGTCAGGTTTCGTCACGATTTTGTTCGTAAAACAATCATTGTTGTTTTTACCTATTAATAACGAATTTAAGCCCAACCTAACCTCAACATAACAAACCTCAGTTCAACGAATTACTTGATATAAGAATATTTACTTGTTCCCTTCCGATTTGTTATATCGAGGTTGCACTGTATAGAGTTTGAAAACACTTAAGAATAGCTAAGGGTAGTAAAAAAAAAAGTAAAGTAAAGTGTCAAGTGATACGTAATGTGTTTAGCTTTGCGTGGGAAAAATATTATTTTCAAAGTCACTCATTTATTGTGAATAAAAATATTGCAGATGTAACGCATGTGTACAGTGTTACACTATATTCTGCCAGGAGGTATACAATATTTAATAATTATTAGTCACTAGCGGCCCGTCCCGGCTTCGCACGGGCATTAAACATTACATTTAGATTTGTTAATTTTAATACTTTGTTTTATCATTTTGTTCTATCATCAATAGTTTTCGCAGCGTACGCGATGTAAGGAAGTTTTTTGATATTTTTTACACTTTATCGTAATTTAAGTAAGGATCCCCATTTTTTTTTTTAATGAAATATAGCCTATGACACTTAGGAAAAATGTAGCTTTCCAACAGTGAAAGAATTATTCAAATCTGTTGAGTAGTTTCGGAGCCTATTCAATTCAAACAAACAAAAAATCAAACCTTTCCTCTTTATAATATTAGTATATATTAAAACATACCTCCTTACATTAACCAATGTCCCTACAGAGTTTTCGCTAATCCTTACCTTACTTTGAACTTCGTAAATGCAAAATTTGTTTGACAAATACCTGTTGGCAAAAATATTGGCAGTCTGGAGCTCGATGGACATATGGTTAATAACAAGGAAGCATTTCATTATATAGCGCAATATTAGCGTTTTTTTTTAATTCTTCGCAAACATTTTACTGAACGCTCATACGAGGTCATCACAGTGCGGTATCGTTATGTCGCCCCCCCCCTAGCATGCTAAACCTTCGCTATCGATCTAATAAACCCACCTACATGGCATTTCGTTAGAGTATACCCATAGAAATAAATTTTACTATTACACCATAGACTAATTAATGGCAGTCTCGGAGCGAGCGGAGACCAATAATTTTTCTTTGTGTTACAATTATTTGACTTTACTAAGTAGTAGATAAAGTTGCATTTTTCTCACCAAATTTCCTTACCTTCAAATGTTTCAGAGTCGATGACGTGCCGTTGGCTATGAGTTCTATGTCCGAGTAACAAATCATGGAGTTTGAGGGACATGGCCAATTGTCAGCTCCGTATAACGGTGGTATTGAAGCAGAATCTAAAACAGAAATCATCAAGATCGTAAAGTTCCTTATTCCCTTGCTAAAGTTGCTTGTCTTAGGTGCATTGTGTTGAAATTTTCAACGATTCATATTAGCTTAGTAAATCAATAGGGAATATGCATGAAATTTAATTTGATTATTCAATTAATTTTTCGTAAAGTACGAGGAAATAGTATATTTTCAGAAAAAAGAATTAGCCATTAATTAGTATTGTACGATAAACCAGGGAGATACAACCATTCGAAGTAAAGATATCTATCTCACTCATCGGAACAACCTTTTCTATGGAAGTTGTACGACGCCCGTGTACTTTGACGTCATTGTACATATCGGGTCTCTCTCTCAAACAAACGACTTTGAATTTTTATAACTTAGTTAATAAGTCAGATATTTGAGGAAATCTAACGGATTTCTATGAATATGTGGTATCGAATTTTAATAAATATTTCGACGAATTCCCTATTTCAATCATTACATGTAAACTTTTTAAAAATGTCGTGACCTCCACTGATGTGACGGTGAGATGACGGACACGGTTTATATGTGGATAGACCCAGGAGGTGTTATTTATGTATGTTGAAAAGTAAATAATAGATCAATTAAAGGCGATAAATGAATGCTTTAACTTTGAATCTGTCATTTCTGGTCTGGTCTGGTCTGAGCTTACACCTACAATTGTCAGGTCACTGACTTAATATTACAAAAAAAATTGTGTTAATCCTTCCTCTGTATTTGTTGATCGAGCGATGTTCTCAGAGTGGAACAATTTAATGTTTGTAAGTTTGTTTGTACATATCTATAAATGTTTTTTCGACGATAAGGGCTTCTTCAATCGGATCGTCGTGAAATATGGTAGCCGTTAAAATAAATAAACCACATCACGACACACACATTAACTCAGTCCTGCAGTAAGTATCGTAAGAACTTGTGTCACAGGAACTAAACAATGACATGGTATAAACTATATAGATAAGAATGCTATATCCAAGACCGGTAAGCGAAACAATGCGTCCTGCAAATAACAAATTCCGCACCCGCCGGGTTTCGATATCAAAACCGCTAGCGCAGCATTCGGCCATAAGCATCACTGCGCCATAAACGTCAAAATTCCAAAATCCTTTTTAACTTCGAACATGAAGCAAATCTATTCCAATGTTTCCAATATATGAAGGGTAGCGAGTTCACAGTTCGGAGCAAACCAATATTTGAAAATTTGAATTATTTGTCTTGTTAAATTTGCTGTATTGTATTGCTGTTTGTTTTGTTATTATTAAATAAACGGTGGTTTACGTAGATGATTTGCTTATTCAATTCATAATTCGGACTAAATAAAAAAAAAGTATTAACTCTGTACCCCAAAACGAAGTCAATATCTGGGCTATCGTAGGTTTTTTTTTTATTCTAATGTTTAGATTTGTGATATTCAGAACTATTTTTATTAACTTATTTGTATTTGAATAGTTGTTTTTCTATGGTTGCTTATTCTCTATTATTTTTATCGTTTCTTTGTTCTGGTATTTTTAATTTGATTACGTTAATTGTTACTGTTCATGGAATTTTACCCGTTGCAATAATAATAAAAATAAATAATTAAATAATCACTAGGTATTTGACACCCGTTTTTCCTTTTGAAATAGGCAGAGCCATAAGCCATCAACAGGCAACTGTTAGCATTTAAGTAGTTAGTTGAATAATAAAAAGGTAGTTACCTAAACCTACTTTATTGTTTGTTTGGAAAGGCTTGCTGTATTGAAACTTGGAGGACGCAGAATTTGAGACGGTTGTAATTAAGAAAACAATTTGATAGCTTCGATGGATGTAGGACGTTTAGATGAGACCAGCTCGGCAACGTCCTAACAGAAAACGGTGCAGGCGGAACGTGGTGTTTTAGTGGGTAGGCACATCTCATACGTGAGTCCCACATACCCCTTCGGTCGCCCTGGGTTGAAGGAGATCCATGAGGATTTCTCCGCGTTAAAAAAAACCTTTAGGTAAGATGCTGATGTAGAACTAGCTTATGCCCGCAACTTCTTATGTGTGAGGAGTGATCGTACCTCATACACACTTTGATGCCTTATTTCCATTTACTGAAAATATCGATTGACTATCGACTTCAGGTTCAAGTATACATAATACCTGTATACCTATATGTATTATACCGATACAGGCAATTACGTTCTGAAATATTTAAATTATATGAAAACTTATGTAAATAATTAAATATCCCATTGAAATCGTGTTCCTATTTTTATTTTATTGTATATTTACTCTTTTTTTTCTTCTTACTAAAGCTCTCCCAGAAATTCTGAGATGCCTAGTGGTTTCTAAATCATTTCATTTTATCGATTTTATTTTTATATTTGCATAAAATATAATTAAATAAAAGAGTAACAAATTTTTGGGGACCTACCTTACGGATTAAAGATAATAATTTATTTTAGCATCCAAAACGTAAAGCATCTCGTGTTGCAAACTTTTTATAAAGGCTATGGATATTAAATAAATATATTATTATTATTAGTAATTATAATAAATTTATTTCAAAAATTCTTATGTATTTTTTTTATAATATAAGCGTTCTGCCTATTCCTACACCTAAATTATTTTAATTAAATATTGGCACACATTTTCAGAGCTAAACGTATCTCAATAATTCACAACATTTGTAACCTAATTTTTGGCAAATCAAAATAATAATTATTAAAACTATTAAATTTAATATTATAAATGCACTTACTATTCAATTCAACGATACTGCACCCTCCACATCCCCACCCACACCACAAACAAAATATTAACAATGAACACCTCATTTTAAAATCCTAAACCGCAAAAATAACTAACAAAACCGCAAGAATTATCAACAACATAATATTTTAAAATCAATTTTTTTTGTCGCCCGATTTTTTTTAGTTCCAAAAACACGCGTCTCTATTATTCGGTTGCGATATCGTTAATGCATTGATGATGTTAACCGATTTACGTAAAGTTGTGTAATGGTTTGAGGGTGGAGGCCAACTGCCTTCTAACCACTCAGACTTCAAGTCATGATCTCGTTTCGAAAGAAAAAAAAAACTTAAGAAAGGTAGCCGGCAAGAAAGCAATGGAAATATTTGGGCAAATATTACCTCATTCGACATTTAAACCGGTTGTGTAACAATCAACCTAAACCTAGCAGTTTAAAGTCTATTTTGCAAGTCCTACGTCAAAATTTTAAAAACAACCGAAGTCAAGTGAGCGATAAATTTTAAAGGGGTAAATTTTTTGTCTGGTTAATTATTTAGGGGTGTGTGTGTCCTTGGTTTTATGAAATTCAAAATGGAGTTACAACTCTATTTTACTGATTAGAACAAAATTCTTTACATTTACCTCTTTTGTAGATAACAATTTCGGGATGTCAAAGAATCTGTTTAGCAAAGAAATTGCAAGCCTCGGTTTAGTTCGAGACATCCTACTTTTGACCCATAACATAACATAAACTCATGCCGTTATTAATCTCTCGAGATAGGTAGACAGAGCACCGCTTTTCGTATGTAATGTTAAGTTCCAGTGTGACAAATTGCGAATCTGTCGCCACTACATGAGCACTTCTCATTGTGCCCAGGAACATGGAACATTGTAGCTGCAATGTACGACAACCTGAGACTCAAACCCGCGACCTGTCGTGTCGCCGATCGGTTTACCAAGGCACGTAACAAACTGAGCTACCACGCATTCAGTTCAGTTTTGATTTAGTTCTGTAATGTAGATATTGTTATGTATTTCTGTTGTGGTAGATCAAGCAACTGATGTCAGACACAAATCTTTTTATGCTCAATTTTTTATTTCTATTTATTTATTCAATAAAATTTTACAATCGTATTTTGAAATGTCAAATAAAAATTAAAAGTTGTTAAAATTTAGAAAACAATTCAATAAATAAGGTCAAATAAAAACATTAAATATTAATGATAATACTTAATCTAGGTAATTGTCAAAACATAGCAATAAATAATAGTCAATCCCAAAAATTGTTGCTCATAAGTTTGATGTCCAGAGCCGTTTTTTTTAGTCTTATGTCGGAAATCTTAACTGTTATCGTTAAAAAATTCCTCGACTGAGTAAAAACACCCCTTCAATAAGAGTTTGCGCAACTTTATTTTAAAAAAAAAGGGGCTGCAACAATTTTAAAATACAATATATCAACAGTGGCGTCTTTTTATCGAATAATCAACGAATAATGCAGCTGAGCAATGACGCACAGGCTGTGCCCGGTCACCCTACCTGTCTTGGGACCCGCAACGAACTTAATCAGAAGAAATAGGAGGAGAAACAGATTTCATACTTTCGTCCCAGCAAAGCGGACACAGAAATTGAAATGGCCCAGAGCCCCAAAAATCTAAAGGGGAGACAGTCAGGAGACGCCTGACCGTCAAATCACCACGGCATGCCACTAACTAACAGGGGATTAATTATATCCTAACCTAAATCTTACACCAGTATTTTTGGTGGCAAAACTTTTAAAAGGCACGGAAGTTTCCCTTTGTTTTCACAATATCTAGTTAATAAATAGGACTACACGCAGAAAATTTAATCGAATTTAACATGATTTACCGTTCGTCATGCCAGAGACTACACTCCCACAAGATGTGATGGGCAGTTTGTATAAAGGGGTGGAAGGTTTGACGCTACCAACTAAAACCCTCCGGCGTTCTTCTGCTTTGCCGTTGGTGAGGGCGCCATTATCCTTTATGCTAACATGACTTTTACCTTTGATTGCGGCTTGCGATTTGAGTTACAATTTTCTATAAATCTTTGTAAAGCGCCTCCAACGGATTTATGACGAATTAAAAATGCTCATACAAAATCACGGCAGTAATCTATTTACCTGTATGCCATCCATGAGTTTTACCTTCGATTGCCGCTTGCGACTGCACTAACAAATCTGTATCAATCTTTGTAAAGCGCCTCCAACGGATATATGACGAATTAAAAATGCTCATACAAAATTACTGTAGTTATCTATGTTACTTACTTGTAGAAAAACTATGCAAACTCATTGCATTTATTAACTATATTACCTATGCTGGAATGTAACGGAATATGCCCTTTTTAAGGGATAAGGTTTTATTACTCACCAAAGTTAAGGGATCCCATAAAACTCCATACAAACCCAAACATGTGTAAGCTATAAAGGAGTTTTTGTTCATAACTTACCATGAGTCGTCATGAAAGCTGTTTTAGGGTTCCGTACCGAAAGTGTGAAAAACGGGAACCTGGTACTAAACCTGTCCGTCTGTCCGTACGTCAGCAGGTTGTATCTCATGAACCATAACAGCTAGACTCTCGAAATTTTCAAAGAATGTCTGTTACTGTTGCAGCTATAATAACAAATACTAAGAACGAAGACAAATAAAAAAAAGAGGGAGGATGAAAAGTTTTTATCAAAAATTGTTTGCCTGATCTTGTTGCATAAACCTATGAAACTATCAAGAAACATTTTAAAGTAAACATCTTACAAAATGGTACGGAAACCTTCATGCGTGAGCCTGACTCACACTTGACCGGTATTTTTTTGTTACAGCCAAACGTCCACGTGGGAATTGCTTTCTTTCTCATATTACAATAACGAAACTACTGTTTGTGTTTTAAAATAAAATGTGGCAAACAAAGAGGGTTATTGTTTTAACTGTATAATTACTTGCGTAGGCATACTTTAAATACGTCATTTTGATGTGTTATACACGGGCGTCGCCATGATGGGGCATAGGGGGCAGCTGCCCCCGTAGAGACTAAAAAATGGTAAGTTTGTGGAGCTTTATACCTCGGACTTGGACTTAAGACTGTACTGACTGTAAAGATACAATCTAAAAACATTTCTACATACTCCATATGTCAACTGGCCCTACTAAACCAAAGGTTGGCAATGCCCCCCATTTTTCATATAGGTTTTGTACCGATGAAAGAAACCTCTTTTTTTATTATAACCTATGCAATAATGTAATTACCTGCCCCAATTGACAATCGAATCCAATCCTACGACAGCTCTAATGTTAAAATCGCTGTTTAGACTGCAGTAAGTACTGTGGAACACATTGACCATAGATAATTTTCTTCTTTCTTTAATATAAAAACGGCTGTTCGTTATCGTTCATTCGTCTCATTAAAACTAGAAGACTGCTGGACCGATTTGAATTAGTTATGCTGTCCACTCTAATGAGATGGTTTAAAAACAAAAAATGGTGGAAAATAGGAAAACCCCAAAAGAGAATGGTACTAAGTGGTGGGTCAACTCATAAATGAAAAATAAAACGACATTTCTGTTCAACGTCCCCATTAAAGGCACTTTAATAGTAAATAATGACAATAACAGGATCAGGTCAAAACATATCGTTTGGATCTCCTCTCTTCTACCCTCTAAGGTGTTAAATTAGTTGTAATACAATAAAATAATTACTCGTAAGGAAATAAATACAAATGAAGGTGTATATTGCTTTATTTTTTTAATTTCTAAAATTAATTTCCTTCCATTACATGGAAAACTAACATCAGTTATCTAATTTTTTACATAAGCAATAATACACCTTAAATTATACCAGTATATACATGTGTTTAGAATATGAAAATATCTTATATATATATTTATTTATTTTTATTTATTTATAATAATTCTAAAAGCTGGGTATTCGAACGCTGGGAAACCTTTCGACGTCGCAATTTAAAAAGGAGTTATCATAGAAAAAAAAATCTAAATAATACAAAGTTAGTTTAATATTAAAGATGATATAAAATAACTAGTTTTTACTTTTCATCAAATATTTTTATTAAGATTTTTTTTTTAGAAGATTTTTTTTTATTTAATATATAATATCCACCAAGTTAATTGATTAGTAGATAATTTAAAAAATCTCCTCTTAAGTTGTGTCTCTCTTACTTTAGGAAAGAGAGAAAAACAGAGACGACAACACTTGAAGTAGAGTTTAAATACCCAGCGTATATATTAAGAAGGAATTTAATAACGAATTACTATTTCATTTACCTGACATGATAAAAAATGCTTCCCTAAAATTATTTAATAATTAATTAAGGCAATTATATCGATTAACTTAACGTTCGCGGCTCGAAAGCCGTACACATGTGCGTTTAAAAAACGCGTGTCAAACCCCACCGAAAAACTCGAAAAGACGATTTAAAAACGCGCGTGTAATAAACGCTGAAGAAAAACTTACGCTAATGTTTATACTGCGGAATAAATTAATCGTGTAAAGTAATTTTTAAAATTAATGATAGGTACAATTAAAGTCTAGAATGGCTAAATATCATGAAGAATGTTCAATACAAGGCGTTAACCGACGCCATGTTTTTTTTTACCGCGCGTTTGCACTGAAAAAACATTCAAAACGAAAAAAAATCCCTTGTCTATTGATCGTTTTTTTTTCGCCGTAATAGTAAAAAATATATATCTACAAATCCAAATAATAATAAAAAGTCGACAGAGAAGGTGGAGATTTTTTTATTTTATTACTATGATTGTTTAGTCAGTACAAACGCTCGGATATACATACATTAAATAACTCTTTATAGAAAAATATAATATATACTGCCACGCTTAGGTCTCGGCCACATCGACGTTGTCTTTGAGCCGTCTTTTTATAGTCTACCATTTCATTTTTTTTGTAATTCATATATAGATGTGGCAGATACCATAATGGCATTAATAACTTATTAAAAAAAACCTCCCCAAGCCAATTTGATTTTATTTGGACTTAATTTAATTTGACATTTCATAAGGGAACTAATTGGGAGAAACCAAAAAAATAATGACACAAAAAAAAAGATTTTTTTTTCTTTTCTAAATCACCTACGTCTAGAACGATCGATCGATAAGAATATTTTAAGTACTGTAAAAATACGATTGAACGAATTCCTCCAGCCTTATTTTCTTAAACACAAGAGTTATATTTGCAAACATTTTTTTTTTTGTCCACTTGTAGTTGAATACGGGCACCTTATTTATTTATTTCGGACATTACTGCAAGGTATTAAGTTTTACATTACGTTACCAAAAATTTAAATACATGGCTTTATTATATTATCTATAGAATACCGAAAAAAAAAATTGAAAATCAAAAATTATTTTCTCGAAACTTTTGGGGCCAAATTTTTTATCTTAAATAGAATTGACGTACCGAATGAAACAGAAACAAACTTACTGTTAGTGATTTTTTAGGAAAAAAAAAACAAAATCAATCCTCGCCTTCAATGTCACTGAAACGTCAAAATTTTTACGTTTGGATGACTTCGGACCTTATTCGTGTTTTGTCGGTTTACTTCGTTTTCCATAAAGTTTAGTATTAAATCGTAAGCCATCACTAAATAAATACCATTATTTATACCGGATAGTAGCGTTCGAGAATCTTCGGAAAATACGATACATACATAAATTGCTGATCTGGAATTTTGAGAAAAAATAATAATTTATGTATATGATAAATAACATCATAAGGTAGCTATAATTAAGACACCAATTAATTATACTTGTAATTAGTTGATAAGACATTTTTAAATTATTACCGGAACGGTGATCTGTTATTTTAACTCTTATAAAATAATTGACTTTTTTAGATCAATACAATAAGGCAACCTATTTATTTTTATTCAAGCGTATAGTCGCATAAAATGAACGTATGATGTGTGTTTAATTTTAGAAATTTCAAGGCTTGACCGTCGTGGGTCGTTTTCATAGAAATTAATTAGAAATCCACCATACATTTTACCCGAAAATGCTATACATTATTTTGTAAACTGAAACAAAAAAAAAAATCTTCAGAATACATACAGCTCATTTATTGTGTGTGTGTATAGAATCATTTAAAAAAAAATTGAGAAAATATTATACATTTCATTGTATTTTAAAAAAAAAATCAAATATGTAGTATGAAAACGAAGCCGAGAAAGCCTCGAAATTTCCTTCTAGAATTTTCGTAATTTAATTTCAATCAACACTAGACATCGTTAATTAATTTAAATAGACTATGCGTATCTTTGTCGATTCAACGCCACTCATTTATCAACCGAACACTTGACAAATATTTTTATAGGAACAAAAGATAGAGAAAATCCGACAGTACTGAAGGTTCACTCAATTCAAATTTGTCAAATTATAACCGTAACTTGCTTACACGCGATTTTGAAACTTACCCATTGACACGAGCGTTCATATTCGAGCGGCGACCCTGTCATATGCATATCTAAACAGCCGAGTGACCCCCCCTGCCAAAGGGTCAAATATTAAATATTATATTGACAGCAAACAAACAGTCATATTATCCAGAAAAAAGTGATATTCACTACACCTTAGCAATCGCTGTATCTCTTGAACCAAAATACAGATTGTACGGAACCCTCTGTGTGTTAGTGCGACTCAGGGTTTTCAGGTGACCGTTTGTCACTTTCGTATGGGCAAAGCGAGTATACAATATGTCAAATAATTACATTGTCCAGTGCCAGGTTATAAATGAGCGACGACCCTTATTTTACAATAAATTACAAATTCTGTCAATGTCTGACGTCTGTCACTTTGACAATGAAAAGTTGCTATAAGTTACTTTAACGCGTAAATTAGAAAGGCAAAAGATATGTCTGATTAGAATCGTATTAAATTAATCTGAACTCCGATACCAAATTTAAACAACTCAAGGTGACACTCAGGATTGAGTTCTATTTATAAATACTAGATGTATTCTAACAGTAACAGTTTCTTCAAAGCTTGAACAAGATCGAAAGCGGAAAGCGAAACTAGTTTAAAAAGCTTTCTCCGAGACTCGAACGCACGACCTGCCATATTAGAACCTGTATTATAACCACTTCTGATTAATCGGACAAGATTCATTTGGGGAAAACGACAATCTAGTAATCTTTTTTTTTTCTCTGTCTTATGTCAACGGACGTAAGTTTAACTTTGTTTGTAATTGTCATATATGACAGACGTCATCCAGTAACTGACATCTGACGATGCGGCCTAGCCAAACAGCTCGCGATTTTTGAAGTTCCAAAAACGATATACATTTTCAAAATTTTTGCTTACAGCTATAGCAGCGCCCCTAGTGGAAACTATCAGGAATTCAGTTCAAATAAAACGAAAGATCGAATCGTTTTTGAAACTGTCAAAACCATCGGAGACATCAGGACAGAGCGCTATTTATTTAACTTCTATTTTCAAGTAAGAATGACAGGGGAAACGTCAAAAGGTAACGTAGACTGTAGACAAGATGCAGAAAGATCTATAATCATGTCAAAAATCTAATCCACCAATGAACGATTGCAACGCCTCCGTTCACTTGGCTCCCATGACTTGGATCCCATGTGACCATGAGAAAAAAAATCTCCACCTGGCTCCCATGGGATCATGCGATATTTTTTCCCCTCCACCTGGAGCCCAGTGAACGGAGGCATTGCAACTTGATGTATTTATCATCTTCATACATTTATGTTCTTCGCGTTTACCATGAGTTTTTACCATCAACAGCCGCTAGTGACTGAAATTGAAAAATACGGTCAAGTGTGATTCGGGCACGCACATAAAGGGTTCCGTACTATCGGACAAGATTAAACAATACCTATGTAATTTTTTTATAATTCGTACATTTACAAAAGCAAACAAGAATGTGTAAAAATCAAGTTTCTTGTATGGAGAAGAAACGTGATTTTATTTTTTAATTTCTTAATGTTTACAGTATTTGTTGTTATAGCGGCTACAGAAATAGTGGTAATGTGAACATTTAAAGTGTTTGGCTATTATAATTTATGAGATACAACCCGCTGACAGGCAGACGGACAAACAGCGGCGGCTTAGTGATAGAGACCCGTTTTTTCACCCTTTGCGTGCGGAACCCTATAAAAAATTAGCAAAGCGCCTCTATCGGATAGATAAGGAACTAAGATCGCTAAAACAAATCGCTGCAGTAATCTATTGTATCTGACGTTTAGAATAGTAAACGGGACTCACTGTTTATCAAGAAGATATAGAAAGATGCATATTGTCTCGAGCACTTAGAAAAAAAAACTTTGGCATGTATTTAAGTAATATAGTACATTATGTATCGGACTGTCCTTATATCTACGATCAAATCGCTCGCAATACAGGCTCGAAGCTATGTACAAGCCCCACCATCATCTGTCAAATTTAATAAGTAATGTCAAAGTCAATATCAAAGCTTATTTACAAGACAACCCGAATCAGCTAGGCCCGGTTTTAATGATCCTATTAATAAAAATAAATCAACTCAACTCTTATTTTGTCAGAATGACAATTGCCTGTCAGAGATCTATTTTGAAGTCGACATCGTTCTATGAATGACTTTACACGCCTTAATAACAAAAAAAAAAACTCAAATTAGTCGCTCCCAAATACCAACAAATGGAATTCCAAAATAATTTGACAGATTAACAAGTTTGAATTTGACAGTACAGAGTAACTAATTCAACTTTTTTTTAAATTTCAAGGCCCTACAAGTACGTAGCTAAATGTTATAGTAGGTGATATTATTATATATGTCATATAATAAAGTTATATATAGTGTGTTGGTTTCAGTCTACTCCGGCGAACCCTTGTGATCCTTCAATAGCTTTGACCAGCTTCTCTCTGAGCTGCTGGTAGCTCTCGTACGGCGGCAGGTCGATGCGATTGAAGCTAAACAAGTAAACGTAATAATTATTTTATTTCTAACAACAAAATGGCAATAAATAAGGATCGATTGACAACTCATTCATCGTAATCGGTTCATTAATTTAGGCGTTAAAATGGAACACAAAAATACAACTTACCTAAACTGATGAAAATAATTACCCTTCCCTAAGTGTCTGTTAGCATTAGATTTACAAGTACTTATTCCATTTAAATACAAAATACGAATATGGATATAAGTTGAGGTACAAAAAGATTGACATGTATAATTGAATAAAATCTAAAAAAAAAAAAAAAACATTTGAAACCGAATGTTCTAAACAATAAATTGTAGAAAGGGCAAAACGTATCGAAAGTTAAATATAGCAATTATTTAATTTAGAATGAGTAAAGTTATCATTGTATGCCAACAATATATGTCAAGCATATAATGATTAATAAGAGCTCAATGCTTAATTTAACTTAGTCAAAACATATCCCATTAACTGACTGGCCACCTCACCAACTCACAACCCGTCCCATTAACTCATAATCCATTCCTTAACTCATTATGCACCCCAATTAACTCACAACCTATCCCAGTAACTCACAACCCATCCCTTTAACTCACGTTCTACCCCAGTAACTCACAACCCATCCCATTAACTCGCTATCCATCACATTAACTCATGTCCCATCCCAGTAACTCACAACCCAACCCAGTAACTCACAACCCATCCCATTAACTCAAAACTCAACCCATCCCGTCCTAGTAACTCACAACATAACCCAGTAACTCGCAACCCATCCCATTAACTCACAACTCAACCCATTAACTCACGTCCCATCCTAGTAATTCACAACCCATCCCAGTAATTCACAACCCATCAAATTAACTCACGTCGCATCCTAGTAACTCACAACCCATCCCAGTAATTAACAACTCATCCCAATAACTCATAACCCATCCAACTAACAAACTCACCAAGTATGCGCCCTTGGGTAATTCTCAGGCGCTCCCCACTTCTCGATAGTGAACAGCTGTGGTCCATTAGACCCGTACAACTCTTTGAACCCGTTCATGGGCACCCTGGACGTGCCGGTCACGAACTGAAGCAACCTCGAACGCATCTCGTTGGAGAAAGATAGGACCACCTGGATTGAATACAAAAAGTATTTAATAATGACATTTACCAAACTCCCTTATTAGATCAGTGGCGGTACTGTCATAGAAGCCCAAAAGCCCGGCTTGCCCTATCAAACTAAAATAAGTTCGCGCTCTTATTCATTCATTAACAAATCAAACGACTTTGTTAAAGCCACCGAAATTGTGGTTTCGCTGACATGTTCGCAAACTGCTGAGTGTTTTGCTGAGCCAGCAAGTCCACAACGGAAGTATGAAGTATGTCTCTCGGCTTGCCCTGTACTAAAACTCTAGGCACGCCACTGTGTTAGATGACACACCTATGGCGGGTAATGATGTCAATAATATTGTCATCCTAATGACTGTGATGCATGTGCATATATACACTGTATCAATATTATCATCACGCGATTTACGGTATTAATAATAATAATAATAATAACCACATCACGACACACACATTGACTCAGCCCTGCAGTAATTATCTTGTGTCGCAGGCACTAAGCAACGGTATTGTATAGACTACATAGATAAGAATACTACATCCAAGACCGGTAAGCTAAACATATTTTCTTAATTTAAATAATCAATTTTACTGACCCTCCAAAACCACTGCACGACGATATGGTTAGCATGGTAATCAGCTTTGTATAGAGTATTATTCCTCCAGTCCCTCACATCGATCCTCTGTATGCCACACAGCAGCAGCTCCAACTCATGTTCGTCGAAGATCTTAAGCAGGGCCAGGGGTACGAGGGCTCCGAGACCCTCGAGGAAGGAGTACATCTGCTCTTGGACACGGCTCACGAAGCGCCACTGGATCACTAGCCTGGTGATGGAATGAGGAATTACTTGATGAAGTGAAGTTCTTCACTACTATAAAAATCGAAAGGAAGAATTTGTTTTTCTGTCTAAATGTATGCACATGTCCACCTTGTAAGTAGTACTAATCTCAACTACTAGTATACTATAGTATAGTAGTATGCTATTCCAAGTATTGGTACAAAACAATTTGCAAAAAATTTATAAAAATTTAATCCAAATCGGATGAGTACGGGGCACACCCGCCACTCCGTCCCACCACTGCAACTCCTGTCCACCAGGATCAACAGTGGCGTCCTTTGATCGAATAAGCAACTAATAATGTACCTGTGCAATGACGCACAGGCTGTTATAAATCGGATGATTGGTTACCAACATAAAAAATTGACTTAAATTTTAAGGATTTCGATGAAAATTGAGAAGGAACTGCTATCTAAAGAACGCCATCACTTTTTGTATGCACAAGATACTTAAGTTTACTAGGCATATACTTTAACAATCAATGTTTACGAATAAGTCGCTAGAATTGTTTAATTATTTAAAACGGCAAAGAAAAGGTAGATATTTTTTGTGGCAAAATAATTTTTTTACCACTAAGCAAGTGAAACAAGCTTACGCCCCGCCTGATGCTGACTGCTTACGTCACCGTAGCCTATGGACGTTTGCATTACCAGTGGTATCACGCAAGCCTTGCCATCTCGGTGAAAACCTTTCTTGACATTACTATAATTTAATTATGATATAATCTATACAAATAAATAAATTTGGATCTCATTGTAATAACGATATAACAGCTTTCCGTTCAGTGAATATGAAAGTTTATGTGGTACCAATGAAAAAACTGTTTTTTTTTTTTTCATTTTTGTCTGTCTGTTTATTCCGGGTAATCTCCGAAACGGCTGGACCGTTTTTGATGGGATCAAGTGTTTGGATTTTCAAATTTTAAGTGGGCAAAACGGCGGTTGATATTTTTTTATGATTCTGTCAAGTTTTTTTCAAGACCTTCAAAGCTTTCGTCTACTTGTCATCATTAATTCGTTTTTTTTTTTTTAATTCAACATTTGAATGGTTTGAACGAGGGTTTAAAAAAATAGTCGGATTTTTTTTACTACCTATTTGCTGAAATGCTTCAGTTTTTTCATTTTAAGAAAGGCGAAACCGAGGTCACGAGAAAAACGCGAGCAAAGCCGCGGGGCAACAGCTAGTTACAATATATTATTGACCTGCCTTTACTTAATAAGTAGAAAAATACTATTAAAATCTTATATAAATAATAATCTCACTTGATATATTCGTCTTTATTGGTAGAGTCGAGTGGTATATTGGCGCCGCCCGGTTTGAGTTCCCTTTGTATCGTCTTACCGAACTGCTCCTCATCCACCGAGAACGTCAGGTACAGTTCTGAAGGATCGTTCTCCTGTAATATTAAATAATAATTGAGTATGCACATAAACAGACACACATAAATGACATTAAAGCCAAATCTTCGATTTTTTTTTACAAATTCCATTAGATATTGATATCAATCTAATATTATAATAGTAATCATATCATGACACACACATTGACTCAGCCCCGCACTAAGATTGAAGAATCTCGCAGACACTAAACAATGATATGGTATAAACAACATAGATAAGAATACTGCATCCAAGACCGGTAAGCGATACATGAAATTTTTAAGTTTAAAATGCTGTATATCTCTTTCTAAAACAAATCGGGTTTCTCTATGCAAAGTCAATGACGTTACCCGCGTGTGACGTCACATGAGAGTATTGCCCTCTCAGTCTAACACTCGATTTGAAACCCTTGTAGTGTTGGCAAACATTGAACGATTTATTTTTTTTATTACACAGATCTATTTGTAAAAACGTATATTTTATTTAAAAATGTTTTATTGAAAAATTGTTAGATCCCCTATTGTGTTGTGTGGTTACTTTTTAGAGTTGGTATATCTACGTGCCAGATCGTCTGCGTCGGTACCACCCTCCTTTCTATTTACAACGTGAAGCAGTTCGCTGTGTTTCGGTTCGAAGGATTGGAGAGCCAGTGATATTAACCGAAACGAGAGGTATAACATCTTCTCGTTCTAGACATGGGCTTCGTCGTGTCAATAGGCGGCGGTATCAATTTCCATTAGGTGAATCGTCTGCTTATTTGCACATGAAGTTGTAAAAAATACAATTCGCTTATTTATAAGTAGAATAAAATAAATGAATTTGTTCATTTGTTGATAAATATTTATGTAAATTTGACGATCTCGGTGGCTTAGTGGTGTAAATAGCTGACTGCTGCGCTAGAGGTTCCGGGTTCAAATCCCAGTGAGGGCGAGACTTTGTGTTATTTGCAAGACGCATTGTTTCGCTTACCGGTCTTCTATGTTGTATCCTTATCTATGTAGTTTATACCATATCGTTGTTTAGTTCCTGTGGCACAAGTTCTTACGATACTCACTGCAGGGCTGGGTCAATGTGTGTGTCGTGATGTGGTTATTATTATTATTATTAAATATGTGAATAGTTGCAATTGTAAGTGTTGTGAAACAAGTTATTATACATACCTTGATCCACATGAGTGAGTTGTAGTATTCCAAGTCAACAGACTCCATGTCCTGCAACTCTATCTGCTTGCCGAGCATCATCTTGTAAAATGGACGGATGAAGAACGCTGAAACAAAAAATATATGCAATTAAAAAAAAATTGTTTCATGCATGTTAAAAGTGCATGTCAACTTTTTAACCTCCGACGCAAAAAGAGGGGTTGTTAAAAGTTTGACATGTCTGTCTGTGTGTCTGCCTGTCGCATCATAACTTTCGAACCAATTAAGCGATTCTGATGTAGTTTTTTTTGTTTGAAAGGTGACCTAATCGAGCGTGTTCTTTGAGCGTTTGATCGATATCGGTTCCCCCATTCAAAAGTTATGAGGGGTGAAAGTGGGGATGAACAATCGAATGTACGCCAAATATGTCCAATCGAGGGTTTTTTCAATTTGTAATTCAAAAAATGTATATTCATTAAAGACTGTACTGTGAATATAGCAGTTTCTATGATTCTAGCATAAAAACACACTTTTTATCGATTGTTAATTGGATGGCCGTGACTCCGCTTGCATATGATGTTATTTTTAATGTATTTTTATTATTTATTTATAAGATCAATAAACTATCTCACCATCCAATAGCTTCCCATGGTACACGGCCATGCCAGCTACCCTTCCTATGAACTTGAAATAGTTGAGATGCTCTTCATTGCAGACGCCGCTGTTGGGGTTGATCTGCAGGGTGTAGTTATCCATGGCCGAGTATTCGAACAGACCGTAATAGGGGTTGAACATCTCTTTCGATAACAGGAAGAACCATTCACGGGCTAAACCGCCGTAATCTGTTAGGGGTTGAAAAAAAAATTAAAACCAAAATATGATTTTTTATGTTTGAATGTTACTCGATTACAAAAAAATAATTTTCAAATTCAACAAATATATAGTCAAATTGAGAACCTTCTCTTTTTTTCAAGTCGGTTAAAAAACAAAAACCATTTATTACCTTTATTAACAAATAGGAAATATTAAGGCGTTTAGTCCGAGGTTCACAGTCGTATTTCATCATATAAAATAGTTCTTTATAAAACCACTAGATGGCAGTATAACACATTTCTCTCAGAATCAAAATTTAAAGACAATGCAAACAATAAAACTCTAAACCTATCCATCTTACCAAGTCCGACTTCTGACTCGAACTCCACCCAGAGCTTGGTTTTGAGCAGGTCCAGTCTGCTGACGGAGCTGATGATGCGGTACGAGTCCTCGAGGATCCACGCGCGGCGCACCTTTATCTCAAACTTGTTTGGCACGTTGCTCTATTCAAAATAATAAAAAACTAAATATTAATCATAACCTACAGAAATATATATTTTAATTATTATTACAGTCACATTATTATTATTAGGCAATACATATTTCAAATAGTTTTCGTGACAAAAAAAATATAATTAAATAGTACCTCACAAGTTTTCACTGTCGAATGTAGAAAACATGAAAAGCCAAGCCTAACTCTATAAATAAATAAATAATCAAAGCAAGGCCAATGTATCCCAGGGAGGCTGTATCACATGAAATATAATAATGAAAAACTTGAAATGTACACAGAATGTCTATTTCCGTTGACGCTATAACAACAATTACTAAAAACATCAAGATATTCAAAATTAAAGGTGGCTCCCGTACTAAAAACCTGATAATAATAGACATTTTTGCTTGCTCTTGTATTTTATACGAAATTATCTAACTTTAAAAAATTTATTCTAAAAATATGGTACGGAACCCACTATGAGCGTGTCCGACTCACACTTGACCGTTTTTTTTGTTGTTATGTTTCTGCTCGATGGCAATCTGTCTGAGAAACAATAAAGCCACTTTCAATTGATATCTTTAAGAGTCATAGATTGTTGAAAAGTTTATTTTCAGTTACGCTTATTTATTTATTTTTTTATTCAAGACCAGGCAGACATTTGACCCCAAACCCGCCTGATGTTAAGCGGCGATGAAGTCTAAGGTGGTGGTGGAGGTGGTGCCTGCCTAGGAGAAACCTATTCAATCTTGCCTTAAAGAGGCTCAAGTTATATTGGTCAGGGAACACATCGACAGGAAAGAATTCCACACCCTTGCAGTACGCATTATGAAGGAGCTATCGAAGCGTTTAGTCCAGATGGTCGGAATATCTACCACAAAAGGATGCAGCCTCAGCCTACAGCCTACAGGGGCCGGTGGAATTAAATAGTGCAATTCCTGCGCACACTCTCCGAAATGTATCCTACAAAATACCGATAGACACGCAACTTCACGGCGGTGGCTGAGGTCATGAAAGTTAGCAATATCATCGTCAATCCCGATGATTCTTCGGGCTCGCTTTTCAACAGAGTCTAAAACTGCTAGCTGATACTTTGCTGAACCAACCTACCTCGACCTCCTCGAATACCTCGACTGACGCTACCCTGACTTACGCGATTTCGGAGTTACGCGGTTTTTGGTAATTTGTCTCTTTTTTTTTTTTGGAGTCCGAACTACAAATTTAAAGAAAAATGGAGTTAAAGGATATTTTATTGTAAAATGTTATTTTCATTACTTTCCGACATTAATGCATATAATACTCGTATGCATATACATTATTCCTTGACTGACAAGAATTCGACTTACGCGGTTAGGGCTGGGTCCCACCTATCGCTTAGGTTCGGGGTATAACTGTATTGTTATTTTCAGTACATAGTCATTTGCTGAAAATTTCAATGGTCTATTATGGTTAATGATATACAACCCGCTGACAGACGGACGGACAGCGGAGGCTTAGTAATAGGGACCCGTCTTTTACCCTTTGGAACCCTAAAAATGATGAAAGCTGATAATAATACTGACCGGTTTCCTGAGCTGGCTCTTGAGGTATTCATATTTTCTCTTGTAGTCCCTCGAGTATGGGACCGCTGGTCCGGCTATTTGAGGATTGGAGAGACGGGGATCCTCCCATTGTGTCGTGCGAGTATCTAAACAAATATATATTATATGTACATAGCTTATGTTAATAAATCACATCAGTTACTTTATAAAAAGAAAACTTTTACATAGCAACAGTTAATAATTTTTTTTTTTAAAACATAAGAGGTTGATGGAGAATGTTATCACTTTCCATCGGGTGAACCGTCCACTTATTTGCAAAAGATGTTGCATAAAGATAACTTTAAATTCAGAATGAGCGGCAAATTAATTGCTTCATTCCAAATTAATTGGATCATTTTTATTTTACTATACAAAACATACTTGGAACTATTATAACAGACGAGTTCAAAAGATTACGAATCTTAAATATCAAGATATCGGTGAACGTTAGAAAAGAACATTAATACAATCGAATATCCTGCTTTATTTTAAATCGGTTAAATATGTAGATCGGTGATCGTTCATACAGCAATCCAACGCAACAAACAACTCCCAGTAAATAACATATACATATAAAATCCAAATCAAAACGATGTAAATATTTAGGAGAAAGAAAAAACCAAAAAAAAAATTTTTTTTAATTTTTAAGCAAGAAATCAACTTTAAGCTCTGTATACTGACTGTGGTCAATGAAGAATATCCGTCCGTCAGTGTGTACGCGTTCCTCCCATCCCTCAGGTAGGGCTGCGAGTTCGTCCGCCGTAGCGCCCGCGGCCGCCAGCGAAGCACCCGCTGTCGAAGCAGACGGCAACACTGATGCGCAACCTGGAACGAAGGAGTATTTGGAGCGTTTAGAGGTTTTATAGTAACCAATACTATTGTTAAACCCTTGCTACCCTGATGCCATAAATTATCTAGTAGACTGGAGACACGTGCGATGCTTAACGATATATATAAGATGTTTTGTCTTTATTGTTCATTTATACCTTTTCATAGTATAATTAATCCCACAATTAATAAGAGCCCTTTAAGGCCTGTAAGTGAGACAGGGAGAGAGATAGGCGCCGTGCTACTCCCTCTTTTTATTGCCCCAGTGGCAGCGAGAGTTACACGAGTATAGTGTCTTTCATGTGGTAAAGTACCTTTTAATACAAAGGTGTGACACAAAAACCAATGTTGACAAACTTCAACGGCACTTAATGACATTGACATCAAGTCAACGACATCGAAAGTTCACTTGACCAAGTAAACGTCACTTCAATTAGTTTTTCTAATTGACAAACTTCAACGGCACTTAATGACATTGACATCAAGTCAGCGACATCGAAAGTTCACTTGACTAAGTTAACGTCACTTCAATTAGTTTTTCTAATTGACAAACTTCAACGGCACTTAATGACATTGACATCAAGTCAGCGACATCGACAGTTCACTTGACCAAGTAAACGTCACTTCAATTAGTTTTTCTAATTTAAATAAACGTTTTTATCTCGAACCACCGGTAGTATTCGTTATATCAAGTGTTAAGATTGAAAACAAATAAAATCATGATACTCTCGATGCTAACCCTTTTCTTTTTTTGTTGTGGAGAAAACTTTGTTCAAACATTTATACTAGAACTAATGCGTGTGTAACCTTTGTAAATGTCGTGTTCGTCTGTTATAGGCATGTACATCAGTTTCCGTTTATAATATGTGATTTTTATATGTTTGTGTAATGTACTTGCTGTAGACGTCCCTAAATAAATAAAATTACTGTTTTATTTGAATACTAGGTATGGATGTATTTGTAAATGTTATGTAGAAATTTCAACGGAAATCGATAAAAAACTCTTCAGAATAAACCTGCAAAGGTAATAAGGTATGTAAGTGTATTCCATGTTCCAACGATTCATACCTTAATCCATAAAATGTCAAATAATTACGAGTAATTTTTTAATTTAAAAAGCCTCACCGGTTCTGGGATCCACCCACGTCGTGGTCTTCTGATTGTGGTCAATGAAGAACAATCTACCGTTAGGTGCTTTCTGCATACTCCAACCTGGTGGTAAACCTGAAGGGGAAAAACGATCAGCATCATTACGCTTATGCAAGAAGTAAACCAATCAGAAACATTCATTAATGTACCGACCAATAGCAGTTCTGTCCATAAACCCTTCATTTTAGCTTGAGTTATATCTCACCTTAACATCTAGGGGTGTTAAATTTATAGGTTACTGTAACTGCAAAACTAAAACACCGTACAAAATATCATAAGGGGTCATCAAAATCTGCCGGTAGACGTATATTATTGGACATAGGCCTACCGCAAATATTTATGAAATCTCTACCTTCATAAATACTTTCTGTGTCACTTGTATCCAGAACCTGCAGCCCTTATCAAACCGTTAATTCAAAAAATATTATCGTTATCGACACCTTACTACACTATTACT
The DNA here is from genome assembly GCA_949316135.1 of Choreutis nemorana. Lineage (NCBI taxonomy): Eukaryota > Metazoa > Arthropoda > Insecta > Lepidoptera > Choreutidae > Choreutis > Choreutis nemorana. The sequence continues at coordinate 1,143,716 of OX438614.1, forward strand.
TTAAACTCGCGACCCCTATATAATAATAATAACCACATCACGACACACACATTGACTCAGCCCTGCAGTGAGTATCGTAAGAACTTGTGTCACAGGAACTAAGCAACGATATGGTATATACTACATAGATAAGAATATAACATCCAAGACCGGTAAGCGAAACAATGCGTCTTGCAAATAACACAAAGTCCCACCCCCGCCGGGATTCGAACCCGGAACCTCAAGCGTAGCAGTCGGCTGTTTACACCACTGCGCCACCGAGGTCGACAATACCACCTGAACATCACCTGAAACTCTTCAACGATTTGACCTCATATTCGAACTTCAAAATTGCTTTTGTCTAATTATTACGCCTACCAAATTTCACGACGATCCAATCAACCAAACTCGTGTTATCGTCGGACAAACGTTTATACAAACATACATACATACAAACGCCCGACTAGTCCACGCTAGCTAGCTCTTTCAATAATGCGAGACTTGTAATTACTGAAGTAATAATCCACTTTACAAGTACAAGTACAGTATATTACAAGAATATCTTATTAGTTTGGCGAAATACAAAAGCTGTGTATAATTATTTAACTGTGAACGAACGCTAAAGAACTTAATGCTGTCAAAATAAACGATCACCCACCGTCACTGTTGGATATATTCTGGCTGTTTTCGCTGCTCGCGCTGCTACTTCGCGTACTATCTGTTGATTGTCCATCTGTATCGTCCTATAAAACAACATTTTATATATATATATATACCTTCAAGCCGACTCGGAGAAATCCCTTCCCAACGATAAAACCGCTTCATTGATTTACATGTTATACCCTAAAATGGGTTGCCATTGTTTTTTTCTCTGTTCAATAACATTATTATTTTTAGTAATGAAAATCTATGGTTTTTATATATAATGATATTATGTATCATTAAACAAGGCTTTACTGTACGAGTTAAGTGTCTTATGTACATAAATGGGTATCCGTGAATAGCATATATTTGGACCCCGCTTAAAAATTCCAAGCGAAGCTAGATACACGAGCGTAGCGAACCCGTAAACAGCGCCTTTAAAACTAATCGCTTAGATTCCATTGACACGTAACGACCTCCCAAATTAAATCATTCCTACACGCCTATTGGTTCAACAGGCGTGACCTCCATTTTCCAATCGGCCGTTCCAAAACAATACACTGCATACGCCATGAAAAAAAAATCCTCCAGTTTTTTAATACTTATTGTGATAAGATGTTAAATTACACAGGCCGACAAAATTTTTACCCAGAAATAAGACAATAATTTTCCGAAGGATTTTGACGCGCTGAATTCAAATCTGGCCTCAAAATTGCTCTATCACGTCAGGGTTTCGAGATATCCAAACCTAAAAGTGCAAAAAATACCGTTTTTTCTCATTTTTGAGGTTATGTAGCACGGCCGATCCTATTTTCTTTCAAATTTTTTAAATATAATCTCAAAGAATTAGTCTTCCTCTTATTTTTAACGTTGAGTTTTTTTTTATCACTGAGATATCGCATTTTGAAATTTAAATATACGTGGATTTTTTACGTTTTAGAATTCATACACACACAGTCTATTTTGATCTCGTTGCAATACAATATTTTTCCGAGAATCAAAACTAAAAGTTTTCAAGAATAGATAAGTCAGCCCACTCTAACCCTGATGTATCTCAGGCCCACAAACCCTTACAACCCTAAATAACCACCCCCATCAACCCCTAAGCAGACTAACCCACCTAACTCTGGGTAGAACAAGTTTGATCGACTACTTTTCTATAAGTAAATTAAGTTTTCAAGCATAGATAGGCTAGCCCACTCTAACCCTGATGTTAATCTTATGCCCATAAACCCTTACAACCCTTGAGTCCCCACACAAATGAAACCCTGCCCAAACGTAGAAAAATCCACGTACATGAAAATTTCAAAATGCGATTTCTCAGCGAAAAAAAAAGATATTTAAGTAAACTCAACGTCATTTTAAAGAGGAAGACTAGTACTTTGAGAGGCTATCAATAATTTAAAAAAAAAACAGGATTAGCCGTGCTACATAACCTCAAAAATGAGAAAAAACGGTATTTTTTGTTCCTTTAGGTTAGGATATCTCGAAATCCTGACGTGATGGAGCAATTTTGAGGCCAGATTCGGATTCAGCGTGTCAAAATTCTTCGGAAAAGTGTAGTCTGGTTTCTGGGTAAGAGCGTTCGTCAAATTTTGTCGGCCTGTGTTATTAATATTATAATTATCATACGTCAAACTATGCATTTAAGTATGACAAACGTTAAGGAAATTCAATCTCTAATCACAATAATTATTTCAAAAATTGACGCAGTAACTTTTTTGATATGCCCTGTACAGTGTTTTGTTTTGTGTCAGCCGCAATGTCTATAAAAATAGCAGTAGCCAATGAGCTGCCAGCATTTTCTTATATAACTGACATATATTTGACAGAACAAGTTTTAATATAATGAAATGACATGAAGAATGGCACGATTAAGACATTTAAATTTCATTGACAGTTATCAGATCTATGCGTTTTTTACTTAAAACTATCTTCAGTTATGAAAATGTATTAAAACCCCTGAATTGTGTCTTAATGTCAGTGTCAAACAAAAAACGACATTATCTATAAAGGAACAAAGACCAGATCGCTTTGACAGGTTTTGTACCTTATTATTATTAATCATCGACATGAAATATTAACATAAACGTTTAAAGGATGTTATTGTAAAACTTACACAACTAATCTATATTAAATCTAAATACACATTCAAACTACTTCTCAAACGACAGTACAATAAAACTATAATACATAAACCATGCAATATATTAAGCTAAGTATATAAGAACACATAAAAAAGCACGACGGCAAAAGCAGCATACTGAATACACAGAATGAGTGTTATGTGTCAAAATTTTTGTGTCAATGTCAAACTTGTAAAGAGGATCTTTGAGCTAAAGATATCTCAATTAATTATCATTTCATTTCGATTGAAAACTTATTGTTGAATGTCTTGTCGATTTTCCTTTTTAACACTAAAAGATAAAAATAATCAACAACTGTCAAATTTTTCTACAGCTCAATGATACTCTCGAACCCTAGCCATTGGATAAGCGACTCTACGTCATAGGTGTCAGTGTCTAAAGCGTATATCAAACGTCACATACTATGTTGTCCCTCACATAAGACAATTATCCAAAGCAATCATCCTGCATAAGCTCTGAATTTGCACGGGCAATGTGATTTTTATTATTAAAAAAAAAAAAAAAAACATCAGTGACAAAAGGAAAAGTTTTAACTACAATAAATAAACAAACTCTTTTTAAATTGTCCTTTTTTCACTGACATTTAATAATTTTTTTGTATCGCTCATTCGATGCAAGCGAGGTCGCTTGAAAGTTTTCTAATTTAACAACAAAAAAAAAAAAATTGTCTTGACACATTCAATTCAAAGACAGCCTCTGAAAGCGTAAACTCTTTTTCTTCGACAAACACAAAGTACTCGTAACCGCCATTGTTTTTTTTATGAAATTACGACGATCCAAAGTGCTTTTCAAAATTTGATCGATTTCTTAAAAATTTCGATTTGGACTAAATGAGCGAAACATCAAAAACTTTATATACGAGCACATTGCCCGCGTTTTCCCCTCTTACCTCCGAGTCCTCGGTTGAGTCAGTGTCGGTCCTCCGACGCGGCCGGGGCGAGCGCTCAGGCGTGGCGCCACCTAGCGGCGTACTAAAGTGATTCTCATCAAACGTCAACGCTTCCACTCTCAACCCGTCTTCTACCCTTTGAGCATTATCATTAGTATAACCATTGTCATTATCTTGACTTTCCTCTTCGTTGTTTTCTTCTGTTGTTACTATAGCAACCGGAGTCGCTTCTTCAGCTGTTGCTTCGTTGTTTACATTGTCAGAGTTATCCTCTATAGGGTGAGCAATTTCGTTATCTTGACTAGAATCTTCGTTAACGTTTCCTAATTGGTCAGTTTCTTGTTCTTCAGTATCCTCAATCTTGACTACAACTTCGTTAGCGCAGACTACGTCATCATCTGACGTGTTCCCTCTTAAATTACTATCACAGTCGTTTGCACTTATACTATTTTCTACGCTCGGTCCGGATTCCGTTGCGTCTAGAGAATCGTGTCCGATATCGTTCCGATCCGGTTCCGGCGATAGAACTGGAGTCGAAAACGGTGTAGTTTCAGACGAGACACTCTCTCCGCTTCTATTCGTTACATCCTCCTGTTAGAAATTATTACTATCACAACACAGACAAACACACGAACATTTACGCAGATACATACATTCAATACCTAAGTGAATATATATGTATACAAAAACATAGCTTAAAAATCTGCGGAAACACGTTTGTTTGTCTGCTAGAACATAAAACGTTATGGAGTTAATAACGACAAAAAAAAAAACTGTTAATAAGCTCTCAAAAGCTTTGAGAAGCTCAAATTGTCTATGATTTGTTAGGACTAGTGAGGACAACACAGTTAATCTCTATGGTTAATATTTTTTAATTGGTCAACACCTCTATGAAAATCTAATCCGACCTGTTTCGAATATAAATAAATAAAGAAAAAAAAAAACTTTTTATATATAGGCGACAATATTATATGATCGGATGACGTTAGATTATTTTTTTAGTAAAGTAGTTTGCAAAGCCCATGCGGCAGTTAAATCATATTAATACTAAATCAAAGACAAGAAATCAACTATTTACTTATAAAACATACTTTTAAAGAGCGAAATCAGTTTTTTTTTTACACACAGATGACGACGTCAGAACCATAACGAGCTAAGCGTCAGTTTCTCGCCTTTTGTAGCGTCTTAATTTTTTTTTTATAATGTCACTTAGATTCTTTTGGTTCGAACGACGACAAAAATGCTTAAATACATATCTTGTTATAGTATGTAAAAGTTTTAAGTCAACTACGTTTGGTTAAACTCATCCATGTACATTTTATAAGTAAATAAGATTACATAATGAGAAGTTAAAAAATATAGTCTACATATAGTAAAAAAACATATATATTTTTAATAATAACACGATCATTAATACATGCACGATTGTATATTTCATACTGCATTCATATCATTTAATTTATAAAAAAAGAACATTAATGACTTTTTTTTTTTAATATTTTCTGTTGATATTTTTTTTTCCAAAATAAAAACCAAGTGGCTCAAAAATCATTAGATATGGCAATAATTCTTGTTTTATAAATAAATATATCAATTCACCAATACACACACAGTATCATTCAATCATGCAGACTCCAATAAATGTAAGTAAATAGAAAGAAAGCTAAAAATTATATTACGAATTAAACAACTACAAGAATCGAAAATACATTTAAAAATCTACGATAACATCTCACCAGCTAAAAAATTTTTTTTTTTTGATGTCACGAACTTTTATTTTAAGTCCATTTGAATAAAAAAAAAAATTTGATTTTGGTTTTTATTACAAAAAAAAAAAACACACACGCACATTTTTCGACGAATGGACACGTTTAATTTTTCTTTCAGTTTTTCGTATAATATCGTACAAATATAAATCCGAAGTATTTCATTTTTAAACGAAAAACAGTACCAAAGAATCAAATCATATTTATCAGCGGATGAAATGTTTTAAATAAACCTGAAATATTCGATTATGTAAATATAAATATAAAAAAATTAACAACAATTACCTATATATATATATATGCCAAATATTAAACCCTTTGAAACTATTCAACATGCACTGACACAAACAACAATTTCAGTTTAAAAAGAAATTACAAGATTCAACGTTTAAGAATTATAAAAATATATACCTAAGGTTATGTACTTTTATCCCTTATATGAAAAGAATTAAAAAAATTATTTTAAATTTTAATGTTATGTTATTTACAAAACATATTTTATGATTACCCAATACATGTTATTATTTACCCTCAATATTGATATGATTACCCAAAACGTTACACATTCATCATTCAACCCCAGTAATCATGATAATCTATTAAATATGAATTATACGGTAATGCAATGACCCATTTAATTCAATATATTTATGAATAATTAAAAAATTACCCACATATCACTTAATAACCCTATGATTTATATCACCAATGTCAATTACTCTAAACTCTCCCTCCAATTAAAAGGTCGAATGTACTGACCTGATGGCTGTTTTGGTTGCTGGCGTGGTTCTCATCATCAGCTGAGATATGGAATCGACGCTGGAACTCGGTGGCTGCTGTCTCCATTCGCTCGGTATGGGATTCGGTGCTCGTATGACGACTGGGGGTAAAAGAGGGTAAATATGTATATGATCTTAGGGTAACGTGGTAAATTTTATCTTTGGATAAGTAAAGTGTCATAATATCTTGTGAAATTAAGTTTAAATGTACACCAAGAATATTAAACCTAAATCCAATGAGTGAATCCAAAATCACCCTAGGATTCGAAACCGGTATCTCTAAAGATACAATGAAATATATATTAATCTAAGCACTTTAAAAGTAAGCAACTAATTTTAAACGTGAATTAATTTAAAGTCTAAACACAATCTAGCCATTTGCAATTGAAGACTAAATAATTCAATAACATGTATTATCTTTGTTGACCAATTATTAAATTAATTTTACTGTTTATTTCATTAATTAACATTATCAATTTACTAGCGGAACAAGGATTGATGAATATAATAATTAACAAATATTTTGTTTGCTAACCGAATCATGCAAATGCATGTATTTTTTGGCTGACCAAATATTATTTCGGCTGACCATTTATTTATTTCAAGTTCCACAAACAGGTATCAATGAAATTTGTTAACCAAAAAGAATCTAATTTACTAAAGATTGATACCCTTATCACACACTCACACGCTTAACCATACACACACATGCTATCCTTTCATATTATATGCAGTTCAGAGTTACTTAGTTTAATGTCTTCATGTGTTTTCTTATTTTCCTAATTGTATCTCATAACGTCACGCTTAGTTTTACATTATATGTACACATGGTCATTATGTTCATGGTTAGTGCACTCCTAGGCCCCGAGATACAGGCCCAGCCTGGTTGGGGTCTGCAAGATATTTCAGTGTATTCTATTCTAATGTGTTTTTGTGAAATAAATTTATTCTTATTCTAATAGTAGAAACAGCTTGGTTACGTAATTAAAAAAACATAGTGAAAAGAAATTCTAACGAACATACACACAACATTACAACACATTACATACACAACCATATAACTTTTTTTTTTCCTTTCTGTTGATTTCTTAGACTCAATTTGTAATTAAATAATTTAATGAGTATTGTTAATTTTATATTTTTCTTGTTTTTTTGTAAACTTAAATTAAGGACTGAAGGAACGGAGCCATCTGACACAAATAATAAATTACACAATAGAAGGCTCCAGTTGCCATGTTAGCTGTCTACTTTTTTGTGGACCAATAAAAAAAAATTAACAAAAATAAAAACTTAAAAGAAAAATCAGAAACCAGCAAAGCAGAACGTAGGTAACGTGATACATTTAATTACATCTCTATTTAAATTATGCAATTAGACTTTTTCATACCACTGCGGTGGCAAAGAAAGATACGGCCCACTTGGTGGTGGGCAGTCACCGTAGCTTCGGGGCACACCCGCCACCCTGTCCCACCGCTGCAACTCCTGTTCACCAGGATCAATAGTGGCGTTCTTTGATCGAATAATCAAGTAATAATGCAGCTGTGCAATGACGCACAGGCTGTGCCCGGACACCCTACCGGCTGTCTTGGGACCCGCAACGAACTTAATCAGAAGAAATGGGAGGTAGTAAGAAACCGGTTTCAGACTTCCTTCCCAGCAAAGCGGAGACAGCAATTGAAATGGCCCAGAGGCCCAAAAATCTAAAGGGGAGCCGCCGTAGTTTAACTGACGGTTCTATTCGACAAACAGCAACAACTACTACAGTCCAAAATTAATGACATGCATCACCATCAGGTAGTAACCGACATACATCATCACCAATACAAATTAATTAAAACTCATCATCATATCCAACATGACTTGAATGATCTACACCATGATCTCTGACGACTTCTGTGGTGCATATTCTCGCGGGATTCTTCTCCGTAGAAATAGCATTAAATTGATGAAGTGATAGTAAAAAAATTGAATTTAAAACTACTTATTTTAAGTCTATTCGAATGAAAACATTTTGACTTTGACTTTGACCGGAGGCGGTATCACTTTCCATCGAGTGAACTAACTGCGTTGTTAAATAAAAATCTACAAAACAAAATAGACCGATGGTTTAAGAGTAGCATCCAGGTGGAACTCACGCTAAAGTAGGTCTCTCCCATTGAGTAGACCTGGCTATGTGGTTCACATAGTAGGTCCGGCCGTTGGCATCTTGGCGTTCTTCCCACCCTGGCGGCAGGGGGTCCCCACCGATTGTCTGTAACAATTTACAAAAAAAAAATGTCAAAGTAAGTTAACAAAATGTATGTAAGAGGTGTATGTTGACGTTTAATGTATGGAACTAAAAATATTATTTATGAGTGAATAAAGCCTGAATGTATGAGACGAAATATCATTAACTTTGAGTTCCGTAGACACACTGGGTGTGCGGAACCCTGAAACTACAGACAAGGTTCCGATAAAAAAATTGCGGTACTAGGTATTTAATTACCTTGTCCAGTTTGATGAAGGAGAAAAAAAATCTCTAACTCGAGTTTTTTTATATATATCTGTATTATATTACCTACACATATCATTTCATTCAACCTATCCTATCTATAAAAATTAAAAGAAAAATAAAAATATAACCTACAACATTGGCTACTTCGGCCGGGTCGATGACCTCCCACCCATCACCCACCTCCTCTACCTAGAAACCCCCAAATTATCCATCAATAATTCAAATCGTTGAAATTATTTTGTAAATAAAAAAAAAAATATTTTGTACACATTCGTGAAACAAATTAAAATGATAATTATTTATTTAACACCCACCATGGGTGGCGGGAGGGGGGTGCACTTTCTCCCCCCTGTCAGAAAAGAAAGTATATGGAACAAATTACATATTCTTTACCCGACGACACCAGTAGGAGGGTAATGTAGTTTCATATTGGTTAGTGGTAACATGTGTACATTGATGTGAGTTATGTTTGTTTAAGTATATTCGCTTTTCATTAAACGTACAGTTTTGCAATGTATATGTCGAGCAGTTTCATTTGATACCCCACTTGGACATATTTGCGTACATCCCCACTTTCACCCACCATAACTTTTGAATGTGGAACCAAAATCGATCAAACATTTTTTAAAAAGTCGCTCAATTAAATTTCACTTTTCAAACAAAGAAACTACATCAAAATCGCTTCATTAGTTCGAGAGTTATGATACCACAGACAGACACGTCAAAATTATTCACGAAGTAATAATCACAACAACCACATCACAACACACACATTGACTCAGCCCTGTAGTAAGTATCGTAAGAACTTGTGTCACAGGAACTAAGCAACGATATGGTATATACTACATAGATAAGAATACAACATCCAAGACCGGTAAGCGAAACAATGCGTCTTGCAAATAACGCAATGTCCCACCCCCACCGGGATTCGAACCCGGAAGCTCTAGCGTAGCAGTCGGCTGTTTACACCACTGCGCCACCGAGGTCGACAAATCATTACAAATTATTACACCCCTATTTTTGCGTCGGAGGTTAAAAATGCACCCCCCTGAAAATAATCCTTGCGGCGTGGACGCCGATCGATGGTGGGTGACATGGATGTCATAGCAGGAGAGATTGATAGTAAATGGTTGCTTTATATGGTGTTACTAATATCATATTAAAAACATGATTTCGTTTATGTTCAATGACGCAATCAGAAAATACTTAACCCGAAAAAAAAAACGTTTCTGAGGAATGAAAAAAAAACGGTCAAGTTAGAGTCGGTTTTGTTGATTGGTCGCACAAGATGGACTCCGTAACTTATTATAAGATTAAAAAAAGTAATGTATTTTTTAGATTATTACTTAAAAGAAACAAGAATAATTAATAGATTTAAAAATCTAAAAACCCACGTTTTAAAATGTCCTAAAAATAAGAAAATAACCCTAAGGGGCTGAAAGAGGGGCCACTCAAAAGTGGAGGCTTATATTACTTAAGGGATTATTAATGGGATATATTTACATGACGTGTATAGATCGTGGGTGTAACTTGCAAAGATACGCCCCCACATTTTGAGTGGCCCCACTTTCAGCCCCGTAGGGTTATTTTCTCGTTTTTAGGACATTTAAAAACGTGGGTTTTTAGATTTTTAAATCTATTTATTATTTTTTCTGCCTCAAAAGTACCAACAACTTTTATCAAAATCGGTCCAGCCGTTTTTATAGTTGTAAATTGCATTGTCATCGGGGTTGAAGCTACCCTGAAAATCTCAACCTAGCTAGCTTATCGGGAAGTGCCTCAAAATTGAGTTGCAAAAATCCAACCGGAACGACAAGAAACAAACAAAACAAACAAACAAGAAAGTGAATGTATAAAACGTGGGAAAAAGTAAAACACGTTGAAAGAATTTCTAGTTTGGGATTGTTCCTTTAAATAAAAAAAATTAAGTTTCCAGTACTTGTTATAGCGGCAACAGATACAGACATTCAGTGACTTTTTTTTAATTAATCCGACGAAGATCGCGGATAAGAGCTATTGATATTATTATGAATGGGAGAAATAACTTTGTCAGCCTTTTTAAGGCTTAATCGCTGAACGGATTTTGATAAATTCGGACAGACAGACGGAGTTTCTCATTTGTAATTTTTATGTTTAATCATGATGATGCACGAGGTCAGGAAGTAGTGTCATCTAATAATGGAAATGTGACCTAAAATAACGAGTATTAAAATATTTTATACTATAATTTGTGACGACCTCGTTGGCGCAGTGGTGTAAATAGCCGACTGCCACGCTAGAGGTTCCGGGTTCGAATCCCAGCGGGGGCAGGACTTTGTGTTATTTGTAAGACGCATTGTTTCGCTCACCGGTCTTAGATATTGCTTTCTTATCTATGTAGTATATATCATATCGTTCCTGTGACACAAGTTCTTACGATACTTACCGCAGGGCTGGGTCAATGTGTGTGTCGTGATGTGGTTACTATTATGATGATTATTATTGTATCGTTGGCCACTCATACTAATTTTTCATTTAATTTTTATTAGACAAATCAAAAATAACCAATCTAGGCCATTTCTCTCCAAATAATAATATTTGTAAAGTATATATTGACGTGAACTCAAAGGTGGAAGATCTTGATATGTTTTTTACTTGCGTTGGCAAGTTTCAGACGCAAAATTTTTCAATACTTTTCCATGTTACATTATAGCACATAGCAAGAACACACAAGTTTAAACAACAACAAAAAAAACATAGATAGCGGCCATGGACAGTGTTGCCATCTAAAACATATATATTTTAATTAATAAATAAGAAAAAATTAACTTAAAATTATTGTATATACATAATAATATTGTAAACGCGAAAGTTTGTAAGAACGAATGGATGTTTGTTATTCTTTGACAATAAAACTACTTAGTGGATTTTAATGAAACTTTACAGTTTATAAATACAGGCTATAATTTATAAATATATTATGTGAATTGTCCAAAATATAGTGATAAATGTTAAGTAATTAAAAATCCTATTAGAACCGTTTTCTTTTTAGCTAGTAGTGCATATGTGTTACAAACAAGCACATTATAACTCACAGGCGGTACGGTCCCGGTGGTGGCGGCGGGCTCCACAAGCTCCCAGTCGTCGGGCGCTCCGCCCCCCGCAGCCGGAGCCCCGCCGGCGCCCAGCAGCCCCGCCGACACTTCAATGTAACCACGCACTTTTGACCGGGCGCTGCAACAAAAAAAAAAATATATATATTTTTTTTAAAGGCGTGTCGTCAGGAGACTCCGATCAGGAATAAAATATTTGTCCGGGGTTGCCGTAAGTTGTAGCTGCCATGTTACTCATTGTGCCCAGATAGTGGTGACAGATTCGCAACCTGTCACACTGGGATTCAACATAAACATGCGAAATGCGGTGTGTAACGCCTCTCGAGGGATTAATTAGGGCGTGAGTTTATGTTATGTACATTATAAATAATATAATCTTGTTGATTACTAGCTATGGCAACATTTGCGAGTGATGAAGAAATTTTAAAGTTTTCATGTATTAATATTATTGGTCGTAATGAAATACAAGTTGACAGAATTTAAATTTTACAAAATTAAAAAAAATCTGTACATTGGACCTGTACCTTAATTATGTTTTGTTTAAATATATGAAAGTATTTTTGTTTGCTCCAGCGGCACCTGCACGGATTGTTACTTACACGGACCTGCGCGGACGCAGCGGGTACTTGACTACCGGCGGCCGCACCGACGCCGCGCTCTCCAGCGGCACGGACGACAGCGGCACCTGCACGGATTGTTACTTACACGGACCTGCGCGGACGCAGCGGGTACTTGACTACCGGCGGCCGCACCGACGCCGCGCTCTCCAGCGGCACGGACGACAGCGGCACCTGCACGGATTGTTACTTACACGGACCTGCGCGGACGCAGCGGGTACTTGACTACCGGCGGCCGCACCGACGCCGCGCTCTCCAGCGGCACGGACGACAGCGGCACCTGCACGGATTGTTACTTACACGGACCTGCGCGGACGCAGCGGGTACTTGACTACCGGCGGCCGCACCGACGCCGCGCTCTCCAGCGGCACGGACGACAGCGGCACCTGCACGGATTGTTACTTACACGGACCTGCGCGGACGCAGCGGGTACTTGACTACCGGCGGCCGCACCGACGCCGCGCTCTCCAGCGGCACGGACGACAGCGGCACCTGCACGGATTGTTACTTACACGGACCTGCGCGGACGCAGCGGGTACTTGACTACCGGCGGCCGCACCGACGCCGCGCTCTCCAGCGGCACGGACGACAGCGGCACCTGCACGGATTGTTACTTGCATTTAACCAAATATTATATCTTATAAACTATGCATATATTTTACTTATATAATTGATGTCAAAGTTTGAATTTTTGTCACTCAAATACACGTAGCAGAAAAACACGTATATGCACTCATATCGTCTATATTCTAAAACGTATGTATTTTTTCTCATTTACTATCAAGTTGATGTTCGTGCCTATGAATGTATAAGAAGAATAACAATGTTTTAATGTGTAAAGGTTATAGTGCCACCTTTAATAATAATAAACACATCACGACACACACATTGACTCAGCCCTGCATTTAGATTTAATCTTGTATCGCAGGCACTAAGCAAAGATATGGTATAAACGACATAAATAAGAATACAACATCCAAGACCGGTAAGCGAAACAATGCGTCTTGCAAAGAACATAAAGTTCCTCTCCCGCCGGGGTTCGAACCCGAAACCTCAATCGCAACAGTCAACGACACCAAGTTTACACCACAACAAAAATAATAAAATCAGATAATATTAAGTACAAATTTATCAATGCTTATACAGTGGATCTCCTTAGAAATAAATGTATAATGATTACCTCCACCATGCCAAGGAAGTCGTCCCTGGTGAGTCGGTTCTCATCGAAGACCTGGACCAGCAGCTTGTGCTCCTGAGGGCGGACCCGGAACACGAACTCCTCGTTCCATACCGGGTTTAAGGTCTGAAGGGAAAACATTGGTAAAGTTACTCGGCGGGAACGGGAAGTGTCTGAATTTTCCTATTTTATTGTCTTTTCTAGTATATCAGCAGAATTTAATGTGTAAAATGCTAGTGTTTTAACCAGTAAATATCTGTAGTACTGTACAAGCGTGGAGAAAGTGAAATAATATGATTTGGCTGCGCTTTTCGTCATCGCCCAAGTAACTCCTTTAGAGCCTACAGTAACCGTACTAGCATGTTACTGTAGGCAGATTCATCATTTTCATTGTTCATCTTATCATCTTCATCTCATTTATCATCTTCAAGGTCAATGATAATTTATAACGATAAGGCTCGAAAGGACTCTTGTCCAAAAAAAAAAGGAATATATCAAACAAATAGCAACTATTAGGCTATTAGGATTGCTTTCCACTAATCGCTCCAGATTGATACAGTTAGTCAGTCATTCAGTTGCCGGGCAGTGATTGATCAAAACTTGCTCTTGTAAACGCAACGTGAAAAATAGTGATTTGAAAAAAGACGGTTATATTTTATTTGTATTTGGTTTTTCGATCACTTACGTGTCACATTCACTAAAGTAAAAAAAAATTATTATGGTATTAATCATCATAAAAACGAAAATTCAATACAAAATAGAATAGCGAATATGCATGACTTTTTCTATTTTTAATTATAATACCACAAATACACACACTAAGTCACAAAGCTTCAAATTTGTTGGTTAGATAGAGAGATCCGATATGTACAGTGACGTCAAAGTATACGAGAGCAATACAACATCAAAATAAAACAAAATACAACAATAAAAAGGTTGTTATGATGAGCGAGACAGATATATTTACCCTGCAGGGCTAGCACACTAATGCGCGAGAGGCGCGAGAGCGACATAGGGCGGAGCGGTAGCACACTATGCGTGACAAGCGACATACAAAGTGACAGCATGACTTGCGCGACATATCTCACATTTTCTCTACAAATGGTAGCGCGGTCGTCACTTCCGCGACATAGAATCTCGCGTATTGACACAAGAAGTCAGATATATCTCTTCGAGTATTTGATAGCGCGAGAGTGACGATAGAAACAAAATTTTACTTAAATTAATACATTTTAATAAGAAAAAAGCATTTCCCTAATAAAAAGCGTAAATAATGCGATAAATATGTTATATAGCCACGGATTTCGTAGAAGATCGAACATTTTAGGATCGGTTTTTGTACTAGATAGATGTCGAAAATATAAAACCAAAAGATATGATTTTAGACTATAAGGCACAAGAGAAAACCTATGCTATTTATATGCAGTACCGGGCAAACACAATTCCAAAAGGAGACAACTACAAGTAACCGTGACAAAAGTCAGTATTTGTAATCAACTACTTCATGGATTATTGAACAGATGTTTCATATTAGACGTTTAAACTGTGTTTTCCATAAGAAACTATGATACCTCACAATCAAATCACAAAAGACTTATGTGACTGAGCTTTTAGATAGGATCCACATGTTGATATAATTTATAGATTTTATAATTGAGTTTTTTGTACTGACCCCGGTAGACAAGAGTGACAAACCTTACCTACATAACATTAAAAGTACAAATAATACATGTAGGAGAATTATTGTTTAGGAAGGAGTACCAAAACAATGATTTTACATAAATTTTAATTGATTAAAATGATTTAATTGAATCTATTTCATTTTATTACATTACATTATTTCTTCTCATAAAAAAATGGTTGAGGTCCTCTCTGCCACAGCTGAAACATAAATAGATGTAAATTCAGACAATTATACTTTTTCTTTGCGATATTGTTAAGTTCTACAATTTCAAACAAAGCAAAGTCTAAAGAAGGTTACTAGAAGTTAATAGTTTTTCCCAAAATAATCACTGTGACATTCATCTAAAATAATATCTTGTGTATTGATTTAGTCAACAAACTTATTTTTGCAGTGATTTTACATTAAAATGTTTCCATTCAATAAGAAGCAAAACAATAAATAATAATTTAGATATATCATGATTTACTTACGTTTTTCATAGCAGAGTTTACTCCTTTACTCATCAAGCGACTCCAAAGGCTTGAAAAACTGCTCTTCGACAATTGTAATCATGGATTTGATTAAGATAACTTCATCCATATTTTCGCCTTAGTAGCTACCTCATAAACCTACTACAAACTTCTCGTATGCGTGGATTTACTTTAGCTACTAAAATGATAACGATAAAACTCAAAAATTAACATAATATTATTCGTTTTAAATTGACATTGTAAATGTAAACAAATGGAGGAGGACAAATCGTTGACGGAAGTCATTTCATAGATAGAACGAAACCGATATATTTAAAGACATAAAAATATTGTGCATCTCTTTTTAATTAATTTCCCGCATGAAGTTTTAATTTTTTCTTTCTCTTCCTTATTTACCGGTAAGTTTCGATTCGGTGTTCTATCGCTTTTTTATTTTATGTAATGGTAACACGTCTATCTCACCCGTCAATTATCTTTCTCGCGGTGCAATGTTTTGTCGCGTGGTCATAGTGTGCTAGCTAAAGCGAGATAAATGACAGCTCGAGAAATCTATCTCACCCGCGAGCTATGTCACTTTTATTTAGTGTGCTAGGCCTGCTGTTTCAATTCTAATTCTGTTTCACATTAAATACGCTATCTCCTCATACTTTCAAGATAAATTGATTGAATAATCAAATTAAATATCATGCATATTCCCTATTCCTATTAAGAAAGTTTTTATTGTATTAAAATACTAACTCTTTTCTTTGTCTTCGTGATGAACGCCTCCAACGTGACGTCTCCTTCAACCTTCTGGAGCTCCACCCGGACATAGGGATCACTGTAAATACATATATAATCTTATATACAACGGCATTTACTATTTATCTTATAATTCTTTGTACTTATTAATGTTTGTTCGACGATAACTCGAGTATCCTTGTGATCGTGAAATTTGGTAGGCAAAACATAAACTCACGCCGTAATTAATCCTTTGATAGGGATTGGCAGAGGCGTTACACACCGAATTCCGCAAGTTTATGTTAAGTCTCAATATGACAGGTTGCGAATCTGTCCCCATTATCCCGGCACGATGAGGAACATGGAAGCTACAACTTACGGCAACCCGAGACTCGAAACCTCGACCTTTCGGGTCGGGTCGGTCGGTTAACCGAGACACGTAACAAACTAAGCTACCACAACCTGGTATATATCTTATATCTTCTAAATATATATTTAAAAAAGAGAAGGACTGAAAAAGTACAACATAATTAATGAAACGAATAATATAATTAATGAAAACGATCATGGGCGCCGCCAGGATTACTTTTTGTATCTTTTTGATTTCGGTTCCCCTATTCAAAAATTATGGGGGGTGAAAGTGAGGATGAACAATAGAATGTACGTAAATATATCCAAGTGGGGTATCAAATGAAAGGGCTCGACACGTACATTGCAAAGCTTTTGAAAAATTTCATTTACACATGTTACCAACCAATATAAAACTACGTTACCCTCCCGCTGGTGTCGTCGGATAAGGAATACGTAATTTTTTCCATAAAATTTCTTTTCTGACAGCGGGGAGCAAGTCCACCCCCTTGCACACCAATCCCGGCGCCCGTGAATACGTTCTTAACATGCCTCCTACCTGAGTGACGTGTATTTATACGACACACAACTTTAACTTTACGCGCATTATTTCGTCACACCATTTTGAGTGCATAATAACTCGTACCTTACCCATTGAAAATGACAGAAGCAGTAAAAATAACGAATGATTCATATCAATACTACGATAACATCACGCGGTGTACTAACTGTTAGTGAACATTTTAAAATCTATTTAAATATATTGAAGGACAATAGCTTTATTGCATAACGTTCACTTTTATACGAACTATTCTATAACATTACGAGCAAAATCGCTGAACCGATTAATGTCTAAGTTATTATTAAAGTGAAGATAACATAGACTACCTTTACTATAAAATTGGAGCCAATGAGACTACAAGTAGGGCTGACACCTTTTTTTTAAATAAAAATAATACTTTTCCTAAATAAGATGCAAAAATATAGTATTTTCCTTTAAACTCAGGAAAAAAGTAAGTACATATTTATTTCGTTTTCATTAGTATTTATTATTGACATTAGCTCCTGTTATTAATGATTGATTACTTTTAAAATAATTCAAAGAATCAGCTTCTTTCTTTTTCCCATTTAACATTAATTACAGGAAAAAAAAAACTTTCCGTAAAAGCAAGCAAAGTCACCATTAATTAAAATAAACATAATTAGGGATAATACATCGTATTTTTCGTACTGTATTATTTTTCTATAAATTATAGTATAATCGACAGAAATATAGTAAAAATTCTATATATATTATAGTATGGGTGGCAACCCTACCTACAAGTTATAGTAAGGTGAATTCGTGAGTAAAAATTAGCCAGGGGTGTATCCATCACCATTTTAATGATACCCAGCCCCCGTATTTGTTTGTTTTACATCTCTCACGTGCAGCTCTTTTATTTCACCCGAAACACAAGTTGTCCTAGCGTGTTCAGGCGTAGTTTATTTATGTCTTCTAGATAATAATAATAATAACCACATCACACACACATGGACTCTGCCCCAAAGTACGATTAAAGAATTACGGGATTCGAACCCGGAACCTTTGGCATAGCAGTCGGCTAATACACTACTGCATCGAGGTCGAGATTTTAAGTGTTTGTTAACATTTGGACGTCAAAAAGGCACTAAATTATTATACATACCTACTGTAAAGAACCCCTAACATGTAAGATCTAAAAAAGGTTACCAGATTTTAAGGAGATTTCAAATGAATCCATTGGGGTTCTCCAACAAATTCTAACACAGTGTAAGGTAAGCTATGCCCCTCGAGTTAACAATAAAATGTTACATTACCTAGCACCAAATATATCCTTCTTTGCCAAAGAGTAAGCCCCGACGATCTTCAAACGAAGAAGGGAGCTGTTTTCATCAGTCTGAAAACAAAAAGAAATACCGTTACAATTTAAATATTTAACATTGCTCATCACAAAACAAGAGAACAGCTGAGCTCGGCAAGTTACGCTTCTATGAATTTTTTAAAAATAAATTTCCTAGAAAAGTCACTACTAAAACTGCACGTTATTTATTCTTACAGGTGATAGATCTACCTGCGAGATTGTCTGGGTTGGTACCGCTCTCCTTTCTATTTCTGCCATGAAGCAGTTCACTGTGTTTTGGTTTGAAGGATTGGAATTTGGGAGCCAGTGTAATAACCAGCACGAGAAGTATAACCTCTACATGGGCAACGTATTGGCGATGCTCTCGGCGTTCTAAACATCAAGGTCACCGTCGTGTCAATAGGCGGTGGTATCACTTTCCATCAGGTGAACTATCTGCTTGTTTGCCAGTGATGTTGCATAAAATAAATAGATATTTTATTTAAGTCACTACAACACCAGGCTGGCTGGTTAGTTAGTTACAAACATGCTAATCAAATGTCAAAATAATATTTTTGACAGTTCAATTCAATTGTTTATTTGTATAAAAAAACAAAAGTCTAGTTGGTAAATTTAAAATTGAACTACACTGTGCAATCTGTGCTCACATGCATGTAAATTGAACTACACTGTGCAATCTGTGCTCACATGCATGTAAATTGAACTACACTGTGCAATCTGTGCTCACATGCATGTAAATTGAACTACACTGTGCAATCTCTGCTCACATGCATGTAAATTGAACTACACTGTGCAATCTGTGCTCACATGCATGTAAATTGAACTACACTGTGCAATCTGTGCTCACATGCATGTAAATTGAACTACACTGTGCAATCTGTGCTCACATGCATGTAAATTGAACTACACTGTGCAATCTGTGCTCACATGCATGTAAATTGAACTACACTGTGCAATCTGTGCTCACATGCATGTAAATTGAACTACACTGTGCAATCTGTGCTCACATGCATGTAAATTTTTAGTTTTTTTTTAGGATTAGAATAAGTCGTTTTTAAGATTATATTCTTTAGACAAACATTATGTCTTTATAATGTAAAAGCAATTATTGACAACAAACCCTTGTTACTTTTCAACCTAGTACATTATGTCTACAATGATTCCTATAGTTTTTCTACCAAAAACTTAGATTACTACAGTGACTTTGTATGGGCAATCTTAAAATTTGTTTTCTCTAAAACCCAGTAAAGTGTGTCTACCATGAGTTTGAATAGTTTTTCTACACTTAGAAAATATTAATTACTACAGTGATTTTGTATGAGCAACTGTTGTCTTAATTTCTCAGTAGTAGACGGTACTTTTAGATTGTGTCAATAGGAGGCGGTATCACTTTCCATCAGATGAACTGTTTCCTTGTTTGATCATAATATTGTATAAAATAAATAATATTTATTGAATTAATAATAATTCATACTTTACTGAACAAAACATCACACTCAGAAATTATTATTAAATTTGAGTTCTACATAGACAAACACACTGGCAAGGATCAAAAATATTACTTAAAGTAATAAATAATAAAACAAATAACAACACACACATTGTCTCAGCCCTGCAGTAAGTATTGTAAGAACTTGTGTCACAGGTACCGAGCAACAATATGATATAAACTCTACAGATAAGAATACTACATCCAAGATCTGTAAGCAAAACAATGCATCTTGCCAATAACACAAAGTTCCACCCCCACCAGGATTCGAACCTGGAACCTCTAGTGTAGCAGCTGGCTGTTTACATCACTGCACCGCAAAAATTAAAATGAAATTCAATGTTAAGTCTAACATCAAAACAAGTATATAAAAATAAATATATATACATAAAAGAGAACAAAACTCAATCATTACATATAAGGAAAACATAGTTTATTAGTTCACTGAGCTGACTATGTAATACTATTGCCTATGTATGTAGTATATACAGTGAAACCTAGTTAATTGGGATCTCAAGGGACCAAGGATTTTGTACCATTTAAAGAGGTTTTCATTTATCCAGTTTACCATTTAGACAGGTTTAAAAATTTGTTGTCTCATTTACAGAGGCCGTAAACAAAACACGTGCAAAAGAAATTCGAATGTTTGTATACAATCGTGTCGAAACCTGTCCCAACCTGATACATTATCTCATTTATAAAGGGAACTGAGCTCCAGAGTCCCAATTATAGAGGTAAACATGAAAAAAATCCTAGAAATCAAATCTCATTTAATCAGGTTCGAAAAGTCCCATTAACAGAGGTAATTCGATGAAAAAGTGCCGGGACCTCATTGTAGTTCTCAATACTAGAGGTTTCTCACTTATCCAGGTTCCACTTAACCAGGTTTCACTGTATAACAGTTATACATAGACAAGTAAATATCTTAAGATCTGTTTAATAATAAGTGCCTAGAAATGCTTTAAATATTGCATAGGGCATTAAAAATTTACATCCCATCTTGACTAGTTCAATAAACATTACAACACAGTTACATGCATGGCTCTGTTAAATGTACTAAATGAAATGCAAATATATAATGTTCTTTCAATTTCTTGTTTATATTAGAATAATCATTAAAAAAAAATGTTTCTTCATTACTACCCTTAAAAAATGGTTTAATTTAGTATGTTAGAAAAAGATTAAAAATTGAAAGTTGAAAATGGTTGTTGATAAGTTTCAGCAAAAATAAAATTAAAAAAAACATGTCACAATAACAAAAAAGAGTGAGACGCGAAGTTAAGGTGATCGGAGAACAATTAAATATTGAAAGAAATATATAACGGACCATAACACTCATTCGAATGCAAATTGTTAGCAAGGACAAATCTTGTAAGATTCAATGATATATAACTTTTACACATCTTATAGTCATCATGTTTTTGGGACTTACACGCGTGTCTGTCTGCCAAGCCATCACCCATGTGAAAATTCACTAATTAACTATATGACTAAAGTACAATTCCCATTCGATAAACAGTACATCGGCAGATGAATACAGTTTCAAATTCTAATGACACGTTTCTTCAACGTAATTTCCAGAGTCCTTACGATCACCGACACGAATGGAAACAATCAAAAATGTTCTAGAAAGTCTTAATTATAATCTAAACACCAAAACTGTTTAATTTCTTAATAGAATTATTGAAACAAATAAAAAACTAAAATTTACAAGGACTATCCACATTGACAACTCAGTGACAGATTTGTCATCCTATTGCATTTTTACGCATAACGTTTCAGATTAGGCAGAATTCGTTGAATCTCGATTTTGAAAACGCTAAATCGATTTCAGTCACAACACTACACTTGGTTGGTTTTAGTTTTTAAAAGCAAAATTTTACTCATTTTCTTGTTTTAAATTGTATTAATAATTATTCTTGTTAATTAGTGAACCTAAAAAATGATAAATCAATTGTAATGTCCAGCAAACACAAAAGTTGCAGTTCGTAATCTTTAAGTTACACCGGTAACGCTCGTACTTGGCATAAGGCCAACCATACGATTATGTTTGTTAGTCACCACTTTTGTAAGTACATCCGGTATACATCAATGAATATGGTGAAACAAGCGATTATCAAAAAGATACCAAAATTATAAATTATCCTCTTTTTAACTAAACAATTTGCACAAAGACCAGACATTGTGATAAATAATAATGTTATTATCATTATCATATTCACAATGATTGGGCAATACGTAAAATATGGACCATCATTTATCACTTGATCAATAGCATATCTACATACAAAAAACCTCTTTCATTTAAGTTTATTAAAGCATTTGTGTTGTATTCAAATGCCTACTTGTATATATAGAACAAGCTGGATTCAGCTCTCAAAATGGTTGGGACGTTCCACCACCATTCGGTCAGTAAAAAATCGGACAACCTCAATCTTCTGGAATTTTACCGAAATCTCATACTTAAAAATATCTAGGTCGTCATTCAATTCTTAAATAATACAATCCTTTCCAACATACCAAAATATCATAAATCCTAATTCACACTTAACCTTACCTACATTAAAGAAGCTTCACAGTATTTGACCTAAGTAAGTAGGTATAATTACTTTTGCCAATTTGAACTACGTAAAAAAGACAGGCCTAAATATTTTGGATTTACGAATCGCCTTTTATTATGGCATCGTCTTCACATGACACTAAATTTTATTTGAGTGTTTCTTTAATATAAATGCAAATACTAGTCTTATCTTGTGATTTATGTAAATACCTACCTCGTTTCCTTGTATTTTTGTTTTTTATTTATTGACAACATAATATTGATTGACTCGGTTACACATTAAACAGGACTTTACTTACGGGTTACTTACGGTTAAAAAAAGAAGTGTTTTAATTCTATGAGAATTAAAAAAAATATATACATCTAAAATTTTAAGACATCAACCATCGCATGTTACAAATGAAACAAAAGACAGTGACTAATTACCTCACTATCTAATTACCATGTTCGTATCGGTAATCGACCTTAGAATACACAAAAATTTATAAGCTTACTTCAATTTGTAGAGAATATCTTGGGGCATTTCGTGGTAAGGGTTCGTTTCTTCTCCATGACGACCAGGAAGAGGACCTGCTTCGCTGTACTTCCCCGGTTGTAGTCCCGGAAACGAACTCCAAAGGTCTCACGTACATATTTGAAGCACTATCTCTCATTTCGTAACACTTCGCAATATAGCACAAATGCAATCATAACTTTCAAAACAACACTGCCTCTACACGAGAGCACAAATTCACAGAGATATTACTATTTATTTTTTACAACAAAAAGAAACAAATAGGTATGTTGTGTACACAGAACGTCCGCGAAACGTATTTAAGATGGCGCTGTCTTTTACCATATGACTATTCTAATCTTATCAGAATAAGAAATTGGCGCGATAAAAGAAGTGAGCGTTTACAATTAACACAACATTGATAACTAGTAACTAGTTGCTTTGTTAACTTTATGTTTAATAACGGTATTATCAGTGACGAAAACATACTGTCTGCCAAAATTATACATTTTTCATTGTTTGGGATATTACAATGGCAGTTTATTAGCATGTAATAGCACGTGGTAGACGTGAATTTTCTTTATTTAATGGGTTTTTCACAATAACTGATAGCACATTGTATAACTATATTGAGTTCATTAGGTTTATATGAATGTATCTGTAAAAAGAAAAAAATGAATGGCCAATTTTGTAAGAAACTCGTGGAGATTTTTGTGTCACGCTTTTCTAAGCGATCTAAACTTAATACTTCTCTAATGTTTTTCATGACATACCGAAATCAGCAAAAGTTAAACAAAAACGAAATCACTATGAGCGCAAAGTTTACAATAGGTACTAAACCTTGTATGAAAAATGATGATTCTTCCTAAAAATCTTCGAATTTAAAGTTAAATTACATATGTGAATAAAAATTACTGCAACAACTTTGTCTGCTTTGAGTAAAAAGATAAATTTCTGTGTTAGTAAGTTGTTTAAGCTGTGTCAATAAAAGACTGGCTATAACTAAGAATGATTTTATTGTATAAAACAGGTTGTATACATATAGTATCTATTCGATTTTATCCTTATTTTTATTTACATCCTCACTCAGTCGATAACATCTTTTTTTTCTTGACATGATTTTGTAGAGCTCTATCGCTGGATATTCCACCATTAGACTTAACGGTATTGAAAAAATAAACGTCAGCACGGACACAGAAAATCCATCGGCTAGCTGTAATTAAAAAAAACTAACTGTAAAAAACATTTTTGAATATTAGGTACCGTATTACCGTATTATATTAGGTACCTATGCTACAATTCGGTCATAAATATCAGAAACATAGACTCCATCTTCGGAAGCATAGTGACTCAACCGGGTCTAATGCTTGCCTAAATAAAGGTTTGTCTACAAAAAAAAAAAACTATGCTGATATTTTGGTAGTTAGTAATAAGCATTTTGTTTCTACTTACTATGTTCAAGTATGACGCATTTATAGGATACAGTCTTCCCGCTATGAGAATCCTATTAACTATAACATGGATTAATAATGATGAAAGTGATAGTCTACTTAATATCACCCATCCATGTGATTTGATAAAACCTCCTCCAATATCTGCATTTAAAAAAAAATCCAAATTTAAATAGTTTGAGTTAAATAGTTTTAATGATACAAAAAAAATTATATTCGCATAACTTTTTACATGAAAATAATATTACTTACTATAAAATATACATCCTAAAATAAAAAATGCGGTAAGCACAGCAAAAATAAATTTATCTGTCGTAGCGTAAATCGATATAAATGTTTTTGTCTTTGGTAATATTGGCCATAAACCCGTTATAATGTAGATGATACCAACAATAATTGATAATTGGCAAGCTAGAAAAAAGCGCTGAAAAAAAAATTAAAATATATTAAAATTCAATTTAAAAATCTTTCAAAACTTGAACAAATTTGGCACGATTTTTAGTAGTAAATTTGTTATTACCTGATTTTGTGTAATTTTTATATCACTCTTTAATTTAAAATATAACAGACATGCTGAGATACCAACGACTCCAGAAGGGAAGTTGCCCCAAAAAGTTTGATATAGCATGTGAAAAGACTTTTCATACTTGAAACAAGTAAATATGTTCCTTAAAATAAAAATAAAATGTCAGTACACTTGAAAATATTAGTATCTAAATATATAAAAGAAAAGTACAGCCAAAACCTGTTACAACGACATCTTTTACAACGAATCATTGATTATTACGACTCGATGGTGAGATCCAAGCCAACAGGACCGAAATCCATTTAAAAACCTTATGTAAAATTAACCTCCAATAAAGACTATCGGTTATTGTGTCAATATTTACAAGGTCCCTTTAATGTCGTTATATCCGGTTTCAACAGTATATACTTACTCTGGTGTTAGTACCATAGAGAGTGGCTTTAAATCAAAATAAGTAACGATTCCAAAAAGTAACACCAAAGATGTTACAATTAAAAATAAAAGCGTGTTCAAAAAGTTTTTCCCTTGTCTAGCAAAATACATCGTAATTAACGTCGTAGCTAAGTATATCTGAAAATCGACTGATAAATACCTAAAACAAAGAAATACATGTTAATAAATCAACTATTTTGTTTCAGATTTTTTCTTCTTCTACATATCGAGATATGAAAACCTCGAATAATTCAATAAAAAATTCAATAAAATTTTACAGAAGAAGCAAAATATTGCCTCCAATTCCTACATTTATGGGGAGTAATGAAATATTTCTTTGTTTTTATTCATCATTTGTCCATCGAGGACAAAACTAAAAATTTCTGTGGAGCATTGCTTGACCTGCATTATAGCATCAAAAAACCTATAACAGGTGCTGGACAACAATTATTTTGGTAAATGAGAATTTCAACGTTTCGTATACACTATACATATATATGGTGTGATTTTTCTCACGTATAATTTTTTACATTACCAAGTTTGCCCGAGGCATCCGGGTGGGTAAAAATTCTGCAAAAGAAAAAAGTATCGCCAGAAAGTGTCGCGGCATAGATCGGCCTCATCCTCGACATACTTTTTCCAAAGCGGTCCATCGCTCAAATGCGGCATGATAGTTGAGCAGAATGCGACCATTGTTATGAAACTGGGGCTTACCCTGAAAGAAATAAAGTCCTTTTTGTCATCGTGATATGCAACTTAAGTAGGTTAAGTAAACAATTACAAGACTCGGAAAAATTATTAGTAAAAACTTAAGAAGATATCAAAATTATTAGGATTTGTATCTATATAAAAAACCGAATAGTGATTTAACCGCCGTCAGTAAAAAAACTATATTTGATAGTTAATATAAAAAGAGTAGGTATCCAGTTAAATTTACCTTACTATGCGATCTACAACACTTTCGACCATCGCATAAATATCAAGTTTCTTTGTCTGCGCATCGCTAAAAGACTTTAAAGTTCGCAAAAAGGTCGTCGTAACTATGTAGGTCTGTATCAAAACCGTTCCATTGTAAAAAATTGCGAGCTCAGGTTTTCTTGCGGCCTAAAAAATAAAAATAAACTAACAAAAAAGACAAACTAATGAGCTGGATTACAAACAATAGTTGTTATCTACATGTTAGTATTAAAGAGAAGTTGTAGAAACATTACTGTCCATTACTGCATTTATTTACATAATTTTACTATGCGTTTTTGTGATAAGAGCGAAGTCATCTTAATACTCAAGAATCTTAGTCAAGTTTGTTAATATAATTTATTTTCTATTACGAAAATAAACTTACCAGTTCCATATAACGTGGATTTGGTACAAAAGCAATAACAATTGCCATCATTGCGTGAGCTATATGGACAATTAAAATTATGCTTGCTCTGAAATAAAAATATTAATTTTGCATTTTCGTAAACTTGTAAAAAAAAAAAAAATATAAAAGCTTAAACTCTGGCCCACTATCTATCTACAATAAAGGTATAAAATATTTTTAAATCTAGTAGAATTTTTATCTAAAATTACAAAAGATTTTTTAGCTAGTCGTAAGTTGAGTTAAGAACACACATATCTTTCATCATTAGGTAAATTATGTTAAAAACTTGATTTCGATTGCTTACTTTATGAAATGAAAACATTTAAAATGCTGGTTATTTGGCTCCACTTCTCGGGTAAGTTTATTCCAATTTGATTTTAACGAAAAAGCCAGCAACCACGATCCGTCTATATATAAAAAGGAAACAATTTGTCAAGTAACACTTAAGATTCTAAGCACACATACTTAACGATACTACAAGTTCAACTAATAAAAGTTTATTTAGCAGGCACACTTAGGTACAGCATAAATTTTCAAATATTTTAGGTAGGTAAGTTATTCTAATAATACTAAAACAAAAATTTATCAAAAGGCGTTTTTGCGTTAGATTAATTTTCATCCCTTACTTCTTTTTAATAAGCACATTTTGTCAGTATAAAATAATTATTGAATACGAATCAAAATTTAATGTTGAAACTTAATTAATATTCTGCCTACTTCATACCGATGTGTCTACTTAACAATCAAACTCACCTGATTGATTGTCCTTGACAAAAATATCGTACGAAGTTCCTAATACGTTTAGGATAATTACAACAGAACCATATGCGATGAATAAATAATCCCAGTGGTCGAGTTTTCTTTCGTAATTTTTATCTTTGCAGTAGTCCAAATGCTGTAAATTAGCTTTAAGTCCATAAAGTGTTTGCATATCTTTCCTCACGCATTCTTCAAATGACTTTTCCCTCTTAGTGTGTGAAAGCTTACATTTCCCTTGGTCACTTAAGCATACACCGCGATAAATTTTCGTGTGATTGAAAAATGACGAAGATTCCTTAGTTATTATCTGTTGACACAATGTAATTAAAGTTTTGGATATCTCAATTTAAAAATAAAGTTAAACTTGAAACTTACCTTAATTTGATTGAAGATGGTATTAGAATTCTTCCCACTGAGTTCAAAGGTTCCCAAACAATAAACATTATTTTCTTGCGACAAACACTTTTCGTAGTTTTCCAATGTGAATAAATCTGGCAGCTTATAATAGTCTCCATCTAAAAAAAAAGATTTTATGCATAAAATATAAATATATAGTCATTTGTCTAGACTTACTCATTCTGTATCCAATCATCTAACTTATCTGTGACGTACCGTTAATTTTAAATTCACTGCGAGTACCCAAAGTCTGTCTTATTAATATAAATATTATGTACATCCAAATACTCATATTACAGGCTTTATATTTTAGCAACACTCAACACCTCTAATACTAACGATAATCAAAAAGTATTTGAGGAAAACGTGCTTGTACTTTAAAGATGTAAATACAAAATAATAAACATTTACTTACTTACCCACTATATCTTGAGACAACAAACAATTAGTCAAATGAATTGTACTTAGATAATAATTAAGCAAAAACAATAGAAGTTGTAACCTTTAGAAGTCCATGAAAGTTACATAAATCATCATCTTTGATAAATTAATTAAAATGAATGTAACTAACACTCTTTGTTAATTTTGCACCATGCAACAACATTAATTCCATCGCCAGTTTAACAAATTAATGAAATTAGAAAATTAAATCTAGCTACCCAATTTTAATACTTAATTTTAAACAAAACAAAATCTATTCTTAAATCGATCGATTAAATAGTCCCGGAAAATAGGTGCAGCCATTTTCGTTGTCAAACAAGTTTTTGTCGTAAACGCTGCTTGTCATTGTCAAATCTTACTTGACTGAACTGAAAATGAAAAAAGTCAGCTGCTAGAAAACAATGCATGTTTAATTTGAGTTATTTAGTTAAACTTTAAGTTAAGAATCTTAAAATTGATGTAGGTTTAAATATTACGTAGCAAAATGACACAGCATTTGATTAATGAGAACAGTAAATATATTCTCGAGTGAGTACATCTTATAGTTTCTGATTGAAGAATCATAACATGTAATAAATTGCTGAATAAACGGATAATTGTAATTTTTCAGTTTATTCTCTGAACAGACAGTCGATTCACAAACTTTGGAGTCGATATGTGCTCAAGTACAAAAGAGATTTCCCAAGTCAGACCATTTCAACTGTAAGTATTGCTTATTTTAGTAGTTTCAATTTTATATCAATAATATACCTACTTTTATTTTATTTTATATTATTATGAAATTTTTAGAAAGACAGCCAATCTTAAGATAGCAAATGTGCACTATGAAAATGCATCACTTTTAACCATTTTAAAACTTTAAATCTTTGATCTTTTATTGCAAAAAATTATAAAATTTAATTAATAAAATAAAAAACCTAATAAAAATCATGTCTACAAAGGAGTGATAGCTGTTTAGTGATGCTCAACCTTTGACCAAAATGCAGACCAGCGTTATGGTCATGACTCTTTTTTAAATTTAACACTTAACATTTGGAATAATCTCTTGAAATTTGCACCCCAAGAACCCATAGTCTCGAAACCAAACGGCTCAAATATGTAATTGCTACCCAAAGATACATATTTGCACCTTTTGGCTTCTTCGGCAAAGGAAACGGCTGAAACAGCTTGAAGACATGTTTAAGGAATGACCCAAGGTGTCAACACAAGTGACGTCCCAAACTAAAGGACAACCCATTGACCAAGGCACCATAGTCATTCCAACTGGTCTCTTACCATCGACTAAGACCAAATGGTTCCAAGAAACTTTAAATTGGAACTTTTTTAGATTGGATTGGATAGAAACACCTTTTAATTTAGTGGTTTTATAATAGTCTTATAAATTGTATATATATTTTTACTTTATTAATTAATTTTTATAATTTTTATTTATTTAAAACTATTTTAGCTTAGGTGTTTACATAAACCTCAGCTGAAAGACTAGAAATATAACAATATCAGAGTAAAGTTTTATAAAACATCATGTTCTAACAAGCAGACAGTTCACCTGTTTGACAGTGATACAGTGCCAATGCACAGCAGTGCCCTTGATGTCAGAGAGTGCCAAGAGAACCACTAATACCCATGTAAAGGTAAAGGTATTGTACCTCTAGAGCTGGTAATTACACTGGCTCTCCAATCCTTTGAACTGAAACACAGCAAACTGCTTCACGTTGTTAAATGAAACCAACCAACCCAGACAATCTCACATGTAGATCTATGGCCTGTAATAACAAATTAACAATTTTCACCATGTTCTCTTCTTTCAGTGTGTCTCCTTCTGTCATCACTTATAACGGGTGGGGATCTTTCCCTCCCCGGGCAACGAGTGGTGGCGCTTGCACTCCTGTTTGATATTTACAAAATAGACAATCCATTCAGCCCACTGTTCCTGCATCTGTTAGAAGGCAAGACAGGCTTGCTACCCTTGTCTCCGCAAGAAAGAATGTTCATCGGACAGATTCATGGCTTCACAACTGTCAACGTCAAAGATGTGAGTTGTTTCATTAATTATAATTATTAATTATAACTGTCCCACTTTAGCTACCCATGGTTGTACTACTTTCTTTATTCTCAGGTTATGAAGAAATCAGCAAAGCAGGTGATCCTCACAGAAGTAAACTCCAAGGACCTGGAGTTTGACTTCTCCACATTACAAGGTGCGGTCGCAGATAAGGTCTCGGAGACAAGTGCTATGGCAAGAGCCACAGCTCCCGGGTTGATACCGCTTGGAGATGGGTATGTGGAAGAACGAAATAAGAATATTTTAACTAAAACCTCTTTGGGCGCATACTACTTACTCCCCATTTAAATTTTTTGTGGCATTTTTTTTTTGTAAAAATATGAATCACTCCTAGGGTAATTGTCTGTTGTTAAAATTAATGTCTTTGTAATCAACCTTTTATTATTGTTTTCATTACAATACCCACCTACACAAAACTAGACAAATACAGGCAAAAAAATATTAAAATTAATAGCCAAAAATCACAAATACCACCCCAATTTATTCATGTATTATCAGAGAAGAAAAAACAAATTAATGCTATACTTGTTTCAGGTCCCCACCAAACCGCATGGCTATGAAGGAACTCTTGGAAGCACTCATGACTAATGACTACATGCCGCTGCATCGGACACTAAAAGCTTCTGGACCAATCCCACCACCTACCTTCCTTCTTGATGCACAGGACATACCTTTCTCTGATGAGGTGACCATATTTTTTTAAAGTACTAGCTTTTGCCTGCCATTTTGTTCCAAAAGAAATCAATTTTTATGTAAAATGTAGATGTCCTTTCTCAGGATATTATTTATCTGTTTAAATTATTTCATCAGAATCTCTAAAAAAATTTGGAAGTCTTAAAAAATTAAGTTGAAAATCATAACTATTAAAAAAAAAAGGATCTAAAAAGGAAGAAACATAAAAATAATTCAGATAGAAATCCAGAATTGCATAGGTACAAAAATGATCAAGGTGGAGCTGTGGTCGCACCACCTGTTTACCTACCATGTTTGTTTAATCCTGGTGCTCGCATAATAATTAAAGCAGGTATGCCCTCGGCTCCAACTTGACCATTTTTGTACCTATGCATTTCTGAAATTCTATCTGAATTATATTCTTTTTTCGTTCTTTTTGACGTAGTAGGGTGTAAGTTTTTACACTTTGCATAAAACATGCTCTAAATAATATTATTGCACCTGAAATTTAAAAAAGCAACTACGGAGGTTTCTTCCCAGATTATTCCCTGTTAAAAATTCCAACCCGGTGGTGGTTTAAAAGAATTTTGACGATTTAAAAGTACTTTTTTAAGTTCATTCTATTTAAAATTATTTGACTTAGAAATTGTTTATCGCTAACAATAACGTATTTTTCCTCTGCAAGTAACTTTAAAACCGAAACGGTTTTGGAAGTTCTAATTTTAACTTTTAACTGGCACTAGCATATCCGAGGGGGGCTGGGGTCCCAAAAGCATTTGATTTCTTTAGATTTTTAGCCTATACTTAGTTAACCCAAAATTAGTAAGCTCCACCCCCCAAAAAAGCGTTTCTAAAAAAAGGTGGTCATTAAAATGGTATCTTTCCCTCCCCCCACTGAGATGGATAGTGTTGTAATGATTATTATATTAATAAATATGTTACAAAAAGGTTGTATGGAAGAATCTAGTGAACCGCGGTGCGTACGTGCCTCTCTACGACACGGATTTAGAAGGACTCACCGGACTTAAACAGCAGGAGAAAGACAAGGAGAAAGAAAAAGAAAAAGAGAAGGAGAAAGAGAAAGAGAAGGAAAAAGAAAAGGATAAAGAGAAAGATAAGAAAACGAAAGAAACTTCGCTGGTTAAAACTACAAAGGTAAACTAAACTATGATTTTAATGTTAAAATTTAGGTGTTTTTGACGTCAGTGACAGTCCTGCAACGATATGGCATGTACTACATACGTTTTTCTTCGAACGAATTCGAACATGGAACCTCTAGTGTAACAGTCGGCTGTTTACAACACTGCACCACCGAGGTCGTAATCAAATATTAATATGGGTATACATTTTTTAATGACCGATTAATTATTTAGTCTTCAATATGGGTTGATTTATATTCAATTGAATTTCTCTCGATCAATGTCAAATAATTAAATGCATCTCTCTTAAAACTACTTTCAAAATCTAAAATAGCTTTTTAGTCAACTGACCCCGCAC
The DNA here is from genome assembly GCA_949316135.1 of Choreutis nemorana. Lineage (NCBI taxonomy): Eukaryota > Metazoa > Arthropoda > Insecta > Lepidoptera > Choreutidae > Choreutis > Choreutis nemorana. Next base: position 1,176,541 of record OX438614.1, read on the forward strand.
TAAACTAAACCAGTGGGATGAGTTTTTATTTTCCATGTTAAATAGACAGGCTTTAAATTTAACATTAACAGTGATAAAGCCCATTTGTCCTAAAGCCCTAGCCACTTAACTCACGGTTTGATCCTTAAATAATAATATCCTTAATTAATGTTACCTTTTGTGAGGTGAATGACGAGTCTGAACAGCGGCATGACGCTCACAACTACCGAAACGTTAATTCCATTTCCCCATAAAGGTGCAAGAGGAGAAGAAAGACCCCAAGCCGGTGGAGCAGGAAGAAAAAGCTGTATGCCCTGAGGGTGGTGAGGAGTGTGGTGAGGAAGCCAAGCAGCTGACGGCGCTGGCGCTGCGAGGCGCTCTGAGCGTCCCGCAGCAAGCGCGGCTGCTGGCCATACTGGACCAGGCGCCAGACCTCGTGTACGACATCGGAGTCACGCCCTATCAGGTGAGGACTACATCCAGCTAGAGCGTGCTGGTAACTAAAACTCACGTCGTAATGAATTCCTCGAGAGGGATAGGCAGAGGTTTTAAACACCGCATTTCGCATGTTTATGTCGAGTCCCATCACTGTCCATACACAATAAGGAACTTGGCAGCTACAACTTACGACAACCCGAGACTCTTATTTATTTTATATCTTTTTGGTAATCAGTTGCCAGACCTAGTGGAGAACAACCCTGTGGTGGCGATATCTGTCCTGCTGAAGCTCATCAACTCCCAGCAGATCACGGAATACTTCAGCATACTGGTCAACATGGAGATGTCCCTGCACTCCATGGAGGTGGTCAACAGGTACGCTCCCAAAACCGTAGTACGAGGGCGGGTCAATAAGTCCGTGACTTTTGGAATAAAACACAGATTTTTATAAATAAATCATTTTATTTTTCAACGTAGTCTCCCTTGAGCTCTATACACTTTGTCCAACGCTTTTCCAATTTTTTATCCCTTCCAAAAATATGATTTGTCGAGGTCCTCAAAATAGGCCTTTGTTTGCGAGATGACTTCATCATTGCAGTCAAATCTTTTTCCACCACTAATTTCTTCAGGTTTGGGAACAAGAAGTAGTCACTCGGAGCCAAAACTGGAGAATAGGGTGGATGAGGGAGCAATTCATAGCCCAATTCATGGATTTTTGCCATGGCAACTGCACATGTGTGCACTCTTGCAATGTCTTGGTGGAAAAGAACTTTTTTCTTGGCCAAATGAGGTCGGTTTTTTTTCAAATCGTCATTGAAGCGGTCCAATAAGTTGGCATAATATTCCCCATTGATTATTCTTCCCTTTGAAGGTAGTCAATGTGGATTATCCCAATCCCAAAAAAAACAGTCGCCATAACTTTATTGGCTGACAAACCCACCTTGGCCTTCTTTGGCGCCGATTCACCCTTAGAAACCCACTGTTTTGACTGTTGTTTGGTCTCTGGTGTATTGTGATGGATCCATGTTTCGTCCACGGTTACAAAACGGCGCAAAAACTCCTCCATATTGCGAATAAACAACGCCAAACCTTCCTGTGAAGTTGTTACACGATTGCGTTTGTGGTCGAGTGTGAGCAAACGCGGCACCCATCTTGCGGAAAGCTTTCTCATGCCCAAGTGATCTTTCAAAATTGAAACCACTGAGCCATGAGAGATCTCTACGGCTTCCACAATCTCTTGCACTTTCAATCTTTGGTCGGCCAACACCATATCGTGAATTTTTCGATTGTTTCGGGGGTAGAGACCTCAACTGGGCGTCCAGGACGTTCGGCATCTTCAGTGCTTGTACGGCCACATCGAAATTCAGTAAACCACTTTTTAACCATTGAAATCGATGGTGCAGAGTCACCATAGTATTTATCAAACTTAGCCTTGGTCTCGGTAATGGTTTTTTTTCGCAAAAAATAATGCTTAATAAGCACACTAAATTCACTCCCTCAAATTACTGGGTAGTCTGATAAAGATAGCTGTCAAACACAAACTAACTGACGCAGCAAGTTCAAATTTTGATAGGAGTCAACTGACAGATGCCTGTTGATAGGAGTAGTGTTGCTTTTTCAGTAAAGAGGTCAGAAATTCAAAAAGTCACGGACTTATTGACCCGCCCTCGTAATTGCACTTGCACACGAAAATGATTCAAAAGTGGTAATGCGTGGAAGACCTCGATAGTACCTAAGTCCTTCTGGCGGATGCCGCGGAAGCAATACTGATGACCCTTTGGTGATGATGGACTCAATGGGCTTCTACTTGGTAGGCACGGCGTCTCTGTGAGTCCAAGATGATCTTCATGATCATCCGGGGAGAAAATAATGATTTAAGAAATCTAGTAATTACCACTAAATAATAATAATAACAACACGACACACGCATTGACTCAGCCCTGCACTAAGATAATTTTGTATCGCAAGCACTAAGCAACGATATGGTATAAACCACATAGTTAAGATCAAAATCAAATGAATTTAAATTTTTCATAAAAATGACTCGACCTCCTGTTCGGAAACTTTATTTATTATAAACAAGAAACCCCAGATTCTGTAATTTGTTATATGAATATATTTTTTATACTTATATTTATAGCCACTAATACATCTTACGGTCTAGGGTGAGAGACTGCGATAAAGCATATGTATAAGAATACAACATCCAAGACCGGTGAGCGAAACAATGTATCTTGCAAATGTCACAAAGTTCCGCCTCAGGTTCAAATCGAACCGTAACCTCCAGCGTAGCAGTCTGCTGTTTACACCACTGCGCCATCGTTTTCTACCTATGTATGTATATTTTCAAGTTTTTTTTTTCTTTCCAAGGTTAACCACATCGGTAGACCTACCAGTAGAGTTTGTCCACCTGTACATAAGCAACTGTATATCCACCTGCGAGACTATTGGTGACAGATACATGCAGAACCGGCTGGTTAGACTGGTCTGCGTGTTCCTGCAGTCACTCATCAGGAACAAGATCATTAATGTTAAGGTTAGTTCCCTGAGCTTCATGATCTATTATATTTCTTCCGTGAAGCAGTTCGCTGTGCTTCGGTTCGAAGGATTGGCGAGCCAGTGTAATTACCAGCAGCTATAAAATCTTAATTTTTACATGGGCATTTGCGGTGTTCTTGCCGTTCTAACGTGTCAATAGTCAGCGGTATCATTTTCCATTAGGTGAACCGTCAGCTTGTTTGCTTAATACGTCGATTGGTAAACAGAAACCTTAAAACCTTCTTCTAAATGCATAAACGGTTTAAAGCAATGCTGGATTGCTTGCATCCAATAGTCATCCTAATTTCGTGTTACTTTTTTTTTTTTTTTTTATGAAAAAGATCACCAACATAGTGTACACTCATTCATACAATAGAAGAACAATCACAATACAAAAACAAGTCAAATGTCACTATAAAAAAGGTGAAGACAGCGTGCAAGAAAAAAAAAAGTCAAACATTTAAAACATCAAAAACCGAGTAGAAATTTTAAATTTTTTATATAATATAATAAGTAAAGTAATATAATATTAAATAATGTAAACCAATTATTCATTTAACTCAACATAATAATTTCATAGATGAGACAAGCAAAAACGAACAAATTACTGTGTCAGAGGCAAAAGCAAACATAACACTACTTAAAATAGGCCTTAATACTGGGTATGTTGTCTGCAAAAATATCGAATTTCTCTGTCTTTTGGAGAGAATTATATTTCCTAGTTATTCTTGTTAAGGGTGCATTGTAACCCAAATTGGTCTGATAGCTATTTAGTGAAATAAATTGAAAGTCGTTGCTCTGGGTGTCTTATAAGGTATACAAAAAGTTAATGAAGCCAACAAGTGGGAGCATCAAGAGTACCATTCAACAATTTATAAAGAAAAACAGTGTCCAACATACATCTTCGATCGACCAATGCTGACATTTTGAAGTGTGCAAGCCTTGACTCATAGTTAACCAATGACTTGCCCAAATAGCAAGAATAAGTTAGATGCCATAGGAAACGCTTTTGAATACCTTCCAGCCGTTTCTTGTGAACATCATAAAAAGGACTCCATGCAACGCTCGCGTATTCTAACCCACTACGCACCAACGAGTTAAAGAGCAAGATTTTAGTTGAAGGGGATTTAAAATCCTTACAATTGCGCAAAAGGAACCCCAGAGACCTGAACCCACTAGAAGCAATATTATCAAAGTGGACATTAAAACGAAGTTTAGTGTCTAGCGTCACACCAAGATCACGCACTTCGTCCACGTTTTGCAAACTGACATCACGGATAAAGTAAAGTGGACACACCGAAGATCTCTTCCGAGTAAAGAAGATTGAATGACATTTAGAAATGTTTAGAAACATGGCGTTAATGTCGCACCAATCGCTAAGTCTATTTAGGTCATGCTGTAGCAGTGTAATATCAATGTTGTTATCGATCGAACGGAAAAACTTGAGATCATCGGCAAAAAGAAGGAATTTGGAATTAACAAAACAGTCAGCAATGTCGTCGATGAACACATTGAAAAACAAAGGTCCAAGGTGCGAGCCCTGTGGAATTCCAGAGTGAGCTATAAATGGATCCGAGGAAAAACCATTTACGACCACGGATGATTTTCTTAGGTGCAAGTACGAGCTACACCAACTCAACAAAGGTTCGGCGATGCCATACAAAGAGAGTTTGTGAATAAGGATCCTGTGGTTAACTTTATCAAATGCCTTGCTAAAGTCTGTGTAGATAGCACTTACAGAAGAGCGCTTGTCAATAGTGGATGACACCTCATTAATAAAAGACACAAGATTGGTGGAAGTAGATCTGTTGCTCATAAAGCCATGTTGTTGAGGTATGATTATGTTCCTAAAGTGCCAAGACAGTAAAGGATAAAGTAATTTTTCAAAGACTTTAGCGAAGGTGGGAAAAATAGATATGGGTCTGTAGTTTTTTATAAGGTTAGCGTTTCCTGACTTAAGCAGCGGAACTACCAGTGCCTCCTTCCAAATATCTGGAAACGACCCTGTGCGCAAAGAAAAATTAAAAATTAGGCGTAAAGGGGTTATTAACACTTGACTGCGAAAATGGACGGAATACCATCCGAGCCAGCACCCTTATTAGAATCAAGTCTTTTTAAAACCCTTAGGACCTGCCTATCATCAAACTGTAACAAAGTTAAGAAATTACTTGTGATATTAAGATCAGCGAAACTTGAAGATTTGGGTTGGTTAGTAGGGCTATCGTTGTTATACACGGAAGCAAAACTTTTTGCAAATAGACCACAGATCTCGCCCTCCCCTGAAGCTATTTCATCACTGAAAAACATTTGCGCTGGATAGCGACTACAACTCTTCTTTTTAATTTTAATATAGGACCAGAAGAGTTTTGGATTGGAACGCAAACTGCATTCCAGCCGAGTTATGTAGTTTTTGTAACAAAATAACAACAACTTTTGTGCTCCTTGTTTAGCGTATTCAAAGGAAAGTTTGTCACGTGGATTAAAATTAAACTTACGAATTTTTTATAATATTTATGTTTTTCACGGAGAAGTTTAATAAGCTCATTTGAAAACCAAATAGGGTATTTGTTAGAACGTAGTTTAGACTTGGGCACATGGTTAGTGATGGTTATTCGTAAGTAGTCGTAAATTTTTTTAACCATTTCATTAACCGTTTTGCATGATGAAAATACAAAATCCCATTGAACCCCATTAGACTTCCCTCCCCACCTCTGGCGTGTGCGGATGGTCTTTTTATGCGATCGCGATAATTAATTAAATTACGTGTGTGAAGTGCATATTTTAGGGTTCTAGTGTAGTGATTGGTAAAATAAAGGTTTGATAAACGTCGGGTCCGTAAGTTTTTAAACATTTGCGTTGTTTTGGATGATAAATAGCTACATTACTCGGTAAGTCAAACGTTTTCTTTTTATTATAGTGTGTAGGTAGTTAGGCGCGCGGCGGCCGGTCGGGGCGCCGACCCGGCAACCAGCTGATCGTTGTTAGGTATTATCTATTTTATTGTACCTGGTGATATAATATTTAAGTTTTTAAAGTTTCGTTATTACACTTTGATGTCCGGGCGTAATGATGATCCCCCTGACGGGGGGGGAAACCCGTTTGAGAAAAGCAAAATAGTTCAGCGATCTCCTTCTAATAATAAAAGGGCATTTAGTCAATTATCACCGGCTAGTGTTTCGCCAGTAACTAGTAAGCGTATGCAACGGTCGGGATCTAATTTGAATACGTCACATTCCTCTGAGTTGAGCGTCTCCGCCGGTAACGATAGTACATCGTATGATCTCGTGCAAGAGGCATCGACATGCCTAACCAACATTAACGAGTATTTAAACGACTCGGGGTCGCGCTTGAATATTGCGAATAAAATAGGAATTATGGAGATGACGCAGAGAGTAACTTCGATTGTTTCTTTACTTGCAATTAAATCTGCGATGCTCGAGACTAAGTTGGCGCAATCGGAGCGTGATTTAGTAATTGCTCAAAATAAAGATAACGTTAGCCCTCCGGCGGTAACCAAATCGTACTCGGAGACTTTAAAGTTACGATTGCCACCTAAAACGACCCCGGTGGCAGCTCAGGCGCGCGCGCCGCTCCCGTGTGTGGTGGCCTACCCGACGGAGGAACGTTCGGCCGAAATTAAATCCTCGTCCGCGACTAAAGAAGCGCTAATGAAAGCGATCAAACCATCAGATGGTTTCTAAATTGTCGGCGTTAAAAAAAGTCTGGCGTCGTGTTACGCGTCACAAATCAGAGTCAAATAAAGAAATTAGAATCCGTTGCGGCTATCAAATCAGCAGGGTTGCGTTTGGAGAAACCTAAAGGGCGTAAACCGCGAATCCTTGTAAAAGATGTCCCGAACTCGATGGACGAAAATATTTTTTTAGTTTGTTTTTACCGCCAGAACATTAAAGATGAGATTACTCTTTCCGAGAGTGACTTTTTACGTTCAACAAAAATTTACCGTCGTCGCAGTTTTAATGACAACCGTAAATGGTTAGGGATCGAGTTAGAGCATTCGATACGAAATCATTTGATTAACACGAAAGAAAAGTTATTCATTGATTGGACAACTTGCCGGTTCATCGACGATTTAGATTTAATTCGGTGCTTAAATTGTCAACAATATGGTCATCCCGCGAAGTATTGTACTGAAAAAACACCATCGTGCGCTCACTGTGCCGAGTCACACGACACAAAAAATTGTACCAACAAAAATCAACCAACTTTTAAACGAGTATGTGCGTCGTGTAAAAAGTATAAAAAACCCTGCGATCACGAGACCGGGTCTCAGGATTGTCCTACCTACAAGGCAAAATTAGAGCAACTGATTATAAATACTAACTATGGCCAAGCTTAAAATAGGACAATTAAACCTTCATAACGATAAAGTAGCTACGTCTGAGTTAGATAGGCTTGTAATTGAGTATAGTTTGGACATAGTTCTCGTTCAAGAACAGTACCAGAGCGCTGGGCTTCGTAATAAGATAGTTCAAATAAACAATAAAGCTCGCGCGGGAATATACGTGTCACGTTCAAGCTTCACTGTCACAGCTCTTAATAATCTCTCGTCGTCCCACTGTGCCGTTGCGGAGGTCTCGTGTCCTTCTTTTAGTATATATGTAGTTAGCTGTTACTTTCAGTTCTCTGATCGCGTAGACCCTCACTTACATCACTTGCGGTCCGTATTATATGCACTTCCTAGGCAGGCTGTAGTTATAGGCGCGGATGCCAACGCGTCTTCCCCCCTTTGGTTTGGTAAAATTAGATCAGCAGATGCGGATCGTTGCGCCGCAGTAGAAGAGTTTATTGCAGAAATGCACCTAGAAATTCATAATACCTCTGATTCACCACCTACTTACAGCAGCCCTATGGGCGAATCTTTCATTGACGTCACACTTTCAAGTGCGTACGTAAAAATCTCTAATTGGCGGTTCCTTCCTGATGCGTCATGTAGTGATCACCGTTTGATCGTGTACGAGTACAACCCTAAGCTGACACAAGATATCGCGCCCCGTTCACAAAGCTTTCGTTATAAAACCAGACGTGCAGACTGGTGCCTTTTTAGTTCATTTTTTGCGTCACATGCTGGAGACTTCACTCACCCGCGTCTATCGGCAACAGAAAGCGCTGAAATTATGACGGATACTTTCAATTACTGTGCTGATGTAACACTGGGACGAACATCTATATCCAGTGTGAAAAGATGTGAGTGGTGGAATGATTCTCTGATAGGAATTCGTAAGAAATTTAGAAGCGCACGTCGTAAATTAAATAAAGCTAAAAAATCCCTAGGACAAGATACTTCGTCAGATAGGTATGATAGCGCTTTAATTGCTTTAAGAGTTGCTAGGTCTCACTTCCGTGCTGCAGTCCAAAAATCAAAAACTAATTTACTTCGGAAAGTAGTTGATAGGTTAGACAAAGAGGGGCCATGGTCACCCATATATCATGAGTTCAAAGCTAACAGAGCAACTGATCAAGCATTTATTTCAAATATCAAAATAAATGATGCTCACACTCTTCGTAACGCTCTCATTCCGGACGACACTACTGAAAATGATACCGACTATCATCGAGAAGTTAGGCTCATGGCTGCAGTTCCACCCACATCTCCTTCGTCCGATCTTCCAACTTTAGATGAATTTGTCAAAATTGTTAGGGCGTTACCGGTTAATAAGGCCTCTGGGGAAGACAAAATATCGAATAAGATGATCCAGGAAGCCGTAAAGTCCGCTGGGGATTATATTTTAATTGTGTATAACCGTTGCATTGCTGAAGGGGTTTTTCCTCAAATTTGGCGCCGCGGGCTAATTAAAATCATACCTAAAAGCGGTGATAAGCCACCTGATGATCCGAAATCGTATAGACCCATTACCCTTCTACCATCCCTGGGTAAACTTCTTGAGCGTCTTATCGTACCTCGGCTTCTTCCGGGCGGTCCAACTTTTCACGAACGTCAATTCGGTTTTACTATCGGCAAATCAACAATCGACGCGGCTATCTCGGTGAGAAAATCGGTAGAATCGTCGGAGTTTAAATACGTCATAGGTGTATTCCTAGATATCTCTGGTGCTTTTGATAATGCATGGTGGCCAATCTTATTGCTCAAACTTAAAAACAGAGGTTGTTACAGCAATGTATATTCCTTAATATACAATTACTTTATAAATGGAACAACTAAGCTTCAACTTGGTCATCATGCAGTGTCGAAGGCTTTGACTCGGGGCTGCCCACAGGGTTCAGTGCTAGGGCCGTATCTCTGGAATATCGGATTTGATGACTTTTTGTCTATACTGTTACCGGCTAACTGTTCGCTCACGGGATATGCAGACGACGGTCTCCTGCTTATTCAATCTCATACAAGAACAGGAGTTGAGTTGTTAGCTGAGTCCTGCCTACGTCTGGTGGCCGACTGGGGAAAGAGAAATCATCTTGAGTTCGCAGCCCATAAAACACAGTATTTAATGTTAAAAGGAAACTTAGTAGGGCTACCGCGCTTTAAATTTAATTCAGTTACAGTTAAAAAGAAAGACTCAGTTTGTTATCTCGGTTTGATACTTGAAAAGAAGTTTCATTTTATTGAGCACATTAAGCAAGTTAGCGAAAAATCAAAACGAAATTTTTATGCGTTAAATAGAATATCAACTTCGACCTGGGGATTGTCGTTTAAGTCATTAAAAATAATGTATACTGCTACTTTCTTGGGTTGCATTTGTTACGGAGCCCCCGTGTGGGCGGATAGAGCCACAATTGGCGCTGCGCGACGTAAATTGCTTCAGAGTCAGAGATTAGAGTTAATTTTTCTTTGTAAAGCGTATAGAACCGTCAGCACTGAGGCCCTGCCGATTCTTGCGGGCGTTTTACCGGTAGATTTGGAAATACAACGGCGTGCGGCAATGTATTACAACTCGCGGAATGGTATGAGTTCAGATTTTCTAAAACCGAAGGATAGGGCTAAAATCAGTAGATTATTTGATAGTAACGACAACGTTCATAAAAAACTAATCGACGAATGGCAAACTAGATGGGATACTTCGACTAAGGGGCGGCATTTATTTAAATTTTTCCCTATAGTGCGCGAACGGTTAAATAAAACGTGGCTTGATATCGATCATTGCGTAGCCCAATTTCTAACCGGGCATGGTAACTTTAAGGGCAAACTTTATTCATTTTGCCGTCACCTTTTTGCGAATGTTCAACGTCGGATCAAGAATTTGTGCAAACTGCCCATCATATCTTGTGGGAGTGTAGTCTCTGGCATGACGAACGGTTAATCATGTTGAATTCGATTCAAGTATCTGCGTGTTTACTACCTAGATCTTGTGAAAACGAAGGGAAACTTCTGTGCCTTTAAAAAGTTTTGTCACCAATATTACTGGTGTAAGATTTAGGTTAGTATCTTATTTATCCCCTGTTAGTTAGTGGCATACCGTGGTGTTTAGACGGTTAGGCGTCTCCTGACTGTCTCCCCTTTAGATTTTTGGGCCTCTGGGCCATTTCAATTGCTGTCTCCGCTTTGCTGGGAGGGAAGTCTGAAACCGCTTTCTTACTACCTCCTATTTCTTCTGATTAAGTTCGTTGCGGGTCCCAAGACAGCCGGTAGGGTGTCCGGGCACAGCCTGTGCATCACTGCACAGCTGCATTATTCGTTGATTATTCGATCAAAGGACGCCACTGTTGATCCTGATAAACAGGAGTTGCAGTGGTGGGACAGAGTGGCGGGTGTGCCCCGAAAAAAAAAAGAACCCCATTAAGTTCGGTTACAATTTTGTCAAAGTCGGCTTTGTGGAAACACAGACGATTAACATGGCGAGAGGGAAGAAAAGAGTAAGAGCCAAGAGGTATAGAAAATGAAATCGGTGGATGTAAGGGATCGATAACTGAGAGAGGGCTGGAACTTTCAAAAAGGTCTGTAATCCTGACATTGCTCAAAAGAAGATCCAATTGTTTGCCCTTTACGTTCAAAGTGTAGTTGTACTGCTTTAAATCATACATAGAAATGAAATCTAGAAGCATAGTGCAATATAAACCATTACTCATGAGGTTATCTGGTTGACTGTTGCCATCCGAAAAACTCCATTCTATTGAGCTAAGATTGAAGTCACCAAAAAAAGCGATATTTTGAGTATTGCATGTGCATCACTGCAAGAACTCTATTCCAAGAACTCTATTAGCATTGTCAATAAACTCCTCAAATATATGTTTTTGTAAAGGCGGAGGAAGGTAAACTGCACATAAGTACAGCTCGTCTCTTTTGTGATCATCAGAGCAAGTCTGTATACTAACCCAAAGATCCTCGCACTTAGATTCAAAGCTGTGTAAGCGCTTGGAGTTCAAGGACCTGGAAACCGCTATAAGTACGCCACCACCATTCTTTTATAATGAAATCCACTGGTTTCCCTATCACGCCTATAAACAACATATCGACTATCAAAGAGTTCGGAGTCGAAAACGCTGCCGTTCAGCCATGTCTCAGTCAATACGATTACGTCATAATTAGAGCAAACAATATTGTTAAAGAACTCGACAGTTTTAGTTCTCAAACCTCTGACATTCTGGTAGTAAAAAGTGACCATAAAATAGCAAAATTTAACTTTATTTTATTATGTAAGTTATTTCAGTTCATTCGTTAAAGGATATATATATGTATTTATATATATCTGAATAAAAGTTACTTAGTTCGTTTAAAATTATAGTTTTTAGATAACTAGCGACTGGACATAGCTTTGCTTCGGTGTAATATCCAAAAAATTCACGAATATTTAAGAGACAATAAAAGATATTGCTCTAAACGGCAGTGGCGCAGCACAAGGGGCAGATTTATTTTTTATTTAGCACCCCCCTCCCAAATATCAAAACGGTTAAGATTTCCGACATATTTGGGCTCGCGAGTTGTTCTAGTCATACCTGGTATACAGGGTGGATCACCCCTCCGGCACTACTGCTAAACGGTCCAGCTGTTTACAATTGACGCCCCTTCATAAATACTGAAGGCATTTCGATATTATAGACGACCTCGGTGGCGCAGTGGTGCAAAACACCCGACTGCTACGCTAGAGGTTCCGGGTTCGAATCCCGGCTATTTGCAAGACGAATTGTTTCGCTTACCGGTCTTGGGTGTAGTATTCTTATCTATGTAGTTTATACCATATCGTTGCTTCGTGCCTGCGATACAAGATTATATCTTGTTGCAGCTCTGAGTCAATGAATTTGTCGTGATGTGGTTATTATTATTATTAATGCCATCGGGCCCAATACTATATATATAAATAATATATTTTTATTTAATCCATTGTCCTGTATAAGTACATAACGCAAACGATTTTGTTACATATTTACTTGTGTATTCTAATATTCTACTTCATATGATTACATAAAAAAAAAACTTTTATTAATCTCTGTTATCTCTTTATGATATTAATATACCACCAAAATGGTAACCTTTGTAAATCTATATTTAGTCAACCTTTGTATTTAGGTATAATGTTTGTTAAACCACATGTCTATGCAAACAGCAGAGATGTTTACATTTTGTAACCTGTGGATAATGCTGTTGGTAGTACATTTAGAATTTTGTTGTCACTGTATGTATTATTATAACTCAGCTAATGTATTACTGTTTGTTATCCCTTATAAATAAAATAAAATATTCCACTCATCTACGGACTCATCATATCTTCCGTCAGCCATTAATGTAATTGTTAAATATAATTCCCGGTTTAAGCACAGCAACGGTTTTGTAATACCTCTTTATAAGAACAACGCTTCCTACTACAACCCCATCATGAGAATGTGTCGCACTTATAACCGGCTAACTTGTAAACACAAAGTAGATATTGACGTATTCAATCATAGGTTATCTTCATTGAAACACGCTTTGACTGCAGATATCCTGATCCTGACATTATAGATGATCAGATTTGTTTGTTCCCCCCCCCCCCGCTTGCATACATTTTCAAAATCATATCTCCCATATTTCATTTTAATATTTTTGACTCAATTTGAAATTTTGTCTTTATTTATTTTTTTTCTTTCTATTTAATTAGCCTCTTCAATTTATCATACTGTTTTTTATGGTTATCTGTTTGTGTACTTTTTTTAAATCAATAAATAAATATGATTTTCTCTATTTAGGAGCTGTTCATAGAAGTCCAAGCGTTCTGCGTGGAATTCACGAGGATAAGAGAAGCCGCCGCCCTGTTCCGGTTGCTGAAACAATTGGACTCCGGCGAAGGGACGGGACAGAAGGACGGCAAAGAGAACTGAAGGTGATATAGAAATAACATGGGATTTTGTGAATATTCAATTAACACGGGTCTAAAAATAGCCCCACTTTGCAAGTTATTTTAAGTTTGCAACTGAATGCAGGATCTTGAAATAATTTTTGCCGTCAACACTGGGGACAACTGATTTTTCTCATTGGTCATCAGTGGGTACAATAGGGAATATGCATGACTTTTTTATTTATTTATTATAATTCGATACCTCATATATACACAAATCCGTTAGATTTTCTCAAATATCTGACTTATTAACTAATTCATAAAGCTTCAAAGTCGCTGGTTAGACAGAGAGATCCGATATGAACAATGACGTCAAAGTACATTTGCGCCATACAACTTCCAAAGGTTGTTTTGATGTCCAAGATAGATATGTTTACTTTTAATTGATACATCTGTATAGTTTATCGTTCAATTCTAATTTTGTTTTCACTAAATATACTATAAATATATTGCTATAAATAAATGTAAATAGACTATTTCCACATACTTTACGATAAATTGATTGAATAATCACATTAAATTTCATGCATATTCCCTAAATAAATTAACCCAAGTTGATGCACATCTTTTAAATTCAGCTCGGTAACGATCGGGAAATGAAACGTTTTATTCACGGAGAGTTGTTGATCTGTGGACTAGTTTGTTGACTATGCGAAGTTATTTTTAATTGTTGTCTGTTATTATTATTACACAATTTTTTCGGGACATGGCATATTTTTATATATTCGCATACATAGTTCGCCGTGTAACATTAGAATCGAAAACGGGTTGTTGTATATCAAACTAGTTATAATAGACAAAATGTTGAAATCTCAAAAAATAGCAAATAGCAGATATTGGTTTGACAACAAAAATATCCTAGTTTAATACACATACATACAAGCTATCTTTTTGAACTAATACAATTTTTTAAAGGAGTCCCAAGGTGTTAGGTCCGATTAGTGTTTATTTATATTGAATTGAAGTCTTAAGTCTTGAAACGTATGTCTCTAAGCGAATCAAATGAAGTATAACTAAGCCTTTTCACATTCTTCCAAACACAGAAACAAATTAATAGCAATAACTAGATGGTTTTTATGGCGATATATATAACTACAGATTTCATACGGAAATATTGTAAAAATTACATGAATATTAATAAAAACAGTATTTTTTCTACTAAAAGTTTCAGCACAACTGTATGTTATTTAAAGTTAATTTAGTTTTGTATTGAATAAAAAATGAGAAATTGAACTGTCTATTCATTTTATGGTATTTTTTTCCATTATAACCTAATACATTTTAAAGAATGTGTTTTCATTCTGCTCAAGTCAGATTGTTGTGTCTGTAAAAATGTTAATGTCCTACAATCAAATTTTTTTAAATTCATTATTAAAATAAAATATAACTCTTCTTTTTATCTTGTGGTATTTTTTTTCCATCTATCACCTAATACATTTTCAAGAAGGTAATTTCATATTTATCTATTTGGGAAACAGTTTTAGGAATGTCTAAAAATGTTATAATGCAACAAGATGTTTGTATATATATAATGTTTAACCCCTGTTCAAGTCCTAAATTTTTTTTTAAATCACAATATTTTAAAAATTATTATCATTTAAATAAAATACCAACAACCCTTTATTATATTTTTTATTTAAAATTACTACAATTTAAATAAACATAGATTCTAACTATAACTGACCCATTACTTCACCAGTATTAAGATCTAGAGTTCAAAATAAAGTTCTTTATTTCATCATCTGCAGCGACATCCAACGGTGTTGAACCGTCTCCGTCTTTTAACAACAAAGCTCCAGATTCTAGGAGAATTCTCGTAGATTTCAAATGTCCACAGGAAGCTGCATAATGCAATGCGGTTTGACCAGACTCATCGATGGCGTCTATAGGACACCCACCTTTGATTGCGGCTAATAGGGCTTCTGTGGCATCTCTGTCTGCTGCCCAATGTAATGCGGTCAGCCCATCTTCATCTTTCTCATCCTTTAGTTCAGGATTTTGAGACAGTAAATCTGTTACACGGTCTGCACAATTTTCCCTTGCAGCCTCTAAAAGTGATAGTGTGTTGTGGTCCAGTACTGGATCATCTGAACGCCATAATGAAGACACTGCTACCCAAGCCTCTTTAATTCCTGGTTCATTTTCTATAACTTCCTGCCAATCTGGGTCATATTTCTGCACCAACTGGATATACTTTTCTTTGGCTACATCTTGTGGTGTGTTTTCTACCGCTTTCCATGCTTCCCATTTCTTACGTCCCTTTCCATCAAACCAGCTTGGCTTGGAGGCCTCACAGTTGCCTTCAGTGCCTTGTTTGTACAAACCATAAAGCTCTAAGAGTTGATTATTGTCTAATTTTGTCGTGATCTTCCTAACATGATCCGAAGCCTTGTTGAAAGATATATCTATAGGGGTCTGATCTTCATCAGAGAAGTCCGAGTCAGGGTATTCTACTGCTTGTGCCATTGTAAAATCTAGCTACTACAATGACTGTCTAATTGTTCTGGATTTGCACAGTCAAGTTCATGCCTTCGAGCAAGTGGAGTTGCTTGTTGGTTGCATCAGCAGCAGAAGAGGAGCTGGCAAATTCAATGAAACCATAGCCTTTGCTAATGCCAGTGGAGCGGTCAAACACAACACGTGCACTCTGCACTGGTCCAAACTGGGAGAAGTACTCCTTCAGTTGGCGGTGGCCAACGGTCCAGGGCAAGTTGCCCACATAAAGACGAGCAACACGAGCTGCTGAGGCCATACCCTAAACGGAAACTATTTCAAGTAAATGCAACGACCTCTCTCCCACCAGGGCTCTGTAGTCCACACCAGAGCTCTCACTCAACGAATCCAAGTCCAGCAGAGCACCTTTGAGACCCCACTTCTTCAGCAGAGCTTCAATTGACCAGTCAGCACTGCGTTCCTGGTAAGCACACAAAAATCTAGCGTCAGTCCCGTCTAAGAAGTAAGCTACTGTAGACAGCACCTCCTCAAATTGTGAAGGCTCGTAAAAACAGTCTGATGCTAGAAGCAAGTCTACTGGGCGTATGTTATGAACTTCAGATAGGAATAGGCCCCAGGCGAGGCCTAGGAGTTGGACGTCACGGCCGGGGACTAGGCCATTAGCCTCGCAGCACGCCGTCAAATGACGGAGCGACCGCGGCAATGCGACGCTATCGGACAAAGTGACGCTCGCTCCGCACTTAGCCGCCAATATCCCTGGCAGGCCCGTTCCGCACCCTAGCTCCAAAACCCGCAACCCGCGCAAGTTTCGCCTCTGCGTCCACAAGTACCAGGCCAGCAGAGGCGCGGAGGGCCACGTGTAGAAAGAATACCCAGCTGAAAGAAGCTCCGGTATTACTATCTCCAACAAATCACCTCTAGTGTCGCCGTTGCTTGAGGACTTGCCACGGAATACAAACTTCTTCAGCTGACCACTCACAGGGCGACCATCACTCATTGCATAAGCATTTCAATAAAAAATAAAAGGATTTTATCGCAAAAATGAGGCTAATGTTCCAAACGTCAAAAAATTGACTGACACAGTTTTTTTATAATTTGTTGACCATGGGTACAGAGTTTTTAAGCGCTTAAGGGGGGAGCCTGATTTAGAAGCTTCAAAAAATCGATTTTTTTTTTTTTGCATAAATGTCTTCCTAAACTATCTAAGAATGTGTCCTCAAAATTTCAGACGGAAATTCGCAATATTTTCGGAGTTATAGAAGAAAGAGTCGGCAAGCGTCGAGCAGGTATATACGAGCGGCCGGATCGCTCGGAGCGCGCGCGCTCCGCCCCTCGATCTATTGTTCGTGTTATGATCCAAACAGAATAACGGTCCTTCGAGGGACTGTTGACTGTTCGCAGAAGGTCATTGTAGAGCTATGTAGGGATAAAAGTATGTATTATAACGGTATATGTGACCTGGCAGCGTCGGTTCGAGCAAAGCTACATTTAGCATTTGGGTTCAGTTTCGATTTGTCTTTCGGCACGTGAACGTCTTCAAATCATGCAGAGCTATCCAAAAGTGAGCAAATCTTCAAGTGAACGCAGTGGAAAGCCACGGAAACGTAAATTCCACGGCAATCAGTTTCATAATGGCGGCTTTTAAACATCCACCACGTCTAATTGACGAACATGTCGAGCAGCACATTCGTCCTGTGTACGAGGACTTATCCAAGGACGAGCTGCTTACGAGGTGTTTGGGTGGACACACACAAAATGCGAACGAGTCGTTCAATTCCACTGTGTGGTGCATGACACCTAAACACCTTCACTCAGGCATTAAAATCATCGAAATTGCTGCTTACATCGCTGGAGGAATGTTCAACGAAGGCTACAGTGCAGCATTGAAAACCATGCAGTTGATGGATTTAAAAATTGGACAGCAATGTAACAATTTCGCCAAGAGAGCCGACGAGGAGCGCGTCACCCGACAAAACAGGCGCGATTCATTGTGTAGTAAAGAGGCCAGAACAGCCCGCAGACTCGAACAACAGGGCACAAACCAGGTTTTTGAAGAGTGTGAAGGTTTACTTTATGGACCAGGAATCGCTGATTAGCATAATAACGCGGTAAGTTTAAGAAAATTACGATTTTTCATATACGAAAACTTTTCCTAATTGGCGGGAAAGATAGGGAAAAAACTAAACGTCCTATCGAAATAAAACAAAATGCATTTTATTCGGGATGAAATTCTCTTCTAGTTGAACCTAAAAAACCTTGAAAAAGTTAAGATTAACATATTTTTTAAACAATCTAAAGTCAATTTTTTTTTTTTTTTTAATGAACTTTTTTTTCAATTCACTAAAAATTATTGAAATTTGAACGTTTTCATCAATTTTCTTGGTTTAACTAGAAGCTATACTATTCAGGAATAAAAATATTTTTGGGTTTTTTGTTTCAGATGAAAATTGCGACCTGCATCATTCCCGCCGCACAACAAAAGCGCTCGCGAGACGCCTCGGCGAAATTCTTGTCCCGGGCATAATATTGCTTAAATCTTCATGAAAAAATTTGAGAAGACTGTTGAAATATACAACAATAAAACCTGAAAGTTTCATTCCAATCGTATATTTTTTTCCTTCCCAAAAAAATCCTTCAAAAAATCGATTTTTCGAAGCTTCTAAATCAGGCTCCCCCCTTAATGATGAGTCTCAATCCAAATTAAATAAAGTGATGATGTAAGGTTGAATTTCGGCCTATTAATAATTTTAAAAATATTTAGTATGTCGATTTAGGTTATAATAAATCGATAATTTTTTAAATCATTAATAAAAGCTTTAGCTAATTTTTTGTCCATCCCTTTAGTCGGGAGCAGGCAAAAACCATTGCCCTATACTGCACAAGTCTTTAGTTTTCATGAAGATGATGAGATATTGATAATAATGTGACAAAAAGAACGTTAGATGTAATAACGATAAACATGCCAGCATAGTTAATGTAGGCAGGATTTAAGTAACAAGTACTTAGGAGACAAAAGAGCAGCCAAATCGTCGTATTACTTTCCCCACACTTGTACAGTATGATAGACATTCACTGGTTAAAACACTAGCAGTTTTTAACTTTACGCGAAAACACAACTCAAGAAAAGAAAACAAGAACATCTAACACTTCCCGCTCCAAGCTTCAAGTAGGTAGGTCGGAGTTACTTGGCGGGAACGGAAAGTGTCAATTAGAATATTCTTATTTTATTGTTTTTTATATATCAGTAGAATTTAATGTGTGAAATGCTAGTGTTTAACCAGTAAATATCTGTAGTGCTGTACAAGTTTGGAGAAAGTGAAATACGACGATTTGGCTGCTCTTTTGTCTCCTAAGTACTTGTTACTTAAATCCTGCCTACATTAACTATTACTTCGTCATCTCCCAAGTAACTACTTTATTGCCTACAGTAACCGTACTAGCATGTTACTGTAGGCAGACTCATCATTTTGATTGTTCATCTTATCATCTTCATCTAATTTATCATCTTCATTTTATTTATCATCCAATCATCTTCATCTCATTTATCATCTTCAAGAATGAAGAAATTATAATTATAAGGTAGTATGGTACTAAAACTAATGCCGTTTAAGAAATACATAGTCACTGTCATGAGTTCAATCAATCTAAGTTTCATTCATTTGCATTCGCTCATTCACCCACTCCATTTATTTTTCAACTTTCTCCGGGAGCGGGTGCCGCTAAACTCATTAAAAGTTAAATACTTGTTTTCAAGTAAAAATTCAACTTTAAAAATGTCGGTTGCAGTAAAAGGTAAGAGACTATCTTTTTGTCCGTTATTTATGGAAGCTGTAGGCATATTACAAGGAAATAAAATACTTAGTCAAGTGTATAGGGGTCAAATTCCAAACTTTTTGTTACCCTTAATTTCTACATTAAAACTTGATTTTAACGATTAATTCTTTAATTATGACGAATGTTTAAACAATTCTAAATATTTTCGAATCGGTAAATACAGAAAAACCTATTTTTTAAAGAGAGGGTAATACACTTTGCACTGATAAAGTTCAAAGTTATTTTATTCTTAGATTTCGTTGCGATAACAAAATTTAGATAGAAAACAAATCTTAAAGTTTAATTTATTTTATTCATATTTAAGTTTTTATTTTATATGCTTCTATAAAATGATATGTAGAAATTAGATCAAATAATTATCTAATGTAACATAAACTTTTAGGTGTTTTTATTGTGGGTGCTAAGCGCACGCCCTTCGGCACTTTTGGTGGTGTGTTCAAAAACACAAATGCCACTGAACTGCAGACCTTGGCTATGACTGCGGCCATGAAGGAGGCCAAGATCTCCCCGGAGCAAGTTGACACTGTCAACGTTGGGCAAGTCATGGCGGTAAGAAATCGTAGCCATTAAAAGTAGTTGCATTGTATCTAAATTATTCTATCTTGAGCTTCATTTGCAGTACTTTCTCTTATCTTTTGCAAGTTACTTACTATATAATTTTAATTATATATTAAGTTATTTTGAACTTTAGTAATGTCAATTATGTAAAACTAAAAATAGAAGGACTTTGAGTTCTTGTGTATGATTTTCCATTACAATTATTGAATTCAGAATTCTTAAGAATGAATTAATTTGTTTAATTGATACAGAATTTAGTTGTAGAATATGTTAACCAACCTTTAACAGCCACTGACTTTCATGATATTGTCCACCAGTCATCCCAGGCTGACGGAACCCTCACCCCTCGTCATGCTGCCCTGAAGTCTGGCATCCCACAGGAGAAACCAGTCCTCGGAGTCAACAGGCTCTGCGGCTCTGGATTCCAGTCCATCGTCAACAGTGCTCAGGTAATACTATTATCAATTACGGTTTGTTCATCACCTATACCAACTGTTTGTTTGTCCATGATGTTATATTATAGAATCTAGGGTTTCTTGTCAGTATCTTCCCCAAATTAAATTTTCCAAACTTTCAACTAATTTTTAAGTTTAAATTTAGTTTTAATTACATTTTTGACAATTCAAATTACTTTAAAAATGTTAACTGAACAACGTTTTTTTGATTTGTCATAAAAAAAACCATTAGTACCATTGCACCTGTATCATATGGCAATACCACTTTTTTTTTGTTGGTGTAAATATCTCAAAATTACAATTTTTTACTTCTAATTAAGAGTTTAAAAACATTTTCTTGACAGTATTTCACCTTCAGTCACATCATCTTTTGTAATCAACTACAATGCTGGCATAGTTGACATAAAAAGATGTATTCTACTCTGTAACCAACCAACCAAGCATGAAAATTGAAACAGACATTTTTTTCATTTATTTTGTTTAAACTAATATTAAATGTTAATTTAAACACAAATTGTAAAATTCACTATCTCAGCTGTAAAGATAAGTGATATGTTCAGATAGGTGAAGACTTTAAAAAAAATATATTGTCGTCAATAACTTATTCCATATTTAATTCTCTGCAACCTTGTGAATTTGAAATAACGTTTTTGACAAAAATATAGGTTTTTTATTCTGTATTTGAAACTAATTTTCATTAATATTATTTTAAAGTTTTAAAATGAGATCACACAATTAAATATGCGTGATTGGTCACTGTAGCAATGTGCGAGTTTCAAAGGTCTAATGAATAAAAATCATATGTAGTTTGAAAAAACTAAAAACCTTGCTTTTGAAGCAACAAACTAATTAAATAATAATGATAAGATCTTATCCCAACAGCAATAGATATTCAATTTAGTAGAAGTAAAACCACTACACATACAAATACAAACACAAATAAAATTTTCAGATATTTTTTCCAGATAGGGAATATGCATGACTTTTAAAATTTATTTATTATAATTCAATACCACATATCTACACAAATCCGTTAGATTTTCTCAAATATCTGACTTATTAAGTAAGTTATAAAGCATCAAAATCGTTGTTTAGACAGAGAGATCCAATATGTACAATGACGTCAAAGCACACAGGCGCCATACAACTTCCATAGAATAGTTTGTTCTGATTAGCTTAACCTGCCTGGTTTATCATACAATTGTAATTCTATTTTACTGTAAATGTAAAATTTCCACATACTTTACGATAAATTGATTGACTAATCAAATTAAATTTCATGCAAATTCCCTATTGTCCACAGATATTTTATTTAATTGCAAATAAAAAGTTTGTAGTTTTAACCTACCTGAACTATAGAGAAATAATGTGTTAAAGCAGTTCACAATGTTCCATCAATCTAATGGTGATCACATTCTGATGGTGACATATCCACTTTTCATAACTAACAAGCTTTCCGCTGCTTCGCTCGCGTAAAATTTGAGATGACATAGTTCTAAAAATTACGGACTTCTATAAAACTTTAGACCCCTGCTTCACCTCATTAAGGGTTGAATTTCGTCTTAAAAACACCTGTGAGGAAATTGTAATTCCAAGATTTTAAGCTGGATTCCAATGGGTCAGTGAGTTGAGTTTTCTTTTTCAACCCTTAATGAAAAAAGAGGGGTGTTATAAGTTTAATTTGTGTAGTTGTCTGTGGCATCATAGCTCCTAAACGGATGGTTAGATTTCGATGCAGTTTTATAAATCTAATAAATTTATGTTATGTACATTAATTATTAGATTTTATACAAAAAACAAAACTCAATTTAAAACAATCTTACCGATCCAATAACTTCAAATCCCAAAGGACATCCTCACCGGTGCTGCCAACATCTCCGTAGCAGGTGGAGTGGACAACATGTCGCAGGCTCCCTTCGCTGTCCGCGGAGTCAGGTTCGGAGCCACCCTCGGTCAGAGCTACGTGTTTGAAGACACCCTATGGACTGGTCTCACTGATACCTACTGCAAGCTGCCCATGGGTGGTACCGCTGAGAAACTGGGAGCGCAGTTCCAGATTACCAGGGACTCGGTTGATGATTTTGCATTGAAATCCCAACAGAGGTGGAAGACCGGTAAGATTGAGATTGTTAAAGTTAAAAAAAATTATTGAGTTGTCAAAGTTAAAAAAAAACAAATTCTATCGTAATTTGGTTGTTATTTATTTATTTACTTAAATGTCTCAAAAATCATAGTTCCAAATCATCTATCAAATATTAAGTAACATGGTAACATTTATTTCCTAACAATCATTCAGTCATCAACATCATCAGCCAAAAGAAGCTTCCTGCTCATATAGTCCTCCAAATTTTAAGAGTTTACATTAAAACACCTTTCTCCACCGCTAGCCAACGATGCCGGCGTGTTCAAGGCTGAGATCGAGCCTGTAACCATGACCATCAAGAAGAAGCAGGTCCAAGTAGCTACTGATGAGCACCCTCGCCCCCAGACAACACTCGAAGGTCTCAAGAAACTGCCCCCCGTATTCAAGAAGGACGGACTTGTTACCGCTGGAACTGCCTCTGTAAGTGCAAATTTCTTGTCGCTGGTAAAAAAAAACTGCCTCAGTGTCGCAGTGGTGTAATAGCTGTCTGCTACGCAATAGGTCCCTGGTTTGAACTCAGCGGGGGCGAAACGTGTTAATTTCAAGATGCAAGGTTTCGCTTACCGGTCTTGAACGTAATTTTTTATCTATGTAGATACCATATTGTTGCTTAGTTACTGTCACACAAGCTCTTCCGATACTTACTGCAGAGCAAGTCAATATGTATGTCGTGATGTGGTTATTATTATTTTGAAAAGTAAAAAAAAAAAAAAACGCTGTACTGTAGGGTAAACATTTTTTTACTTTTCGGGTTGTATTTTTATTCATGCACCAGGTCTGGTATCAGGCATTTAGTTTGAGGGGTTTAAAAATAACAATCGTCGTCGAGTCTTTCTTATAAAAGGCTTTCATAGTAATTTAATGAAGGGTTGAAAATATAATACCCCAGGGTATAAGCGACGGTGCCGGAGCCCTCGTCCTGGCAAGTGAGTCAGCAGCCAAGAGCTTGACTCCCATCGCAAGGCTGGTCGGCTGGAGCTTCGTGGGAGTGGACCCCAGCATCATGGGCATCGGACCTGTGCCAGCTATACAGAATCTCCTGAAGGTCACTGGGCTGACCCTCAATGACATCGACCTTGTTGAGGTAAGATGTTATGTTTCAGATTTGTATTTAAGGGTTTTGGTTAGTTAGTTTTAGACAATATGTATTTGTACACATTGTTTCAGTGTTTGTAACTTCAAGTATACTTAGTAATGATATTATCACAGTAAAACTATGTGCATGTACACATAATATAGTACGTAATATGTAATATGGTTGTGACAAGTAATTCTAGTCCGATATTTACTCTTTCTGTTTTCTTTCTTTTAAATATGTATTTATATCATTTAGTGCATATACCTGTAGAGCACACACGGCCATGGATCGACTATAACCTGTTTGGACTTTTATTGTTCTTAAATTGTACAGCATAAGGATTGATATTGCACTTCTTATATGAAGCTTGTGGCCGTCTATAGCTTCAGCTTAAGTTGGGACTGAGCCAGTTTGTGTAAATTATCCCAAAATTTAATAACTAACATGTTTATTATCCACCAGATCAACGAAGCCTTCGTGGCTCAGACCCTGTCCTGCGTTAAGGCTTTGAACTTGGATATTGAGAAGCTGAACGTGAACGGAGGAGCCACCGCCTTGGGACATCCACTCGGAGCCTCCGGATCACGTATCACTGCTCACCTGGTGCATGAGCTCAAGTAAGATTTCTTTATTATAAAAAAAACTAGCCAAGAGAGAGTCGGATTCGCATGTGAAAGGGCGGAACCGTTTACAACTTTAGTTCGAGTTAAAAAATACGTAACATTTAAATAATATCGTAACAGAATCAATAACAAGGATAATGTCAAAAAAATCACGTTTCTCGTATACGAGGCCATCTTTAATTATCAATTTATTTATATTTTTAGAATTTTTATACCGGTCTTATACTACTCAATGAAACCAATAAATAAAAACTACAAAAAAATGTCAATTGACTAAAAAACTAAATACATATTTTGAGAAAAAAAAATGAAATAAAGATGTGAGTTTTACGCGAATTAAGCGATGGGTAGAAACCAATCATTTTTCGACGAAATTAATTAAAATTGTATTTTTTTCTTTTGTACTGTTAATTATAATCATCGTTTATTTATGAAATAAATTAAATTTTATTTTTGTGTTTAATACATGTGTTATTTCTAATTCAATTATTGTCTCAGCAAAAATTTGCCCTTGTGAAAAAGAAAAAATACAATTTAAGCATTACTACAGTTAAATAATGATGTCAAACTTACAACTTATTCATTTTTAAAATCGAAATATTGCGTGTCATAAAACATTGATGTATTCAATTCCAGACGCCGTGGACTGAAGAGGGGTATTGGATCAGCATGCATCGGAGGTGGTCAGGGTATAGCTGTTATGGTTGAATCCGTTTAAAAAACAACTTTATATTACTTGTTAATGTATACACGCTCAAGTTAAAAGAATAAAGAAATATTGAAAATAATATTACCAAAACCCAGCCTCCAAATTTTATAAGACTAATGTTGTTCTACAGAAGATTTTTGCTTTGAAATTGTTAATATCTACAAATATATTTTATAAAAATATTAATTTAATGAGCAGATATTTTTATTATCAAATGTATTATTACCTTTTTACTAAGTCAAATGCTTTGCCTTAAGTTATTTCCTAAACGATAAACTATTTTATATTAATGTGTTTTGTTTTATTTTTAACCCTCGACGCAAAAAATGATGTTAATGTCTGTCTCTGTGTGTCACTGGCGTCATAACTCTCGAACGAATGAAGCGATTTTGATGTTGTTTTTGTTTGAGAGGTGGCTTATTCGACCGCGTTAGCTATATTTGATCAACATCGGTTCCCCAATTCAAAAGTTATGCGGGTGAAAGTGGGGATGAACAATCGAATGTTTTATTTATCTACGTTTTTACACCATTAAACTTTACTCCTGAATATGTCTGTTAATATTCAGCTATTTATAGGTCGGTAACAAGAAAGAGATAGTGTTATCACCAAAACTAAGATATGAGTTGACGTGAAACAACAAATAACGTTCATACCAAAATATTTTTACTAGCGGCCTGCCCCGGCTTCACATGGGTGGAATATAACATTTGTAAATAAAAGCCTACATGTTTTAGGGATAATGTAGCATTCTAATTGTGGAAGAATTTAAAAAATCGTTCTAGAATTTTTCGGGTTTATTTCTTAAAATATATATGCGTTGTGTAGCAAGCACCTCTGCCAAACCCTCTCGAGGGATTAAAGCGTGAGTTTATTTTGTGTATAAAAATACAAAGATTTCTTTATTATAAAAGTAAGTTGAGATTACAACTAACATAGGTAAGGTTAATTTTATCTGTAGGAAATAGGTACTAAAGATATGAAAACGAATAAGCTTAATCATATTGGAATGCTTCTATCTTTAGATTTCACGTTAAAAAACAAAGATAGGTGTTTTATTTATTTTGATAATCAGTATTATAACTTTAAAGTAAAATTTTATATAATTTACAGCTAAGCATAGCAAGATTTCTTTTTTCTTTCCTTCTAATTTCAAAAAAGGTTTTATGTAAGATTATTTTACCCAACTACGGCGAACCATAAAAGGAAGGTTCTTTTAAAAACAGTACCTACGTTAGGTTACAATAAACTATCAGTATTTACATTGTAGTCTTTGGAAGAATACTTTAAACATAACTTCACAGATATTTCTAAAATAAAATAATCATCTTAAAGTTGACATTAAAGGGAAAAAGATGAAATGTAAGATGTTTGTAGAGCTATTATCAATTGTTTACTAAGATACATGTTGATATCTTAATGCAATGTCGTACTTGAGTTAGATAACCGGTTTCTTTTTGTAGAATTTATTGTAAATAAGTACTTGGTTTTGGGCGGTAGCTACATATTTGATTTTAAATTCGAAAGGCATTCTTTATAAAATGGCGTTAGCTACTAAAGGTAATTAATAATTTACGTTCAACGATATCTATATGTTCTTTTATGGCATTGTTTATCAGAAACTATTTTATAATTTTAGGTATTTTCATTATTGGCGCGAAACGGACGCCATTTTGTAAGTTAGGCGGGCCTCTTCGTGAGTTGCCAGCCTCACACATATTTGCGACTGCGGCAAAGGAAGCTATCCATACAGCTAAATTAAATCCAGAATTGATTGAGAACACCGTCGTCGGGAATCTATATTTCGTAAGTTAGTAGTCCATTTAATTAATGGATCATGGAATGGATGGTGGAACAGATTATAAGATAAAATAAAAGCAATTTATTATTAAAGGAAGCCTTTGAAGTCAAGGACCAAACAAATCTAATGACTTTTCTTGCCTAAAAAACTATGAATTCCAACTCTGTATAAACTATCCATTAAAAGTTCTGTATGTTTCAGCTAAGTCAATGTGATGGAGGCAAAACACCAAGACACTGTGGCATTTATTCAGGAGTTCCACTGGACAAACCAGCGCTTGGAGTCAATAAAAGTTGCGGTACTGGTATTCAATCAGTTATCACTGGCGCTGTGGTGAGGATTAGAAACAGATAAACTTTTGTGTTCTGAAAGCCCTATTTTATAATGCTACTTCTCTGTAACATTCATATCAAGTCCCAAACCGGGACTTCACTTGTCATAGCTGATTTAAGCCGCTGCGCCACGGAGATCGTTCAAATTCTTTGGAAAACCTTTTTTTAATATTCTAGGATATTCTAACAGGAGTGGCTCAGATATCCCTAACAGGTGGCACAGACAACATGTCTGCGCTTCCCTTTGTCGTAAGAAATGTGAGATTCGGAACAACTCTTGGCACTCCGTACTTATACGAAGACATGGTGAAACTGGAGACTGTTGACAGTCGCTCTGGTCTGACCATGCAGGCTGTGGCCGAAAGTGTGGCCAAGAATCATGGGGTTAGTCGAGCTGATGCTGATAGGTTTGCTGTTAGAAGCCATCGCAATTGGACTGCAGGTTAGATTTAATTTATGTTGCTAGTTTATGAGACAGAAAAACATATACATGACATAAACTCATGCCGTAATTAATCCATCGAGAGGGTTAGGCAATGGTGTTAAACACCGGATTTCACCTGTTTATGTTGAGTCCCAGTTGCGAACCTGTCGCCACTATCTGGGCACATTGAGGAACATGGCAGTTACAACTTACGGCAACACGAGACTCGAACCCTCTACCCCTAGTTTATGTGCAGACTTATAATATTTAGCATCAATTAAGCTTTTAACTACGTACCTACGCATTTTCATACTAAATACCTTCTTAACAAGTATGCATGACCAATTGACCAGTGTGATTCCACCCTTAGATAGTTTTTTTTACCACTAGCGCTACTAGCGGTAAGTTGCGGTAACTAAAATAACCTAATTATGCATGGAGTTGGGTAGGCAACGCGTGTGTTATACCGTCGATATTGCAAGCTCATATAAGCATTACATTCATGAATGAAATTTTCTTTTCAAGCTCAAGAATTGAAGTTATTTTATGACGAGTTATCACCGATAAAGGTTAAAGTGAAGAGTCAGGAGTTGTTGATCAGTAATGATGAGCTCCCTGATCCGACGGTAAATACTGAACAGCTCAGAAATATGGCGGCATTTAGTGACGGCACGGTAGTTACCGCTGGGAACTCGGCTGTAAGTTTTAGCAGTAGCTTTCAAAGCATCAATCCAAAACTACCTACTTATCATCGAAAATCCCAATTGAAATACACTCCGTTTTACGCTGACTTCTTTATACTTACGAAACATTTAAAAAAACTGAACTAAAACATGTAATTTGAATTTAAGTTTTGAAAAATATCCGTCAGTTTTGCTCTCTATTGAAAAGAACGTTTATCGGCATTCCAAATATTTGCATCTCAAACACAAATTTAAAGAACAAAGAAAATTTAAGTTTTTCTAACTTAGATGCCAGCAGACGGGGCAGCGGCCATACTGCTAGCTAGCGAAAACTCCGTTAACAGACACCAGATGTCTCCGCTCGCTAGGATCGCGGGCTGGTCATCATCAGGAGTGAACCTGAAGGATACGGTGCAAAGGCTACTGGATACTTGCGGGGTAAACCTCGCTGATATCGACTTGTTTGAGGTATTCACTTGTCTGTTACCTAAGTAATAGTAACCGTCATGACGCATGCATTGAGTCAGCCCTGCTTTGAAAATTTCATATTTCCAGCACTAACCGTTTGGAAGGTAAGCCGAGGACTGACTGACGGACGGACATGACGAAACTATACGTGACTACGGAACCCTAAAATCTATACGAACTCATTGAGGACCCACAGGTAACATAGATTATTACAATGATTTTGTATGACCATTCCTAATTCCTCGTAAATCCGTTAGAGGCGCTTTACAAAGATTCATACAAATTTGTAACTGCAATCGCAAGCGGCAATCGAAGTTAAAACTCATGGTAGACACACTGACCTGTAGAAGAACTATACACATGGTAGACACACAGTATTGTTATTTAATAACATACATACAGCATAAATAAAGCATAACATAACATAAACTCACGCCGTAAATAATCCCTCGTTGGGGTAGATAGAGATGTTAAACACTGCTTTACACATGTTAATGTTGAATCCCAGTGTGACAGGTTGCGAATCTGTCGCCACTATCCAGGCAAAATGAGGAACATGGCAGCTACAATGTGCGGCAACCCGAGACTCAAACCCTCGACCTGTCGGGTTAGGTCGGTCGGTTATCCAAACCGTGTAACAAACTGAGCTATCACGTCTTCAACATACACACAAACCTCTGTAATTTTCAGATAAATGAAACCTTCGGGCCTCAAGTGATAGCTTTCACTAAGGAACTCGACTTAAATATGGACAAAGTCAACACGAACGGAGGCGCTATAGCGATGGGCAACCCTGTCTCCGCTGCTGGCTCACGAATCATCGTGCATTTAGTACATCAGTTGAGGTGAGAACTGTGAAACTTACGGCTCTTTCAATTTAGTTTGTTGTTGCCTGTCTACCGTAACTCGTTTTTTTTTCACATAAAACGATCCCGTACTGCGCTTGTAGTACGAACTTCTGTAATTACGCTGTAGTTAATTTTACGTTCAAATGTATATGAGATTTTGACTATAGCGCCACAACGGATTTTCAGGGAACTAGTCAAAATACCTTTACGTTATTTTTTTACGAGTTTTCTGTGATATAAAATGATCGTCCGCATAAATTTACGCGCAGCGTTAAATATCGAAAAAAGATCGTCGATTATCAGTACACGCATCGTTAAATAACGAATAGATCTAATTGATAAAAATAATAAAAGAACTATTAAAGCACTATTAAAAAAAACCCATTTGTCACCAGTCGCCATTGGCAACAAGTGGGAATATTTTCCTCACTCATCACCAGTGAGGACAATTGTGATGTCCTTAATGGGTATAACTTTATTTTATTTCTTATAGGAAAAAAAATCTCAAAAGAGGCATTGCAGCATCCAGCTGCAGTGGGGACCAGGCAGTTGCGGTATTAATTGAAACCGTGTAAAAATATTGATTTGTACACTGAAATTTATTTAAAACAAAGTATGAAAGTGATAAGTTTTTTTGGAATTCAAAAACTAATGTAGCCAGTCTACAAATTTGCAAAATACTTGCCAGATTATAAATTACAAGAAACTTTTTGCAATGATATAAGACATGCTTTGTTAACTTTAAAATTAAAAGTTAGTATTAGACTAAAATATTTGAAAATAAACATTTTCATCAGTGCAAACTTATGATAACTGCTGCACAAAAATTATCTTCTAATTGAATTAATTAACTCTTGTGGCGCAGTGTGTTAACAGCTGACTGCTACACTTGAGGTTTAGGATTTGAATCCCAGAACTTTGTGTTATTTGCAAGATGCATTGTTTCGCTTACTGGTCTTGTATGTTGTATTGTCATCTATTCAGTTTATACCCTATGGTTACTTAGCACCTGCAATACATGATTCTTAAATTTTACTGCAGGGCTGAGTAAATGCGTGTTGTGATGTGGTTATTATTATTATTAATTAAAACAAGATGTTACATGTAAATGTACTTACACAATAGTTTATTTGTAAAATAAATCTTAATTAAATTACATTCTATAATCTATCAATATAAAATAATTGCAAGGAACTTATATAAACATAGAAGAAACTGATTGTAATTCTAATATTTATTTTATACACACTTAAAATATACCCTGCTGCACAGATTAGTCCGCAAGATTTTTCTTATTTGATTTTCCATGTAATCAATGCAAAGCAGGGGCACTTGGCTAGTTTATTAAGATTAATTTAAAAGTATTCTGTTATTATTTATGTCAATGTTTCTCCTTTTGTTACCTGAAAAGTAAACAAATAAATCAATAATTAATATTTTAGCATTTAGGAAAGTTAATTGAATGCAAAGAAAATGTATTTTTTTCCATTACCCTTAGCAATTGGATACTTAACACCTAAAAATAATGTTATATAATAGAATTTAAATAATAATACAAAAAGAAAGGCTGACTTATGGAAAAACATTTATATTAGATAGCTTAATAATGCTTGACACATCAAGGAAACTAAATCAAAGACCCTGCAGACTACAATTGAGTCTTTGCTTACTTGTCCCCTTAGATAAATCCCTTTTAATAAATAAATAAGACAGACACATTATCTCAGCCCTGCAGTAAGTATTGTAAGAACTTGTGTCACAGGAACTAAGCAATGATATGGTATAAACTACATAAATAAGAACATGCAATACCGGTAAGCGAACCATGCATCTTGCAAGTAACACAAAGTTTCGTCCCCACCGGCATTCAAACCAAGTACCTCTAGCGTAGCAGTAGCATTTTACACCACTACATCACAGTCTAAACAAGTATCAATCCCAACAGAAAATAAAGCATATTTAAATTACATTTTTGAGTCATTTCAATAGATTTCTATTTTCTGTTAGTGTTACTCCTTGCACAAAATTGGTTTTGTCTCTAAGGGGTTGATCTAGACTACATTCAAGAGTAATAATTTTTTAATACATACACAAGCTTCCAGATAATCAATTTTCCGTTCCAATGATGTCAGTTTCTCATTGAGAGTGGCCAGTCTGGATCTGCAAGACATGTCTGAAAAGAGTGCCACACATATTTATAACTATGCTATATATACATGTCATAAAGAGGAAATGTTTTGTGATGACTTCAGACAAAATTTTGTTATTTAAAAAAGTAAAACAGTCTTACGTTACTACAGTTGTTGCAAGCAGCTTCCAATAAATCGATTAATAGATTTTTTAAAGTGTTTTTTTTTCCAAGAGAGAGTTAGTAAGTAAGGACTCTATTCATAAAATAACACAGTATCTCACGTCACAGTGTTTTAAATGTATTAACCTAAACAATTACATTAAGATGCTGTGTTACAACCATGAAAGGGTATGCAACTCGGCACTGTGTCAGCTCTTACGAGACCGACACTGATCTTCCATTGCACCCCAATTGATTCCAAAGATGAATTAAACATATACAAATAATTATGAATGTTTGTATGTGAAAATTTAAAACTTATTCTCAGATTATATTGATATTAAATAAAATTTACATAAATTTCAGGCAAGTTATAGGGGCACAATGAATAGAGACAAAATAATAAAAGATTAATAGATAAGGATTTCTTTGACGCATTTGTAGGACTCTAAATGGATTTGTAAGGTTTACATGAGTAACAACCCTGAACTGTACAGTTTAGCTTCAAAACAACACAAAGAACTCCTAATAGCTTTCACAACTCACCGAAGGAGTTAAGGAAATCGGTAATCTTCTTGATGCTCCCAGTTATGACCTCGATGTACTCCCTGTTCGCCCAGTCCTGCTGGATTTGCTTCTGGATGGTCTCTCGTGGAGGCGTAGCCATGTTTTAGAAGAAAGAGTAAGAGTTTTTGAAGATTACAGGCGGATTTCTAAATAAAACAACTCGCACACACCCAAATATCCAAACAATTCAAGCACGAATGACTCGTCTGTCATGTCATGTCAATTTATCAAATGTCAATTTTGACACGTTCCGATTTTGGTTTAGTTCGAATTTTTTTTGGGAATAAATTGTAAAATTTAGTTACATGACTTCTACTTCACTTCTTCCTTTATATTTTACATGGTTATTAAAGGTGGTGTTTATTAAGCTCTTTGATTTTCATCTAAGAATGCAGTAATTTGCGTTTAGTTCTGATGGTTTGCACTCTGTCACTGTCAACTATCATAATCAGCCGGCAAGGCAGACAGCTGGTAGACCGGCTAATTTCGGAACGTAGCTCAAAATCACAACACATTTTTCAAATTATTAACTAAAACCAGAACATGGATGAGATAGAGTACAAACTAAATACGAATAACAGTGTTTTGGTTGTCAATGCGATAGATAAACTGATATCTACGATCAAGTTAAAGTACAAACCCGCGGAGCGACAAAAGTTTGCTTTGGAGAACGAAGAGTTGAAGTTTTTGCGGCAGAAATGTTCTTCCAAGGAGACCATGGTGAGCCTGACTGCGTGTCAAGGGCTCTTGGCGTTAGTGGAGCTCGGTGTGTTAGAAATAGCTCATACAATGTCGACAGTTGTGACTATGGTACCTACTGCCAAGTAAGTGGTTTTATATTTTGCTGATTTAATAAAATACTGATTTAATAGTGATAAAAAAATGTAGAGTTATATTTTTGGTTTAATTTTACTCTAAATGTACCTGTTTAATACATTAAAATGAATTTATGTATGTAATCTTCATAGATTGATGGTGAAATGTATTGTTTGAAAAGGAGAACCATCTCAGATTATTTTTCTTGAATGTCAATATCATTTGTGACTCTTGATTCATCAAATTCTTTACTTAAAATCTGCATAAATTTTTCAGAAATTACTCT
Source organism: Choreutis nemorana (assembly GCA_949316135.1). Classification (NCBI taxonomy): domain Eukaryota; kingdom Metazoa; phylum Arthropoda; class Insecta; order Lepidoptera; family Choreutidae; genus Choreutis; species Choreutis nemorana. The sequence continues at coordinate 1,210,148 of OX438614.1, forward strand.
GCAATAATTTCAACAATGGCCGGGCTGTTGATTTTGGATTTGAAGTCTCGTCTGGTGCCGGGGCAGCCTTACAAGTGCCAATTCAACCTCAAATCTCCACAGCACCCATTCATCACGGTGCTTGAGAAGAACCAGGATGCTGAGGATGATGTCATGGCACAAATGCAGGCGTTGTGCAACCATCCTGATTATATGTAATATTTTAATTTAATTTTGTATTATATTTATTACTATACCGCAATTAGATTTTGGTCCTCTCTGTTATAGGAGAAGCTTGTTAATAGAGAAACCACATACCTAAATATTAAAAGTTAAAATAAAACTTTAAATTTGTATGTTTATAAAAAGAATTGCTAACACAAATACACATCACACACATTTGAACTGCTTACTCCAAGCTAATTAACTTTTGCCCACAACTACATCAGCATAGAACTCTATTTTATTGAAATTGGCTCAGCAGTTTAGGCATGGAAAACATCAGTAGTTAGTATAACATATACTTGCACTGGATAAGCTCAGCTACAAAAAGCCTAAATCTGTTGTATAAAAATTATATTTGATAAACCTAGCAACAAAAGGCCTAAATCTGTTGTATAAAAGTTATACTGGATAAACTCAGCTACAGAAGGCCTAAATCTGTTGTATAAAAATTGTACTGGATAAACTCAGCTACAGAAGGTCAAAATCTGTGATATAAAATTATACTGGATAAACTCAGCTACAGAAGGCCTAAATCTGATGTATAAAAAAATTAATTGTATTACGAAAGGCTTCATCTAAGTTACAACCGGATCCAGATGCCTTTGGGGGCTCTAAGTAGTCATTCTCAATATTAATCCTCCTATTCACAGAGTATCATCAAACAGTCTGGAACTCCTGAAGCCGGTTTTCCTATGGTTGACCTGCAATCCTCAGAGGGCGACCAGCATCAAGCCCTGGCAGCTACTCATTAGCCTGCCAGAGACACCAGCCCAATCTACACTGCTACTTGCCTGTATTAGCTGTCAACAGGTATTAAATGTCCACATCACTGGTTCTCAAATATTCCCTGTGATCAAACTCTATTTGAAATGATCCAAATTTTAGGGAACTATCCAATAGCAGATGAGACCTAAATGAGTTGAAACATGGTGATAGGAGAATGGTTATTTTAGGGATGGATGCGAGATTAGCACCTCACGCTATTAATGTCTATTGCAGCATTCATTGTTATGATGTCAGACTTGATTTTTATGATGATTTCTTGACGGAGCTTAGCTTACTGAGCTCCAGAGTTCTGTGGAGTTTGAGAATAGCTGGTTTTTATCAACATTAATACAAATCAACTACCTTATGTATTAGGCATCATAGATTTTTTTACTGCCATGTTTTTTTTGCCAATAACAAATACGAAGCTAATTCAATGTGTATGTTTTAATGAGTATGTGTATGTCTTATCTTTGATAGATTTGCAATCCAAAGCTGGTCGACAGTGCTTTTGCCGCGTACTCCGCCGTTTGCGAAGCAGCATTGTACAGGCGACAGGGGGATTTGGTCGCTGCTCTTATGCCTGTCCTGGCCAGAATCTCCAATGAACAGATCTTAGCTGGGTAACACTTTATTTAATCTAGTGTCTGCCTGTGACTTTGTTCGAGTTAAACATGTATAAGCGCCATCTAGTGAATATTATCAAACGGATATATCGATTAGTTTTTGATAGCTTCGATTATTATCAGTTCTATTAGCTATATGGACACTATGGACAGGCAATTTTACGTATTAGACCTACGGATTTTCTATTATTTGTTTCGTCTTCGATATCCGGAATCCATATTGAGTCAAGCCTTGTTTTCCTGCGTTCTAAGTGGCGCCATCTAGCTTCCTTCCGGTGGAAGTGCGCCGCGCCCTCTAGTGTCTATGGTTGAAGGGGCTAAGAAACGGAAGTGACTTCGGCGGCGCACGCGATTTCTTGTGTCATTATAGCGTCGTTTTTCTTTGCATTCGCATCTAACCGTCGCCAGTAAATTTTTTCCGTTAATTTTTTTTTTTTAAACACGTTGAAATACAAGTCTCCTTTTTGAAATGGAACTAAACAGTGATAAGTGTAATGAATCGGAATCGCGAAAGCGACCAAGTGAAGAAATAAGTTCAGGTGATTCATCATCGTCCTCTTCAGACGACGAGGCCCATGCCTCGCCGCGAGGGGTCTCGAAGGCCGGGAATATTGTAAGTCTAAGCGAGCACGTTATGTAAGTGATCAACATTTTGAATTTTTGTCCCAACAAGTTTCGTTTTTGACAAATCTCATCACACAATCATCTAGTTTGCATGGCAGAGTGAATTCCAATGCTAACGTAATATGTACGAGCTCTGTAGGCGTAGGCACAAGCGTGGGTAGTGAGGTTGCGGGTGGCCACGTGGCACCAGCACAGGCGGCGCCCGGTCCTACCGCTGTCGCCGCTGGCCTCACCATGCCTGCTACTGCTTCCGCCGCCGCTGGTTCGAAGGATCCAACTACAGAATGTTTGGAATTCACGCTGGTTCCTCCTGATATTCCTAACCAAAACAAAAATTTGCTCGTTTTGTCTGAACCAAGTACAGTAGTCAAAGATCCAATTTATCCTAAATCAAATGATGCCTATCTTAACAAGTTATCAGAATTACAAAGATTGAGATCAAAAGAGTGGAATTCGGTTCGGTTTGCTGAAGTACAGAAAAATGTAACTACCCCCGGCTTTGTAGAACTAGAAATAAATGACGAATTAAAACGGTTTGATTTACAGTCTAATGAGGAATATCGTCAATACCTTTTAGAACGTTCTTTTGCCGCAATAACCAATACACTTTTGACACAAAAAGACGAGTTAAACAAAACATTGCAAGTTCTAATTGACTGGGCCGGTAACAAAGAAACCCAATTAACTCCTTCGTCATTGTTTCAAAAAATTGAGCAATCGTTTAGTAAAGATTCAATGTACATGAAAATCACTGAAGACCTTTTGCAATTAGCCTGTGGTAGGCGTGCCGATTCAATACAAATCCGCAGAGATCTCCTATTAAAACAAATTCCGGATGGTTATCATTGTGAGGCTCTAAAACGGATTCCACCAAATGTCGAATATTTATTTGATCACGATTTTGGAGGGGGGGGTGAAAAACTATGCACTGTACCCGCAGCTCAACGATCGCAGCGAAGTTTGCAGAGAAATACCATCAATCCAACACGTAAGACTGCTAACTTCGCCATACCGTCGACTAGTAAACAACAGACTGAGAAGCCCTTTCGTAATTACCATCCAACCAAAAAGGGTAAGTCAAATAAATCAAAATCATTTTTTGGCCATAAGCCCACCTCGTCGAGAGGACAAGGAGGAAAGGGAAGAAAATCTCGCCAGGACTCTCCTTCAAGAAATACCAACCGCCGCGCATGACTCTCAACCATTTCAGGGTGGTTGTCTTCAGCAATTTCAATATGTTTGGCAAGAGCTAGGAGCACCACAACGCATTTGCCAAATAATATCGGGTATGCGAATTCCTTTTATGTTGAAGCCACCCCTAATTTATCCAAGTCCTTTGGTGTTGGAATGCTTCAAAACAAAAGTAAGCATGGCTATGACCTCGGAGATAGAAAAAATGCTCAAGACTCATGTTTTATAGGAAGCGGACATTTCTCCCAGTTACCTATCAACATTTTTTCTGGTTCCGAAATCAGAAACTCGCTCGAAACGACCGATATTCAATCTGAAACAATTAAACAAATTTGTCAAGACAAAACAGTTTCAGTTGTTCTGTCACTTCCGGGTTCCAAAGGTTCTACAAAATTGACGATAGGCAGTTGGTCCCTCAAACAGGCCCAGTCCTACTGGGGAGACTCAACTTTGCCTCGTTCGTGATCCGAAGAGGAAGACTACACTGTCGAACAATGCAACACTACAGTCGACAGCTTACCAAGATGCATCCTCACAAGCACTTTCCATTACCAGCTTCTGTAGTTGCCGAAATGCATTGGTGGGTAGATGCAGCCTCGGGTACAACACCGATACATTTCGACCCGATCACCCATCTCTTGACAACGGACGCTTCCGACACAGGATGGGGTGCTCAATTGGGAGAGTCAATGATCACAGGTCAGTGGACGAAATCTCAACAAAACTGGCATGTAAACCTAAAAGAACTCTACGCTACATTCGCTGCAATCTCAGAGAAAAGTTCCCAGTTACACAAGGCTCACATTTTAGTACAGACGGACAACCGCACGGTAGTAGCCTACATCAACAAAGAAGGTGGAACCAAGTCGACGAAGCTGCTGAATCTGACGTGGAACTTACTCTCTCTGTTAGACGAACTAGACGCAGGCCTAACAGCTCAGTACTTTCCAGGGCGCTACAATGCCGAAGTGGATGCCCTGTCACGTCAGAAAGCATATCCGGAGTGGCACCTCACCAAAGAAGCTACTTGGCAGATTTTCCGGCTATGGGGGAGCCAGAAGTGGATCTATTTGCTTCGAGGACAGCTCATGTCGTAAAAAGGTATGTGTCAAGAGATCAGAAAGACGAACTTGCCTTGTTTCACAATGCCTTCTGTCGCCAATGGAAGTTCCGGTTAGCATGGGTGTTCACGCCACCGAACTTAATACCCCAAGTTTTGAATCCGAGCCGAGGTGTTGATGGACACGAGGACAGGGACCCATCCGCCTCAGATTCAAGAAATACATTTAGAAGCATGGCTGATTTTGGGTGGTCAGACATAATTGAAGATTGGACGGAACAAGAGAAAGCTTTGCTGTTTTCAAGTTGGCGAAAATCTACTTTAAATACATATGCACCAGTATGGAGAAGATGGAAAAATTGGTGTGCTACAAGTTTAATTGATTTTAAAAATCCATCTCCCGTAGAGGTAGCTCGGTATTTAGCCTATTTACATAATGATCCAAATCTTTCCTACAGAACAATTTTAGTTCACAAATCAGTCATATCAAGTTTTACAAATATTACCAGAAATATAGATTTATCGTCAAACTTTTTCATTAAACATATTTTAAAGGCAATTTCACTATCTAAAGGGAAAAGGGCTAAACCTCCAATCTGGGATCCTAAGAAACTTTTACAGTACCTGAGCTCCCATACACCTGATGAAAATAGTTTGTACGAGGTTTCAAGACGCGCTTCTGTGTTGTTGTTATTAAGTTCTGGTAGGAAAGTTCACGACCTGACGTTATTGAGAGCAGATTCAGAAAATTTCATTGATGAAGGTGATTCTATACTATTTTACCCAGTGTTTGGATCAAAGACTGACAATGTTAACCATAGACAGTCAGGCTGGAAACTATTGGAACATAATGATAAAAACTTATGCTGTGTCCACTGGGTTCGTCAGCTTATACATGTTTCAATAGATCGTCGCAAAGAAGGTAGGTGGTCAAATTTATTCATTACCACTCGAGGCGAATCAAAACCTGCAACGAGAACAATCATCGGAGGTTGGATAAAATCCGTAATGAAAGAAAGCGGAATTGAAGCTTCACCAGGTTCTATACGTTCGGCAGTTGCATCGTTGAACTGGCTTGAAAACTTTCCTATCGATCAAATTCTTGCTACGGGCAATTGGAAACAGGAACACACCTTTAGAAAATTTTATAAAAACCTATTGCTACTGAACCACAAAATATAAATGATCAAACTTCTCTTTCACATTATTTTAAGGCAGTTAATTAATTGAATATGAAATTAAATCGCGTTTGCACCTAAACCTAAACCGTATTAAACCGTATTGTTTCAATTTAACACATTATAGCATCATAATTCCGTACCAGGAGAAAACAAACACATCACTCAATATGGATTCCGGATATCGAAGACGAAACAAATAATAGAGAGTTTTAACTAACAATAAAACTTACCTATTATTTTTTCTGAGATATCCGGAATCCAGGTAATTCCTACCTGGTACATTGAGTTTTTAATGACACAAGAAATCGCGTGCGCCGCCGAAGTCACTTCCGTTTCTTAGCCCCTTCAACCATAGCCACTAGAGGGCGCGGCGCACTTCCACCGGAAGGGAGCTAGATGGCGCCACTTAGAACGCAGGAAAACAAGGCTTGACTCAATATGGATTCCGGATATCTCAGAAAAATAATAGGTTAGTTTTATTATTAGTTAAAACTCTCTATTTCTAATTCAATTTCGTTGATAAACAATAGCAGCTTAAAGATAGCTTCATACCTATGATTCTTCTTACCTAATGCTAATGGTAATAATAGTAAGAAGAATCATCTCGAAGCAGTGCCGGCCGAAGCATTTCTGGCGCCCTAGGCGAGCGGCAAGGATGGCGCCCTTATAATAAAAAGATTGTGAAAAAAGTCGACGTATTTTACGGCCAGATTTTTTTTGGGATTAAATGTAGACCTAACATCTGTAAAATCATTATTTGAAAAATTAGTTAATCCAGTTGGCCGATTGGCGCCCTAAACCGGGCGCCCTAGGCGGTCGCCAAGTTTGCCTGTGCACAAGCACATATCGTAAAAAACCGCCAACATGTCGAATAGTATTATGTCATTTTATTAAAACAATTATATGTTACTGTAACTATTACTGCCCTCTAACGTGAAAACATTGCAGTATTTGTTATTATTGCTTTTGTTTTGTGTGTGGGTATTGTGGGTATCTGTGTGTGTTTTATGTAAGTGGGGAAAAAGTTGATTGTAAAGCCTATTTTCAGCTGAATTTTTAATTCAAAATGAATAGTCTTTCATTCTGAAATTCTGTTGAAAGAAAAATCTAAATATTGGTATTTCAATATTAGTGACCAAAGCTTTTTTTTTGCATTGATCTCATTTAAAAAATGCCACTTATTTTAATGAAATCGACAACTGACAGATGATATTACGCACTTGAACCTAAACGACTTTATTTTAATACTCCGTAATCATTGAACATTCTAGGGCGCCAAATACATCGAATTTTTGTATGGAGTTCAAAATTTTCCATACAAAATGCGAAGAAAATGGGAAGAGTCCCCGACCTGATATAATGTTTTTGTGGTGGTTAGGTCAGATCCGCGAGCGTGTTACAGTCTACTGTCAAGATGTGCACGTTCATCCGCACAAGAGTGCCGCCACGCTGTGTCGCTAGTTGTAACTATTTTAGCTAACAATTTGAACACAAGCTCAGCGCTATACCTGCACGAGCTGTTTAACGTGTGTGAGTATTTATTTTATAGCTTTTAATAATGACAAATAATTTATTTAATGAAAAAACAGTGTCATACAACACATTTAGTTAGTAAAGACAAAACTTATACCAATTGTTAGTATGTAGTACATGTACACAAGAGAATTTTTTAAATCAAATGGTTCATATGCAGTTTTTACTAAGTCTAAAAACATACTATCCCTAATACATAAGTGTGCCTGAAACAGGAACTCCTTAGCTCTCTTTAGCTTTATTTTTGTTGGCGTAGTATTCTTTTTTTTTTAATCTCTTTGCACCAAAGATAAGAAGTTTTGAATTAAAAAATGATTTTTTGAATAGTAATTCATTTCGTGGAGGACGTGGTAGCTCAGTTTTTTAAGTGCGTTGGTTAACCGATTCGACCCGACAGGTCAAGGGTTCGAGTCTCAAGTTGCCGTACATTGTAGCTGCTATCCTCATTGTGCCCGATAGTGGCGACAGATTTTCAATATGTCACACTGGGACTCAACATAAACATGCGAAATGCGGTGTTTAACACCTCTACCTACCCCTCTCGAGGGATTAATTACTGCGTCAGTTTGTTATGTAATTCATTCCCTATATTTGTTTTATATTATACTGATATTAAGAAAATTGTCAATTAAACTGGTATATATCTTTTGTTTCAGGCCTTAATATAATTAACAGTAACGATTGCTCGGTACTATCTCTCAATATATTCACCGCCATGTCGCTACAGTGGCTCCATCTACCATCCTATTTAACATCGTCAGCTTTGAAAACGGCATCGCAAATAGTAGAAATATACAAAAACAACGCCAAAAGCGACTCAACTCTCGACACGCCTAACCTGAGAACGAATAAAACATTCAACAGAATACTTAACACAGATAGAAAAATGTCCGTTACGTTCAAATTATTTCAAACTTGGGAACGTTTGAGAGATGATCCGGAAAAATTGGAGGATTGGCTGCGTTCTTTGAAAACTATTTCAAATGAATTAAAGGTTTTGGTGTCGCCATTTTTGTTGGGGTTGCTAATGGAGAAAAATGCGGAGGGTTTTGATGGTGTGAAAGTGAAAGCATTAAAGATGGCGGTTGATCTGATAGATGTTAATAGAGAAGTTGGTGTTACATTGTTGCCAGTGTTAATATTTAAAGTGGCAAATGATTATTCGCCGGTTGTAAGGGTAGAGTGCTTACGAGCTATACCTTTGCTGGCTAAAATCAAGGTATGTTCATTTTAAGTACATAGGATTTTTTACATAAAGAACATCATCACACACACATTGACTCAGCCCTGCAGTAAGTATCGTAAGAACTTGTGTCACAGGTACTAAGCAACGATGTGGTATAAACTATATAGATAGGACTACAACATTCAAGACCGGTAAGTGAAACAAAGCAGTCGGCTGTTTACACCACTGCGCCGCAGAGGTCGTTATAGGAATGTCTTTTTGGCAAGATTTCGAAAATTTAAGAATATTATTCAGAATTTTTTAAAATATATTTGCTAACTACATTTCTCGGTCACATTTCGAATTTTTTTGACCATTTTCAGGAAAACGTACCTACGATAGTGTCGTTTTTGAACAAATTGAAGACCGGCAAGGGCGTCCCTACTTCGTTCCTTATAATGTTATATACGAGCTTAGCTGAAACTCAGGTTAGTATATATTACTTAAACAGAGAATAAACTTAAAACGTAAAATGATTTTTCAATCAATTTATCGTAATATCGTATGTGGAAATAGTATATTTACAGTGAAAATAGAATTAGAATTTTACGATAAACCAGGGAGAAGTAAATTTATAAAAGTTATTCAACAAACAAAAAAAAAAAAAAGTGCAAATAAGGATATATTTCATTAGAATAACTTATTAACAATGAATACCTTAAATAAAACTACAATATTAAAATATAACTAAAACAAAACCAGCAAATAAACAAACAGCATTTTATGATATTTATCAAACCAATTCCATATTTCATTATATTAAATCAACAAAAATTAAAAAAAGGAGGTAGAACGTAAGACGTCAAAAATACTTTTTCACCTGACAATCTTGACACCGCGTGAAATGCACCACAGTCTGGCTATGCTCTTTTTTTACCATTTATCTATCTCGCTCATCAGAACAACCTTTTCTATGGAAGTTGTATGGCGCCTGTGTACTTTGACGTCATTGTACATATTAGATCTCTCTGTCTAACCTGAATCTTCATAACAGATATTTTAGAAAATCCATTAGTGTATATGTGCTGTCAAATTATAGTAAATAGATAAAAAAAGTCATGCTTATTCCCTATTAAGAACTAAGTAAATTTATATAAGTATATTCCTTAGACTTTGAATTTACTTTTTTATTTTTATTTTAATCAATTTGACGATTCAAAGTAGGTTTTAATCAAGTTCCAGACCTCAAGGGCATCGTCGTTTCAATAGGCGGTATCACTTTCCATTAGGTGAACCGTCTGCTTGTTTGCCCGTGATGTTGTAAAAATAAACAAATTCTGACGATTTAAATTAACTTTTATCGAAGCAGGTTTTAATAATAATAATAACAATATTTTTTTTAGGCTCGTTGCTTCCCATACTTGAAGGAGGTTTTGTTAGAGGGTGTCGGGAGGTCTGATGATCTGAAATGGGAGATAGACATAGCTAAAGCAACAGCCGTGAAACGTATCTGCGAATTAAGGTACAGTGTTAGGAAGATATTCGCGATAAACAATCTTATTTAATAATAATGTATTACTTGTGACATACACTTTGTGTTTTAATTAAATTTAACAATTCGATAACGATAGATGCGAGACTTATTTTTTTTGCAAGTTTTGTTATCGATGGAATTGTTGGTGTACAGGCCATCCTCTCACGGCGTGGAGCTGGTGTCGTTGATATCGAGCATACTGTCGCGGAGCACGGGCGCGGCCGGAGCCCCGGCGGCGGCGCTGGCGCTGGCGGCGCTGGGCGCGCTGTGGGGCGCCGCCGCCGTCAGCGCAGCCTCCACGTGGGCGCTCACGGGCGCCCGGCTCGCTAAGGACACCCGCATGTTGGTGCAGATAAGGTTTGTATTATAACAATATCTATGCAGTGACGTGCCTAGAGTTTTAGAATAGGGAGAGAGAGATACCTTATTGTAGTTTTTAAAACTAATTTACATAAATATCCTTGTTGCCTCATTATTCTTCAATCTACACTTCATTCTTCCGTTGTGGACTTGCTGGCGTGGACGAGCTCACCAAAGCACACGGAAGTTTTCGAACATGTCAACGAATCCACACTTTCGGTGGCTTTATATAAAAATGGCTTAATAAAATATATAAGGTACATATTGAAGTTTGATTTGAAAAGTAATGAATGAATGAGACCGCGAACTTATCTTAGTTTGATAAGGCAAGCCGGGCTTTCGGGCTTCTATGACAGTACCGCCACTGTATCTATGCAGTAAATAAGACTACAAACGGAATTTCTTATCTATGTTAAGTGCCTTATAATTTATTTTGCAGAAAAGCTTACTATGGTGTTAACGAATATTTTGATCGCTATATACATGTTTTGTTTGCACCTTCTGAAATAATATTAACTACCCGTAAAAATAATTCCAATCATATAATATTGCATGCCTTGTAGACGAAATATTATTGATAATATATATTGAACCGATCATCTAATGTAAAGATATTAAATAAACTATTTTGAATTTTAAATCAAATAGGTTTTACTATAAGTGACGCCAAAGGTTTTTTTTTGTCTTAGACGTTTCGTTACGTCAAACCAAATACGAAAAGTTACTTGGCGGGAACGGGAAATGTCAGTTAGAATTTTCTTATTTTATTGTCTTTTCTTATATATCAGCAGAATTAAATGTGTAAAATGCTAGAGTTTTAACCAGTAAATATCTGTAGTTCTGTACAAGTGTGGAGAAAGTGAAATACGACAATTTGGCTGCTCTTTTCGTCATCTCCCAAGTAACTCAATAAAGTCTACAGTAACATTACTAGCATGTTACTGTAGAAACAATTAAGAAAGAAGAAAAATATAATCGGGGAGTGATGTAGCCGTATATATACTACTCAAAACAAAATAAGGGCCACGAGGTATTTTGTCTGTACCATGAAAATAATAAAACCAATATATATTTTTTGTCTCCATAACGAAAACTAATGTTGTTTTTACCGTGTATACCAATAAACTTATTCCAATAATAATGATTAAAAAGTTTATTTGCTTTTGAAATAAAAAATCACATTTAAGGTTAAAAATAAAAACAATGTAAAGTTACTGAAAACAAAAGAAAATACTCCATGCTCATCTTTTAGTAACGTGTATGCCCTCCTCGTTTCGCTACGCACTCCTGAAGCCTGGAGTGCATGCTCTCAATCAAATGAATGACATTTTCCATTGGAATCTCTTCCCAGGCCCTTTTAACAGCGTTGATGAGTTGCTGTTGGTTGTGGATTTCCTGATCACCGTCTCTAACTCTTCGTTTAAACTGATCCCACATGTGCTCTATTGGATTTAAGTCCGGACTGTTCGCCGGCCACGGCAAGACTTAAATTTGAGACGCTTCCAGTACAAGCCGAGTCGCTTGAGCCGTGTGTGCACGAGCATTGTCTTGCATCAAGATGAATCCAGGACACGCTCGCTGGGCAAATGGGATCACATGTGGTCTGACAACTTCCTCAATATACCGCTGAGTAGTAACAGTACCCTCATTTAAAATAGCGAGCTCAGTTTTGCCGTGTAAGCTTATCCCGCCCCAAATCATTACATTTGGATCACCAAAACGATCGACTTCATGGATGCAGGCTTCTGAAAATCTCTCGCCGCATCTTCTTTTTACTCTAATACACCGATCGTCTTTAAAAAATTTAACTTTGCATTCGTCTGTGAAGAGCACCATGCCCCATTGGTTTATGTCCCAGTCCAAATGTTGACGGGTAAATCTTAAACGATTTGCACGATGATTTCTTGTTAATGGAACACGGACAACTCGCCTCCTTGATGCCTGCTGGTCTTCATGCAATCGATTACGAATAGTTTGGTCACTGACACGAGTACCCGTTGTGAGCCGTAAACGATTTTGCAGCTTGCGGGCCGTCGTTGTGCGATCTCGGCGCGCACTTAATCGAATGTAAAGATCCTCTTGAGCTGTTGTAATGCGAACTCTGCGCGAACCAGTTCTTCTTCTAATACTGCCGGTCTCTTGGAAACGATTCCATAGATTTTGAATAGCTCTTCGAGAAAATCCCAATTGCAAACCCACAGATCGCTGCGACTGACCTTCTTCAATCATTGTAACGGCTCTGGTTGCTGTCAGCGAGTCCATATGACGCCTGCGTGCTTGTGGCATATTGCAAAAGATGTTTCTGACTCGAGATATCAATGAACTCTGAAAATTTCTAATAAACCAAGAAGCTAAGGAAAGCAAAACAACAAAGAAAATGGAATCAAAATTTTCAAAAATAATTTTAAATCAAATTTGATTTAAAATTGTTGCCAGCATTAGATGAAAACTACAATATTAAAAAGTTTAAGTATCAAAGAGTTTGTGTACTCAATATTTTTCTACTTTCAATATGTAAATGTTTAATAATTTACACCAAAATTAAAAAATACCTCGTGGCCCTTATTTTGTTTTGAGTAGTATATAACATTTGTATACTTTATATAAAAATAAATTTATACTTATTTATAGTATTTACAAATATTATTAAATAAACAAATTATATTATTTAATTAAAATATTAATAATTATTTTACCAATTATACAAATAAACAGTACACATACGATTCGAAAGGAAATTATTTATTATTAATAAAAAATAATTTTAATTCATAAAAACTACAAGTTATAATTATAGTGATTAAGCCTCGAAGTTGGAAGACAGAATGTATTATTATTGGGGAAACTAGTAATGGGTCATAGTCGGCACGTTTTGCCGACGCTGCGCCTCGTGCTGCTCGCGGTGCCGTGTGCAGCGATTTTGGCTGGTGTTGCATTTATCCAATTAGGGACAAGTAACACCTCCCCCCGAAGAACAGTCACCACCGACTGTCTGTAGTACTTTCGATAGAAAAGGACGCCTAGGAGGATGCTTGCTGCGGTGATTCCTATGTAGAGCGGTATCGTAGTGTGGTATATGCTGGAATCATTTCCTTTCTGGTATGTAGCTTTTAGTTGCTGGGATATTTTACTATTGGTGGCATGGAGTTGGTTCAAGTTAATAGAGTTCAGTTTGAATGTGGCTGAAAAGACGCTGTAGTTAGGCAGCTCTGGAAGGTCCATAATTTTCACTGCTTGGCCTTTCAGTCGATCCTTGACATTTGAAATTAGTAACTGGGGTGTTTCTATGTAGCAGCTTCGTGGGACAACTAGAAGATAACTGCCTTGATACTCTCTGTATAGATCTTGTCCGCAGGATAGGTGTACCTTCGTGGAGACTAGGAAGTTGATAGTGTAGTGGCGGTCATCAAGCCTCTCGTATGCTGGTTGATCGAGAATGACAGTGATGGGGTCGCAAGTTGCGCTCCGTCTTTGAGTGGTAATGAGTTGATGAATGCAATCCTGAGGTGAGGATCCTGAGGTAAGGTGGGGATCTTGTTGACTTCCTTTTCCTTTGCATAAGAACCGTTTCCCGGTCTTCGGGCATTCTGCCTCTATGTGCTTGAAATCTTTTTCATGGATAGCAAGGAATGGGGACGAAGGAACTAGGATTTCATTTTTTTTATTGGGTACAATGGATAATTTATACAAGTCATAGATATAGGGTGTGAAAATAGGGAACTTGTACACTAACACTATTTCGTAACCTGCATAATTAGAACCTACTTGTATAATATCGTAATATTCTCGTATATCTATATCTAGAATTCTATTATTTCCATATAAAACCCTAAATTATTAACTAACTTACGTATTTCATTAGAATTAATTGAGGAGTGGTGCATGGTAGAGACTCTTGCAAATGCTAATATGTTTTGTTGTCTATTTAATTCTTGTGCTACTAAATCTATGTAATCGCTAAGTATAAGAAAAAATTGAGCGAGGTGTGCGTATTTTATAAGATCTTCATCCCTGTTTACATCACTCTCGGAAATTTGATTGATTAATTTTTCCATTTTCTTTTGGTTATCTATTAAACCATCTAAAATTCTAGTGTATTGAGCTGACATGTCTTTAGTTACGCTAACGTGGTTATTAAATTCTGAAAAAAATGTTTTTTTGATTATTGCATAGGGTTTCGATAGCTTGGTTATAATATACAGCGTCCGTATAATCAAGATTACCGGTAATGCTTTTTACTACAGATCCAAGCCCATCAATGAGTCCTTTTTTCATTCGACTTGCCTCGAACGTATGTAGTTGATCGACTACAGCATTTAATTTGGAATTTAGATAATTTATGTGAGGTTGAAATAGGAACCGAGTTTTGTTGTTAAGCTCCGGGGTGCTACTGTCTAGCTGGTGAGTAATTGAGTTTAATTTCTCTTGTAATTCCTGAAGATTTATAAACTGCAGAAAGGAATGATAGTGGGACAAAATTCGGGAGGATCCTCATTTAAAAGGTAGTATTCCGGGGCCTTTGTCTAGGCTTTCAAGTCTAATTTCCTGTATCACTGCCATTTGCAGGATCAGGAGAAACACCGGGGTTGTTCTGCAACAATTTGGAGCTTTTAGGAACTCTTTTTATTCTATGTTTTGCGATGGGACCTTGTTTTTTCTTAGTATAAATGTGTATGGGAAGATTTGCTGTGACTTTGTCGTGAGTAAAACGTGGGGTAAATTTTTGCCGGGATGCGAATGGATTTCTATTTCTATTGAGACTATCTGTGAGGGCTTCGCGAGACTCTAAACTTAAATCATGTATTAGTTGATAGGCTTTGGTCATTTTGTCTTTTTGGTTTGTCATGTATTGTTGGTACAAATGAACTGTAAGGTCAATGTCAAGAGCGTCACGCGGATCGAAGTGATCAGTAATTATTTCAATGGGTCTGCATTTCGTAAGATTATGAATACTATTATTATAAGCTAGAAGAGCGTAAGGTAGGAGGTTAGTAACTGTATCATTTTTATGGGTTATTTTTAGAATCCGAAGATGTTCCAGAATAGTTGCGTGAAATCTCTCAACGATTCCATTTTCGTTCGGGGTATGAGCGGCGACTTTATGATGCTGTATTATATGTAATTTCGTGAATTCTGCTATGAATTGGTTAGTGAATTCGGGTCCGTTGTCGGTGACTTGTCGGTGGTTGGAATACCATGATGCGTGAAAAATTTAAGCAAAGCTTGCACTACTCTGATGGCTGTTCCATCTCTCAAATAGTAGGCCTGTGCGTATTTAGAAAAAGCGTCTACGATTGTTACGAACTTTTCACCTTGGATTGTTAATAAATCGGCATGTATATGTTCAAATGGTTTGCTGGGTGGTGTGACTATTTTAAATTGCTGTTTTACTGGATTGCGTTCATACTTTGCCTGGCCGCAAATTGTGCACTCATTTATGAATTTAGTTATACTGTCACGCATTTTGGGCCAATAGTATTTGTGAGACAGAGCAAGGAATGTTTCGTTAATACCGCGGTGATTAGTTTTACCCGTGTGATATGAGTTAATGATCTCCTGTTGCTTTAAATATTCTTTGACGTTTTCTACCTCCTTTTTTGTTAGTACTAATTGCATATATGAACTTTTAAAGGTTCTTTGAATTATGGGTATGATGGAATAAAATTCTAGGTATGGATTAATAAGTAATCCTGTTTTAATTTTTGGATTGACATGCTTCTTTATAGCATTGGCGGCATCTTCCTCCAGATTTGAATCTGAAATTTGAATTGCGGTGCGAGTGTGGGTTTCGAACGGTTAAGTAACGACTGGGCGGCTTTTAATGTCACCTACGACATTTAAAATTATCTGTCTTGAGAATTTATTCAGTGGATCATCCGTTATTGGTACTTCTTATATAGGGTTCTCGCTATCTGTGTGAACTGTTGCGGTTGCTGAGTTGTCCGAAATGGTAAGAGTCCTAGAGTGGCCTGATGAGGGTGGACTTTCAGAAGAGTTGACTATGAGAGACATTAGTTCTTCATTATTTAATTCTATTCTGGATAGGGCATCTGCATTAGTGTTACACTTGAAAAATCGTATTCGCTAAGTTTTAAGCGCCACCTGTTAAGACGTGAGTTAGGCTCTTTTATATTGAATGGTTTATGATCCATTATAATTTTGAATCTGCGATCGAAAAGATAAGGCCTGAAGTACTTCGTTGCCCAAACTATGGCTAGTAACTCTTTCTCTATTGTACTATAATTAAGCTCGCTAGAATTGAGTGTGCGTGATGCATAAGCTATTGGCTTATCGGAGCAAACCGTACCTTGGGACAAAACAGCTCTTAAAGCTACGTTAGATGCGTCGGTGGTTAGTATGAATTCCTTGGAGAAATCGGGATATTGAAGAATAGGGTCGTTAGTTAAAGCGTTCTGCAATAGTTAAAACAATTTACGTAGGGTATTCTTGGGTAATTTTAAAACCTTTTTTAAACATTTAGTGAGTGGTTTGGTTATTCGTGCATAGTCTGGTAACTTTCGGTAATATCCGAGTAATCCGAGGAAACGTTTGATTTCAGTGGGGGTTTTAGGAAGGGGTACTTTTGTATAGCTGTAATTTTATCGGGATTTGGCTTTACATCTTCATTGCAAATAATATGGCCAAGGAAACTTGTTTCTAGTTTTAAAAATGAATTGCAATTGAACGTCAAGCGAGTAACATCACATTCTTCTGTTCAGTTTTATATTTATTGGTGATAATTAGCTACAGTGTTAAATATTGCAAAAAGTCCTTGCCACAACTTAACTGATCTCTTATCTGCACAGTGACTACAAAAGTGACGTGAACTAATCGATTTAAGTGATTAATCCTACAAACTCAGGTTTAATTCTAACATTTTCACTGTCTCCGATCTAACGCGTAAGCGACACGTTTTGCACGGCGGTTACGGCTTTTCGGGCGCGAGGCGCACTGTGATCCAAGCGTCTCCGACTAGCGTCGCTGCAACGTACCGGCCGTCTTACCCTCACCGTGTGATTATACACCGTCGCCGTTTTATTTTATATTATGACTTCGAACAAATGCTCTGGTTGAACTAATGTTTTGAAAGGAATTCAATTCCTGCATTGCTCTCGATGCACAGATAAGTATCACTTCACTTGTCTGAACTATACTAAAGACGACTACACTGGTTTCACTAAGGACTTTAGGGAAAACTGGGTTTGTCCTACTTGTAATTGTAAAGAACCCAAGAGTGGAGACAACAGCAACACGCCTATTCGCTCCTCAACTGCTACTGCACCAAGAAAGGCATCGTCCACCGACCCTTCCTCACACTACGACAACATCACACTGCGCGCAAAACAGCGCGCCACTAGTGTTGCCGGAGGCAATTGCAGCTGTATATCTGCCGACAGCATACGTGACATTATTAGGGAAGAGTTAAGAAGCCAGCTTAATATACAAATAAGCGACATTCAGACCAAAGTCACTACGCTGAGTGAGTCTTTATCCTACTTCGCTTCTGAGTTTGACAGGATTAGACTGGAGCACGAATCACAGCGTTCAATTATTGAAAATCTTGAAAAAGATAATTTGGACCTCCGCACTTCGAGACAGGAATTAAATCGACTGCAACAACTCGAACACCTCTCACTGACAACGTCGAGATTCAGTGCGTGCCGGAACACAAGAGCGAAAACCTATACAGCACTGTACAGCAGTTAGCCAACGTTGTCAAGTGTCCACTAGCTGAGTCCGACATTCATTATTGCAGTCGGATTGCAAAGTTTGACAACAAAAGTCCCAGGCCCCGTTCTATATTGGTTAAGTTTAGTTCCAGACGTCTGCGAGATACGTACTTAGCAGCAGTGGTCAAATACAACAAAAATAATCCCAGTGATAAAATAAACACTGGACACTTGGGCATAGGTGGAACTCAGAAATCCCCTGTCTTCGTCGCTGAGCACTCGACTCCCGAAGTCAAGGCCCTGCATGCTGCCGCTCGGCGCAAGGCTAAGGAGCTTAATTACAAGTTTGTGTGGGTACGCGACGGTAGGGTCTTTTTAAGGAAGTCAGAGACCACTAGCTACATTTTAATAAAAGACACTCACTTTTTGAATAATCTAACATAGCGACATTTTTATCATAGAATAAATAATTTTCACCTATTGTTTTTCGTTGATTTTTTATTTTGTTTTAATTTTTGATCATATTTAATTTAATTGAAAATCATTTTAATTGAATGAATTATCTATTATATTTTAATGAAGAAGTTTGTATTACTTTAATGATTTTAGTCTGTTTATCCAATTATTTGTATTGTTCTTGAGGATTTATATTTATATTTTTTGCTTCTGTTTTACATACTCATTAGGTTGAAGTACGTAACCATTTTAAATACTTTTAGATTTGTGACAAATTTATTTATTTCTGTTATTAACGTGTAACCATTATTTTTGAGCATTTATTTTTGTAACCTTTGCCTAAAATTTTAATGTTTTCAAATTGACACTATAATTTTAAACGAACTAAGTAACTTTTTATCCAGATATATATAAATACATATTTATATATATATCCTTTAACTAATGAACTGAAATAACTTATAAAATAAAATAAAGTTAAATTTTGCTATTTTATGGTCACTTTTTACTACCAGAATGTCAGAGGTTTGAGAACTAAAACTGTCGAGTTCTTTAACAATATTGTTTGCTCTAATTATGACGTAATCGTATTGACTGAGACATGGCTGAACGGCAGCGTTTTCGACTCCGAACTCTTTGATAGTCGATATGTTGTTTATAGGCGTGATAGGGAAACCAGTGGATTTCATTATAAAAAGAATGGTGGTGGCGTACTTGTAGCGGTTTCCAGGTCCTTGAACTCCAAGCGCTTACACAGCTTTGAATCTAAGTGCGAGGATCTTTGGGTTAGTATACAGACTTGCTCTGATGATCACAAGAGACGAGCTGTACTTATGTGCAGTTTACCTTCCTCCACCTTTACAAAAACATATATTTGAGGAGTTTATTGACAATGCTAATAGAGTTCTTGGAGCATGCAATACTCAAAATATCGCTTTTTTTGGTGACTTCAATCTTAGCTCAATAGAATGGAGTTTTTCGGATGGCAACAGTCAACCAGATAACCTCATGAGTAATGGTTTATATTGCACTATGCTTCTAGATTTCATTTCTATGTATGATTTAAAGCAGTACAGCTACACTTTGAACGTAAAGGGCAAACAATTCGATCTTCTTTTGAGCAATGTCAGGATTCCAATGTTCAAAGTTCCAGCCCTCTCTCAGTTATCGATCCCTTACATCCACCGATTTCATTTTCTATGCCTCTTGGCTCTTACTCTTTTCTTCCCTCTCGCCATGTTAATCGTCTGTGTTTCCACAAAGCCGACTTTGACAAAATTGTAACCAAACTTAATGGGGTTCAATGGGATGTTGAATTTTCATAATGCAAAACGGTTAATTAAATGGTTAAATTTTTTTACGACTACTTACGAATAACCATCACTAACCATGTGCCCAAGTCTAAACTACGTTCTAACAAATACCCTATTTGGTTTTCAAATGAGCTTATTAAACTTCTCCGTGAAAAACATAAATATTATAAAAAAATCGTAAGTTCAATTTCAATCCACGTGACAAACTTTCCTTTGAATACGCTAAACAAGGAGCACAAAAGTTGTTGTTATTTTGTTACAAAAACTACATAACTCGGCTGGAATGCAGTTTGCGTTCCAATCCAAAACTCTTCTGGTCCTATATTAAAATTAAAAAGAAGAGTTGTAGTAGCTATCCAGCGCAAATGTTTTTCAGTGATGAAATAGCTTCAGGGGAGGGCGAGATCTGTGGTCTATTTGCAAAAAGTTTTGCTTCCGTGTACAACAACGATAGCCCTACTAACCAACCCAAATCTTCAAGTTTCGCTGATCTTAATATCACAAGTAATTTCTTAACTTTGTTACAGTTTGATGATAGGCAGGTCCTAAGGGTTTTAAAAAGACTTGATTCTAATAAGGGTGCTGGCTCGGATGGTATTCCGTCCATTTTCGCAGTCAAGTGTGCGCCAGCCTTAATAACCCCTTTACGCCTAATTTTTATTTTTTCTTTGCGCACAGGGTCGTTTCCAGATATTTGGAAGGAGGCACTGGTAGTTCCGCTGCTTAAGTCAGGAAACGCTAACCTTATAAAAACTACCGACCCATATCTATTCTTCCCACCTTCGCTAAAGTCTTTGAAAAATTACTTTATTCTTTAATGTCTTGGCACTTTAGGAACATAATCGTACCTCAACAACATGGCTTTATGAGCAAAAGATCTACTTCCACCAGTCTTGTGTCTTTTATTAATGAGGTGTCATCCACTATTGACAAGCGCTCTTCTGTAAGTGCTATCTACACAGACTTTAGCAAGGCATTTGATAAAGTTAACCATAGGATCCTTATTCACAAACTCTCTTTGTATGGCATCGCCGAACCTTTGTTGAGTTGGTGTAGCTCGTACTTGCACCTAAGAAAATCATCCGTGGTCGTAAATGGTTTTTCCTCGGATCCATTTATAGCTCACTCTGGAATTCCACAGGGTTCGCACCTTGGACCTTTGTTTTTCAATGTGTTCATCAACGACATTGCTGACTGTTTTCTTAATTCCAAATTCCTTCTTTTTGCCGATGATCTCAAGTTTTTCCGTTCGATCGATAACAACATTGATATTACACTGCTACAGCATGACCTAAATAGACTTCGCGATTGGTGCAACATTAACGCCATGTTTCTAAACATTTCTAAATGTCATTCAATCTTCTTTACTCGGAAGAGATCTTCGGTGTGTCCACTTTACTTTATCCGTGATGTCAGTTTGCAAAACGTAGACGAAGTGCGTGATCTTGGTGTGACGCTAGACACTAAACTTCGTTTTAATGTCCACTTTGATAATATTGCTTCTAGTGGGTTCAGGTCTCTGGGGTTCCTTTTGCGCAATTGTAAGGGTTTTAAATCCCCTTCAACTAAAATCTTGCTCTTTAACTCGTTGGTGCGTAGTGGGTTAGAATACGCGAGCGTTGCATGGAGTCTTTTTTATGATGTTCACAAGAAACGACTGGAAGGTATTCAAAAGCGTTTCCTATGGCATCTAACTTATTCTTGCTATTTGGGCAAGTCATTGGTTAACTATGAGTCAAGGCTTGCACACTTCAAAATGTCAGCATTGGTCGATCGAAGATGTATGTTGGACACTGTTTTTCTTTATAAATTGTTGAATGGTACTCTTGATGTTCCCGACTTGTTGGCTTCATTAACTTTTTGTATACCTTATAAGATACCCAGAGCAACGACTTTCAATTTAATTTCACTAAATAGCTATCAGACCAATTTGGGTTACAATGCACCCTTAACAAGAATAACTAGGAAATATAATTCTCTCCAAAAGACAGAGAAATTCGATATTTTTGCAGACAACATACCCAGTATTAAAGCCTATTTTAAGTAGTGTTATGTTTGTTTGCTTTTGCCCCTGACACAGTAATTTGTTCGTTTTTGCTTGTTTTATCTATGAAATTATTATGTTGAGTTAAATGAATAATTGGTTTACATTATTTAATATTATATTATTTTATTTATTATGTATTTGTATGTTTGGACATTAAGTTTTAGGCAAAATTTTTACTCGGTTTTTGATGTTTTAAATGTGATGTGACTTTTTTTTTTCTTGCACGCTGTCTTCACCTTTTTTATAGTGACATTCGACTTGTTTTTATATTGTGATTGTTCTTCAATTGTATGAATGAGTGTACACTATGTTGGTGATCTTTTTAATAAAATAAAATAAAAATTCTGACTTATCCATTTGTATTTTGAAATTGGACTCTCTCAGTTTTTTAAAGACTTTTTCCAAATTTATAATGTGCTCCTGCAAGGAGGTGCTAAAAACGATGATGTCATCTAAATATACAAGGCAAACTTGATGCTGCAGGTCTTTAAGAACATTATCCATTACCCTCTGAAAGGTTGATGGAGAGTTCTTCAGACTCATTGGCATTCTTAAAAATTCATAATGACAATTTTCTACATTGAAAGCTGTCTTATGGATTTCGGTGGGGTCCATTTCGACCTGGTAAAATCCGGATGCCAGATCAAGGGTACTGAAATACTGACATTTACCTAGTTTATCAAGGACATCTGTAATGTTAGGGATTGTCATCAATCGTTTTCTCGTTCACTTTCCTGAAATCTACAACGAGGCGCCATTTAACTTTACCTGATGCATCTGCTTTCTTGGGAACTATATAGGAGAACTCCATGCAGAGTCTGAGGGTCTGATAATATTTTGTTCAAGCATCTTACCTATTTGGTCTCGGACCTCCTGCCTATGAACGTATGGGTTGTTGTTTTAATCCTATGTTTAATTTTGTTACTGAAATTTAAAGGTTCTCCTTCAAGGTAGAAGACATCTGCATAGTTAGCATAAAGTTTCCTTAAGTTAGCAAGTTCTTCCGGGTTAAGATGTTCAGTGCGTAATTGGGATAGCACAGCTTGCGCTCGATCAGATGGTATTTCGGTGACGTTGCTTCCTATATTAAATAATTCAGCTTTTAAGAGACGGTCCATTGAGATGATGAGATCATTAGGTGAACTGTTAGTAATTTCTACCCAGCCTCTATTGTTAGTGACAGTAGTTAAGCAATTTGAAATGAAACAGTTGCAAACCGTTTGACGGGGGACAAGTACTTCTCCATTGCGTGTGTTAATTGATAATCTAACTAATTTTAACGAATTGGCCGGGATAATGTCTTCATATAAATTAACGTTACGGGAATCATACATTTCTATCGGTATCTGTGCCTGGTTTGTTAAACGCAGTTTATTTTTTAAATCTACTTTTGAACCCCAGCTTTCTAATAAGTCAAATCCTAAGAGCCCGTCGAAATAATTATGGAATTTATAAACGAACAATGTAATATCGACTGTATCATTAATTTCTGGGATACAGGGTAAAGTTAATTAATCATTTTTACTAGTACCATGAACGTTGGTGACCTCGAATGGCTCATAATTGAGTATGTTTGCGAAATATTTGTTAATCGCGTCGGGGCTAATGAACGATCGGTTAGCACCCGTATCGATAAAAAAACGTAAAGGTGTGTCTCTAATTTGAACGAATCCTAACTGCCTTTGTGTGTGGAAATTTAAATCTATTTTGGTTTTTCTGATGGGGGCCCTTTTGAAAATTTTCAGTTGTCATCAGGTTCTACTATTTCTTGTCCAGGTTTCTCATTTTGGTGATGATTACTTTCATAGTTAGCGTATTCCGAATTATCATAATATAAGTAATTTTCAGGGTAACATTGTTCGTAGTTATCGTAGTTAAATCGTTAGTCATAGTCATAGTCACATTCATTCATATTAACTTCTCTAGATTTAAAGTAGTTACTAGAGGGTGGATTCCCATGCACTCTCCAATCACGACCGGTAAGTGGCAAGGGTTTTGGTACAAAGTGACTCACTCCGCTCATGGGGCGAGGAGCATTATACGGTTGCTGTTGTGGGGATCTATTAGGCAATCTAAAAACTTGGCTACCTGGATTATAATTTGGCAAAAAAGCGCGCATCATCTGCTGCGTCCTTGTAAGTCCCTGGGGTTGTGAGAATCCATTATTATTTGGTCTCCAACCCTGAGTTGAAGGTTGCATTGCTTGTTGCCAGGAAGGGCCGGGAACGTAAAACATAGGTGGCATCGACCTTGGCATGTTAGGCATGCTAAATAGGTGTTGTCTTGAGCTAGAATTATTGCCATGAGGTGACTGTAGGTGGAGCATATCTTTTTATGAGATGTACTCACATCGTAACGGTTTTGTAGGTAAACTGTATTCAATTCTTCCTGTACAAATTCTAGGGCTTTCTCCATAGAATCCGGTCGCATGCAGAGTATCCGTGATCCCAGTGGATCTTTACGACCTCTTAAATAAGCTTTAAGGGTTAGGTTTTGATATAATGTGCGCTTTGAAGCTACTGTAGTTGGCAAAGTTTCATGGGGGGATATAAAAGTCATGATAGTACTAAATAAGTTTTGACATCGTTCATAGAATTCTTGTGGGGTACTAGACTCTTGAGTTTGCATGGCTAGGTCGTTGTATAAAGAGGATTCATCGCGGTGGTCTGCGAAATTATTTATTAAGGCAGATTTTATACCTTGCCAATTTTCGGGAATACCGTTAGCATTGATTGTCTGGCCGCGGGGCCGGTAACCTTGTTTAGAATTCCGTTGATAAGAGCTAAATTTGACAATTCATACCCCCGCTCGGGGTTAAAATGGATTAAGACGAGCTGATCACAGAGATTTATAAATCGCGTTAACACATGAGGGTTGCCATCGAAATCCGGCAACAATCTAAGGGACTTCTTAAATCACATCGACATCGTATTGCGACATACTGTCGTTTAAATTTCTGTGTTCGTCCGTTACACCTATTCTATCTCTAAATCTACTATCTCTATCTAACCTAACACTTCACGATTCCTTGGGATGGAAAAAGGATTATTATAACGAACAAACAAAAAAAAAAGAACAGGAGGGAAAAAAAACTAAAACTTTACTAAATTACGCTAAAATAAATGGAAATAGTGACGTGCACAAATAGTTGACTTTAGCTATTAAATTCAACTATATAAAATACTAATTAAAATTAAAATAGAAAATTATAAGGGAAAGGTTAGGAAGGACTTGAAAGATTCAAGGACTTACTGCATTCTTTTTGTTTCGACGAATCGATGGCTAGATTCCCCTCCGGACTGCAGGTCTCGTAGATTCTGGATACTCGGTGACGGGACTTAATAGCCACCCGGGCGACTCAAGACACGATATAATAATTAATTTATACACGATCTCGCGAACCGGCTCGCGAGTATCCTACCGACTGCGCCAATTACGTAGACTAGGAGTCGGAGGATTCGAAAGGAAATAATTTATTATTAATAAAAAATAAATTAAATTCATAAAAACTACAAGTTACAATTATAGTGATTAAGCCTCGAAGTTGGAAGACAGAATGTATTATTATTGGGGAAACTAGTAATGGGTCATAGTCGGCACGTTTTGCCGACGCTGCGCCTCGTGCTGCTCGCGGTGCCGTGTGCAGCGGTTTTGGCTGGTGTTGCATTTATCCAATTAGGGATACGTAACACGTCTACATTATATATTTATTTAATCAAAATAATAACCGAACCGGTTATCGGTTAGGATCGGTTAGTGTGAGTGCCTAGCGCAGGCACACTGTGAGTACTTTCAAGTTTCATTCCACACCTGACTTTACTTAGTGAAGCGAACTATATTGTATGGTATCGTGTAGACTATCTTACACCACCACTTACCATACATGAAAGACCAGAGCCCTTTGCCTTTCCCGACAAAAGGGAAGAATTAAACCAAGAAGAAGAAACACGCCAAGATGGTGGGTGTCTTCAACCTTTTTAAAATTCCTGAATCTGTTTGATATTAAAAATTTAAATTAATGAAATTTAGTTTTTCGTTGGATGATTTTTTACGATGTAATAAAAATTACGTAAATTATATAACCGACAATACTAACATACTTCTAAGTCAACTACCTCAAATAACCCAACACTTACCACTATGGATTCTAATGTCCGAAATAAATATTTATTCTTAATATTATTATAAATTATATATTGTTAAGACAGAAGTGAAATCACAAACAAAAAAAAAGAACAATTTATTACTTAACCTAAAATCCAATGATATGACTTCAAACAAACAATAATTAAACTTAAAGAAAAAAATAATTAACAGAATCTACATTTAAATAAATCAACCACCAAATCCGCAATAAACTCAGGACACATAGATACCAGATTACACCGAACGACCATCACGCAGCGCAAGTTATGAAAATCCGAACCACAATGTCTGCGGCAGTGTTGCCCGCAGTCGTTTTTTCATAGAGACGTATCTCGCGTTCCGAGGTACGGTTGTAACTAACAATATTATTTCGTCGGATGATTTTTAGGGTTTCTTACTCGAACGGTAAAAGCGGGACACTATTACTAAGTCTCCGTTGTGCGTCTTTCTGTCTGTCAGGGTGCTGTATATCATGAATCGTAATAGCTACACTCTTGATTTTTTTTTGAGAATGTCTATTTCTGTTACTGCTATAATAGATACTAAGAACATAAAGATATTAAAAAAGAACAGTTTTTTCTTTTTGCTTATTTTTTTACGAATTAATTTTTAAATTATGTCATAAGCTTGCACGGAACCTACCCGAGTCCGACTCACACTTGACCGGTTTTTACTAGTAGGGAATGCAAGTAAAAAAAATGGGTTTTTTTTCGTTTATTTTGTAGTGTATGCAAGCTCCTATCGCGAATCCCGTCTCTCCGAGTGTCGAGTCCTGAATACGACGCGTTGCTGTCGTCCACCGCCGGCGTGCTGTGGAACGTGCTGGCGTCGCACGCGCCCGCTGCGGCGGCGGCGGCGGCGGCGTGCGACGCGCTCGCACTGTACGCGCACACTGACTACACGCTCAAACATATACCCGAGGTTTGTCTATTGTGTGGAGGACGTGCTAGCTCAGTTTGTATAATGTACGGCAACTCGAGACTCCAACCGTTGAACTGTCGGGTCGGGTCGGTCGGTTCATCAAGGCACGTAAAAAACTGAGCTACCACATTATCCGTTCTTCTAATATGTTTTAATTTTTTTAACTATTTTTGACATGACCGATTCATTTACAAAACTTAAAGAACCTGGAGATATTCTGATAAAGGCTGAATAGCTGACTATAAGTTTAAGATATGAGTATGGTCCAAAAAAAACGACAAAACTTAATAAAAATAATATCTTTAATAGATATACAGGACAACAGTAAAGCTACCGTCATCTTACTGTAAGACTCCAGTGGATGCGGCGAGGAAACCTGAAGATGTACTGGACTATATACCTTGTAAGTGTCATATAGTTTACTAGAATACAGGTGACAGGTAAAGTACAGTACAGTACAGTTGGTATATCTACGTGCGAGATCGTCTGCGTCGGTACCACCCTCCTTTCTATTTACAACGTGAAGCAGTTCGCTGTGTTTCGGTTCGAAGGATTGGAGAGCAAGCGTTATTTCCGGCGCGAGAGATATAATATCTTACAATGTCTTGGCGTCGCAGACATCGAGGATATCGTCGTATCAATTGACCGCGACATCAATTTTCATTACGTTTGTCCATGATTTTGTACGAATCTTTTTTTCAATGATCACTCTTTTGTCAAAGATCAGTATGTCTGCTCCCACAAGACTTCCAAGGCATAGCACATATAAGCTTTTCTCTAGCCGCCATACAAGGACAAAGCTATCATTCAATTCACCAATAAATAGAATGGTCAGTCGTTATAATACTCTTCCTAAATCACTAGACATCGACTTATTTAACGATAGTTTTTCAAATAAATAAGTACTTCTGGAATTCGTCATATTGATATTCATTTTGATTCTGACGCCTACTATTTAATTAAAGTTTGTAACTTTGTCAAATTTGACTATTTAAATTATGACATTGTTTTTATCGTGTGCAAATAAGACGACTACAATTTTTGTTTTGTTAAGCTGTAATTGGATGAAAACAGGGAATGATTTAATGATGAGTCTCTAAGTTGTGTTGCTGTTGATGTGTTGTATTATTTTTTGGTAATCCAAATAATTAAATTAAAATACACACCCACAATAATATTTAACCACTAATTAATAGTTTTCACATGTATCTGGGTTCAGATTCCGGCAAATAGTGTCTTTGCTAATAATTACTAGTATATTTGCTATTCGACCAATAATAGTTAAAAAAAAAAAAGTACTAAAAAGGGGGAAAATGGCAGCCGATTCTTATTTTATTTTTAGTTAGGGGCGGGGGCGGCGAAAAGTGGTAATTTTTTTAAACGTAATAAATTGATGTGCTCTATAGCGTATTATTATATTTTGTTTTAATACTTTTAACTAGAATTTATGTTTTGTTAGATTTTATTTTATGTAAGCTGTTGTTACCTTTAATTGGATAAACACAGGGAATGTTATTAGTCTCTAAGTTGTATTGCATGCATGTGTATTATTCGTTGGTAATCCAAATAAATAAATGAAATGAAATTGTTAATTTTTAGGTGAAGTATGGCCAGAAGTGTTCAAACATACGAACCAGGAGGCCTTACCAGGTGTGGAGCAGTTTCTGTCCAAGCTGTTAAGTGTGGAGGTGTCAGGCTACAGGAGTGGGGTATACCAGCCTGATGCGCGGGTGGAGCCGCAGGATATGCACTACTTACAGAACAACAGCCGAGTCAGAGGGCTCATGACTTGCTTGCAACAACAGGTGAGAAATTTTTGTGGAGGTATGGTATTTAAAAACCTCTTCAAATCGGAGGATATTCGAAAAATTTGATTCCTGACTATCTAAGCGTAAAATAACTGGTCAAAGTAATACCTATATTACTTTGAGCACTTGAATGAGATATTTTTTTTCCTCACAGGCTCGTTCACCAACCTATGACTTCCCAAACGCCGCCCTCCTGTCCATAGCTCGGACTTTATCCTCCCCTCTCCCTCGACCTCTTCCACCCCTCGACCTGTGCTTCCTCCAGGAGTTGTGCCATCGATCTGAGGAGTGGAAGGTGGTCAGTATTACCCTGGCTGCTCGGCAGGCTACCACTTCAGGGTCTGCCAGGAGATTGGTGGAGAATTACTTGGCTGGGATCTCGGTGGGAGAGACAAAGGTAAGTCGTTAATAACGCTTTTAAGTAGCACACCTTTGACGAGAATTAGTAGCGAAATCGCTCCAGATTCGCATTCACGAAGACAGTTTCGCGAAAGTAGTGCCATTTCGCGGAGGAGATGTGCTATAGGCATTACATAATTAATGCGAAAAACTCTATTGAAAGTTTTATTTAGGTTTTAATGCTATTCTGCGCATGTCTAGGAGCTTTTTTCAATAAGGGCATGCCCAAAATTTAGTTAAATGTTGTTGAATTGACAATTTGTTCATTTTGTCTTTAACAAAAAAATATCTTGGAAATGAAAAAGAGATTTGTCAATTTTTAATATCTACGTCAATTGAATTGAGAATTCTAATTCCTTTTTTTATTATTTGTTTACAGGAACAAGAAATCCTTTTTATCTTCGACATCCTACCAATATTATGCAGGGGCCTCCCCCCTAACTGCATAAGACAGCCAATCACACAATCCTTAAGCTACTACTTCAACCAAATAGCTAATGTCAAGCATAAAGACTGCAAGAACAAAGAAAGCTATACCTTTGTCAAGCTGTTGACCAAAGTCAAAGACTGTTTGGACAGCGATAAAATACACGAAGCTAATTACACTCTCCTGTCCCAGATTTTAGAGAGCTTCTTCATCACAATACCTGTGGATCATGTCGTGAGTATTATTCCAGCAAAGGAATTTTTTATCGTATTCTCTCACCCTAGACTGTAAGATGTATGAGTGTCTTAATATTAGAAACATGTTGATATACCAAATTACAGAATCTGTGGTTTCTTGCCAGTATCTTCCCCAATTTAAATTCTCCGAAGCGGTATATATATATTCATAAAAATATATATATATATAAATATATTTTATAATTCTTTTTAAGTACTTTTTTTAAGTTAACGAAATAAAGTGATTCTGATTTTGGTTTTTATACAGTTAAGTGTCATTAAATGAGTAAAAAAAAATAGTCGCATCCATAGGGATGGGACTAAGAGGATCAAGCCCCACTCAAAAGGTGGTCTAAGGTACGATACTCATGGTCTAAGAGATATATGATTGAACGGTGCAATACATCGCTTAGGTCGCAAGTATCGTAATATAGTATATGATGTTCGTGCGTCCCAGTCGTGGTGCGTGTACGCGCGTGCGTGTGCGTCGGCGTCGGGCGCGTGCGTGGAGCGCATGACGTCACCGAGCGGGTGGTGGCGCGAGCCTCCGCAGGGCGTGCGGAAGGCGTTCGCTGTCAGGGCGGAACTGGCCATCGCGGGGGGGCTGGTGTGGCTCAACGAACTCATTGATGCACAGGCTGGGGATATCACGTGAGTTTAAAGCCCACTTTAATTGTAACATTTTGTTTTGGTTTTCTAATTCATGTATAATTATTTATTTATTTATAGCTTAATTTTTAACCAACTTTAAAAGAGGAGGTCACTATGTTCGATTGTTTAAATTTGTTTGTTCGTTCATTATGTTTTTTTTCCGTTCAATTGTATCGTAAAAGTATTTGTCGCGTTCATTTTTAAGGTTCAGTACCCAATGGGTGAAAACGGGTCTGTATTAAGCTGTCCGTCTGTCTGTCTGTCAGCGGGTTGCATCACATAAACTATGAAAAATAGACTCTTGACATTTTACAAAAATGTCTATTTCCGTTGTCACCATAACAACAAATATTAAAAATAAAAGTATTGTCTATATTTTTTTTTCTTATTGTTCTTGTGTTAATTGCTTTGCCAACGACGAGTGAGCATCCATCGCCATTTTTAGGGTTCCGTCTCTAAAAGGTAAAAAAACGGGACCCTATTACTGCCTGTCACCGGGCTGTATCTTATAAAATATAAAATTAGAAATAGCTCTTGAAATTTTCAGAGAATATCTATTTCCGTTGCCGCTATAACAACAAATACTAAAAACATAAAGGAATTAAAAAATTAAACGATGTAAGAAATTCGATTTTTTCGAAAAATTTTGCATGTTTTTGTATGTTTTACGAAATTATCTAAAATGCATAATAATTGATTATATAAGACGGTGCGGAACCCATCATGCGCGAGTCCGACTCACACTTGACCAGTTTTTTTTATTTCGTCACATTTCTTATACCATTCTATGTTATGTTTATTTCTAAGTATATTAAAATCCTCATCGTTCACGTTTCAGTGGTCAAGAATACTCATTGAAGTGTCTTTACTCAGCTCTAAGGAAAACCAATAGCGATGACTCAGCTACCGTGGACTGGTTCCTGCAACTTATGGCTCGAACTCAGGTCGCTTTTAAAGAGTGAGTCGCTTAAATGACGTCTGTCAATGTCATGTATCTTCTTCTTGGTTTCATTCTTCCCTTTTGTCGGGAAAGGCAAAGGGCTTTAGCCCATACAGCACAAGTCTTACGTGTTATATTTTTCTTCTATCTTAATTGTTTCTACATTACCATGCTAGTAATGTTACTGTAGGCTTTATCGAGTTACTTGGGAGGTGACGAAAAGAGCAGTCTAATCGTCGGGTTACACTTTCTCCACGCTTGTACAGGACTGCCGATGTTTACTGGTCAAAACACTAGCATTTTACACATTAAATTCTGCTGATATATTAGAAAAGACAATAAAATAAGAAAATTCTAACTGACATTTCCCGTTCCCGCCAAGTAACCGTAATCTGTCATTTATCATTTCCATAGACAATAATATCACTCTATATTGGCATAGTAGTCGTCTAACACGATTGTTGCCACAAAACAAAAAAAAAAAATATATTTAAAACAAAATAAATAAGTGATATGGAGCTTACTACATAAGTGGCGGTAATGACACACTGGCTCTCCAATCCTTCGAACCGAAACACAGCGAACTGCTTCACGTTGTAAATAGAAAGGAGGGTGGTACCAACGCAGACGATCTGGCACGATCGGTCTACCACTGTGAATAGTTACGTATTTATATTATTTATTTAAAAAATAACGTTACTATTTTTGTGTGTTATTTTAGAACGGATGATGTCAACGCCAAGCTGTACTTGTGCGACGTATTGTTATTATCAGCTTTAGTGCTAAGCGGACACTGGTCCTTCGAGCCGGAAAGCCCGTTCCCGGACAGCGAAGTCCCGGACATACAGGTGCCGGACCGGAGCGTCCGGTTGCAAGCGTTCCCAGCGGCTATAGTTGCGTTGTTTGCAAGAAAATTTTGGGTTGAAAACACAGCTCAGGTAATGGTTCTCTCTTAATTACTTATTGTTAAATTTTGTTGAGATTTTAAATGTTTATTAATAATATATATATATATGATTTCACTGTTATTAAATAATATCTGTCATGTCTATAATATTTATTTACGTTAAAAGTGCTATTTAGAAATATATAAACGTTTTTTTTGTTACCTGTTCATTTCACGGCCTCTGTGGAGCAGAGAGGTTTCAGGTTCAAATCCCGGCGCGGGCGCAACTTTGTGTTTTTTGCAAAACGCATTGTTTCGCTTACCGGTCTTGGATGTAGTATTTTTATCTATGTAGTTTATCCCATATCGTTGCTTAGCGCATGCGACACAAGATTCTTCATTCTTACTGTAGGTGTGAGTCAATGTGTGTGTCGTGATGCGGTTGCGGTTATTTGTTCCCCGAATACCTTATTGACAGTTTTTTTCTTGTCACACATTGAATTTACTTTTTTCAGATATTAGAATGGTTAAGTCACACAAGAGACAGTATACCGGATGACAGCATTTCTGAGTGTTGCCAGAATTCGCTGTTAGCAATGAGGCACGTGCCCCAATTTACTACGCATAGGATATGGATCAGATTGTAAGTGTCTTAATTGCTTTTTTACTGTCATGTTTTTTTCCCCCTAAATATAATGTTGATGGTAGTGCAATAGGGTATTTGACTGCATCCGATAAGTTTCTTTGTAACAAGGATGAATATTTTAATTATTGTATAACAAGAAAAAAAAAAAACACGAAAATTTTTGGATTAGACAAAGAGGGCAATACGACGTTGTGACGTCACATGCCTGTTGTGTCTTATATTTTGTATAGAGAAAAACGTTTTAGAAAGGGACAGAGATACGGATATTATAAAAATCATAATAAAATATTTTTTAGGCGATTTTTTATTTTTCTTTCACAGATTTATTTTAAAAAACGTATATTTTAATGAATATAAGAAATCTTGATGTAGTCAAAGACCCTATTCCGCGTAACTAACAGTGGTATATACCAAAGTACTCCAAAAAAATCTCATTGGGAAATCGCTATCAATGAGTTAAGAATCGTTGATAAATTAAACATTATTTTGTATGTACGCGGTATTGTCTATTAGTTACACTGAATGTCCTATCACCGGCGATAGGGTGTTTTGTAATCTATTAATCTAAGGTATGTAATACAGAACATTTTCAGGAAAGCTTGAAAAGTTAGCATATTTTTTAATCATTTAAGTTTTTTTATGATTAAAAAATGGTTTTAATTTATGTTATATACAAAATTAAGTTTAAATAATATCAACACTGTACTAGACAAATATAAAATGTTTTTTTTTACAGGGAGAGCCATTTTGGTAAAAGAAAAAAGAACGTGGATGAATAAAAATTCAGATTTGAGACTGAATATTGGTGAATTTCAATTTCGACAGATTAAAAAAAGACTATTTACTTGTGTTTATTAGTAATATTAAACATATTAACAAGCTTAAATAAATAATGTTACAATACAGAACCCATATGTATTTTACACCATTACATAGAATCAAACATACATACATAAACTCACGCCGTAATGAATCCCTCGAGAGGGGTTGGCAGAAGTGTTACACACCGCATGCCGCATGTTTATGTTGAGTGTAGAATTTAATGGTCTGTAAAGGTGGAATATCAGATATATTTTTTAATCCCTTTGGTAAGTGGGATAAGTTTTTTTTTATTTGTGTCTTACTTAAGACCACTAACTTTAACCGATTTAAATACAGTTTAACTGGTAGGAAGACGTGGTAGTTCGGTTTTTTAAGTGTTGGTTAACCCGAACCATCGTGTAGGGTTCGAGTCTCGGGTTAGCGTAAGATGTAGATGCCATGTTCCTCATTGTACCAGGATAGTGGCGACATATTCGCAACCTGTCACACTGCGATTCAACACCTCTGCTAACCCCTCTCGAGGCATTACTGCGTGAGTATGTTAAGTGGCTGAATGCTTCATTATTCTATTAGCTTAACTCTAACTATATAACATTCATTTACTTTTGTAAATATGGTAAAGCAATGTCCAATTTATGAAATTTTACAATTAAATCGTTTTATTTACATAATTATATTGTTTATTTACACCATCAACATTAATCCTATTCATTCCATCCATACCTATAACAATCTATGATACAAGACCATCTTGCAAGATGTTATAAATTACATTAATATGTAAAAGCGACATCTATGAGAACAGAAGAGAACTTTATACGATTCATCCATCACTATTTTATTTTTAACTACAAAGTATCACCTAGAGTAAAGGATGGAAATAGCATTGTACATACAACTGTCTTGTTTTTTGACGACCTTGGTGGCGCAGTGGTGTAAACAGCCGACTGCTACGCTATAGGTTCCGGGTTCGAATCCCGGCGGGGTGGGACTTTGTGTTATTTGCAAGACGCATTGTTTCGCTTACCGGTCTTGGATATTGTATTCTTATCTATGTATTATATACCATATCGTTGCTTAGTTCCTGTGACACAAGTTCTTACGATACTTACTGCAGGGCTTAGTAAATGTGTGTGTCGTGATGTGGTTACTATTATTATTATTATTTATTTACATGTCTGGTTTTTTTTTAATATGTATATTTTTTTATTAGTTAATAAGGCTATTGTGCTAGGACCTTGGCTGTTTGAATAAATCAGAAGCTTCTTATTTGTGTACAAGATCACATAAGAAGTCCATCAATCTGAGGCTGCTTGTAATTTAATCTCATCTTGAATCTTCTTCGCACAAACTAATCGTTTTG
The DNA here is from genome assembly GCA_949316135.1 of Choreutis nemorana. Classification (NCBI taxonomy): domain Eukaryota; kingdom Metazoa; phylum Arthropoda; class Insecta; order Lepidoptera; family Choreutidae; genus Choreutis; species Choreutis nemorana. Next base: position 1,245,122 of record OX438614.1, read on the forward strand.
ACGTCAACAAAAACAGTCTAATGCTCTAATGGGTACTATATTTCCCATTCATCTGATTCACACTCATATCAATATTTATAGTAATGTACGAACTGTAATATAGACTACTATGTCATAAGATAACTGCAAACTAGGCACTGTGCGTGAAAAAATGCAAATTTTCAACAGACACAGCTGATATTTAAAATGTATATGTACATTTTTTCAAACATGATCGGATGAACGGGAATGTTTTTCCAATAGACACGTTGACTGATTAACCAATGAGATGGACGGCAAACAACCAAAAAACAAAGTGACTGAAGAATCCTTATATGCACATTATTCCTTTTGAATATGTTTTTGACTAGTATTGGGATGTTTGAATTATTATTATTCATAGATATTGAATATTATTTTGCGCTAAGAATACTGAAGGTTTTAATGTCTTGATCTTTTTATACTCTGCTACACACTTAGTCAACTATACACCTCACCGTCACCTTATTGCGGTTCTGATGCACCATGAATGCACTACACAAATATTATTCACACAATCCAAACACATCACTTATTCACTAGTTCACAATGTTTGCGCGTCGTACCGCGTCCGCCGGGCTCATACGGCCGTTTCATCAGGTGCTGCTCCAGGCCCCGTAGAGGCCGGGGCCCCAGTGGGGGCCGCGACAGGGCCCCCAGTAGTCCGAGGCGGGGGCACCGTGGTATCTGTCGCGGGTGGTGGTACAGTCTCTACTGTCACTCGAACCGGTACCACTATTATTTCGTCCTCGATTTTTGAATCCGCCGGGAGATTCTGTAAATAAAGAAAAATCAGAATTTACTATCAATATTGGTAGATCTACGTGCGAGATCGTATAACCAACCTCCTTTATATTTCTGCCGTGAAGCAGTTCGCTGTGTTTCGGTTCGAAGGATTGGAGAGGCAGTGTAATTGCCGGCACGAGTGGTATAACATATTAATATGGGCAAAGCATTGGCGGTGCTCCCGGCGTTTAAGACATCAAGGGCATCCTCGTGTCAATAAGCGTTTGACCATGATGCAGCATAAAAACCAGTTTTCGAAATTATTTCCCTTTGCTTGGTTTGCGGTAGGAATTTAAATTTTCACAAAGGAAGAAGCGTATTAGAACAATCATATTCGAATTTTGATTTCGTATGTAATCATCAATTGTAGCATCCATGGTTTTAACAAAAATAAAGCATGTCATTGTCCACATATTACAAGGCACTGTTAGAGGAAATTTCTTTGGTATAACATCAATTTCTACCTCAAGTGCAGTGTAGTTGTGACATATGTTGGGCAGCTTGGAGTTTTTGACCCTCAGACGAGCCTCTCCCGTCCTGGTCCCTCGTTCTACACTCCGCTCCCATCTCCCAACGCCCCCTACGTTCTTGATCAGACGAGCACTGGAAATTTTAGTTTGTATAAATTAATTGGTAGATAACATGCTGATTTTATTGTAAAATTAAATTAAACAAATACTTTGTAAACCAACTTTCTAATGTAAAAAAGTAAACAGATTTTTGTCTTTGCCGAAAAGTGGGATAGACAGCGCGGATTATTTATTGTCGGCTAAAAAGCTGGACAGTCGCACGAAAGCGACGATTAGTCTAGCAATGCTTATGTATAAATGTAGCAATATATAATATACTTACAAGTACCTTTTAAACTAAAGAAATAGAATAAACCTAAGGGACAAACCAGAAACGTTACTCACTCTTACCAGTAGTTATTTACTTTAATATTTATATACAGAACTACTTTTCTTTTCAAATGACCAATTACGGAGGTTTCTCGCCGGATTCTTCCTCGTAGACAGGCATTCTGAACCGGTGGTAGTTTAAAAAGAATTTTGACGATTTAAAGTACTTATTTTAAGTCCATTTGAATAAAAAATATATTTGATTTTGATGTTTCCTGCATGATCATATTTCGTGCTAATAAATTACTCTTATTCTTCATTCTCATTCTAATACTTACGCATCCAAGAGCTTCATTAGAAGTCTGTTGTACGTTTGGAACTCTTCCTCCCCAAACTCGGCAGGGTGATACCTGAGAAAAGCAAGTAAGTGGTACTTTTTATATTAAAAGTACTGTTTTTCCATGAAAAAATTGTTGCACATTAAATTCAGTCAGTAACTATAAAACTTAAAACTAATTACACTCAAGTAAATGTTGATTAATTAAGTCTTAAATTTATCATAGTGTAGAAATTTAATGTAGTAAGTAAAGTCTGCATGGGAAAATATTAATTAATTTTACACGTGAACTAGGGTACCCTGTGTTACAGGCTTTAATGGAGGTCTTGTGAACTAGAACAATTTTAACGTTTTCAAAGTCAAAATGTTTTTTATTTGAATTGACTCGTAATAAAAAAATTGTTTTCACTCCATCTGTTCAGAATGCTATTTCTGCAGGGAAAATCCAGCTAGAAACCTTCATAGTTCAATCAAATTAAGTATAGTTGTTTTTCTCAATATTCAAAATACAATGATATGATTTTCTATTGCAACTTACAATTTTTACATTGCTAAGTTAACTTAGTAATTTCATGTTTTGACGACCGCGGTGGCGCAGTGGTGTAAACCGCCGACTGCGACACTAGAGGTTCCGGGTTCGAATCCCGGCGGGGGCGGGACTTTGTGTTATTTGCAAGACGCATTGTTTCGCTTACCGGTCTTGGATGTTGTATTCTTATTTATTTATATATTTTGTAAAATGGTTTAATCTAAACCAATATTATTTTACTTTGTGACCTGTTTTTATTTTAGTATGTGTGTGTAACCTTTATAAATGTTGTGTTCGTCTGTTATAGGCATGTACATCAGTTTCTATTTATAATATGTGATTTTTATATGTTTGTGTAGTGTACTTGCTGTAGACGTCCCTAAATAAATAAAATAAAATAAAAATAAATAAATAAAATAAATATCGTTGCTTAGCACCTGCGATACAAGTTCTTACGATACTTAGTGCAGGGCTGAGTGAATGTGTGTGTCGTGATGTGGTTATTATGTATTATTATTATTCATAGAATTATTTATTTTGTTTTTGTTCTAATGATAGTTTTTTGAATTGATTGTTCGCTCCCATACAAGAAATGTGTTTTGTTAATTAACAGTTTTTGCTTTTTCTAGTTTCGTTTACGCAATTATATAAAAGTACCTAATGTTTAATCTCATAATACGATTCGGAACCCAGCATGTTCGAGTCCGACTCACGCTTGACCGGTTAATTATTCAAAATAATTTTGTATTAATTGATCAATAAGGTATATCTGACGAGTTCTACAATGCCTTAAAGAAAATAAAGTCATTTTACCTAGCATATTCGTAGATATCGCAGAACTGGTGCACCATCTTCTGACCTTTCCCGTCGAGCGGCGCGGCGAGCGAGGATAGCAGGAAGGCTCGCAGTGACTCGCGCGGGTGACGACGCAGCCCAGGGTCCTGGTGGGCTATCTCGTCTTCTAACGGACAGACGGAAAATATTGAACCAAAAATAAAATTGTAATAATATGTAATAAGCTTTAGGAAAAAACCTCTCTGACTTTGCAGTACTTAAATAACCTAATTTTCAAATTGTGAATCAAAGTATTTTGGTATCCAGATGGTCTTAAAAAATCTTTAAAATAAAAAAATATTTTTATTTCACTTCTACATTCAGAATGTTATTCTAAAGGGTAAAATACTTGCCTTGTATTAAATCATTAAATTAAAAAAGAGCTTTTATTGCTTTAATAAGATAAATTTTTTATCATCTGCAGAGGTAAGAGCCAAAATTGACATAATTTAAAATAAATTTACATAAAACAAAATAATTAACACACAAGGCCCAACAAACAACCAACAAGAACTAACAAACAAGGCTGTATGAATTTGACACCTGTGCTCACAAAGCTAACAACAAAAAAAAATTGAACCTGTCAAAATAGCATCAATTTGAATGACAAAATTACAATTTTCAATTTTTTTTTTGAATATACTAAAAATTTGCTTTGGTTGAGACTTTGCATAATGACATATACATTCTTCTCAATAAAAAATTGTGGATTCCAAGTCATAAAGTACAGTTTTACCCTCTACTTTCCTGATAAGAAAATAAACTTCCCGTCATTATTTTTATTATTTTGGCCTGCAACTAGAAGCTTGTTATACTAACCTAAAGTTTTGATAGCATCAATAGCTCTAAACCGGTAATGATATGGCTGCTGGGGCTCCAGTATGTAGTGAGACGGTTCCACACTCAGCAGACGTGGTTCAGTTGTGATGCGGGGTACTGCTTCTATTCTGCGTTCTATCTCCTTTTTTAAACTCTGTGATCAAAATTATGGCTTTTTAATAAAAGAAATTTAACAAACAAAAGTTTTAAGGCTTTAGAAAATAAATCTAGGATAGGAATAGATCCAAGAATATGAAATCATGACATGATGTTTTAATTAAATCAAATCTTCTTTCATCCCATTTAAGTGCTATTTAATTATCATCCACTAAAAAATATATTTAATCTCGGTCTTCTCAGAATTCAATTATTTCCTCTAGCTTAAGCTAGCCAAGACATTCCCGATTAATTTCAATTTTATCAACATAATGTTAATCATAAAATACACTGAGAAGTATTTATAAAGAAGTCTTACATGATCCTCAAATCAAGTTCCAACGATTTTTTTTTTGTATAATAAGTACTTAAGAAGGTTTAATGATGAATGAGAAAGATATTAAACTCACTTTTTTTGCATCAGTACCGATTGGGACGTGCGGACCGCGTCGAGAACGTAACGCAAACCTGGTGATCTGTCTCTTAGCGAAAATGAACAGAATAACAAATGTCAGCACCCCACCGCTTATTATGAATATAATATTCGACAAGCTTAATTCCTGCATTGTCTTCTAGCACAGAAAAACAATGATAATTTCGTAAACAAAACTTCTCGATTCTCCCAAGAAATACTGTCAAAGTCATAACAAATCTGACAAATGATAGTACGAAGGTGCGTTCAATAACAACATCCACAATTGATAGATTCCTGAACATTATTTTATAAAATGTAAATGTACCGAAATGAAATATTTGAAAATATTTTGGACATTAATGATACTGATTATTTAAAAAGTTGTTATATATGCAGACCCAAATGTATATAACCAAGAATGTATTATCAGCAACACTATCACTCTCAATAGGTAGGTACTAAATATTATTTCTAGAACCTCTGATTAGTTATTCAACGTAGGTATATGAGACCCCTTCACTTGCACAAGCCGAACATAAATTCCTTCACCATGATTCTTTCTATTCAGTGTTGGGCGCGGCTTGAATTGTCTTTGGCGGGAAACGCGATCTGCATATTGATTACCTTCATGGCGTCGCAGGATGACCAATACATGATAATGCTCATCAATAAGGACTCCGAATAGAAACAGTTTCATTACCATTTATTTTTTAATGCAACACTAACGTTTATGCACGTAAAACGGTATGAACGCAGACTCTTCTTTAAAAGGAAGAGTATTACTTACTCATGTACCCACTTGTGGCTTAATAGTCAGTTTTACGTCTTTTATACGTTTTCTTTAATACTAATATTCAATCCGATAATAAAAAAACCTTTAGTATTTTGTGGCCCTTCAACCTGCACCAACTATTGTGTGCAATTTGATGAAGTTTGATCCTTTTCACGTGTTAAATATTTAAAAGATTCAATGAATATAATTTTTCTCTAATCTAGATATTTGTGGCGTGAAAACCAAATATCAGCTGCATTTACCGTGACATATTATTTAGCATCTCGTCGCCATGTTGTGCGGCCATTTTTACATATTCCTGCTAATATGACTAACCTTGAACGCAGTGTGACGAAAGATAAAACTTTAAATAAATGAACCCGAAATGACTTACCTAACTTTATACTTCTAGATAAATTGTTTATTACAAGAATACATAATCTCTCGCCCTCGTTCAAGTCATTCAATACGTAGTTAGAAGAAGTAAGAGGAAGAAAGCAGTTGAAATAATAGTCGTAAGATATTTAAATGATAATATTATCGATGAACAGCCCAATTTATAGATGTAAATCCTAATACAACCAAAATTTCAAGAGGCAAATCGAAATGATAAGGGTCCTTAAGTCGTTATTTCCAATTCCAGTCTGATCTAAAAGCGAGGATTATACGGGATAAAGGGGTTTTGACTGCTTTGTTGCATCAAAAAATGATTTTGTAGGTTATTAAGAGATGATTAAGTAATAGTAGAAATAAAGAATGTAAAAAAGAGATAAATTTATTTGGAATACCCTAAGCCGGGCCTGGTGAGGAACGAAAAATACGTCTAAACAATGTAAAAAATCTATTATTCATAGTAGTTGATGAATTTTCGTGCTCTCCAGTGACTGATAACCATGTTTTAGCTTTAGGTTATATCTTTCGGCGTCTCCTGAATTTGGCGCCCAGGGCTAGATCCGCACCTTGCCCTCTCTTAGATCATATGATCATCCTTCTCTAAGCGGCATTAAATAAAGACAGGAAAACTGATGTTCCAAGTTTTAGTTCTACTTGCAATAGTTTCACACCTTACCTACAGTTTAAATAACAAAGTTTTGAAATGAATAACGTAATAAAATGTTAATTCAGATAGCGTACGGCTCGCGCGTGTTGAGGTACGCGAAGATATGCGAAATAATCGTCACTCAAAGTTTTGTAACTAAGTACCTACCTGTTTAGTACACCTACATTGACAAATATCGTTTTTTTGTATGTACCCATAGTACCATAATTTATTGTCGACTGAAAAGTGTTTCTCTGGTTCCGAAGAATACGGAAATCTTAATAAATTACTTTAGTTAATACAAATTTTTGTAGGATTGATTTTATGAATATAGATCTTACTTAATTACTTGTTACAACTCAGTCATTAGATTTGTAAACCTAAAATAATTATAAAATTAACAAACCAATTTTCAATTAACTTTTAGGGTTCCGTACCAAATAGGCGCCAACAGCAAACCCTATATTAGTGTTTAATCGCTTAAAAACTATTCTTGAAAACTGCATGGTTCAAGAAAGTTGTGAACTGTATAATACATTTGGTTCAGTTTCTATTGTTAATAACGATACAATATACATTCTTTTTGGTCCCGAAATTTTATAATAATAATAATAACCACATCACGACACACACATTGACTCAGCCCCGCAGTATCAATATAAGTATCGTAAGAACTTGTGTCACAGAAACTAAGCAACGATATGGTATAAACTACTTAAATAAGAATACGACATCCAAGACCGGTAAGCGAAACAATGCGTCTTGCAAATAACACAAAGTGCCGCTCCCGCCGGGGTTCAAACCTGGAACCTCAAGCGTAGCAGTCGGCTGTTTACACCACTGTGCCACCGAGGTCGTCAAAACCTACATATATAGAACCTATAGTAAGGTACTCTATAGGTACATAATTTAAAACGATCTCATCTTTACGATATAGCTCTTGTGGTATATGGACTTCATAGTTTCTTTCAATCATAAACTGCGTCTATCTATATCTATGTATAAGCATTTATGAGTCATTAAGCGTTTCATCACTAATTCATCTCGTAGGATGCTGCGGGCAAGATGCTCAGCTAGACGTTTCATTACAAGGGCACCTACGCTTTATTGTTTTATATTCATTAATCTATTCAACGCATTTAACTACGAGCATATACGCTATAGACCTGCCTCAACTTCACTTGAGTAATTTCAATACGGACTTTCATCCCCAATGGATACGCTTAGAGGTTGATTTTGAAAACCCTTTCATGGCTGACGTCTTCTACTTATAATTTATCTATATAGCTTTTAGTTTTCTTGTCATAGTAGTTATGACCGGGCGTCGATAGGTCAGTCAGGACAAACGATTTTATGAGTATAGACATAAAGATATATAGTATAAATAAAGTGTAGTATTTAGAAAGGTAGGTTAATAAGATTTTTATAGAATCTGAATAGCCTTACTGAAGATATAAACAAGTACTTTTGGAACGGACTACTTCATGTCGGTTACATTATATAGCCAAATTGGATTACTTTACCTAGTGATTTAAATGGTACTAGCTACTTAGAACTATAGTGAATCGAGTGAACTAAACTGCCGCTCTAAGCGCCCAATAGTGTAGCCGTAATAAGTTATAATTACACTATTATTTTTAGTTAAAAGACCTAAAACAGTTACCAGTCAGCGTTTGAATTAGGCCTTGAATGGTGCCGAACGATGTAATGTCAACCCAGCTAGGGTTGGTGCTGTAGGTACTAGGTACTCCACAGTTTTGAGGGAATGACGATCAAATCAGGAAAAGAGCTAAATTCGGTAGCTACTTTATAGTTTTGATGGTTGGTATACCTAATACCTACAAGTGTCCATAGGCATCGGTACCCTATGAGGTCGCGAATTCTTGTTTGCACCCATAGATACCTCATAAAACGAACTCTTAAATAGTGCTTCTCGATATTCCCCAAGCGTAAACTCACTAGTCCTATAAATAAGTAAGCAACTGATATGCCAGTCACGTCCTCCCTTAATTTAACAGTGCCATAGAAAATTAATAGTGGAAACCACCAGGCGGAAACATCGCAGGACATCCTCTCCGAATAAGGCGTCATGAAGTGCTATGTCTTCGAATCATCCAGACATTATTACTCCATACCTGGCATTTCAATATGGCGGCGATATCTTTGTAAAACATGCGCGTACGCAGTTTCCTGCGTCGAAAAGAGCGCTACCTATCTATTGTTTTGTGGAGGGGATGTTCGTGGTCGGAATACAACCTACTTGTTGTATAGGCAGAGTCGTATTGTAAGAAATATCGGGTAGAATAAGCGGGATGACATCCCTAGTTGTGAAGGGTCAATGAAAACAAAAGTAAGTGTTATTTGTTTAGGACTTTACACAGATTGAACGAAATAGTATTATCCTTTGATTTAAAACGTTTGGTTATACTAAATCCGGTCATACAAAATAGATGTTATATTTTTTTAATTTTGGGATCAATTTTGTCGGATGGTTACCCTGATTTGTCGGATAGGTGCCTCGTCATTTTGATGCACCTGATTACGCCCCAGTCCATAGATCGTGTTAGTTGTTCGTCTACAACTGAATAAATATTAAGTTTCTGATATCATTCAGGAAGCTTTCTTACGATTTGTTTTAGAATCCTTGGGAAGACTTTTGAACTGTTAAAGTGAATGAATAATTGAGAAAAATGGCGATGGAACTTTAGGACGTACAGGGAAAACAAGTTAATATTGTACTTGCTGTAAAGATGGCTTGGAATTTCCCTGTTTTTGCATTTATTCCCTTTATCAGTCAATAGTAGGTTACCCGTAATTTTAGGGTTCCGTACCCTGAGAGTTCCAACGGGACTCTATAATTAAGCCTTCTTTTGTCCATCTCGGTGCCCCACTACTAACTACTTACAAAAGAGTATCTAATGAACTAGCTAGCTATTTACAAATTTTAAAGAATATGTGTTATTGCTGCCGCTATAAGAAACTTAAAAAATAATGGAAGAAGAAACGCGACTATTTTTATTATTTCACGAACATGTTGTAAATTGTTTAATGTACGATGATATGGAACCCTAAATGTGTGAATCCTTCTTATGCTTAACCGGCTATTAAAAAGTACTATTGATTTTCCCATAACTGTGCCCAAAGTACAGTACAGTCCAATTAAGGAGGATACAAAACGATAGCTTACACAATAAAAATAACTTTATTCCGTTAGCATTTTAAAAAAGTTCACACCGAGACGTGACGCGTCGTGACGATGCTTGGAGTGGCCAGTGGTGTTGCGCTGTGCAGCGATACAGCGCGCGGCGCAGCGTTTCTTGTCTATGTATAGTGCGGGGAGAGTCGGAATGACGTATTGTTTGCTAGCTTATGATGGTAACGGCGTCAGGCTGAGCCTCGCGACGTCGCCGCTCTTGCTCTCAGCGCCTACCGGCGAAGCACCGTGGCGTGCAGTGCTGAAAGGCAATGTCAAATTCTTGCAATGAAACTTGTATCTTTTTGTTTATGAAATAAAGGTATTTTTTGTATTGCTATCTTAAAAGGGAAGCGCTGCGTTGCGTTGCGTCTCGTATTAATGTGAGCTGACTCTTATAATCGTGTCAAACGAATTTATTTTTTTCTTAAAAATGACTCGACCACAGTTTCGGTAAATTTAAGCCAGAATCTGAAACAAATAGATTGTGAAGTGCTTTCTACAAATATGTTGAGTGAATATAGATGTTGGTGCTGTATAGATGTTGATAGGTAATACGGAAGTCTGTAGCCATCCACATGAACCTACCTATTCTGGCAATAACTTCTTTGGTAGACTGTGCTTAGCTCATAAACGACATAAAGTTTATTTCCACTGTTGATAGACAGGTTCAAGTACGGCTTTTGGCAATCTGCAGTCTGTAGTTTCAATACAAAATTGACCACTGACAGAGTGCCAAAAAGTCTGTGGAGGTTTTCAAAGCATCTTCTAAAGTTCAAAAGTTCGACCTTACTTTAAGAACATTTATTTTATTTTAAGAACAACACTGCGAATATCCTAAGAGTATAGATACTCGAATCTCTGAAGACATAACTCGCATATAACTAACTCTTTGATAAACTAAAGTCAATTTTAAATGACGTTTGATGAAACGACATAGGTGAAACGTAATTGGGTTAAATAAATGTTTCGGTCTGACGTAGTGCACCCCTTTCTTCGTACTGCTTTTTTCACGTTCTAAAGGTGTCCCTCAGGGCAGCATACTTGAACAACTGATACTGACTGATTCTTACTTTACTTTCATCAGCTATTTCCCCAGAGAACAACAAATCAAATGACGTGCCTAATAATATTTGCAGATTTCGTAGGAAAATTTCACTTATTTACCTACGATATCTTCAGATACCTAAATGGTCTAAGTGGGTTCCTGCTTAGTCAAAATGGTAAGCAAAATTTCTAATTAAAATACCTACCTACTAGTTTAGATTTTATCTGAACACACGCGCAGTGAACTTCTTAAACAGATAACACTACTGTTTACGTTTAACCTGACTCTGCCTTATCTTGTGATCTGAGTCATACAAGAATTCTTTTCGGGAGCCATTTAAAATAAAGGTTGGTAATCTCCGTTAACAATGAGTAGGCGGTTCTTGCCGTCTGTCCGTACAGTTTGCTCAAGAGTTACGCACGGTCCTTGAGAATCAGAACCTACTCTGTATTTAATTGTTATCTAAGTATTTTGAATAATTTTGAGATTCAACCAGATACGAGAAAGTTTATTTAAAAAGGGATGCCTTCGTTCAACGATCATAAATTAGGTACGTGTTGTGACTTTTGTGTTAAGAAGTAGTGGATTCGAAGGTAGTTTTTAGTAGTTATACTTTTGAGGGTGGATATTCAAAGTGTGGTCGTTAAAATAGTGACAAAAAGGTACTATGAAGTGTCTAATTAGTATTCATCGAGCGCGTGTAGTTGTCGCCGCGGTGGGGACGGGTTATTAGCCAGCGCCGCCTCCGCGCCCAGCCATATTGTTCCGAGGCCTCCGTCGAGCGCCGTCCGCTCGTCCAACTTACCAACCTGTATCCATTCCGCCGATATTTGTATTGTTTCAACTGCCTACGCTCCAACAGGATACCAAAGCCGGTGGCTGGGAAGGCAAGATGTCGGCATAGCTGATTGACGTTGATATACGGCTGTGTCACATCGAGCCAGCTCAATCCACCGGCGTTCTTCAATTCACCGATGAAGATCTCATCGGATTTGAAGATTCGCGGACGCTCCCGTAACGAAGGAGAAATTCGGATCGCTCCCGTAAAGAAGTGCTTCCCCGCCGGGAGAGGGCGCGCATGACAGCTGTCACTTTGCGCTTTCCTCGGCCGGCCGTGGGATGCACGGATTATTTATTTTTATCACACACGAAGATGATCCCTTAGAGTGCGACCGGCTGTGAACGTGCGTGACGATAACGATACGAAAACACGACGATACAATGGCGAACGATGAGGTTTTGGGGCCGAGGAAGACGATGTTTGTTTTAGTGATAGTTGTGGGGTGTTTCGCGGTGCTATGGCCGAGGATATTGTCTCCACTGCTGCTGGGCAGTTCCAAGCAGCAGCTCGAGCCGAACCAGTTCGACCGGGAGGCAGGTAATGTCGGTATTTTTAACTCATACTCAATGTCATTACCGCTGGACGCGACACGATCGAGCGAATCCTTGCTCGTTTCACTATTTAAATCTAATTATACGCCGCTTACGGCTTTCAAATTGTCTCTATTGAAAATATGATGTCACCTTTTACATTGACTCGTTTGTATTTTAACTTTTGTTACTTCAGAATCAATGTTTCTTACTATAATTTATCTTGAGTCTTTAATTTGTAGCTCATGTTTTTGCAACATAGGATGATGTATTTCTATGCAAATACAGTCTGACTCTGTTGGCTTTAACATATGTAATTATTGACATAAATGTCATAGGAATGTGGTATTCAGTAGGTACATGTGATTAGGTAATTTGAAGATTGCTGTTTGAATTACATATGAATGTGTGGATAATCCTTTGAACTGACCAAACAAGTGATATTTCACAGCCATGAGTGTGTTTGCCTCACAAATAATAGCCAATTAAAATCAAAGATATGGCCAAAAAGTTCATTCATAAAAGCTTTTAATTATATTTGTTTTTGAAAAAAAGTACCTTATGTTATGACAGCATTGAATTCAATAGTAGTATTTATTATTTCTTATAAAAACATTCTTAGTTCAAATTTTAAATTACATACATGTGTTCTATTTATTTAAAAGTAAGCATTTATCATTCCCATGAATAGCAGGCATAATATTTGCAGATAAATATTTATTTAAATAATAATTGAGATAATTAAAATCACCAATTAAAAGAATTGTATTTGTAACAAAGTTATGAATATATTGCTTACTTTTTTATTACTTTTACAGAATTATTTATCTTACAATTTTTTTATAAAAAGTGGAAATTGAATGTTAATTAAACCTTTTAAATAAATATTAAATCTTCAAATATTAAATTCAATCTATAACACTTTAGATATTGATACACACTAAAATTCACAAAATTTTGCAGAAGTTGCAAAAAATTGCCTGACGTTTCCTTATTTATGGGGCCTATAAATACTTCATTATTTTTATTGATCATATGTCTGTCACTGTTTGGTGAAACTGCAAATTTATGTTGAGCAAAGACCTGTGTTAGAAATTTTGGTATTGAAATCCTATTACAGGTATTGGCCTAACAAATCTTGCATCTGCAAAGTTTAGTTTGAGATTATTTAGCTCATATGCCTGTAATTAGCGGGACACTGGTCAAATAAAATAAAATAAAATTAATTTGTTGTTGTTTGTTGCTTTACAAAACATGTTAGTCATTATAAGTTTTTAAGGTTTTATATACTTTAAATTAGCAAATGTTATTTTGTTGGATGCAAATGTAATATTGCCTGTCATAGTTTCTGCCTAATATTGGTAGAAACCGTAAAACTACAAAAAAAGGTAGTTATTATTAATGAGAATTTTTAAGTTTGTTTTTTTGTCAGTGCTGAAAAATTGATTAATTTTGTAGTACTGCTGTATCTTCTATTATTAGTTATGAGCAATTGCAATATTATATGTAGTAGCTGTATATTCTAGAATTATCTTATAGAATGAAACACTAACAGCGGGTTTCTGAACTGAAAACTAAGTTTTATCTCAATTATTTTTACAATCAATTTTTTCTTGCTTGAACAACAGTTTAGTGACATTTTTAATTGAAATTCTTAAATCTGTTTTCTTTCTGTTTTGGATAGGAATCATAAAATAATACTAGTGAGTCTAGAGTAATATGAAATTGTATACTTTTACCAACAAAACTTTTTTCTTTCTGGTTTGTATTCAGTAAAAAAAAAAACTTTTGTTTATTTATAAAAAAAAAAACAAAGATTTTATGTCTGTTTAATGATTGGCCAGTTACTGTTAACACTTAAATCAAATGAATGCAACACCATAGCTATATTTTTTGAGATCATGGGTTCAAATCCTGGCTCAGGCATACAGTTTTACTAATTACTATGTCTAGTTAGGGCTCAAAGTTTAAATGCTTAGACTTATGGGGAGATATTACACTGTCAATACCAAATTGATATTTACATAAATTTGTAACTGTTCTACAAATAAATATCATGATATGATATTATCATGATACCATAAATATTTATCTGATATGATTGACCAGCCATTGAATTCCCTAGTCTTCATTTTTGTTCCTTTTAAACTATCCTATGATATAACTTTGATCTTGAACTATATATGTCTTGTATGGGTACAAGATTCTATCATAGTGCAGGGCTAAGACAACAAGCTTGTTAGTTTGGTATAAAAGTTTGTAGGGACTGGTACAGTACTGAATTCTTCAAAGATTGCTAAGTACACACATGCATTAAAAAGTTTCTAAATGAAACTCTATCATTATGTTCACACGGTCGTAAATCAAGCTACACACTACTCATGCAAAATCTTTATGCCGTACGACGCAACGTAAGAGAACTTTACAAGGTTCAAACAGGGTAGCCTGATGTGTTGTCTTTATTGTATCAGTGAATGCAGTAATGTGATTATTATTAACTATTAAATAGGCTGTTGCGAAGTCCTGTTCGAATCCCAAATGGCCGCGTTGGAGGTTGTGAACGAGGTCTGCAGATCAGCAGTCGGTAGAGACGGGAAGATGTCTCCCATAGCTGCAGCAGAATGCAGAAAATCAGTCAATGAGACCTGCGGCTTAGATATAGCCGCCTTCTTGAAACGCAGTGAGAACGTTGGGAAGACCACGAGAACTATCCTCGAGACCATGAAGGCTTCAAACAGTTCGTGCCTCAAGGAGCACTTTGGCATCCAAGTATACAACCTTGGGGGACGCCAAGCCGTTGCCAACGCCTGGACCTTCCAAGACAGTTAGTTGATTTTAAAGCATGGGTTGTGGGTAACTCAGAATAACCAATCAAGGAGTGTGATTTTAAATGAGTTTTTGAATTAAAATGAACTAACAAATGTTTTTTTTTATATAACATATTGTGTCATTATTTACTGGTGTAAACATTTAAGGTAATAAAATAGCTTTGGCCTGCGATTTCGAAGTAGATTAATATCTGCTTTAAATTGTTTAGTTTGACTACTGAATGACAGACTGACATACAGATGGATGAAATGCTGAAAACAATTGATAAGGTTTGGTTACAATTCTACATTATAAATGATATTCATTTGAAAATATAGATCTTAAATCACAAGTGGGCAGGTATAGACTGGTTTCTATTTATAGGTCACCAATAAAATATAGCAAAGTAAATAAATATACGGAAAGCTTTACATAATGCATGAAAATTCAACCTTTAAACAGAATTTTGCGTTTTCCCGTTAACCAATTGATGCAACGATCCGGAATTCATAATAATTTTAACCATGTGCCTTTCAGGGTAGGGTTTAAATTTGCTTGACAATCAAAGGTACATAAATTGAACTCTGAGGTACATGTAAATTACATTCAAACAAACTTTCACGTACTTAGCAAGTGGTAGGCGTACTCACCAACTTGAATAAACCCAACAAGCCCAAACAAATGTGTGCATGTGAAATGCTTTGTTCTCACGGCACAACTGCATGAGCTGTATAGTCCGCTCCGTTTATATATGGTGGAGATTAAACCCTGGAATATGTAGCTTAAAAACGACTGTCATCTGTCTTAACCAGGAAATTCTCTTGGATTCCTTCCAGCCAGAGATATGAAGGGGTTTGTTGGAGATGATATGCCTACCAACCAAAAACCTTTACGCTGAATGACAAATATCAAGGGAATGAGTGTTGTTTCCGTGGCCCATTCTATTGTCACCAGCCCCAGCTTCTAACAAGTGTAGTAGACTACCTCTTTTGGTTGGTGGTTAAAAAAAATCTCTTACAACAACCTTGTTGAGACAGTTGCGAATTTGATAAAAATTCAGCCGAATAGGTCAAGCCGTTCTCAATTTGCTCTTTGATGCATGTCGGAATTGATTTTCGTCACCTGTCCAGACCAAAACTTAACCCAGCTAGATTACATTTTTTTTGACTTTGGACCAATTCTGTCTCCGCTTTTCTATTGTCAAAGTCTAGAAATTGTTTCTATCTACTTACTTCCTATCACTTCTGATTTAATTACTTGCGGGTACCAAGACAGCTGGTAGTATGCATGGCCGCCGCCAAGAATTTTTTCAGGGTGAAGAATATGTAATTTTTCGCAAGCAAGTTGCAAATGCATCCCCTTGTTTCCCCCTCCTGGCGCCTATGGTAGTATGTTCGAAGCCTGTGCTGTATTGGACAGCTTTTAAAGGAACGCCACGGCTGATCCTCGTTAACTGCATTTGCAGGGGTGGGTCAGAGTGGAAAAACATGCACATTTACAAAATTTTGTCGTTGTTTCAGCGTGCTTTTATGCTACGAATATAATGACAAGTGGTTTTATGTGTATTTTTAAGATATAAAACTTCTTAAGTGCCAAGGTAAACTAAAATCCACTGTAAGCACTTGTTCTATAAAAATATTAACGGTTAATGATTTATAATATATTAAAGTAAATTCCGGGGTTCTGAGTTTAGTTCAATAATCTTAGGAATAAAAAAACTGACCTGGTTTAACTTTTTTTTTTAATTAGAAAAATCACATGGAAGAAGGTCCATCTTTTCTAGTGATAACGGCAATCAGAGACACACGGACAGTAACTGAAAATTCAAACAGAAAAGAGTGTCAAAACTTATTCGTGAAGTGCAACAAGGCTTCGATCTTTCGGTTATCAATTTATATTGGAATCCAGAACCAAAATTTGTCGAAATCAGCAATAAAGAACCTACTCATGTATGTTAATGCACCAAAAATACGAACGCGTGGGAGGGATGTAAAAAAATAGGCCCAAAGGTTGGTGACCGTTGCCAAAAACGACCTCTGTTTATGAGTCACTTAGAACCATAAGAGTTACATGCAGAAATCACCTCAAACTTGAAACAAAGAGGTTTCATGTCAAGTTGAAATTAAGGCAGATTTACGAGTATGCTCGGAGGAACGATCTTCTTTGCCGTTGCTCATTTTTAATCTTGTGTATGGTGAGCGCAACATAAAACAATTAGGTATTATGTACCAGGATTATTGCAAAAACTGAATTCTTATTTTTTTTAAGAGGATGTGGTAGCTCAATTTAACCGACCAACTAAACCCGATAGGTCGAGGTTTCGAGTCTCGGGTTGCCGTACATTGTAGTTGCCATGTTCTTGCTGTGCCCAGATAGTGGCGACAGATTTGCTACCTGTCACACTGGGACTCAACATTAAGATTCGAAATGCGTTGTGTAAAACCTCTGCCAAGTTTTTGTCTTGTGTTTTCTGTGAGTTTTTGTCGTGTATGATGTTAATTTCTAGGCTTAAGAAAACATGAATAATACGCCATTCTTCCTGTTCAATTTTAAGCTTTTAAGTTTTGAGTTAGGGTTTCGACCGTGTTTTTGCGATATACCTAAAATTTCCTTTTAACCTAAAATCCTGCGACATATACAAAAACAAATAAATTTCACATTTACCTATTCACGCAGAGAACTCAGACGCGTGTGAGCAGGATTGTTATTATGAAATGACAGTGATAGATCATGTCCTGAGTATCTTTTCTTCAACTTTTATTTATTCTTTTGAAGTATTAGAGGAATTTTGCCGTCAAACCCAAAATTAGCTAAAAATTTGATCATTGTTCAACTAGTTGGACCATTTATGATTGACCTTTGCATTAGAAGTAATACGTTTTTTGAAAAATTTACAGAGAAGTATGTGTCTTTGGTCAAAATTGTTAAAAAGATCTTTGTTTAATTAGCATCGTACAATTGGATTGCCAGATTATTCTATGAATTGAGGTTGGAATAGTTAGTTAGTGTTTTGTTTATTAGCATCGTATACGATGGATTAGTTTAAAACTATTAAGTATGATCTAATAATTGACCGTCTCGGTGGGCGCGGTTAGCAACGTTGTGACGTTATGGGTTTGTAACAAGTCGTGACAACACTTGCTTAGTTATCAGGTCACCATTATTGTACAGCAGAATTTAGCTGGAGCCATCTCATCTGATGATGTCTGAAGGTGGAGCACGCTTGCCTAAGAAACGGCTTCTATAACGGAACGGTGTATGCTGGCTGCTACGCCAGAGGTTCCGGGTTCGAATCTTGGCGGGGTCGGAACTTTGTGTTATTTGTAAGACGCATTGTTTCACTTATTGGTCTTGGATGTAGTGTTCTTATCTATGTTGTTTTACCATACCGTTGCTTAGTGCCTACGATACAAGATTATATCTTAGTGTAAAGCTGAGTCAATGCATGTGTCGTGATTGGGTTGTTATTATAATTATTAACTCTCAATTTGAACAATTTCACATAAGCTTAGCTCAGCTTAGCGAATTAGAATTAGTCTTCTGGATATGTTAAGTCCTTTCATTAATTTTAATTATTGTTGAAATCTCTGTTGCTTTGACGATTCAAATTTTATTAAGAAACGGTTCTTCTTTGCCATGACTGTTAGATCTACGGTACACTGGCATAATCTTATTAATTTCAACCATCCAAAGGATATTAAGAAAAATAGAATGAATAGGAAATGAGTAAGATTGTTGGATGTTTAAAATATTTAGGGATTCAATAATTCATGGAATAATATAATCTACATAAATACCTTTAATGGGTGTTCTTAAAATTAATTTTCGAAAAATCTATTCGTCTCCTAGTGATGATTTAGTTTGTCAGTTTTTTAGCAGAGCTTGCTCTACATCTGACAGTAGTGTCAGCTGGTACCCGTATTTGGTTAACTGATCTGTCGCCTTCAGACCACGCTGTCGCCTTAAATGGGTTTAAAGACAAACTCCAAAAGCGTCTTACATTCTATCTTTAGTTGACAAAACAATTGCCTTGATTTAAAACTAGCTTTTGCCTAACTAGCCGTGACAAGTCAAAAATGGTTCCAGCAGGATGTTTAATTTCTTGACATTTATCGTTTATATTTTCGACGACTCTTACAATATCCTTATAAATTATAGCCTATGGGTTATTTTGATGTTTATGCTATATTATTGTAAAGTTTCACTTATATCCATTCAGTAGTTTTTCCGTGAAAGAGGTAAAAACATTCATCCATACAAACTTTCACGTACACCTACATCTGACTTGGTATCCACGCCTAATGGTAAAATTTATTTGACCATTCATGCAAATGATTTAAAAAAAAACTGCAGCCAGAACGCTCGTGACTCTGATTGAGATTTTACCGCATGGCAACTTTACCGTTAATTTTTTTGGGAGACCAACAGTTTTATATTTTAATTAAGATTTAACTAATAATAATACAATTACGAATGAAGTTTCCACTGATTGATATTCACAATCGAAGCAGAAAAATTTAATCACAAACATTAAAATCACATATTGAATAACAATTAAGGTAACATGGTTAAAATTAAATATTTCGGTCATTCTTACCCAGATCATAACACATTGGAATTATTACTTGGAAAATATACAATTAAATTACCTTTTCCTTACTTTTTTTAAAAGTTGAAAACGGATTTAACGACACTACATCCGATAGTCGTTATAGGCGGTAGATGTGTTTACTTAAGGATTGAATCAGCCGGTCGGGACCGCGCTATTGAATCGGAATAATCGAACTGTCGTAGACGATGTCGTTATAACAGATTCCGACGTTATGGTTGGGTAAATCAAAAATTTCCCACGTATCGCCCCATATGTGATACATGGTATCGCTGTGTTGACGCCATGTTTGTTTGTTCACATGACGTTGACAACTAACTTGAGCTCTAAGCGCCATCAGCCTTGGGCTACGCATATGGTTTTTATACACAAATTAGGTAATGCGCCAATTGACGATGTAGGTCGTATTGTGCGATCTCGTAGGGGACAAGTGTTAAGCGAATGTATATTTTAACAGACGAAAAAAAAAACAAAATGGAGGAGGTTCTCAATACTAAAACATAATAAGGGGCATAAAACAAAACCTTTTGTGTGGGAAAGAGAAAAGGGCTGTTTTTATTGTTTTTCCGGCAATTATTCGAATTTTTGTCGCCGTAAAAACCATCCTTGAACGTCAACGAATATTTTAAAAAAAGAATTGGCCAAATTGGTCCAGGCGTTGTTGAGTTATGCGCTTACCAACACATTTTGCGATTCATTTTTATATTATAGATTACAGAATCTGGGGTTTCTTGCCGGTATCTTCCCCAACACAAATTTTCCGAACCGGAAAAAATTAAATTCATTTGACGATAATTTTTTTGGTTTTATGCAAGTCGACCCGTTATTTTTAATGTTTGATTTTATTTTTATTCAGGTGCATTGTCCGTTTTATATATTCGGTTTTGTCGTTTCCTCCGAAAGGCTGTCAATGAAGATATGTGTAATTTTGTTATGTACATGATTTATCGAATCTCGCTTACATGACTGGAGGCTTACTATATAAGGGAGTAATCTTGAGTTAATAATGAAATATTTTTTGTTAAATTAGGTCGAAAAAAACTGTACGTTAACACAAGATGCTAGAAAACAACGCGATGATAATAAAAAGCCAAACAATATCGCTACCGCTTCTAATTTGTAACCTGCCCAACATTGTAATTTAACTTTAAACATTTGCTGTTAAATAGAACTTACTCGGTTTTAGTTAATTAATAATAATAATAATAACCACATCACGACACACACATAGACATAGCCCTGCAGTAAGTATCGTAAGAACTTGTGTCACAGGAACTAAGCAACGATATGGTATATACTACATAGATAAGAATACAACATCCAAGACCGGTGAGCGAAACAATGCGTATGTAATTGCATTAGCGTTGATAAATAGGAAATAATAATATTGTTGACGGCTTCCTCGTAAATTACATTAAAGTCGTTCATTTAATGTTAATGTTTTATCATGTTTTAACATAAGGAACAAATTATAAAATAATTATATTATGTACCTATGACATAGTTTTGCTATGTATTTCCACATCTCCAATAGAACTTCCTCTCAAATATTAAACATTATTTTCCTGTTACCTCTAAACGGATCAAATGAATGATTTCTACTGATAGAATTGGAAACGAATAAAAAATTGATTAATAAGTTAAACAGCATCAGAATCGGTCCATCAGTTTTAAGAATACGATGATGATGCAGCGATCGCACAGACAAAAGATTATTTACCTACCTGATGTGGCTTTTTTAACAACAAAAAAATCTGCTTTTCAGAATTATAATGATTATGTGTTGTCAAATGTTGTTTTTTAGTTAACTATTAATTAATTTTACTAACAATTAAAAATATCGCATGTAATTATAAGATGTGTTTTATATTTTGATGTCAAAATCCAACGGAGAAAACCCTGCTCGCTTCCTTCTCAAACATTCCGAGATTTCGTGTCTGTGAACGGTATCTCTGTGTGGGTTGCTCAAGCTTGTTGTATAAGCTTAACTTCTAAACTTCGTATTTTTGTGTTAGAACTTTATTAAAAATACTTTAATGGTTTTTTTTAGCGTTAAAACAAGAGAGGTCGACGATACGTGCAGGGCCGCATCCGGCGTTACGCGAGCGGGGCCGAGCGATACCAGCCGGGGCCCCCACCCCACCATCCAGGGGCCCGGTGCCTCTGCCTCCCCACGCAAGGGTACGAACCTCTCCCCTCTCGGTGTACTTTGACCTAGAGATCGACGTTAAGGTCAGTTCATGGACTTTGGTTAATGCCGCCGCTTTATAATGTAAAGATGTATTAATTACAGCACGATATATGTCAATTGTCATAACATCTTTCCAAAGAAATGGTCAGGAGACAACACGGTAGCTAATTTATACTTTTACATTTTTGCGTCTCCTGATGGTTTTTCCCCTGACTACGGCGATGGTTATGATTTTGGCGGTAATTTATGTATGTATGTCTGTATGCATGTTCGGATGTTCCCTCCTAGAGTCTAAACTACAGCTCCGATTTGGACGTATGAGGTATCATTAGAAAGGTCTCGATTGCGCGATTGTTATAGGATACTTTAATGTTTTCTCGTAACCATAGCGACGGTGATAGTTGAAAATTAAGGTCTATGCGCTTTGTTTACGTAGTCGGGGTTTTCTTTATGTATCGTGCTGTAATATACATATTTACATAAGCGGTCGTGTGTGAAGAAGCTTAAGAGTGAGGCTTCTGGCTGTGTAAAGGTAGGTTATAATTTCAGTAGCATTAAATTGTTTTTGCAGTTGTCTAGATTTTATTATTGAGATATAAAATAGACATATGTATCTTTTTGTCCTATTTTAATATGGAATTGTATGCAGATATGTAGAACGAGATTTACGAAAAGAAAAAATAAATATTAATTGTGACTAGTCAAAAAAATATGTAAAAAACCTACTCCAATTTAACAGGAAAATATTCGAATCAAATCCCTTAGTATTGTAGTGTGATTTAATAAAAATAGAGTAAGGTAAATATCACTTGTGATCCATTTGTTACATTATTAATCTTATAAAAGCTACGCTGGTGTGCCTACTAACATGTAACCCGAATTACGTAAGTAAATGAATGTTGTGTAATATATTTAATTACTTTTGTAATTTTTATTAGATTTTTAGGGGTTCCGTAACCAATGGGTAAAAAACGGACTAAGACTTCGCTGTCCGTCCGTCTGTCAGCGGGCTGTAACTCAAGAACCATAGCAGCTAGAAACGTGAAATTTTCAGAGAATGTCTATTTCTGTTGCCGCTACAACAACAAATATTAAAAACATAAAGGGACGTGATTTTTTTCGACATTTTTGGTTTGCTCTTGTTTCTTTAATGAAATTATCTAAAAAGCATATAATGTTAAATCTTATAAGGTGGTACGGAACCCACCATGTTTGAGTCCGACTTACACTCGACCGGATTTATGAACAATAAGTTTAACAGTTTTATTTTTACTCCTTATGATATATTTGAATAATTAAGATGCATCCAAGATGAGGTACCACATTTAAGATGTCTTTTCTTTAAGACCAAATCAAATTTCTTCTTAAAAATCGCATTTTTACTTTTATATATTTATAATATAGGATAAACTTTACTTTGCAAAAAAACTGATCCATTTTGATGGTTTTATCTATTTTCTATAAAAAAAATTACATTACATAGCATTACAACCCACACCGTAATCCCTCGAGATGGGTTGGCAGAGTTGTTACACACTGTAGTACCATCACCTACTAATCGCAATATGTATTTAAATATTTATTGATTAAATTTATTTTTATTTAAGTTGCGTAAACCATTTCACATGCGGATCTCCAAATTTAGTAGAACGACTAATGCGCATCCCAAAGCGCACTGGAAAAAAGAGCTGTCATAATCTCATGGCAATGGAGATAGTTGTTGTTGGTTAATGAGTTACATGTTTGAGATTTTAAATAGCAGTAAAAAACTAAACACACCACATTTAGTATGTTTATGTTGAGCACCAGTGTGACAGGTTGCGAATCTGTCGCCACTATTCGAGCACAATGAGGAACATAGCAGCTACAACGTAAGGCAACCCGAGACTCGAGCCCTCGACCTGTCGGGTCGGGTCGGTCGGTTAACCAAGGCGCGTAACAAACTGAGGTTCCACTTCTTCATCACCAGAACACCATCAAAATTTACGTGATATAAGAATAGGAATAGGATCGTAAAACATTTAACGACCGTATTATATAAAGCTGCTGGTTATCCAAAACGGTAATACCTAAGAGATGCAACGTAGAGCGAAAGTCCATTTCAATAGCTGATTTTCTATTATTAGCTTGTGAAAACACACCATTGGCTTGAGCAAATCGGCCCCATTAGCTCGACTCCATTCGGTTTGATCAACGGACGTGGGGAAAAGCGTAAACTAACAAACGACACGCGGAGTGGAGTAATACAAAACCAAACGAACAAAGTAAACACTAGGTACCGTCCCACTTGGTGTTTGAGCAACTACTTATTAGGGTTCCGTACTGTACTGTAAGGGCGAAAACGGAACCCTATCACTAAGCCTCTGCTGTCCGTCTGTCTGCGGGCTGTATCTCAGGAACTTGATGAACTGACTAAACTCTTGAATTTTTTTTTAAATGTCCTTTTCTAATGCCGCTATAACACATGTTAAAAACATAATATGCCTATAAAATAAATTGATTGTGATTTTTTCGAAATGTCTTGCTGCTTTTTTTTTTAATTACCCAAAAATTAAAATTGTTAAATCATGGTACGGAACCTTTCATGTTCGTTTCCGACTCACACTTGGTCGGTTTTTTAATAACCAAGTTGGTAAACAAGCATACCGTAGCCCCAAAGCATTCCAATCATAGAGATGCTTCCTTTACGGAGAATTAATTGATTGAGATATTTAATAATTTAAAGGTTGTGACACCAAAAAAAAAAAACATTAGGTAAAAGTGAATTAAGGTATACAATGTAAATAAAAAATAATAAAAGTAACTTTCAAACTCCTTCGGGTCGAATGAAGAGTCTGCTAGTGGATTATAAGTAAAATAATAATAATAAATAATAGCCTTTATTTGACCTCGGTGGCGCATTGGTGTAAACGGCCGACTGCTACGCTAGAGGTTCCGGGTTCGAATCCCGGCAAGGGTAAAACTTAGTGTTATTTGCAAGACGCATTGTTTCGCTTACCGGTCTTGGATGTTGTATTCTTATGTATGTGGTTTATACCATATCGTTGCTTTGCACATGCGTTACAAGATTGTCTTAGTGCAGGGCTGAGTCAATGTGTGTGTCGTGATGAGGTTTATTTTTTTTTTTAAATTCAAACTCGAGCCCTTGATCCGACCCTGACCCGGTCGATGACAAGATCAGCCTAGCGTGATGTCATCCTCATTATTTTTGGGAGTCTGCGATCTTGGACCAGTTAGACAGCTGTTCACTGTTTAGATAGCGATGATCATTACGTCATGCACCCACATTTTTAGCTGCAATATCGTATTTAAATTTTGCTGAATTCTCCTGCAATTCCGCGTCATTAACGTCAAAAAATTCCGCGAAAATGTAGCATTGTTATCTGATTCATAGTGAATTTTCTCTTTCGGGTGGTATAACAGTGTTAGTGACGTATCGTGATATTATAATAGTAGCACGGTAAAAATATAACATACCGTATCATAATCTCACGCCGTAATCCCTCGACAGGGGTTGGCAGAGGTGTTACACATCGCACTTCGCATGTTTATTTTTGATTTTTATTAAAACACATATATGTCACAATACAGTGGACCCTCGGTTATCCGGCCCCTGTCTCATCCGGCATCCCCTGTAATCCGACATGGTCTATTATTTATTATTGATTTTTTTTTAACAATCTTCGCTAATGCATGATTGAACAAGTTCTAACTTGTACGCTATCTGTAATTTGCCGGATTACAAGGTACTCTTTTGTAAAAAATCTGGACTATAGGGGGTATTAGGCAGTACTCTATAATCCGACAAATTCGATACGACACTGCCCTGCAAAATGTTCGTCGTATTACCGGGGTTCCACTGTACATAGTTTTAATACAAATATACTTTTTTTTAGACATATACAAACCTTAAGTAAACGACATGTTTATACTATTTGTTTCCAGTTTAAAAAAAATACAAACATATAGACACATACATGCACACACATTATTAAAATGCATGAGGAATAACCAACAAGAATAACAAAAGAATTGAAAACGGAATTATTAAGGGTGTCAAACTCTGATTCGTTGTTTTTTTTTTTAGTTGAATTTATTTAGTTTATGTTGAGTCCCGGTGTGACAGGCTGCGAATCTGTCGCCACTATCCGGGTACAATTAGGCACATGGCAGCTACAATTTACGGCAATCCGAGACTCGACCGACCCGACCCGACAGGTCGCCCTCGATCTTTTAACTAAGGCACGTTACAAATTGAGGTTCCACTTCTTCATCACCATAACACCATCAATATTGACGTGATATAGGAATAGGATCGTGATACCGCGTGATAAAACCTTTAGCGACCGTATTTCACCTCCACAATATAAATAAATGTATAAAGCTGCTGGTTATCCAAAACGGTATTATCGTCAATATGTTAATATTGACGACTTCTGTGGCGCAGTGGTGTAAACGGCCGACTAAAACGACGATAGAGGTTCTGGATTCTAATCCCAGCGGGGGATGGAGCTTTGTGCTAAACAAAACGCATTGTTTCGCTTACCGGTTTTCTTATCTATGTAGTCTATTCATATCGTCGGTTAGTTCCTGTGACACAAGTTCTAACGATACTTACTGCTGGTCTGAGTCAATGTGTGTGTCGTGATGTAGTTTATTTATTCATATTTAGAGATGTCGCTTTAGAAGCAACAACACACACAAATCACACATGCATTATCTTTAAATAGAGATAAAAGTTTCGGCGGAGCGTCATACAAGCATAAAACTAAACAGTACCCTTGGAAGTAAGGCGGCCATCTTGGCACACATTCAACTGTCGCTTTGGTATTCAAACTGATCTATTCCCCAAATATAGATTAATAGGGAACGGAACGCATTTCCTTTGTTTCGAAAACGTGGAAGAAGGCGTACTATATGTCTACATATTATCCACATTAAAACGCACATATTAACTCTACTATGAAAGGGTAGCAATCATTTGATATTGTCTTTACGTCACACACACAACTGTACGGTTTACGCGAAAGTCCCTGCCTCGTGTGACCACTTTGTGGAATTACCTGCCGAAAGCGGTATCCCCGAATATATACAACATGGGGGCCATCAAAAAAAGGGTTTACTTCTTTTTAAAATGTCGGCAACGCCTCTGCTGTTATGTTTTGCATGCTGGTATTCAGAGGCGTCGGTATAACTTACCATCAGATAAGACGCCGCTCGCCTGTTTTGAAATTAAAATTAATAGATTTAAAAAATCTAAAATCCCACGTTTTTAAATGTGCTAAAAATAAGAAAATAGTCCTAAGGGGCTGAAAGAGGGGCACTTTCTTATTTTTTGTATAGTTAAAAACGGGGATTTTTAGGTTTTTTTAAATGTATTAATAATTTTTATCTTTGTTGTTTGTCTTTTTGCCGATAATTTCAGCCTGCTAACTTATCGGGAACTGCCTAAAAGTCACTTCACACAAATTTTATCAAAATCGGTCCAGCCGTTTTATAGTTGTAAATTGCATTGTCATCGGGTTTGAAGCTACCCTTAAAATTTCAGCCTAAAATTTCAGCTTAAAATTTAAAATTTGCTAGCATATCGGGAAGAGCCTCAAAATTGAGTTGCAAAAATCCAACCGGAACGACAAACAAACAAGAAAAGTGAGTGTATAAAAAAGTGGAAAAAAAGAAACATTTTGTGAAATGTTTTAGAGAAAGTTCAAACTATTTTTTTTCTGTGTTGTGTTACCGATTTACGAAATATAAGGAAACAGTCGAGCGTTTTAAATTCAAACAAGATTGTTTATCTGAGCCGAATATAGGCATATTCCTACGGCTTTTTGTCATGGTTTAATTCAAACGACCTAAAAAGAAATGGAGGAAGTTTTAATTTGACTGGATATTTTTTAAATGTCATTTCGGGCATAGCAATAATAACCATATCACGACACACTCATTGACTCATTCCTACAGTAAGATTGAAGAAATAAAAAGTAAGATTGTGTCGCAGAAACCAAGCAACGTTATGATAAAACTACAGAGATAAAAATACTACATCCAAGACTTCCGCTCCACCGAGATTCGAACCCGAAATCTCTAGCGTGGCAGTCGGCTGATTACACCATTACGCCAAAGCGGTCGTCAAGAGATTTAATTGATTTTTTCCTTTGTAGAAAACAAACCCCTGCTTCCAAATTTTTTTGGCAGTTTTACTTCCAAAGTATCTTGCTAAATTTAATACAGAAATATAAGACTGATTACTAAAATGTATTGAGTAATCGAACCTAACCTAATCTAACCTAACTTATAAATGTGTAATGAAAGAATATTGTAGGTACATAATGTTGAAAAGGGCAACTACGGAGGTTTCTTGCTGGATTCATCCCCGTTGATAGGCGTTCCGAACCGGTGGTAGATTTAAAAGAATTTTGACGATTTAAAAGTGCTTGTCTAAAGTCCATTTGAATAAACAAAAAAAAATTACTTTGACTTTTGACTTAATTTTTGCTACCAATTAACATTATTTCCAGTTCGTTACAATGATTAAGTAAAATTCAAAAAGAGCAACATTTTCCTAAACGACCGTTCCAATTGACAATAGGATTCGAGAAAAATTTGAATGAAACGGGTGGAAAAAATTAGTCAGCATTGTGTTTTTAAATTACAAAAATCTTGGATAATGTTTAGACTGTCGTTAAGTGTTCTTGTATAAGTGAGTGACGTGTGAGAATCAAATTTTCTTTGAAAACTATCAATTTTCCACCTTAATCCAAAGACTCAAGTGTCAAGTGAGCCCGAAGATCTTTGGCGCCGGCTGTACGGTTCAGATTTTTTTTCTATGGAGTTTGACTATTTATTACGGCCTTTTGTGTTTATGGTAATGTACTGTGATATTTAGAATTGAGAGACATTCAGTTTTTGAAGTTTCCAGTGCTATTATGAATAAGAGAAGAGCGAGGCCCATTTGTCTGAGAAAAAAAAAGAGAATAATAATAATAAACCACATCACGACACACACATTGATTCCCTGCAGTAAGTATCGTAAGAACTTGTGTTGCAGGTGCTAAGCAACGATGTGGTGGTATAAACTACGTAGATAAGAATACTATATCCAAGACCGGTAAGCGGAACAATGCGTCTTGCAAATAACATAAAGTTCCGCCCCCGCCAGGATTCGAACCGAGAACCTCTAGCGTAGCAGTCGGCTGTTTACACCAGTAAAATAGACGAAACTAGAGAAATACGACTAGTTGAGATATTTCTGATTTATTGGACGATGCTTCAGCAGATCTCTTTAAATTCCTCTGGTTTCATCTTTGTAGGAGTAAAAAGTACAGTTCACAAAAGACCTTCAAAAACTTCTTAAAGACTGGGGACTGGTTGCTTGCCGGTGTTTTCCCTAAAAAAAAATCCGAACCACCGGTGGTCGAGTCATTTTAAAGAAAAATTTAAATTCATTTGACGATTCTAAGTACTTATACGAGGTGATAATTGTGCCCCAAATCCTAAAATTTCGCGTACGTGTTCTAGAATTGTCTATATATAGAAGCGGGCCATAATGCGTGTAATTTGGTTTGCTTTGATTAGTGTCGCAGCTGAAAACAGCGTGTATGTCGTAAGAGTCGGCCAAATGTTGATTTTAGCTGGAATTCGAGTTATATCTGTGAAGTTAATGCAGTTATATATTATATGTCCTTTTTAATGGTTTTTTTTTCTGTAGAAACATAGATTTTTATTCTCGAACATATCGAAAATTTAGCTTTTTCTGAATTACTGGTTTTCTTTTAATATTTCATTAATTTTTTTATTTAAATTGTCTAAAGAATCAATGAAGAATTGACATTATTGTTGGTTATAAAAAATACTTAAAGAAAAAAAAATTGCGAAAATTTTCAAATTCGACATCGACAGTCGAAACAAATTTTATAGTTTCATGTAATAATTATGCATACATGGGTGTGGCCTTTTGTGTGATGTTAGTTTATGGGTTATTTGTATTACACCACCACTTAAAATAACAAATACAAAATGTATAAATTGTACAATTTACATTGACGGTACTGTAACTTTGTTGTAAAAGGTTCAGTACATTTTTCAGGATGATAAAATGGTGTTGTTAGAAGTTATTTTCTGTCTAATTCTTTTTCTTGTTTCCTCCTATTTCTTCTGATTAAGTTCGTTGCGGGTCCCAAGACAGCCGGTATGGTGTCCGGGCACAGCCTGTGCGTCATTGCACAGCTGCATTGTTCGTTGATTATTCGATCAAAGGACGCCACTGTTGGTCCTGGTGAACAGGAGTTGCAGTGGTGGGACGGAGTGGCGAGTGTGCCCAATAATACTTTTCTTTTCATGTATACTGTATGAATCTTTGTTTTTGTACGAAAAAAACATTAATTTTATAACGTAAGATTAAAAAAATATTTAAATTAACATTATTGAATTATTTAACATGTTTGATGTAAATAAATATTTTCATTTTTCATTTTCCTTTCATATAAAAAAAGGAAAATATATTATATACAGGTTCCGATTGTAAGTTTATTTCGTAACCAAATCGCAAGGGACCATTTTTAAACTCTCTCATTGACAAACAGACAATTTAAACAAATAGAAATCAAGTTCGCGACGACATTGGTCATTCCGACCTACATACACCGGCCTAGACATACTGCTGCCGTAGTTTGTAAATGACAGTGATCGCGTCAATATTTCACCCGATATTATAATGTTTCAGACGATTTTAGAAAATTTTATTTAAGAGAGTGTCAACTTGTATTAAACTGGATTCAAGCAAAAAAAAAGAAGCGTAACTAGCTTTTGCATAATCGTCCACATATAAGTCGTATTTACGTTTTAAAGAAAAAATGCAAAAGAAACAGTCTTTGTCCGTCCACGCCACACAAAATATCACCATGTAATAGTTTTTTGTAATCCCTTTCAAATGGGTTAAAAAAGTACCTAACATTAAAATACGGTAACAGGTACTACAGGAAAGTTAACCGAAAAAAAGGTCTTACTTTAATTCCGGCTACAAAAATAATGGCATCATAGCCCTAAAGTTATAACAAACTAGTTATTTCCGGAAAATCGGTTTGCCATTTCTTCCGTATATCTCGAAATATATTGACCGGTCGCAAAAATACTCATGGAACAAATTATTGATAATTTCATAAATAACGAGTTTGGTATATTTCAAAAAGTGAAAAATTACGAAGCTATAAGCGAAAAAGTGTTGATAGACTTTCGTTTGCCGTTAGTTACGTATACTGTGAAAGATGCGCCCGCGCAGAAATAGCTGACGCTTGTACGCAAAATACAAGCTTTATTACTGTTTACGTAATGGCTTGCCTTTCTTTTAACTGCCGTTTGAATTTTATGACTTAACTTTGTTTACTTTGTATATAAAAATTTTACATTTACGTAATGTTGTTTGTATTATGAACATATAAAAAAACCACACCACAACACACACATTGACTCAACCCTGCAGTAAGTATCGTTAGAACTTGTGTCGCAACGATATGCTATAAACTACATAGGTAAGAATACTACATTCAAGACCGGTCAGCGAAACAATGCGTCTAATAAGACTTGGAGTTAAGGGGGATTCGCTAATTTTGATACACTCTGATTACATTCGAAACAATAGTCTCGGGGCATACCCGCCACTGGAACTCCTGTTCACCGGGATCAACAGTAGCGTCCTTTGATCGAATAATCACCTAATAATGCAGCTGTGCAATGACGCACAGGCTGTGCCCGGACACCACACCGACTGTCTTGTCGAAGTAATAGTCTATTTTTATTTAAATATAATTCAAATAGTCAAAATTGTAGTCTAGTGCCACAATTATAGTAAGTAGGTAAGTAAGAATTTTATTCATAAAATAACACAGCATCTCACATCACAGTGTTTTAACAAGGAATATGTATTAACCTAAACGATTACATTAAGATGCTGTGTAACAAACATGAAAGGGTATGCAACTCAGCACTGTGTCAGCTCTTACTAGACCGACGCTGATCTTCCTTTGCACCCCAATTGATTCCGAAGATGAATTAAACATATACAAATAATCATGAATGTTTGTGTGTTTGAAAATTTAAAACTTATACTCAGATTATATTGATATTAAATACATTTGACACAAGTTATAGGGACGAAATAGATTGAAATTACCATATAATTGATTAAAAGATTAAAAATAGGAAATTATGGAACGAGTTTATACTATTACTAATTATTATCTTTTAATGTATTTACTTATGTTTATTAAGAAAAATACACACTTTTAAGTCAAAGACAATATATTTTAATTTAAATGTACTTTAAAAAAAGGTCGTTTTTTTCACACAAAACAAAATTGTTATCCTATTAAAATGGTGTAACTTTAACAGTAAATTCGTTGAAACAAAGAGCCGTTTCAGCCAGGTTACTTAAGTTGTATAAAGCCAAGCTTAGTGCGCAATAGTGTTTAGCAAATACACTTTAAAAACTATGCTGTCTGCGTTGTGAAGTGATATGTGCTATGTATTTACCGCATGTGCTCATTTAGCACTTGAAATCGCGCGCGTGCAACTCTGCAAACTCTACCTTCGACGTTGCTTGGCGGGAACGAGACCTGTCAATTAAAATGTTCTTATTTTATTGTCCTTTCTTGTATATCAGTAGAATTAAATGTGTAAAATGCTTGTATTTTAAGCAGTGAACGTCTGTAGTGCTTTACAAGAGTGGAGAAAGAAATACGAAGATTTGACAACTCTTTTCGTCATCTCCCAAGTATCTCAATAAAGCCTACAGTAACAGTACTAGCATGTTACTGTGACCATCGTTTTCATCCTTTCATAATGCCCCTGGTGTCAGGGAACGTCAAGATCAGCGCCTATGCGTTGCCAATGTTATGCCTCTCTTGCCGGTAATTAAACTGGCTCTCTAATCCTTCAAACCGAAACACAGCGAACTGCTTCACGGCACAGCAGTTGTTATTTGTATGTAAATAGCTTTGGGTGCTCTGTCCCACCACTGCAACTCCTGGTAACCAGGATCTTGCGTTGTCCTTGGAAACAAATGATGTAGTTGTGCTATGAAGCTCAGGTTACGTGCCTGGACACGCTACCAACGCAATGATTTTAATAAGAGTGAAGAGAATAAAAATTACGCAATGGTGTAAAACAGTCCACTGCTACGCTAGAGGTTCTGGGTTCGAATCCTGGCGGGGGAAGAACTTGGTATTTGACAGTCGCATGGTTTCGCTTACCAGTCTTGGATATAGTTTATACCATATCGTTGCTTAACATCTGCGATACAAGATTCTTGATTCTTACTGTTGGGCTGAGTCAATGTGTGTGCCGTGATGTGGTTATTATTATTAAAGATCTTTTTGCATTGACGTCTCCTATTTTTAAATAATCTATGTACGAATTTTAGCTTTTTAGACCTACTAGTTTCGGCCGCGTGATAGTCAATTATTTAAAATGAAAGCCATATTCTTAAAAGCAGTTTCTCAAAGACGAGCATTGAAAAATAAATCTTATATTTTTTCCTTTAAGGATCATTCCATTTCATTCCATTCATTTTCATTCATTCCAGAATCTTTCTATCATAAAACCATTACAACAATTAGGAATCTGTAATTAAAGAAAAATCTCTTTGTTAATTACGGAAATTTCTGAAATTACAGACGCTCGATTCTCGTAACGGATTTAGGTTTGGAAGAATTTTCCGCGCCGATATTTCTGATGATGACCGTCCCTCGGCACGCATTGAAAACAGGATGCCGCCTCATCGTAAAGACCAGACTGTCTTCCGATTCATTTAGCGTTATACCGTTAAATCGTACAGTCGGTAAAACTGTTTCAATCCATATTAATCTAGCCTGTAACTTGTGGGTGTTTGGAAACTTGACGTGTTAACTCTGCGATTATATCGTTTAGATTGTATCGTAAGGGTATTCTCTTAATAGGTGTTATTAAGTGAATAAGGAACGAGTGTTTTATTTAATTTTGTGTCCTATCAAAATGTTTAGACTTTTTTTTTTTTTTGTGTCAAGTCAGGTTCCCTTTATTAAATTTTGAATTTATGATGTGGATATAGTTTTTTTTTAAATAATGGATGAAGACCAAATAGAGAAGGTACTGTTTTGTTACTAACCATTGGTTCTGAAACTTTGTCGGCATAGGTCTGGACGGCAACCTTAATAGCTGAATCTTAATGAATTATACACTGCTGGATTTTAGAATTGAGCTAAGACATAGACTGTTTAAATCTTAAAACAGAACAAGTCACAAGTAGCGGCGTAAGGGGGTGGGGCGGAGGGGCGGTGCGCCCCGGGTATACCGCCATCAGGGGGGTGACAACGGCAACGGACATGTGACTCGCGCAGTCATAAAATCATTTTCCAAATACTTACTTTCTAGCTGTTTGAACTGGTAACTCGTCATCCCACATATCTCAGAAATTTTTGACATATTTATACTGCTTAGTAAAAATACGCTACGCCGCCACTGCAAAAGTTCATACTTAGTTTTATTGCGAACGGTAACTTTAAAAAAAAATTGCAAACGAATCAACATCTTGAATTTGGTACAGTTAGCTCGTCAAAAAACATTTTGAACATGGTTAAACTTGATTGTGTTGCAGTTCCTTTTTTAGTTCTTATCTAGTAATGACATTTTCAGGTTTTGGATATGTATAACTCAAATACAGTGCAATACTATCTTGCCTCAATTTCTACACTTTGACTTCTATCAAAAGCCTTTGATTGAATGAAAAAAATGTTTAAAAGGCGAGCTATCACGTCGTCACCTCACCTGATGGTACAAACTGTACAAGTACATGATGATGCCGAATGTGAAGCATGGTTGTCTAGAAAATGCATTCACTCTTAAATTTAAATGACTCAAGTTGTATTCCTCGGAAACTACGAATAATCTCAGGAAACAAATGAACTATGCATTTTTTTTACAGAACTCGCTTGTCAAATCGAACTGATTCAATTTTTAGTCATATCTCATTCAATTTGTATTAATGCTTCGATAAATGGTTTTTTCTTGGCCACTTATAGTCAAACTTTATATTCACAGCCCCCTCCGATACCGGGGATGCGACCACCGTTAGGATCCCCCGGGGGTCCGGTGACGGCCCCCAAGTCTTCCATGGGCTTCGTCATGCCGATTTACACTATATGCATCATCGTGTTCTTCGTGTACACGCTCAGTAAGGTGAGTTTGTTTTAAAATAGTTTATATATTTATTATTTTTCTTGTAGTTAATAATTCTTCATGGCATGATAAACATGAGGGCATAATCTAACTTGATGGTAAGTGACGATAAGGGGAGTATTTACCCGCGATAGGGGCCATGGCCCGGGTCGGCAGCCTGAGAGGGGCGGCCTTTTGCAAGTTTTTTCTTAAATTATAAACTTTGTCTCTATGCGTCAATGAATAGGGCGGCATAGCTAAATGAGCCTAGGCGCCAAATCTTTAAATACGCTTCTGGTGACGATGTTGCAAAAAGTGAGCAATACATTGAAAATGTCTATTTACTTTAGATTCTAGAGGTTCTTGTAGGGTCGGCGACGCGTCTGCGATACCACTGGTATTGCAAAAGTCTATAGGCTACGGTGACTGCTTCCCATCAGGCGGGACGTACGCTTGATTGCCGACGCAGTGGTATATTAAAAAGTCTTGTAATTTAAATGATTCAAGTTGTAATGCTTACACAAAGTAAATAGCTTAAGTTTTCGCTCTTCAATAGGACCGAGAAAGAATAGAAATGCGTCACAGCACTAACTAATGCCTTATTGTATGTTGTAATAGAAAATGATTAATTTTAAATATTGAAAAAAGCTCCTTACCGGATTCTTCCCCGTAGAAATAGCATTCCAAACCGATGGCAGTAAAAAAAAATGATAATTTAAAAGTGCTTATTTCAAGTCTGGTCGAATAAATAATGTTTTGACTTCACCAGATCCTGTTCAAGCGCACCGGTCCGTCACCGTACGATCAGATTTCTCCCGACCCTCAGTTCCGCAGGAGAGTCTTCAGGGAGGACTCAAGGTCTTCACCTGATGCCAAGCTTGGTGAGTGACGAACACCATTTTATAAATCGTTGAACCTACTTAGCTACGCTCAAGTAGCTCAGATTCTTCAACACTAGAAAAATTTACTGCATATCATGGACTTATATATCGCATAGCGAATCTTGAAGTTGGAAGTTAGTTCATCACATATACTCGTAAACGATGTGTTGGTAGATTGTTGATAATATGTTTGACTGTATATGAATATTGTTTGCGTTCCGTAATGGTTTATTTGTAATTCTGTCTAATTTGGTTTGGTCGTTTCTTGAAAATTAACGACATCACCTACCTTGATTGATCAATAAAATGTATTTTAATTAGGTTTAATTATATTTCTGAATCTTTCTAAAAGTCATAGTTTACATTTTATATATTTTTCTACCCGTGCGAAGTCGGGAGTTAAACTAGTATTATGAATTATGACTATTTGGGAAATAATTAAGTGTAGTAAAAAACTTCTATTTTACACGCAGGACATAAAGAGAGAGACGCAAGTAAGTATTGCATCTCGTTTGCACATATATTTAAAATTAGTTTCTTATTTAATCTAATTAATAACTTTGTGACTAGGCAACATGGTCAAAATGGTCAATCACAATGGCGCAGTTTTATTTCACTACACGAGCGCTTTAGCTCCGCTTGGATTTTTATGACAGGATTATCTACTGCAATATACGGCTACGCTTCGCTCGGATATGTGGCTATTAGAACTGCGCCTTTGTTTTAAACGTTTGTTTGGAAACGATACTTAAAAACTAGGCACATTGTTAATCAATTTAAAATAAAAAGGGCATTCCATGTGCATTTTTCAACGTTAAATAAACTACCAAAGACTCTTTTTTTGTATAAAAAATCTGGTTTCTCACATTATGAAAGTTTATTCATTTAAAAACTCCAAAATTCAATAACTTTTCAATTCTTAATGATTAAGAGTCTAAGGCACAGTTTCATTGCTTGCTGCACAGGCACGCTACGCTCGCTTACTTAGCTACGCTTGCTGTTTGTATGTAAGTGAGAAATCTTCGGACGCTATACACGGATGCGTGGCTACTGTCGAGCGTAGCCTCTGCGTAAACACAAGCAGCAATGTAACTGTGTTATTCTATATTGTCCGTTAAGGGGCTGGACCATTGCGTTTATTGTTTGCGTTCAGCGATGTTGTTGAGAAGTGGGCGCACGATTGTCGCAATGGTTTGGTTTGAACAGTAGCTGTCAATTGGACGACCTTCAATAGAACCCTGGTTATTCATCTGGTCATCCATCAGGGGTGTTATTTAAATCGTCCCTTTCAGTCTTAAGGCTGATGGAATTGGCTTATTTAGACTTTTTTAATTTTTTTTATTAGTATTTGTTTTTGTAGCTGTTTTTGCATTTCTTGCCTTAACAGGGTGTTATTGTCGCTGAGTGACAAAGCCTTTATAATAAATATAAAAAAGGCTGTAAGAAATGTTGACACTAGAGTCGATAACAGCCTCGATAAAAGCGTCTTTTCTCTCACGCCTAGCCTGTACTTCATAGCACAGCTGCATTATTAGTTTTAAAGGACGCTCTTGATCCCGGTTAACAAGTGACAGAGTTAAAAAAAATTTTTTGTTGACCACGTGGTTAGTTCATTAATCCTATTCACACTTTTGTTTGTTATTTAAAGTAATTTGTCCCAATCGATTCACGTCAAGTTTATGAGCGATGCACGTAGAAAAAGCTCGTCCGAATGAGGGTTACAGTTCGCTTGACTTAAAACGCCCGTTCGCTCCGCTTAAAATGTCCGGTCACTCAGGGGACGTTGAGCTGGAGGCGTTGCGCGCTCGGCTCGCGGAGACCGAGCGGGCCATGCAGCGGATCGTCGAGCAGCTCGCGCACAATCAAGCGGTATTCACACACGCTCGCGCCTTTACAGAGCTCAGTGCAGCGTGCAAGGGGCCTTGTTTGACTTGCGTTCACAATGTGACGAAACATGTTTTTAAAGTCATATTTAAAATGTAATATTAGTTGAAATATTACTTAATATGTTTAAAGTATTAATTTTAACTAAAATAGTATAAAAATAAAAATAAAACCGGTCAAGTGTGACTCTGAATGCACATGATGGTTTCCGTTTCATCTTTTTAGATAATTTCTTAAAAGGAACAAGGAAAAACGAAAATGTCGAAAAAAATCAAGTTTCTTGTTTGGGCGCTTTAATTTATAATTTATTTTTGTTTTTATTTTTAAAATCAAGTTTCTATTATGGTTTATGAGATACAGCCCGCTGACAGACGGACGGACGGACAGCGAAGGCTTAGAAATAGGGTCCCGTTTTCTGCCCAAAAAGTACGGAACCAAAAAAATCAAGAAAATTAGCTTAGTTATTTTTCTGACTTTCAATCAATTCCATTCGATGAGATGTTTCTTGACGATGATTTTGAACTCTCCGTGTGCAGCAATCATTATATTTTTTTTTAAACCATTTACATAGTGTTACTATGTAGTAAATTCACGTATCGACATATCACACATCTAACAGACGTTTTACTAGTTTACGGGGCTTATAAGGTCCGTAAGAAGCTTAGCTTAGCTTGTTTACTAGTTTACGGGGCTTATAAGGTCCGTAAGAAGCTTAGCTTAGCTTGTTTCTTAAGTCTTAAATATGTTTCCATTAAACATCATTGTGAACGTAAGTTTAAATAATGAAGTTAATTAAAGCTCGTTCTATACATTCAGTGCGTGATATTTTTCTTTGAAATCTAGATGTTGGTAGAGGCTTGAGGCATGGCGGTTATGCCCTTTTAGATGATAAGAAACGTGAGGGAGAACTTAAAGGCGGGTTCCTGTTTAAAAAACGTTATCGCATCGTTTACAATATGGTTGGTTGTATAGGAACTAACCAAACGCACTGGCAAAATTTGTGGACAAAAAAAAAAAACGAAAAAAAAAAGATTTTTAAAAATAATCAATTGATTAGAACTCTTTTTTTTAATGTTTATCTTATTTATTGTTTGAAAATGAAATGTATATGACGATAAAGGTTTTTTTTGCAATGGATTCCGATTCTTGAACCATTCGGTAGTTTTGTTGTGTTTTTTAGGTTAGTTTTAAACAACTGTTACAAAAATCATCAAAATTTAATTTAAAATTTAATCACAACAAACAATACAATTTTAAATTTTCTTCGAAATATTATTTAAATTAAAATACCTAGACATTTTATTATCTTTTTTGATCATCAATAGTTTTTTTGCCAATTTAAGTAATTGAAAGTCCGCAAAAATCACAAAACTCAATAAAATAATAATACAAAAATTGTGTATAATTGCCTGTAAGTTCTCACGTCACGTTTTAGTATATTCCAATAAATAATACGCACGCAGGACCAAAAAACGCATCCAGACGGTTGTGTCCGTTTCAAGTTTGACGTTTCAATGACGTTTTAGTGACGGTTGCTGGTTTTTTTTAATGTGGACGTCTTTTTTTTACCCTATTCACCTAATATTATGGGTTTTTGAATTTTTACGTTAGTTTTTTTTTCCTGCCAAGAAAGGTATTTATTTTATATGCGCCTAAAATACTGAAATCCCATACTACCTTTTAGGCAAGAACCGAAATTTCTTAATGTTTTTTTTACTGCAAAAATAAAAATATAGATAATTATCTAAACCATAACAAACTTTTGTAACTGTTAATTCGACGGGCTGTATCCTTATTGTTAATATTACTTAACAAAATACCTAAGTGTGTTTTTAGAATTTTCATGATTCCTAAAAATTGTTTCATTAGAGTCCATTTTTTTATGCAGTTAATAATTTGATTGAGAAAAGCTAATGTATGGATCAAAAACCCATATTATAACGTGATCTAGTTAAATCCCCAATAAACTATAATAACATGTACACAAGGTTGGCTCAAGCCCAATAGAGATAGCATGGACGGATCGGCTGATGCATCCAAACTATTTTGGTCCCAGCGTCCTTGGACATTTGTTTTGATCATAGCTCTATAATTAGCTGGTTTTCATTTTTGTTAATGCTAAAAACGAAAGCGAAACCGATTAATATAAACTTGTCATATCCAAACGATGAACTTGAGATCGTTTGAATATTTTCATTTGGAAAAAAAAAACGAAAATAGTTTTTTTTTCTTCCTCTCAATGATTCCCTTGAACACACTGATTTTTTTTGCAAAAACAAGAAATCAGAAAAAAGCAAAAAAAGTCCGGAAAAAAAAATTTGAATATTTTTTTTCTATTTTTTTCTTTCTTGAAATACCTAATAAGATTGATGTTGTCGCAACAGTTGTTACGGCCATATCGGGCTTGGTAGCCGAGGTCCACCAGCAGATGGAGGCGAGCTACGCACAAAGCCAGCAGAGACAGGTTGCATTGCATGTCTAACTCTCATCATCTACCCAACCTCCATGAACCCAACCTCCATCATGAACCCAACATGCCTTTTGTTCCCAGATTGTCCTCAGAACTTACCAGAAAAAAAAATCGTTTTCAAACTTACATAATACTTCTGACTTATTAGAGTTTTTAGAAAAAAAAAATACAAAAAAAAAAAAAATCTTTACTGAATGGAAACATTAATGGTCGCTTCTCGGAATTCTTTGATTGACATAAATTAAGTATACTAAATATGATTTTGGAGTTCGTAAATTAACTTTTTTACTATTAAAAAATCATCAACACACAATAATAAGAAGGTTTGACTTTTTACGTAAACAAGTAATTTCTTTTTAGTATATATTGAAATCATTTATAATTATTCCTATTCGAAAGTACATGGAAAAAAACTCCTTGATGAAATCGCCTGCCAATAAACTCATTGGGAACAAGAACTCTGATAACTCTCTTCCATGCCTAATCCTGATCCAATGCACCATAGATTTTACTCTTTTTTTTTTTGCGATTTTTTTATTTTGAAGCATGGTGTTGTTTTTAAAGGCC
Organism: Choreutis nemorana; assembly: GCA_949316135.1. Taxonomy (NCBI): domain Eukaryota; kingdom Metazoa; phylum Arthropoda; class Insecta; order Lepidoptera; family Choreutidae; genus Choreutis; species Choreutis nemorana. The sequence goes on from OX438614.1 coordinate 1,285,876, forward strand.
GCCTTATCTGACTGACTTACCGAAAGCTACCTCGCCCACTAACTAAAAAAAAAATTCTAACATTTTATACAAAATATTTGTAAATTTTAAGTGTTTTTTTGTGATGAAGCTGTGACATTGGCAAGTATGAAATAGTATTGACTTTAGGATTGTCTGTATTTGATGCTGTGTTTTAGATTTTTTTGTTGCTGTTTGTATTAAAAATTGCTTGGGCACAAATAAATAAGACTTAATCTCGAATATTTTTCAAAATTTTTAGTTTTTAATCTTTTTTTGTGACCTACAAAAATATATCATAACCGTAATCCATAAGAGGGGTTGGCAGGGGTGTAAAACACCACATTTCGCATTTTATGTTGATTGTGTATAAAAATTTGATTTAGCCAATTTAAGTCCATTTTTTTGCCTGAATTATCTGAATTCGGTATATTTGAAAAGCTTTTTGTTCATGTTCTATTTCATAATTAGGTCCGAGCGATACGAAAATCTCAAATGAAATTATTTATTCGTGTTCAAGCTTTTTTAGTGATAGTAATCAATTAAAATTTTGCATTACCCTCGCTACCTATATGATTTGGTTTCAACATTGAAATCGAGGCAAATTTGTTCTTATAATAACTTAAATACACGTCAAAGTGTTAACACCGCGATATTCGCATCCTATTTAACAGCATGGTGTTAAATAGATTTATAGCGATACAAACCTTGCCTTCATTTCAAAGTTGTCAATTTAAAACTATATAAAACTTAGATAGTATCGTAAATTACAGGATACGCAGGATAACCATTCTCGTCCTTATACAAACGGTACTGTTTTGAACAATACTGGCCCAGTACATATAATAGCCAGTGAATATAGAGAACTCTCTAAGGAGAAAAGCGTAGAGCTTGAGCCGATAAAGGAACAAACCCCACCGAAAGAAAGCACTCCCCCTAGGGAAACAACCCCACCTAAGGAACCTTCCCCTATTAGAGAGCCAAGTCCAGTCGAAAAACCAACTCCTGAAGAAGAAAAAGAAGAAATCATACCGGAACCGAAGGAACCGACACCAGAAATAGAGGAATCCGATGAAGAAATCCTCCTTGAAGAAGAACCTGAAATCATAGAGACAGACAAACAGGATGATCTGTTAAAACTATCGGAGAAAATTGATAATAATAATGAAGATGATATTGCTAAAGTAACGGAAGATTTCATAAGTGACGCCAAAAAGGAAGTTAAGCAATCTACGCCGGAGTTGTTGGAGGAAGCTTTGAAAGAAGATAGGGATGACGAAGAGGAAGAAATCGAGGAGGAAATAGAAGAAGAAGAGGAAGAAGAAGAAAAAGTCGTAGATGATAAAGAAAAATCTAGTGTCAAGGTAAGGGTTTATAAACGTTTCACTTGTATAGAAAACTATGATTGAAGGGCATTTCAGGCAAAAATATCACAACAATCACACTCGATGTAAAAAGAATATGCGACAGAAGTGAAAGCAAGCTTGATTAAAAATACCATTGTATTCAGAAACATAGAACCATTTTACAGTCAGGGGTCTCCTGACTGTAGTATCGTTTAGTTTTGTTTGATCTCTGGTTCTCAAACGCTGTCTACGCTTTTGTCAATAGGGAAGTCTGAAATCGTTTGCCTACTTCCTCCTTTTTCTTTAATTAATAGGTTTAATTAAGCAGGTAGGGTGACCGAGCACAGTTTGTGCGTGATCGCACAGCTGCATTGTGCATGCTAATTATTCGATCAAAGGACGCCACTGTTGATCTTGGTGATCAACAGAGTGACGGGTGTGTAATTTTTGTCAAAAAAGTTCTGGATTAGCGATCGGTGGATCAAAGATCTGGTAAGGGTTGTGGGAAAACGCTGGACAGCACAAGACCGACTGGTTTGGAGGACCTTGAGGGAGGCTTTACTTCCAGCTACTATTTTTTGTTAAAGGTGCTCGGTATGGAGACGACAGCGCACTCAGCTGACGGCGGCGCGTGGCGCTCCGCCCCGCCGCTCGGGCTCCCGTCCGCTAGCGTTCCCGCCAAACCCCCGGTGAGACCACACTACACATGCCATATCACACAAACACTATACGATACTAGTTGATCACTTTATGGTAATTTAGATGTCTTAAATTTATTATGACATGATAGAACAGTTTCATTCTTATTCATCAAACTTGTTAAATTAATTACTTCGATTAATTATGCTTCTTCAGCGCAGCCTTAATGCTGTTGACAGAAAGAGACGTCACAAAAAAATAACAAATCTAAGTGAAAACGTTTTAAATAAATAAAGCGGTTCAAACTTTATAATAATTGAAAATTCTTTGATACTAATAAGAAAACAAATAACGATTGGATAATTTAAAACTTCATAATAATACAGAAATCTTCAATTTTTACGGGATCGGACTAATAAACATTTGAAAATGCACAAATTAATTAAAAAATATACGTTTTTACAAATCGATCTGTGAAAGAAAAATTAAATCGACAAAGAGATTTTATATGTTTTCTTTTTAAATAGGTTTCTGTGTGCAAAGTCTGTGATGCTACTCACTTGTGACGTCACACGTGGGTATTGCTCTCTCTTATTAAAACAATTCTAACCTGAGCATTTTTGGAAAACATTTAATTATATAAATTTTTGTTTCACAGGTCGATTTGTAAAACGTATTTTTAATGTAAAATTATTGTTTTATTCCATATAATGACATCCTCCATCCCATATATATATATATGTATGCAGTACATATTTGCATCGTGTCTCCATTTTGATTTTGTTTATTGTCTTGTCTTAGTTCGATATATCTAATTTCATTAATTTATTTTTATTTATTTAACATTATTTATTGTACATTTTAGACGCTTTATCTTCTTTTTTTTTACTATTATATATTTCATCACGCTATTAATATCAAAAAAAACATTCCGAATTATATAGTTCAAATTAGTAGATATTTTCTTACGAAACTGCTTGATAATTTTTTTTAAATTTTATTTTATTTTTTGTACCTGTGTCTATAAACCTAAAATGTTTTTATGTTTTAATGAATAATTTTTTTTGTTCGAAACAAAGCAGTTTTGTTTTTTAACTCCCTTAAAATTACTAACAATTAATGTATTTTAAAACATTATATAATTAAATTTAAAATAAATAAATCACATCACGGCACACACATTGACTCAGCCCTGCAGTGAGTTTCGTAAGAACTTGTGTCACAGGAACTAAGAAATGATATGGCCCAAACTACGTAGATGAGAATACTACATCCAAGACAAAGAATATCAAATAATCTACTTTGAAAAACTTTTTTTTTGTACAAGAATCAGAAATTCGTCTATACAAAGGCCACACACACATAGATAAACTCAAATGAAACTATTAACAAGGTTCGAACAACCCACGTTTTAATAACTTTAAAACTATCGATTTACCACAAAAAAAATAAACTCCTATTCATGTTTGTTCCATTTCATTAATTAATTCATTCATTTCATTCCATTCATTCAATTCATTTCATAAATTCAAATCATTCATTAATTTCTTTCATTCATTCAATTCATTCATTCATTAATTTAATCTTACAAGCTGACAGATAAAACATCCAAAGCGCTTACAAAATTAATTTACCTCTCAACAATTAAATTAAATATAGCTGAAAATATCACACATACCCGCCGAATTAGAATATCAGATTATTATAATAATAGCAAACGTTCACATTAATAAATTAATAAAACAAACAAAATAAAAAATAGATTTATTAATTTGTAGCTGTACAAATTCGATATACAAATCAAGTGATAGAGCTTCACTTCAAAAGCTGGCGGTTTACATCACTGAGCCATAATGTTCATATACTGTTCATTATGTTCCAGTAACTAGTCATTTTATTGTCTCTTAAATTCTCTCACAATGTTATGGGTCTAAAATCTTAATATGAATTAAAATAATTTAGCTGAATTGAACTCAATAGAACTATATAGTCAAAGTCAAGTCAAAGTCAAAATGTTTTTTATTCGAATAGACTTAAAATAGGCACTTTCAAATCGTAATATTTTTTTTACTACCACCGGTTCGGAATGCTATTTCTACGGTGAAGAATCCGGCGACAAACCTCCGTAGTTGCTTTTTTTAATATTCAAATACAATATTTTCTACTACAATTTACAATTTTTAAAAAACTATAAAAGTTGCTATAAACCAGAAGCTTATCAAAAAAACACTTGCTTCTGCCCACGACTTCTAGAAGTCGAAAATAACCTAGAATTTATCGTTGTATTTTGGACAATTCACACAATATCTTAACAAATTATAGGCTTTCTGTTATTCTTATGTATAAGCTATATCATCGTAAAGTTTCATTTAAATCTATTCAGTAGTTTTTCCGTGAAAGATTAACAAACAAACTTTTGCGTTTATTATATTATTCAGGATATTTTTTTTATGGATTTCATATTAACCTGCATTGTTACATACCCTTGCTTAATTATATATTATTTTCCCAGCACGAGCCAGTAGACGTGAAGTCTATATACTTGGAGACGGAGATACCGCGGAACTCTCAGGCGAGGCTGATCGTCTCCGAGTTCAAGCAGGACAGGAGCGAAGAGAAGCCCAACAAACATGCGCCGGTTTGTTTTTTTACTTAAACATTCATAAACTAATGCCGTAGTCCATCGAGAGGGGTTGGGAGAGGTATTAAACATCAGGTGTCATAAACTGACACCGTAATCTCTCGAGTGAAATTCAGGTTTTATATTAAATATTAATACAAAAATTATAACTATATTACGACGTTTCAGTTGGTGGTGAGCGGTAAAATGACGCTGTCTCTGATACAGGACGGTCCGAGGGATACACCTGAACGAGAACTAGGTATGTACGACCTTTGGGGCGCAGTGGTGTAACAGCTGTCTGCTATGCAACATGTCACAGTCCTGGCGGGGGCAAAATATGTTACTGCAAGGCGCATTGTTTCGCTTCCCGGTCTTGGATGCTGTGTGAACCTTGTATTCTTATCTATTTAGTTTATACCATATCGTTGCTTAGCACCTGCGACACAAGATTATACAATCTTAGTGCAGGGCTGAGTCAATGTGTGTGTCGTGTGTTGTCATTATTATTAAATAAATTTGTAATAAGTATATAACTGAACCAGATTTTATCTCTATATGTCATTATATTACTTCATAAAAATAAAACATGGCCAAATAACATTAATAAATGAAGAAAAATTGTAAAATAAATATTAAAATAACTACAAATTAATATAGTAAAAGGTTATTTATTACTAAAATAATACTCGAACCAAAATGCTATCGATTTATAATAGTTTAATTAATGTTCGAATTTTCTTGACATGAGTTTGTTACAAGTTCCCGCGTTACAACTTTAAAAAAAGGAACTTATTTGTTACACCTCCTTGTTTATGCATATTTTTTTTTTTAGATAACTCTGTCTCATAGCTGGTTTCGTAAAAAAATCAAAATTAATAATTAATCAGAGACATCTATTATGAATATTAATTCAAATCAACAACTTTTAAATTTGCCTAGCCCATAATAGACGAAGAGCTGGCACATTGCAAGTGATCTGATCGAACATAGTCACGATTTTTTAATATAATTTTCCTTTAAGGTGACATAAGCAAAAGCTGCTGGGATAAGCAATGGGAGATAATTATTCGTTTAATAAATAAAAAATTATAAAGTATTTTATTGGTCTGTAACATTGTGTAAATGAAGGTTATAAATCAACTAAAATGTTAATTAGATATCAGAAGTCAAAGTTGACAATAAATGATTAAAACAAATTTAAAAAAATGAAAAATAAAAATGACAAGATTTAAGCTGCATAAACTAGTGCTCTTTACGCTTTCCGCAGAGTAAAAAAAAATACAAAAGAATATGATCGGTTTACACTTGATCTAAATTTCCAAAAAAGGCAAAGATAATTCGCCTAGACAGCCAAAGTTTTCGTTTTTCTCTCCAAGCTTAATGCAGCAGCTATTATTTCTGGCGTTTTGCCAGTCGCTTGGATGACTATGAGAAAAAGTTGTCAACAAGTACGATTAGTTCACTTGCATGTTAGTTACTCTTAGTACATTATGGCCTAGGCTGATATGAGTTGTTTATTTGAATTAATATTCATAACAGATTTATGTTGATGCTCTTTGTCTATAAGGACTAGTTGTGTGTGTTGTTGTATGTAAATATGTTTTATGTAATGATCTCTATAAATGTAATGTATTTATAATTACAGAATCCACAGTTGATGAGTTTACGACGGCAAGCGGAATAACGCAACCGGCTGCTGATGTAATTATCATTTTACATTCTATTCACTTTCAACCCCTAAATTTATCGAATAGAGTATGAATTAAAATAAAATTCAACCCATCTGAATAATTAAAAAGTTTTTTATTCCCTATTTAGGCTATAAACTTCAACCCCTCTGTTTTTAGTCTAGGGGATGATGCAAAAATCTTTATATATCCGTTTTTTTTTACATACACTTTTTTTTTTTGTTTATTGTCTTTTATAATAATCTATCTGATAGTCGAAGTCAAGATTTGTCTGTTAAATGATAAATTGTATACATATGTAATAAATTGGTAATTATTGCAAGATAAAATAAATTTTATTTAAAAAAAAAATTAATTCCAGGACCAAGAAGCTTCGGACGAAGAAGAGGAAATCGAAGAGGAAATAGAGATAGAGGAGATAGAAGAAGAGTTGGAGGAAGACGAAGAAGAAATACCAAAGAAACCGGCTAAAGCGTAGAGTAAATGATAAGATCAGTAATTTTAAATAATAGGACTCAAATGAGATTTTTAACAAAATAATTTTAACTAATATTTTTAATTTATACTAAGTAATTCTGATTTTAATGTTTACTCTAATCAGAAGGACATAGGCTAAATTTTTAATATTCAGGCATCTGTCAAAGTTTTCGTTGAATTTTAAATTGATCACATAAGGTTTTTCTGGTGTAAATTTTTTTTAAAAATTATTATTCAAGTAACATGTACTTCTTTGTAACAGTTTCGATTTTTGTAGTTACTCCGCTCACCTAAAAAAAAATTAAAATTATTTATTTGATGGCCTCCGTGGCTCAGCGAACTACGTTGAAACGTGAGGTCTCGAGTTCTGGATCCGGCTCGGGCATGTATTTGTGTGATGAACATGAGTATTTGGTCAGGGGTCATGTATGCTCTCTATCTATTTATCAATTTATGTATTTATATAGCTAGTATGGTACAGATGCCCACACCTAAACCTTCAAATAACAAATGCAATATCAATCCTTATGCTGTACAACTTAAGAATGGTACAAAGTCCAAACAGGTTAGGTCGATCCACTGCCGTGTGGACTAATTTAGTTTTTAATATGAATTTTCCAAAGATATTAAATTTCATATTATAATTGTTGTCTTTAAAAATCATCGTATTAATCTATACGTAATAATCGCTTTATAAAACGACTCAATATACGAATTTAAAAAATTAAATTACGTGCCAAATTTACTTAGAGACCGCTTCTTATTAACATTTGAGTTATATATATTGTTTGAAAATTTACCTCGGCATATACTTTTATGTCCGACATTAAAATGTTTACTTATTTTAAAAAGTTTGTAAAAAAAATTTCAAATAAGAGTCTCGTGTTTACGAATAGTAATAACAATGATTATTAATAGGGCTATGGCTATAGCAAAAATATACATAGACATAAATCATGTTATGTTATGTTTATGCTACAGCAAAAATGGATATAGGAAAGAAGTCATTTTTTAAATAGAAACTTAATTTTTATCACCCAGCAATGTTATTTGTTACATCGTGCAATTCTTATATTACAAAATTATTATAACTTTAGAGAGTACGTGGTAGCTCAGTTTGTTACGCGCCTTGGTTAACCGACCGACCCGACCCGACAGGTCGAGTTCGTGTCACGGGTTGCCGTAAACTGTAGCTGCCATGTTCCTCATTGTGCCCGGATATAGGCGACAAAATCGCAACCTGTCACACTGGGGCTCAACATAAACATGCGAAATGAGGTGTTACACCTCTGCCTAACCCTCTCGAGGGATAACAGCGTGACTTTGTCTGTGTAATTAATTTTTCAGGTGTAACAAAATGCTAATTAATTAACGATACTTATCTCATTAATATTGATTTCCCAATTTAAGTAACGCGGAATTGCACTGGCGATGTTTAAATGTATTTGTAAGATGTCCTGTAATTACAGTAAAATATCCCTAGTTAACTAACTACCTTAGAAGATAGGGTTTTTAAAACAGATATAACCATGTCACAGTTTTAATTTTACAGCACGTTTGTTGTCTAAGTGTAATATGATGTTTTTAATGTCTGAACATGGTTTGTAGATTTCAGATTTATCTGAAGCCTTAAAGATATTGTGTACTGGGTGTGGTATATTGTGCATACTGTGTTAGTGGCGGATCAAGGAATGAAATTTAGGGGGGTAAACAGTTCACTCTCTTATAAAGCAGGCTACCTTTTTACAACCGCTGGCGGGGAGGGACTTGAAGTCGCTGTTTTTGGGTCTTGACTAAGTAAGTCTAAAGAAATCAGATGCTTCTAGGAGGGGTTTGAGCCCACTAGCCCCCCCTGGATCCGCTAGTGTGTCGTGTGAATGTGGTAGCTTCATGCATTTAAGGACAAATATTTCGTTATTTTCTTATGTTGCCATTTTTAATTGTAAAAAGTAAAGTAGCTTTTTCATATTTTTTTAACCTTTATTTAGAAGGATAATTGTTATTCATTTTATTGTTGATGATATTATTGTAGCATTTTAGTTTTCAGCAATGTATTTTATTGTTATTTTTAATAAAAAAAATGTTTTAATATTTCCGTCTTTGGTTTTTATTTAAATCTCTTATAGGGGTTGTTTATGGGAAATTCGAAAAAAGTAGACTTTCTGCTTCTTAGCCTATGACCTGATTGATCATGATACCGCCTCCTAACATCTCTCAGAACAATACTGTTGATGCCTTTGAACGAAAAGAGCACCACCAATACGTTGACCATGTCGAGGTAGAGGTGTTATACCTCTCATTCCAATTATTACACTAGTTCTCTGATCCCTTGACCGAAACACTGAACAGCTGTTGCCAGTTATTATTTTAGTAAGATTTTTGTACTTTTCAGAGCTTTTAACTTCTACTGTATCCCATCACTGCAACCAGCTGATCATTCAATGTTTCCTTAATAAAGCAGCCAAGCAATGGAGAACAGGCTGTGTGTGTTTGAGCCTAATACCAACTGTTTTGAGACAAGCAAAGAATTTAAGACTAGAACAAGTCAGAAACAAAAAGCTTTTGTGCTAACACAATAAATATGCATTAACGTCATAGATTTCTAACTGATTTATTTCACTTAGATAATGGTACACTTTATGCATATTTACACTATATCCCTCCATTCTTCTTTAGTCTGATCCTGAAACAAAAATGACATATTAGTCTGATTCTGATAATTACCTACTTACTATTTATGGTGTGTCATATGTGACTCTAACAAACACATCACATCAAGCAGGTGTCCAGCCTCATTAGACAAATGCCATTATTGTTGGTGTTAATGCTTTCAGAATAATAGCATTTGTCTAAGGTGCCAGGCTTACCATAACCTTTTCAAAAACTATTCCATTCCCAGGCCCAGTTCTAAGTCCTGTCTAAGTCAGCTGGTTTTTGAATGGTTTAAAAGTGAACTAGAAGCACTTCAAACATGAATAACATGATGAATGGAAGATTGAGACAAGTTATAAAAAGATTTTATTGTTGTCACTTGAAAAGTTAATGCAGTTAAATTATTTCTTGTCTATAAGAGATTATAGTGAGCAACCTTAGTGTCCACCAACCATTGAACTATAACTGCTCGTTTTGCAGGTCATACAACCTGCACCAATGCATGATCTTACCTTTCTGCATAAAATTATAAATGGCGCTATCAAATGCGACTCTCTGATTGAGCACATCTTGTTGTCGGTACCCTACCACATTCCTCGACATCCAGTGACGAGAACATTTAGTTTCTTTCCTGCACGAACCAATCTAGGCCATTTCTCTCCAATTACTAGAATATGTACGGTATACAATGACATGAACTCAAAGGTGGAAGACCTTGATATCTTTTTTCTTTCGTTGGCAAGTTTCAGACGCAAAATTTTTCAATATTTTTTAAGTCAAATGAAATAGTTCTCATTAGGTTCAGGATCTTTAGATTTCAATTCCTATATATATTTTTTTCTTTTTTAATTTCTTTTGTATAATGGATTAATCTAAACCAATGTTATTTTTCTTTGTGACCTGTTTTATTTTAGTATATGTGTGTAACCTTTGTAAATGTTGTGTTCGTCTGTTACAGGCATGTACATCAGTTTCTGTTTATAATATGTGATTTTTATATGTTTGTGTAATGTACTTGCTGTAGACGTCCCTAAATAAATAAAATAAATAAAAATAAAACCTGCAAAAAACTACACTTAGAGTTGATGCTCTGGCCATACACTATGGCTTAGTTTAAGAATAAATTTATGTTGATGTATCATGGCACTTAAAGACTAAGGTCAAAATTTACTATCACAAGAACACAAAAACCAACAGGATTGATAAAAGTGGATAAGCAAGATGTTTTATAAAATATTATTTACTTTATAAGTATATGGTTAATGGCTTTGTAAGGTCTAACAATACCAACCATCCACAACTCAAACTTCCATCTACCAATTATAGGTGACAAGTTTACTTTTATGAACTAGTCTAAATGATAGGTTCAATCACATAAACATTGCCACTAATTAGGTCTACTTGTTATAAACCAATGACATTGCTTACCAGTGGTCCACCTCTTGAGCTCGGGGTAATCCTTACGCATGGTGAAGTCCCTGCGAGCATCCCACGCATTATTCTGTGCCATGTACACATGAGGGAAGAATGGCCATCCCTCTTCGATGCTGGTCTTTTTGACGATCGCAGCCGCACCCAGGACCATGGCAGCCGGCACACCGATAAACAGGGATCTGCTCCATGCACCAAACACGGACCCGGCCGCCAAACCACCCAAGAAGTAGTTGATCTTGTCGTTCTTGCCCCTCATGTTCTGCGCAACGTTAGTGACAACAGTAAATGCTGTCGCCATACCCACCAGCGGTCCAATGAAGAACATGTAACGGGCGCCAGTCTTCAAAGCGCCCTGAGGATGAGAGTACATCAGAATGTCGAACGTTCCCAATGCGGCCCCGCCAAGGGCGGCGTATTTAGAGGTCACGAAGCATTTCTTCGCGATATCTTCGCCTTCAGGCGAGTCGTAGTATTTATAATTTAACATTATTGCTTGTATGAGACCTGTGAAATTGAGGTTTTTGTTACACAACCTCTATTTTCGATCCAGAAATGTCTTGTCTGCCAATGTCATTAAGCAGCTGTCGGCTAACATTAGCTAGAACATTTTTAGAGCTACATAGAAATTGTTACAATCAAAACGATATTAAATCTGTAAAATTTTAGAATCAGTCCTGTATTTAAAAAAGAGAAAGTATTTAAACTCAAAATATCGGTTGTTTTTATCATTTTAATACTAGTGATCTTCTAGCTTAAATGGCGTCTGGAATTGCTAAATCATTCTTCACAAACAGTGATGTGAGTCAGTACACCGTTTGTTCTGTCATTTTTTGACGTTTAGCACAAAAGTATCAAAAATGGCGGCGGATGGTGACGAAATGATAAGTGATCAAGAAAAAGTGCGAATTGTTTCAGATTTTATCCTCCATTCACCGCCAGGCGAGTTTAATGAAGTGTTCAACGATGTTAGAGTCTTGCTCAATAACGACACCCTACTGAAGGAGGGTGCAAGTGGTGCTTTTTCGCAGTACAACAAGGACCAGCTAACGCCCGTGCGTTTGGAAGGCTCGGAACTTCACACGCTCATTACAGACCACAATGACCTCGGTGGTGGCAGATTCTTCGATCCGCGTTCGAAGCGATCGTTTAAGTACGACCATTTACGGAAAGAAGCTTCGGAATATGAGCCATTTGAGCCTGACCGCGCTGCAGAGCCGTGGCGGGCAGCGCTCGACGAAGAGTTGACGACGTACGTGGCCGCTCACTACAAACACGGCGCCAGTCTAGTGGTCGGGAGGTCATTGGAGGCCGGGGCCGTGTCGCTGGTCGCCTGCATCGAGGATCATCAGTTCCAGCCAAAGAACTATTGGAACGGTCGGTGGCGATCAGTGTGGTCGCTTACAGTTGGTGGGCCCTCCGCTGAACTACGCGGAGTGTTGCGTGTGCAGGTACATTACTACGAAGATGGAAACGTCCAACTGGTGAGCTCCAAAGAGGTCAAACTGCCTCTAATCGCTTCAGGAGAAGCTGCGACGGCCAAGGAGTTCGTGAGGCAGGTTTGCGACGCGGAGAACGCTTACCAGACAGCCATCTCTGATAATTACAAAACAATGAGCGACACTACGTTCAAAGCTCTGCGTCGCCAGCTGCCAGTGACCCGCAGCAAGATTGACTGGGCCAGACTGGTCTCATACACCATTGGAAAGGAGCTGAAGAGCCAATGATGTCTCGCCGCTGCGCTATGAGCCGCAGCGGCCGCTCCACGCCTCTGTACATATTCCCATAAGAATAAACCTCGTTCAAATGTCTATGTTCACTGGGAGGCGATTGCTTGACCCCCTGGTGCTTATTTAACTATGAATATGTAAAGAAATTGCTACGGTAACTGTTAAATTTGATTGCGTTCTGTTACTTTAACTGTTGATTTGGCAGGGCTTGTATCAAATAATGACAAGATATTTTTAGGATGAGACAAAGCAACGATTCCTGTCCATTTCCGTTAGAGATAGGTGAATGTAACGGGTACCTAGGTGTGGACCTGCCTTAGAACGTAGACTTAATATAGATGGCAGTTTTTCAAATTGCATAAATGTAATATATTACTATTTGCTTTCCACCAAATTACAAATTTAGATTGTTTTAGCAAGCCTATTAACAGTGTATAATTGTGCATGACATGCATGTCAATTAAATAAAATAAAACTTGTTAATCAGTTTTATCTTTGCTTGCATTGTATTTTGTTTCTAATATATTTTGGAACCAGACATGGTAAAAATGGATAAATTTCTGTAACAAAACAATTATTCGCTCTATATATGTCAGTGTGCTGACCCATGCTCATAAAAACATTGCATTAATGAGAATATTTTCAAGTGTTTATGATGGTGCATTTAACTATAGTTAATTTTAACTGATAGTCGGTATGTTCAACATGTGAGATAAATACAGAGTATGTCACTATATAGTGGGAGGTTGCTCAAATGTGTACTTTTCCACTTTTGAAGATTTGATTTTGATTTTAAAATATTAAATATCCAAATTTTGGATACGCAACAGAAGCGTTTATGGCTTAAAAATTAAAAAAGACATGGGTGCCAGAATTATTTTCACATAGGTGCATTTGCATCTACACATGTTACTCACCAATATAAAATTACATTATGTTCCTGCTGGTGTCGTCCAGTAAAGAATGTGTAATTAGTCCTATGTACTTTCTTTGTGGCACCCATGAAGAAACATACTAGAAGCCACAATAATACAGACTGTCAGAGGCTTCAAACTTCTAACATCCCACTTGTAATGTTGGGGGTGAACAGAATTTTTGAAACTAATATCCGTGATAATGGTTTGAAAGTGCGGAGTGTATTTTTTTTTTTTACTAATATTACTGTAACTCTAATGCCAATAAGGTTTATTTTGTAATTATTATTAATTATTTTAATAAAAAACGTACATTAAAAATCCAAGTATTCTGTAATGTATGATTAAATTCATTTAAATAAAAATATATATTAAAATGTTGCTATGAATTGGTTTTCTTTTAATGATTCATGTTGAATAAATCCCCAGAATGATAAAGACCACTAACCATTACAGATAATTGCAGTTTTATCAATTATTGTTAACATTCATCATTTGTTTTCTTTACTGATTTAGTATAGGTTTTTGAGCTATTCTGACAGGAAGTTAAAATTTAATTCCTTGCTGCCCATTAAATCTGTATGACTAGTTTAAGAACAGCTTTATTTAAGTGGGAAGCAATGTAGAAGACAATTTAAGATACTGCAATGCAATGCAGTACAGTAGGTACTTTGACAATCTTATTTGCCAGCATATAATAATTACCAGTTAAAAACATGTTTCTTGTAAGTTACATGTTATTTTTTGAACATCTAGTGTGTCGAGAATAATTATGGTAAATTTGAACTGATTTGTGTAATCCGGCGTGGCAATGACTCTATAGAACGCCTTGTCGTGCAGAGGAAGATAGAAGGGAAAAGGACGCGAGGCAGATCAATGATGCGCTCGACCTCTACATGATCGCACCTGCATGACTGAGAGGAGACAGAGGTGGCGAGAAGTAGTGCGCGAGTCCAAACGGTTACTGATGATGCCATGACAACCACGCCCACTGTGCCAAGAGTGTACCGACGAAGAAGATGACTGAGTTGTAATGTAGATAATTAAAAATAATTCGGAATTAAATCTTACATTCCAGTGCCAAAAAAGATTTTTTCTGAAATATATCTTATTACAGATACAAAATATTACATTTCTGGTTTACGATGGATTATTACGGCTGTGGAAACTAAGTTAGTTTAAACAGCAACTTGCTTTCAAAAATATAAAAATTAAGGGAGCTGAAATCAAATATACACTGTGGAATAAAACTAGTGGAATAATTAACTGCATCTTACTTTATCAGTTACAAATAAATAAATTAAATACCTTAATCTAATTCCTTATTAATAGTTCAGTCTAGAATAAGCAGGGTTAACATAATCCCTAAATTGTTTGTAATATGAATAGTTGTATTGTGGCAACACTTGGAATCCCCTTTCTTTCGTGAAATCGGATGATTTAAAACCTTTAGGTGGCAATACAACTGCTGGAACTGGTCCTTCAATACCAGGCGGGACTTCCAGATCCTTTTCAGAATTGATAACATGAAAATGATTAAGTTTTGGATTATCAAGTTCTTCATTCCTTTCTAAATTGTCATCTCTAATTTCTAATTTATGTGCTGGATTAAGATCAGTCTTTGGTATCTCATTATCAACTAGCTGCTTATCTTGTTCCTTGGCATCTTTCTCATTATTTTCTTTTGATTTATCTTGATCATCTATGAAATCTACTTCAAGTTTAACATCTTTAGGTTTTCTCTTTTCTTCTTCATCATCGGTTTGAGTTAGATTGTCGTAGAGTGGGTCTTCAAGAGGTATACCTGCAGGTATGTCTTCAAATGTGAATTCGTCAGCTATGACAAGATCCCCGTTACTGAGTGATTTGGCTTTTGTGAATAAGTTGTCCGATTGTAGATAATGCCTGTTTTCAGTGGTTATGCGAGGAGGACAGTCTTCCGGTATGGTGTAGGTCTGAAAGGATAAATAAGCTCTGCTATAGGAACATTAAGAGCATAATTTTCCGTACCAAATTAAAATTCTGGCCAATTAGCAAATTAATTAACCCCCCCCCCCAAGATACCCCTTGTACTACAACCCTTCAACATCCTACATTTAGCTAATACCGAAATATAACCTAAAACCCACAAATCTCCCGAAATCCCAATGCTTACCTGCGTGTGGTTAACTTCAGTGTTATAGTAGTCGGTAACGGAGACATGTGCGTGTGAAGTAACAGCTTGCGGGCCAACGGCGTGTACGTTTACACACGCATGCCGCTCTGACCAAGCCCCGTCTTCTTGTCGCAGATAGAATGTAGCACGGGAGTTGCTCGCCGACAGCTCTATTCGCCTGACCACTTTTATCAAAGAGAAGATAACAAATTATTTGTGGCGCAGGGGTCTAGTCAAAGCTGCGATTCAATCGCGAAAAATCAGAAGCTGACTTTTTAGCTTTATAAAAAGCTGTCGGGATGGAAACGCGATAAAACATTGATACAAACTTCATACAGAATCGATACGCTAGTGTCATGTCAGTCTCATTGTGCAGGTAAAATGGGCGTTTGAAACTATAAGCCAAAACTCAAGTTTCAATTATAATTGTAGGTTCACATTTTTTATGTTACTTACATGAGTTTGCCTGGTGCAGCTGATCGTACAGCAAGGAGGCGTCAGCGCCATATCCGCCTGGAAGTAACACCTCTAACAGCGCCATCTCTGGGAACTCACCAGTCCATGACACACAAGCCTGAAACAAGGTGAAATTATATAGAAACAGAACATCTCCCTTGTCACTACTTATTTGTCTGGAGTCAATTCATCAATTCTTCTCTGTCAGCTGTTTATTAATGTAGGAATGCTGTTGTGTAAGTGTTAGTACATACAAAATTAGAAATAACTAACTGTTTAGTAACTTTTTTCTAAGTTCGTCTTTATCGACCCTAATGATTTTAGTCAAGCTCTTTTTGAAAGGGTCTGATTTTTTTGTTTTTCTGACCTGGACAACAGCGGCGCAGAAACAGAAAGTGGTGTTTTTCTCGCAGTCGAAGGCGCCGTCCGTAACCACGGCCACGTGTGCGGCCAGTCGCCGGCCTCCGCCCCCCGCGGGCGAAGCAACCATACTGTTGTAGAAACGAGTCGCCTGCACCAATGCACAGCCTGATCCTGGAAGCGAAAGACGGGATGTAAAATAATTTAAGTATGAATGTTTGCTTTCGGCACGAAGGACCATTTTCTTAGTTAGAAAGCTAAAGTTAAAAAGTAATTAATAAGTTAAGTTATTAAGTAGTTTATTACTCTCAGTAAAAGAAAATTATATATACATCTCTATATTCCCGGTTCAGAACTTTCTGTTTTGTAGGTAAAACTAAAAAATAAACTATTTTATAAATAGTTGAAACTCAAACTCTTATTATTTTTTTTATTATTTAGAAATACTGACATACCTTCTACGCTCACGTCAACTTGGTTTCCCTTCCCCATCTTCATGACTTCAGGTATATGCACGTCAGATTGCAGTTTGGCAGTGGTGACCTTCCTGTCGCTTTGGGCGGTTACCGTCAAGTTTGCCGGCACTGGCGGCTGAGCCGATTTCCAAGCTATAAGTGCCTCCAGAGCTACTAGAGTGTCCTGAAGGAAAAGAAGATAAATTGTCAATTTAAAGAATATATGATTAAAATCAAATCTCTTTTAGGTCCACATTTACGGTAAGGGGAGAGTTACCAAAACAGTTAAAACTTTTCTTTAATGTTTTTTTCCTTCAACTTTGGACTCTTGAATGGTGATAAAGCACATGAACAACTATGAAGATTGGTGTTGAATTCGTAAGTAGGAAAAAGTGTATTGAAAAAAGTATATTATATGCGTTGAAATATCTACTTAAACACTGTACCGTGGTACCGCGTATTACGTGATATCTGCCATTGTACCTTAGATTATTTATTTATTTATATTTAGGAATCAAACAACATAAATCAATATTAATTTAAAAAACTTAACAATAAATAAACATTCATAAATAATTAAAACACAAATAATAAAAATATTTGAAGATAAAATAAAATGAAACATTTTTATTTTATTTGCTTTTTCAAGCCTAAAGGTTAAAGCAAATAAATTAAAATTAAAAATGAATCGAATAAGAATTAGACACAAATTTTATAGTATTTAATGAGAACAACATCACGCTTAAACCTACTTAGTGGTGAGCTACATATATCTAGATCAGTACAACGCTAATTAAAAAGTATACATGATCTTAGGAGTTAAAATATCAAGAGATATTGTGACCTATGGGCTCAAAGCCCTGGAAAAAATGTTTATTATAATTATTATTGTGGAGTTAATACCTGAGTAGAAAGAAACCCTCCAGCTGCAGTCCTATGTCTTGCTAACCAGCGAGCTGCCGCTCTTGCAGCATCAGCGCAACCTCCTCTACCTCCACTGGCACCCAAAACTTGTCCCCCACCGTCATCCCGCACGGCACACAGGCTCAACGCTAATAAGCCATATGATGTGGCTTCTATCGTGGTAGATAGACTACCTAAACAGACGAAACAGAGACATGAAGTAGACATCTACAGAGCTGTCTTAGGCCTCCTATCGAAAGGGCCGAAACGGAGCCCCTTAGTTGGCTGGCGACCTATTTTTGGAGCCTACTTTTGGAGGCCCCCCTAATGTTGTAAACCCTGAGCCCTGCCCCTATGGTAAAAACGGAATTGCATTTAAGTCTACATGGGCAACAAACTTGTAAGACATCAAGGGCGTCGTCGTGTCATTAGGCGGCGGTATCACTTTCCATCAGGTGAATCGTTTGTTTGCCCGTGACGTGGCATAAAAACATGCTTGTCCATGGTAAAGTCAGGATGTGTTATGGTGTATGAAATAGTTCAACTTGAATGTTCCAAAATATAGTGAAAAACTATTGTAAATTTTTGAAACAAGCAACTACGGAGGTAGATAGCATTCCGAACCGGTGGTAGATAAAAAATGACAATTTGAAAGCACTTATTTTAAGTCTATTTAAATAAAAACATTTTGAATTTGTCATATCTTCTTTGCACTATATTGTCATATCGAAAAGTCCATGTGTGTTGAAAAGTACATATCGTAGTTGCAATCTGATCTTCGAGTACGTATGGATCTTTCATCCATATTTCATGCCATATAATAAGCCCCTTAAAACGTATAACTTTTAGCCTTATAATATAACCCAGTCTCTCATTATCATGAGGTACTAATAATTTTAAGGATATCATGTGATGTTAGATAAATATTTTTAATTATTAATAAATAAATTACAACTGTTTACCTGTTTCCCACCACACAAGATCCTCGGTTCTCTTCGTCAAGGCTAACAAATCTACCAGCTCCCCAACTTCCTCGTTTTCCCTCAATGTCTCCATTGAGAGAAGACTCGCTTCGTTGGTTCTTCTCAAATCGTCTTCATACTTCCTCAGTCTCATGAAAGCGTAGCTGAGGAGGGCTTGCGCATAGATTCTGTTGGGGCTTTTGGTCTTCGAAGGTGGAAGGGCTCGAAGACAGGCTAGAGTGTTCGAGACGAGCTTTGAGCTGAGTGGTACCAGGCTATCCAAGAGGGCTGTGATGACGTATGCCGTTAGAGCAACGCTTGCTGTCTCGCCATCTTCCGAAAGACCACCCTAAGTAAAAATTTTGAGTTTCTAAATTCAGTTGATAGTTACGTAAATTTCATGAGCCTGATGTTTTCTTGAAAATTAACAAATTGAGAAGCTTCTACTTTGTTAAGCCGGTAAAAAAATGTAAATGTATCTAAGCATAATTTTATATTAGAATGCTTAAAATAGGTAATGGCTGCCTAATGGTGAGCGTTAGCCAGATTATGAAACTAGAAACTTCAGAGCATCCATAGGTCTGGTAAATCTTCTGTAGGTACCATGTTGTATTGCGGAATAAAACAAAGCTATATAACCAGTTCATCCTACAAATCTGATGGATGAACAATAACTGATATGACAAATGGACAGAACGTGTAACAGAATGGTTATCAAGCGACAGGAAACGGAAACAAGGACATGAGGTGGAGGGACATTTTCGACCAGAGATGTGGATCCTTATGGATGCGAGAGGCGCGAAAAAGAGGTGTATGGAGAGGTTTAGGAGAGGCCAACGCTGCAGAGGCGACTACTACTATCTTAAATTTAAAATATACGATACATAACAATGTAACCAAGTGTAGTAGAAAACAAAAGCATTTTTTTTATTATTAAAAGACAAAGTACCTTGAGTTCTCTATGGAATACTTGTCCATCATTCCTGAAGCAGCCATTCTCCATCTGTTGGTTGATGAGCCACTGTTCAGCGCGCTGCACGGCAGGAGGCACTGGGAGTCCAGGAGTTAACACCTAGAAAAACAGTAACCACATCACGACACAACACAATGACTCAGTCCTGTACTAAGATAATATTGTATCGCAGGAACTAAGCAACGATATGGTATATATTAAATAGATAACACAGTCAGGTCATAAGTATTGTCACACAGTAAAAACTTTTCTTTTAGAGTGCTGGTCACAAAAAAGTTTATTGAATTCGAATCTCGAATTGTTCATGAAAATAAAAATGTATTCATTTTAGAATTCTACTCATTTTTAAATATGGAGTGGACGCTTAAAGAAGACCGTGTTGCAATTATTGCGTTGCATCGTTGCGGTTACGCGCCAATTCAAATTTTTAACTTCCGGAAAAAATTGAATATAACCAAAAGATTCGTTTATCGTACCATCAAACGATACAATGAAGACTCTAGTGTAGATGACAGGTCAAGAAGTGGTCGCCCTCGGTCCGTTAGGACTCCAGCAGTGATAAAAGCTGCGAAGGCGCGAATTCAAAGAAATCCCAAACGTAAGCAGAAACTGTTGGCCCTTCAGATGGGGTTAAGCAGAACCACGGTGCAAAGGGTGTTAAATGAAGACTTAG
The DNA here is from genome assembly GCA_949316135.1 of Choreutis nemorana. Taxonomy (NCBI): domain Eukaryota; kingdom Metazoa; phylum Arthropoda; class Insecta; order Lepidoptera; family Choreutidae; genus Choreutis; species Choreutis nemorana. The sequence goes on from OX438614.1 coordinate 1,306,310, forward strand.
GGCTTCGGGCATATCGAAGAAAAACAGGACATCGTTAGAATGCTCGTCTAATGGACCTGAAACTGAAGAGATGCCGCGCTTTGTTGAAGCGGTACGCGGGAAAAAAATATCGGGAAATTCTTTTTTCGGGTGAAAAAATTTTTACCGTAGAAGAGTGCTACAACAAACAAAATGATAAGATGTACGCACACAGTAGTGAAGAAGCGAGCAACCGTATTCCGCGTGTGCAACGAGGTCATTTTCCATCCTCGCTCATGGTATGGTTGGGAGTTTCTTATTGGGGCTTAACAGAGGGACGTACATTTTTTTGAGAAAGGTGTAAAAATAATGCAGTTGTGTATCAAAATACAGTCCTGACGAACCTTGTGGAACCTATTACTCATACCATGTTCAATAACAGGCACTGGGTATTCCAACAAGATTCGGCGCCAGCTCATAGAGCGAAGAGCACACAAGACTGGCTGGCGGCGCGTGAAATCGACTTCATCCGGCACGAAGACTGGCCCTCCTCCAGTCCAGATTTGAATCCGTTAGATTACAAGATATGGTAACACTTGGAGGAAAAGGCGTGCTCAAAGCCTCATTCCAATTTGGAGTCACTCAAGACATCCTTGATTAAGGCAGCCGCCGATATTGACATGGACCTCGTTCGTGCTGCGATAGACGACTGGCCACGCAGATTGAAGATTGATTGAATTGCCTGTATTCTAAATATCACGGATAAATCACGGAGGTCATTTTGAATAAACTTTAGTGTCATAAGAATCTATGTTTTGTTAAGTTCATTTTGGTATATAAATGGCTACATAATGAATAAACTTGTTTCAATGATTATATATTAAACATGTGACAGAATTTATGACCTGACTAGGTATATCTATAAATACTACATCCAAGGTCGGTAAGCAAAACAATGCGTCTTGCAAATAACACAAAGTCCCGCCCTCGCCGGGATTCTAACCCAGAACCTCTAGAGTAGCAGTTGGCTGTTTACACCATTCGCCAATGAGGTCAGCGAGGAAATGATGACATCGGTTCATTAATGAGGTAAAGTATACTCGTGTGTTCAGTATTTTAGTTAAGATAGCGTTTTGCAATATAAGTACCAACGTAGGTATGTGTTTTTAAATTCACAACGCTGATTCCCGGATGGGGTGTAAATAAGAAGATACGAATCGATGGATTTGGTTTCCTAATAATTTTTCAGATAAAAGTTTAAGTGAAACAAATAAAACCAGTGCGAAGCTGACACGGGTCGACACTATAGTGATAAATGTGACATATATTACCTGATGTGCTCTCCTCATGTACCGGACAGCAAACGCCGTGAGCCAAGTGGACGGCATGGCGTCTGACTCTCCGAAGGCGCTGAACCCTCCTGACGCATGTGCATACTGGAGCTGACGAGTGAACCCTGAAAATTAACGATATAGGTGACGATCCAATAATCCGTTAACTCTAATGACCTATTTTGGTCTTGGGAAATAATTTCGCTTAAGGTTCTATGATAATTTAGGCCGATGATCTTGTGTTTGATATAATATAATAGTATGAGCGAATGAGGGTGTAGCAGCCGCAGAGTCAGCAGGCTGGTGGCGACGCGCGCGAGGTTCTGCTCGCCGCAGCCGCGTCACCAGCGCGTCCGCGTCCTGTGCCGTGGTTACCTCTAGCGACGTGTGCCTTGGCGATGGTGGCGGCGGCGCAGTGAGGGTGCAGCAGCCGCAGCGCCAGCAGGCTGGTGGCGACGCGCGCGAGGTTCTGCTCGCCGCAGCCGCGTGGCAGCGTCACCAGCGCATCCGCGTCCTACGACATGGAAACACTTGGATTACGACGGATATTAAGGGGGCGACGATTTTTTTACCTACTAACGAGTATTTAAAAATATTTATAAAAAGTCTTATAGCCGGTTTCTGAAGGAACTTGAAGTTCTCAATTTATCTCAACTTTTTTTAATCTACTGGTAGGTACAAGTTAAGAGCTTTTAAATATAAATTCCTTATTTATAAACCGGCTGTTACGTATTGACCCAAACAATAAACGCTTGGTCCTTGGTGTGTGGTCAAAAGAATAGCTTGAAAGTTTAGCCATTACTGCAGACGACTGGATTAGAGCAAGCGATGAAAATTACAGTTTCAGAAATCCCATAATCCCTTGTTATTGCAACTACAACTTATTCTTGCTATTTGGGCAAGTCAAGGCTTGAACACTTCAAAATGTCAGCATTGGTCGATCGAAGAAGTATGTTGGACACTGTTTTTCTTAAATTGTTGAATGGTACTCTTGATGCTTCCGACTTGCTGGCTTCATTATCTTTTTGTATACCTTATAAGACCAAAGATTTTCGATCTATTTCACCAGGATCAACATATGGGTACATTGATCCAAGAATCAAAGGATATTGCAACTGCGGACACTCTACTGGCTGTCTTGGGACCCGTAACAAATTTAATCATAAGAAGTCGGAGGAAGAAAGAACATATTAATGGTTGTTTGGACTCACGGCTAATAAAGGTCCAACCATATCTCCAATGGCCCACACAGTAACAGACTCGGTACCCGGTACAGCTTGCACCGCTGGCCAAGACCACGATACCTTGGATGTACTGGATTCAGGACTTCCTAGAGATACAAGAGAGGGAGAGAGTTAAATACCTACCTAGTTATGCCTATTGTCTAGAGTTGCACATTAAAGTCAAAGTCTATTCATTTTTTATTCGAGAGAATGAATAAACTTTCAAATAGTATTTTTACTGCCACCGGTTCAGAATGCTATTTCTATGGGGAAGAATACGGCAAGACCTCCGTGGTTGCTTTTTCATTATAAATGCTTTTTCGAAATAAAGTAATTTTCTGTTACAACTTACAATTTTTATAACATAATAATTCTAGTATATAAACCCTGACACAAAAAATAAATCAATATGAGTATAATTTTTAAATTTTCACACACAAACATTCATAATTATTCGTAGGTGTTTAATTCATCTTTTCATCAATTGGGAATCAATTGGGGTGCAATGGAAGATCAGCGTCGGTCTCGTAAGAGCTGACACAGTGCCGAGTTGCATGGGTTTTCATGGTTGTAACACAGCATCTTAATGTAATCGTTTAGGTTAATACATATTCCTTGTTAAAACACTGTGATGTGAGATGCTGTGTTATTTTATGAATAAAGTTCTTACTTACTTTACGAAGAGGGGTGTTATAAGTTTGACGTGTCTGTCTGTGGCATCATGATTTTTAACAAATGAAGCGATTTTTTGTTTGAAAGGTGACTTAATCGAGCGTGTTCTTAGGTATGTTTGGTCATTATCGGTTCCCCTATTCAAAAGTTATGGGGGTGAATGTGGAGATGAACAATCGAATGATCGCAAATATGTCAAATTGGGTTTTTTTTTTTTAATTTTCTAATTATTGAATATAAAACAATTTCATCAATATGACGCTATCATGTGCTACCTACATACATAAAAAAAAAAAATACAAAGATGAGGTGATTTTGAGTCATCGACATGCGACTATTGCTACTTTGTTAGTTGTATGACGCGATATCAGTATTTAATCAAACGTCAATAGTATTGATCTCACCGGCACGAATGCTGTTGATTCTCTGCACATATCATATCGATTGTCCTGTACAGTACTATCGATAGGATCGATATTTATATCGATATTGGTAGAAGTTTTTGAGTCAAACTAACGACGTGCAACTTTATTTTTGTCAACAGAAGATAATGAAATTTTGGCGCAATACAAACCAACGATATTTGATTTGTAAGATTCAGTTGTATTTATGCTTACTTAAAATGGTTTAAAAATTTAAATTCTACTAACCTTCGGCACAGAGTAAGATAGATCTTTCGTCCCGGATTTGTCTTCCTTCGTGGTCTATTTGAATTCGAATTTGAATTTCATCACTGAAAGTAAAGACACCAGCATAAAATTAAATTAAAACCGTGGCATTATACAGCATTAGTAGTCTATTCGTCGAAATTAAGTTTCAGTCTGGTTTCTCCTAAACAACGACATAAACAGATAAAAACAGCCAAAATAATAATAGTTTATTTTAAGATAAATGTGATTAAATAGCCAATATGGCCAGAGCTAATACTCATATTTAACACTCCTCAATGGGATTCAAACCATTCTTCCATTTTCGAATTAGAACCACTACTATTTAGCAAACGCGTTGTAATATTCCCTTAAAGCTTTGCAAGCGTGCCTAGGCGATATGTTCATCATAAGGGACATACTTTATTTGTGATCATCAGGCGAGATTTTGCCCTAGAGATCTAGTATCTCGCTGGAACTCCATAAGATGTTTGTCTGCGCTTTTTGATAGCGCTGGCTATACCCTTTTTTATTATTACAAATAATTTAAATATTACGACTCTGAATAGATTGGATAAACGATATGAATATCCGATAGTCGTTTTTGGCGGTATTTTTACGACAGGGTTCTTGTGGGAAACGGTCGCTGGAACCTAGCCATTTAGTCGTAATGACCGATCATTGTAACTTATATCGTTAAAATACTGTACTTGTTATAAAACTCCTCACCTAGCCCCACTATTACTGGTGTTGCCACATTTCTGATCATGTACCGCCTTCGCTCTTATGTTAAGTGTAGCAGCTCCGGCTTCCTTTGCTAAGATATGCAGCCGTCGGGAGATGGATGCTCTTGGTGGGATACAGCATGATTCCACGGATTCCGATGATGATGTGAGGTGTCCATCCGGGATTATTTGGATTTGGACCTTATTGGAGAAGAAAGCAGGTCGCTTTTGTATCATTTTAAAGCCAGTTTTATAAAAATACCTAACTTAACAATTATTTCAACAAATGACATGGCAAATAATAATTTTCTATGGATCCATAGAGAAGATTTACTTTAGACGAAAGCTTCTGAATAATCTCATAATCAATAATCTCTTGTGAAAAATACTCACACTTAGATTCTCGTACAAATAGTTAAAGATACGGTAGCGGACGATAGATTCATCGCCTTTCCTCAAACGGTTAGGCCCATCAGCATGGATGAAGAAATCTTGGAAAACCTGATAACAAATCAAAGCATTTCTGTCAAAATGGTTTAATGAATCTTGCTACATACATAACCCGAAATGTATCTTTCTGTGGTTGGTCGATAAAGAAATATTTTTTTAAGCGTAAATAATTATTATGTTGTTTATGCTTAAATCAAGTCTATCATGTAGTAACCACCACCTTCATTCATCAGCCTGAATATTTCTAACCAGAGCACCCCGCTTGCATTCAGCGAGGCCATGCAACCCACACAAGATTCCATCCAGGGCGGCTCCCTCAATAGAGAAAGGCCAAAAAAGATATAAGGTGTATGTCACCTGCAGCATAGCTGGTTGGCTGATGGCGAGTCCGTTCCTGGCCAGGCACAGGGCGCGCGCCTCGTGGCGCGTGACGGAGTGCGGCGCCCGCGCCCCCGCCTGCGCACCCGCGCCCTCCCCCGCCTGCGCCCCCGCCCCCGCCTGCGCCCCCGCACCCGCGCCCGCCACCGCCACCAGCCGCCACAGCCATGCCTGCGGACAACAATACAGAACAACGCTGAAAACATAAACGACAAAGCATAGCTTCAAGATATACCATTAAAGTCAAAATGTTTTTTTTTCGATTAGACTTAAAATAAGCACTTTCAAATCGTCATTTTTTTTACAACCACCGGTTCGGAATGCTATTTCTACGGGGAAGAATCCGGCAAGAAACCTCCGTAGTTGCTTTTTTCAATATTCAAATACAATATTTTCTACTACAAATTACAATTTTTCAACATAATAATTCTAGCTACACTCCAACTGTCAATAAGATAAACCTGTGCAGCTAATTAAATTACTTCCATACATCTTTATCCTCTACATAATTTTGAATTTTATAGTAAGCCTTCTTAATTAAAATTTGTTTAACATATTGCTTAAATTTCATATCTGACATTTCTGTTACATTTCTTGGAATTTTATTATAAAAGCGAACACAATTTCCAATAAATGGCTTACTAGTTTTTGCTAATCTAACTGTACAGATACGTAATTTATCATTATTTCTGGTATTTATACCGTGACCTAGTCTATCAAACTCATTTAGATGTTTCCTTACATACATAATATTGTCAAAAATGTATTGGGACGGTAAGGTGAGTATATCAATTTCTTTAAATAATTGTCGTAATGAATGTCGCGGCTTTAAGTTATACAGAGCTCTTATAGCTCTTTTTTGTAAAATAAATATCGTATCTGTTTCGGCCGCACTACCCCATAGTAGTAACCCATAGGACATAATACTATGAAAATATGCAAAATATACCAGTCTAGCTGTCGGGAGATCCGTTAAATTTCTAATTTTCCCTATTGCATATGCCGCCGAGCTTAATCTACTACTAATTAATTCTAAATGTGCGTTCCACTGAAGTTTTGAATCGATATTAATGCCTAAGAATTTAGTCGATCCTACGATATCGAGCACATCACTATTTATTTTAACATCTGTTGATAATGTCCGCACGTTTGGCAAAGAAAATTTGAGACATTTAGTCTTAGCTTACAACAAGAGCCTCCTCCATAACATTTGAATTTTGAAAAATCTGAACGAGGCGGCCGATATACGCATACAATTAAATATTCATCTATTTCTGCACAGGCAATCTCACATACCCGTTCAACAGAAAACTTTACAATATCGTGGCGCTCTTTGAACTTTATATTTTGCTTTATAAGTATCATGCAACCACCTCCTGAAGCTGATTTTCTGTTAAACGTGCTTCCAATAAAAAAAATTGGTACATTGAAAGTCATTTTGCTGTTGCATAGAAATGTTTCTGTAATACAAAATATATCTAGTTTTATACTTTCGATAAATAATTCTACGTCTAGTATTTTGCCAGAAAAGCGATTGATGTTTTGATGTACAATCATTAGGAAACTATTGGACGGCTTTTCTATTGTTTCTATTACTGTTACATATTGTATCAGAGTCAGTTACAATAAGCTTAGTTATACCATGTATAACAGGGTTTTGTATATTATATGCTACCAACGTAGCAAATCGTTTTAATCTGATTCTTATTAAGATACATAGTATCTTTAGTTAATTTAAAACCTTTTAAAAACTTATTTACAACAAAAAATGTAAACTTGTCGCTATGACAATTTGCATAGTTGCAAATGATTGATTGATATATATATATATTGGAATTGAGTAGAAAAATGTATGATGCCGACAAAGAATGTCTGCAGGATGAAATAAACAGATTGCATGAGTTTCATAATTATGTTAGGCGATATTCAAAATTGTTTAAAAAAGTTTGTCAGGAAGCGAAAGCTATGTATCTGAGTAATAAAATAAAAATCATACAATAAAATTAAAACGACGTGGAATGTAATTAATACCGAAACAGGGAAAATAGACAAAAACGATAAAAATATAGCTTTAAATATAAATGACGAACTGATTTCGGATAATTTACTAGTAGCTAACGTTTTCGAAAAATATTTCACTCAGATACCGAAACCGATACCAGTGGATATCACAAAAAATCTTTCGTCGTCTTGTGTTACAGCTGTGAATTACCTCAAAAAACATGTAAAATTACACCGGCCGTTTTTAAATTTAACAACGTGTCAGAGGACGATATAATCAAAGCATTTAAATCTTTGAATATAAAATCGACTGAGGACTTGTGGGGATTTTCGGTTGAAGCTCTCGGTTCAATGGTGCACGTAATTGCTCCTATCCTCTAAAAAGTGTTTAATACTAGTCTTGAAAAAGGTAAATTTCCCGAGTCGCTAAAACCTAGTAAAGTAGTTCCAATATTTAAAGCAGGTAGTCACGAAGATCCATCGAATTACAGACTAGTATCAGTTTTACCTGCTATTAGTAAAAAAAAATAAAAACTTATGCTTACTCAACTATCGTGATTCTTCAATCTGGATGGGATCCTACATCATCAACAATTCGGGTTTACCAAAGGACGGTCAACAACAGATGCGAGAGTAGATCTGGTACGTAAAATATTTGCAGCCTGGGACGGATCATAAGACGCTATTGGGGTGTTCTGTGATCTTTCTAAGGCTTTTGATTACGTAGATCACACCATTCTCCTCAGGAAGTTATCATATTATGGCTTTGATAATCTTTCACTTGGCTATGTGAAATCCTATTTAGACGAGCGTGTTCAAAAAATTCAGATCGGTAGCACTACATCATCTGGGTCTATTGTAAAAATGGGTGTGCCTCAAGGGTAAATTCTGGGACCATTTTTGTTTTTAGTCTATATCAATGATCTTCCGTTTATGCTAGATGAAATTTTTGGTGAAGTAATTTTATTTGCTGATAACACATCTTTTATTTTTAAAACCAAGAGAAAATATAACGAAGAAAATGAAATAAATTCAACATTAAAACAAGTAACAGATTGGTTTAACTCTAACAATTTGCTTCTCAACTTAATAGTACCAAGACTAAATGTCTCAAATTTTCTTTGCCAAACGTGCGGACATTATCAACAGATGTTAAAATAAATAGTGATGTGCTCGATATCGTAGGATCGACTAAATTCTTAGGCATTAATATCGATTCAAAACTTCAGTGGAACGCACATTTAGAATTAATTAGTAGTAGATTAAGCTCGGCGGCATATGCAATAGGGAAAATTAGAAATTTAACGGATCTCCCGACAGCTAGACTGGTATATTTTGCATATTTTCATAGTATTATGTCCTATGGGTTACTACTATGGGGTAGTGCGGCCGAAACAGATACGATATTTATTTTACAAAAAAGAGCTATAAGAGCTCTGTATAACTTAAAGCCGCGACATTCATTACGATAATTATTTAAGGAAATTGATATACTCACCTTACCGTCCCAATACATTTTTGACAATATTATGTATGTAAGGAAACATCTAAATGAGTTTGATAGACTAGGTCACGGTATAAATACCAGAAATAATGATAAATTACGTATCTGTACAGTTAGATTAGCAAAAACTAGTAAGTCATTTATTGGAAATTGTTTTCGCTTTTATAATAAAATTCCAAGAAATGTAACAGAAATGTCAGATATGAAATTTAAGCAATATGTTAAACAAGTTTTAATTAAGAAGGCTTACTATAAAATTCAAAATTATGTAGAGGATAAAGATTTATGGGAGTAATTTAATTAGCTGCACAGGTTTATCTTATTGACAGAGTGTAGCTAGAATTATTATGTTGAAAAATTGTAATTTGTAGTAGAAAATATTGTATTTGAATATTGAAAAAAGCAACTACGGAGGTTTCTTGCCGGATTCTTCCCCGTAGAAATAGCGTTCCGAACCGGTGGTAGTAAAAAAATGACGATATGAAAGTGCTTATTTTAAGTCTATTCGAATAAAAAACATTTTAACTTTGATTTTGACTTACCCCTAACGTCATAATAGAAAGCTTTCGCGATCGAAGTTGCGGTTTCTCACGAATCATGCTTTTGACTGACTGACGCAGTCAGAATGCTTTCTGTGTGGGGATACCAATGTAATGAAATTACGCTATAGGCAAGACAGTCGTGAGTACTTAGGTTCGTAAAACTACATTTGTATACAACTGTAAAACATGAAGTCTGTTAAAAAAATGTGGTACTCACTTCAGAGAAGTCAGTCCTCGGCACCACATCTTCCTCCTGAATCTGATCAGGTACAGGCTGGATGCAGCGTCTCCTAGCGTTAGATCCACCCAGTAACCTGACTCCGGCAGCTGCCAGCCATGATTCCGTCCACTCTTTGCTGGTTAAGGGTGTTTGGAAATCTTCTTCCGCTGGCAAAACAGAATGTTAATTAGCCTTACTTAAACATGACAAAAATTCACGCCCTAATTCCTCGAGAGGGAATGGCAAAGTTGTTACATACCGCATTTCGTATGTTTATGTTAAGGCCCAGTATGACAGGTTGCGAATCTGTAGCTATTATCCGGGTACAGTGAGGAACATGATACCTACAACTTTTGGCAACGCGAGACTTGAACCCTCGATCTGTCGGGTCAGATCGAACCAAGGGACGTAACAAACTGAGCTACTACATCCATTTTTCTACCACATCCTTTTTTCACTGACCATCATAGTATTCAAATATCACTAACGAAATTGGATAAAACGTTCCTTCTCCTCAAGAAACAAAGTTTTCTCCGCATGAACACAGCATTGGGTCTGCAAGTCTAGCACGCTAAAGAAATGCGACTGGCCCTCGAGACGAGACACCTACTGACTTCCTATAAGAAGGAGCGACAGGTGCAACAGTGACATGCGCCCGCCTTAGAGTCGTCCTCTTTCTATTTTCATTTCCTTCGACAGGATGGAAAAATCTCGTCTTGCATGTTAAGTCACAATTTTTAAGCATGCTTGGTCGACTGATCTCATTAAAGACCAAGAAAACTCACTCAGAAAACATTCACCGGCGGCATCAAACTCCGTCAGGTTCCTGTGACTTTCAATTATCCTCCTAAGGTTCCTCATCAGGACATCCTTTACGGTTTCCATCGGGGAGTTCCACTTAGCAGCCATGTCTATAGCCGTGAGGGCGCAGAGAGCTGGACCTGGAGTTGTCAGCTGAATGGAGACGAAGGATCCTGGGGCGGTCTGACGCGATTGCCAGGATAAATCTACCTTTAGGGAATAAAAAGACAAAAAATACGTTGAATTAAAATTTCTAGAAACCCACTTTCACAGGGGGATAGTTGGGCAAAACACTTAATTGTTAAAAAAATTGGGATCAGCCAGAACTACCTGACCGAGCAAAAATTCGCTAGATATTTTATTTTTTCATAGGTATTGAATTGACGCACCGGTGTAAAGTTTTGCTTGTATACAAAAGGTTCCGGATGGACATCCCGGATAGAGCAGAACTTTGTTATTTGCAAGATCATTTGTTTCGTATTCTAAATGTTGGGCATATCTTAAGACAGTTGCTTAACAACAGGGTGGCAAGGCAGCAAAATGCCAAGGGCCCAGTCGTTAGGAGCTCCCAATGCGAGGGTTGATTCTCCATACGATTCAGTTGCTACGGACTCGGGCTTCTGTATTCGTAGGGGGGTTCCATGTAGTTTGTACCTAAAAAGGTCGCCGCTTTTATTAATAAGGGCTCCAATCCATTTGCTACGGACCCCGAGCGGTCTAATTACGCCATCATCTTAAAATATGTGTGTTGTAAAGTGGGTATTGCTTATTTAAAACTCTTGAGTCAATTGAAGTTCTATTTCCATTTTGTGGGTTTTGTCCATGTGGAATTGTAGAGAATTTTCTGATCCGCAGCAAGATTTTTATCTAGTCAGTAACCTATCAATCTTTTGTTTCAAACATACCTTATTAGCAAAACAATCGTCGAATTCGAAACGCTTGCTGGCACTGATTAATTCCCCGTTATAATAAAAATAAGCGATGAGATGACTGTCTGGACACATTTGGGGAGTCACTTTAACTGGCAACATTATCTTCTTCAAGTGCCTATCGAGGAGGGCATCTGACGCGTTAGAGTACGAGTTTAGTGTTGCCATATCAAGCTTGTAGTATGTGTAGTCCAAGTTTGAGTTGTAGCAGATGCTTCCTCGGGTGGCGGTTTCTATTTGGTTGGCTGTGTTTGTTATTGGACATTGAGTTGTTGCACCCCAGCGGTGGATTATTCCTCCTCGGGTTATAACCTAGAAAAAGTTATTTGTATTGAAATAATTATATTTAATTAGCTTTCGTAAGCTTGCTCTCTGGTAGAAACAGAGTAACTTGTTATTCTGGTGTGATTTTAAAGTGTTTTTGTACTTCCAAAGTTATTTCAATTAAAGTTACAAAACTTTTTTGAGAGGTTTATCTTAAATTCATCCTTAAAAACCCACAGAAATTATGTCTGTCGATGCTTAAACCAAATAGCTATATTTCGGAACATCTGTAGATTACACTAATGGTGGTGAATCTTGATCGTCTGCGTTGGTACCAACCTCCTTTATATTTACAACGTGAAGCAGTTGGCTACGTTTCGGTCCGAAGGATTGGAGAGCCAGTGTATTTACCGACACGAGAGCTATAACATGTTTACCTCTACATCTTAATGTTCCAGACATCTAGGGCATCGTCGAGTAAATAGGCGACGGGATCACTTTTCATCAGATGAGTCTGCTTGTTTGCGCGTAATGTTGTATAAAACGATTTGCATATAAAACTTAGTGGAGCATAAAATGCACTTACAACAAAGTGCACAGTGATCGCTCTTGTGACGTTCATGTTGAGGTAGAGAGGCACTAAAGTCCTGTTTCCCCGCGGATCCCGGATCCCGCCGAGTCCCGCACGTGATTCACCCCGTGACGGAATAGATGCTGCTGCTGTTATGGAACTGTCATTGGCAAGGCTAGCCTGAAAATCAGATTAGTGAGTTTCTTGATAGATTGTTTGTATTTCCTTACGATTTTAGCCTAAAATTTATGTCTTACATTTCATCCCAGATTTTTTTGCTGAAGGTCTTAAACTCAGCAATCAATGTAGAAAAAACTAAGTGTTAAATTCTATATTGTATCTTTCTTCTTTTGAAATGCACTACTCAAAGATAAATCGTTAGATATAGTCCAGAGTCGATAATTTTTAAAACCAAAAAAAATCATAATAGGATGAAACCCATTAGAAAAGGAGGAAATTATTATAAAAATGAAAGGAAAAATAATTTACGGCCGATCTGAGGTCGGGAAGGGGATGGGGGTGAGTTTTTAAGGGTAAAAAACGGTTTTTCCCGATTTCCGTCAAAACTAAAAGTCCTATCGAAAAAAGTCAACTGGCAAAGTTGTAGATAATGAAAAGATCTAAAACTTTTCCATTTACACTTTTTTCACATAACCTCAAAATTTATGTGAAAAATTCAAAAAACCAAGTTTTTGGTTTTTTATTTTTATCTTTTACAAAAAAAAATTTTTACGATATTTTGTTAAAACTTACCTTTTTATGTCCCAAATACGCTGTAATTTATTTGATTAAAAATATTTATTTTTCCACCTTATTTTGAATTAATATCGAAAAACACCCTAATTTTCAATCGAAAATTCACCCGTCAAAATATCAGCTTTTTTCAAAAAGTTGGTATGGTTTCTGTTCGTTGAAATCTCTACTTTTCGATGGTGAAAAAAAAAAATGTGTTACTATGGTAAATCTTCTCAGAAAATGCAAAAATTCAAAAAAAACTTGTATTCGATTTTTTTTTTAATTATTATAAATAATTTTGAGCTATTTATTAAAATTTACACTTTAATTACTCGAAAATCGTTAGATTTCATGTGACGTTGATAGCAAAAAAATTGCAAATAAAAATATACTACTATAATCAAGAAACAAATAAGTTAATTAAATTAATATTTAATAAGACATCTACAATATTTGGAAAAAGTTGTCTAATTTTCTTTAAATTATATGCGTAGATGCCTATTTATAACTGTTTTGAGATAAATTATATATATACCTGAGTGACCTACGAAAAATTGTAGCCCATCAAAAGGTATTTCGTGGAGAAGTGGGGAAGGGGCTAGGCGGGTCTGGGTCTTACTACATACATACCTACTATTATATACTATATATTTCGTAGCAGCTGTTACAACTGCTAGCCTAACCAGTATTCGAAATACAGTACAGTATACAACATCGTTTATAAAAATACACGTGCACGCTGAGTTTCTTGAAGATAATTGTGACAAGTTTACTTAAAAAAACAAAAAAAACTTTTCGAATCTGCATAAGAAGGTAAATAATATCTCTAATTTTATCTGTATCAATCAACTCAACCATAAATATCGTAATATTTTCTTTAAAAAACAGTATGCTTAACGTAACATAACCTAAAGATTAAAATTAAATGATATTTTTGTAAGATAAAAAAATAATCTCCTTAATTTTGCACAAACAAATTTAGTTAATCCCATGAAAAAAATATATTTCAAAATACATAAAAAATATATTTAAATTCTATATAAAATATATATCGTAGATATATTTTTAATAAAACAAACTTTTTGCCGATTTTCATATATATTTTATACATTTTTTATAGATTTATGATATATTATTCATACATTTTGACATTTATTTCTTTAATATTTTTTTTTTCATGAGAGTTGATTTTGACGAATCTACCGATGAAGAAATGCCATCAAAAAGACAAAAACTAATGGATAAGTGATTAGAATTGAAGATAAGGTATTTATGAATGATGAGATTAATGTGTTTAAAAATTTTGTAATGAATAACGTAATGAGAATAAAGCATTTACATTTAATAGTACGACTTACATTTATATTTATCTATAATGAGATTTTCTATGACATAAATGTAATTAGCATTAAATGAATCAACTTTTTAATTGAAACAAATTGCAGCAATCACATTTTTTAGATGAAATTATTTATAATAATTAAAAAAAAATCCAATACAAGTTTTTTTTTTAATTTTTGCATTTTCTGAGAAGATTTACCATAGTAACACATTTTTTTTTTTCACCATCGAAAAGTAGAGATTTCAACGAACAGAAACCATACCAACTTTTTGAAAAAAAGCTGATATTTTGACGGGTGAATTTTCGATTGAAAATTAGGGTGTTTTTTCGATATTAATTCAAAATAAGGTGGAAAAATAAATATTTTTAATCAAATAAATTACAGCGTATTTGGGACATAAAAAGGTAAGTTTTAACAAAATTTCGTAAAAATTTTTTTTGTAAAAGATAAAAATAAAAAACCAAAAACTTGGTTTTTTGAATTTTTCACATAAATTTTGAGGTTATGTGAAAAAAGTGTGAATAGAAAAGTTTTAGATCTTTTCATTATCTACAACTTTGCCAGTTGACTTTTTTCGATAGGACTTTTAGTTTTGACGGAAATCGGGAAAAACCGTTTTTTACCCTTAAAAACTCACCCCCATCCCCTTCCCGACCTCAGATCGCCCGTAAATTATTTTTCCTTTCATTTTATAATAATTCCTTCCTTTTCTAATGGGTTTCATCCTACTATAATTTTCTTTCACTTTTCATTATTTTTAAAGGCTTCTACCCTGGTCTAATATGCCCCTGACACCGAAAAACTGTGGCATCATTTTGTGGCTTGGATTAGCCAAATTGACATACTAAGAGAATAGTGTTATCTCTTTTTACCCTACTACGCCGGTACTCAGAGCCGAATGGAAGGGTATGATCATTTTATGTATTATGTGTGTTTCACCCTAGCTCCTAAGCTAATGAACCAATCTCGAAGAATGAGGTATCAATCAAATCGTATTAATGCCATTGTTGTCATAGAATTTTGTTGTAAACATATAATATGGCGGCAGTGACATGAATAAAGTAAAACGTAACTTTTTTCAGTACTCAGGTTTTATATTATTATTTGTCTTACAGTAAATGCCAGTACTACTCACACACAGTACACAGTACTCTGTCTTGCGCTGTAAGTTGAGTGACTTTACTCTTTTGACACTTCGGCGCAAACTATGGAATATCTAACTTAATCTACAGCAACAGTCAGCCGTGGTCAAAATTGCTCACCAATTATGGCAGGACACGCTTCAATCAGTTTTCACAAACCTTGAATATGTAATAAGGACTGGGGACTTCGTCAGCAGTAAACAGAACTCTAGCAATCCCTTTGCCATCAGTGATTCCTTCGGCACACACGTCTGGCTCTGGCACAAGTGAAGTCCTCAGCTCCGGTCGTAAAGCCGCAGTGGATTGCGAACGGCAGACCCGAATGCGCTCGTTGGACCCTGGTTTGTCGTCCCAACGAGTTGCTTTTACCTAAAAAAAAATAATCTAATGATCTTCTAGAACTTTAAGGTTAAAAGGCTGCTTTGTGCCGAATCTAAATATTTTCTGCTTAGGTTTGTCAAACCGTTCAAGTGTGAACATTTGTACTTGACGTGTTTGACACTTTTCTATTGAGATTCGTAAAATGGTCCATGAAAGGCGAATAGCTTATACGTTCAACTAAAATAATTAATTTAAACGAGCTTCTTTACCCCACTGTAGAATATCCTATACTATAGAAGGTGTGAAAAAAATTGTGTATCTTTGCGTAAAATATGTGTTTAATTTGAAACGATTCAATCTCTGGCAGTGGATTAATATTAGACTGAAAAGAATACCATGTAAAAAATATGAAAGCTTTTCGGGTTTCAAGTGTTTTGTGACCTAGTAATCCCCAATATTTTTTCCCCACATTTTTGTAGCTTTTAATAGTTAAGTTAATCATTTTAACTGCAATTCCTACCTTTAATTTTTGTGGGAGACCAGATGCGATTGACGAGTGATGCTTCATCAGGAATGCCAAGGATAGATGCTTATCAACAACTTGTGAAACTACGGTCGTGTTTTGCCAGACCCTCGTGCCGTCTTCCTAAAAGATAATTCAACTATTAAATCACGTTGAAATAGACAAATACATACACATTTAAAATCTTAAAGACCCTATAACGATGTTATCATATCATCCAACAATAATAAGCCAAGACTTTTTTCAAATCCAGAACGTTTAGCGTTTTTACTTCTAAAGTACTGAGACAAAGCTTCTAATTTGAGGAACCACTGGAAGCTCGCCCGTATAATCTCCGTAAATGGTAAAGCACCTGTCAGCTATGTTGATGACGTCAAAATAGCATCACTTCCTGCCATTGAACTGACAATCCTAGTCAGCGCGTTACAACAATATAATAATTGTAATCTTGTTTTGTTTGTTGCTGTTATTGTTTTTTGGTGATAAAATTGATTACAAAGGTTGTGGTGAACCTGTTTCAGCGCACTTGTATGAGCTTTGTCTCTTTGTTCTAACTGAGCTACTATCTCATCTACATAAAAAGACAATTTAAAAAAATATAAATAAAATATCTCAAACCAATCTCTCTACGCTACACAGATATTGGGCCATGTATTCAAATCCAGAACATTCAGCTTGTACAGTCGCGGAACTAAGTCGCTTTGTCTTCCAAAACAAAATCATACTAACTTGGAATGAGAAGTCAGCTATGATAACTTGTGGCGGGTTCAGTGAGCTGAGTCCTACACGACGAGCGGCGACGGCGTGTCGGTGACATGGCCTTGGAGCTCGTAACCTCACCGCTGTACGGACACCGCCCCCTATAGCGCCCCCTGTAACGCCCCCGCTACGTCCTCCTGAACCATTTCTAGCGCCCCCCTCATCTGCACCCGCACCACGCAGACGGATAACTAACATACCCTCCACTGCTTCTGTCCAAGGATACCTGCAGCATCAAAACGTATGATGCAATTGAGTTCTAAATATCCCAGTCAATAATTGAAATTATAAATTTGAGAGTTAGTAAGTTGTCCTTGGTTGGAGTAAGGTAAATGAAAGTGCATCTGAAAAGAAGATTTCCAAAAAAAAAAAAAACAGTCTGGCGGGATCGGCATTACTAGCAAGAAAACATCTGCTTTCTACGGATTTGAAATATAAATATTTTTCATAGATCTGATTCCTTAATAGCAGGTAAGTATTCAATACCTGACGCAAACAGTCCAGACAAGTCGTTCGCTGGTCTTTAGGACTTTCGCAGCATGTCTAACCGTCATCTGGAAAGGAGGAAGCTCGTAGTTGCCCACGTGGAAGGCAGCTGAGCCCTAGAATAGAAATATTAGGTATGAAGATCCTCTGCGCTAGATTGTGTATTCATCAGAACTATATATCAAAAGTGCAAAACATAATCGTATCTACAAATGCAAAAAGTTACAAACAAAATTATCTACTCATTAGCAATTTTGTAAATTTTTCTTCAGAAACCACTTCTCTTGTGGAATTTTTATGGCACCATGTTTATGGCTTTAAAACTGTACTTTCATTGTCGAATCAGTTTTCTAGTTTATAATTAAAAACAAGGGTGCTTGTCTGACCTGCGACCCGTCAGCGAGTCTAGCCCTCACCGCCCACTTCCCAATGGGGGGACTCTCATCGAGCAGGTAAGATAGCTGCACGATACCAAGCTTGGTCCGGACATCCATCCACTGCATAACCCGGGCCCCCTCCACCGATCCCTGGGGCCCCTCTAGCCATACATCTTGAATCTGAAACATTGCCAGGAAAACCTGTGAATAAGATTAAGATCTACGAAATTAATATCAGATTTACCTCGCTCTGAAACCAAAGCAAAAATTGCGGGATTAATTAGACAATATAATGAATGCATTGATTTTAGCAAAAACATATCCCGTAACGACAGGTGCAAAGAGGCACAAAAAATTTGGCTTCTAGCATAAACTTACTGACTCCGAGAGAAAGGAAGCCTTGTTTTTTTTCTGGACTTGGTGGCAGACGCGTTGGTAGCGTCGTGGCAAAAAATAGGGACACGAACTAGTTCATCTAATTATGATAACGTGTGGAATGTGAGACGTATAATGTTATCTTGACATAGATTCAGGTCAGGCACTGGTTCATTGGCCACAAGGCAAAATACGGTCGATGTCGACAAACCTGTTTCGAACATAACACTGCTTCAGTCAGTTGATGCTCATGCGAAATTTGAATAGGATCTGCCTTTGTAGGTAGGTCAGTTATAGACATAGTGCTGGCTCAGGTCCCGGCGACAGGAATTTGTTTTTTTGCAAGTTTACATCTGTTAAAGTAACGTTTTTTTGAAGGCCTCTGTTGTGCAGTACTGTAAACAGCCGACTGCTACGCCAGAGGTTCCCCGTTTTGAATCTCGGTGGGTGCGGAACTTCATGTTATTTGCAGGATGCATTGTTTCGGTTACCGGTCTTGAATGTAGTCATCTTATCTATTTATTTTATACCGTATCGTTGCTAAATGCCTGCGATACAAGATTATATCTTAGTGGTAGGTCTAAGTCAACGTGTGTGTCGTGATGTGGTTATTATTATACACCATAAGTTTGCTTACGGCCATGTCAAATTTTTCAGAAAATACTACACGACTTCTATATCACTCAGTATTATTTTATATATTGCATTTATCAATTTATTCAACATTTTACATTGGAGTAGAGGAGGTGATAGCTCAGTTTGTTACGTGCCTTGGATAAACGACCGACCCGAACCGACAGGTCGAGGGTTCGAGTGTCGGGTTGCCGTAAGTTGTAGCTGCCATGTTTTCAAATGTGCCCGGATAGTGGCGATAGATTTGCAACCTGTCACACCGGGACTCAAAATAAACATGCAAAAGTGGTGTGGAGCAAGCACCTCTGCCAATCCTTCTCGAGGGACTACGGCGTGATTTTATGTATGTTTTACACTGGAAATTTATTTAATACAAATATGTTTATCTATGTGTATCTAAACAGCCATTCACACACTACAACACATACATACACTTATAAATATCAAAAATAGTTAGGATCGTTCGTTGCTAAGGGAACAGTACATTCTTACGTTGACCTATTTTATCTGTTTAATACGAACATAACTTCTGTATCTTGTTGGACTTCTGTATAATTTATAGGTGATAATTATTGTTAGCCGTATACAGAACTGTAAAACAATATTAAATTATTATGTATTTACATATTACGTCTCATCCTTTAAGTATGTCAGCGTTGTTTTTTGGTCAGGGTGACCAACTTGGTGAGCTGGGTTTATTTTCATTTTATTTTTTAATCATGTCTTTGTTGATCTCACTGCTGCTCTGAGAAAATTATGAAAGACAATACTCACCGTGTAATTGAAAAGTTTTCAGGAGAGACGAAAAACTAATAAATAAATTTAAACTTTAATTTAATAATTTCTATTCTGTTTTAATTTCTTTTGTTTTAGTTTTCCGCCTTGGTTCGATCATTTCTTTTTCAATTGCAACTAACATTATATGAACAATTTAATGTAAAAAATCCTTTTTTGGCTGAATTTTCTATCATATAAGAAAGATTGTATTTGTTTTAAAAGCTGTGGATTTTGTTAGATGAATAAAATAATCAAAATCATATCCTTTTTGATTCGCCTTAGTCGGGTACAAACTAATTTCAAGGAATTGCACTATAATCGATAATTGGGTGAGGGATTCGATACCGGAACTTAAATGATCGTAAAAAAACCGAACTAAATGCTCGAAGAACGCTCGTTGGAGGCTTGTAAGTCACGTTGTCTACCGCAGACCCATCTTACAGCCTCTGCCAACTCCTCTCGAGCGATTACAGCATTTAAGTATAAACAATGAAATTTCAAATCACCTTTGTTATATTTCCGCATTATCGTCCATTGTTTGTTTTGCGGAATTGCAATATCAACTACAAAGCAATAATTTGACATAGTTTTGATTCACCTGATGATAAATGATGGTCGAAGATGGGCATGCTAACCTAGAAAATGCCTATACTCGGTTTAAAGACGTTCAAATTGTATTCTTGGAGAACACCACCAAGACAGTGTACCGATCTAGAATTTGTAATCCAGTGTAAAACATTAAAATAGTAAAGTGCTTCAAGCGATCGCTGGAAAGCTAAGTTGAGACTACGTCAGAAATTGCTACATGAATGTCGGACACTAATTTCTTGTTTTCTACTGATACGACACAAATTTAGCGTCACAATACATTTCGATTACTCGTGTTTATAGACACTCGGTGTATAAATTGAGTGTATTATGTACAGTGTTCTTCTCTATTCATGCCTATATGTTAGTTACATAAAGATTCCTAGTCTATAATATGTATTCCAGTTCTTGATGAAACTGCGGAGGCAAAAGCCTCTATGGTAATGGTTAAGTGTTATAACTTAAGGTCGCTTATAAAAATTTAAACATAGCAAATGTTTAGCCGATTCTACATCTTCCTTTTTAGGATTGGCCTCTGTGGCGCAGCGGTATAAACCGTTGGCTGTGACATGTGAGGTCTCGGGTTCGAGTCTTAGCTCTTAAGCAGGTATTTAAGTGATGGACAAGAATATTTGCTCTGAGGGCGTGGTTTTTTTCTATATATTTTTGTGTATTTATCTATAAATGTGCATATTTCATTGTTTAGTATCCAAATTGCAAGCCTGTGGCTTAGTTTGGGACTAAGATAATTCGTGTGAATACTTCCGAGATGATATTATTTTTGACAGGCTCAGGAATCACACTAGTCAGGATTAATTGTAAGAAAAATTGTTACTTAGTATCTACGAATCAATTAGTTTTCCGAAACGTTTTGGCTGCATATGCATCTTCCTAATAAAATAAATAGCGACTTTCCATATGTAAAATACAGAACGAGTTTAAAATCAAACTCAAAATAATAAAAACGTGAAAAAAGTACATGAAATTGTGCTTTGAATCGTCAAATGAATATATTTTTTCTTGATGACTCGCCCACCGACCATAAAACCTTAAATTCAAGTTGGGGAAGATGCTGGCCAGAAATCCCAGACTCTGTCATTTATGTAAACTAAAGACATAAACTCACGCCGTAATTAATCCCCCTAGAGGGGTAGGCGGAGGTGTTTATCACCGCATTTCGCATGTTTATGTTGAGTCCCAGTGTGACAGGTTGGGAATATGTTGCTACTATCCGGGCATAATTCGGAACATAGCAGCTACAACTTTCAGCAACCCGAGACTCGAACCTGTCGGGTCGGATCGTTCAGCTGGCCAGGGCACGTAACAAACTGAGCTACCACGTCCTCACCATAATTTATATATTTAATTTTTTTACATTGAGGCACAAACTAATACAGTCCAGATATAATAAGTGTACACAGCTTTACTGTATTCTGTAAGGAATTCAAAATCAAGTCCAGATTAAAGCTACAACAGACCTACCTCTATAAAATTATATAATCCTGTTAGATTGTTATCATAATTAATTGCATTTCGCAGTTTACCGGTTTCTGAGAATAATGTTGTTTAATAACTTACAAAGCCTCTATAACAAGGGCTTAGGGTTCGTTTTCCTTTGCTATTGTTATTTGCTGACTGTACGTTAAGTCGTGAGTAATTATGGCATTAAAATGCTAACGGTACACTCGTTGTGGGTCACTTAGCGAAGACAATGATGTTTGCGATGATATGATGATTTGGTGAGTAACATTTGTGTCCTGATTTGAGTTACTTTTGTTATATTTTTTTTGGTAATTCTCAAAGAGAGGACTCATGACGTATTTTTTCTTGTTTTTTTTTACCCGACTTCGGCATTAAGGAGGGTTATGAGTGGAATCGACTGCTAGAGGTTCCAGGTTCGAATCCCGACAAGCGCGGGACTTTGTGTTATTTGCAAGACGCATTGTTTCGCTTACCGGTTTTGGATGTTGTATTCTTATCTATGTAGTATATACCATATCGTTGCTTAGTTCCTTGTGTCACAAAGTTCTTACGATATTTACTGCAGGGCTGTGTCTATGTGTGTGTCGTGATGTGGTTATTGATTTTAATTATTTTATTCATGTTACAAAATCCACAGCTCTTAAAAACAATACAATATTTCTTATATAACAGAACATTCATCCGAAAAAGGATTAACATTTTATTGTTTATATAATATTAGTTGAAATTGAAAAAGAAATGATCAAACCAAGGCTGAAAACTAAAACAAAGGAAATTTTTTTTTTGTTTAGATTTCTTAGGTTATAAAATGATTATACGGCTACTATTAAAGATTGATAACAAAGTAAAATAAAAATAAAATGCCATAGTTTTATAATGAGACTAACCTTTTAAAGAAAAAAGAATTACGTAGAAGAATATTATTTTGTAACTAACCTATAAAGTAAATTATTTATAATTAACATATTTGGTAACAAAACAAAAGTAGTTTAAAATAACTCACAGATCCATGTGAAGGCGTCAAGTCAGACTTCAGCACTATGATGCGAAAACGAAGCGTTTCTGCCGCGCGGTATTTCGGCCGCTCCGTGTGTATCACCACCACTCTGCTACCGGAAACGCGCAGTGTGATCCTTCTCTCCCAAGTACACCTCGCTTCGGGGTAACTGGAGGTATAAAGATCTATTTTGTACAACATCAGCGACCCGCCCAGGCTTTGTGCAGATTTTAATAATCTTAATAATAAAGCCAAAGTGAAAATATTTTTTATTCAAATAGACTTAAAAATAAGTACATTTAAATCGTCATCTTTTACACTACCACCGGTTCAAAACGCTATTTCTACGAGGAAGAATCCGTCAAGAAACCTCCGTAGTTGCTTTTTTTAAAAATATTTAGGCATAATAAATTAATTTCTATTAAAATTTGTAAACAAAATACAGTTTTCTAATTATAAACCTAATTTTTCTAAAAATTTAAGTTATATAAACCACATTTATATAATATTTAAGTCGACGACTAAGTCTTTATCCTATAATAAAGATAATAAATTACATGAATTACAAAGGATGCAATGTTATACAGCCCCTGTCACTTTGCGATAAAGGAGAATATTAAAATTTGAAAAAAAAAAACGGAATTGTAGTCGAAGATGACTTCGTACATTCAAATAAACAAATATTATCTTTGTATATATGTATGTGTAAGTTCTCAGAAAAGGTATTTCAATAAAGCGTCTGTATGTACAGATGGCCACACATAAAGCTTCCCATATCAACATTCCCCCATGCGTTCCGACAGCCAGCAACACCTATAGAGATTTCATTTCCGTCCGAATATCCTCGCAAAGGAAGGACCGGGTTTATTTATTACAACAGAATCACACACACACCCACACTTACGCCTACACAAACACACTTAAACTGCCGAGGAATCAAACTTATTGGTGTCTCTCTAGTCAGCAGTCTTGGTTTTATCAGCGATATATCTTTTACTTTGGGATTTATAGCAATGAAGAATGTATGTCTTTACTCAATTCATTAATTGATTTGCATATGGTAAGTTTTGGTCAAAATCTTATTTTCCCACGTTTTTATACACTCACTTTCTTGTTTGTTTGTTTGTCGTTCCGGTTGGATTTTTGCAACTCAATTTTGAGGCACTTCCCGATAAGCTAGCTAGGCAGAAATTTTAGGGTAGCTTCAAACCCAATGACAATGCGATACAACTATAAAAACGGCTGGACCGATTTTGTCAAAATTTGTATGGAGTGCCTTTTGAGGCAGAAAAAAAGCCCCACGTTTTGATAGGACCCTCTTTCAGCCCCATTTTCTTGTTTTAAGGATAGGGTTTTTAGATGTTTAAATCTATTAATTATTTATTTATTCAGACAGCCGGACCTGCTTGGTTTTTTTTTTACAAAGTAGAGACAGCCACACATAGAGATTCATAACATAGCATTATCAACGTTATACAACTTACGACAGGTGCAAAGTCCTAACAGGTTAGATGGATGCGTGGCCGTGTGTACGTGCCATCGAATTTTTGAAACGGCTGTACCGATTTAGAATGATTAAGGTTACACTGATAGGTATCAACACTGGACAGTGCAGCGCAGGTGTTTTACTGGAATTTAATCTAAGTGGGAAATCTT
Source organism: Choreutis nemorana (assembly GCA_949316135.1). NCBI lineage: Eukaryota > Metazoa > Arthropoda > Insecta > Lepidoptera > Choreutidae > Choreutis > Choreutis nemorana. The sequence continues at coordinate 1,330,720 of OX438614.1, forward strand.
CTGGGTTGGTACAACCCTTCTTTAAATTAGTCTGATTCAGAGCAGCAAACACTGCTGGTGACAAGGATATATAGTTCTGGAATGTTTACAGGTGGTACATCTTCTTCCGAGATCGTCTGGGTTAGTACCACCCTTTCTATTTCTGCTGTGAAGCAGTTCATTGTGTTCCGGTTCGAAGGATTGGGGTGCCAGTGTAATTACCGGCACGACAAGAACAACGTCTTTACCTCTACATGGGCAACGCATTGGCGTTCGCAGACTTCAAGGGCACCGTCGTGCCAATAGGCGGTGGTATCAATTTTTATCAGGAGAACCGTCATGGTTTGCTCATGATGTATTAAAAAAACTGTTTTATTAAACAAGAAAATGGGAAAACACGTTAATTATGACGGAACCACCTTTATTTTTACGGAGAATCCTGTGGGTATAATTTACCACTCATAAAACAAAAACAATAAAGGCAAAAATCTTGGTTTAACAAGAGTGAGCCAGCTCACACAACACTTAGAACGCAATAGGTAATAGATAAAGTACTCACGCTATGTTAACCACTAAGTCTGCCTTCGTGTTTGGAACCTGAGGAACGGATATGTCCAAACAACCACCGTCACCTGGAAAACCGAACTGTTGTTTAATTTCAGACCAATGATACTAATCATCACAAAATTATACAAGAAAGTTGTAATTTAATTAACTAAGTAAGTTCCATTGATTCCCTTACAAATGTTGCTGACGAATTTTGATAAACTTTGATAAGTCAGGTCATAAATTCTGTCACATTTTTAATATAAAATTATTGAAACAAGTTTATTCATTATGTAACCATTTATATACCAAAATGAACTTAACAAAACATAGATTCTTATGACACTAAAGTTTATTCAAAATGACCTCCGTGATTTTGAATACAGGCCTTCAATCTGCGCGGCCAGTAGTCTATCGCAGCACGAACGAGGTCCATGTCAATATCGGCAGCTGCCTTAATCAAGGATGTCTTGAGTGACTCCAAATTGGGATGAGGCTTTGAGCACGCCTTTTCCTCCAAGTGTTGCCATATCTTGTAATCTAACGGATTCAAATCTGGACTGGAGGAGGGCCAGTCTTCGTGCCGGATGAAGTCGATTTCACGCGCCGCCAGCCAGTCTTGTGTGCTCTTCGCTCTATGAGCTGGCGCCGAATCTTGTTGGAATACCCAGTGCCTGTTATTGAACATGGTATGAGAAACAGGTTCCACAAGGTTCGTCAGGACTGTACTTTGATACATACACACCATGCGTACACCTTATTATTTTGTTTGTTGTAGTTCTCATCTACGGTAAAAAAAAATTCATCCGAAAAAAGATTTTCCCGATATTTTTTTCCCGCGTACCGCTTCAACAAAGCGCGGCATCTCTTCAGTCTCATGTCCATTAGACGAGCATTCAAACGATGTCCTGTTTTTCTTCGATATGCCCGAAGCCCTAAGTCTTCATTTAACACCCTTTTCACCGTGGTTCTGCTTAACCCCATCTGAAGGAGAAACTTCCTTTCGTTTGGGATTTCTTTGAATTCGCGCCTTCACAGCTTTTATTACTGCTGGAGTCCTAACAGACCGAGGGCGACCACTTCTTGACCTGTCATCTACACTAGAGTCTTCATTGTATCGTTTAATGGTACGATAAACGAATCTTTTGGTTAGATAAAAAAATTTCAGAATGTCAAAAATTTGAATTGGCGCGTAACCGCAACGATGCAACGCAATAACTGCAACACGGTCTTCTTTAAGCGTCCACTCCATATTTAAAAATGAGTAAAATTCTAAAAAGTATACATTTTAATTTTCATGAACAATTCGAAATTCGGACTCCATCAATTTTTTGTGGCCAGCATTCTAAAAGAAAAGTTTTTACTGTGTGACAATACTTATGACCTGACGTTATATATATGGATAAGTCCTCTGCGACTCAAAGACCCAAGGCTTAGGATAGAAGTAGGCATTTATGTCTTTTATAGTCCACAAACCTGGTGGCAGCTCTCTATAAGCCGTTACCGTCTGACTAGTTTTCGTGTCTAGAGACAGTATGAGACGAGCTGGCCCATCAGTGTGGAATCGTGACACGCAGACTCGGTTGCTGCTCCCCGCCGCTAGCACACCCGGCGCTAGTAACAGGTGCTTCGCGTCCGTGCATGGGCTGGAACTTGAAGCAAAAAGGGTGTGTTATATAAAAAAAAACAAATGAGCAGAAATAAGAAATTAAATTACAACAACGTCCCCTCGCTGTCAACTGCAAGCCTGTTGAAGGACATGTTAGTTTTTTCTTGTTTACAACTTTCGATCTCTCTGTACTACTTAATACTAGGAAAATTCCTAGTTTATTGACAGCGTCATGTAAAACGTTTGCTTGGGATCGTAAATTGATATTGAGATTGGCTTTTTTGATTTTAACTTACTTATTCATCAGAGGGTGAACTTGGTGATCGATTATTTATTTATTTGATTCATTATTTGCTTTTAGAATTTTTATGTTTTTATAAATTCTGTGTTTAGCTATAATGTTTTAAGCTTATCTTTTTCTTATGGTATTATATTTTATCAAAAATATAACCCAAGTACAATCTACCCAATGTTATTTATGTTGATGCCAAATTATTTTAATTGTATTAGTAATTGCATAATGACTTTAGCTGTTAGTCTAAATAACATGTCTCTGTGTTTAATTTTAACCGTTGCTTACAGTCTGACCACTGTACTCTGTATCAATGTTTTGTTTGAATATTTTAATGATACATATAGGAATATTTTTTTCTATTATATAAATATTTTAAACAATGCCAACAATGTATTGATATATTTTAATGATTTATTGTACAATTGTATTACATTGCATTTAATTTTACTAACACGTACACAATCACATTTTATTCTTATTTCTATCTCACAGTCAAAGACTATCACAGTTTATCTTTCATACCAAAATTCATTTCATTTTATGCAAATTCACTTTAGTGGTATGACTTTTACCTGTTATCATGCATAAGCTTGATATACTAAGAAACGTCGATTCAACTCTCCTTGCAATTTCTCAGTCATACCAGTGTTTAGCACCAGAGGAATGTATGAATTACCTCAGTGATTTTAAAACTCCCTTAAAAATACTTCACGTCAATATTCGCAGCATTAACTGTAATTTTGATAATCTTACAATTTTTTTACATAGACTTAATTTTAAGTGTGATATTATCATACTCTCTGAATGTTGGTTGTCTAAATGTGCTAAACTCCCAAATTTGGCAGGATACATGGCTCATAGATCTAACTACTCCAACCAAAATGATGGAGTTGTCTGCTATGTTACTGAATCTCTGTCGTGTAAAGTGGAGATCTCAAATATTACTGATGCAAATTGCCTACTAATAAAAGTCTCTTCAGATATTGTAATTATGGCCCTGTATCGATCACCGTCTTACATAAATACTGATCCCTTTTTGGACTCTCTTGACTTATTACTGAAGTCCCTTAACTCATTTAAAACTGTAGCTCTTATTGGTGACATCAATATTAACATATTCTCAAATGATTCCAAGACAGATAATTACATGAACACCATTTCTTGTCACGGATTCCTACCTGCCCATAATATTCCTACTAGACTTAACTTTTGTCTAGATCACGTTATTCTGAAAACAGATAACAAATCCACTACATTAGTCCTAAAAGCAACATTTACAGATCACTCTCCTGTCCTCCTTGTATGTGATACTAAATCTAACACTCAAAATGTCAATAAGAGATTAAAGCGTTTGGATGAGAGTGCAGCAATAGAGGACATTAACAATACTGATTTCTCATTTGTTTTTGACTCTGGTGATCCTGAACTTTGTGCACAATGTTTAGTGTCTACTGTTTCTGATATTATCAGCGAAAACAGTCGTGTAGTTACTTTACCAAGCAGTAAAAGGTTGATAAAACCGTGGATTACTCCGGGCTTACTCCGATGCATTCGAAATCGTGAAAAACTCCAACTTAAAGCATTAAAATGCCCAGAAAACTCCATTGCAAAGACAACCTACACTCGCTACAGAAACTTTTGTAATAATTTGCTAAGAAAAGTTAAAACAGAATATGAGAAAATTCAGTTTGAGATGGCCAAAAATAATCCCAAAGCTACGTGGAAAGTTATTTAAAATATTACTGACCTTACAAAAAATTCATCCTCATTAAACGATCTCTTGCATTCTTCTAGCCCTGATGCAGTCAATAAATATTTTGCTACTATCGGTAGTACACTCGCCTCTAATATTCCACAATACACTGAACAAATGGCACACAACTTGTTTGATCTCTCACCTTTACATTCCATGGCACTAACTGAGATTGAAACTGATGAAATTCATAATACGATACTTAGTCTAAAGAACACGTCTGCAGTAGGTTGAGATCAAATCCCGACCTTGATCATCAAATCATGTAGGCACGTTCTTTCCCCCATTTTAACTCGACTGTTTAACCTTTGCCTATCAGTATCTTCCTTTCCTAAAGTGTTTAAAAAAGCATTAGTACATCCAATTTTTAAAACTGGAGACAAAAGCTGTGTGACAAACTATAGGCCTATTTCAGTCTTTACATGCTTTTCCAAAATTTTTGAGAATTTTTTTTCTAAATAATAGGCTGATTTTTTACCTAAATAATTATATAACCTAATTGCTCCTAATCAATTTGGCTTTCGTAAGGGAAAGTTAACTGAAGATGCGGTCCTTGAGCTCACAAATACTATTATTAACAAACTAGAAGCGAAACAGAAATGTTTAACCATCTTTCTTGATCTCTCAAAAGCCTTTGATACGGTTTCTGTACCTCTCCTTCTTAAAAAGTTAGAGGCAATAGGTATTAGATCTGAGGCATTAAAATTTTTTGCTAGCTACCTTAATGATCGAAGTCAATGCACTGTCATAAACGACCGACTCAGCCAAGATGAAAAAGTTAATTATGGTGTCCCACAAGGAAGTGTCCTTGGACCTACCCTTTTCTTAGTTTATATCAATTCCTTGTGTAAACTAAATCTAAAATCCTGTAAGATCATAACATATGCTGATGACACTGCCTTGATCATAAGTGGAAATTCCTGGTCGGAAGTAAAAGTTTTATCTGAAGCGGCATTAAATACAGTTATGGGATGGCTTTGCACAAACTTACTAACTCTTAACTTGGCTTAAACTAAATTTATTCCGTTCGGGCTAAGATCCTCATATTTTCCTTCATCTTACAATATAATTGCTCATAATTGTCAATATATAAATTCCAACTGTAATTGTAATCATATTAGTCAGGCGACTTCTGTAAAATATCTTGGAGTAACTGTCGATGCTTCTTTGTCTTGGCAAGAACATATTAGTAATCTAATATCTACTACACGCAAACTGATGTTTGTCTTTAAAAAACTTAGATCTAGCTCTACTTTGCCAACACTCAAAATGGTATATTTTGCCCTTGCCCAGTCAGTGTTGTCCTATTGCATAACAGTTTGGGGTGGCTCAGGGAAAACTCAAATGTTACGGCTCGAGAGGGCTCAAAGAGCAGTTTTGAAAGTGATGACCTCAAAGCAAATTCGTTTTCCCACAAATGAGCTGTATCACCTGACAAAAGTACTGACGGTTCGTAAAATCTATGTGCTTCAGGTTACTCTGCGAACCCATCTTAAAACCCCTTACGACTCTACTTTCTCTAGTCGGAAACGAAGTGGGCATAGGGTCTGCCAAATAGTGGACACTAGAACAGAGCTGGCTAGACAACAATTTCATTATATGGGAAGTCATTTATACAATACTATAAACAAAAATCTTGGAATCTTTAAGAAAACTTTCCGAGAGTGTAAAATAATTATAACATCATGGCTTTTATCTTTATCGTATGATCAAACTGAACGTCTGTTAAAGTCACAGAATTTGAATTTACTACATAAACATTGAATAACATCTATAAAATAAATGTGGATTTACTAAAGTATCTATGTAAATTTATTTATGAATATATATTTACCCAAAAAAAGAAAAACTCAATAAACTACTATTTACTAATAATAATACCATGTACTATTTATAATAATGTTACAATGTGTAAATTACTTTACGTTAGTGAAGATGGGTGATGATGGCTGCGGCACAGTTTTAACTACTGCAGCCATTATGTTAGTTATTTTTGTTAATTTTTGGTTTTTAAATGAAGATTTTTATTATTATAAATCAACACCATATAATCACAATTCTAAATAAAAAATAAATATCTTCACAAAAGCCAATAAAGTTTTTATTATATCGACCAATACAGGAAAAAGAAAGATGAAATGGGTGTATGTATAAATAAATAAACAACATCACGACACACACATTGACGTACCTCTGTTGTAAGTATCGTAAGATCTTGTGTCACAGGAACTCAACAACTATATGGTATAAACTAAATAGATAAAAATACTACATCCAAGACTGGTAAATAAAACAATGCGTGTTGCAAATCACATAAAGTACCGCCACTGCTGGAAATCGAACCCAGAACCTCTAGCGAAGCAGTCGTTAACACCACTGCACCACAGAGATCGTCAAAATATATAGTATGTATGTTTTATGATGTGTTTGTGTGATGTAGAGGTCTTCAGTCCGCTTTTAATGAAGGTTTTTTCGAACTTTTAATGAAAGGTTGTGAATTTGTTTAATACATTTTTAAATAATAACATGTGGTTTAAAAAGTTTTTCGTCCGTCTGTTATTGCTGGATGGTTTTGTCAATTTTATTAAGCTTTTTATATTGCATTGCAAAGGTTATATGCTCCCATTGCATACATTTATAAGTTCAGTTTTCAGAGTAAATATTTCAAATCGAATTAAAAAGACCAATGGATTACGATAGCACAGCACAAATTCAATAATATTAAAATGTAGGGCAAAACCTACATTCCGTTTCGCATAGTCTTCTAAAACTACAAAATAAACTTGATTACAAGAAGAAATAAAACTATACTAGGTTAGGCTCCCTGCCCACAACCGATGGTTCGTTGGCCGATTTTTTGTAAGAGAAAATTTAAATGAATGATGAAACACCACCGTTGTATAAAGCCTGTCAGTCACAGACTTTATACAACGGTTTTGATAAAATCAGAGAAGAAAACCAATCGGTTTAATTACCGGTCAAAGTCAAAGTCAAAATGTTTTTATCCGAATAGACAAAAAAAACAAATAGCATACACATGGGTTTGAGTTAAATTTCCAGTGTTGTTTTTTTTTTTAATGCATTTTTTTTTTCTCCTAAAATACTACAGTGTCTACAAAGTAACTTTAATAAGTTTTATTAAATAGTGGAGACTTCGTTGATATATTTATAATAATGTTATTTGTAACAATTAAAAATCGTATGTTTCCCTAATGTTTGTAGAATAAAATAAAAATACATAAAAAACTCACGCCGTAATTAATCCCTCGAGAGGGGTAGGCAGAGGTGTCACACACCGCATTTCACATGTTGAGTCCCAGTGTGACAAGTAGACAAATAAATATAGAATAATAATAAAAATAATAACCAAATCACGACACACACATTGACTCAGCCAAGTAGTAAGTATCGTAAGATCTTGTGTCACGGGAACTAAGCAACGATATGGTATATACTAAATAGATAAGAATACAACATCCAAGATCGGTAAGCGAAACAATGCGTCTTGCAAATAACACAAAGTCCCGCCCCCGCCGGGATTCGAACCCGTAACCTCTAGCGTAGCAGTCGGCGGTTTACACCACTGCGTCACCGAGGTCGTCAAGAATAGAATAGAATAGAATCATCTTTATTCGTTAGGTTTTGTTATACAAACATCTTAAAATTAATATAAAAGTCCCTTAAAAACCTGCCATAATTGGCGTACAAATATTAATCAGTCAGACAAATAAAATATCAAAACATATTAAAAATCAAGTCGAAATTTTAATCAACGATGAAAATTAAATAAAACAGAATAAATGTCAAGTACGATTTACAAATATATTATTAAGATAGAATAGATAGAAATTAAGCACTCTCAAATCGAATCGGTCCTACAGAAAGTCGTCCGTGAGCGGGAAGCCTTATATATGTAAATTAGTTTTTTATAAGTTGGCCATCTTCGCTAATGGAGGGTCAGCAAAAAAAAAATGTGCGCGGGAGCAATTTGCTGAGAATAATAATTTCCGCGTCAACCTCAAGGCCAAAGCTTGTTGCTATAAACAATGACCTAAAAGCGAACTAGCTTACGTGAGCGGGTTTTGTTGCAATTTGAAAGAATTGAAAAAAAATTAAAGAACGTATTATTTTTTTTTTAGTTCAGACGGCCACGCATAAAACTTCACATAACAAATGCAAAATTAATCCTTATGCTGTACAACTTAAGAACGGTAAGTCCAAACAGGTCGGGTTGATCCATGGCCGTGTGTTTGTATAGAAGTAATAATGGAAAGTTTTATATTAATTAGTTACATTAACAAATAAATATAAAAATTGGTTATAAAAAATTAAATATGACAAATATATTTAATACTGTTTGTCTGATGGAGTGTTGTGAGTGCAAATTTCGGTTATTTAATGTGAAAAAAAAACTAAAATATACTTTCAAATGAATGTTTTTGAATTTATGTTTTCCTGAAGAGAAAAAATTATGTCCATCACTTCACACAGATGCCCGAACCGAGAATCGAACCTGGGACGTCACATGTCACAGTCACCTGTTTCGTCAATTGTAGGTCGTTAAATATTTAGAATCCGGCTGATTGTATGCTGTTAAACACATGTCCAATCCCATTTCCTCCCAAGTTCTTCCGATCTCACACACACACAACTCTGTGTGTCGTTTTATGAGTGGGTTTATCTTCTGCCCAAGTTCTCACATACACAAATCAGTGTGCCATGTTATGATTGAGTTATACCTTCTATTACAGCTATTTAATGTTCGGTGCGCTTGTACCGGATAAATAAGTAATTGGGATCGTAAGATTTGTCTAGATAAATGACTGTAAATATTATAATAATATAATAGTATCTGACCTTTACCAAGAAAAAAATTCGAGTCGAAAAAATTTTTTGATTGTTTTTATTTGAAGATTGATTTATTTTTTAAATGTTTCTTGTTTTTTTTTTAAATGTTTGTTTACCTTATCTCGCCAACAGTAGAGTTTATCAGCTGTGATCTGACCGGTATTAAAACTAGAGTAATCCATAAAAAATACATTTTCACTGAGCTATTTCAATAGAAATCAATAAATGCACCGTAAAATACACATCATTTGTTTATCTGTACATTAACTTCACTTTACCCGATCGTGAATGCAAAGAGTATGTTTTTCATGTACCACAAGAAATAAAAACAAATTATTCAAAATATCAAGTTAATTGTTAAATAAATTTGAAAATGGAATGTGTGATAGCTGATCCGGAAGCGGCATGTCAGTCGGGATGCGCTCGCGCAACTAGTGCTGCTGACCGTACACTTGTGTGAGGTCGCGAATGTGTGCGAACAGGGATCGACAACATTTTTAACGGTCAACTTAAAGTAAAAACTTAAGTATGTAGAAAAAATTCGTTTGTTTACCTACGATTTCTAAACAAATACAAAACATGCCAACTAAGATTGTAATTCATTATATTATCTCTAATTCGTAGTATAACTGACAATAAATATTGTTTCGTTTTTTTTTTGTTCGTCTTTTCATTGATATTTATTATAAACATTTCAAATAATAAGCAACTGGTGTAGTTAAAAAGTTCACAAAGCCTTAATCATAATAATAATAACCACATCCATCCATTGACTCAGCCCTACAGTGAGATTGAAGAATCTTGCGTCGCGGTTGCTAAGCAACGATATGGTGTTAACTACGAATATAAAAATATTACATCCAAATCCGATGAGCCAAACAATTCGTCTTGCAAAAAAGTTCCGCCCCCGCCGGAATACGAACCCGGAACCTCTAGCGTAGCAGTCGGCTGTTATCACCACTGCGCCACGGAGGCCTTAATTACGTTTTATTTGTTAATAACTAGTTTGATAATAATAGATGTAATCAAATATTTTAAAACTACTAATTCTAAGTGGCCTTATTTCTAAAATTCTTTAAGATCATGAAAACTTAAACTCACGCCGTAATCCCTCTAGAGAGGTTGGTAGAGGTACTTGCTACACACCGCTTTTCGCATGTTTATGATGAGTCTCAGTGTGACAGGTTGCGAATCTGTCGCCACTATCCGGGCACATTGAAAAACATGGCAGCGTCAACTTACGGCAACCCGAGACTTGAACCCTCGACCTGTTAAATTATTTTATTTTTTCCCTGAAACAACTTTCTTACAACTGGTTAGTAAAGCCGCTATCAAGAATATATCTTGAGAATCAAGGTCATGGATGACACCAGTTTACTGCAAGGTTGGTAGCTTCAAAACATGCATTTTAACATTTTTATTGAAGCGGAAAAATACAATAACTTATCCACATAAGCACATGTGAAGGTTAAAACTACTGCATAATATAAATATTAAAAGTTATAAACGAAGCAAAATATAAGATTTAAGATAAATAAATAAATAACCACATCACGACACACACATCGTAAGAACTTGTATCACAGGTGCTAAGCAATGATATGGTATATACTAAATAAATAAGAATACAACATCCAAGACCGGTAAGCGAGACAATGTGTCTTGCAAATAACACAAAGTCCCGCCCCTGCCGGGATTCGAACCCGGAACCTCTAGCGTAGCAGTCGGCTGTTTAAATCACTGCCCCACCGAGGTCGTCAAAAGATGACTGGTATTTATTTAAGTTGCGTATAATTTAAAGATGGAATTTAAGAATGAGAGAAAGAAAATAAAATCTTTAATAAATCAAACTAAATAGATAAGTCAGAATAAGGTGGGCCTTCGGTAAGGTAGTCCCGCTAAAAAGGAACCACAGGTTCAGATGACTTAACGTATTTTTCCTTCACCTTAAATTTGGAATTTAGTTGATCGTTTACTAATTTGTCAGTTCAAAATGCTGATAAAGCGTCGTAAAGGTTGTCAGCCCCTGCATTAGGTTAATAGGTCGACCAACGACCGCCGTTCAATTAAAAACATAACAATGTTTACATACTTTTAATTAACTTAAGTCCTATTTTGGTACTTTCTTACTGTATGGTGTGGATTCGTTCGATTAAATGTCATGCTTTGTAAAGTTACCTATAATATTAGTTTTATTCAAAAAACAAACAATATAAATAGGTATTTGTTTATATGTAATAGGACTTGGAAACTATACATTTGTATTAACAAATAAACTCTATTTAATAAGTATTTGGAATTGACTTTTAGTATATAATGTTCCGCTCGCGGACGCTAAGGCCATAGAATGAACACCCAGACATGTTTTTTTTATTCAAGATCAGGCAGGCACTTGACCCCAAACCCGCCTGATGTTAAGCGGCGATGAAGTCTAAGGTGGATCATGCCTGCCTAGGAGAAACCTATTCACTCTTGCCTTAAAGAGGCCCAAGTTATATTGGCCAGGGAACACATCGGCAGGCGAAGAATTGCACACCCTTGCAGTACACATTATGAAGGAACTGGAGGGTTTGCTCTAGTGACAACATCATGGGGTTCTTTGAAAATGGAGTTAAAAGGTTCTTGCACTATACCCCTGGTATTGCAAACGTCCATAGGCTACGGTGACTGCTTACCATCAGGCGGGCCGTACGCGTGTTTGCCGCGTAAGTGGAATGTAATCACAAAAAAAATGCTAAAAACCTACTTGCTTGATGATGATTTTCTCTCTGTTAAATAACCTTGGGCTTTTTAAAGCAAGAGTGATTGGCTTCTCCTGGGTAGGAATGTTCCACCTTAGACTCCATCGCCGCTTAACGTTAAGCGGGATTGGGTCAAATTCTTATCCAGTTTTAAATTAAAAAAAGCAACAAGAATACAACGCCGAAGAAGTCGAGGGCTAATGTTATAATCAATTAATTCATGCATCTGATTTTAACTGTATTATTGAATAAGTTGTTGCTTAGTACATTGAAACATAGGATAAACTGTGTTCTGCGAGGTTTTTTTTCCCTAAACGACGAGTGGCGGTCCGGAACAGCTTTACCGTGTCTTAATTTACTGTGGCTATCGTTCCCTATACAATAGAACATACTGTATCGTATTTATAAAGACAACACGACAAGACGAAAAGCATAGTTACGACCGCCATACTTGTCCCCCCATAGAACTTGATCTAGTACAGACCCGGTCAGGAGCCGGACTGTCGAAGGACAGTTGGGGTTCCCACGCAGAAGGCGATGCAACCCTTATGAAGGCCAGGAGAGACACAAACTATAAGTCATCCAATTATGCCTTAATTTCGATACCTGGTGTTGAGCGTTACATGTTTGTCTTTTTGTGAAAATTATAAATCGTATTTTTACAACAATTTTAACGATTATTATTATATTTATGTTAATTATGATTCTTTTAATCCCAATTGTATTCAAAATTGTTTTTATTTTAATGTTTTTTAATTAATGTAATGGGTGCGTGTGTGCCGTATTAATTAAATTAAAACAAAAAATTAATTATCTTAAATGTTAAGGTCTTATTTGCACCAAAAGTTTCGTTAGAAAGCTTTTTTCACACGCGTTAAAAGCGTTCTTGCGAATGGGGCATAAGGTTAGTTGTTTTTTACATTTACAAATATTTTTGTAGCGCCATCTTAGAGATCTGAAATAAATGTTTTCGCGCTACAATGTTCTTTCTCTTGTAATCTTCTGTCGTTTTTCAACAATTTTTATTTCGTAATCATAGATGGCGTTGTTTATACAAAAATAATTATATTGGCTAGATAATCTACACTGTGAAAGAAAATGTATTGTTTGTTAGTTATTCCATATCAAAGCGACTTTTGCTTTGAAATTGACTAAAGTTCTTAGAAAAGTACTTAAATTAAGGTCGGCCCTATTTTGGGCATAGAATGTCCTTATTTAAACCCTTTGAGTACTCAAAGATATTTTAATACTTTGTCTTTCTTGGGTTAAGAAATAAAAAAAACATTTGAAATCTAGAATTGATAAATAAACTAGGCCCGAACTAGGAAAACCTGTGTCGGTGACTGGTATGATTTGTAATTCAGTTGAAAAAAAACCTTATATCAATGATTTTTAAAAAGTATTTCCGCTCCAACTACTAAACTACCTGCTACTTGATATTGTCGTGGTGTTCTTCGGAAGCCAATCATTAACTTTAGGTTGAATAACAACATAAACATTTAATTAACTCACGCCGTTATTACCTCGAGAGGGTTAGAAAAAAAATCACATGTTTATGTTGAGTCCCAGTGTAATAGCTTGCAAATAAGTCACCGTATCCGGGCATAATGAGGAACTTGGCAGCTAAAATGTACGGCAACCCGAGCCTCGAACTCTCGAACTGTCGGGTCGGGTCGGTCGGTTAACCTAGCACGTAACAAACTAAGCTACAACGTCCTCCGTGCGTTCGTCGCTAGGTTCAATAACTACGAGTTTTTATATACACAGAAATTATCAGAGCGAGTAGGTATAGTACGCCCAAAGTCATAAAATCGAGTCGAGTTCCACAATTCCGCCTCTCATTTACAACGTAAATACAGAGCATGTTAAAATTCTGATTGTTTCAGCGCTGTTCGCGCAATCAATTTAGTAATTTGCATAACTTTTCCATTGTTTGCTCTCATTATAATTGGCAGTTGTAAAACAAAATGGCCGGCTTCATTGCTTCGTCGGATCAACTGTGCACTACTCCTGAACTGTTCAAATGTTTACGGAATTCTAATTGCTTTAGTGAAGCACTAATAAAAAATCAGTTAACTTGGATATATATACTTTACTATTTACCTTTTATTTTTCTCTGTAATTATTTTAATTCACAGTTTAGGTTTTTAAAATGTTCATATAAAAGTAAAATAAAACACAGGTAGAAAATATAAAAACAATATAAAAACCTAACCTGAGTGCCACTGGCAGCGGGGCAATGCACAAGCTATTATTATGATTATTATTAGGTAATTTGGATTTGGTTGTCCTGATTGCGGGATCAGTTGACTAAAGAACTTTTAGTACGTAATAGCAGGATACTTGAACCTACATTATTTATTTTACACACTTATACTTTATTCTTCAATTCAATTTATTCTTATCAGAAAAATATTTTACTAAATTTATTTACAGTAAAAAATTATATTTACAACTTTTAATAAATACAAAAAACATTAGATAAATACATCTTATATATATATATATATATATATATATATACACACATAACAAAACAACTAAATAAATTAATATATTTTATTTATGATATCATATTACATCTTGTCACGGCGTATCCGAACACATCTGTTAATGCGGTGAACCGCCTGGTCGTCCCTGCATTTCTGCGAGGAAGTTTTAGATCTACCGCATATTATGATATTGACGCAGAAATCGAACCATAACAGATTGAAAAGAGATCTTTAGTCGATACTTAACCGACGCGCGACGCACTATATTTTATTGTTTTATATGTTTTACTCCGTATATTAATTTCTAACCCTGCTTTAATTACTGGACTATTGTTATTGCCTGTGATTCGGATTGCTGTGTCAGAACTGGTTTTAATGTGTGTTGTGACTTTTGTGTGATTCAAATATACGTCCCACAACTCAGGATTTTAATAATGAGTTTAATTTATTAATACCTCATATCCCAACTCACTAAATACTCTTGCTCTCAATCTTTTAAACGCTGTCATTGCCTTACTTTAACTTCAACATTCGCTCTAAATAGGTAACTTTAACAGTAACATTTGCCTCTCCTGGGATTCGAACCCAGAATATTTAATTTCGAATCCCATATGACGCAAACAGTGTGCGTTCGTTGCCACAAAATTGTACAGAAAATGTATTGTGCAGCATTGTCATGTCACTTAATTATTTATGTTTAAAGTGCGCTGGTTCGTAGAGGTTGTTCATTATTCAACAAAGCTAGTAATGATGCCATTTGAATTTTTAAACAAACTATTAAACCACTCTGTAAAACACCCCAAAAATTCAATTTAAAAACTGAAAAATTAACCGTTCGCAAGGTAAGACAATTGTTGAATGTTGCCAGCAATAAAAAACCACTCGCCCCTCGTTTTTCGCACCTGGCAACAATCCAAGTGATGACTATGAACATAAATTTTCGCTTTGCTACTAACTAAATTTTCAATTTAATCTGTGTTTTTTATCAGATACCTACTTTTTGACCCACTTTAGTTTCGAATGAGTAATCTCCATTAATAGATGTATTCCACTGAGGGGAAAAAATAAAAAAAGAGGGATCGAACTCGGTGGCGCACTGGTGTAAACAGTCGACTGCTACGCTAGAGGTTCCGGGTTCGAATCCCGGCGGGGGCGGCACTTTGTCTTATTTGCAAGACGCATTGTTTCGCTTACCGGTCTTGGATGTTGTGTTCTTATCTTTATAGTTTATATCATATCGTTGCTTGGTTCCTGTGACACAAGTTCTTACGATACTTACTGCATGGCTGAGTCAATGTGTGTGTCGTGGTGTGGTTATTATTATTATTATCGACAGAACACTACCTAGTTAGGGTTCCGTACCTAAAGGGTGCTAAACTTAAAATTACTAAGCCTCCACTGTCCGTCCGATATATATATCAGCGGGCTGTATGTCATGAACCAACATAGAACTCTTGACAAAAAACGTAGATAAATTAATAATTAAAGAGGATTCCCATACAAGTGACGTGATTTTTCTACCTTCATAGTAAGTAAGTAAGAACTATATTCATAAAATAACACGGCACTCACATCACAGTGTTTCAACAATATGTATTAACCTAAACGATTACATTAAGATGCTGTGTTACAACCATGAAAACCCATGCAACTCAGCACTGTGTCAGCTCTTACGAGATCGACGCTGATCTTCCGTTGCACCACAATTGATTCCGAAGATGAATTAAACACATACAAATAATTGTGAATTCATAACTTGTCCTTGTTTCTTTTAGAAATTATCGAAATAGTTCAAATTGTTTGATATTTTAC
Source organism: Choreutis nemorana (assembly GCA_949316135.1). Classification (NCBI taxonomy): domain Eukaryota; kingdom Metazoa; phylum Arthropoda; class Insecta; order Lepidoptera; family Choreutidae; genus Choreutis; species Choreutis nemorana. The sequence continues at coordinate 1,346,795 of OX438614.1, forward strand.
GATGGAACGGAACTCTTAATGTGTGAGTGCGATTCACACAGCTCACACTTGACAGGTTTTATATTAATTATTTTTAATTAATAAGGCTCTGAGAGGGAAATATGTTAAACTAAAATGAACACATTTTTAACAATGTTTCTAACAAAATTTTGTTTTAATTTAGTATTATAATTAAAAACAATTAATCGAAAAAATAAGCTAAAACGAATCCTAGAAAAAAAACTACAAAAATAAAAAGAATTAACTGGTTATTTTATTTTATTTGTTTCGGAAACCAACAGTTTTTTATTATTTTAATTTAGATTAACAAATAATAATTAATTTACCAATAAAGTTTCCACTGATCGATAATCACAAACGAAGCAGAAAAATTTAATCACAAATAAACATTAAAATCACAAATTGAATAATAACAAGCAATTAACGTAACATGGTTAAAATTAAGCAAATTAAATTAATGGACATATGATGAACAATTAATTGAATACATGGAAATCTCATAATACACTAAGCTGGAAATTATAAGAAAATCTTTCATCAAAGATCTTTTAAATTGATAAAAGGATATTAAACTTATTTATAGTTTTGAATTTTTTCAAAGATATTTATTTTTATTTTTATTCATGACCAGGCAAGCATTTGACCCCAAGCCCGCCTGATGTTAAGCGGTGTTGAGGTCTAAGGTGGATCATGCCTGCCTAGGAGAAACCTATTCACTCTTGCCTTAAAGAGGCCCAAGTTATATTGGTCAGGGAACACATCGGCAGGCAAAGAATTCCACACCCTTGCAGTACGCATTATGAAGGAGCTATCGAAGCGTTTAGTCCGGATGGTCAGAATATCTACCACAAAAGGATGCAACTTCAGCCTACGTCTTGTATTCCGATTATAAAAGGGGGGGCGATTACGAAAAATCAATCATCTGATACGTTTTTTTGATTTAATCCGTGATGTAGTGTCATTTGTATTTATTGCTGTGATATATATTCGTTGGGGAGCATAAAACTGAATGTCCGATCATAATTTTATTTCGTAGGCTCGTAGCTGGAAAATGATCATGTTTTCGTGTCTATAAATTACGTTAAAAACAGAGGTTTCACATATTTTCTCATAATATTGGATGGTGTACTGACGTAAGCAAATTCCAGTACTTTTATAAAGTATTATACCGTTGCATATGAGTGAAAACTTAGTGTATCGTTTTTAAACAACGTCTTAGGCAAACAAGCAAGTGGTTTACCTGATGGTAATTGATAGCGCCGCCTATTGACAAAGCAGCATCAATGTTGCACCACTTGCGTGACAATACCAACTTTTTTCTAAAAAGAATAGCGGCGAGTTTTGAGGCCTTTCCAAAAACACTGGATAGGAGCGGTCATTCCTAATTATTGTCGTGTAATGAATTGTAAAACATAAACTCACGCCGTAATTAATCCCCCGAGAGGCGTAGGCAGAGGTGTTACACACCGCATTTCGCATGTTTATGTTGAGTCCCAATGTGACGGATTGCGAATTTGTCACCTCTAACCAGGCACAGTGAGGAACATGGCGGCTGAAACTTACGGTAACGCCCTACTGGGTCGGGTCGGTCGCTAACTAAGGCACGTAACAAACTGAGCCACCTTATCCTCACCAATTAATTAATTGTAATTTTAAATACTTGCATAATTATTAATATTTCGTTTTATATTTGCTTTGATGTATTTAATAATGTACACAATAATAATTACTATGGACATAACCTTTAATATCCTAAATAAAGATTATTTTAATTTAATATGTTATTAATAGGAAAAGTTTTAGCTTGTAGGAGTCTTTGATCCGATTAATTCAATTTGAGATTAAAACAACTTGATTTCAGAACTTTTAATATACTTAGAATAGACTTTGAGGGTTGGCACGATTTTTTAAATTAAGAATGCAAAAATACAACCTTTGATGAATATTAAACAAATAATGTTTGTCCAGTAAGGAAAAACTTTTGAAAAGGTGAAACGGCATGGAATGTTTAATTCAATATTTAATCGGGAAAATTAGTGAGAAAATCTGAGTAAGATAAAATTTCTACAATCTATTTTTATATAATTATATTAGATTATTTAATATTAAACCTGTCACCACTGGAAATACGGGCTCAAGAGGCGAAGGAGGTGATTGCTGACCCTGCTCTGTAGTCTCGGGCATAAAATAGGTCTACGGTATCTACTGCCTGTCGTACGAGGCGACTAAAAGAGGTAATTGGTCCTGCGGACGCACTAAGCTGAGGGGTTTTTGCGTTCATTGCACGTAGGACTGGGGAAGATGATAGCTGTGTTGTGGCCCTACACTATCACAGGGGAGGGTAAAGGTTGCAAACAACAAACCCGGGATGTGCCTCGGCGCGGCAGTTGAGGGACACTGGCGCGTTCCTTCGGAGAACCCAGAGTCCTTCGACTTGTCGAGGATGGCTACCGAGGGGGTTTTAGTGAGTCCACGACTCCAGTGAACCTCACATAACTACTCTGTACCCTCATGCGAGGTAGTATCTTGGTGAAGATTTCCCTGTCGAAAAAAAAAAAGAAACTTTGTTGATAAATTTATATGTTAATTAATGTGTAAATTATATTTGTCAAAAGTCACTTCAAAGACGTTCTGCAGAACACGTGGTGCTTCGGTAATGTAATAAAATTCAATCTTACTGCGAACATCCGATTCAATAATGTCCAAGAAATCAATCTCCCCATCTTACTTTTTTTCTTCTTCCCGCGCTGTCTCACTTACTGTTATGTTTTTTTTTTAATCAAGCACCAGTGTTCTGCATTACGTCAAGGGCGTCTCAACATATAACCCTTAAAATTACAATTTAAAAATAGACGCGCCGTCATATTTAAGTATTGGAAATTGTATGTTTCCTTAATATATAAACTATTAAAATCATAAATTTCTTTTCGCTTCGCCGTAGTTGGTTAATTAAAAATAAATTAGCTTTTACATAGGTACACACACGACCATGGATCAACCCAACCAGTTTGGACTTTGTACCGTTCTTAAGTTGTATAGCATAAGGATTGATATTGCATTTGATGTGTGAAACTTTATTTTCCCTCTGTACCTACAATATATTTTGCGATATGACAGAATACAAGTTATGTATTAGTGTCTGGAATAAAATTTGAAAAAAAAATAACCAAAACGTGCATGGAAATATTTAATTTTTTAATTCAACATCACTGGCAAACAATCAGACGACGTGATGGAAAGTGATACCGCCTATTGACACGACGATGCCCTTGATGTCTGGGACGCCAAGAGCACCGCCAATGCCTTTCCCTTGTAAAGATGTTATACCTCTCGTGCCTGTAATATCACTGGCTCTCCAATCCTTCGAACCGAAACACAGCGAACTGCTTCACGTTGTAAATAGAAAGGAGGGTGGTACCGACGCAGACGATCTCGCAACTAGATCTACCACCACAAAAAAATAAATAAATTAGTGAGTGAAGACATACATTCTTCATTGCTATAAATCCCAAAGTAAAAGATATATCTCTGATAAAGCCAAGACTGCTGACTAGAGAGACACCAATAAGTTTGATTCCTCGGCAGTTTAAGTGTGACCCGGGTGAAAGTTTCAACCGGGTTTCTGGTGTAATAAATAAACCCGGTCCTTCCTTTGTGGGAACATCCGGACGGAAATAAAATCCTTTTAGGTGTTGCTGGCTGTCGGCATACGCGAGGGAACGTTGAGCTATGAAGGCATTTGGACTGATTCATAATCTAATAGATATCATGAATAAATAGACAAAGACATGCTACTAAAATATTATACTTAACCGAGCACCGCCACTTTGTGCAGACAACTCCTATTCACCAGGATCAACAGTGGCGTCCTTTGAATCTGTGCAATGCAGCTGTGCAATGACGCACAGGCTGCGCCCGGACACCCTACCGGCTTGGGACTCGCAACGAACTTAATCAGAAGAAATAGAAGGTAGTAAGAAACCGATTTCTTCGTCTTTAGAAAAGCATACTTGTTTTATTCATGTCCTTGGATTAAACATGTTTATAACATTCCACTCTTCAAATAGATCACTTTTTCAGAATAATTTAATGAGTAAACGTAATTGTCACGTAATCCGACAAAGAATTTGTAAAATGGCTACAGTTTACAAAAGTGTCTTATTCATGACCACAAAGATATATAATGCGATCCCGAAAGATTTTCACGTGATAAATGATATGCACCCTCTTAAATATCGACTGCATGATTTCCTGGTTAACCAAGCTAAGTTAATTTCTTGATGACAATAAAAAACTATGGTAGTTGTAAAGAAAATTTTCAAAATCATAAAGACTTATTCATATGACTGTGTATGTGTGAATTTTGTGTTTATTAATATCCATTAATTTTTATAATATTATTTTATTTTATTGACATCTTCCTGATTTTGACATGCTCACTTAATTTGTAATCTTTTGTGTTTATTAATATCTTAAATTGTTATGAGTAATTTTAATTTAATTTGACCTAAACTGCATTCTCAAGTCTGATCTAATTTTTTAAATAATGTAACAGTTACTTAGTAAACCTAGTTATAAGACATTGTAATTTCGTATGCCAATAAATAAATTTGGTAGAACATGTAACGCTAATCCATTGCCATAACAACTGCGTATTTGTATTCTAATTCATGTACACGAAATAAATATTTTGATTTGATTTGATTTGATTCAAACGCGCTGCTGTAACGCTAAATTTGTACGAAGACGGTCGATTTTAAGCATGCTAAAATGAGCCTATTTCTAACAAAGTCGACGCCTGGTACTTTGAGGAAATACCTTATTAAGTATACGCTTTTGTACTAGTAATTTATTAATTATTTATTTATTAAAACAATATCACAGTTTAACAGATAGTAAACCTAAAACACTATGATACTTAAATCTAAAACATGTTTAGTTATAATTGCAGTTGGAAGGACGTGGTAGCTAAGTTTGTTACGTGCCTTGGATATCCGACTTGGGTTCGAGTCTCGGGTTGCCATGAATTGTAGCTGCCATGTTCCTCAGTGTGCCCGGATAGTGGCAACAGATTCGCAACCTTTCACATTAAGGCTCAACATAAACATGCAAAATGCGGTGTGTAACATCTCTGCCAACCCCTCTCGAGGGATTAATTACGGCGTGAGTTTATGTTATAATTGCAATTAACTGTAAACACATAATTGAGGGGTTATCATCAATCACCTCACAATATCTCTTACACTCGACATATACATTCGTCCATCGCCATGCAAACACATTGCACTCCAGCGCCGATGTAATGGGCATGTAAATTTGTATCTTATTACCAAAACCAATCTGAAGCTTACAGTAATTCCATTTCACGAAGACTGTTCGGCTACAGCAGAAATAAAACAGAGGGTGGTACCAACTACGACGATCTCAAACCTAGATCTACCACCTGTATACAAATCTTTAAGAGAAGTAATAACCAGTAAAATTATAATCACCGCCCATTTACATATTTTCGTACATTCGATTGTTCATCCCCACTTTCATCCATAACTTTTGAATAAGAAAACCAATGTCGATTAAACAACTATTGTTATTAAGTCACCTTTCAAACAAAAAAAACCACATCAAAATCGCTTCACTCGTTCGAGAGTTGTGACGCCACAAACAGACACACAGACAGTCATGTCAAACTGATAACAACTCTTTTTGTGTCGGGGGTTAAAAACAGCGGCCTCCAAACTTTCCTACATCAATATAGCAGAGCGCTACTCAAATTTTCCGTTCGAACGGGTAACGCACCACCTGCCTGCATCCAGCAGATACCGAAATTCCCAGGGCTGGCAACACTTAGTTTAACCAAATTATTGCCATCTTATTTCAATTTTCTTGAGGAATTAATTACGTCGTGAGTTTATGTTCATGTACGCCTTAATTTTTTTTTACTATTCTCAAGGGTCAATGGTGTTTATCATGATGGTAAATTTGTATTTGTGTAAGTGCTCTGATTACTAAAAAAACATGAATATAAGGTTAACCACCGTTTCGGTTATTTGCTTGGGGTAAATATCAGATACGGGATAATACACACACCACTACATAGGGGCATTCAAAGAAAGTGCCTAATCCTTTTTAAAAATAAAATAAAGGATCGGCAACGCATCTGCTGACAACTTTTGCCTGCAGGTGTCCATGGGCGTCGGTATTACTTATAATCATGTGAGCCACCTGCCCGATTGCCCTTTTTGAAAAAAATTTTTTCCTTCTAGTCGTATTGACCGTTTAACTAAAATCAGAGAAATAATTTGCACCTACAAAAATCGGTTGTGGGCGGGACAGTTACTTTGCACGTGTAATATTACTACTGAATGATTAATTAAAGACTTTCGACGACGATAATTAGTATTTATCTCGTTATAATTAATTATATCGATCATCTTACAATCTATTATATCATAGGCTAAGTAACAGCAAAACTCTGCGTTTCTAGTCTTGGATGTAGTATTCTTATCTATTTAGTTTATACCATATCGTTGCTTAGCACCTGCGATACAAGTTCTTACGATACTTAGTGCAGGGCTGAGTCAATGTGTGTGTCGTGATGTGGTTTATTATTATTCATTAACATGTTTAAGTTTCAGTTGCATAATCCATTTTACCATTCCCTTTCATCCAATTCTCTCATAAGAGATTTAAAGGTTTTTCTCGATGCAAGCTATGATAACATGTCGCCAGTTCATCTGAAACGCTTGGCGATAAGATTCAATATTCGCACTACTTGGAATTGAGAATTTTTGTGTTCGGAGGTGTTCCCCAAGCACTTAAACGGGAATAACCTAGATATTTTGTAGGCCGAATTAATTGCTGTCTTCGCTTTGCTGGGATGGAAGTCCGTTGCGGGTCACAAGACAGCCGGTAGGGTGCCTGGCCACAGCCTGTGCGTCATTGTAAAGCTGCATTATTAGTTGACTATTCGATCAAAGGACGCCAATGTTGGTCCTGGTGAACAGGAGTTGCAGTGGTGGGACAGAGTGGCGGGTTTGCCCCGAGGAGATATTTTGTAGGCAAACTAATAGGCTAAATACGCTGGTGCCGCAGAGGCGATTTCAGTGTTGACAACTCATATACATCCATGTCCTCAGATTCAACATCAAAAGTCGCAAAACCTTATTATACTATTAATTTGTAACTCTCGGACAAGGGGAAGCCGCTCATTTCAGTTTCCACCAGGTAAATCGACCGCTTGTTTACCCATGATATTGTATTTAAAACCATCAGGTAAATTTGACGCTTGGTTACATTTATACGAATTTGAATTTTTTGAAGAGGTATACATTGTTATTCTTATAGGTAATCTATTTATCTATATGGTATATTTGCAATACCTTTAAAAAAGAGCATATTTACTTTAAATTATTAACAGATTCAAAAAATCTAAAAACCCACGTTTTTAAATGTCCTAAAAATAAGAAAATAGTCCTACGGGGCTGAAAGAGGGGCCACTCAAATCGTAGGGCCGTATATTATTTAAGAGATTATTAATGGCATATATTTACAGGACGTGTATATGTCGTGGGTGTAACTTGTAAAGATACGCCCCCACTTTTTGAGTGGCCCCTCTCTCAGCTCCGTAGGGCTATTTTCTTATTTTCTTTTATTTTTTTATTTTTTTTCTTATTTTTACATTTAAAAACGTGGGCTTATAGATTTTTTAAATCTATTAATAATTTTTTTTTTTTTTTTGCCTCAAAAGTCACTCTATACAAATTTTATCAAAATTGGTCCAGCCGTTTTATAGTAGTGAATTGCATTGTCATCGGGTTTGAAGCTACCCTGAAAATTTCAGCCTGCTAGCTTATCGGGAAGTGCCTCAAAATTGAGTTGCAAAAATCCAACCGGAACGACAAACAAACAAACAAGAAAGTGGGTGTATAAAGACGTGGGAAAATAGAAAAATGTCTGCTGATTGGCCAATAAGCGTCATCAAAAAAAACTCCCGAGGCTAAACATTTTCTCTACTGTGCCAACCCTACCGTCTATCATATTTTCCTTCAACACAAAATATAAACAAGATCTTTTTTATTCTAACTTTGTGCTTCTTTCTTTGAGAATAAGTGTATATTACGTAGAAGCAAACATAAAGTAGAGAGTGGTTTGACGATTTTGTTTCTAAAGTTTAGATTTTCGACAACCTCGGCGGCGCAGTGGTATAAACAGCCGACTTTTGACAGCTACCATAGAGGTTCCGGGTTCGATCTTTGTGTTGTTTGCAAGACGCATTGCTCCGTTTAGCGGTCTCAGATGTTTTATTCTTGTCTATATAGTTATGAATTGCATAATATAATTGATCGTTGAGGGTTAATATTGAAGATTGTGCAATGATTGAACAAAAGAATAAGAGTGTTAAGTTTTTATTGTGTCTTGTAGAATCAGTATTGCACAATACACGATGTATCAATTCTATACTCCGACTTAACGCGAAAACATTGTGCATTTCGTATTTTGTTGCTAGACTTTTTTATTTATTATGATTCGATAAATACGCAAATCCGTTAGTTTTTCTCAAATATCTGACTTATTAATTAAGCTTCAAAGTCGCTGGATAGACAGAGAGGTTAAATATATAAATGACGTCATAGTACACGGGCGCCATACAACTTCCGTAGAAAAGGTTATTCTGATGAGCGAGATAGATATATTTACTTAGAATGGTTATATCTCCCTGGTTTATCGTATTAATCTAAATCTGTTTTCACATACTCTATTATAAATTGATTGAATAATCAAATTAAATTTCATGCATAGGCTCTACTGATCGTTTAGGGAAAGTGTATTTTAATATTATTGTAAAATCAATGTATTGTACTACGTTATTGTAAGTCTCTTGGGCGCTTTTGACAACACTTTACATAGAGTATTTAATGTAAATATATAGATAGTATTTTTCATTTAATTAATTAGCAGAATTAGTAGAGGACGTGGTAGTTCAGTTTGTTACGTGCCTTGGGTAACCGACAGGTCGAGGGTTCGAGTCTCGGGTTGCCGTAAGTTGTAGCTGCCCTGTTTCTCAATGTGCCCGGATAGTGGCGACAGATTCGCAACCTGTCACACTGGGACTCAACATAAACATGCGAAAAGCGGTGTGTAGCAAGCACCTCTGCCAACCCCTCTCGAACGACTACGGCTTGAGTTTATGTATGATGTAATTAGCAGAAGCAGGTACTTGTGTTATTTTAATTGTCTATTCACTGAATTTGTATTTTTGCATAAATTCTTTTATGTTATACTGAATATATCGGCTTAATTAGTTTTGGAGTTTTTAAACGAGACATCATCCTTGGTAATAAGCACATGTATTGATTTGCAAATAAGTTACAGGTTTTAATGAGTGCGTTTTAAGCTAACCCGATACAAGCTTCTGGTTGGCCGTGACGACGAACACGATCGCATTTATTTGTTTGTACTATACGAGATATATCATGACAGGCATAACCTAATGCGATATACAATGTAATTTTATATCAAAAGTAACTAACATAATGGCTGCAGTAGTTAAAAACTGTATCGCAGCCATCATCACCCATCTACACTGTATAAAGTAATTTAAATTGTAACAATATTATAAATAGTATGGTATTGTATTATTATACATATATAGTAATTTATTCAGGGTCAATTTACATATAATTAAATGTTAGAACCAATTACAAACAGAGATACACTTCTGAACTCACTCAGAGAACAAGAAAAAATATATGCGGTTGACAATGCGGGATTTGCTGGGATATATTTGATTAGAAGTAAACGAGAACCACTCCAACAGCCTTTTTTATGGTTCCGCAGACAAATTGTTATAAACGGGATTTTGTAACTAAGACTCCACTGTCCGTGCGTCTGTCCAAACGTCAGCCGGCTGTATCTCATGAACCATGATAGCTAATGGCTTTCTAAGATCGTAATTCTTTTTTGTGAAAAATTTTAACGTATTCGACGTATTTGAGTAAAATTAGATTAGCCGACATTAATCGACAAAATAGTTTTGGGAAGATTTTATGGGAATAAATAAGATCTAACATCTGTATAACCATTATTTGAAAAACTGTAAATCAAGCTGGCCTATTGGCGCCCTAAACCGAGCGCCCTAGGCGGTCGCCTTATTCGACTTTATGTTCGAGCTGGCCCTGTCTGTAGCAATAGTAAAAAATAAATAACACCTCCGAAGTTCAAACTTAAATCGGATTGAGGTTGCATTATTCTAACAAAAAAATTTCTTCTGAATCGGATCATAAATAAAGAATCTGTAAATATAAATATATATTTTTAAATTAAATTAATTTATTTATGTGGAAATCTAACAGCAGAACTTTATGTCTTATGATTATGCTATCTTATATTACCTTATGGGATTGATGTAATCCAAGCCAATAACAGGATATCACGTCATGACTAGTGCATTATAATAGGGCTGATAATAGAAATTAAAAAATATATCAATAAATATACAGTAACAGAACATGAAGTTGAATTTGCAACCACCATCTTGAAGTTGATTAATAAAACGTAAAATGGTAGATAAATTCCATCTCACAGAGACGGTTTGATTATGGTTGAGTTAGTTTTGATGCGCGTGTATGTGTTCAATGTTTCAGTGTGCGTAGTCTCGAGTCCGCTCAGTTATGACATCACTCACACTAGAGCCGTGTGTATATACACGTCTAAACACAACGATAGGAAAACGGTCTTTGTGAGGTGAAATGAATGTACCACGAAAACAATAACAATGAAACAAAGCGAAATCGTATATCCAAACACAAGGTTGCCAGTCAAGTAGCTGTACCTACATTAAATCAGCAATCATAACTCATGAACGATGGAAATCGGAAAAATGCACAGCTCACAACCTATCGATGCACGAAAATTGTTTGCGAAAATGGAAAGGCTGGCAACACAGCTGTTATTTATCGTATCGGGGCGCGCCGATGGAAATATTGCCATATTTCGAAATTCCACACTGGCAACATCAAAGTGATTTGTGTGGGAGGCATGAGATTTTTGTTTGTGTTCGTGAAATTCACCTTTGAGAAATTGTTGCTGGAATACCAGGCTCGTTAAGTACCTATGTCGAGCATTTATTCAAAAATAATTAGCTGGATTCTATCGAAAGCTACTTATTTTGGCATTTTAGGATAAACAAAAAAACTGGGAAGAGTGGTTTGCATGTAGCCAATTTTTTTGGTATATATTTTATGCAACGTCATACGCAAATAAGGAAACGGTACACCTAATGGAGAGTGACACCGCCGCCTATTGACACGACGATGCCAATGATGTGGAACGTCAAGAGCACCGACTAAGTGTTGCACCTCTCGTTGCAGTAATTACACTGGCTCTCCAAACATTCGGACCCAAACACAGCGAACTGCTTCACGGAAGAAATAGAAAGGAGGGTGGTACCAACCCAGACGATCATGCACGTAGATCTACCACCAGTAAAACTTAAGAACTACCTAGCTGCTACAATCACATTAATGTAATATTTTTAAATAATTTAGCCACATATCTTTCTATTTTCACACGTTTTTATACACTCACTTTCTTGTTTGTTTGTCGTTCCGGTTGGATTTTTGCAACTCAATTTTGAGTCACTTCCCGATAAGCTAGCAGGCTGAAATTTTCAAAATAGCTTCAAACCCGATGACAATGCAATTTACAACTATAAAAACGGCTGGACCGATTTTGATAAAATTTGTATGGAGTGTCTTTTGAGGCAGAAAAAAATAATAAAATAATTAATAGATTTAAAAAATCTAAAAACCCACGATTTTAAATGTCCTAAAAATAAAAAAAATACTCTACGGGGGTGAAAGAGGGGCCACTCAAAACGTGGGGGCGTATCTTTACAAGTTACAACCACGATCTGTACACGTCATGTAAATATATCCCATTAAAATCCCTTAAATAATATACGCCCCTACGTTTAGAGTGGCCATCTTTCAGCCCCGTAGGGCTATTTTCTTATTTTTAGGACATTCAGAAACGTGGGTTTTTAGATTTTTTAAATCTATTAATATATGTATTTGATTATATTATAAAAAGAAGATATGTAAATATAAAATATCTTAATAAGAATAAGAATAATTTATTTGCACGAAATATGACCATATCGGAGGTGTTAAGTTTTATAAATAGGTAGTTCTACATATATCACTTGTATCAAGCATGCGACATTTCAATTAATGCTTTAATAATAATAAAAATGTTGTTCCGCTTTAAATGTTTATTTACAAGCAGTGTTGAAACTGATTTTGTGCTTGTCACTTTTTAGTTGTATCTGTTAATCATTTAATAATGTAGCATTTAATAAATGAAGACATAAAAATCAACGGGTCGCGTCGTACGTAAATCATTTGTAGGTATCGAAAGTGTTACCATAAAAATGATCATTCAATCAAAGGGCATAATCTGACTCAGTAAACTAAAACTTTCCTACAAAAACCAAATTAGCATAAAAATATTTACTCGAGTTGAGAATGAAAGTTTCAAACCTAAATATAAAAAAAGATTTTTGGTTTTTGGCCTGGACCCTATCATTTGTCTAAATCCGACATATACAATCTTGTACTAGAGATTTATCTAATAAATAAATAACCACATCACGACACACACATTGACTCAGCCCTGCACTAAGTATCGTAAGAACTTGTATCGCAGGTGCTAAGCAACGATATGGTATATACTAAATAAATAAGAATACAACATCCAAGACCGGTAAGCGAAACAATGCGTCTTGCAAATAACACAAGGTCCCGCCCCCGCCGGGATTCGAACCGGGAACCTCTAGCGAAACCTCCTGTAGGCTGTGGTTATAATTCCCATATTAAATTACCCAATAACCTTTGCAATCGGAACTATTTCATTAAAATCCTCCTTTGTTGGAGTGGTATCATGAAATGTCCGTGTTATTTCATTATCCAGTTTCAAATAGAGTTCGACAGGTCAAACTTGAACTCATTCGGATCGATTTAATTCAATAACTATTGAATTCCAGGTGAAAGGGGTAAAATATTCCAATTGTTACCAAACCAAATTGACCTTTATCCTTGTAGAAATAAACTCTACAGCTGAAGATAGGTCAGTGGAATCACCTTGAATACTTTGAGGCCCAATTTAGGCCAGATAAACGGTTTAATGGACGATCCGGCGAGATCTGATAAAGTGTACAAAGGAGTTGAAAGTGTCTGAATTGAACCGTTTGCTAGACAAATGTATTGATTTAATTCTTTGTTTTAACAACAGAGTTACTACACTACATCATACACTAAGCATCTTTGAATATATCTAAGACATACATAGAAATTGATTCATAGAGGGCATCGATCTGTTGTTATGAGACGTAATGGATTGCCTTGATGTCCATGCTAAATATTTGGTGAAAGAAATTTTGAAATTGCATAGCTTTTCGATGAAACTGCTACATTTATAAAACATTTCCTCTCTTAATTAAAGGCGTACACTCAGGACTCATTTCGAGGGAAACTTAGAACTGCAGTGGCAGTTGACATTTGTCTTCTTGTTTTAAATCTTCCCTTTTTTCGGGAAAGACAAAGAGCTTTAGCCCATACAGCACAAGTGTTATAATATTTTTTTTCTCCATTGTTTCAGTTTGTCAGTAACATGGTAGTAATGTTACTGTAGGCTTTATTGAGTTACTTTAGTTAGTTCTGTATAGCATTACAAATATTTACTGGTTAAACACTAGCATTTTACAAATTAAACTTTGCTGATACACAAGAAAAAACAATAAATTAAGAAAATTTCAACCACCACTCCCCGTTCCCGCCAAGTAACTGACAATTGCCAGTCGACATTTGTACAATGCTTTAAACCCAAGTTTTTTTATTAACCGACAAAAAAACTAAAACGGAGGAGGTTCTCAAGTAGACCACTATTTTTTTTTAAATTTATGACCACGCAAATCTTTTTACTGAGTAAGCCGATTTCGATATTTTTTATTGTATAGAGTAGACATTTGATTGGAATTGGCCCCAATCAAATTAAAAAAATACATCAACCCTAGGTGTGGGAGAAGTACCATAAGTGTTTCGTGCGGTTTTGCTTTAAGTTAAAAAGTATTTGACGACCTCGGTGGCGCAGTGGTGTAAATAGCCGACTGCTACGCTAGAGGTTCCGGGTTCGAATGCCAGCGGGGGCGGGACTTTGTGTTATTTGCAAGACGCATTGTTTCGCTTACCGGTCTTGGATGTTGTATTCTTATTTATTTAGTATATACCATATCGTTGCTTAGCACCTGCGATACAAGTTCTTACGATACTTAGTGCAGGGCTGAGTCAATGTGTGTGTCGTGATGTGGTTATTTATTATTTATTTATTTTATTTAGTCCATAACTTTTAATAAAGCAGTACATATTTATCATGACATACATTATATACATAATAATCATACATAACACAAACTCATGCCGTAATCCCTCGAGAGGGGTTAGCAGAGGTGTTTCGAATGTTATATTGAGTTCTAGTGTGACAGGTTGCGAATCTGTCGCCACTATCTGTCGAGACTCGAAACCTCGACTTGTCGGTTACGTAACAAACTGAGCTTCTACGTCCTCCATTATTATAAATATATATTATTCACTTTAAAAGATATCCTCATACATAATTTAACATGTAGAAATTTAAATTGAAATGTTTTTAACTATTCAATATATATTAAAGAAAATCCAAAAATACATTTTTGGAATGAAGGGAATTTTAGAAAATCTTCGTAGTATGGTAGAATTTATAGATATCAATAGGGTGTTTGTTATCTTTGTTCTGGCTACAGTAGCGGCCTCTAGGGGCGTCATTTGCAACGAAACGATTCGCCTTTGAAATTTATGACGTAAAATAACCGACGATTTCACGAACTAGAAATACTTAGGTAACTTGTTTTTTTTTAAGATTTCTCATTTTACTGTGATAATGTATGTGATTCTGACGTTTAAACATTAACTTGAAAGTATGATTTAGGTGAAAATCTACCAACGTAAGTCAGCGTTTTAATAAAATAGCCAGTGATGGACAAATGTTTGGAATGAGGTTGGTTATGCTATTAAATATGATTTAATTTAATAGTATCTTCAATAGGAGATACATTTAAATAAAGAGATTACCGGTATAATACAAGATAATGGTTCTCCTCATTACAAAGGATCACAACATTATCTCAATGACATTGTTTAAATTATTACACGGTACATACAAAATGCAATGACACATTTAAATAAATAATTTCAAAATAATAGAACAATGCTAATGACAGCAATATTTAAAATTACATTATGAAATATAATATGAATTAAGAATACATAAAAACGATACAAATATTTTTCTATCTTCACAATCTAATTATACCGGCTGTCCTGGGACCCGCAACGAACTTATTCAGATGAAATAGGAGGTAGTAAGAAAGCGGTTTCAGAATCTGACTTGGTAAAACAAAATAGCATCTATTCATTATTGACCAGAAGACATCCACTTATAAACATCGGCCTCACATCAAATATTTCCAACTGTAATGATCCTGCCAGCCTGCATCCAGCCCCTCCCTGCAGCCGTCACAAGGTTATCCGTCCACCTAGTAGGAGCATTTCCGTACGCCTTCTGGCCTGCGTGATTGACGGTCTAGATCTTTTCTCCTGAAGGTTATTCCCTCTTATTTTATGTTATACAACACCATCGGCAAGACGGTTCTGATGGAAAATGATATCGCCGCCTGTAGACACGATTATGACCTTGATGTCTGGAACGCCAAGAGCACTGCCAATGCATTGCCCGTGTAGAAGAAAAGATGTGATACTATGGGCTATCCTACTATACTACACTGGCTCTCCAATCCTTCGAAATGAACAAAGCGAACTGCTTCACGGCAGAAATAGAAAGGAGGGTGAAACCAACGCAGACGATCTCGTAGATCTACCTGTCTCTTCGAGCTGTATGGCCAGCCCACTGCAACTTCAACTTGATTATCTGTTCGCTATATTGGGAACATTCGTTCACCTACGGTCTATAATTTATGATTCGATCACGTATCGAAACTTCAGCGTAGTCTACGGACTACATTGGGTAAGTTTGTCAGAGCTGAACCCAAATAACGTGTTAAGACGAACTTTAGTTTTGCATCAGAACTAAATCAATCGAGTTTAGGGCCCTGTAACTTCCAAGTCGGCTGTTCTAATCTGATTATGTCCTCATGCAAATGTGGTGTTTAACATCATGAATTTATGGTCTCGGGCGTTTATCAGGGATGAAACTTTCGGGGGATCATGACCTTATAATTTTTAAAAATATCTATCTTCTTCTATCTGCAAGGTTTGCTATGTTTTCATTTTTTTTTATTATTGAATGATTTTGTATTATTATATTTTAATTTAATTTTGTAGTAATTAATTATAAGCTATTTATTGACTACATATATTGATAAAATTGTATATGACATATGAGTGGGTATTTACAACGATTTCTGAACATGAAAACAATCTGAAATATTTAATTAGGTTTTTTTTAGGTTCGCTAATATCCTACAGCTTTTGCCTGACAGCTTTAGCGTGGAACTTTGTTCAACCTGTCAGTCCATTCTAAATATTGCTGTACTTTGTCCAAAATAGCTTGATGTGGACGACATATGCAAATTAGCCTTGTCTAGTGATGGGACAGAACTCAAACTATTTGAATGTATACAGATCAATCATGTTGGAATTTTTATATTAAAAAAACCGTGTTTTTGTGTTAAATTTTTGTTATAAAGTAAAATGTTACGTTAAAAACGTATTTTTTTTTTGTTGTAAAAATTGTAATTTATGGGGTTTTTAATGAATGTTTACTAGACGATGCAAAACAAGGCATTCAAATTGTTATAGAACATGTATTTAGAGGTTTAACGTTAACAAATGAAAATGATAAAAATGAAAATCCTAAGCCGATCTAAAGATGTCATTCAGACGAAGATTTTCTAATTACCATCAATCAGATGGATTGATCGATTTGCCCCATCCTTATTTTTTTTGTCAATGAAATACAACTTTGTAAGCGCGTAGACATTTAAAGTTTTATCTATTCACATAAATTTGGTAAAGCATGTTTAAGTGCTCAGTAATAAGTTTACTTTTTTTAATATATATATATAAACCAGGTTATTTTATACATAAAAGAGTAAAAAAGTCATGTGTTATATATTTTTTTATTGCGTTAAAAACTATTGTGCCGTTTAAAAGGTATTATTGTTACGCCGGTTAGAAGTTGTATCGTTGTTTGATATTTTAGCTGTCATCCGAATCAAGCTATTTTTAGACAAATTATGAAAGTTATTACTTGGCGGGAACGAGAACCGTCAGTTAAAATTTGGATATTTTGTCGTGTATATTTGCAGAATTTAATGTGTAAAATGCTAGTGTTTCAACCAGTGAATCTAGTAGAGCTGTAGACAAAGAAAGAGAAAGAGCTGTGTACAACTGTGGAGAAAGTGAAATACGACGATTTGACTGTTATTTTCGTCATCTCCTGAGTAACTCAATAAAGTAACAGTACTAGCATGTTACTGTGGACAGATTCATCATTCCATTATTTTTATCATTCATCTCTTCATTTCATTCGTCATCAAAACTTGATCATAAATATTACTTGATAGTGGAAAAGTACTCAAAGTTACTGTTTTTTTTAATTGGATCAGAAGTTGCGAAGAAAACCTTAAGCTTTGCATCATCATCTTGGTTTTAAGATGGATAACAACTAGCCAAAAACCTTGGTCTCTTTTTTTTTTGGAGGAGGTTTTAACTAACGGCTGATAATGATGAATATAATATAAAGTTTACTAAAAAAAAACGTTAACATTAAAAAAGTACAGAAACATCACATTAATTTAATTTTTTCTTAAAAATTACTCGACTACCGGTTCGGAAAATTTATGTTGGAAAAGATACCGGAAAGAAACCCCAAATTCTGTAATTTAGTATGTTACATGTCGCTCTACTTAGCCACTAATATATCTTACAGTCTAGGGTGAGAGAATGCGATGACGCTCATGTCACAATATACGAATTAAAATGAAATTATTCATTAATGACCTCTTGCAGTGACAAAACAAATATGTACCATACTTGCCCGTCACATACATGCTACTCACATCAAACCTGTAATTGTATAAGCAACATGCACCGCTAACAGTTCGGATCTTGTTTTAAACTAATTTGTTGTTAATTTTGTTATTAGTCTGAGTAGGTACACAAAAAAAGTAAGGCAAAGAGCGAAATCACAGCACCATATTTCTTGTTAGTCAATAATATTAAAGAAATTCCAAACGATTTGAATTTATTAAAAAACTTGTTTATAAATCATGATTGAAAAGAAATAAACATAAACATAATAAAAATTCACGCCGTAATCCCTCGAGAGGGGTAGGCAGAGGTGTTACACACCGCATTTTGCATGTTTATGTTGAGTCCCAGTGTGACAGGTAGCGAAACTATCGCCACTATCCGGGCACAATAAATTTAAGTCTTACCCATTTATAATTGCTATTTACTGTGTTACAGTAACATTTAAAAAGCATCGTAACAATTAACATCGTACTTGTTCTTGGATTCGAGCCCTATCTTTATAAATCGCGGCCTCTTTGAGTGCCCTAGATTTGTTGAGATTGCATAAAGTACAGTTCTGCAATGCTACATCTATTTTTAACCTTATACACTCAGGATAAGGGTGGTTGATGTGTTGTTGACCGTTCGTTAAGGTGAGCTATCGCGGCCTAGATCTCCATAGAGCTAACAAGTAGGTCTATTAAATAGATTGTCGGTGAATACTTACGAGGTATCATTTCAGGTAGGTGTCTTGAGTTTTCTAACATTTTTTAAAGAGCAAAACGGGCAGGCGGCTCATCTGATGTTAAGTGACAGCTGCAGACAAAAACTGTGTTGCCAAACTTTTAAGCTGAAGAGTGCCATCTTGCGCTCTATTAATTTATACTTTTGCTTTCGGCAGTGCGTTTGTCTATATAATTCTAATCAAATAATATTGCATGTCTTATTGATGGAATATTGTTGATAATATATCTTTAACCAAACATGTATTGTACGCCCAACAAATAATGTATTTTGAATTTGAGTTGTATTGCACGTTTCTACAGCTCAAGTTATGATGGTTTTGGAAGAAGAAAAACGATAACTTCTATACTAAGATCCCAGTGAGAGAGAGACTTGTTCGGTTTTCGTACGCCATTCAAGTTATGCTGGACCTTCGTTTATTTCGTATAACAAAGAAGAAAGAAGAGAAGTGATCGTCTGTTAGCAGGACGACTTCACAGCTTCGGCATCCACGACAATCCACATAAAAACATAAAATATAAACAACATAAAATAACAACATTATATAAGCCACAGAAGCGTGATGCCTCCGGTGTAACAAGCATTTAAAAGAATATGTAATGACACATTATACCCGATTTAACAGTTGCGGCATGCTCGCTAAGCTCGCTGGGCTCGTGGAGTTATAATGCGTGATAGCATTACACAATTTTCTGTAAGTTTACAATCTTACGATGCTCGCAATCTATAGAAATATATACTGTATAGTGTCTTTTTCTGTAGTTATACCTACTGGCCTCTGTGGCGATCTCTGTGGCTCAGTGGTGTAAACAGCCGACTGCTACTTTGGGCGGAACTTTGTGTTATTTGCAAGACGCATTGTTTCGCTTTCCGGTCTTGGATGTTGTATTCTTATCTATGTAGTTTATACCATATCGTTGCTTATCACCTGCGACACAAGTTCTTATGATACTTACTGCAGGGCTGAGTCAATTAAATTTGTGTGTCGTGATGTGGTTTATTAATATTATTACTGACATAAAATCTTGCACAGTGGAATATATTCCCGTGTGTTTCCAACTCCTTTGACCTGCCGCAAGTCCGGGCCGAACAAGAAGCTTAACACCAAAGTAATAAAGAGGGGCATTCCCGCTAACGACGCTGAAATAGATACTCTATAAACCCTTTTTTGTACATTTCTAGTTATCCGCCTCAGCTCCGTAGGAAAAATAAAATAAATTAATTTTTGTTTTATTTCAAAGGAATAATTACGGCAATTAACAAGTGGGGGTAACAATTATCGAGTTACAAATTTAGACGCCAATAACAATTATCCATGTTTAATATTGAACAGTTCATGACACAAAAAAAATTGTGAATGCTGAGATGTAATAATCTAGTCCAATTTAAATGGCATAATACTGACTAAATAGTTTAAAGGTAAAATAATCAACAGATATACAAACGAACTAATAATCACTAAAACACATAAACTCACGTAATAATTAATACCTCGAGAGGGGTAGGCAGAAGCAGACATCGCATTTCGGATGTTCACGTTGAGTCCCAGTGTCATAGGTTGCGAATATGTCGCCACTATTAGAGCACAATGAGAAACATGGCAGTTACAATGTACGGCAACTTGAGACTCGAAACCTCGACCTGTTGGGTCGAGTCGGTCGGTCTACCAAGGCACGTAACACGCACGTCCTAACAAAATAATACTCGTATTATTCTAGTCAATAATCATAATTTATTATTTTTTTAAAGAAATTCGACATAGTTAAACGTTAAATGGAGAAGGAGTGGAGAAAATTAATATTGTATAACATGATTTGAAAATATCGTTCCATACACTACCATGCGTTGACGACAACACTGCGCCACATGACATTTGTAACATTCACAATGACATGACATTGTAGTTAAAATGTGTGGTCAAATTGAGATGAACTGATTTACTTATTATCTATTTACTCGCGTCTAATTTTGACTATTCGGCGACCTCTAGTACTCGTAAATAACAAGAAGCGACTAGGAAGTGGTTATCAAAAAACCCACCACTCTGTCCCACCACTGCAACTCCTGTTAACCAGGATCAAAAGTGGCGTCCTTTGTAACGTAATTAAGTGAATTTTGTACAGGCTTCGTTCCCGGACATGTGTCTTAAAATTATTAATCATTGTGATTTTTGTTATTGTCATTTATAAAGTTTGACATTTCGCTACTTTATAATAATCTAATATTTAATTTAATTGTTAATACGTTATCTTTTTTTTATCTGTTACCTTGTAAGATGAAATGAAATAAATGATATCAGCTACGTGTACATATAAATTACATCGTGTAACAGATACATTGTCTATTTAGGGAGGCAAATATGCTAATGGTGGCAATACCGGGGTCATTAACTGGACTGCAAACATTAGTTGAGCGGTCAAACCATGTTGATTTACGTATTTCCTAGGTAATTGAATTCACAACGAGGGGGGCTAGCAAGTGTCACTAAATCACAGACTATTCTAGGATTCAGGGGGTTGTTGGAGTACTGGAATTACCGTCTGGCGAGGTTTTTCTCGTGACCCTGCTGTCCTAAGAAAGTGATGATGATTGTCCTTCTCAGTTTTATAAAAACCCCAAATAAATTGACGGTAGGACAAAATTCGATCGTCTAGGTTGGTACTACCCTCCTTTCTATTTCTGCTGTGAAGCAGTTCGGTTTGTTTTGGTTCGAAGGATTGGAGAGCCAGTGTAATTACCCGCACAAGAGGAATAATATCTTCAGCTCTACATGGGCAACGCATTGGCGGTACTGTTGGCGTTTCAGACATCAAGGGCATTGTCAATGGACGGTGGACGGTGGAAATCTGAAATCAGTTTCTTACTACCTCCCATTTCTTCTGATTAAGTTCGTTGCGGTTTCCAAGACAGCCGGTAGGGTGTCCGGGCACAGCCCGTGCGTCATTGCACAGCTGCATTATTTGTTGATTATTCGATATAAAGGACGCTACTGTTGATCCTGCTGAACAGGAGTTGCAGTGGTGGGACAGAGTGGCCCGGTGCCCCGAAAAAGATGGTCACTTTTCATGAGGTGATTCGTAAAAAAAAGATAATAGTTAAATGAAGGTAGTAAAGCACAGTTTTCAATTAGCAGTAACGAGGGTGGAGTTATAATTGTAATATTGGTGTTTGTCGCCGGATCGCGCAATCGGCTTGCCTCCAATTAGCCAGGGAGCGGTGAATTCTGCATTTAAAAACCCGCCAAGAACAAGCTGCGATGTACGGTAGGTTCCGCACATTTTGCTCCTGAGAAATTCCGAGTTGAAGGCCAAATCAAACTGCAATTCTATTGCAATGTGTGATGGATAGCGTTCTTTTCTGTGATAGCGTGTAAAGATTAAGTAACATTTATTTTTAAAAATATTTTTTTACAACAAATGATATTAAAAAACATAAGAATGTTATATGTAAGGAACATGTCAATCAGACTGTGTTCGAAACATTGCGGCAAACTGCATTGCCAAATGATATGAATGGGATGCCGATATCAAAACAGTACCTAGGAGAAAAGAAGACGAATGGCATATTGTCAGTTTTGCCTAAAAGTAAACAAACTTTACTTAGGATTAACTGGCCCAGTTGGTTTATTTTCGAGTCTTCTCTTCGTGTGCGCCTGTAACAGGTCTAACTCTTGTTTATTTATACTTAATATCACTGTTTAAAACACATTTATTCTACAATATTGTAAAGAACAGATATTAATTGACATGGGTTATATTAACAGGTTTACAGCATTCAAAACTGCATTTTCTTGCGTCTTAGCCATATCGTGATACGAAATACCTGTTAATTAAGTCTCAATAAATAATAGTACGTTAATTGTTTGTCGTTATTTAATATTGATTTTAATGTTTGTTTGTGTTAAAAAAATTCTGCTTCGATTGTGAATGTCAATCAGTGGAAACTTCATTGGTAATTGTATTAATATTTGTTTATTAAAATAAAAATATAAAAATTGTCATTTTCCAAATAAATAAATAAAAACGGTAGAAAAAAAAAATCAACAAAGACTTTTTATCTAGTGGTTGTTGTTTTAAGCTATTAAAACACTTTAATTAATTATAGAAATCTTCTCGTGAAAAAGTTTCAAGGTTTAAGTATTTTCCCAAGGATCTCTAATGGCGCTGGATAAAATTCACGTCGGTTGCACATGCAAATTAGAGTAGAGGTTTATTAGTGGAACTATAGTTTAAATTTAATTAATATTAACTCCAAGCTGTACGCTAACTAACTTAGTTTCAGGTGCAGGGTAATTGTTTTCATACTGTTTCAATATGATTA
Source organism: Choreutis nemorana (assembly GCA_949316135.1). NCBI lineage: Eukaryota > Metazoa > Arthropoda > Insecta > Lepidoptera > Choreutidae > Choreutis > Choreutis nemorana. Next base: position 1,369,984 of record OX438614.1, read on the forward strand.
TTATAGAATTATAAAGTTATTTTGTGCCTTTTTTTATTTTTTTATTCAAGACCAGGCAGGCACCCAAAACCCGGCTGATGTTAAGCGGCGATGAGGTCTAAGGTGGATCATGCCTGCCTAGGAGAAACCTATTCACTCTTGCCTTAAAGAGACCCAAGTTATATTGGTCAGGGAACACATCGACAGGCAAAGAATTCCACACCCTTGCAGTACGCATTATGAAGGAGCTACCGAAGCGTTATCAGGGGATATTGTGGTCGTATTGCCAATCTCAACAACCGAGTATATTATATAGTTTGTTTGTTTATTTAAGAGATCATCTTCAAAAAGCTTTTGCCTGCGACATCGTTGCTAAGACAATAGTACCTAATTTATGTCCGGGCTAAATAACAAATCACATGATTCACGACACACATATTGATTGACTCAGCCTTAAGATACAGTCTTGTACCTTGTAGGCAATGATATGGTATAAACTACGTAGATAAGAATACTACATCCGAGACTGGTAAGCGAAACAATGCGTCTTGCAAATAACACAAAGTTCCGCCGGGATCCGAACCCGTAACTTCTTGCGTAGCTGTCAGTTGTTTACACCACTGCGCTGATGAGGTCGTGATTTATTTCACAAAAATAAAAGTCGCATTACTCCCCTAATAAGCTTTTGCACTTTTTCTCACAAGTAGGTATACACAATAGCCATTATTTAACTACGATTCGATTGTAAGCCTTTTAAACACAAAGAAATACCCTTAAGAAGGCTAAGTATTTTTTTTAATTTATAACTGTCTTCCTTTCGTCCCTTCTTTTTTTAATTAATCCGTTTTATTTAGCTTGACCAGTTTGTTTGGGTCAAATTTAGTAATTGAAATTTTACTCTTCCTGTCGACAGATCAATCTGATTTTTGGCACACCTGTTCTGGTACTGACAATACAATATAATATATTTAGTATTATTGTATATCCAAGATGGCCGCCGCTACAAAATGGCGGACTACATGTTTTTTCACAGCCCCCTTAATACAGGTATCAAATTAAAGGGCTTGACTAAAAGTATATAATTTAAAGAAAACTCAGATAACGACGTTAATTTAAATAAAGCCGATTCAAAGTCAAAGTTAAAGTCAAAATGTTTTTATTGGAATAGACTTAAAATAAGCACGTTCAAAAAAATTTTTTTACTACCAACGGTTCGGAACGCTATTTCTACGGGGAAGAATCCAGCAAGAAACTTCCGTAGTTGCTTTTTTCAATATTCAAATACAATATTTTCTACTACAAATTACAATTTTTCAAGATAATAATTTTAGCTACACTCCAACTGTCAATAAGATAAACCTTTGCAGCTATTTTTATAGTTCTTATAGTGTTGAGGAATTTGTAAACCATAAACAATTTGAAAAACAAAAATAGATATTAATGGATGTTGTAATTTATTATTTTAATTATATTGACACTGAATGACGTACCCGTAATAATTTAATAGTCTAATTATAATTTTATAAATATTAAATAATTTGTTAGATTGCAATTTGAATTAATAATATTACGTCCTACTGACATTTGTACGCCTGCATGGCAGATTTTTGTTGACACTTTATCGTAAATTACTACTACTCTACTAACACGAAAACCAGACAAATAAATATCTTTATCTTTAATTAAATTACTTCCATATATCTTTATCCTCTACATAATTTAAAACATTCCTGTTTCTAGACTAGAACGAATCGTAATTCAAGACGATCCTGTTTCTGTAAACTTTTGCCCTTCCAGAACTTTCCCAATGAGTCTCGAAGAAAGAAACCTCATCAAGCCGCCACTTCCCTTGGAACGGGAATCTATTCGTTTTATATAATTATCTTATTCATTTCTCATGAAATGGAAGCGCAAAGTACTCCATGAAATCCATTATACGCACAAAGGACATTTAAAAGAGAAGATTTATACTCCAAGACGATTTCCCGAAGGATTATTCTGGGCTTTTGTTTGTAGAACTATCCTAAGAACCTAAGAAATTAATGCTAAATTTAGAAATCTTCAATAAAAGTCTATGTTACCCTTAAAGTGTAATCATTGTTCTTAAGTTTATTTCAAAAACGGTTCACATGTTACAAGGCAGCCATATTTTATTACATTAGAAAAAAAAAACTTGACGGTGTTGCCAACTTAAATATGACATTGCTTCCAACACTACAGGTATTTTTCTATTTTACTATCATATTTCTGGAGCTCTTTTAGGCAAGAGTGAGTATGCTTCTCCTAGGCATGTTCCACCTTAGACTCCATCGCCGCTATCATCAGGCGGGATCGGTGTCAGGTTTTGCCTGGTTTTGAATGTAAAAGAGCTAAAGTTGATTTATTAATCACATAATTAAATGCATGTTAAGCATGCAAGCTTTGTGAAAGCATTAAGCATTGTAATTTTCGGAAATACTCTTCCATTTTCAAAATATTCCATCGGTATTTTTGGTGGACTTTAAATAACTCTATATCAGGCTTTTCGATTTTGACAATTTTAAATAAAAATGTTCACAATAATGTATTCGTGGAAAGGAAAAATGCCAAATTGGTGAAGCTTCAGGGTGAAGTAATTAATGCCGATAATTAAAAAAAAAACTTGCTCAACCACGTTCGCGTTCAATTATTTTCTTGAATAAAAAAAATAAAACCGGGTTCGATTTAACAGTTGTTATTGTGTGGCAGAAAAAATCTAATTTATCACTTAATAATAACGACATCACGAAACACACATCGACTCAGCCCTGCAGTAAGTATCGAAAGAACTTGTGTCACAGGAACTAAGCAACGATATGGTATATACTACATAGATAAGAATACAACATCCAAGACCGGTAAGCGATACAATGCGTCTTGCAAATAACACAAAGACCAGCCCCCGCCGGGATTCGAACCCGGAAACTTTAACGTAGCAGTCGGCTCACTTCACTTTTCATGTATCTAATTGTTTTTTGTAAAAGTTTTAGGATAAAATTTTTAAATTATGAAGAATTTATCAAGCCATTATAGTTTATGAATTACAGCCCGCTGACATATGGACGGACGAATGGCGGACAGCGGAGTCTTAGTAACAGGGACCCGTTTTTCAAAATTTGGGTACGGAACCCTAAAAAAGGTTTTTTTTTAGGAATCGTATACCTAGTTATCCTATTTTTTTGGATAGATGGCGTTCGATGTTCGAAAGAAAACGCTCTGTGGAGGTAGGTAATTTATTAAGAAAAAAATCGTGAGTTTTTTTTTACCGAACTCAAAATTAGAATAACGCCACCACAGTTCAATTTAGAAATAAGTTTCGTTTACACAGGAACGGATTCAGTGGGATATAATGTGAAAGAAAACTTGAATTATATCCATGAATCGGAAAATGTAATTGATTGCACCCCGCCGCGTTTAACTCCCAAAGCCATGATTATCGCAACCAAACTGTTATATTGTGGTGCAAGTTTTAGGAGAAAAAGGGGCAAGATGGATGGCCAGCGCAATGAATAAAGTTTATAAAATTTGCTTTTTAATGGTTAGAATTGTTTAAAATCTACCGCAGCGATCTGGAATACTTTAAAAAAAGAAAATACCATGTTTTTATCTTCATAATCATTTGAATCTACCATTCTAGTTTGTAATGGCTGCTATAGTAAATTAAATTTTATATTAACAATTCTGTTGAAAAACAACAATGTTCAACAGTTAAGCTCCCATTTTTAACCATTTTCAAAAAAGGAGGAGTTTGTCAATTCGGTTGCATGTTGCTTTTTCTGATTAAGTTCGTTGCGGGTCCCAAGACCGTTAGGCCGTTAAGGGTGTCCGGGTACAGCCTGTGCGTCATTGCAAAGCTGCATTATCCAAATTTTGCAATTTTGCTGTCTCCGCTTTGCTAGGAGGAAAGTCTGAAACCGCTTTCTTACTACATCCTATTTCTTCTGATTAAGTTCGTTTCGGGTCCCAAGACAGCCGGTAGGGTGTCCGGGCACAGCCTGTGCAATGGCACAGCTGCATTATTCGTTGATTATTCGATCAAAGGACGCCACTGTTGATCCTGATAAACAGGAATTGCAGTGGTGGGACAGAGTGGCGGGTGTGCCCCGAGCTGCATTATCCGTTGATTATTTGATCAAAGGACGCCACTGTTGATCCTGGAACAGGAGTTACAGTGGTGGGTCAGACTTTTGACAAAAAAAATTGATCGTTTAAGTTTTTTGCTACCTCTCTACACTTGCACCTTACTCCAATGACAACGGTATAAATCTTGAGATAGGACTCCGCGAAATTCGCGGCTAATGAGATTGTTCAAACTTCCACCGGCGGTCCCTCCCCTGACTGCGGCCATGGTGTGTAACGGTAGTATCCCATTACTTATTATTGCATTTCCTTTTTAGAACTCCTAAATAATGGACACAGTTTCTGATACTGTATTGAGCAAGGATTTTTAGCTAAAAGATATGTACTAGAAGTCGAGGAGCCAATGACGGATCGGTGACCGATTTTTGTAGGTGAAACATCGGCTGTAAATCAGCCAATAAGAAAAAGGAGGAGAAATACACGGTAAAAACGGTCAGAAAAAGTCGTTTGTAAGCGAGGAGCTTTACATTTACCTTAATGCTACTTCTTACTTAATAAAAATATATGTATTTATAAGTTTAGAAGTTGGGTCTTTGTTGCAACTCCAGTTCATGTTCATGTAGTAACTTTACTATATTTTAATTCAATAGGACTTATTAAGTAGGTACTTGTTTATTGTTATATTTCGTCTATATAAAATGTTTCTGGCGACATTTGTAGGTATTATTTACTTTTATTAACATTTTAACTATAACTAAGATTGTAATGAAAGATTATTATGATACTGAAAAGAGCAACTACGGAGGTTTCTTGCCGGATTCTTCCCCGTAGACAGGCATTCCGAACCGGTGGTAGTTTAAAAACAATTTTGAAGATTTAAAATTACTTATTTCAAGTCCATTTGAATACCTATTTGTTGCTCAATCACGCAAAAACTACTGAACGGATTTGCGTGAAATTCGACACACTGATAGCAGATCACCTATATTAACACGTCAGATACTTTTTATCTATTTTTTTTTAATTTTGTAGGGATATGAACGAATTCTACTCAGACGAAGTCGCGGGCAAAAGCTATTTATAGGCATTATATTTTATATAGGTATATTATTGTAAAGTTACATTAAAAACCATTCAGTAGTTTTTCGTGAAAGAGTAATAAACATCCAAACATCCTTACAAAGTTCCGCGTTTATAATATTACGAGATATATATATTTATTTATTATAGATATTTATTTATTTTATTTATTATACCTGTAAGTAATTCATATTTATTCATTTCATATACTTTAATTAATTGGTATTTCAATTGAATTGGTTCAAGTAAGTTTTTTCTTTTTTTTTTGGTTGAATATTTCTTCAGATAAGTGCAATTAAGAGAAAACTTTCGCAGAGGAACTAATGAAGATAAAAATTTGAAAGTTCCATATTTTTTTGTCGCTAATTAATGTCGGAAATTCGAAATTTATGTCGTTTTGAGTTTGGAAATTAACGTTTTCATTGTTTTGTACGAATTAATTCCAAATTATTTAGATAATTATGACTTGTTTGAATAATTTCAGTTGATGTTGAATTTGTGATTTACAATATTCGGAGAATTAAAAATTTTCATTGTTTTTTGGTTAATTGGAAAGGGAAATTCTTTTATATATTTAAAAAGGCCATTATTGATTTTAAGAATTGAACATTAAAGACTTACTAGACAGTTTGTTTGTGCGTTTGTTAGTTTATAAAAAAAATTGTAGAAACGTTCTTATCTTAACCCACTTTATCTTTGTTAAATAAAAAATCAATAATATTTCTGCATAAAAAATTGAAATTGGCTATTAACATTAATTAAATTAAATACCTCTAATTCTTACATTGTAATTTACCTAAAGAAAATACACACAAACCCACGCCGTAATTAATACCTCAAGAGGGGTAGGCAGAGGTGTTAAACACCGCATTTCGCCTGTTTACGTTAAGTCCCAGTGTGACAGGTTGCGAATCTGTTTCACTCCGGGCACAATGAGGAACATGGTAGCTACAACTTATGGCCATCCGAGACTCGAATCCTCGCCCTATCGGGATTGTTGGTCGATTAACCAAGGCACGAAACAAACTGAGCTACCACGTCCTAAAGAAAATAACATACACAGTCAGGTCATAAGTATTGTCACACAGTAAAAAGTTTTCTTTTAGAATGCTGGCCACAAAAAAATTTATTGAATTCGAATTTCGAATTGTTCATGAAAATTAAAATGTATACTTTTTAGAATTTTACTCATTTTTAAATATGGAGTGGACGCTTAAAGAAGACCGTGTTGCAGTTATTGCGTTGCATCGTTGCGGTTACGCGCCAATTAAATTTTTTGATATACTGAAAATTTTGAAATTAACCAAAATATTCCTTTATCGTACCATCAAACGATACAATGAAGACTCTAGTGTAGATGACAAGTCAAGAAGTGGTCGCCCTCGGTCTGTTAGGACTCCAGCAGTGATAAAAGCAGTGAAGGCGCGAATTCAAAGAAATCCCAAACGTAAGCAGATATTGTTGGCCCTTCAGACGGGGTTAAGCAGAACCACGGTGAAAAGGGTGTTAAATGAAGACTTAGGGCTTCGGCCTATCGAAGAAAAACAGGACATCGTTTGAATGCTCGTCTAATGGACCTGAGACTGAAGAGATGCCGCGCTTTGTTGAAGTGGTATGCGGGAAAAAAATATCGGGATTTTTTTTATTGAGGCTTAACAGAGGTACATTTTTGTGAGAAAGGTGTAAAAACGAATGCAGTTGTGTATCAAAATGCAGTCCTGACGAACCTGTTTCTTATACCATGTTCAATAACAGGCACGGGATATTCCAACAAGATTCGGCGCCAGCTCATAGAGCGAAGAGCACACAAGACTGGCTGGCGGCGCGTGAAATCGACTTCATCCGGCACGAAGACTGGCCCTCCTCCAGTCCAGATTTGAATCCGTTAGATTACAAGATATGGCAACACTTGGAGGAAAAGGCGTGCTCAAAGCCTCATTCCAATTTGTAGTCACTCAAGACATCCTTGATTAAGGCAGCCGCCGATATTGACGTGGACCTCGTTCGTGCTGCGATGGACGACTGGCCGCGCAGATTGAAGGCTTGTATTCAAAATCACGGAGGTTATTTTGAATAAACTTTAGTGTTATAAGAATCTATGTTTTGTTAAGTTCATTTTGGTATATAAATGGTTACATAATGAATAAACTTGTTTCAATGATTTTATATTAAACATGTGACCGAATTTATGACTTGACTTGGTATATTAAATGTTGATTTTTAATGTGTGTAAATTGTTTTGGTCTAGGTTATTCTTTTATTGTTATTGTTTTAATTAATCTACTGTTTGTTTCACTAAAAAAAAACAAAACAGAAAAAAAACTTTTTCAAACTCAACCGGAGACGGGCGACAATTTGTAACTACTGTAGCCATTATCTGAGATTTAAAAATTGTTAATTGCTTTTTATTGGAATAAATACTTTATTATTAAAAATGTTTGAAATCTTTCTGTAAAGTTTTAAATAAGAAAACTCCTTTGTAAAGGAGATGAAACGTAGGAACAATGCCTAATGATCTGCAGATGATGAGTCTGCAGATATTGTTGCGAGGGATATGTCTGGGATAGTGCACACCTGGGAAATGGGCTGCAAGTTTGACGTAAGATAAAGGTTGTCGAGCCCGTGGTAATCTTATAACCAATTAAAGGCCTGCGCTGAGGGACTTTGGTCAGGCGTATTTTTTGTCCTTCAAAATAGACTTACAAACTGAAGTAAACAAACTTTATTTGTAAAGAATCCCTTGTGAAACATGATTTAGTTAAAAAAAACTTTTTTCATTTTCATTTTTAAATTCGTCCTCTCTCCTATGTTTCATGCAATTAAATAAAATGTATTTAAATTAGAGCCTTAGAAGACTTGAAATCATTAATTATTAAAAATATTACATATTGTAATTTGCTTTACATAAAGGTACCTTTAAATTACATGAAATAGTTAGAAAACTTAAATGTTCCAACAAATGAAAAACTATGGTAAATTTTTGAAAAAAGCAGCTACGGAGGTTTCTTGGCGGCTTCTTAGGAGATAGCATTCCGAACCAATAAAAAATGATAATTTGAGCACTTATTTTCAGTCTATTTAAATAAAAACATTTTGAATTTGAATTGATGAGGTGATAAATGAGGTGATTTTTCACACCCGCCACTCAGTCCCACCACTGCAACTCCTATTCACCAGGGTCAACAGTGACGTCCTTTGATCTAATAATCAACGAATAATGCAGCTGTGCAATGACGCACAGGCTGTGCCCGGACACCCTACCGGCTGTCTTGGGACCCGCAATGAACTTAATCAGAAGAAATAGGAGGTAGTAAGAAACCGATTTCAGACTTCCTTCCCAGCAAAGCGGAGACAGCAATCGAAATTGCCCAGAGGCCAAAAACTAAGGAGGGAGACCTACCTGACAGTCAAAACACCACGGAATGCAACTAACTAACAGGGGATTAATTAGATGCTAACCTAAATCTTACACCCGTAATATTGGTGACAAAGCTTTTTGAAGGCACGGAAGTTTCCGTTCGTTTTCACAAGATCTAGGTATTATATAGGACTACACGCAAAAACCTGAATCGAATTTAACATGATTATAAATGAGGTGATGGCGAGTGATATGAAGTAATGGTTATTGGTATGGATGATAACGATGGTCATGAAACGATTCGACAACGTCATGCTAGGAGCTTCTACTGCCTTATCAATTGTTCAAACATAATTCTTGTTTCGTCTTGACGGAGTACTAGAAGAGGTCTTTCGGAATCCCATGGCTCCATGGAGCATAGTTTGAGGAGGGTTTTCTTACAACTGTATCAAATATCGCACACCACGCATTGAAATTACCGCATTATTTTTAGTACATGATTATTGTAGGGATTTTTATCCCCTGTCGATAAAAGTTCCTAGTCAGCGCAAGCCTTTAGGCATGTTGGAAAATAAGTGATTAAAGAATAAATTATGTTTTTAGTGGAGGAAACACTGCTTAAATATTTATTCGGAGGTTGCTTGGATGACGTTGGGAAAGTCAGCTTCAATAAAAAATAAAAAAAAAACCGTCCAAGTGTGAATCGGACTCACACATCAAGAGTTCCGTCTCCATCATGTAAGATTAAACAATACTATAAATACTTTAAAGAATAAATATGAACAAAAAATTTAAAAAGCGACTGTTATTGTATGGGAGCCCCCTTCATTTTTAATTGGTTTACGTTTTTAGTATTTGTCGTTAAAGCGGCAACAGTACTAAGAATTATTTGAGATTTTGATGAATCTATCTCCTATGCTTCATGACGACCTCGGTGGTGCAGTGGTGTTGGATGTTGTATCTATGTAGTATATACCATATCGTTGCTTAGCACCTGCGACACAAGTTCTTACGATACTGCAGGGCTGAGTCAACGTGTGTGTCGTGATGTGGTTATTGTTGTATTTATTTATAAACTTTATTTCATATAAAAGCAAAATAAGAATAGAAACAATATAGGTAGTCAATTTAGAAAGCGTACTAAAATAAACTTTCAAAGAACAGTTGTCACTACATGACACTTGTTCCAAAGTTTTCCGCTAGGGGTCGCTGGTGTTTTTAACAAAATATTTACTGTGGTGTGTTAGCTACAGTTTCAACTTCTTATGACAACTGTCACAAAATGTCATCGCTTATTTATTTTTATTTATTTAATAGCAAAATTAATAAATAGACCTCACCACGACACACATATACACAGGTGCATGGTATAAACTACATAGGTAAGAATACTATATCCAAGACCGGTTAGCGAAACAATGCGTCTTGCAAAAAACACAAGCTTCCGCCCCCGCAGGTATTCGAACCCAGAATCTCTAGCGTAGCAGTCGGCTGTTTACACCACTGCGCCATAGAGATCCTCAAACATTCAAACAAACAAAGATAATCCGTGAATCTTTTACAAATTTCGTAAAAATCGAAGGTCTTCTATGGGTTAAAAATGGGATAAAGTTGGCACACCTTGGGTGGGTTCCGTACCTGAAGTGAGCCAACGGAACCCTATTACTTTGTATATTGCTGCTGCTCATTTTTCTATCCTAGACTGTTCAAATAAGTGTATTTTAATGGCCGCCTTAACGAAAAAACAACTAAATCAAAAAAATAAACATGACATTATCAGATTTTACCTCTTAGAATATCTTATTTATTAAAATAATATGATTAAATAAATTTTGTTAGTTATAATTATTCTAGCCCACTATTAGTAATCCATCTATATTAAAACGAACATACAAAAAAGGTATTGTAATTAAATCCACAAAAAAAAAATCATATTTGTAAAATGCGCATGTAACTCACAAAAGGATATTGTCAAAATTTATAAAGTCATTTATTGGAAATTGTGTTCGTTTTTACAACAAAATACCAGGAAATGTAACTGAAATGTCAGACACAAAATTAAAAAAAACATGTGAAACAAGTTTTAATGAAGAAGGCTTTCTATAAAATTCAAAATTATGTAGAGGATGAAGATATATGGAAGTATTTTTTTAACCTGTACAAGTTTATCATATAGACAGTTGAAGTGCAAAGATTGCAATGAAGATCCGCGGTAAAAATGAACTTACTATTTACAATATTTCCATTAGTAAATCTTTTTCGATCGCATATTTCACAAGTAACATTCATTGCATCCTTTTTAATTCATGTAATTTATTATTTTTATTTCATAATATAGACTTGGTCATCGACTTAAATATTACAGATTGGTTAACGTAACTTAAAGTTATAGAAAAATTAGGTTTACAATTAGAAGACTGTATTTTATTTACAAATTGTTATAATTATTTTGAAAACAGCAACTGCGGAGGTTTCTTGCCGGATTCTTCCCCGTAGAAATAGCGTTTCGAACTGTTGGTAGTATAAAAAGATGACGATTTAAAAGTACTTATTTTATGTCTATTCGAATACAAATATTTTGACTTTGACTTTGATCGTTCGCGGGAATTAACAAAAAATCATTAATTTTTAACACGCTTTTATTAGGCCGACCTGTATGTAACTAACTATGTAATGGAATCTAAGGTAACTAATTTAACCATCTCAAGGGTCGTAGCGTAATGAAAATTGGCAGCTGTATGTAGTTCTGATGATAATACAAAAATATGGTACGAAAATATGGTACTGATCTGACGATGGAGCCGAAAGATATGAACTGGAACTTCATGATGGAAAATCCTAGCTGTTTTGGATTTCTTAGAAAATTCTTGTAATGAATTTTGACCACGATATTAGGTTTCAAGGTCTGATGATGAAGCTGGAAGATAGACACTGGTATTCCAAGCGTGTTCCCCTAGTGTTATGAAACTATTAATTTATTTGAAATACATTGACAGGCGTTAAATTTTGTACCGACTCGCACTTGACCGGTCGTTTTAATTGTCAAGCAAGATTTTATTTATAAGTGAATTATCATATAGCGATACTGTGGACATATTGAGCTTACTTCCTCGTGATCCCTTTTAATTAACAATACTGCTGTGTCTCCATTTTCCTTAGCCTATGGGAATTCAAAAACGCCAATGTGAAATACCAAAGACTTTTTTTCTTTGGAAAAAGACCCCAAAAAAAATCAAAAACATCTACCATGCATGATGGAATACTTGCGATAGTTTTTATTATTTTTATCTTAATTTATTTGGGAAACAAACAGTTATTATTTTTAAACAGTTTTTATTAAAATCAATAAAAATAAAAATAAAATACAAAACAAAAAATATTGAATTTAAAACAAACAAAATTAAAATTAACATGAAACAAAATTAATAATAATTATACGATAAATTAAAAATTGAAAAAGACGGAAAAATATTATACATAATTACTTTTAATGATTCTCCTAAAGGAAGAATACGTGCAATTGAAAATCTAAATATACTATAGAATTTCAAGTTCCACAAACAAATAGCAATTAACAATATTTGCCTTAATTACTTATGGCTAGATTGATGGTATATTTATTATATAACTGTCCATTGAATAAACTGGAAACAGCATTTTTTTTTTTCAGTTTTTTGTCACTTCAAGCTCGTAATTACTACAAATTTCAACTTAAAACTCATAGTTTTCTCTCTCTAACCATGAACTAACTATAATAGTAAGATAGTTCTTGGCAATCCTATCGTGACCCTAAAAGTTCACGCACTAATCAGTCCAGAGATTTTGGCGATAAAGGTAGATTTTTCGTCAGATTCCAGCTAATACATTCGCGTTTTTGCACGACCCCCCCCCCCCTGCTTCCCGCTCAATCGGGAATATATTCCTGTAACGTCGCGTGAGATCGAGAACGATAGCTTAATGGACGACCGGGAATTTCCCTGGTCATTCACGGCCGGAATAGGAAATAGAACGTAAAACTTATATTGGAAGGTTTTTGCTAAGTAAAAGGTTCTACGTTTTGTTTTCCGTAAAAATCGCGTCACTTTTTTTTTTTTGTTGATGGCAATAACTTTGAGTATTATGCCAGTGTCGAGTAATATTTACTATCAAGTTTTGTTGACGAATGAAATGATGGAGTGATGAATTATGAAAGGATGAAAATTACAGTTGAAATGATGAATCTGCTCACAGTAACATGTTAGTACTGTTACTGTAGGATTTATTGTGTTACTTGAGAGATGACGAAAACCAGTCAAATCGTCTTATTTTACTTTCTCCACACTTGTACAGCACTACAGAGATTAACTGGTTTAAACACTAGCATTTTATACATTTAATTCTGCTGATACACAAGCAAAGATCATTTAAAAAAACTGACAGTTCCCATTCCCGCCAAGTAACCCTTATGACAGTTTATCGGTGTCTCAGTTTGTGTACTGGAGAAGTGTTAATGCGTTGCCTGTCGATGCATTCCCTGATAAATATAACCTGGGACTCTTTAAGGCAAGAGTTAATAGGCTTCTCTTGGCATGCACGTTCCGCCTTAGACTCTATCGCCGTTTAACATGAGGCGGGATTAGGGTCAAATGATTGATTGGTTAAAAAAAACAAACTAATAATGTTTAGGAAAGGAGGAGAATTGAAAATGTAACATAAGAAGCAAAATCAGAATGTTCGAAAGTAAAATTAAATTTCAATCTACTCGGAGTCCTTGAAAAAAAACTTTGATATTAATAAATTGAAACAAAAGAAAGTTAAGAGGGAAAATTACCGTTTTCCTGCTTTAAAAGACATATTTAAGGAGATAATATGTTTGAGAAAAAGATTGGGGATTTAATGAAGCATTTAAGAGCAAAGAGAGATGTAAAACGAAATAGGAAAATCAAATGGACCCAGTTTCATTTCGCTTGATTACTGAGGGCTTTGTCGATTCTTCTCGAACAATCTGTTCTATGGAGACGAGATTTTTTATACGTTTATAAAAACATAGGTCTGTTGTTTGCAATACAATTTTTAAATATATTTTTTTACTATAAAGATTATGAATAAATATGTCGATTATGAAAAAAAAACACATTTTAATGATAGTGAAACCTAGTTAATTGGGATCTCAAGGGACCAAGGATTTTGTACCATTTAAAGAGGTTTCATTTATCCAGTTTACCATTTAGACAGGTTTAAAAATTTGTTGTCTCATTTACAGAGGCCGTAAACAAAACACGTGCAAAAGAAATTCGAATGTTTGTAAACAATCTTGTCGAAACCTGTCCCAACCTGATACATTATCTCACTTATAAAGGGAACTGAGCTCCAGAGTCCCAATTATAGAGGTAAACATGAAAAAAATCCTAGAAATCAAATCTCATTTAATCAGGTTCGAAAAGTCCCATTAACAGAGGTAATTCGATGAAAAAGTGCCGTGACCTCATTGTAGTTCTCAATACTAGAGGTTTCTCACTTATCCAGGTTCCACTTAACCAGGTTTCACTGTATTACATATTTCAATTATTTCTAAGACTTAGTCAAGTGCGAGTCGGTCTGACAGAAAAAAGGTTTCGTACCATCGTAAAATATTTAACACTTTCTTCTTGTTTCTTGATGACCCTTTAATTTTATTATGTGTTCTTATTGTAGCAATATAATTACACACTCTGCGAAAATCCACTACCTACCATTTTTTAACTGTACCTACCATTTAGGTTAGGTAAGATACAGACCACTTACTGATATACGGAATCTTAGAAATAGGATCCTGTTAACACTTTTAAGGTACGGAAAACTAAAAATAGTGGAGCTGTAACAACTTCTTTCCAACATACATTCAGAATTAGTAATACAGTGAAACCTGGTTAAGTGGAACCTGGATAAGTGAGAAACCTCTAGTATTGAGAACTACAATGAGGTCCCGGCACTTTTTCATCGAATTACCTCTGTTAATGGGACTTTTCGAACCTGATTAAATGAGATTTGATTTCTAGGATTTTTTTCATGTTTACCTCTATAATTGGGACTCTGGAGCTCAGTTCCCTTTATAAGTGAGATAATGTATCAGGTTGGGACAGGTTTCGACACGATTGTTTACAAACATTCGAATTTCTTTTGCACGTGTTTTGTTTACGGCCTGTGTAAATGAGACAACAAATTTTTAAACCTGTCTAAATGGTAAACTGGATATATGAAAACCTCTTTAAATGGTACAAAATCCTTGGTCCCTTGAGATCCCAATTAACTAGGTTTCACTGTACGTATAAATAGTTGAATTAATTACAGACTTCTGAGTCTTCAATCAAACATCCTTTCAGCCTATTCCACCAGGAATCACGTGTGAGATCGTCTGTGTTGGTACCACCCTCAATTTAATTTCTGCCGTGAAGCAGTTCGCTGTGTTTCGGTTTGAAGGATTGGAGAGACAGTGTAATTACCGGCACGAGAGGTATAACATCTTTACATAGGCGGTTTTCTTGGCGTTCCACGGCATCGTCGTCATAATAGGCGGCGATATCAGGTGAGCCGTTAGCTTTTTTGCCTATAACGGTGTATACAAAGTCAAAGTAAAAAAAAAACATTAAAATGGACTTAAAAAGTACTTTTAAATCGTCAACATTCTTTGAAATCTACCACAATTAGCTTAAGAGAATTATGATGATCAAGTTTCTTAGCAAAATTTAAATGTAAACGCGCTCCCTGGGTACCGAAGTCGGGATAACCATCTCTAATCCCATAAGATTATAATTTCACAGAAGGGAAAGTGGGTCTTTTTCACACCTCACCCTCCCGAGCCTATCTTAATAACTTGGCAAACGACATTTTGGAATTAAATTGTGATAGAGAATTATTTGTTGCGGTATTGCGGTTTATTGGAGTTTTTCCATATTTTTTTTTGTTACAAATCATTGTACATGCCTAGTTGTATATGTTTGAGTTTTTTCTGCTACAAATTTTTCATCTTAAAATATAAATTAAATTTAAAAAATAATTTATTTTGTTGAACTACCTTTTATGAAGGATAAAAATCTTCTTCAATATTGTGTGTGTCATTTATGGCATTTTGCCATTATAGGTAATGGCAATAACTTATAAGTAGTGTCAAGCAGTATTTAAGAAATGAAATAATGAAGAAATTAAAAATGAAAATAATGAATTTGCCTACAGTAATATGCTAGTACGGTTACTGAAGGCTTTAATTGGTTACTTGGGAGATGACGAAAAGAACAACCAACTCCTCTTATTTCACTTTCTCCATACTTGTTTAGCGCTACGGATATTCACTGGTTAAAACACTTGCATTTTACACATTAAATTCTGCTGAAATACAAGGAAAGACAGTAAAAAAAACTGACACTTCCCGCCAAGTAACTTCTTAATTATTTGTTTTTAGTTTTTAAAAGCAAAGTCTTTCATGATGGCAAAAGCGCATCAATTTATTTATTTCATTCATTTCGTGTCACCAAAGCCGATGCAACGTTATTACGCTGGGCAGTAGTAGCAGAAATTTAAATGAACAAATTCGGGTCACGGTCCCGCCATTTCCTTTGTCAAAGGAATCGTCCGTTCGGATATCCTCCCACGATTTTATTTCCGAACGACAGGTTATTATAAAAGTTTTCTGTGCGTCCGGATATGTAACCCGTTGATGTAATATGTGGAAAATGTTATTCAGATATTATAACTAATAATAAAGGGGAAAAAATGAAGTTTTTATATTTTATAAATCTTAGGCGCCCCCTCAACCTACAATAACATTGTGAAATGCAAATATACCTCAACGTAAACGATCAATTGCTCAAAAATACGAAATGCACAATGTTTTCGCGTTGTTACTAAAAAAACTTTGTGGGTTTCCAGACTTATTTATTGCTACCACTTTTAAACAAAAAAATAGAACTTAAATAAGGGTTAGCAAGTACACATGTTAAACTAGGTGCCAGCTAGTACACGAGAGGGGGTGGCTTTCCAAGGTGGATTGCTATATGAAGAATTTAAATTATCAAAATAAAGAGATGAAAGGGCGCCACCCTTGTTATTGGTCAAGGGAACCGATAAACTGAAGAGAGCAGGATGAAGGATGAGCACGCTGTCGGAGACACGTTGAGCCACTCCCGAAGTAAGTGTGCCGAGTTGCGAGTAGGAGTTGAAGGCCGTGTCTGCGATGCTCTCACCCGAAGCTGAACCCTCACCAAGGACCTCCTTTTGGAGGTGGTGTCGGCCGAATGGGGTGTGTCAGCACGTGCCTCAAGTTGCTTCTTGCCGAATGATCTCGAAAATGCAGGAAAGTGTCGAATAATGGGCACGCGGTCTAGAACTAACCGCGACCAGGTAAATGTAGTAAACAAAATTAAAAAGGTGGTAGCAGGCTTAGGGTGGTCTGAAAACCACAAGTGGGTCACGCCCGGTCAAGGCGAAGCCGAAAAGGACCAACACTCCCGCGCAGCCGGCTTTTGTTGCCTCCGTCGGACGCCATAGTTTGACCTAAACGCTTCTAAAACCTCAAGCGGCAAAGATCGTTTCGTCATACAGCCAATAACGAGGACACACGGTATTAAAAATTAATTCACAATGAAGCGAGATGGGGCTACAAAATATATATGAAACAGCGTTCTCAATAAAATTATGATGCAATGAAAATTAAACACGCTCAAACTTTTGTCCAATCATTGCACATTCTTCAAAATTAACCATCAATCAATCAATTACATTGTGCAATATTGCGAAGTGATCGTTTCGTCTTTTATACATCATTTTGACGACCTCTGTGGCTCAGTGGTGTAAACAGCCGACTGCTACGCTAGAGGTTCTGGGTTCGAATCCCGGTGGAGACGGAACATTATGTTATTTGCAAGACGCATTGTTTCGCTTACCGGTCTTGGATGTAGTATTCTTATTTATTTAGTATATACCATATCGTTGATTAGCACCTGTGACACAAGTTCTTACGATACTTACTGCAGGGCTGAGTCAATGTGTGTGTCGTGATGTGGCTTATTTAAGTATCTTACTCAGAAAACAAGCTGTAACTAGGAACAGTTCCGAAAGGACCAGATACACATAAATTCAAACCTCCAACCAACAAACTTAAGTATTAAAACGTTTAGTTTAAGACTTAAGTTTCGGGGTGTATACAAATAAGTTATTTGTGAGGCATAAGCGGTTAGGAACAAGCTGTTTCTATTGAAATAATCACGTCACTACCTCACAAGGCTGTAAAACTTTCAAATTCAAAAGGTTTTTTATTCAAATATACTTATTTTATTTATTAAAACAGTTACACAAACAGATAAAAAAATAGTCTCTTTAATTTGCAAGACTAGATTGAAATCCAAAAAAGTATAGTGTATAAAAAACATTATTAAGAGAAAATTTCAAAATGAAGCAAAAATATTGAAATAAAATAAGGGATACATGATTTTGAAAATTTATGCAAGTTGGAAAAAAAAAGACTAAATCTCACCAACTACAATGTCAGGATATCTGCAATCAAAGCGTATTTTAATGATATAATAATTTTCTTAATTGACAAAAATATAATTACAGATTACTATGAAGTCTGTGGCACTCAAACTAGGCTAAAATGCCTGTATCTCAAGAGTCAGCGGCTTCTCCCATTTTTGCAACAGCTACATACGTCAGGAAAGCTTCTTATTTACTTTACATGAATAATATAATATGTATAACGATAATAAATAGATATACATAAATACATAAGAACCTATAACCTATGATTGAATACGTCAATTTCTACTTTGTGTTTACAAATTACTTAGCTAGTTATCATGATGGTTGTAGTAGGAGACACGACTTAAAATAAGTGCTTTCAAATAGTTTATTTAATCTACCACCGGTTCGGTATCTACGGGGAAGAAACCGGCAAGAAACCTCCTTAGTTGCTTTTTTCAAAAGATTACAACAGTTTTTTTTATTATATGACGAAACATTTAAGTTTTCTAATTATTTTATACAGTTTCAAGCTACTATTACTACTTTTATATAAACTAAATAACGATAATTAAGTACTTAATTATTACATATGAAATAATGATGTTGCTTATGTATGGTGCTATGAAACGATATGGTGTCGACACTCCATCCAAGTTTAAATTAGGCGTAAAGCAAACAACACAGTTCTGCTCCCTCCGGGAAGCAAATTCGGAACCTCTTACGTAGCAGCCAGCGGTCACCGCCTGCTCCATTGAGGTGACATAAATGTTGGATTTTTTTTAAAATGTACAATTAAATTTAAGATCTACTGAGATGAGTTTCTTTTCAAACAAACGGCAAGACAAGCAAACGGTTCACCTAATGAAACGTTATACCACCCGCCTATTGACTCGACGAAGTCCCTGATGTCATGAAACGCCAAGAGCACCGCCTATGCGTTGCCTATGTAGAGGTAAGATATAATACCTTTCGTACCGGTAATTACATACCAAGTAAACCGCCTGCTTGTTTGCACGTGCGATGTTGTAAAAATCTAATGAAATAAAAGATTTCTGAATGCTACGAGTATTTCGATCAGTGAGATTTCGACATCTATATAAAACTAGTTATAGATTGATTTCGTCGAATCCTTGAATCGGTCTTACCCGGTTTAATAGTATCGCCTTAAGGATTTCTTGCAGCAAACATTACGTAACAGCCTTTTTTTATCTCCATCACCGGATTGGGACTCTTAAGCGTCTCTAAGCTCTCCCGAAACTAGTTATTCTACTACTTTACGATAATATACCCTTTAGGGCTTCGCCCGGCCGAATTGAATATCATTTTTATGTCCACGTTTCAACCGGGTAACTCCGGCTTATATCCGGTTTTTTTACCTGATCCGGGTTAACCTTAAATCCACTATCAATACTAAATTTTCTTTTTAGAAAGGCGAACGAGAAAAAGCGACGATGAAATGAATCCAATTTTAAGAAGGCCTTAGAGATGGGTTGTTCCACTTTGTACCTGGTTTGTTAAACCGGTCCGGACAAAAGGATTGTCGTTTAGAAACCGACAGGGCAAATGGGAGAGAATTGTTATCTAATCTGTAACTTTGAACGTACCGTTGGATTTACTTTCGACCAATTTTTTAGACTTGCCCCGGATAAAACAGACTTCCTTGTATATCTTACTTGTATATCTATTTTTTTATTGTGTAAGGAAAATCTTGTCAGGAAATTTAATAGTTTTATTAATTGCAATCTTTCATAACATAACATAAACTCACACCGGAATTAATCACTCAAGAGGGTAGGCAGAGGTGTTACACACCGCGTTTCGCATGTTCATGTTGAGTCCCATTGTGACAGGTTGCGAATCTGTCGCCACTATCCGGGCATAATGAGACACATGGCAGCTGCAACTTACGGCAACCCTATCTATGATCTATCGTGATCTTCATTATATTAAATCAACGTTTTCTATCGTAACACATGTTTTATAGTTTTCAGCTTAAATAAAATGATGAATATAAGCACATAAACCAATAAAAACCCGGATTGGTTCAGCGATAAACGTTGTATTGCTTTCGTTTTGATGTATTTACATCGTATTCACAGCGTTGCAGTATATATTTAATTGAATGCAATTAAATACTGCTGTATTGAATGAAAAACTATACTGCAAGATTAAAGTGGGATAACCTGATGTTTCTATTGGAATATCAGTTTGTATAATTAATAAATGGGGATAGTTATTTAAAAATCATAAAGGTATTTAGGGTTATTTATAACATTTCCAGCTTATCAACCCCTAAATATGAATAAGGATATTAATAAAAAAAATCTGTCCGTCTCCTTGTTATTGTTTATATTATATATAATAGAAAGTCCTTGTTATTGTTTATATTATATATAATTGTCTTCTACGAGTTTCTATTTAGAATGCGCACACTCTTATTTGCCATCGGCCCGCTGTCGGCCAACTAAGATCAGTAGCTTACTAGTAGCTGATATAAGTTAAATTTAAAAAAAAAAAAGTTTATTCCTTACAGTGTCATTATTAAGTAGTATGTTAGTGATATATTGTTGTAGTTTTGTTAGTGAATATTTTTTATTTATTGAATAATTAATGTTTCTTATAATTGTATTTATATTTTTTTATTAGTTCTATAATTGTTGCGTAATGTAAAAATCCCTTTCTTGAGTAAAAACCTCCTCCAAAGATTTCCATGCGTCTTTATCTTTTGCTGCCATAGTCCAGTGAGAGCCGGCTACTTTCTTAATGTCATCTTCCCACCGTTTCATGGGTCTACCAACATTTCGTCTGCCTGGTAGGCCTTTCCAAGAAGTTAAATAATTAGCAGTGCTAATAAGTAATTGGCTGATTGGTGTTCAACTTTTAAGCATGTAAGCTTGTTTCTAGCCTTTTGGTACCGCCAATGGTTTAGGCGGCTGATTGAAAATGGAAGCCTTGGCTACTCAAATTACCATTTTGTATTTTGTGAAACAGCTGACTGTTCCGGGGTTCCGGGTGGGAATCCCGGCGGCGGCGGATCTTTGTGTTGTTTGTAAAACGCATTGTTTAGCTTACCGGTCTTGGATGATGTGTTATTATATATTCTAATTTATACCATATCGTTGCTTAGTGCTGCATATAGTGCAGAGCCGAGTCCAATGTGTGTCGTGATGTGGTTATTATTTATTTCACCATCCGGGCAACGCCAGGATGGATCAGCATGTTGAGAAAATAATATTAATTATTCGCTACAAAGCGGAACAGAGCTTCAACTAAAGCGTCGCTTATTTCAAATAATTGAGATAATCATAAATTAAATTAAGGGACGTAGGGAAGCCATTAAAACTGTCTCCCCGGAGAATTGAAAAGCGTTCTCATTTTACTAATGTGCCATCGATCTAGATTCAAAGGCCGTTTTCTGATAACGTTACCCGAAAAAAACTTGTATTTCATACATTTTCCTTTAATGGTATTATCTCAGGGTTTGCCGGAGCAATGGGAAACTGGGTTAATGCGAACAAGATTGAGTTTTTTTTTGTTCCACTATAAAACCTATAGCGAGTTGGCCTTATTCGTTAAGGAAGCTGAATTTGTACCGGTTTTCTGACGATGCTCAAAGAGGATAAAATTCTAGAACTTAATAACAAAGTCTCCTTAGTTTACAGAACAGGATATCTGTACTAATACTATTATTATAATAAAGAGGAAACCTTTGTATTCTTGTAACGAATTAACTCAAAAACTACTGGATCGATTTTAGAAATTCTTTCACTGTTACAATGCTACGTTATATCCAGAACACATGTAGTTTTTTTTTTAAATAATAACCTCAAATTCTAACCTAGCTAGTCCTAAATAAAACAACAAGTACTCGTTGCTAACCATGAAATTTAAAAATAACTAAGAACTGATTTTAAAGTTTTGATAAAAACTTTGTAAATCTTTTATTTCTATTTTACCTAAGTGAAATCGGTAGGATCTTGTTTTTAAGTTTCAAGTTTTGGTAGTGTAGGTAAAACTTACGTAATCAAACGATTGGTAAGAAAGAAAATTAGCCATACAACAAATTTCGCTCGTAAATTCGCTTTTAAAAAATCAAAAATAAAAATAACTTTATTCCTTTAACTTAAAAAAAAGTCGTTAAATCGTCAAATGTTTTTTTTTTATCTTAAAGTCACTCGACCATCGGTTCAGTAAATTTAAGTTGGGAAAGATACCGACAAGAAACCCCAGATTCTGTAGTGTATGTTAGTATATCGACATGTTTCATTCTTAGATACTAATACATCTTAAAGTGTAGAGAGAGAGAATGCGATGTAGCTCATGTCCTATATCATGTAATACATACATAGAGGTATCTAAACAAAGAACCTCTGTATTTTAGGTTTAAAAATCGTTTGGTAATACTTTTCCTTTACTCATACATGTGTTTAATTACTGTCAAAAAGTTTTTGTAATTATTATTATACTCTTCTTCTTTTCTTCTATTTAAAAATTGTATATATTTCAAAACTTCAACAAACCGCTATAGAATAAAGTTAGCTATGACGTAACGGTTCAGTATTCCGTGTGAAAACCGGAAAAAAATAAATTTAACGTAAATCTTTATTTTTATCCGGTTTACAGTTTTTAAAGATTACAATTTCAATTGTATTTCTTTTATATCCTAAGTGCTTTCAGTGGAGTAAAATAGACGATATTTTGTGTTTTTATGCATCCATTGTTTCATGAAACGAATGCATTCAACTCGAATGTGGGGATAAAAGGGGAAATTATAATCTAAATATGTTAGTTCGTTTCTTCATGAGTAATCAACAGATTAGCGTTTTTTTTCAAATAACAACTTGATGACTTGGTATATATTCTCCCTCAGATTCTAGAATCTTGGGTTTGAGTTCCAATTTAAGCTAATTAGGATTGTGTGCGTAAAATCACGACACACATGGACTCAGCCCTGCACTAAGATATAATCTTGTATCGCAGGCACTAAGCAACGATATGGTACGAGTATATACCACATAGATAACAATACTACATCCAAGATTGGTTATGCGTCTTGCTAATAACAAAGTTCCGTCTCCGCCGGGATTCAAACCCGGAACTTCTTGCGTAGCATCTTACAGTGTAATCATTTTCAGCATACATTTTTGATAACAATAACTTTATGAACGATGGTGTTTTTATAAATATTACATATTAATTCAAAGTTAAACATATTAATAACGGAACATAAACAGAATATATTATGATATTGCGATATAAACAATTTGTAAGGTATCATATCTCAGTGTAACTCATTAGATAGAAATAGTAACGGAGTTTCAAACAATAAGTACTTTAGAATTTATCCATTTTGAATCTTCAAGCTAGAGTCATAAGGGTCAACAGTCACTGCATAAGTTAAGCTGGTTTCGCGTGTCAAAGCGTTTGTTAGCAAGCTCATGGATTTCACTACATTTTAGAGGATTATTTAGCATAAACAGACGGATGCTATTGCTATAGTTTGTTTAACTGGAACTAATCATAATCATGTAAACATGCGAGCCTGTAACTAAATAAACTATTCAACTGTATCTGGTATTGTTAGCAAATATTGGATGGTTTATTCCAAAAATGATATTTCCATCAATCGTGATGTTTTTCTTTATTTTTAAATATTATATATAGCGTTTTTTTCAAATAGATATTACATTAAAATTTTCTTGAAGGAATTCTAACAAAGAGAATTTACTTCTTTGTAGGTTTCTAATCTTTCTTGACTATATACTATTTCAATAGTTTTCAACGGTCTATTGTTGATCGCGTTGTGGTTAAACGGCTGTTATTTGTATCCGAATCGGATTGTTGATTTGACATTTATTTCAATACCTATAACACAATAAATTGTTAACTAAACCGCTTCTAAAAAACTATTGAAATACTATTGAAAAATCAAAACACACAGTTTCACAAAATCAGATTACAAAAATAAAATAAACCGGTTTTTCAATTCCTTTTCCCCGGTATTACGTTCTGTTGGTTCCACGCTCAATAAACTGTGTTTAACTAGCATACAGTGACCAAGCTTCAAAAAATAGTTTTTTCGCTTTATGACCGGTTTTCAATTTTCAAAGTTTACACTTTGATGTTGGTTTCATAAAAACAACACGGGGGAAACCTGATAACAACGACGCGGACAATGGATGGACATCCTATTAAAATACAAAATTTTATTCACAACGTTTATTTTACAAAATTAAGGTCATTGTGTATAGGAAAAATTCAGTGCAACTTTTAATGTGTGCTGGAAATAAAACTATATTTACATTTTCCAGGTAAATTTTTTTTAGTATTTGATTTCTTATAAAAATGCAGACAGCGCTCATTCATATCCATTTAGCAGGTAAAATTAAAGAGTCTGGTTAAATTGCTTTTCTAATATTATTAACAGGCATAGATATCTGAAACCAGAGAAACACAAACCAACTCTAGTTAGGACCAAAAATGTAATGGTTCAAATATGAAGCATTTGTTTTTTCTCAGTTTTAAAAATAAAACATCTGCACCCAAATAATACCAAGAAGGGACGCATTGAGCAAATAATTACAACGTGCTTGACATTACTACCGGAAGAGCGATTTGCACCCAATTGAGCCAAATGTGAGCTGAATATCATTCCGAGCATGCGATTTAAGATCTGTTCAAGCGGATAATTCAAGTAATACCTACCCATTGAAAGATCAGGTGAGGCGTTTGTTCCTTTATTGTGAGGTATTCTTAATTAATGCTTGAAAATCTTCCCGTTTGATCAGGCCACTAGCTGGTTGTAGAAAAATCGATTTATGAATTTCTCAAACTTCTCTATTTCTTCCAAATTACAGTAACATTTGATATTATCATAGTTAAATAAGTGGAAGCCATGGATATTTTTATGTAAGAAATATGTACGTTTTATGTACGTTCTCTAAAAATATTTTATTTAAATTCATCGCTTCTGAGTTTATTACTGTGTTTGTTTTTATATCCAATTTTTCTTATTTTGTGAAAATTTAATCAAGAAACCTAAAGTCACCATTGCGTTTTTAATATATCATGGCAAAGAAGCTGATGGTTTACCTGATGGAAAGTGATTCCGACGCCTCTATACACAACGATGCCATTGATGTCTGCAACGCCAAGAGAACCGCCAATGCGTTGCCCATGAATAAGCAGATAGGTAAAATTTTATACCACTCGTGCCAGTAATAACACTGGCCTTCAAACCTGCATACTACTTCACGGCTGAAATAGAAAGGAGGGCAATTACAACTGTTTCAAATAACTGAAAAAGTTTCAGTTTTCATGAAATACATAAATTCTACATCTGTTTTTTTCTGATTCAAACGCATCGTGTTTCAAAAACGGGTGTCATTAACCGGTTTCTATTTAACCAGAGAGCTGTAACCACGGTGCGGGTCGGGTGCATACATTTAATCACACATAGACTTTGAGTCACACGTTCGGATCAATGATTAGAGGTCTGATTGCAGAAACCGGTCGGCGGCGACCCGCGAAACCGGGCAAGCCGGGTAATCAGCCGGATCAATCGAACTTCCATCCGAAATCCCATTTACGTAGTTGGTAAGATCTTTGACTTTGAGATCAGCTTCAACGGTTAGATAAGGTGTTGATGTTTTATGCGTATTTGATGTGATACTTTTTAGTTAAATCGTATCCGATAGTTATATTTTGAAGTTGATAGAAATTTTGATTTTTATAATTTATGCGTGTATTCCATATATTATTAATTTAAATTTGGAAACGTGTTAGTTAATTTGATTTAATGTTTGTAATCGTTAGTTATTGGGTGTTCCAGTTTTATTATTAATAAGAAATGAATAAAGAAAAATTCAAAGTCAAAGTCAAAATGTTTTTTATTCGATTAGACTTAAAATAAGCACTTTCAAATCGTCATTTTTTTTTTACAACCTGTTAGTTATATTGTAGATGGAAATTCACAACTAAATTTCAATGTATTAAACCCTAATTGAGGATTTTTTCACACAACTACGACTTAAAATTACACAAAAGTTATGGTTATTTTCAAGTTTTTCAGAATTTTTATTTATTTTATTTGGAATTGAAGTTAAACATTAATACAAGCGGTGCATTATCTGTTTCTTTTAACCTTTTTATTGTAACATTTAAATTTTTAGGTTATTTTTTTGTAAATCCAACTGCGATTCGACACAAGAAGCATTTATCACAGTTTTAATTAAGAAATAAATTGAAAGTTCCGTTGAAGAGACTTAATTATGTTTTGAAGTCTTAATATCTTTCTTCAGTAAATTGGAATCCGCGGGACGGGATCTGAAAAACCAGCGACGTCCAAACTTTTCAGTCAGCAAACTACAAACAGCTAATTGCTAAAAGTTTGAGATGCGCTTGTGGAAACCGGAGAATCAATCTTGCAGGGAATCCAAGAACCGGTTTATATTAATTTTTTATTTAAATTACTTTCTTTGATTTAAATTTAAAGTTTTTTTTTATGCTTTTTAAAAATGGCCACAAAGATTAATTAAGTGCTTCGAGTGCGTCGTCGATCTTCGTAAATAACAAAACGATATTAACTCAAAAGATTTTCATTTATGAATATTTCAATTTAAAAAAAGGTAAGATTAGACTAGGACACTTTAAACGAAATTAAAGTAAATTTTTTATTATTTAAAAAAGTATTTTGACTCGTTAAATGTTTTTTTTTTATTACTCGACTACCGGTTCAGAAAATTGATGTCGGGGAAGATACCGGTAAGAAATCCAAGATTTTGAATAATATGTTAGTATATACTTAGCCACTAATACATCTTACAGTCTAGGGCGAGAGAATGCGATACAGATCATGTCACAATATACGAATTAAAATGAAATACCTCTTGTATTGTACACCGGACACTCTTTGTCTATATGTGAGTACTGGTGTCTCTAATTATGACATTTGTTACTACTTTATTCCATAAACTTAAAAGAATAAATTTAAAAAACTTTCGCCCGAAACACTGGTTTTCCTAGTTCGGGAATAATTTATTTATAATCTCTTCATTTAAAGTGTTTTGTTAATGTTTTGAGTCATTAGAAATACAACTTAATTATTATTTATTATTTTACCTTTCTTTTATATTATTTAAAACATATATTGTAAATTTAGACATAAGAATAAAGATTATTATTATTATAATGTACTTAGAATCGTCAAATGAATTTAATTTTTTCTTAAAAATGACTCTACCATCGGATCGGAAAATTTATGTCGGGGAAGATATTGGCAAGAAACCCCAGATTCTGTAATTTGTTGTATGGATATGTTTTTTACTTATACTTACAGCCCCTAATACATCTTACAGTCTAGATAATGCGATAAAGCTCATGTCACAGTATACGAATTAAAATGTAATTATTTTTAAAATACCTCTTGTATTGTAAACCAGACACTCTTTGTCTATATGTGAGTACTGGTGTCTCTAATTATGACATTTATTACTAAACGATAATCAAAGAAAATTTAAGCGTTCTTGGTGTAGACAACAAAAAAATCTGTGTCTGACATTTGTCACCATTTCTATCATAGCGTAAACTCATTTTAACAGCTCACAAACTAAACAATAGAGGTAATATTGTATAGCAGCCATATTGAATATTGCGTATTTATTAAGTCCAATTTTCTTTGTAACTGACATATGAAATTCCCGAGCCAAAGCGAAGCTCACAATGATAATCTTCGCCTGACCTCTCTCATTAGGCCGTGTACACATTGACGGCAAACATTATGAGCTCAGATTTATTTTTGCCCAGACACAAGTCAGTCTTGAAAGAGCCTTTGATAAACAACCTTTTCATCTCAATATGAATACCCAAACAGCCTATTTCAATGAAAAAAGCTGATGCGCAACACGAAACTATAGCTGTCTCGTTCGCTTCTACTAATCAGTGGCTTGTGTAAGAAAGAGATCGCTGTATTTTTGTTTAGGGTTATATGCTCGCATGACCTCGATGACCCAGGGGTTTGTTTTTCGAACCGCTGTTTTTCCTTTTAGTTGTATTTTTTTTTTTTGTAAATATTCCTCTTTTATTTAGTTAAATTATAATTTTCCAGAATAGTCCCTGTTATATTTGGCTGACTTCAAATAGTGAGATATTTTTTGGGAAGAGGAATTCAGTCAAATTAATGTACTGAATTAAAGACCAGCAAATCTGAATACATGTAATTTTCTTATATGTAGGTTAAATTCAATAAGAAATAATTTTATTGAACTGGTAGCGGACCTACGATAATTTAATTCAGTTTAAAAACCTTTCACTGTCACATTTGATTTAAGTTTATTTATAAGCTGTATGGTTGTACTTGACACGGTGCAGACGGCGCGAGAGTTAAAAAAAAACCTACGTTGGCGCGCTTAGTTATTGTTACGTAAGTATCTACATCATTGGAAAATTTAATTAAAGAGAGTTTTTCTTAATAAAAAAGCTTTTCACTACCCTACCTGTTTCGCTACAAACTTTTATCTACGGACTATTAATTTTGTAATGGATATCGTTGTTCCTACGAAAAAGCTATGCCTATGTTTACATACACTATGTCAATAATTTAATGGGGTTTCAGAGTGGAGAAGAAGCAAAATATTCAAGAGCTAAATATATAATTTTATACCCCTAAGGTAGCATACTTACTGCAGGGCTGAGTCAATGTGTGTCGTGATGTGGTTATTATTATTATTATTATTAAAAAAGCGTACGGCCCGCCTGATGGTAAGCAGTCACCGTAGCCAATGGAAGTTTGCAATACCAGGGGTATCTCGCACCCTGCAAGAACCTTTTACCAACCTTTATGGGGAGTTCATTCAACGATCCTGAGCGTTCGCCGGAGGAAGCTCCTATTTAAGCGAACGGTTCGCGAACATTTCGGTTCGAAGGTGTGAGTATATTTATTTTATGATAAAGTGTGTAAAGTCAACCCGGTAGATTTTAGCTAATAAAGTTTTAATTCTTTCCAAATTCTCAATTTTTTTCACTTTTGCGTGATGGATCATACGAAAATGTGTTTTTAACAAAGACAACTTTTTTTTACTCATTTCTTTAACGGCATTGGTTTTAGTATTATACAGCAAAATTTTCAGTTATGTTTTTTTCATTATTAAAAATGTGGTATGATGACGAGATGATGAATTAAATTCAGTACAGCATCAGTCGAGATTCAATTTTATATCTAATGTTGTTGTTATGTATGTATAAAAATTTGGTACTTAGATTTGGTAATAAAGATGGAAAGTGGCGGGGGATGCCTTCATTTTTTATCCCCCAACGCAAAAATTGGGGTGTTGTAAGTTTGACGTGTCTGTCTGTGGGATCATAACTCTCGAACGAATCAAGCGATTTCGATGTAGTTTTATTCTTTCAAAGTCAAAGTCAAAATGTTTTTTATTCGAATAGACTTAAAATAAGCACTTTCGAATCGTAATTTTTTTTTACTACCGCCGGTTCGGAATCTTTTTCTACGGTGAAGAATCCGGCAAGAAACCTCCGTAGTTTCTTTTTCAATAGTAAAATTTTTCTAAATCCTTTTAAAGGTGACTCGATCGAGCGTGTTCTTAGTTACGTTTAATCTGTATCGGTTCCCCTATTCAAAAGTTATGGAGGGTGAAAGTGGGGATGAATCAATCTAATGTACGCAAATATATCCAAACGGGACCTTTGTTTTTAATTTGTAAATAAATATTTAAATGTGTTTTTTTTTTGTTATTTATTATAAATGTGTTCATATAGATCTGTATTTAGCAACCTATCAAAACAATCCTTTTGAATAACACCGCAAAACTTCCGACGGTACCAATAGCACAATAGGGAACAGCACGCATTAAAAAAAATGGCAGTAGTAAAGAAAATAGAGGTCCATTCGCAAATGAAGAAATAAATGGTTAAGCCAGGTCTGCAATGCCACGAGTTAGGGTTAACAAAAAAAAAAACCAGCAGAGTCGGAAAGCGGAAATGGAAGTCTGAATGGAGTTTAGTAAAAGCAAACGAGAAGTTGCGGGTAAACAGAGCACCGACGTTTGTACTAACATGCGGAGTATTGCGGAGCGGAG
This sequence comes from Choreutis nemorana, assembly GCA_949316135.1. Taxonomy (NCBI): domain Eukaryota; kingdom Metazoa; phylum Arthropoda; class Insecta; order Lepidoptera; family Choreutidae; genus Choreutis; species Choreutis nemorana. The sequence continues at coordinate 1,400,065 of OX438614.1, forward strand.
TAATAGGGAGCGGAGTAAAGGAACACGTTTCAGTGTGCGTTGCCCCTTCTGTAATTAAACCGCAAGTCGTGGTGAGACAGTGGCCGCTTAGTGCAAGGTGCAAGGCAGGAGAGCAACCTTTTTACGCTTCAAAACAGTCGAATAAATTAACAATTATCTGTGGTCTCAGACGTTCCGGGTTAAATAGGTAAACTTCAATCATTTATTACTCAGTAATTCAATGATCATCTTTTTAAATATGCCTATTGTTTTGTTTTTGTGTCAGTGTATTTTGTAATTTAATGAGTTTTTAAAAGGTTTTTATTTTTTTTGTTGACATATTTAATGTTTAGCTTTTACTTTCGCCCGAAACACGGGTTTTCCTAGTTAATCTCTTTATTTAAAGGGTTGTTAATGTTTTGAGTCATTAGAAATACAACTTAATTGTTATTTATTAATTTTACCTTTCTTTTGTAAATTATTTAAAACATATATTGTAAATTTAGACATAAGAAAATTCAATAAAGATGATTATTATTACTAATTTATTGATAGATTTCTTTCAATGATTTATTAGTTTTAATGAGATGATTTTTATTGTATTTTCAACATCACTTCTCCATTATAGATCTAAATTCACAGATACTACATGGACGACATTATTTCTCTCGAATGCTACTATAATATATATATATATTTATTTAATAAGGTATTTAGGCAACTTAATATTTGCAAACTTTTATGGAAGCCGACAAAACACGAATTAGTATATTTTCTCAGTACACCTGCACCAAAAGCAAGGTGCTATCGAATTATTTTATTTTTATTTATTTATTGAAGGAAACAAACAGTTACACTCTTATGATCTTAATTGAAAATTAAACATGAACGAAAAACAGTTTCCACAGACTTAATATCAACATGTAGAGCGAGACAAACTAAAACCAAATATAAGAGATTGTACATGAAAAAATATTCAAAAAAACCATTTAGAATGCGAACAAAAAAAAAAAAAGAAGCCTAACTTTGCCTAACAAACTTTGAAAATATTTTGGATTTAAAATTTTGTATTGAGCAGGCAAAAACTTATAGTTAAGTGTATGAGTAACACGTTTAACAATTATGCACTGTTTCCTCACAGAAGCTCCTCCCTTGCCCCACGGTCTTGTTTAGTGCAGTTTCCTAAGCATATTTAGTATTTAAGCACAGACTAAGTTGCAAGGTGCCGACTGCGCTCTTAACTCGAAATTCTCCAATTATCAGGTCCAAGTTCAGTGAGTATTGTCCCGAGAAAACCCAAGAGTTAATCTGAGTACAATTTGCCCAGAAAATCACATCTGATCAAGCCTTCATCACATCAGTCTGAAGATGTACGATGCTACTTACATTCTGATTGAGAATAGATGCTGAATATAAAATTGAATTAAACTTTTTACAGGTGTTTGATCGATATCGGTTTTCAAAGTATCAAAAATTATGGGGGGTAAAAGTGGGGATGAACAATCGAATGTACGAAAATATGTATATAAGACAACTCCAAAAGATAAAATAAAACATCAACTTGTTTCTCTGTAACCAAAGTGTGCAATTTTATTTATCAATTACACAGTCACAAAATCTTTACATAACTAACACAATCTTACCTGTAACCTATAATATAAACGACAATAAAAGTTTATTATTATCTCCCTTCAATTAACACAGCGTACAAACAAACTACAAAATTTATTAAATTTATAACTTTAGAAAAAAATCAAGTTGAATGAATCAGGATATCTTATTCATCTCATAATGGCGGACTGATTGACGCAGCGCAACTCACTCTCGAACAAAAGGCGCGCGCGCCGTTTAAACCTAAAGAAATAATTTTCTCTACATGTATATGGCGGGTCATTTTAATTTTATTTGTTACTGTCATTACATCTCTTAAAGATTTGTAAACAGTAGATCTACGTTAAAGATCGTCGTGGTTGGTACCACCTTCTCTTCTTTCTTTCTTTTTTCTTGGTCTGAAACCGCTTTCTTACTACCTCCTATTTCTTCTGATTAAGTTCGTTGCGGGTCCCAAGACAGCCGGTAGGGTGTCCGGGCACAGCCTGTGCATCACTGCACAGCTACATTATTCGTTGATTATTCGATCAAAGGACGCCACTGTTGATCCTGATAAACAGGAGTTGCAGTGGTGGGACAGAGTGGCGGATGTGCCCCGACCACCTTCTCTTCTATTTCTGCCGTGAAGCAGTTCGCTGTTTCCGTTCGAAGGATTGGAGAGCTAAAACATCTTAACCGCTAAAGGGCAACGTATTGGCGGTGCTCTTGACGTTCTAGGCGTGTCAATAGGCGACGGTATCACTGAGCTGAGCCGTTAAAAAAAACAAACGAAAAACCTTCAAATAATAAGACTGCTTCGGTGACGCAGTGTTAACAACCGACTGCTACGCTAGGGCTTCCGGGTTCGAATCCCGCTGGGGCGGAACTTTGTGCTATTTGTAAGACGCATGCTTCGCTTACCGGTCTTGGATGTAGTAATCTAATCTATGTAGTTTATACCATATCGTTGCTTAGCAACTGCGACACAAGATTATTTAATATAAAGTATTACTTGTATATTTAAATTAGCATACATCTGAACATTTCACATTTCCTATACAATTACCTATTACGGGCTACACAATTATAACGACCTAGGTGGCGCAGTGGTGTAAAAGTCGACTGTTACACTAGAGGTTCCGGGTTCGAATCCCGGCGGGGGCGGGAGTTTGTGTCGCATTTGCAAGACGCATTGTTTCGCTTACCGGTCTTGGATATAGTATTCTTATCTGTGTAGTTTATAAAATATCGTTGCTTAGTTCCTGCGACACAAGATTATATCTTAGTGCAGGACTGAGTTAATGTGTGTGTCGTGATGTGGTTATTATTATTATTATCAAGATTAATTATTGACTTATAGCCTAAATTTTAATACTAAATATAAATACCATTATCCCGTTAAATATAAATATTATAAATACAGTGCAAAGACGGTTCTCGTACGTTGTTAATTAAGAGTTACGGATTCCCTAAAATTGGTTTCTTAAAAGATCTCAAACAATTCCAAATCCCTTTGTTGAACTGTATAAGTATCCACGGAACCACCTCGTAATCCATACGTATTATTAAGTGAGTACCAACTTCACATCTCAATGAGAACCTCCAATCAAGCAGAAGTAAATTAATTGGATTAGTTTAGTTGGTACAGTCGATGTGAGAATTGGAACACGAATGTTTTTTCGTCCCGTTTTTTACCCTTTGGGTATGGAACATTAAAAAATTGTATTTCTTTAAAATAACTGAAATGAAATAAAGTTTAAAGGATGGATTTGTTTTGTTTTCAATTCTCTGCAATTAATGTAAATTAAAATATTTATATTTCATGGTGAACAATAAAAAATCGGCTGGAAATAAATAATGCATAATTTGTAGTCCATAATCGGTACTTGTGAAATGTTCAGATGTATGCTTTTGTAAATATAAAAGTAAATGTAATGTAAATATAAATGTAAATATAATATAATTATAAATTACAGGTTAATGCAAATGTACAATAAATGTATTGTTAATGTACCGAATTAAAATAAAATTGTATAATTATAAGGTAAGCTTTTTTTGAACGCATTCAGTACCAAAGGCATCACGACCGAGTTACCGACCCTGTAAGAACCGACCAAGTAACACATTTGTTTTAAGAAACCCTTGTAGAGGACTGTTCAGAGCTGAATAATGCTATGTGACATTGTACTATAAGCGTAGCTAATGAGATTGGAAAGTGTATCATTTTGTAGGATCGCAACGTGTTCTAAGTGTCTATAATTCTAGTTAATTTCCCTTTAAACAATCATTAATACAAATGAGTTTAAGCGCCGACTAAAGTGTATTGATTTGATTCCATACTTGTTTTACTTTGTTAATTGAATAATTAATTATTTAATTTAAATAAACGATCATTGTATTTAGGGTCGGTGACACGTGCGTGATGCCCCTGGTATTGCAAACGTCCATAGGCTACGGTGACTGCTTACCATCAGGCAGACCGTACGCTTGTGTGCCACCTTAGAAATAAAAAATAAAAATCCATTTTTTTTTTTCAAAAGAGGGCAAACGGCCAGGCTCTTTTGATGATAAGCGATACCGACGCCCATGGACACTAGGCAAAAGATGTCAGCAGATGCGTAGCCGACCTTTTAAAAAGGAGTAAGCCCTTTTTTACAGACCCCTAATTTGGAAATATCCGGGAATACCACTTTCGGCAGCTGATTACTTAAGGGATCAAAAGCTAAGGTAGATTTTAAAGACGATTTGTAATAGAACACACAAAAACAATTTAAATAAACAAAATGACAAATTTATTCCCAAAAAAAGGTAATTCTATTCATTTCCTAACTTTTTAACCATAAGGTCTGATTTCACGGGACGATGAAGGGGCGAAAAAACTTGGGGAAATTAGATCAATCCGACGAGTGGAGGGGATAAACAAAGTTGTGTAAAAGTGCCCTGTGGACCCTGGACCGAAGAATTAAATCGTTGGATACGCCATCACCTTGGATTAATGATTTATGAGTTTATTTTATTCATATTTTCAATTGTTTTTTATTTATTTAGTTTTTTGTGGCGTGTTAGAGAAGATGGTCAAATATTATTTCTTGTTAAAATTTGAATAAAGATGATGTGGTATTTAATAGTACGTTAAATAAATGAATAAAGTTAGTTAGTGGTCGCTGCGCTTCTACAGCGGAGATCAATCATTTATCTAAGGCATAAAACGAAGTTTCACCTTGCCGAAATATGCTATCACTCAATTGAATGAGCTCTCTCAATTGACAAAATAAACTTTTTCCGAACCTACAATAAAAAATCAATCTTTAAACTTCCTTAAACTGTAAAGTGAAAAATTACAGTTGGATTTATTTTTTTTGAGAAAAAAAATTATAACATCATTGTGCTATAAATTCGGCAGAACTATTTACTATTTTTAACCTAAGCGTTTTTGTAAGTTAAAAGACGATATGTGTCATGGCTGCCATTTTGTCAAAAGTAAAACAGCAAAATTAATTTTATTTATTTGAACTACCAACTAACATTAACACAATGCATTGTGATTTCTTAATTATAACGAGTTACATGTTGCATAATTAATAACAATAAAAAGATATATGAATTAATAATAATATTGAATCGGTAAATCGATTAAAAGATCAAAACAAAGGGAAAAATTTGATACGTTCATTAAAATCAAAATCGTAAAAAAGTTAATAAATTTTTTGATCGCATGAAAAACTTTATTAGATTAGTAGATTCCGGTTCAATTTGAACCAATTTGTTACAAATTATTCGTGAAACATGAAAATAGAAACAGATTAAACAGACGACTTAGGTGGCGCAGTGGTGTAAACAGCCGACTGCTACGCTAGAGGTTCCGGATTCGAATCCCGGCGGGGGCGGGACTTTGTGTTATTTGCAAAACGCATCGTTTCTCTTACCAGTCTTGGATGTTGTATTCTTATTTATTTAGTATATACCATATCGTTGCTTAGCACCTGCGATACAAGTTCTTACGATACTTAGTGCAGGGCTGAGTCATCAAGTCATTTATTAAACAGAAACAAAATCTGACGAACATTGACGGCAATATTTTTAACACCGAAAAGCAGTCAGCAAAGACATCATTCCCATTACGTTGCTGGTTTTCACTTATACAGTGACATTAAGTTTCGATCAAAAATTTTTGATGATAAACTAAATTAAAAAATATATCATTGTTTATACTTTTATTAAAAACAATTAAAACGGTATCATAGAAAAATTTAATTCCCATTACGTTGCTGGTTTTCACTTATACAGTGACATTAAGTTTCGATCAAAAATTTTTGATGATAAACTAAATTAAAAAATATATCATTGTTTATACTTTTATTAAAAACAATTAAAACGGTATCATAGAAAAATTTAATTCCCATTACGTTGCTGGTTTTCACTTATACAGTGACATTAAGTTTCGATCAAAAATTTTTGATGATAAACTAAATTAAAAAATATATCATTGTTTATACTTTTATTAAAAACAATTAAAACGGTATCATAGAAAAATTTAATGTCATAAGGGAATATGCATGAAATTTAATTTGATTATTAAATCTATTTATCGTAAAGTATGTGGAAATAGTCTATTTACAGTGAAAACTGAATTAGAATTGTACGATAAATTAGGGAGATATAACCTTTCAAGTTAAATCTATCTCGCTCATCAGAACAACCTATGGACGTTGTATGGCGCCCGTGTACTTTGACGTCATTGTACATATTGGATCTCTCTGTCTAACCAACGACTTTGAAGCTTTATAACTTAGTTAATAAGTTTTTCAGTGTCAGGGCAAATCTAGGGATTTAGGTCTTCGCCCTGGACCCTTCACGGGGTTGTATCAAACTTTTAATGTGCAGGATGATGTTTGTGTTTTTGCCGTAATTTATTTACTTTTTAGGGTTATTCTTGTGTTTTATGAGTACCAGCTATGGTCAGCAACCGATCCATGAAGGTGCCCTTGGGTTTTCATACAACGTCATGGTCAAAGAAGCAAACGATTCACCTCATGGAAAGTGATACTACGCAAAAAGAACTGCTAACGCGTTGCTCATGTAGAGGTTAAAATGTTGACCTTTCGTGTCGATAATAATTGTGATCTTCTGTTTTAAGTAACTTTTTTTTCAAATACGGTCAACAGACCACTTTGTAAAAATTAGATCGCGAAAAAATATATTTAAAAATATCTTTATTTGAATATTTTTGTCATGTTGATATCTTACTATATTAAAGAAATATCTTCTTTTAATGAACGAAAACAATGCCGGCCCCGAAAATAAAAGCATAAATAAAAAGACGAAATTAAAATATGTAAATTTGAAGATAAAAAAATAAATAAAAATCAAAACCATTCTCATTATGGAATTCCAAGTGGAGCGATAGATGTTAAAAATTCAGCAAAGAAAAATATTTCCATGTCAAAGGAAAGCTCAAAAAATGTAGATTATTAAATTTCGTGTTTAATTAAAATCCCCCGTTTACTTAGTTCTTAAATCCGTCAAGGTTATTTTTACACAGGGATTTTTTTGAAGCAGCTTACCAGATTTAGGATTAGCGAGTTGCTGTGTTTTTCATTTTCTATTTCGGTAATGCATACATTAAAAACGTTGTGCTAACCTATAATTTACTAGTAGGATAGTATTTAAAATATTGTTTGTAATATAAATTGTAAGTTGTAAAAGAAATTTTATTTTGAATATTGAAAAAAGCAACTAAAGATCTTTCTTGCCGGATTCTTCCCGGTAGAAATAGCATTCCGAACCGGTACAAAATATTACGATTTGGTGCTTGTAGTATCTATTCAAATAAAAAATGGACTTTGAATGTAAATTATACTTTTGTTGGATCGCTCATTAATAAATTAAATAGTGCTAAATGTAATAGGAGAATTAATTAATTATTGATTACGAAAGAACAATTTCGGACTGTCATACTGTGATTTTATTCAGAGTAAAATAGAAACGTGATTTGAATAAAAATATCGCTCTTAATGCACCAGTTTTTGATAATCTCTTGTTAAATTTCAATTGAGAACTTGGGGTGTATATTTTTGAGTACACTTAAATTCATGTTGAACCAAATTTCGGCATTGTTTTTTCTGATACCATTTGAATAGCAAATAGGCAGGTATAAGTTAAGCTGGGAAATGCTTTTATTGAATTTAATCCATACGAAGGAAAAACAGTTTAATGTTTAAAGTGTAGCCAGTATTCTTTTGTCCCATGTTTTTTTTCTCAGTTAATCTCAACGTCAAATTTTACTGACATCTGTTTACATGAGAAAAGGTACATTAACAAGACACAATTAATTTTGCATTTATCATAGTGAATAATTTTTATCAAATTCAATTGAGTGAGATTGAGGAATAACATTCTCTATTGCAAGAATGGTAAATTCATGCATCAACAATAAAATGAATTCGCACGAATTTACATGACATATTAAATGTATGTTTTGACGACCTCGGTGGCGCAGTGGTGTAAACAGCCGACTGCTACGCTAAAGGTTCCGGGTTCGAATCCCGGCGGGGCGGGACTTTGTGTTATCTGCAAGACGCATTGTTTCGCTTACCGGTCTTGGATGTTGTATTCTTATTTATTTAGTATATGACATATCGTTGCCTTAGTTCCTGCGATACAAGTTCTTACGATACTTAGTGCAGGGCTGAGTCAATGTGTGTGTCGTGATGTGGTTATTGTTATTATTATATTGGTTGGGAAAAATCGAATACATTATTTTGATTGCATAGTGTATAGACTTATGTAGTTGTATAAGATTTTTGTAGTTGGACCTATAAATATTCACCATATTTAGTATATATTTTTTTCTTTGTTCCAATTTTTAATGAGTTCTGTAAAACCAAATTCAAGAAATTAGGTTCCGAAATGGAACGATTTTTTTTTTGAAGTTCTTTTTTCTAAAACTCTGTGGCTTAGGTATTTTTTAGGTTGTGTTAAACTCTTTGAAATTATTAATTTTAAGACAAAGAAAAGCTTATTTCTGCTTTAAACGCGTTTCTTAAATATCCCTAGCAACCTAACAATAATGGAGTTGTTTTTTATTATACAAAGATTTTTATATCCTGAACACTTAACTGTCTTTAGTTAAATGGCCAGTATTATAAAAAGTTCTGATTCACTGAATAAAATCTATTGCTAAAAACAAGTGATTTTTGTTGGTTAATTTAAGATAAAGGTGTTATATTATTGATTAATAACAAATGGGAATGTGCATGAAATTTAATTTGATTATTCAATAAATTAATCGTAAAGTATGTGGAAATAATATGTCTACGGAGAAAATAGAATTAGAATTTGCGATAAACCAGGAAGATATAACCATTCAAAGTAAATATATCTATCTGGCTCATCAGAACAACCTTTTCTATGGAAGTTGCATAGCGTACACGGGCGCTTTGACGTCATTGTACATGTCGAATCTCTGTCTAACCAACGACTTTGAAGCTTTATAACTTAGGTATTAAATCAGATATTTGAGAAAATCTAACGGATTCGTGTATATAGGTGGTATCGAATAAATAAATAAAAAAACGTTGTAGCTGCCACGTCCTTCATTGTGCCCGGATAGTGGCAACAGATTCGCGACCTGTCACACTGGGACTCAACATAAACATGCGAAGTGCGGTAACAACTCTGCCTACTCCTCTTGAGGGAATAATTACGGCGTGAGTTTATGTTTTTATGTGTGAAATCTAAAAAAAACGTGCATATTTCCTATTGATGTGGAATGAATACTTCTTTTCATTATTTTTTTTTGTAACAGTTCAATATAAGGTATATATATATATATATATTTGTCCATCGTTATATTCATATATAGGATGTATACAGCACGTGTTTACGTTATAATCCATCAAGAGCCACCTCCGACATGAACGGATCCGGTATCTATCCAGATATGAGATTATGCACTGCAATTTATGCAGTCATTGTCATCGAAACATTCAACGATACAATTTTTTTATTGAGACGTGGCCATAATGAGAATTAGCCCACTAGCGAGTCGGTTGCCATAATGAGAATTAGCCCACTAGCGAGTCGGTTGCCATAATGAGAATTAGCCCACTAGCGAGTCGGTTGCCATAATGAGAATTAGCCCACTAGCGAGTCGGTTGCCATAATGAGAATTAGCCCACTAGCGAGTCGGTTGCCATAATGAGAATTAGCCCACTAGCGAGTCGGTTGCCATAATGAGAATTAGCCCACTAGCGAGTCGGTTGCCATAATGAGAATTAGCCCACTAGCGAGTCGGTTGCCATAATGAGAATTAGCCCACTAGCGAGTCGGTTGCCATAATGAGAATTAGCCCACTAGCGAGTCGGTTGCCATAATGAGAATTAGCCCACTAGCGAGTCGGTTGCCATAATGAGAATTAGCCCACTAGCGAGTCGGTTGCCATAATGAGAATTGACCCACTAGCGAGTCGGTTGCCATAATGACAATTAGCCCTAATGCGCCTTTTAAAATGGTTAGGTTAGCAACACATAATAATAATAATAACCACATCAAGTATCGCCGTAAGAACTTGTGTCACAAGAACTAAGCAGCGATATGGTATAAACTACATAGATAAGAATACGACATCCAAGACCGGCAAGCGAAACAATGCGTCTTGCAAATACAGCAGCACAGTTGTACTGGTAGTAGATCTATGTGAGAAATCATCTGGGTTGGTACCACCTATTCTATTTACAACATGAAGCAGATCGCTGTTTCGGTTCGAAAGATTGGAGATCCGGAATAATTACCGGCATGAGAGGTATGACATGCCTCTACATGGGCAACGCGTAGGGTGTGCTCTTGGTGTTTCACGAGATCAGAGGCATCGTTGTGTCAAAAGGCGGCGGTATCAATCTCCATCAGGTGAACCGTTTGCTTTTTTGCTTATAAAATTGTTTAAAAAGGAGTGTTATGATCTTGACCAATACGTATGTTTTTTTATTCATGTCAAATTTGAGTTTCGATTATTAAATATTATTCGATTTTTGCAAACTTTTCTTAAAAACAACAGGCTTCATCACTGACTTCTTTTCGAGGACAGCGGCCGAGTAAACCAATGGTTCCGATGCTGCAGGGCCGCTTATGCAGATCCTGATAATAAACATTCCCGCATAGAGGTATCGATCCTTATTGAAATTACAACGAAAACTGACTGGAGGAAAACCAACGAAATTGACGGCTTATGCAAAATCTATGATAGCTTGGCTGGAAAACCTGCAAATATTATTAATAAATAATTATATCATATTAATAATAACCACATCATGCATACACATTGACTCAGCCCTGCAGTAAGTATCGTAACAACTTGTATCACAGAAATTAAGCAACGATATGGTATATACTACATAGAAAAGAATACTACATCCAACGCCAGTAAACGGAGTATTGTGTGTTGCAAATTACACAAAGTTCTGCCGCCGGGATTCGAACCCAGAACCTCTGGCGTAGCAGTCGTTTACACAAGAGGTAAATCTCTGCGATGTTTGTGTTGTTATGGTTTTTTCACTATAACCATATCTCAACAATATGTGACAAATACATGCTCAGGCGGATGGGACGTGCCAAGAAAACTAGATGCGTCCGAAAAGAGATGTATCAGAATACGAACCTAACAAGACGTATGTCTGTTAAAATTTTACGAATCCCGGAATTTTACCGAAGTTTTCCAATAATTTTTCCGATTTCTTCATTTTGTATTCGCTTGTTTTTAAAGCAAAACGTCTTATTGTTTTGTCCACGAATCCTGAATTTTTCAGTCTGTATTGGCTTCTTTTTTTGCGAAATATTCTTTTTTTTATCAGACAGGCAAAAATCTGACTACAATTCCACCCGATAATAGCAAGGCAAGGCATTGAATATTTTATGCGTAAAGAAGAAGCAATAAGCTACTTAGGTAATTTCAAATTCAAATGAGATTATAACAATTCAATAAAATTTATTATAAAACAATATCAATACACGAACATCGGAGAGGCGATAATTCGACATAAAATAAAAGCATTGTTGCAATGACTTGCTAAGTTATGATGAGTCCTGCACTGATTTATATCAATAACAATAATAATCCTTATTCCCAATAATAAAACAGACATTTATACATTGATTGATACCTTCTGCAGTAGAATTATTTAAAAACTGTGTCACTGACTTCATCGCCCTCCTCTAGTTACATGTTTACTTTTTTTTATTCAAGACCAGGCAGGCATTTGACCCCGAACCCGCCTGATGTTAAGCGGCGATGAGGTCTAAGGTGGATCGTGCCTGCCTAGGAGAAACCTAATCACTCTTACCTTAAAGAGGCCCAAGTTATATTGGTCAGGGATCACATCGGCAGGCAAACAATTCCACTTAATTCTTCCAAATCAAACTTTTTATCGAGAAACATGGTACCGAAGGATGTTACATTGTTTTATTTGGTCTCACATATTTTGCCCTTGCAGGGTAGAAAATTTATTAATTGAATACATATATTATTTAATAATACACAGATTTTAAATAAATGAATACCTATCCATACCATATAGTTTTTATGGAAATTATAAATTTGACTATTTGCCTTGTATTTTTCCCAATCTTTGCCGGAATCATTTTGCTTACTATATTAAAACCAAAATTTAGGATTCTGATATTTAAAAAAAAGCCGTTGAAAACCGAAAACTACCGTATTTTTCCTACGTCAATGCCGATCAAATAGCTTCGTTGATATTCCGACGTGTTTATCCGTATTGTGTTGGCTCCGGTACTGTAAAATTCCACTGGTTTATAAAACTTACGTGTGCAGTTTACAGATTGGAACGTAGCGGAATATATCAGTGAATTATAGCGTTTCATTGTGAATTTTTAAAATCTAATTTCCATCCCGCTGTGAGTTTGGAATATTGATATGTATTTAAAATAGATTCTCTAATAGTAATACTGCGGCATAGTTTATCGGATCACTCGATAGAAGGTTTGAGTTCAAAGATTTTGAACGCTTAATTATTTAGGGGTGGTGTCGGATAGAAGGCACTCTTTTGTTGCCGACACAGCACACTACCAATAGGGCGCCATAGTCGCTGTGTCCGGTGGCGACAATCGGACGCAGTCGCCGGATGCTATTTCTGTCACTGGTTACGATTTCATCGTCAATAGACTACGGTAACACATTATGTCAGATGTATCGCCCGTTTGTTTGCCCATGTTAAATAAATAATCCACATCACGACACACACATTGACTCAGCCCTGCAGTAAGTATCGTAAGAACTTGTATCGCAGGTGCTAATCAACGATATGGTATATACTAAATAAATAAGAATACTACATCCAAGACCGGTAAGCGAAACAATGCGTCTTGCAAATAACATAATGTTCCGCCTCCACCGGGATTCGAACCCAGAACCTCTAGCGTAGCAGTCGGCTATTTACACCACTGAGCCACAGAGGTCGTCAAAATGATATAAACATTTGCTCAGCGCCTTAGATAATAAACTTTTCATAAATTTTTAAAATGACATAACAAGCATATTTTCAAGGTAAATTTATTTTCACAAGTTCTTGCTGTAAGACTTAAGTGGATTCCTTTGAAACTATGTACAAATTTTAAACAGGCTAGCACCCTGGCAATGATAAAGAAAAAAATTGTGAGAAAATTAAAACAAAGCTCTGAAGCGATGTAAAAAACAACAGAATAAAGATCTGGTAATACCAAACGGTTTATTAATTTTTATTAATTAGCTGATAGAAGAGTGAAAATTCATTTAACGACAAAAATATTGAACTGGACAGGTCGAGGGTTCGAGTCTTGGGTTACGTACATGTTCCTCATTGTGCCTGGATAGTGACAGATTCGCAAGTCACACTGGGACTCAACATAAACATGCGAAATGCGCTGTTTGACCAACTCTGCTAAACCTCTCGAGGGATTACTGGCGTGAGTTATATAATGATATATAATTTTTGTATGTTTTGGGTCTATACTGGATAAGATACGCGTCTATAATATGGTTTAATTTTGAAGTAGGTAGGCCTTCAATTTTTAAATCTCTGTTTTCATCCTGACATTAAAATTCGACATGAATTATTTAATTAAATTGACTGTGTGCTAAATTTGAATTTTTATATCTATAACAGACATAAACATGTCTTCAAGCTGAATCAGCCGCTTCCTTTGCCGAAGAAGCCAAAATATGTATCTTTGGGTAACAATTACATATTTGAGCCGTTTGGTTTCGAGACTATGGGTTCTTGGGGTGTGAAGATTATTCCAAATTTTAAATGTTAAATTATAAAAAGAGAGTCGTGACCGTAACGCCGGTCTGCATTTCGCTCAGAGGTTGAGCATCGCTATACAGCGTGGAAATGCAGCCAGTGCTATGGGCACACTCCATTGTACACATTATTTTTATTAGGTTTTTAAATTTATTAAGTAAGTTATTTATTACTTTCCAAATAATTGATTAAAAGGGTACAAAATAAAAGTCTATAACAGACTAACTAAGATTAATTTTAAATTGACAATTAAATTGTATCATTAAGCTTAGTTGGTTACTAAGAAAATTTAAATGTTTTATGTCTTATGGTAAAACTATGAATAAAGGAGTTTGACTTTGACAAAGTGTTTGCTCATTTGTATTTATCTCTATCAATTCACGATCAGTTCAATTCACGGGGAGATAGGGACATGAATTGTCAGCAGAATTTCCATTTGTGTGATTTTTTACGGTCTCTGTAGCGCAGCGGTGTAACAGCTAGCTAGAGACATTCCTGATTCGCATTCCAGCGGAGGAGGAACTTTATCTTACTAATATTATTGTAAGAGGTATTATTTCGCTTAATTTGTCTGTTGTATTCTTATCTATGTATTTTTATCGTTGCTTAATATTAAGATGGGAAGATGACCTACCAAAAGAATGGAGAAGGTTAGCTAGAGACAGAAATTAGTGGAAGAAACAAGGGGAGGTCTATATTGCAAGACAACCTGACCATTAAACTAGCTATTGGAAAGAAACTAAATAAAACATAATTTATATATATATATATATATAAAGAAATAAGATTCCTTTAAATGGTCTACAGTGCATAGCTCTGTTGGTAAAGTAGAAATAATACTTAGAAGGACAACAGATGGCGCTGCCACCTTCATTGCTTGTCTGTCAGTATAACAGAATTTGTTTTACTAAAGATGGCGAAAGTGCTGTAGTGAGATTATAAAACCGAAAGTTGTATTACGACGAAATTAAATAGTAGAAGTGTAAAGTGGGAGTCGACATGCCAATAAATAAACTTTAAATGTCGTTTCTTTGTTTTTCAGGCATGTAATTAGTGTATAAGGCTAAATAAGTTTAGTTTGAAATGTAAACTTTTGGGTAAATAAAAACTTTGTTTTTCAGAGCAACACATTATTTCCGGCGGATTCCTAACAATCCTTGAGAATTGTCTTATGTATATATTTATATGTTTTAATAAGTACTTCAGTTTAAAATGTATTTGTTTCGTTTTATTTGTAGGTGAATAAAGGCTTAATTATTGTATTAATATTTGCAACACAAAATTAATCGAACATGGCTGAGTGTGTTGTAATGTTGCTATTATTATAAAAAGTTAAAATTAGTCTTGCCAGATACAGTTTCGGAGGGACTAACGTCTAAATTTAAGCGAAATTCCAGTAGAGTTGCCCTTATTTAACAACTTCCTGTTAACAGACAGCCAACATGGCGGAACATCCGGTTACATGACTACCAACATGAGGAAAATATTTTGAGGTAAATTCACGTTATCTACATCGATTATTGAGTTGAGGATAATATGTTAACTACTTTATGCATTTCAGAGGATATTTCACTAAAATTAATTTATTGTAAGTATACGAGATATGCAACGAACGGTGATAGTTCTGGTGTTTCACTATTATATACCGCTAAGGTTTTTTAAACATTTTAACAATAATCTGACGTATGGCGCAGTGGTGTAAACAGCCGATTGCTACGCTAGAGGTTCTGAGTTCATATCCCGGTGGAAGCGGAATTAGTATTTCTTACAAGACGCATTGTTTCGCTTACCGGTCTTGGATGTAGTATTCTTATTTATTAAGTTTATACCATATCGTTGCTTAGTGTCTGTGACACAAGTTCTTACGATACTTACTGCAGGGCTGAGTCAATGTGTGTGTCGTGATGTGGTTTATCTTATAAGCAATAATTTTACGGGGATCCCCTAGCTCACGTAAGGGTACCGAAGCAGGGCTTCGCTCCAATCGAGTAAAAAAACTACAGTGAATATGAAAGCCAATTCTATCACTACTTATTTTAACGTCAAGCTTTTTTATTTATCTCTTCTTTTCGAGTTTTTCGTCTTCAATCGGATTTCCTTTAACTTTGTCCTTAATCCGGCGGTCAGTGGAAGTTTTAACGTGTACACGCGCCCTAAACAAAAAGGTACCAGCAATGCGAGGATTACTAAGACAATTTATATAATGTATAGGCAAGTAGGGTACATAAAATGGCCGCTTAGCTAAAAAAAAAGCATTAAATTGTTCGCATTAAAAAACCGCTCAAGTATTTTCGGGCTCGTACGTGATGGGTTCCGTGCAGTCTAATAAACTTAAACATTGTGTACTTTTAAGATCATTTCCTATAAGAAGCAAGAGTGAGAAAAAAAATCGAAAAAATTTCTTGTTCCATTTAAATTTTTTAATTTCTATTTTCTATAAGTGTTTAGTAATTAAACTTTGACGTTTTATATTTGTAATAATACTGCTATGCTATAGGTTCCGAGTTCGAATCCCGGCGGGGGCGGGACTTTGTGTTATTTGCAAGACGCATTGTTTCGCTTACCGGTCTTGGATGTTGTATTCTTATTTATTTAGTATATACCATATCGTTGCTTAGCACCTGCGATCCAAGTTCTTACGATACTTAGTGCAGGGCTGAGTCAATGTGTGTGTCGTGATATGCTTTTTTTTTTAAATAATGTTACCTATATCTGCAACAAAATAAATTCTTATTCTGATTCTGAAAATTTCAAGTATATAGCTGTAATAGTGCAAGAGATACTGCCCGCTTACAGAGAGACGAACATCTAGCGGAGTCTTCGTAATGGTGGCCCGTTATCACCATTTGGCTACGGAATCCTAAAAATAATTTTTATAACAGATTCATTTTATGATTCTAGATTTTGCAGCATTTGAAGATCGATTTGAATTTTTCTTTTTAGCTTTGTTCCCTAGGTTTGAAATTCAAACCTTTGTTCCCAAAGGTTTGAATTTGCTCCCTCACCTCCTCACCACATTTCAGAGTAGATTATTTGACGATGATCAAAATTGAATATCAGTTGTTAACACACATTTTTGTTAATGTCACTTTTCTGTAAGATTCTGTGTTATTTTATTAATAACGACCACAGATCTTAATTAATCAACCGGTGGCAATAATTTTAAATAGATTGTAATTAAAGTAATGAAAACCTTTATTTTAACTATTTCTATTCGGAATTGAATTAAAACGGTGTTTGTGTATTGAAAGATAAATATTATTCATACCTTTTGTATTGTTTTAAATTTGAGTATATTTGAACAGTTATACAGCACTTTCCTTCTCAACTGTTTAATTTTCGCGACTAAGCTTTTATCCCGCTCTAGCATGTATTTTTTGACGCTAGTGCGAAAGAAATGGCTGGTTTATGACTTCGCGTACTTGGAAAAGGGTAAAGTTAGTCTATTAAACAAATTATAAGGGCTCCAAGAAAAGTCATAAAATCATAACTTTCTTCTCGTAATGCTTAAGTTTGCTGTTGGAAAGCTTTGTAGTAAATGCCTTTGAAACGAACTATGTATTTGTCAGTGGCCTGCCTAGAGTTTTAGAATAGGGCAAGCCGAGAGATACGTTATTGTAATTTTATCATTTCGATAAATGTCTTATTGCCTCATCACTCTTAAATCTACACTTCATACTTACGCGTTCGAATTAGCGCGAATTTTGAACCATGCTATGCAAAGCATATTGTTATTTGATTTCAAAAGTAATGAATGGACGAGAGCGCGAACTTACCTTGGTTCGATAGGGCAAGCCGGGCTTGTATGACAGTACCGCCACTGTTAGTAGTTTGCGCTTATGTAATGATTGAAAATATCTGATATTCGCAAGAAAACAAAAAATATTGATACGCTTACTTTCTCCCTGCAATAAAGTGGGTCTGGGCAGGGCACGTGTCCAATTGCACCGATGACATATGGACACAAAGAGTAAGTAGTCGGGACCACTAGGCACCATGGCTAGGGGCCATGCGAGATAGGTAGATGAAATATCCGAAATGGTCGGTAGACCATGGTTAGAGATGTCAAAAGATGGAAGAACATGGAAATCATTGGAGGACGCCTTTAGCTGAGAGAGGTCCATACAAAGCCACTACTTAGCAATATTATCCTTCTTTTTATTTTTATTTTCAAAATTTTAAACCTGTCATTAATAATTTCAATTTAATTAATTTAATACTCTTTTGTTTAGTAATCAAATATTGCTATATTTTGTTGAAATTGTTTAGAACCTTATATATTGCATGGAATTTAATAAAGCTTTATTATTATTTTTTATGACTGAACAAACTCGGGTTATTAAATGATTAAATAAAAGATAACAATAAAACTAAATTGTAGTCGTTGAAAACGACACTTTAAAATAAATTAAATTAAATAGAATAAGTTGACTTGACTAATAGAATTTTTTGACGACCTCTGTGGCGCAGTGGTACAAACAGCCGACTGCTAAGCTAGAGGTTTCGGGATCGAACCCCGGCGAGGGCGGAACTTTGTGTTACTTGCAAGACGTATTGTTTCGCTTACTCATCTCGGATGTAGTAGTCTCATCTATGTAGTTTATACTATATCGTTACGTAGCACTTGCGACACAAGAGGCAGTCTCAAGAGGAGGTCTTAGTGCAGGGCTGAGACAATGTGTGTGTCGTGAGGTGTTTATTATTATTATTATCTTAACTTATTGGTCATAACATCTAATCCTTTTGGACTTAGACATAGAGACGCGAAAAATAATTTAGATATAACGGCGATATACCTGCTACAACGACTTATAATAACCACTCCAACAAACATCAGTTAATTATTTCATTTATCATCATTTATTTATTTAAAATAATAAATCAGGTATGCACCCAATGACATTCGAAATCAAATTCAAAATGTTTTTGTTCAAATAGACTTAAAATAAGAGCTTTCGGAATGCTATCAACGGGGAAGAAGCTGGCGAGAAACCTCCGTAGTTGTTTTTTATTACAATTTGGAATATTTAAGTTTTATAACATAATTAACATTATTATTGATACAATATTATTGCTACAATCACACAATTCTAAGTCCATTTAAAATAAAACAAATACAAAAAAGAAATAACACTATTGGACTCTGATATCTTTATTTTCTTTGGATTACCTCTACGTTTTTCTCTCTGTTATTAAAACCCGTTTTCTCAACCTCTCGGCTGCCTCCTGAAGAATTTAATGACAGTTTTAACTTCGAATATAAGTGTCATGGAAGTAACAGGCCATTACTTACGGAGATTTCTTTAAGAAGTTACACATAATTAATAATAATAAACCACATCACGACACACACATTGACTCAGCCCTGCAGGAAGTATCCTAAGAACTTTCATCACAGGAACTAAGCAACGATATAGTATATACTACATAGATAAGAATACAACATCCATGACCGGTAAGCAAATAACACAAATTCCCGCCCCCGCTGGGATTCGAACCCGCCACCAAAATCGCTTAAAATGGCTTACTCCTTTTTAAAAGGTCGGCAACGCATCTGCTGACATCTTTTGCTCGCAGGTGTCCATGGGCGCTATCACTTACCAATCAGGTAAAAATCTCTTTTGAAAAATTATTAAATACATGGAACATCAAAGTATGAAGTAAAACGCAAACTTTATAATAATTAATTTCAAATAGATATAAAAAACTCAATAAGTGAAACTCAATAAACATTTTCGCTGGCCTGAAAATGTTCTCCATTTTGTTATCTTAACATCAGTTCTTGACAACTCTCTTAAAACAAACATTTAATGCTTTATTTAGAACAAGAAGAATCTAATACCTATAACAGTGGTGTTTTGACTGGGTCGGGACTGGGGCTGGTCGGTTTTTATTTATTACTACCGCCCCGGCCTCAAGCGGGTAGATTTTGAACAGTGGCGTTCTTTGATCGAATAATCAACTAATTATGCAGCTGTCTTCTCATCTTCTCATCTTGGGACCCGTAACGAACTTAATCAGTAGTAAGAAACCGATTTCCGACATATACGCGGGTAGATGTAGGAATTTAACTTTTTAAAATATTCTTCAGGGATGGTGAAGGATTCCAATGGTGAAAGATTTTTTCTAATCGGTCAAGTAGTTTCGGAGCTTATTTAATTCAAACAAACATACATATCTTTCCTATTTACCTTTCGTTTTTTAATATGATTATAATAGTATACGAGTATATTAGTAACCCATAGGGTGTACTCTTGGCGTTTCACTACATCAATAGGCGGCGGTATCACTTTCTATGAGTAAATTGTTGGCTTGTTAGCCCATAAACTGTACAACTTCATTCGGAAAGATAAAGATGAAGAGAAAAATATAAATATATTACTATAAAATCATGAAAATCAATGCTACAGGCAGTCAGACAGTCAGACAGATGAATGGTTCCTTTTTTTGGAATGGAACCCGAAAAACCTAAAATTAAATATACCATCTGAACTCAACATTCTAAAATTAATATATCATTTGGTACAAGTATCTTATCGGCAAAGAAATCCCAACTTCGGGGCCATAAATTACTTATCAGAACAATTCAAACAGACACGGCTCTTATACCAATAGAAATAAAGTTTATTTTGGAATTGGAGCACTCGTTAAATATATAAAAGCTTATACGCTTTCTATATTCTAATAAATCTCTGGCCCTCACAGGCTTTTACGGGATTTGTGGATTTTGCATGCAGTTCCGTTAGTGGAGAGATATATGGTCAGTTTAACATCTGTTTTGTATAATATTCACATCTTTATTTGCAATATATTTAAACTCATATTATATATTTAAAGGCAAAGGGGAATTCTGGAATTTTCTTACATCTTTCTATTTCTTCTGATTAAATTCTTAAAGACAGTCCAGGCACAACCTATGCTTCATTGCACAGCTGCATTGTGCGCTGATTCTTGATTCAAAGAACGCCACTGCCACTGGTGAACGGGACAGAGTGGCGGGTGTGTCCCGAAAGAGAAACATAAACTCACGCCTTAATTGATCCCTCGAGAGGGTTAGGAAGAGGTGTTAAACACCAAAATTCGCATGTTTATGTTGAGTCGTAGTGTGATGTCGCCACTATCCTGGTATAATGAAGAACATGGCAGCTACAACGAACAGCAACTCGAGACTCCACTCGGCTTGTTGGGTCGGGTCGGTCGTAACAAACTGAACTTTCTTTGAAAGAGAAAAAAGGAAAACAGCAAAGAAGTGAACCCACGAGTAGTCTGAACTATAAAAAAATATTAACACCTTTGAATATTCCGCGTGTGTAATGAAACACAGGTATTGCAGGTAGATCTACGTGCGAGGTTGTCTGCTCTAGTGCCACCCTACAACGGCAACATAACAACGAGGCTCTGGTGATTTGCTATTCTACCTCCCGCACGGAGAGTGCTTAGATTATATCAATTTAAAAAAAATACATTCGGTCAAAAGGTTTTGTCCAAAATGAATTTACCTTTGAAAATAGTTTAGTTCAAATAATGTCTAAGAGATGTCGTTGCTTGTTATCTACATCGCGATATCATTTACTGACGCTAAAGTAAATAAGGCCCCTTCGTAATATTTCCAAACATTAATACCGGGTCTGATTAACACTGGAGAATATAACCTAGCGCACATTCCAGAAAAAAAAAAAACATAGACGGCATATTCTGAAATTTTTGCATGATATTAAAAATATTTTTCAATTCATCTACGTCATTGAGCTCTTTGAAATGAAAATTACAATCGTAGGCACAGATTCTAGGTATTTATATTAAAGAAATACAAATAAATCATGCTATTCATCTGAATTATTTTAATTTGTTCCAAATATTTTATTCACCTTCAAAAGCTAATAAGAAAATTTCATCGGCCGTTTCACACAAACTAAAATAAACTGACATACCCAGAGACACTAGCGCAATAAAAACATAATTCATTGAAATCGGTTCAGTGGAGTTACGAGGATACCTACAGGGCGTACCTTTCTTTTTATGCACGATTTCACGATGATCCGTCACAGATTTTATTAAGTTCAGAAAAAACTTACAAAAAATTAAAAACGCTATTCTCTTAATTCTTAAAATGTAACCAATTCGCGGCTACGTATCGAAATATTCATAAAATAATGAATACACAATTGGAGCATGGCCCGTAGTTCCGATTATAATTAACTTTGCTTTATTGCTGTATTGAACTATTAAACATCTTTACTCAAGCAGTCACCCCGATATGGATATAATTGGACAAGTGATTGAAGCGAGAGTTCTTAGTCTACTGGAACAAGCGTTTGTATGTATGTTTGTATAAACGTTTGTCCGACGATAACTCGAGTTTGGTTGATTGGATCGTCGTGAAATTTGGTAGGCGTAATACTGAGGCAAATTTAATCAAAACTATACCAACGCCAGAAAGGAATAAATCATTGCTAGAGTATACTCTGAGAACTTCACTCGCATTCTATTTCCGTTTTTACGACCTTGGTAGCGCAGTGGTGTAAACAGCAGACTGCTACGCTAGAGGTTCCGGGTTCTAATCCCGGTTTCGCTTACTGTTCTTGAATGTTGTATTCTTATTTATGTAGTATATACCATATCTTTGCTTAGTTCCTGTAACACAAGTTCTTACGTCACTTACTGCAGGCTGAGTCAATGTGTGTGTCGTGATGTGGTAACTATTATTATTGTCTGTTTTTATAGCGGCAACCGACATAGACAATCTCTGAAAATTTCAAAACTCTATTATAGTTTATAAGATACTAGCGGCCCGTCCCGGCTTCGCACGGGCATTAAACATTACATTTAGATTTGTTAATTTTAACACATTCATAATAATAAAATTTGAGATCTTGATCTTTTAGGCATTTCAAAATGACAAAAGAAAAATGCCTTTGAACTAAATTAGCATAACTGTAAGCTACCTACTGTTAATTACAACTTAAACATCTACTATTTATTAAAATTAAATTGAATGTCATGAAAAATATTCCAGTAATTTATTTATTATATTTTATATATATATTTTTACGCCCTACAACGCATAAGTAGCCGAATGGAGTTTATTTATTCAAAGTTTTAAACTCGTGATATCTTTAGAATGGAATGTCAGTATCGAATAATTCAAAAAGTGATATAAAGGTATTGAAGCAGTCTTAAATAATAAATCATTTATTTTGATGAGGTACAAATAAAGACCTTTTGGTAGCGGTGGTATTTTAATTTCTTTTTTTTTAATAAAAAAAAAACGCTTACTGTGACATGACTATAATAGTTAGAGACATGCTGCCGCTGTTTTTTTTTTGTAGATAATGGTGTGTTCTAAAAAAAATATTAAATCATTTTGTTCTACCATCAATAGTTTTTGCAGCGTACGCGATGTAAGGAAGATTTTTGATATTTTTTACACTTGATCGTAATTTAAGTAAGGATCACCATTTTTTTTGAAAATGAAATATAGCCTATGTCACTCAGGAAAAATGTAGCTTCCCAACAGTGAAACAATTATTCAAATCTGTTCAGTAGTTTCGGAGCCTATTCAATTCAAACAAACAAAAAATCAAACCTTTCCTCTTTATAATATTAGTATAGACAACCCGCTGACAGACAGACGGACAGCGGAGGCTTAGTAATAGGGACCCGTTTTATACCCTTTGGGTACGAAACCTAAAAATACCATACCGTATACAAAATACCATACCAAACCTATACCTATACAAACTGATGACGTCACAGTATACTTCCTAACCGATACTGGTCATCCTCAACAAAACAAAACAACCGGAACCTGCAAACAATACTTAACGTCAAAGTACACAAAAGTTATACTTTCATGGAAGAAAAGTTTCACGAGCTCAGCGTACTTTGTCGGGACTTTAAGAATTTCCCAACCACGAGCGTTGGAATTTGTCAGTTCCAGTAGGTAACTGCACCAAGTATCAGAACTAAATTAATAAAACTCCCCCTAAGTAGGTATTAAAATTTAATTATGCATTAGTTAGGTACTTAAAATTTTCTTCAAACGACTTAAAATTTGAGTTTTCTCATCTTATTTCTTTTTTTAATGCTTCGAAAACCGGCAAAGTGCGTGTCAGGCCACGAATAGAATTGGGTTCCGTGGTCAACCATAATTGTTATTGTGGAAGATTTATAAGATGACCACCACATACCAATCTATCAGTCGATAGAGAAGTGTTAGCGTACGTGCTGGCGCTGCAGTTCTTGGTCAGCACGTAATGCCCGTGACTGTCAGCTGATAGATTAATTGTATTGTGTAATATATAAACTCATAGTTAAGCAATGAAAGGATTCAATATAAGAAGATCTTGAGACCCAGTCTTTTCTCTCCCTACCACCACCGTTGCGTCCCCTCTGGGGTTAAAGTACCTCATGCCGGCGGCCCCAGACATCATCATAGCGGCGTAATGATTTTATGTTTTTTTGTTAATAATAATAACCACATCACGACACACACATTGACTCAGCCCTGCATTGAGTATCGTAAGAACTTGTGTCGCAGGTGCTAAGCAACGATATGGTATATACTACATAGATAAGAATACAACATCCAAGACCGGTAAGCGAAACAATGCGTCTTGCAAATAACACAAAGTTCCGCCCCCGCCGGGATTCGGGGATTCGAAACCGGAACCTGTAGCGTAGCAGTCGGCTTTTTACACCACTGCGCCACCGAGGACGTCGAAGTTGTTTTCATATTTAACATGTTTATTTATTATTTCGTAATTTTTCTAGGAAGTTTACAAAAGGTTTTTCTCTATTACTCCTGAACTAATAAAGACATAAGCCTTTTTTTAGCCTCAAGTTCATCATATAGACTATGATCATGAATTTTTTCTGATTTTTCGAGCCAGCTGATAAGCTTTTAGAGGGGTGTCGCCCTATAAGAAACCGTTATTTAATTTTATCACTTTATCTACGTGACAAATACACATATTCATGCAAAGTTTTATCTTTCTACCACTAAGTTTGGAAGGTAAGCAGAGGACGGACAAACGGACATGACGAAACTATACGGGTTCCGGACGTGAACTACGGAACCCTAAAAATAAATAAATAAATGTTTAATCTTTTTAAAATGAAAGTTTTGATTTGTAAAAATTTAATTAAAATTTCAATAGTTTCATTATTATTATTAAATCGTTTTAACATTATATCTAGAAATCAAACTGATTAATGTTAAGGGTTGTATTCCTAGTTTTTAATATTTCAAAACCAAAATCGAATTTAATAAGTCGTTCGTTTTTAAAATTCAATAAGCTGAAACTTTTATATTAAAAGTTTGACCAGTTTGTTTGGGTCAAATTTAGTGATTGAAATTTTAACTTCTTGCTGTTAACAGATCGACCTGATTTTATACATAACTTTAGTTCTGATGACAATACAAAATAATATGTTCAGTATCAATGTATATCTAAGATGGCCGCCAATACAAAATGGCGGACTACATGTTTTTTCACAACCTCCTCAATATGGGAAAAAAATACAACATGGTCGCCAAACAAAAACAAAAAAAAAACGGAGAACGTCGTTAATTCATTTCATTTATTCATTAAATTATTCATTAATGTCAATAAAACCGTTAAACTTTTAAAATATGAATTAAGTTTTTCCAGCGTTTTTCTTAACACAAAATTTAGATTATTTGTTAAAGTAATAGTAATGATTAATCAACAGTAACAATAGCAATGAATCTCTTTACTGTAAAATCTTTGTCTGCCTGTGTAAATATTCCTATACTTAGAAGAAGAATTTAAAAAAAAAGAAGGCATCTTCGTATTACTGTATGTTTGTAATGAAATCAAACACTACCTACTGGATCGAATCCCAAAATTATTTCTCAGTTAGAATGCTACATTGTTATTCTTTCATAATTTTTGTAGACTATATTTTTTTTTATTAAAAAAACATGTGTCAAGTGTGAATCGGACTCGCACATGATACAATCTTATAATCTTACTTTTTAGTTAATTCAAAACAAAAAATGTTTTCTTATTTTTATGGGAGCCCTGTTATTTTTTAATTCGTTATGTTTTTAATATTAATTGTTAGAGTGACAACAGAAGAATATAACAGAAAATTTCGGTTCATGTTGACAAACAGACGGATGGACAGCGGATTCTCAGTATTAGGGTCCCGTTTTGATACCTTTGGGTACGGAACCCTAAAAATACGACTTACATATAGACGGTGTCAAAAAAAGCTAGTTAAATAAAAATATTTTCATAACTTTCTTGAATAAAGAAAAAGACAAGTGTTGGAAAGCCTTAATGAAATATTAAAATATAAAAGTCAATAGAAAATATTATGCTACGACTATTGAAGAACACCTTAAACCTTATTATCAATGCAATAAGAAAGGTTTTCTTTCAGCAGATACCTTTGATTCCTCAGTTTACTTTAATTTCACGGCACTGGTTCCATCTAGAATTGAATTTGACGATTTGAATCCAATTTTAGATTCGTTGGTAGTTCCCACTCAAATCTCATTTATGTTAGTGTGGACATGCCGCAATCTCGTGATAAAATAACCATTTTGATCCTTATTTCTATGACTGTAAGGTTCTTTAAGACAGCTGTGTTACTTAATTTAGCCTCGCACTTCAGACATTGCAAATGCATTAACGGACATTTGCATTTTAATCCGAGAAAACTTTGCTACCTCCGAAATATCTGCATATATATTGAATTAGCTTTAAATTTTTTAATTTACATCAGCTTTCAAATTATTATAATTACGTATTACTTTTTAATTTGTTATTCGATGTGTGGATTTGTATGATTTTTTTTTTGTATGATTATTTTGTCAAAATTAATATCTTGTACTAAGTTATAAATTACTACTTATTGGAGAAACTCATACTATAAATTAAAAAATCCTCGACTAGCGGTACTTATTTGAGTTCATTCGATTGTTCTAACCGCTTTCCTTGATGACTTTTGAATGTGTTAACCGATATCAATGTAACATAACTCAGAACTCGCTCGATTATATCACCTTTCAAGCAAAAACAAAAACTACATCAAAATCGGTTCATTCGTTCGAGAATTATGATGCCACTAACAGACACACACACAGACACGTTTATACATTTATAACACTTTTTTTGCGTCCAGGAATAAATAATAATAATAACCACATCACAACACACACGTTGACTCAGGCCTGCACTAAGTATCGTAAGAACTTGTAACACAAGGTCCGGACCCCGCCAGGATTCGAACCAGGAACCTCTAGCGTTGCAGTCGGCTGTTTACACCACTGCGCCAATGAGGTCGTCAAAGATAATAAAATTATGTAAATGACAGACAGCAAAGAAACCAGGAACGATTCTTCCTATATATTAACTTTTTTTTGACTAGAGAAGCATTTGACCCCAATGCCGCCTGATGTTGAGCGGCGATGGAGTCTAAGATGGAACATGCCTACCCAGGAGAAGCCTATTCTGGTCTAAAAGGGTCCATGGTTATTTTATCAGGGAACACATTGACAGGCAAAGAATTCCGCTCCTTTTAGTCCTATTTAAATAATCATTATTACAAAGAGATCTAGAATTCGGTAATTTGTAGTAAAAACGCTTGTAACATCAGAGTAATCACGCATTCGTTGCCACAACAACAAACTAAGCTTGTAACTACTGAAACCAAAACAGCTTGTTGTGTAACGAGCGAAAATAAAACGTATTTTCTTTGTAAAGCTTTTTAAAAGAACAAAATAAACCTTAACTCGTAAGGGTTTTGGGTTCTAATTTCACTGGAGCTTTATGGCATTCATTTAAATTAGCGACTAAGTCAATATTTGGTTAAACTTGAGCTTGTGTGCTCGCGTTTCTTGATTATTTGCTATAATTACACTTTGGCAGTGACTTGTGAACGTTTGTGACATGATAGTGGAGCTCCAACTACACTGGTCCAAATAAATCAAAATAAACCATAATCATAATCACCATAAACCACATCACGACACACGCATTGACTCAGCCCTGCAGTAAGTATCCTAAGAAGTTGCGTCACAGGAACTAAGCAACGATATGGTATATACTACGTAGAAAAGAATACAACATCCATGACCGGTAAGCGAAATAATGCGTCTTGCAAATAACAAAAAGTCCCGCCCCCGCCGGGATTCGAACCCGGAACCTCTACCGTAGCATTCGGTTGTTTACACCACTGCGCCACAGAGGTCTTCAAAACTAATTAAATTAAATCTCGACTTTGTACTATTAATTATTCGTTTGGTTAAAGGATTAAAACTGATTGTGGACCAACTTTATGTGGGTCTTTGTTAGTGATCACAACTTTAATAATTATTCGATTTCATCTTGACCGTAGGAAACGAAATTGACAATTGATAGCTATCTCAGACAAGAGATAATAATATAAAATAATAATCACAAAACAACACACACATTGACTCAGCTAACATTAAAGAATCTTGTGCTGTAGATGCTAAACAACGATATGGTTTAAACTACATGGACAATTGTGTCTACCGTGAGTTCGTATAGTTTTTCTACACGTCAGGTAACATGGATTACTACAGTGGTGGTGTATGAGCAACTTTAATTCCTTAGGAATCCGTTAGAGGCGCGATACAATGATTCATACAAATTTGTGAATGCAGTCGCAAGCGGCAATCGAAGGCAAAACTCATGGTAGGCACAAAGAATACTACATCCAAGACTGGTACACTGTGTCTTACAAATAACACAAAGTTTCGAGGATAAGAATCCGGAACCTCTAGCGTATCTGTATTCTTCACCCAAGGATACCACATCCTTGGATATATTATTCATTGTAACCGGTTTCACCGGTAAGTGAAACAGTGAGTCTTGCAAGAACACAAAATTTCGAGGATTCGAACACGGAAACTATAGCGTATCTGCTGTTTAAAGCACTGAGCCACAGAGGCTGATGTTCCATTTCACAAAGCAGGTTCGAATATGGTTTTGATTTAACGTGTCCATGCACATTGTTCTAGTGTGTGTAAACTCATTCAAATTCAAAATATTTTTATTTCAATAGACTCAAAAAAAGTGTTTTCAAATCTTCATTTTTATCTACCACCAGTTCGGAATGCTATCCACGGGGGAAAAGCCGGCAAGAAACCTCCGAAGTTGCTTTTTAAAAAATTTACAATGGTTTTTATTACAATTTGGAACATTTAAGTTTTCTAATTATTTCATACAATTTAAAGCTACTATTAAGCAAATTACAATATATAATATTCTTAATAATTAATGATTTTAAGTCTACTTAGGCTTTAATTAAGATTACTGAGAAAACTCGAGGTTGCGTACACTGAAACAATATCCATGTATGTACACGCCACACAAAACAAACCCAACCTTGTCATCGTGATATATAATAACTGTACAGTTCTCCTTAAATATATATAAAAAAGTCCCGCCCCAAAGTGTGATATATATATATATATATATATATATACATACATATATATATATATATCACACTTTGGGGCGGGACTTTGTGTTATTTGCATTGTTTCGCTTACCGGTCTTGGATGTTGTATTCTTATTTATTTAGTATATACCACATCATTGCTTAGCACCTGCGACACAAATTCTTACGATACTTACTGCAGGGCTGAGTCGATGTGTGTGTCGTGATGTGGTTATTTATTTTATTTATTTATTTATATATACGTTATAATATACATAACTTTTGCCCGCAGCTTATCTCGTGATAATTTGAGATATCATACTTTTACCATTTCCATACGAAATTTCAACTCTTTTTTACCTCCTTAGAGATTAATTTAAAAATACTTTCTTATTTTTCGCTTACGTTTTCAGTACAACACCTGTGAAATATACAGATTTCTAGGTCCCAAGGATTTAGGCCGGGTGACGAGTCAGAAAGTCAGGCTTGTAGAAATTTAGATTTATAATTTATATACATGAAAAAGAGGTAATATTTTTAATTTTGTATGTATCCTTAATAAAAACACTCAATTATCCACTACACATTTTTTTTTTGGCGCACACCCCCTCTGCAACTGCTGTTCACCAGGATCAACAGTGGCGTCCTTTGATCGAATAATGCAGATGTGCAATGATGCACAGACTGTGCTCGGACACCCTAACGGCTGTCTTGGGACCCGCAACGAACTTAATCAGAAGAAATAGGCAAGAAAGCGGTTTCAGACTTCCCTCCCAGCAAGCGCAGACAGCAATGGAAACGCCCAGAAGCCAAAAGCTAAAGGGATCTACGGTCAGGAGACGCCTGACCGTCAAAACACCACGGCAAGCCACTAAATAACAGGGGATAAATTAAATACTAACCTAAATCTTACAAAACTTTTTAAAGTTTCCCTTCGTTTTCACAAGATCTAGGTAATTAATAAACAAAATGATTAAAGCACCTATATTTAGTACCTTCATACCAGTGAATTATAAAGACCCCTCCATTCTCAATCCCATAGACGTTTCCACCAAATCGAAACCATAAAATAATACCGACCAAGTGTTTCAAAGCAGCTTTAAATCAAGAATCGTATCCCAAGTAATCCAGCACTTTGTTACTGAAGATAAAATGTAATGTATTCCGAACATTTCACAATCCAAGTCTTTCCTTTGTAGAGAATTTTTCCTGATCAAATTACATTTTCAATCTGTACGTTTTCCCTTCTATTTTTGTAAAGTTAAACATGCCTGCTTAGAAAATGGCTATTTATTTTTTTTTCACCAAATTTTAATGATTAGGGATCACGCAAGAAGAAAAATTGTAGTGTTATTAAAGAGCGGGGCTAAAATGGTCGCTTTAGCAATATTTTATTGCAATCTAAATATGGTCCTGTCAAATCATAATTGCCACTTGCCCTTCATCAGTGATTCATACTTATGAGCAGCTATTTTGCAAAATCGAAAATTTCAAGGTCATGTAGTTACTGGATGGGAACGGAAAGTGTCAGTTAAAGTTTTTTTTTTTTTTTTTTTATATTTCAGCAGAATTTAATGTATAAAATGCTAATGTTTTAACCAGTGAATATCTGTAGTGATGTGCAAGTGTGGGGAAATTGAAATACAACAATTTGGCTGCTCTTTTCGTTATCTCCCAAGTAAATAATTAAGGCCTACATTAACAGTACTGGCATGTTACTGAAGGCAGATGAATCGTCCCATCTATCATGTTCTTCTTTACATTGTTTATCTCACCATCTTCAATAAATAAGAAGTTGTAATTACGGACGACTAGTGCTGTATGCGCTAATGTTGTTTGCTTTTCCCGACAAAAGGGAAGAATGAAAAAAAAGTTATCAGAAGAATTGAGGCTTTTTCTCTTGATGGCGACAACTTTTGAGTATTTTGCCAGAGTCAAGTAATATTTACAATCAAGTTTTGATAACGAATGAAATGATGAAGAGATGATTTATGAAAGGATAAAATTATAGATGGAATGATAAATCCGCCTACCGTAACATGCCAGTACTGTTATTGTAGGCTTTATTGAGTTATTTGGGAGATGACGAAAATAACAGCCAAATCCTCGTTTTTTTCATTCTCCACACTTGTACAGCACTACAGAGATTCACTAGTTAAAACACTAGCATTTTACACATTCAATTCTGCAAATATTAAAGAAGAAAAAAAATGAGAAAATTTTTACTGACAGTTCTCGTTCCCGCCAAGTTTTAGGGCCGAGATTTTTTTAATTAGAAAAACTAGGTAACCTAACTAGGATGGTGTTTTATAAGTAAACAAGTATTCTTGTTATTAATTAAACTAAAACATATCATGTACCTTTGAAAACCGGGTTATTATTTGAAAACCGACATTCCAATTTGATATCTATTTCCTTTGTGATAGAGTCTACATTGTATTAGTTAACCACACGAGTTTCTAAGGCACCAACTTCATGCTGCATCAAAGGACCTTCTTAAATACCGCTAACAAGCGGTTTACTTCTAAATTAGTCTGATTCAGAGCAACAAACACTGCTGGTAACAAGGATATATAGTTCTGGAATGTTTAAAGGTGGTTAGATCTTTTTTCGAGATCGTCTTAGTTGGTACCACTCTCCTTTCTATTTCTGCCGTGCAGCAGTTCGCTGTGTTTCGTTTCGAAGGACTGAAGAGTAGAGCCAGTGTAGTTACGGGCACGAAAGGTATGACATCTTTGCCTCTACATGGGAAACGCATTGGCAGTGATCTTGGGGTTGCAAATATGAAGGTCAGCGTCGTGTCATTGAACTGTCTGCTTGTTTGCCCGTAATTTTGTATCAAAATAATATTTATATATTGATAGGCGTTAATTTATTACTCAATTTTTTAAACCTTTAAGTTTTTTTAAACGAATAAAAGATTCTAACAGTTGGTGGACGTGGTAGCTCATTATTACGTGCTATGGTAAACCGACCGACCCGACCCGACAGGTCGAGCGTTCGAGTCTCGGGTTGCCGTGCATAGCTGCCATGTTCCTCATTGTGCCCGGATAGTGGCGATAGATTCGCAACCTGTCACATGCGAACATGCGAAATGCGTTGTTTAACACCTATGCCTAACCCTCTCGAGGGATTAATTACGGCATGTGTTTATGTGTTATTCTAACAGTGCCTATTCATTTGTCTTTATATCTTTGTCTTCATCAAGGTATCACGTTACTTAGAGGAAGTTAGAAATTATGAAAAGCCTGTAAGAAGGTGTATGTCACAGCTGAACAAATATTTTTTTTAGAAAATATAAGAATTTTTACAGTTTTTTTTTGTTGTTTTACTTAGGTGTAAACAATGAACTGTGATTAATTTGCTTATGTGGCTTGGGATTTAAAATAACTAATGGTTGACCATCAGAAGGGAGGGGGAGGGGCGAGCACCTTCAAAACTGACGGCCTTTTTTTGGAAACGCGTATAGGGCGACTTGTCCTCAATAATGTTAGGGTTTTAAGTAAGGGCTAAATCCTAAAAAATCAGATCCTTGGAAGGGAGCTTGAGCTCCCTAGCCCTCTGGATTCGCTATTGTTTCCAATACATATTTAGATTTTGAATTTGACGAGTGTGATCCAATACTACCAATATTTTTATTTTTTTAACTTTCTTTTCTTTTAATCTAAACCAATGCTTTTTTCTTTGTAACCTGTTTTTATTTTAGTATAATGCGTGTGTAACCTTAGTAAATGTTGTGTTCGTCTGTTACAGGCATGTACATCAGTTTCTGTTTATAATATGTGATTTTTATATGTTTGTGTAATGTACTTGCTGTAGACGTCCCTAAATAAATAAAATAAAAATACTTTGGATTTATATCAAAATTCAAAGTCGCTCAATATTTTTATAAATTCTGTTTTAGATTATCAAAAACCCAGTGCGTGCGAAGCCACCAGAAAATGTGATATTTTCGTATAAATCACCCGTATGACAAGTCACCGAAAACTACAATCGGCAACTGTGACCGGATTACGACACCGAACACAGCAACAACGGTTTCCTATGGTAGTGTACTGTAACGACAGCAAAAATATACCCATCGATCTTTTATTTTGTAGATACACTATCTCATATCAAAAGTTGCATCATTTTTGGATACAGACAAACAGAAATATAGTTCTGTTGAAAACAAGTTCAACCATGTTTAATTGAAACATGTAAAAGCACGTCAGTTTATTGAAACCAAAAATAGAAAATGGCAGTAAAAGGCGACCGAACAAAAATAATCCAGATGTACCTCTCCGACGACTACGCGTATACTCTAGAAATGCACCTATAATGGCAATAAGGATCTACAACAAAATACCTGCAGATGTTGTAAATTTGACATTCAATAAATTTAAAAATAGCAGATTTAATTTTCTTCTTTGTAAATGCTTTTACGATGTTGAATCAATGAATATTTAAATTGTAATGACATAGATGTAACAAATTTTCAGATTCCCAAATAATTGTGACATTGTTTAATCATTTGTAATAAGTTAAATTAATATTAAGTAAAGACTCCTATTTTAGGTAACAAAGACGTTTGCACGCTAATACTCCTCGGCAAAACATTTTGGAATGTATTCAATAATTAATTTAAGACCTTTGCAACAAATGTTTCTGCGAATAAATATATTATTATTATTTTTAACCTTAGCAACAGAAAGGTGTGTCAAACGATCTTAGTAAAAAAAAACTACTGACAAATGTCGCTTCTCATACCATAAAAATACATAAAAACCAATCAAAATCATAACTCTGCTTCGCCGTAGTCGGGTAACAAGTCGCTCAAACGTTCTATTGGGTGGACATTTGGTGAGGACATTTTCTGTCACTTGATTGTTTGCCTATAATATAAAACAAGTGTGAGTTAGACTCGCATATGATGTGTTCCGTACCATATTATAAGATTAAGAATTATATACTTTTTAGATAATTACGTATAAGGTACAAAAGCAAGCAAAGAATGTCTATGAAATCACGTTTTTTGTATGGGAGCCTCCTTTATTTTTATGTTTTTATATTTGTGGTTATAGCGGCAATATACTTTCTATCTATTTCTTTATGTTCTATAGCGGCAACAGAAATTGACATTCTCTGAAAATTTCGAGAGTCTACTTATTAGGGTTTATGAGATACAACCCGCTGACAGACAGACGGACAGCGGAGCCTTAGTAATAGGGTCCCGTTTTTCACCCTTTCGGTACGGAACCCTAAAACGATTCTTATATTCGACATACGACACAAAATAAATCATAAGGTATTTTATCGATACCATAATGTGACAAAAAATTTTACTGAAGAAGCAAAAAAAACCCTCATTTGTAGAGATTAACGAAATACTTTTTTTTTTATTCATGTCCTGGCAGGCATTTGACCCCAAACCCGCCTGATGTTAAGCGGTGATGAGGTCTAAGGTGGATCATGCCTGCCTAGGAGAAACCTATTCACTCTTGCCTTATAGAGGCCCAAGTTATATTGGTCAGGGAACACATCGGCAGGCACAGAATTCCACACCCTTGCAGTACGCATTATGAAGGAGCTATCGAAGCGTTTAGTCCGGATGGTCGAATTATCTACCACAAAAGGATGCAACTTCAGCTTTTGTCTTGTGTTCCGATTATAAAAGGGGGCCGGTGAAATTAAATTGTACTTCATAATTTTTATTAATCGCAAAGTATGTATTTAGAAATATGATTCTATAACACCATTTTTAATTTGAATACTTTATATACGCTATTTCATTAAGTTCATGTTAAAATAAGGTCAAAATAATTAATTTAAATTAATTAATAAAAACAGCAACAATTTATTCATAGTACACTTTATTCCATTAATTTATTTATTTATTGAAATTGGCACATAAACAGCGTGCACATAAATCTATACAATATTTTATTATAAGGGTGCATAGTCTAGTGTACACGCCAATTACAGATGCACACAACATTTACGGTGCAGGCGTAACAAGACAATGTAATAAATACATTTACAAATTACTAATAAATATAAAATTAAAATGAACTATTAAACTAAAAATAAAAACAAAAATAGAATCTTAAAAATAATGGCAAATAATATTAATATTAATAAAAATATCCAGGATTAAAACAATTGTGCTAAGTGTTATCAGAGTCAGGATTTTTAATTAAAAGCCGCCTTATCTGATGCTCAGTGTTGTGGAAGATGTCAATGTCGCCGTTCAAAGACACGTTCATATTATAGCTCATCATCATCCTATTAAGAGGGGCGTGTTGTCCAAGGTTTGTTTTGGAGAAAGACGTAGCGAGGAGATTGGTGATTTTGTGCCTTGGGATCCTGTTGGGAACTGACATTTTTATTTTGTCTTATAGGGCAGGTGAAATCATTTTCCCGTGGATGATCTTATGCAAAGACACAACCTCATAAATCTCGCGTCGCCTCTCGAGGGAGAGCATGTTGAAGTGGGCCAACCTGGTCTTATAGTCTGCTCGGTAGGGACAGTTTCGGTCTTTATACGCAAGGAACTTTGTGAAGTTTTTCTGCACACGTTCGAATCTTGCTTTGTGACTGACATACGAAGGACTCCAAACTATCGAAGCATACTCGAGAGTACTGCGCACGAAAGCATTATAGAGAGTAATTAGTGTACTCGTTTTACGGAAGTGTACAGAAATGCGTTTAATAAAACCTAGCGTTTTCCAAGCTTTGGATAAAACACTATCGAATTGATTATGAAAATTAAGTTTGGAATCGATTTCTACACCAAGGTCTCTTGTAGTTCCGGACTCATCCAAGACTTCATCGCCAATAGTGTACTTAGTCAGAATTGTACTTTTTTTCCGAGTAAATTTTATATGAGTACATTTTTTGGCATTGAGTTCCATCGCGTTATCTGTGCACCATTTATAAATAGAGTCAAGATCCAATTGAAGCAGATGAGCATCTTTATTACAATATATCGATCTATAAATTTTAAGATCGTCAGCAAAAATGGAACAGTTGCTGTGTTTTAGGACTTCCGCGATGTCGTTGATGACCAATCCAAGAACAGTAAAAATACCAAGAACAGGATTGGTCCGAGATGCGAGCCTTGGGGGACGCCTGATGATGGTAATATTGGAAGCGATGTAAAATCACGTAACGTTACCCGCTGCTCCCTATTTGAAAGTTAAGACTCGAACCACCCCAACAAAGTTCCGTGAATGCCAAAGGACGATAATTTAGAAAGAAGTATTTTGTGGTTTACTTTGTCAAATGCACTTGTAAAATCCGTATAAATTGCATCTATTTGAGCCCATTCATCCACGCCCTCAGCTAAATCGGAGACATAAGATAGCAAATTACTCGGCGTTGATCTATTTTTTCTGAAACCGTGCTGAGAATTAGTCAAAATATTATCTATATGCTTCGTTACGGCAGGACAAACAGTTTTTTCAAATATTTTTGAAAACATGCTTAAGATAGAGATGAGTCTGTAATTTTTTATGCTTTGTTTGTCACCCTTTTTATATACCGGGACCAAATTGGCTCGCTTCCATACAGAAGGAAAAGTTTTTTTGTTCAGAGATTTTTGGAATAAGATTTTTAGAGGAAGTGCTAAGTGCTTATAGGTCTTTTTAATAAAATAAGGTGGGATGCCATCTGGGCCGGCCCCCTTGTGTACGTCTATTGTTTTTAAGACATTTGATATTTCCCGTTCACTAACATTAACACAACTCATAGAAAACTGGGGGTAGCGGTCAACATAGGAATTTTGAGGGACACTCAACGATGAAGAATAAACAGACGCAAAGTGACTAGCAAATAAGTTGACTATGTCCTGACTTGTGTTCGCAACTGCGTTATCAAGGAACATTTCTCCCGGTAGGGCAGATGTACTACCTTTGTGATCATTAATGAAAGACCAAAATTTTTTGGGATTATTCTTAACAGATAACTCTGTGGTGTGCACATGATACGAGTGGCAGGATTTAAGTAGCGACTTGACCCGACTATTACACAAAGTGAGTTCCAGCCGGTCTCGTGGGTTCCCATGTATTTTAAACCTTCTACGGACCTTGTCTCTCTCACCAATGAGTTTTATTAAGTTATTAGAGAACCATGATGGGTATTTGGTTTTACGACGTTTTGTTTTAGGGATTGTGAGATTTATTATTGAGTTAAGTACACTGTAAAATCTAGAGATGGCGACATCAACATCATCCAGGCTATGGAGTTCTAGAAACCAATCAACTTTAGCCAGTTCTGCATTTACAATTTCATAATCAGCCTTTTTAAAATTGTATGTAGCAAAAGGTTTAGTAACATGAGGAGACAGCTTATTTGCTTTTACAGTAATTTCCAGAGCGGGATGATGGGGGTCAAGTTTAGTTAGTGGGTTGGCGCTTTCAACCACATTAACACCATCAAAGTTGCATAGTACTAAGTCAAGAATGCGAAGGTTGTGGTTGAGTACATGATTAAGTTGTGAAAAATTATTGAGAGAAAGAAAATCGACCAGTTGGTAACCCAATCCATTACAGTATCCAGAGGGAGTCAGACTATCAGGAACATTCGCATTTTTTACCCAGTCAATAAAACCTAAATTAAAATCTCCCACGATTATAATATTACCAATAAAAGACTGGAGTACAGAGTTGCAATTATCAATTAGTGATTCAAGAATATCAAAAGACACTGGTGGGGGTAAATAGAGAGCACAAAGTAAAACTGACTTATTACGATTCGAATTGTCTGTAACAGCAACCCAGAGATCTTCACTAG
This sequence comes from Choreutis nemorana, assembly GCA_949316135.1. Taxonomy (NCBI): domain Eukaryota; kingdom Metazoa; phylum Arthropoda; class Insecta; order Lepidoptera; family Choreutidae; genus Choreutis; species Choreutis nemorana. Next base: position 1,438,143 of record OX438614.1, read on the forward strand.
AGCTCTCGAAATAGTGAAACCTTTTTGACTGAAGCTTCCTGGACACTGCAATGAGGACGCCACCTCCCTTTTTACCTAAGTTCCGACTTGATGACCGATCCCGTCTAAAAACGTAGTAGGTATTATCAAATAGTTCTTTATCATGTACGTTGTCATCCAACCAAGTTTCAGTACACACGATTACATCATAATTAGCATGTTAAAATATTTATTAATATTAAGACTGATAAAGCATTTTATTGTTTTTCTCAGACCCAGTTTATGAACAATATTTTTATTTACATAAAAATATACACAAAAACTTGAATATATAAAAAAAAAGTTTTATACATTTCTTGGAGTTTTATTTAATTTGTAGTTTGTGACTTATAAAACCCGGTTAGTCCCACTATGCTCGAGTCTCGCTATGCTCGAGTCCCGCTATGCTCGAGTCCCGCTATGCTCGAGTCCCTCTATGTTCGACTCGTAAAATACCTAAAGTTTCGCTATGCACGAGTTTTCATTCGCAAACAGTGACCAAAGCAATTGTTGCAGTGTTATATTTAATTTTAGCATTTGAATGGTAAATTAAGAAAACCTAGTACCTATTTATATAAGTTATCTAGGGATTTTGTCTCGGGACGTGTCGTGTCTCAAAGTCCCGGGAATTTTAGTATAGCAGTCTCAAGTCCCGGGATTTTCAGTCTGAGACTCGACGGCCTTTTTTTTTTCAATGCCATGCCTGACAGGATTCTTATTGTTTCTTAATTCTAAAATATAAGATCTTTACTGTAAAAATAAGGAATACAATAAAGATTCTATTTGACTTTAAAGTTTAATAGCCGAAAACATTTTTGCATTTAAAAGTACAGTATGTAGTATCGTTTTGTATTACGTAAGTATCTCATTGAAAGTCAGCTTGCGAACTCAGAAAATGCCTAGAAAATAATCAAGCAAGAATAACATCTTCGGAATAACCATTCATTGTAACCAGTTTAATTTCCTTCACATCCACGCGTTACATGAACACACAACATTTTGTTAAGTTGATTAAATCTAAATAAGATACGTGAGTATGTTACTTACTTCAATTTGAGTTCTGGGGAAATAACTTATGTAGCTCGAACAAAACATTGTTCTGTAAAACAATTTAATACATGACATCAAATCAAATTAATAGATTTAAAAAATCTAAAAACCCACGTTTTTAAATGTCCTAAAAATAAGAAAATAACCCTACGGGGCTGAAAGAGGGGACACTCAAAGGTGGGGGCGTATATTATTTAAGGGATTATTAATGGGATAAATTTAAATTACGTGTACAGGTCGTGGGGGTATCTTGCAAAGATAAGCCCCCACGTTTTGAGTGGCCCCTCTTTCAGCCCCGTAGGGTTATTTTCTTATTTTTAGGACATTTAAAAACGTGGGTTATTAGATTTTTTAAATCTATGAATATTTTTAATATTTTTTTCTGCCTCAAAAGTCACTCAATACAAATTTTATCAAAATCTGTCTAGCCGTTTTAAATTTGTAAATTGCATTGTCATCGGGATTGAAGCTACCCTGACAATTTCAGCCTGCTAGCTTATCGGGAAGTGCCTCAAAATTGAGTTGCAAAAATCCAACCGGAACGACAAACAAACAAACAAGAAAGTGAGTGTATAAAAACGTGGGAAAATAGAAGGCGTGGTAGCTCAGTTTGTTACGTACCTTAGTTAGCTGACCGACCTGACCCGGTCTTGGATGTACTATCTGTATCTATTTAGGTTATACCATATCGTTGCTTAGCACCTACGACACAAGATTCATCTTACTACAAGGCTGAGTCAATGTGGGTGATGTGGTTGTTATTATTATTACTCATAATAAAAAAATAATAAAAAATTCCCTCATAAACTATTTTCTATCGATATTATCCTGTTCTGTTTTTTCCATGTATCAGCTATTGATTTCATATCAAAAAAATAAACTGGATCAAAGAGAACCATATGAAATATGTTGATATATTTATTTAACAAAGTTACTAATATAATATTATTATAAGGTATATTGTATTAATTACTTAAATGAGGAAAAGACAGCAGGAAATCAATCAATTCATTGGATTGAATCCTGTTTTATTACGTGAACGTGTTTCAGTTTGTCATGTGCCGACCAACCCGAGCCGTCAGGTCGAGAGCTCGGGTAAGTTAAGTTGTAGCTGCCATGTTTCTTAATATGCTCGGATAGTGGCGACAGATTCGCAACCCGTTACACTGGGACTCAACATAAACATGCGAAATTTGGTGTGTAGCACCTCTGACTACCCGTCTCGAGGGATTACGGCGTATGTATGTATTTTCATTTTGAACACGATTATGTGTGTGTTGTAAATTTTTTGCTGGTTTGTTTCTCTTCGTTCGCGTTCGTAACTGAAACTTTAGTTAATGGTTACGAAAGTGTATTTATTTTTCTATTTTCACAACCAGAAAACATAAATAAAAGTAAAAAGTTGAATTCTCGAAAAAAAATTTTTAATCACCAGCGAATAAGACGCTTATAAATATAAAAAAACATACAAATGACTGTTTTTTTCTTTCAATACTTCACAATTAAAATTATAAAATCAAAGAGATCTATTATTTAAAATTAATTATGGGTAATTTAATAAGATCTATGTATCAACTATTAATACAAAGAGCTAAAATAAATCTTACCATTTCATACTTTAAGTCCTAAAACAAGTCGTAGGAGAATTCCTTTTTTTTCGAGATTTTCAAAAGTAAAAAGCTAAGGGTCAGGTGAAACGCGTCACCGAAAAAACGGAGCATTCTAGTTCTGATGCCTGGACTTTTACAGCGGTTTCAACTCACGATGACCAATAGACCAAGGCTGTACATGAAAATTGCTTTTCGCTCTTTGCCTACTAGGCAGTAACTTTTTTTTATTTACACATAAACTCACGTCGTAATTAATCCCTCGAGAGGGGTAGGCTGAGGTGTTTTACCACATTTCGCATATTGATAGGTTGCGAATCTGTCGCCTCTATCCCGGCACAGTGAGGAACATGGCAGCTACAATGTACGGCAACCCGAGACTCGAACGCTCGACCTGTCGTGTCGGGTCAGTCGGTTAACAAAGGCACGTAACAAACTGAGTTACCAAGTCCACAGACGAAAACATAATCTACAATAAATTTGTTCATGACAAGATCATAGAAAAATTGATTCATTCAAAACATATTTGTTTTGTCACTATAAGAGGTAATGTATAAATAATTTCATTTTAATTCGTATATTGTGACAGGAGCTGTATCGCATTCTCTCACCCTAAACTGTAACATGTATCTAAGCTTAAAAACACACTTAAAAATTACAGAATCTAGGGCTTCTTGCCGATATCTTCCCCCACTTAAATTTTCCGAACCGTCGGTCCAGTCATTTTTAAGAAAAAATAAATTCATTTGACGATTCTAAGTATTTTTAAGTTAACGGTATACTGTTATTTTGATTGATTGGGTCAGTGTGTGTATCCTTGAGCTGGCTCAGTTAAGGCGATACGCAGACTAGAGCACTGTACATGAACAAGTCTTATCACAACCTTTCGGTCTTCATGAGATGCAAAGACAGGATAAAAAGCGCAGGGTCCGTCTGGTTTGGACTATTAGCAGTACCCAAGTCACGGTGACTTGCAGGGGCATGATGCAGACAAATAAATCAACCCCTAATCTAGCCACTAATGTACTCCAAACACGCAGGCCGAATTTCAATTTAATATAGTTGGAAAGATCCCTCGCGATAACACGAGGGTTGGATTTTTCCGCTTTGTTGATAAGTTAATTTTGAAGGTTTTTTGTTTGTTGTAATTTTTTGACGAGATGATCTATGAATTTTCTGGATTGATCAAGACGAATACTTAGAACGATTTTAAACCATATTTTTACATTGATGTTAATTATTTATATACCGCTTTATTACTACCTCCTATTTCTTCTGATTAAGTTCGTTGCGAGTCCCGCGACAGCCGGCAGGGTGTCCGGGCACAGCCTGTGCGTCATTGCACAGTTGCGTTACAAGTTGATTATTCGATCAAAGGACGCCAATGTTGATCCTGGTGAACAGGAGTTGCAGTGGTGGGACAGAGTGGCGGTAGTGCCCCGAAAAAAATAATACAGAAATTGAAGTTCAAGACCGAATTTAAGATAAAAAAAAGGAATTAATACAAGATTTAGAACTAAACAAAATACTTTTAATACATAATAATAAATACAAACAGTGGCTCACCTAGACCGTCTGATTCCCGACGCAAATAAATGGAATAGGGGGAAAAGATAGAAATTTCCATGAAAGTAATTTTTGACTAGAATTTATTCCTTTAATACGGAATTGCTCACGGCACCCTAGGTCTGGGGGACCCTCTCGGCTGGGAGCCTGTGACATGACGTCATGCCACCTACTAGTTGCGCCACTGATACAAATGAAAATATAGAGTTACATAAAATTCTACCGTTTAGGTTCGTACCTCGTGGTGATACTGAGAATCTACGGAGATCATTAAAACTTAATTCCGAGCGAGTTACTAGCGAGTCTAGCAGACGTTTTGTAGTATCAGAAGTCAGCCTATCCTAAGTTATTGGCTAAAGAAAAGAAACAAGTATTTACTGCTTAATTTATTCCATTGCGTTTTGACCAGCTGTTCATGAAGCTTTCAATTAAGGATCAAAGCACGCTTATCAAGTCCGGAGCCGTTTGATTTTCTTTATATATTTTTTTATAACCACATCATGACACACATTGACTCAGCCCTGCACTAAGTATCGTAAGAACTTGTATCGCAGGTGTTAGCAACGGCTAAGGCAACGATATGGTATATACTTAAATAAATAAGAATACAACATCCAAGACCGGTAAGCGAAACAATTGCAAATAACACAAAGTTCCGCCCCCGCCGGGATTCGAACCCGGAACCTCTAGCGTAGCAGTCGGCTATTTACGGAACCACCGAGGTCGTCAAAAAAAATCCTATACTACAACACAATTATTATTATTATTACAATTATTAAAATAGTTACCGTTCTACCACAGTTCTCTCGCCTTGGACAGCGAGACAAAAGCCATTACGTTTCCGAGTATATGGTAAAAAAAATTGGTACTCTTTATCTCTTAAAACCATTTTAGTATGCAAGTTACATACTTTAAGACTACATAGACTTTTGACCAACTATGTAAACATTATTGTGATTAAACGTGTTGGATTTTTTTAAGTTTTGCTATCCTACTTATAACATGTTTTTTAGTAAATATATTAAAATAATAAATATTTTAGTATATGTGTGTAACCTTTGTAAATGTTGCGTTCGTCTGTTATAGGCATGTACATCAGTTTCTGTTTATAATATGTAATTTATATGTTTGTGTAATGTACTTGCTGTAGACGTCCCTAAATAAAATAAAATAAATAAAAAAATTAAATAAATTAATTAAGCATGTATCGAACAAAAAGTACACGACACGTCTGCCTTCAAAATTACTCGTAAAGTCAGTGTGGCTTCCATGTGTTAAGGATAGTTTAGGAGGAATAGTTTTAAAGTCAGTATCAATAGACGATAGCATTTGTATTTGCAAACTCAATTCCTCGCGGAGGGTATCAATATCTTCGCTTTGTAAATCGCCAGCAAATTTGTAGTGTACCTTTAGTATTAACTTATTGTCATACAAGCAAATTGAAATAACTCAAGACGAGGTAACTCAGTTTGTTACGTGCTTTGATTAACCGACCGAACCGACCCAACAGGTCGAGGTTGCCGTATGTTGTAGCTGCCACGTTCTTCATTGTGCCCGGATAGTGACAGATTCGCAACCTGTCGCACTGGAAATCAATATAAACATGCGAAATGCGGTGTTAACAACTCTGCCTACTCATCTTAAGGTATTAATTCCGGCGTGAGTTTATGTAAGAAGAAACTTACGGGCTCACATGAGGCGCGTGGATTGTTTGCGAGCAGTTTTTTCGCCTGATCTGAACGAACCTTTAGTATTTAAAGTCGAATTAGTAAGTGAAGTGGCTTGTGTGCAGTGGTGAGTATCCCGGTCAAAGTTTTCTTATCCAATCTAGTCTTAGTTAGTAGCTGAGGCTAGTTCGGTTTTAATAGCAACCGAAGCCATTTAGTATCACAACTAGATTAGTGACTTTCCGAAGGAGTAACCGTAATAGTCATGTTTATGAAGAGATGTGGAAAGCGAAAGAAGGATCGTTGCCTTTTATCGTAGTTCAGAGAAATCTTTTATGGAGTATTATATAGTTTCATATTTTACAAATCCACAAGGCACTCACATATGCCAAACTTACACAAGATTTGGTTTGCTCCAGCCTTTAAGCTACATAGAAATGTGGTATAATCGCTACCATGGCAATTTTTGATCTACCAGGGTCTTTGGGCACCAGTTTTGAGTCTTTCTTTTAGGGTTTCATTTCATTGAAAATCGCTAACGTTTTGATGCCGTCATTGGAAGCTGCTAATCTTTTTTTTGAGACTGGTTTTTGGGGCTCCCTGACGTTGATGGGACCCCAACAACAAATTGCCTACAATTTTTACAAGAAGTATTTCCTCAAACTCTTCCATTTAACCAACAAAACGTTGCAAATATCCGTTACGAACATCAATTTCGTGACTGTGTTAATTTGAAGGGAGTGTAAAAATGTCTCTATTTGCTATGACACACGATGACACGGCACGTATGGAGTACAATGCTTGCTACCATAGAGCTATAAATCATTGCGAAGGGCAAACATCTTGCTAAAAATAGATAATACCTCGACCTCGGTGGCGCAGTGGTTTAAATAGCCGACTGCTACGCTAGAGGTTCCGGGTTCGAATCCCGGCGGGGGCGGGACTTTGTGTTATTTGCAAGACGCATTGTCTCGATTACTGGTCTTGGATGTTGTATTCTTAGTTATTTCGTATATACCATATCGTTGCTTAGCACCCGCGATACAAGTTCTTACGATACTTAGTGCAGGGCTGAGTCAATGTGTGTCGTGATGTGGTTATTTATTTAATAATAAATATCTATCATATGATATTAATATTTTAATTAAAAAATATCCTAGATTCTTCTTGCATTTAGATCCTTAGATCCTTCTTGCATTTAATTAATTGTAACTAGCAGTGTTATTTACTAAAAATCCTTTTATACATACTTAAATATATAATTATGTAATTTAAGTTAATACATATTTATTGTTTTATACACCAAGAGCTTAACTATGCTATATTATTATCTTAGTTGGTAAATTAAAAAATATATATATATACGAGGTCAAAAGCGAAATCTTACAGAAGAATTGGTTGAAGTGACTTTTTTTGGCCACGCACATAAGAATAATTGTTATCATGATATTTCATTATCTTTTTTACACATTCCGTTTTATTGTCATATATGTCAAATAAGATGCAGTATACCGCCGAATTATATTTAAAATATCTACTTGTAAGTGATAAATTTTTCGTTGGTCACCCTAAAAAACGCACATAAAATACGAATCTTACAAGCTTCCTACACAAATACACATGTACACCCAAAGTAGGTGCGATTTTAATTTATATTTGGATTACCATAATTCTTGTTTTATTTTATATAACGAAAAACCTTCATTGGCATAAGACGAGCTTATTTTTCCTATAGCTTTATTTCTTAAGGTTGTGGTTTTTGGTAAAAAAAAAAACACCTATAAGATTTTTATGATTATTTTGTTCAATGTTTATCTATGAGGGAGAATCTGAACAGTAATCAGGTGGCATGTTAAAGGCTGGAGACATAATTTGGTTTGGTATCGTTGCAGTACGCGAGCGTTCGTTGAGGAGTTGCATGAACCTCTGCAACTGACGTCACACGAAATGCGGTCTGCCGGTTTTTCGGAGCGCTGCCGTGTATGCTGCGTTGGTGTTCTATAATAGCCTCAAACTGTAATATTCTCGTTGTGTCTTGAATGTAGTATTCCTATGTAGTTTATACCCGTTGCTTAGCACCTGCGACACTAGTTGTTACGATACTGCAGGGCTGATATGCTCAATATGTGTGTGGGTGTGAGGAAGCTACTTTGAAAGCGAGCGTTTCGCAACCAATTTTGACGACCTCTGTGGCGCATTCGGCTTTTTACACCAGTTAAAATCCCGAATCGATGGGTTCGAATCCCGAAATTAGTGTTATTCGCAAGACGCATTGTTTCGCTCACCGGTCTTGGATGTATTATTCTTATCTACGTAGTTTATACCATATCATTGCTTAGCACCCGCGACACAAGTTCTTACGATACTTACTGCAGGGCTGAGTCAGTGTGCGTGTCTTGATGTGGTTTACTATTATTTAATTGTTGGTATTCTAACCAGTGAATCCGTAGCGGTGGCGCTTCTAACGTTTCTTATATCTTCAAAAACATTTTCTATATACATACATATAGACACACATGACATGGGGCAGAGCCTGTCATCGCGTGGAGGTGTAGACTGGGTAATTAATGATGGGGTTTTCATGTTTTGACAGTTTTTTTTAGGAAAAAACCTCATGGTGTCATGGAGAATATTAATTTTTTATCCTTTTTAACTGCACTGGAATTATTTAGGTTTATATCTATTTAATATGTCATGTTAATGTGTCATGTCATGAGTGTTTCCGTTTACCGGTCATAATATTTCATTGCATCCGGTAAAATATTAACTACACTAAATACAGTTGTCGTGCTGGAAACAAAGCTTGCCGGATTTTTTAATCCTAATAAATAAGCTAAAAAACTTCTTATCTTTAATTAACTCACTTCAACTTTGTGCTTTTATAAAAATGGCAAATTGCCAGTTAAGGAATGGCGTTAATAAACTATACGTGGTTAAAATAATAATTAAAAAAGCTATTTAGTTTGTTTTTGAGGTTTTATAAACTGATTCTATTTAACTGACACGCAATAAAGTAATAAATTTTAATATTAAGTACTCTTCAAAGGAACTACCAAGAATTATATATACTATCGAAATCAGACTGTTTGTGATTTCATAAATAAAAATTTTCATCTTCGTGTTATATATAAAAAAAAAACAACTATTAAATTTCTTGAGGGATTAAGAAGTAAAGAAGTAATTGTGTTTCTGTGAAAAAAACAAGAGGTTTTATTTCTACAATCTTACAGTGATTATAAACAGCATTATGCTGTAAACAAAACATGCACTCACCCGTGAAAAAACGAGAAACAACATTTAAAGCCGTTATTCCAGGTTTTAGAATTATCTCAAATTAAGTACAATAAATATCCTAAATCAATCCTCTTCACTCAGACATATTTATTGCACATCATCATTTGTCAGCAGAGCCCTCTGTTAATGTCAACAATGACGTGGCAAATTCAGATTTAAATAAAACAACGGAACTGCTACTTATATGAGTTTAGTGGTTTTCTTTATATATATAAGACTATTAGTCAAATGTAAGTTATAGTGACACGCGAAAACTTAAATCCGTTGCTCTGTAAACAATGTTTTATATTTTAAACACTTACAACTGTAAAACACAAATTATGTTCTGTAATTATTAAACAAAAAACACAAGTACATGTAAAACAAAGAGACGGAATTTAAAGTTTCTATGTCGCTCTTCTAATTTAATACAATATTATTTCGTTTTTATATCTCATTTTAAAACAATAAATCACATTAATTTTTCTTACATGTGTGGAATTCTTTGGAAGAATTAAGTGGAATTCTTTGTGTTCCCTGACCAATATAACTTGGGCCTCTTTAAGGCAAGAGTGAATAGGTTTCTCCTGGGCAGGCATGATCCACCTTAGACCTCATCGCCGCTTAACATCAGGCGGGCTTGGGGTCAAATGCCTGCCTGGTCATGAATAAAAAAACCATATATCATGTCAGTCTCACAATAGAGAAATTAAAGGATACTCTTTGGTATTCCTTTACATTTATACTACAGTTTTTTTTTTTGTATGCATCAGGTGCTTTTTTTGTATAACATCATTTGCAAACAAGCAGATGGCTGACCTGATGAAAATTGATACCGACCATTAAATATCACCATTTATATTTGAACACTCAATAATCAATAATAGATAAACTTAAGGGAAATCTTGAACAAGTACAAACAATTCATTATTTCAATTACGAGACTTTCAAAATTTTCCGTAATAAAAAAAAAAAAAATCGATGTTCGTAATCTAATGTTGACTTATAATAAAACCATTTTATTATTTTCTTATTATTATTTAAAACATTCCTCCCCACAAATAATCTTAATCAGGGTGAATTTGTTATTATTATTATTATTTTTATTATTAGCCATTTATTTCCCAAAAAACATTACAATAATTTAATTTTTATATATTAAAAAATTCTAGAAAATTACGTTTAATTATTTTAGTATAGTTTAATTCATTCAAATTATTCACTCACTGATTGTTTATTGGGTACCCTTTCGGGTAAAGGCCTCCTCTAACTGCTTCCATCGCGCCCTGTCGAGGGCCAGTCGCGTCCAGGTAGACGAGGCGACGGCCACGATGTCATCGCGCCATCGCGCGCTCGGTCGCCCGCGCGGCCGGCGGTGCTCGCGCGGCCACCAGTGCAGTACGCGTTCGCTCCAGCGCCCGTCCTCAGCGCGGGCCACATGACCAGCCCATCGCCATTTCAGTCTGCAAGCCTGTTCCGCTGCGTCGATCAGTTTGGTTATTTGACGTATTGTGTCGTTTCTTTGTCGATCCAGCAGTCAGAGTCCAAGCATGCTTCTCTCTGCCGTTCTTTGGAAAACTTGTAGTTTGTGGACAGGCTGTACATTTTCGTTAGAATTTTTTTCGGGTTGGTCTTTATCATTTGAATTTTTAGTATTCAATTTGGAGTATAGGTTTTTGTAGAATGTAGTTGCTATTTCGATAAGTGTGTTTATGTTTGAAGTAGTGACATCATTGGCATCTTTGAGTGAAGTAATCCATTCCTTGGTTTTATCTATTCGTTTTACAGATCGTTTGACTGAGTGTTTGGTTTTTAGTTCTTCTTCTATAATAGTATACTTGTATTTCGCTTTGTTTTTACATATGTATTTTTTTATTTTATAATACAATTTGGTAAGCATTTTTCTTTCGACTCTGGTTTTGTTTCTCTTTCCTTTTAGTTGGTCTCGTTCCTTGATAAGTAATTTTACAGTCGGGGTGAATATATATTCGTTCTCTGTTATCTTTTTCCTTTTTGGCAAGTGTTCTACGATTCCTTGCATTTGTTGTATGAGGTCTTTATATTTTTGATGAGTCGTTTTACCTTCTACTTCATAGTTTTCTCTCCTATTCATAAAACAGTTTTTGATGTTAAGTTTTTCAATCGGTGTTAAATCTTTTAATGGGCGACCAAAGGAGTTTCTATCTTTTTTATTTGTGGATTTTATATTGTATGTAACTCTAAATAGTCTGTGGTCTGTAGAGAATGGTGTATTTATCGCTTGTATGTTGGAAATCGGTTTAATATTTTTTGTTAAAATGAAATCTATTTCGTTACGGGTGTTTCTATCAGGGGAGAGCCAAGTCCAGCGTTTCTTATCTTTTTTCTTGAAATAAGTATTAACTATTTGTAGTTTGTTTTCTAGACAGAACTGTATTAACATTTCACCTCTCTCATTTCTTGTACCATAGCCCCATTTTCCCATAACCTTAGTGTCTTCAGGGGTCGAATGTCCGATTTTAGCATTAAAACGCCCAAGATTAAGGTGTTTACAGGCGCATTGTTTAGACAGTTATTCAGGTTGTTGTAGAATGTTTGGATTTCTTCTTCCTGGCTCTTATTTGTTGGTGCGTATACTTGTATTAATGATATTGGTTTATTTCCTATTTCTAGATCTAATCTCACTATTCTGTCTGACAAAGTAGTAAAATTTCTAACCGTCGACTTCAAAGTTCTTTTTATCATAAAACCCACTCCATTCGACCCTGGTACCTCTCCTTTATACATAAGTATATAATCGTCATATTCTATTATTTTATGTCCGCTCTTTTTTATTTCCGATAGGCCTAAAATGTCCCATTTTATATTTTGTAGAGCAAATTCTAGAGCGTTTTGTCTTCCATCTCCTACCAGAGACCTTATGTTGTAAGTTCCTATGTAAAGATTTTGTGTAGCGGAGGATTTGAGTCTGTGGCACTTACGCTGACTATTCCCACTGGGTACATTTTTATTGGCTTTGTTGTGTTTTTGTAGAGGGTTTCGGTCCGTCTGTCCCGCGGTGACCAGCCGTATTGGGTGTTGTGGTGATAGAGGGGGCTTCGCTAATTGCTAGATTTCGGATGTAGGACTTGTATTTTTTGGAGGATGTTCGGAATCCTTTCTGTGTCTCATAAAAGCAGTAATTTTATTCTTTTTTGATACTTGGTTATCCTGACTTACTCTCTCTTGGTTTGGAGAAATATAGAAATTTCGTTTCTTTGTTTTTTGTGGGCTGTTTTGGCTATCATATATTTTGTTTTCGTTGAAAACTATGAGTTTATCGTATTTTATAATCGCTCTCTGACCCATTGCTTTGTATTTTAATATTTCTTTATGTAACTTTTTTCTTTTCTCTAAAACTTTATGTGGATAATCTTCTTTAAAGTATATTGTACAATTTTTTAGGTTTTTCTTGTGTTGTAATATTTTTATTTTCTTACCCATAGTTGTAAAGGTGGCAGTAATCGGTCTAGGTTTTTCTCCTTTTTTTCCTATTCTTACTACTAATTCGATTTCATTTCGTTCACAGGAAATATCAATTTTGTTAATGTACTTTATGATTTTATTTTCTAGTTCTTGGTAGAATTTTTCTCCTTCTTCAATTCCGAAAAAAACTAAATTTCTCCTTCTATTGTGTCTGTCTATACGATCCAAAAAAAAATCTTGATTTTGCACTTGTTCATTTAGCTGTCTATAGTTTTGCTCCATTATTTTGAATTTTTCGTTTATGTTCTTGTTTTTATTTTCTGTAATATTTGTCTTCATTTCTTTCATATCTTTCTTCTGTTCTGCTAGCTCAATTTGAATTGATTTTAATATTTTGGTTATTTCTTCCATGTTGCTTGCTATCCCTCAATAGATGTCGCTAGTTATTTTTATTGATTATCGTTTTTATTTCTAGGTTGAATGTTTTTGCTTCTCGTTTGTAGATGGCGGTAGTAATTCCGTTATTTGAAAAAATCTTTGTTGAACGACAATTATGTTCTCAAATATTAGGTAATGTTAGCATTTTTCCTTTGTACTCGTAAATTGAATGGAATGGAATTGAATTTCCCTTTGACGATTTTTTTTTTTTTGTTATGTTTCTTATTTCTCACTGGTTTTTTCAATTTACCCACTTTTCTTCAAAATTGTTTTGGTTATTTTCACTTTTTTGATGAATTTCTCTAAGACACTTATATTCACGATAGTTTCTGTCCAATTACTTCTGGTTTTGAATGTTTAAGAGTATCCATCACTTCAGTTTTTAATAACTTTTTGTAATGTTGCACTGTAGGTACACTGGGCGTTTTTTGTATTAGTTGTTAGTTTCACTTTTTTTATTAAGTTTCACTGGTTTTCTTATGTTGATCGCACTTCTCAACATATTACTTCATGCCATTAATGTTTTTTTTTGGTTTTTAATCACTTTTACTATTTTTATTAATATTTTTACTTTAGAGCTCGCAAAACAGCTGTTGACATCGCAACGGTGGCGCCCTCTTGAATTTGTTATGGAGAAACTAAATTATTGAAAATAATATAAGAAAAAAGCAAAGGCAGAATCAAAATTAAGTGTTTTAATGTATAAATGTAATTTTTTGTCTGCCTTTTTATTTTCATTCGAAAAATATCGATTATGCTTTAAGTAGTTCTCAGTATAGTTCATTTTGTTTTTACAGCTAAATAATAATAATAATAATAATAACCACATCACGACACACACATTAACTCAGCCCTGCAGTAAGTATCGTAAGAACTTGTGTCACAGGAATACAACATCCAAGACCGGTAAGCGAAACAATGCGTCTTGCAAATAACACAAAGTCCCACCCACGCCGGGATTCGAAGCCGGAAACTCTAGCGTAGCAGTCGGCTGTTTACACCACTGCGCCACCGAGGTCGCCAAAACAATATAACGACACTAACGACCTTAAATTTGTCAATATTACGCAATATTGACAATAATTAAGTGTGATCATTGTTATTTTATTAAAAATAAACTCTGTTATGCTTTATTTGTTATCAATTCGTCTACCTTTTCATTTTCATTCGAAAATTAATTTATTGCTATTAAGATTTAATATTGATAAGTTCATGATTAAAACCGACTTAAGGAACACTTTTAATATGTATATGTAATTTATTTAATACAGTTACACAAGATGTACGCATTAGTGATATCCACAGAGTAGAGAGAGATAACGAGCTGTCATCTATACGTAGTTAGGAAGTGACACAGTGCTGCCATATCTTTAGATACTGGAAGGCGCTAATTTTAAATACAACAAATATTTATTACTTGGTTTATTTTTACTAAATTAATCCGCTAATCCATTCATCCATCCGGATTAAACGCTTCGATAGCTCCTTCATAATGCGTACTGCAAGGGTGTGGAATTCTTTGCCTGCCGATGTGTTTCCTGACCAATATAACTTGGGCCTCTTTAAGGCAAGAGTATATAGGTTTCTCCTAGGCAGGCATGATCCACCTTAGACCTCATTGCCGCTTAACATCAGGCGGGCTTGGGGTCAAATGCCTGCCTGGTCATGAATAAAAAATTATAATAATCATCATTTTTTTTGTACCAATTTAGTAAGGCAAACAAACGGCACGCCTGATGGTAAGCAGTCACCGTAGCCTATGGACGTTTGCAATAGAGGCACCACGCACGCGTCACCGACCCTGGCTGATCCTTTTTAACACCATTTTTGAAAGACCCTGTTGTCAGATAGGAAAACCAAAACCGTAGGAAACCTTGGGTTAGATGAGTTATCCTGCAATGATTATTCTAACAAAACTTGCTACCTACTTTGTCCTGAAGTTATATAATTGCAATACATCCAAGATTAAAAATACTTAAGCGATTCCCGATATTTTTTAATTTGTTGACATAATCATAGACAATTTTTATTTTTTTCAAGATGGCCGCTCATTGTTTCTGACAATGACAGTTCAATTTAAAAATCCAAAGAAGAACGTGGCCATTTTACCGTTTGAAATACGCTGTATATTTAGATTCAAACACAATATTGCATAAAAGCTTTATTAGCACCGATGACCTTCACAATTCACTTAAACCATAACCGTTGTTTTACGTTGCAGTCGGGTAACAAAGACCTTTAAGATTAT
The DNA here is from genome assembly GCA_949316135.1 of Choreutis nemorana. Taxonomy (NCBI): domain Eukaryota; kingdom Metazoa; phylum Arthropoda; class Insecta; order Lepidoptera; family Choreutidae; genus Choreutis; species Choreutis nemorana. The sequence continues at coordinate 1,453,454 of OX438614.1, forward strand.
TAAGTAAAAGGCCTACCTTTTTTAGTCGGTAATTATCAGGAATATTAAGAACCCCGCTACTTTGTACTATCTTGAGGTAAATTCAACCAGGCATGGGCAATTGGGCAGTGAAACATAAAGATAAGGCTTTCTCGCATAATTAAATTCATTACTAGGTTTATGTCCGATGGCGCCCGCGTCGTCTGCGTGTTCAGAATGAGGTACTAACCCACAACTAGGCTGGCCTTTTTTAAACTGTAGATGAACAAAATTTTTCGTTCATTCTAAATCACAACAGCTCACAATGTATCTACTTCTTTACATTATCTTAGATATTAAACGCAAAGTTATATGTTTCTTGTAAGTTTATTACTAGTCTAGTTTTGTAAAACATTTCTTTTTACAAGTTTTTTCAAGATCCCTCTTTCGATTCTTCCTTTTAAACCGATATAATGAGCCTTGTGTTGCCTTAAAACTACCTTTTTTACTTCAATAAACAAACATTTTTAAGTTATATCTTAAATAAAAAATCTAAATTTAAAGCCGTTCGTTAGTATCGCTAATACTCGAAGACAGCTGGACCGATTTGAATGATTCATTTTTAATCTGCTCTAATAAGGGGAATGTATTTACAGGTGGTAGATGCAGACGATCTCGTCTGGATTGGTACCACAGTCTTTTCTATTTCTGCCGTGAAGCAGTTCACTGTGTTTCTGTTTGAAGGATTGGAGAGCTAGTCTTATTACCGGCGCGAGAAGTATCACATCTTTACCTCAACATGGGGAACGCATTGGCGGTGTTCTTGTCGTTCTAGACATCAAGGGTATCCTGGTGTCAATAGGCGGCGGTATCACTTTTTACCAGGTCAGTCGTCTGTATTTTTGCCCTTTATTTTATAAAAATTAAATGTTCAAAAAGCAAAAAAAAATGATTAACGTTCCCAAGGGAACGATCACGAGGAACGAAGTTCAGGGTTGTACAATAACATAAAGAAATAGTTAATCATTTAGATCTAGTTTTTATACATAAAGTGCAAACGAAAGTGATACCGGCGCCTATTGACACAACGCTCTTGATGTCTTAACACCAAGAGCACAGCCATACGTTGCCCATGTGTTGTGGTAAAGATGTTATATTTTTCGTGGCGGTAATTACACTGGCTCTCCAATCCTTCGAACCGAAACACAGCGAACTGCTTCACGTTGTAAATAGAAAGAACGTACCAACCCAGACGATCTTGCACGTAGATCCACCTTAGACCATTGTTTTTCAATCAATATTGAAATTTTTGATAAAATTATTCGTTACGGACATTATAACAATATAATGTTGGATGTCTCCTGGCAGACATACGTAAAATGTGCTATTTTTAAATGTACTATATTCACAATAAATTAGTTTAAACTTTGAATCATAATAATTTTCGCAATATCGTGATTATTTTGTTCGTCGTATTTCATTATTCGTATAACAAAATTTTATAGCAAGAATTATATTTTGATATTGTAATAAAGTATTTTTGAATGAGGCTTAAAAATTTGTTAATTTTTTGTATTTGTTTTATGTTCCTTGGCTTTACAGGGCGATATTATCGCTTAGCGACAAAGCCCTTATAATAAATTAAAATAAATAAATAAATTTAAAACAAAAATCGAAAAGGTACCCGAATATGTACGTAGCTTACAATTCGTCGCATGAAACAGTCTTAAACCGTTGAGGCCCTTCCACCGAGCCTTTAAACTGGTAAAGTCATTCCACCTTACAAAGCCCTTTTTAATAAGGTTGTTGTTTCTTTCATCAGGCGCACGTGTGCGTGACCTGGAGTTCAGGAAAAGGGTGACACACACTACAGCACTGTGTATATACACAAAACCACAACGACAGCCAAACCGACGTAGTGGGATAGATTGGCTGGTAATTTTATTTTTAAGGCCAAATAAAACGCTCTCCTTGATCACTGATTAATTTTAATTGCTTTATAAACGACTGATTTGTAGATTTAGGCCTGGCGGTCCATTTGTTCGAGCGAATTTTATTTCACCTGCTTTTGGTGTAGTGTTGTAAAATGTTATGTAATGCTTTTTATTTTTGAAGGGAAAATTACTTCAGTAATAGAAGACGAAGCTTCGTTTAAACCTTATTATAGCTTGTGTTAGAAAGTACCGTTCTTCACTTAATATTTCGAAGAGAAATCAGAGAACGTGGAGGACGTGGTAGCTCAGTTTGCTAACCAACTATATTCATTTATATATAACTATATTTGTTCACCAACGATATGGTGTATACTACATAGATTAGAATGAAACATCCAAGACCGGTAAGCGAAACAATGCGTCTTGCAATTTTTTTTTTTCCGGATTCAAACATGAAACCTCTAACGTCGCTGTCGGCTGTTTACACCAGTGCGCCGCCGAGGTTGTCAAATTACTAAAAAAATTATAAAACAATTTTTTCTGACTCACCTTTTATTTTTAAAAGCATGATGTCTTATGACAGTCATGTTATGTTTGAATGATATAAAATTAGTCAGTAGGTGGAGTGCTTTGGTCAACCGATCGACCCGACCCAATAGGTTGAGGGTTCGAGTCTCGGGTTGCCGGACGTTGTAGCTGCCATGTTCCTCATTGTACCCGATAGTGGCGACAGATTCGCAACCTGTCACACTGGGACTTAACATAAACCTAAAATGCGGTCTAATGTTCGTGTGTTTCCTACTACGAAAGTCTTTCGGTCGGGTCAGCCTGGCTCGCAGATACATTCATTGCGATCCGTTTTTGTTTGAGGTATCTCACATCAAAAATCTGACTCCGAAGACACCGACTCATCGATTTCGAAAGGTGTTATCGTAGATTTTATGTTCGGTCGGTTTATCGGTCGGCCCGAAGTTTCGGTGGCGGCATTTCAGAGTATGTCCCCTGGATCGGGCAGGTTTTTCTGTGATTACGTACGTTTGGTTTGAAGGATGTTTCCTATGAAAGTTACCAAGTTCCGAAGGGATCCGAACCCGTAGTCGGCTTTACTGCTTGTCACCAGAGGACGTCCATAAATTACGTGTTTTTTTATATTTTCTCATTAGCTCATCTTGTGACAGTATGGTTTGACAGTCAGTAGATGTATAAAGTCGAAGTATGAATTAAATTGTTTTCTTTCGAACGAATTAGTGAATGATCTTAAACGTATTACGATTAAATGGAATAAAATAGAAGAAAAAAAATTGAGTGATATTTTCCGAGACCCCCCCTCTGTCCAAAGTAAGATTAAATGAGATTTGACTCGACCCCCGCACCCCTAAACATCTCACGTAATTTATGGACGCCCCCCAAGCAAATCTTGGCTGTTTAGCTATAGAATAATAAACTCCGTGAGACCAATTTTTATGAGGATAATTTCACGACATTTTTTTTACCAGTAAAGTTTTTATAGTGTTGACCTGCGCGACCTTTGGAAGAGTAAAGAAAGGTTTAGGGCCCTTTAAGGTGAGGGTCAATCTTTATGATTTTGATATTCAAAGGCGAGTTATCGTTTTAGTATAGTACCGCTACATGCATAGAGTTGGTAAGCTATATAATATATACCTAGTCAGGTCATAAATTCTGTCACATGTTTAATACAAAATAATTGAAATAAGTTTATTTATTATGTAACCATTTATATACCAAAATTAACTTAACAAAACATAGATTCTTATGACACTAAAGTTTATTCAAAATGACCTCCGTGATTTTTAATACAGGCCTTCAATCTACGTGGCCAGTCGTCTATCGCAGCACGAACGAAGTCCATGTCAATATCGGTGGCTGCTTTAATCAAGGATGTCTTGAGTGACTCCAAATTGGGATGAGGCTTTGAGCACGCCTTTTCCTCCAAGTGTTGCCATATCTTGTAATCTAACGGATTCAAATCTGGACTGGAGGAGGGCCAGTCTTCGTGCCGGATGAAGTCGATTTCACGCGCCGCCAGCCAGTCTTGTGTGCTCTTCGCTCTATGAGCTGGCGCCAAATCTTGTTGGAATACTCAGTGCCTATTATTGAACATGGTATAAGAAACAGGTTCCACAAGGTTCGTCAGGACTGTATTTTGATACACAACTACACCGTTTCGTTTCGTTTTTACACCTTTCTCACAAAAATGTACCTCTGTTAAGCCCCAATAAGAAACTCCCAACCATACCATGAGCGAGGATGGAAAATGACCTCGTTGGATACGCGGAATACGGTTGCTCGCTTCTTCACTACTGTGTGCGTACACCTTATCATTTTGTTTGTTGTAGCTCTCTTCTACGGTAAAATTTTTTCATCCGAAAAAACAATTTCCTGATTTTTTTTTCCCGCGTACCGCTTCAACAAAGCGCGGCATCTCTTCAGTCTCAGGTCCATTAGAGGAGCATTCAAACGATGTCCTGTTTTTCTTCGATATGCCCGAAGCCCTATGTCTTCATTTAACACCCTTTTCACCGTGGTTCTGCATAACCCCATCTGAAGGGCCAACAGTTTCTGCTAACGTTTGGGATTTCTTTGAATTCGCGCCTTCACAGCTTTTATCACTGCTGGAGTCCTAACAGACCGATGGCGACCACTTCTGGACCTGTCATCTACACTAGAGTCTTCATTGTATCGTTTGGTGGTACGATAAACGAATCTTTTGGTTATATTCAAATTTTTCAGTATGTCAAAAATTTTGGCGCGTAACCGCAACGACGCAACGCAATAACTGCAACACGGTCTTCTTTAAGAGTCCACTCCATATTTAAAAATGAGTAAAATTTAAAAGTATACATTTTTGTTTTCATAAACAATTCGAAATTCGAATTCAATAAACTTTTTTTGTGGCCAGCATTCTAAAAGAAAAGTTTTTACTGTGTGACAATACTTATGACCTGATTGTGTATATGTAATATCTATTGCCCTAATAGATTTTTTTTTATAAAAATTGTGGCTCCACCTTAGCTTGCTATAATAGGGAATATGCATGACTTTTTTAATTTCTATATTATAATTCAATATTACAGATATATACAAATCCGTTACATTTTCTCAAATATCAGACTTATTAACTAAGTTATAAAGCTTCAAAGTCGTTGGTTGGACACAGAGATCAGAACATGTACAATGACGTCAAAGTACACGGGCGCCATACAACTTTTATAGAAAGCGTAAGCGTTAACATTTTCCTAAATTGGCACCCTAAGCGAATTTAAAGGAATAAATGAAACCAACAAGTCCAGGGTCACAGTGGTGAGACCACACCCAAGACAGTTACCCAATAGGTCACGTTTAGCTGATATCTGGTTTACGAGAGCACTTATACTGCTCTCAGACACTCTCAGACCTTCACAGATTCTTGACCGTAGATTTAGAGATGATTGTGTTGGTATAATTTTTATAAGAATTTTGGCTCAGGAGAGAAAAAACTGCAGTACAAATAAAAAAATCCACTCATCCATATAAAATTTTTACTCATTTGTAAGGATGTATGCATGAATGGATGTTTATTACTCTTTCAAGCGAAATCTACTAAATGGATTTTCATGAAACTTTACAATAATATAGCTTATATATCAGAATAACACAAAGGCTATAATTTATAAGGATATTGTCTGAATCCAAAATATAACGAGAAATGTCAAGTAATAGAAAATAATATTAGAATCATTTTCGACTTCTACGCGTATGAAGTCGCCGGCAAAAGCTATTCTAATATAATGAAACCTTTATATTTTTGTTTGTTTGTAACGAATAAACTCAAAAACCACTAGACCTATTTAAAACAATATTTCACCATTACAATGATATGTTGTACCTATATTTCGTTTCCCGATATTGTTAGTAAAATTATGAATAGTAATGTAGACACAGCCAGCACAGTAGTTCTGATGTATGGAAACAGTTTCACTATAAATAAGTCTCAATTATTAAAAAGTCTTGAGCAGTTGGGCTCATTGAAAGTTAAAAATGTAATGTTTTGTTCAATTCCGTACTCGGACCTGCTGTCTGGTGATCAAAATAGACATAGTTACGGACTAAATTCAATCATTTGCAACTACGCAAATTGTCATAGCGACAAGTTTACATTCTTTGATGTAAATAAGTTTTTAAAAGGTTTTAAATTAACTAAAGATACTATGCATCTTAATAAGAATCAGATTAAAACGATGGCTACGTTGGTAGCATATAATATACAAAACCCTGTTATACATGGTATAACTAAGCTTATTGTAACTGACTCTGATACAATATGTAGCAGTAATAGAAACAATAGAAAAGCCGTCCAATAGTTTCCTAATGATTGTACATCAAAACATTAATCGCTTTTCTGGCAAAATACTAGACGTAGAATTATTTATCGAAAGTATAAAACTAGATATATTTTGTATTACGGAAACATTTCTATGCAACAGCAAAATGACTTTCAATGTACCAAATTTTTGTATTGGAAGCACGTTTAACAGAAAATGAGCTTCAGGAGGTGGTTGCATGATACTTATAAAGCAAAATATAAAGTTCAAAGAGCGCCACGATATTGTAAAGTTTTCTGTTGAACGGGTATGTGAGATTGCCTGTGCAGAAATAGATGAATATTTAATTGTATGCGTATATCGGCCGCCTCGTTGAGATTTTTCAAAATTCATTGATATTATGGAGGAGGCTCTTGTTGTAACCAGTGGGTCAAGTAAGCCAGTCATAGTGTGTGGGGATTTTAACGTTGATTTGCTAAACAAAAATAATATCCCAGATAGACTTAAATTTATTAGTATTTTTAAATCATTCAATCTTAGTCATAAATCAATGAACCCACGCGAATAACGCCAAACTGTAAAAGCTGCCTCGATAATATATTTTTAAACTGCCCGGTGATAGAAAAATTTATAGTTAATGGTGTTAGATCAGACCACACGGCTCAAGTAGTGAAACTTGAATTTAAAAGAAAAGAAAAGAATCGCGTAATAGAAATTACCCTTAAATAATAAGTCCTTAGGCATATTTTGTGAGGCAGTTAAAGGTAAAATAAAAAATTTAAATTTAATGGAAGATGACCCAGATGTTTTGTATAATAATATGTTTGAACAAATAAAAGTGGAATTTAACAAATATAAATAATATAAAAAAACAAATCCAACCAAAAAAGAATCTGCGTTTTTGTGATTGGGCCACTCGAGGCATAAGGAGATATAGGAACAATTTATGTGAATTGTACGGACAAAAATCAATAAATAATAATGTAGAATTTCATAATTATGTTAGGCGATATTCAAAATTGTTTAAAAAAGTTTGTCAGGAAGCGAAAGCTATGTATCTGAGTAATAAAATAAAAATCATACAATAAAATTAAAACGACGTGGAATGTGATTAATACCGAAACAGGGAAAATTGACAAAAACGATAAAAATATAGCTTTAAATATAAATGACGAACTGATTTCGGATAATTCACTAGTAGCTAACGTTTTCGAAAAATATTTCACTCAGATACCAGTAGATATCACAAAAAATCTTTCATCGTCTTGTGTTACAGCTGTGAATTACCTCAAAAAACATGTAAAAATTACACCGGCCGTTTTTAAATTTGACAGCGTGTCAGAGGACGATATAATCAAAGCATTTAAATCTTTAAATATAAAATCGACTGAGGACTTGTGGGGATTTTCGGTTGAAGCCCTCGGTTCAATGGTGCACGTAATTGCTCCTATCCTCTCAAAAGTGTTTAATACTAGTCTTGAAAAAGGTAAATTTCCCGAGTCGCTAAAACCTAGTAAAGTAGTTCCAATATTTAAAGCAGGTAGTCACGAAGATCCATCGAATTACAGGCCAGTATCAGTTTTACCTGCTATAAGTAAAATTTTTGAAAAACTTATGCTTACTCAACTATCGTGTTTCTTCAATCTGAATGGGATCCTACATCACCAACAATTCGGGTTTACCAAAAGACGGTCAACAATAGATGCGGGAGTAGATCTGGTACGTAAAATATTTGCAGCCTGGGAGGGATCACAAGACGCTATTGGGGTGTTCTGTGATCTTTCCAAGGCTTTTGATTGTGTAGATCACACTATCCTCCTCAGGAAATTATCATATTATGGCTTTGATAATCTTTCACTTGGCTATGTGAGATCCTATTTAGATGAGCGTGTTCAAAAAATTCAGATCGGTACCACTACATCATCTGGGTCTATTATAAAAATGGGTGTGCCTCAAGGGTCAATTCTGGGACCATTTTTGTTTTTAGTCTATATCAATGATCTTTCGTTTATGCTAGATGAAATTTTTGGTGAAGTAATTTTATTTGCTGATGACACATCTTTTATTTTTAAAACCAACAGAAAATATTAAGAAGAAAATGAAATAAATACAACTTTAAAACAAGTAACAGATTGGTTTAACTCTAACAATTTGCTTCTTAATAGTACCAAGACTAAATGTTTCAAATTTTCTTTGCCAAACGTGCGGACATTATCGACAGATGTTAAAATAAATAATGATGTACTCGATATCGTAGGATCGACTAAATTCTTAGGCATTAATATCTATTCAAAACTTCAGTGGAACGCACATTTAGAATTAATTAGTAGTAAATTAAGCCCGGTGGCATATGCAGTAGGGAAAATTAGAAATTTAACGGATCTCCCGACAGCTAGACTGGTATATTTTGCATATTTTCATAGTATTATGTCCTATGGGTTTCTACTATGGGGTAGTGCGGCCAAAACAGACATAACTTAAAGCCGCGACATTCATTACGGCAATTATTTAAGGAAATTGAAATACTCACCTTACCGTCCCAATATATTTTTGACAATATTATGTATGTAAGGAAACATCTAAACGAGTTTGATAGACTAGGTCACGGTATAAATACCAGAAATAGTGATAAATTACGTATCTCTACAGTTAGATTAGCAAAAACTAGTAAGTCATTTATTAGAAATTGTGTTCGCTTTTATAATAAAATTCCAAGAAATGTAACAGAAATGTCAGATATGAAATTTAAGCAATATGTTAAACAAATTTTAATTAAGAAGGCTTACTATAAAATTCAAAATTATGTAGAGGATAAAGATATATGGAAGTAATTGCACAGGTTTATCTTATTTACAGTTTTGCTAGATTTATTATGTTGAAAAATTGTAATTTGTAGTATAAAAATATTGTAGTTGAATATTGAAAAAAGCAACTACGGAGGTTTCTTGCCGGATTCTTCCCCGTAGAAATAGCATTCCGAACCGGTGGTTGATTTGAAAGTGCTTACTTTAAGTCTAATCGAATAAAAATATTTTGATTTTGACTTTTTTTATAATTAAAAGCTGATATTTATGACTACAAAAAATTAGGGATCCAAACTAAAACAATAATAATTAAACCAAAGGTGGAAAAATCGTAAAATGTCTTCATCGCATGCGCGGCGCAAACTGTTGATGATAGAACAAAAAAAAATCTAGAATATAAAAGATCATATAAATATCTTAAAAAATTGCTTTAGGTTCCAAATTAAAGTCCAAGCAGGTAAGGTTGATTCATGAATGTTTACGTAGAATGTACAATTGCGGACTCAGACGCGTTACCACCTTAATGTCTAATTTTGCTTGCAGGTTTTGCGGCTGGGGACGCGGCTTTCATACTATATTTGTAAATGGATGAGATTATCATTCTTTTACCGAATGGATGATGTCGAAAGATTATATTTCAGGTTATTTTAATACATTTTTGTAAGTTGTGAACTTGTTGTTGGAGGGCTTTCATACTATATTTGTGAATGGATGAGATTATCATTATTTTATTGAATCAGTCAAAAGATTATATTTCCGGTTACATTATAAAATCAAATCAAAGACGATAAATACTACTATGTCTGGGTCTACAAGGTTGGGGTAATTTAGAACTTCTAGAATGTTTAAGATGCTCCAAGCGGTCACATCGGTCACACCTGCTGCCTGTAAAGTCTTGAGACGGCCATAAGAAGTAAGTTTAACGACGCTATTACTTGGATCTTTGTGATGTTGATAGATGCAGCCATGTTTCTTATAATAATCTCAATTTTATATTACGGAGGTTTCATGTCGGATTCTTCCCCATAGAAATAGCATTCCGAACCGGTGGTAGTAAAAGATTGAAAGTGCTTAAGTTTTTCGATTCGATGGAAAATTTATTTTGACTTTTTCTTAAAACATTTCAATGTGTCATTTACGCAAATGGGTGAAAGGGTTTTGATAAAATTTAGCTAACAAATAGCGATAACAAAAAATGATAAGTTCCTCGAGAAAAATGATAAGTTCCTCAAGAAAAAAAAAAACATAACAGAAACATAGACTCTAGCAGTCAATAATCCCTCGAGGGTAGACAGAGGTGTTAAACACCGCAGTTCGGGTGTTTATGTTGAGTCGCCACTATCTGGGTTTAATGAGGAATAATGTACGGCAACCCGAGACTCGTACACTCGACCTGTCGAATCGGAAGGTCGGCTAACCAAGGTAACAAACTGAGTGACAACGTCCGCTAAAAAAACAAACTTACACAACGGAGTCTCTTGCAAAAGTTAGTTGTAAAATTAATAATGATATCCACAAAACTCATCTATGCCCTAAAAAGCATCTTCCCATAAATAAATACTCGATATCATGACGAAAGTTTTTTGTAAGGAACCATACGAGTCGCCCATTAAAGCTCAGAAATACCCAGCAAACGAAAAACTGCCAACGAAAAACTTGAACGAAGTCAATGCTCACTTTTTGCAAGTCAAAATTCAAACAGTAAAGTCAGAATCAGTTCAAAGTTGAGCTGAAGTTGGTCCATATGAGCCAATTTAACTTGATTTCACTAGTACTCGTTAAAACTTCCAGAGAGTTCTGTGTGTCATCCTGCCCGAATACGGGATTAATCCACTTCATTTTTACAGACATTGATATGAAGACGCAGACTGGACACTGCGGTTAACTTGGGAATAAAAAAATCAAATCAATTATTTTTGGTTCTTTTACAGCTTTATTATTCAAGTCAAATTTTAATTGTACATCTATTTTATATCTGTTTATTGTACATTGTCATGTCGTACTGTAAAAAATATTAATTCAAGTTCAAAGATCAAAATGTTTTTTTTAAATTAAAGATCAAAATGTGTTTATATTTTTTAAATTTAAGTTAAATCAAATAGTCAAAAATCAAAATAACTTTATTCCGTCAACTTAAAACAAGTACTTCGAATCGCCAATTTTTTTTTAAATTTAAGTTGAGAAAGATACCCGCAAGAAACCTCAGTTATTTATAAAGTAAGTATATCAAGTATGAGGAGGTGCGTGGATGTGGAGGCGAGAGATGTATGTAAGGATCGTTGCGTATGGCGAAACCATTGTCTCTGCCTATCCATTTGGGACGAGAACGTGTGTGTGTGTGTGTGTGTATCAACATGTGTTTATACTTAGACACTAATACAGCTTACAGTCTTGGATGAGCGAGGTCTTTCTGTAATCTGACAATAATCGAATCTTTGCCGTTGCTACTTTTCAATAGTGAAGTAGCAATTTGTCTTTGCTATAGTTTCGTTAAGAAAGCAACAATTTGTAGTACTCTCCAATTTGGACTGAGTATATAAAGGAAATCGCATTGTATTTATGTAAAATTGGAGTAAATTGATTTCTGCATTCTCATTTCGAATGTATAGTTTTTCAAACATAAAAACAAGTACAAGTCTGACTCACACGTGACGGGTTCCGTACTATCTTGTGAGATTAAACAGATAACTTCTTAAGAGAAAGAATGTCAAAAAAATGTTTTTTTCTGTATGGGAGCCCCGTTAACATTTAATTACTTATGTTTTTAGTATTTTTGATATAGCGGCAACAGATATAGACAATCTGTTAGTGAGTGGCATTCCGTGGTGTGTTTACGGTCAGGCGTCTCCTGACTGTCTTCCCCCTTAGTTTTTTTGGCCTCTGGGCCATTTCGATTGCTGTCTCCGCTTTGCTGGTAGGGAAGTCTAAAATCGGTTTCTTACTTATCCTATTTCTTCTGATTAAGTTCGTTGCGGGTCCCAAGACAGCCGGCAGGGTTTCCGGGTCGTTGCACAGCTGCATTATTTGTTGATTGTTCGATCAAAGGACGCCACTGTTGATCCTGGTGAACAGAAGTTGCAGTGGTGGGACAGAGTGACGGCTGTGCCCCGAAAGATAATCTGTGAAAATTTCAAGAGTCTAGCTATTATAGTTCATGAGATACAGCCCGCTGAAAGACAGACGGACGGACAGCAGAGGCTTAGTAATAGGGTCCAGTTTCTTACCCTTTGAGTACGGAACCCTTAAAATTATTACCTACTGATCTAGTTTCAGATACTATTTCACCAATATTCAAGTTAAATTTCCGAAATAGGTATGATTTTTTTAAACAAAGGGATCAAACGAGAGCTTGTTTTCTTTAGGGTGTGGAAGTCTCATGGGTGTCTGTCAATATCGTATCGTAATATTAAATTAGTATCGCAATACCGTCAATATCATACCACGTTTCGCGTGATATTATTGACTGTGTAATCACGACACACACATTGACTCCCTGCAGTAAGTATCGTAAGAACTTGTGTCACAGACACTAAGCAACGATATGGTATATACTACATAGATAAGAATAATAAATCCAAGATGCGAAACAATGTGTCTAGCAAATAACACAAATCCCAAATAACACGATTCGAACCCGGAACCTCTAGCGTAGCAGTCGGCTGTTTACACCACTGCGTCACCGAGGTCGTCAATACTATAGCAACTTATAAAATGCAATGCATTATTATAATTAATTATAAAAGTAGTGGATGAATGTTAATTGATTAATTCAATAAATCAATGTTAAAAATCCGATGATTTTAAACTTGCTTCAAAGAATCTTTAATTAATGTTAATGAAATTTCACGTATTTGTGTGATTTCCATCGGATACGTGCCTCCACTTCCGAAGCGATGTACCGTCGGCAGAAAAACTTGAAACTCTTTAATGAAATACTACTATAAAGTTATAACTTGTCTAATTCTGTTGTCACTTTGCGTCGGCTGCATATAATTTTGAAGTTACGACAAAGATGATAAATGGAAGGAAAAACTTGCGTTTGAAAATGTTAAAGACCCGCTTAAATATTACAACATGAAATCTTATAACTCTTTGTATTATGAAAATGTGTTAGTATATTTTATGTAAGCGAAATATATATGCCTATGTAAGGCCGTAGATATAAACTTAATTTAAGTTAGTACATGACATGAACATACATAAACATAAACCCACGCCGTAATCCCCTGAGAGGGGTTGGCGGGGGTGTTAAACACCGCATTTCACATGTTTATGTTGAGTCCAGTGTGACAGGATGCGAATCTGTCTCAACACTATCCGGGCACATTGAGGAACATGGCAGCTGCTTCTACTAACTTACGTTGCCCGAGACTCGAACCTTCGACCTGTCGGGTCGGGTCGGTCGGTTAACAATCAATCAATTTAAGTTAGTAAAAGATTTAAAATAAATTATTTCAATGAGTTTATGTGTTATGTTTTTTTTTGCTGACCGTCCTGATCATTGAAACCTGTGGTATTTTAATGAGGGACCGAATTCACAGTTCTCCATTATAAACAGGAAGCAGTGAAATTCGTATTGTATTTATTTTGAATTTTGTATGAAATGGATATCTTATAATATCAGTAATGTATTATTGAATTACTAGTTGAGCTACTTATTAATCTATAACATAAACTCACGCCGTAATCCGTCAAAAGGGTCGGCAGAGGTTACACACACCGCATTGGCCATGTTTATGTTGAGTCCCAGTGTGACAGGTTTCGAATCTGTCGCCACTATCCGGGCACAATAGGGATCATGGCAGCTATAATGTACGGCACCCTAAGATTCGAACCCTCGACTTGTCGGGTCGGATTGGTCGGTTAACAGAGGCATGTAACAAACTAAGCTACCAAGCTAGCTAGCTAGCTAGTGTAATTAGTTGCCCCACGGCATTACGCTCGGCCACGGCCACGGCTCGCGTAAATTTTGTCCCTTGAACTTTTCCGATGTTTCAATAATTATTTTGCTATTTGGGACTTAGACAAATCAAATAAAACAAAGATAATAGATCGGTCCAGCCATTCTCGTGTTAAAAATAGTGCAAATAAAATTTGTTATTTTTTTATAAGATAGGGGGCAAACGAGCTGACAGATCACCTGATGGAAAGTGAATACTGCCGCACATGGACATTTGCAACTCCAGAGGAGCTACAAAATGCGTTGCCGGCCTTTTAAATAAGAGTACGCTCTTTTCTTGAAGGTCTGCGGTCTTTAATTAACTTTCGAACTCTACGCCCCTATGAGGCCGTGTCTTAAAAGAGCATGACCTCTCTAAAGCTTGGAAACCTTTAAACGCGGTACTATTATCATGGAGGTTAGAGAGAAGGAAAACGATCGCCGTAGAAAATAGCGTCCCAGAAATACGGACAAAATAAGCTGCGATCGCTAAGTTGTCTCAATAAAAGCGGGCTGTTTGTAATTTGTACATTATTCAACTAACTTCATCTACTTGTACTCATAAACAGCTAACTTCGCAGATACTACTTACCGATGGCAGCGCGGCCGGTGAAAAATGAACTATAAATTCTAGAAATTTTCAAGGACAGGCGGGCTAATGCTTTAGCGCGTAGCGATCGATCTTCTTTCTAACCTCCATGCTTATGATAGTACAGTGTCTTTGGTAATATTTCAATTTTAAAAAGTATTTCCATTGCACCAAGCTTTTATGAGAGTTTAACCTTTTTTGAATAAAATCGAATTGAGTTTTTAATCTATCAAATTAAAGGTAATTTAAATCCCCCCCCCCCTCCCTTTTTTGTCACCCCTTTAGTGGTAAAATTTCGGAAAACTCCTTATAATTAGATGCCTATGTCATACAAGGAGTACACCCTCCTAGTGTCAGGTGTCTGCGGTCAGCGGTTTAGGTGTTCGTTGATTTGTCAGTCAGTAATTTAGGACAAAATATTATATTTGTATACTAAAATTAAAAATAAAGCAATTTGGCCCCGAAAACCTACATCAAAATTCTACAGGATTAAATTATACTTTGGAATAAAGTTTTTTTGTCTTAAGCTTTATCAAACATAACTTTTTAGCAATAAATACGATATTTTATGGTTTTTTTTTCAAAATTGAAACGTTAATCTCATCATCAGATGATCCGTCTGCTCGTTTGGTCACGCAGATTTAAGAAATTACATAATTTTAAATTTAAATTTTAAAAGTCATCACAAGGTTTGCAAGAATAAATAATTTATGTTGTGGCAGGCTTTTATGTATACAGGTGGTAGAACTACGTGCAAGATCGTCTGGGTTGGTACCACCCTCCTTTCTATTTACAACGTGACAGTTCGCTGTGCTTCGGTTCGAGGGATTGGAAAGATTGCGTAAAATTACAGGCATGAGAGTTATAACATATTTACCTCTACATGGACAACGAATTGGAGATGCTTTTGGCGTTCCAAACATTTGGGCATCGTTATGTCTATAGGCAGCGGTATCACTTTCGTTCAGGTGTACCGTCACGTTTGCCCATGATGCTGTATAAAAATCTAAAATATTTACCTCTACATGGGCAACGCTTAGGTAGTGCTCTTAGCGTTTCACGATATCAGGGGCATAGTCATGTAAATAGGCGGCGTCATCACTTTCCATTGGGTGAACCTTTGCTTGTTTGTACATGAAGTTGTATAAAATCTACTAATTACGGTTATATTCTTCACTGCTGAACAAGGGACCTTCAAAAACTGTCCGCTTTATCTAAATGGTAATTTAACTTTAAAAAAGTACTTGGTATAATCAAATGAATTTATTTTTTCCTGAAAAATGTCTCGACCACCGGTTCGGTGAATGTGGGGGAAGATACTGGCAAGAACCATGCCTCTTAAAAGCAAGGCAATCATGTCATTTCTGCTTATTAGATTAACTCGAATATTTCTGTAGATTCATCTAAAAATAAAAGAAACAACAACGCACGGCATGCAAGGCCGGTCAGAAATAAAAATTCCATTTGTGTTCTATTAAATGCGGTGCAACGAAGGCGGTAGCAGGCACTCTGTCCACTCAACTGTACTCGACTAAAAGCTGCCTTGTGTCAAGTAGCCGAGTCAACTCGACTCTACTCCGACGAGTACCACAGCCCACTTATCTATGTTTACGAGTCGAGGAACTTTCACTTCAATTCTCGTTGTTTGGCACCACTAATTATTTTTATGTCATCAGCTTCTATTTTTGACCATTCTGTGATGCCATGAGTTTTTTAAACGACGTCATAAGCAAACAAGCGGACTGATCACCTGTTGGGAAAGTGACACCGCCGCGTATTGATACGACGATTCCATTGATGATTGATCAGTGTAAAGCCATCATTGAGTTTAGATTGGTTTTTACGACTACGGCGAAGCAAAAACGAGGGTATATATATATGCCTATTACAAAACCTAACCTAACCTAATTACACAAGTGAGTAAGTTTGACTTATCCGGTAGGTAGCATAAAACCACGGCTAAATTGAATACTTAACTTCACAATTTCAGATGAGAATATTTTCTTGTTTCTTACATTTTAGAGCGCAGTTTTCAGTAGTCGGGTTTTAGTTTAAAAAAAAAATCGTAGATAATATAGGATATTGCACAAATTTTTACTAGACATCTATCAGGGGTGCTTTACAATGGTTATCATAATGATTTCGGTAATAATAATACCCATATCACGACACACACATTGACTCAGCCCTACAGTAAGATTATACAATCTTGTGTCACAGGTGCTAAGCAACGATATAATATAAACTAAATTCTACATCCCAGACCGGTAAAGTATTCCAAAATTTACAGCACTTCTATGGTTATAAAACTTGTTTGGAAAAATATTTTATTTTCACATTTCTCAAAATTTAAATAGGTTTAAACTAAATTTGGCTAATCTTTAAGTCACGGCGGGCGGTTGTTGAGCGCTGATATAAAGCAAGTGTCAGTTGAACAATTGTTATATGAAATCATAGCCATAATACTTTCAAAAAACATAACACTTTCAGGTTTAAGCATGTTTAGAATTCCTTTTACCTTAACGTTGGCGTCTCGAGCGACGTAATGCGCAAAATACAGTCTTAAAACTTTTGCTACGACTAAGAAAGGCTTCGCTTTCATCTTTATATATTATTCTAAGGAGATTTATTCAGGCAAAGATATGTAGAACCAGTTTAAGATGGCTCAGAGTGTTTTTCCACTTAAATCCGACTAGGCAACTAGGAAACTTGGTTTAAATTCTCAGATAAATAACATTGGTTTGCGTAAAGATAATGTCACGTGTAGCGAGCAGGTAAACAATATGATTGTTTTCGATAAAATATGTGACACACACTCACGCCGTAATGAATCCCTCGAGAGGGGTAGGCAGAGGTGTTTATGTTGAGTCCTAGTGTGACAGGTTGTGAATATGTCACTACTATCCGAGCACAGTGAGGAACATGTTAGCTACAACTTACGGCAACCCGAGACTCGAACCCTCGACTTGTCGGGTCGCTAACCAAGGCACGTAACAAACTGAGCTACCACGTTCTCCCACGTCACGTATAAAATACTCGTTTTAAAAGATATAAATATCATACTCATACTTAAATACGTAAAACGTCCAAGATCTCTAAGATAATTATCCAACGCAGAAATACCTTGTAAGGTCACAGCGCTATATAGTGCGTCACGATTCTACGGAAAGATTTAGTAGGTTAGGAGGGTAGAGTAGTAGGTAGGTTTAATATTTGATAGGTTAGTATTGTTGAAACCTGCAAGATCGTCTGGGTTTGTACCACCCTCCTTTCTATTTCTGTCGTGAAGCAGTTCGCCGTGTTTCGGTTTGAAGGATTGGAGAACGAGTGTAATTATTGCAATGGAGGTGCTTTTGGCGTTCTAAATGTTTGGGCATAGTCATTTCTATAGGCAGTGGTATCACTTTCCATCAGGTGAACCATCTTATTTGCCCAAGATGTTGTATAAAAAGGCCAACTGCTTACAAATACAATAAGTAGGTGCTTAACATTGAAACCTTAAACAACAACCTCAAACAAATCAAAAAGCTTAACCCATTTAGATCTAGTCGATGATCGTCCTTTATTGTCTTTGGAATCGCCGCGATCGAGGAAACAAAAACAATATTCGGCGGCAAACGGCCCCGAAACGGCCAGAAAATGGCGTTATGGGCCACAGGCTTACGGCTACGGGCTTTAACGGTTCAAAATGCGGTTCGCAGTCAACGCAACATGATACAATATAATAAAATGTTACACTTGATGACACACGGGCGATGAGAACGGCGAGCTTGTGCGCCGAGCCAACCGAACTTACTCAACGGTTTAAGCGCGTCACGATGATATGAAGTCATCTCATAAAAAAAACACTTCTTGATAGTCCCAATCAATCTATCCTGTTCTTGGTACTGGTTTTGGTTCTGAGGATTGGAGAGCCAGCGTAAGTACCGGTATGAGTGGTTTATTTTTTTTTCCTCTATAAGGGTAGCTAATTGGTTGGTGAATTGTAACACACCAGGGGTATCGCCATGTCCAAAGACGTTAATGATCACTTTCTATCAAAAGAACCGACTGTTCGTTTGCTTGTGATTTTGTTTAAAAATTGGCTTGAGAAATGCTAAGGCTGATAAATCTTACGATAACATTTTGAAAATCTGTCAATTATGCTGGTTCTCTCTCTAAAAGGATTGGTCCTTTTTATAAAACTTCAGGGGCATACAAGCTAACGGGTCACCTGATGGAAACTGATACCGCCTATTGACAAGACGATGCACCTGATGTTGTGGAACGCCAAGAGCACCGACTATGAGTTGCTTGCTAGATGCTTTGAGCAGAAAAACAGAAAACTGGTAAACTGCAGAAATTGAAAGCTGGGTAGCAATCCGGACAATCTCGCACATGGATTTACCAACTGTAAAATAAATTTATATATATATTTTTTAAAGTATTTTTAGATCTTCACTTGGAAGTTCGTTTGTAAAAATATAATATTTCTTATTACTACATTCGCAAGTCCCGTATGTCTCGGTTTATAGGCCAGGCGTCGTACGCTTTTATAGCGACGCGTCACAGCTCCGTTATTAAGATGCTGGATAAAGTCGTCTCTTAATAATCATAGTGAACATACTTTCTGTTGATTACGCGATAAAGCAAAATACATTTCATTTTTATGTTTTCGAACGAAATCGGTACCGTGACCTGTAATTGCAGGTGCAAGGAATCTTTTATCATTTATGTAAGATTATTTCAACTATATTCTTTAGAACGAGCGAAATTTCCATGGTATCAGCATTTAAGAAGTTGTAAAGTTGACATGGACAGCCGAAAAATACACAGTTTAATAACCATATAATAAAAACCACATTGACTTAAAACTGCAGTAAGATTGAATAATGTTTTGTCACAGGTTTTAACCAACGATGTCGTATAAACTAACCAACCAAATAACCACATCACGACACACACATTGACTCAGCCCTGCAGTAAGTATAGTAAGAACTTGTGTCGCAGGTGCTAAGCAACGATATGGTATATACTAAATAAATAAGAATACAACATCCAAGACCGTTAAGCGAAACAATGCATCTTGCAAATAACACAAACTCCTGCACCCCCCCGGGATTCGAACCCGGAACCTCTAGCGTAGCAGTCGGCTGTTTACACCACTGCGCCACCGAAGTCGTCTATTAACTATTTAGATATAGATGCTAAATCCAATACAGGCAAGTGAAACAATGCGTCTTGCAAATAACAAAAAGTTCGGCCCCCGTCGGGATTAGAACTCGCAACTTCTAGCGTAGCAGACGTTTGATCACTAATGCGCTACCACGGTCGTTTTGTATAATAATATCTTGAGACAAATCACACAAATTGTCGTAGTCCCAAACTAAGCCATAGGCTTGTTTTAAAGGTATTTAACAACGATATATGTACAATCAGGGGCGCGCACGCGCTACCACCTTAAGTTCGAGTTTTGCCTGCAGGTTTTGCGGCTGGGGGCTTTCATACTATGTTTGTGAATGGATGAGATTATTATACTTTTAAAACAACATCATGATTTCAAGGAATGATTTGCTTCCTTTACCGTCATTGGTAATAGAGATTTACTACGGCCAATTAGGAAGGCGCTTGCGATCCAACCACTAAAACGTAGTATTATCGCGTACAGAGGAATTTCGATGGCAAATGATACTCCGTGTCAGACCTAGACTGTACAAATATAAATAAATACTTTATAGGAAACAATCATGAACTCAGAGCAAGTATTTGTGTTCATCACACAATTAGCTGCCAGATTACTCGAACCCGAGACTACACGTGTCACAGCCAACGGTTCACGCCGCTGCAGCACGGAGGCCACCACAGAGTTTGTTTGCTTCATATGTCACATTGCTTAATACGAGTTTGTCATATCTTAAGTTTTTATGAAGAACCTAGAACAATCATATTATAAAATAAGCTTTAACATTTCCAAGTTTCATTAAAATCCTTCCAGTACATTTTGAATGAAGTAAACACCGATTCATTCAAACTTTAGCTTCTATGATTTTAGTTATAGATAAATATAGATATATATTCACTCCATGTATGCTCTCTCTTCATGTATGCTCTAATTATTTTCTCAAAAAATCGCAGCAAAGGCTATTGTGTAAATACACTCGGCTCTGAGGTGCTCCAGGTGCATAGCTACCATTATTGTCCGCAGCGTTGGAATTTTTCACCTATTTTCAGAAAGTTTGAAAGGAATTTTTGAAATTCGAGACGTGTGGGCTGGTGAATTGGTTTGATTGTAGGGAAGATGCTTAAGGAACCTTGGATGGCTAAGCACAGATCACAAATCATAGAGAAATTAAATTTATCAAAAATCTGAAGCTGCTGTGTGTGCGAAGTTTAGAGCCCAAATTATTAATTTGTAAATTTTTTGGATCTCGGTTTCCCAAGATACGGGGCTTGGCTTCTAATTATTAAGCCTCCGCTGTCCGTTTGTCCGTCAGTCAGCGGGCTGTTCCTCATGAACCATAATAGTTAGACTTTTAAATTTTTTAAAGATAGTCTTTCACTGTTGCCGCTATAATAACAGACACTTAATACATGTTAATATTTTAAAGCAGTCAAGGGAGTCACAGAAGAAATGTGATATTTTCGTAATTTTTTGCTTGTTCTTTTTCTTTAAAGAAATTATTTCAAAATTACACATTGTTTAATCTTTTACGGTCGTACAGAATCCTTCATGTGTTCAACTCGCAGTTGACCGGTTTTTCACTACATCAGTAAAAGAATCGTTCCCGCCAATATGTCCCGCCGTTTTGACAGATCGTCCGCCATTTTGATTTACGCCATCTTGTCCGCAATCATCATTCAACGAGCCGGCACCGAACATTAATATTAATAACATTTATATCTACTAGGGATGATTAATTATTAACATGTGACGCCATCGTGGTAACAGTGTAATTATTGTACCAATATCTATACAAATAAGGGAAATACAATTGTTTGTAACTTCCCTTTAATATAATACCTTATAATTCATGCATTCCTTAGTCTCAAATTCAGACAAATTTTTTTTACTATGAGTACTAAACACATAAAAAGAATATAAAAACAGAAAACCCTTAAAACAGACAACTAAAAAGTAATCGCACAAAAATAAAAGAATTAATCACACGACATGCCCGAGCCTACAAAAATGCGTACTCGAACCTGCTACCTAAGGAGTCACAGCTGGTAGTTCAGACCGTTGCGCCACGATGACCATAATGAAAAAGTTAGTTTAGTATTGCAAGTGCTATGGTAACTCAATGCCGCCTTATACAGGTTTTTCTAAATTAGTAGATTACAAATGCTAAACGCATACAGGCTTATATAAAACCAAAAAAGATATTTAGAGCGTGAAGTTCTTTAAATAGGATTAAAAATTGTTGCAGGGTCAGCGAAGCGTGTTTGATGCCTCTATTGCAAACGTCCATAGGATACGGTGACTTACCATCAGCTTACGCTTGCCACCGTAGTGTTTCATAAAAGGCGTATTACACAGGCCAAGCCAGGGCGTAACATGTAGTGTCTATAACTAACATGTATTCAGGATATTAAGTTCTGTCGAGAGATCAGAAGCAGGAAGTACTGGAGCAATTATCGAATTTAACGTTCATAAGTTATAGACACATGTAGTTATTCCTCTCACAAAGAACGATCGACTACGGCTGTGTTAGTTTCGACAGGCTTGTATATGTAGATTTGTTTCAGTGTGCGTTAGCCCGAGTTTTCTTAGTAGACATTACGCACACTAGAATAATATGCATCTACGCGCTAAATCACAAGCATAGGCAAACCTTCTTTGTTAGGTGATTCATTATTTGTTCTATGGTTTTCTCATTAAATTATTTCATGTTAATACTCGAAGTAAGACATTTTTTCATGAAAACAATCCTTGACGAGGAGTTTTAAATTTGGAACGGTCGAAGTTTTTTAAAGATAGAGTGAAGAAAATAATAAGTTCAATTGAAATTTCTTTCTTAAGAAATACATTATATTATTTAAAAACTGTTACACAGGCTTACATGCATTGAGAATGGACGCACATTCATGCAAGGAGTGAAATTTAAAGAGTGTGTTTAGAGTAAGTGATGCTTAAAGTCTGTGGTCAGATTCATCATTCCATCTATCATTTTCATCCTTTCATTATTCATCTCTTCATCATTTTTTTCCTCATCAAAACTTGATTATAAATATAACTTGTCACTTGCGAAATACTCAAAGTAATTGCCATGATGATGGTCACGCCATCAGATTTTTTTTTAAAGTTGGGTTTCGAGAATGCGTATTCAAAAACAAAAGCAAGAACTCCTGTTCATTCCACAAAAACCTGCCAGGGGTTCGAACCCTGGGCATTACTTGTCACAGCCTGCTGTAAAGACCGCTGACCGCTGTTAATTGAACTCTTACAAATAAGATCGCGTCCACTTTCGCGATCGCATTTCCTTTGATAAGGTTTTAAAACGAATTATTTTTCCTTGTCATAGAAGTTCCTTTTCAAGCAAGTTTCTTTTTAAATGCAAGTGACCTACTGCGAAACTTGTTTGTCCTTAGAACTATAAATTAATCATCCAACGAAATATTTTTAGCTTTATATTTATTAGCTATTGAATTATTAACTATTTGACGACCTCGGCGGCGCAGTGGTGAAAACAGCCGACTGCAACGCTAGAGGTTCCGGATTCGAATCACGGCGGGGACGGAACTTTGTGTCTTGGATGTTGTATTCTAATCTATGTTGTTTATACCATATCGTTGCTTAGTGCTTGTGCTACAACATTATATCTTAGTGCAGGGCTGAGTGATTGTGTGTGTCGTGATGTGATAATTTTTTATTTATTAAATATTTTAACCACCAATTAATTTTGTAATCTTTCCGGAAATTTGCCGTTACGTAAATGATATTTTAAATTTTTGGTATTATGTTCGTGTATGGAAAAAATAGTTTCAATAAGATCGACTGGCTTGGTATCAACCTCCTTTCTATTTCTGCCGTACGCTCTGTTCAAAGGATTGGAGAGCCAGTGTAATTACCGGCGAGCTATTACATGTTTACCTCTCCATGGGCAACGCATTGACCGCTCTATGCGTTCCAGACATCATGTGTACTGTCGTGTCAATAGGTATCATTTTCCATCAGGTATAGGCAGCGGTATCATTTTCCATCAGGTGAACCGTTTGTTTGTTTGCTAGTGATGTTGCAAAAAAAATTGTAGCGTTCATTGATAGTTAACGGTCTGGAAGACATAGTGTTAGCCCCTCAAGAGGTGGACGGATGCCCTTGTGAGGGCTGCAGGGAGCCACTGGATGCAAGAAGCCCAGGTCACTCCGGTTGGAAATATTTGAGGGAGATCTTTGTCCAGCAGTGAACGTATCGCTGATGATGATAATAATAAACTGTAGTTAGTAAAATTTTAAAGTTTCAGTAATAGGCCATTACAGGAAACAAATCACCGTAACAATACTATACTACGAAACCTTCGTATGAGCACTTTCAAAATTACCGAAGAAGCAAAAAAAACTCTTATTTCTTTACTTATAGAGTTATTGTTTTTATTAATCATATCCATCCATCCAGATCCAACCAGCATATGTCTGTTGAGTTTTCTGTTATCCTGTAGCTAGAATTATTATGTTGAAATTTTTAAATTTGTAGTAGAAAATATTGTGTTTGAAGATTGAAAATATTGTGTTTCTTGCTAGATTCTTCCCCGTAGAAATAGCACTCCGAACCGGTGGAAGCAAAAAAAAAATGACGATTTGAAAGTGTTTACTTTTAGCCTATTCGAATAAAAAACATTTTGAATTTGAACCTATTATAACCTACAGTTCTTAGCCAAAAAAAATATATTTTTGAAAGTACAGTATCGACAGAACTTTTTAATTTGATATTTATCTATCGATAGGCAATCCAAGAAATCCATCTAATTGTTATGGTTATTGAAAAAATCTTGATTGTATATTTATATCGACATTTTTACTCACTATATTATTAGCTAGAGGTCGTGGTAGCTGAGATTGTTACGTGTCTCGGTTAACCGAGCGACCCGACCTGACATATCGAGGGTTCGACTCTTAGGTTGACGTAAGTTGTAGCAACCATGTTCCTCATTGTGCTCGTATAGTGGCGGCAGATTTGCAACTCAACATAAATATGCCAAATGCGGTGTGTAACACCTCTGCCAACCCCTCTCGAGGGAATACGGAGTGTTTGTTATTTTATTGGTTATGTAAGATCTAGATAAGAATTTTTTTAACTCTAAATACCTTCAAATATTGCAAAAATAGTTCAGCAAAGTCGATTCCTATTTAGAATAAGGTAGAAGCTTAAACTTCGGAAACCAATGGTGGGTTGGTACAAAATGTTTTGGGAACGTATTAAAAAATCTTTAAACACCAGCGACACATTTTTCTTTGGATCATGGGACAACGAGCAGACGGCTCACCTAATGTAAAGTGATCACTGAAAAATATATGTTACAACTCTCGTGTCAGTAATTATAATAGCTCTCCAGTCATTCGAACCGAAACACAACGAACGGTTTCACGGTGGAAATAGAAGAGTGAAATCTACCGAGAAAAAAAAAAACAACTATAAACTATATAGCTCTCTCTTTCGTTTTAGGGAGGCTTAAGACTTACCCAGATATAAATAAATAAACGGTAAAGTATGAGTCAGAGTATCGCTTGATTGGTTCCGTATCATCTTATAAGCTTAAAATGATTGTAAAGAAACGAGAACAAACAAAAATTTTTCGAAAAAATCACGTTTCTCGCATTTGACGACCTCGGTGGCGCAGTGGTGTAAACAGCCGACGGCTACGCTAGAGGTTCCGGGTTCGAATCCCGGCGGGGGCGGGACTTTGTGTTATTTGCAAGACGCATTGTTTCGCTTACCGGTCTTGGTTGTTGTATTCTTATTTGTTTAGTATATACCATATCGTTGCTTAGTTACTGTGACACCAGTTCTTACGATACTTACTGCAGGGCTGAGTCAATGTGTGTGTCGTG
This sequence comes from Choreutis nemorana, assembly GCA_949316135.1. NCBI lineage: Eukaryota > Metazoa > Arthropoda > Insecta > Lepidoptera > Choreutidae > Choreutis > Choreutis nemorana. Next base: position 1,479,025 of record OX438614.1, read on the forward strand.
ATGTGGTTAGTACGAGTATTATTATTTGTTGTTATAGTGGCAACAGTCATCGAAATTCCCTAAAAATTTAATGTACGGTTCATGAGATACAGCCCGCTTGATTAACGAAGGAACAGACGGACAACGGAGTCTTAGTAATAGCGTCCTGTTTTTTACCCTTAGGTCACGGAACCCTAAAAAGCGTTCAGCTATTACTGTAGTCATTTTACTACTATACTACACATACACATACATACATTACACATTATACTATACACACTCATACCAAAAATACTTTTTTGTAGTTGAAACCCTTACAAAATAGTCATCCGATTTCCAATAACATTTTTCCAATATGATTTAAGGAATTAAAAAAAATATCTACGGACCAATTCATAACCCCAGACAAGGAACCCTAAAAAAAGTCGTTTGAACCATGTGAAACTATTGACTCGCTATCGCTTATACCTTGAATCCTGACAAATACTGCTGAGAATTCCCTCTAAGACTCCAGATGTCCTGCTAACTCTGAACTCGGCGAAATATTCGAAATTTCCAGAGCCAGTCAAGCGCGAGCGACCTTCAGTCTCCAATATCGGGACTTCTTGTATGCAGCGCTGGTGAAAATATCAATGACGTAGATAATTCTTATATTGCAGTTTTGTAAAGTGTTGGTGACAATATGAATCCTTTACATGTCTAAGAGAAACATAATTTCGGATTGAATCAAATTTTTTTAACACGCTTTTATTAGGCCGACCTGTTTGTAACTAACTACGTAATGGAATCTAAGGTAACTAATTTAACCATCTCAAGGGTCGTAGCGTAATGAAAATTGGCAGCTGTATGTAGTTCTGATGACAATACAATAATATGGTACTGTCAAACTGATCTGATGATGGAGCCGGAAGATATGAACTGGAACTTCATAATGGAAAATCGTATGATAGCTGTTTTGGATTTCTTAGAAAAGTCTTGTAATGAACTTTGACCATGATATTGGGTTTCAAGGTCTGATGATGAAGACGGAATATAGGCACTGGCATTTCATGATGGAATATCGTATTATATTTTTTGTTTTACTTGCATTTATAAAAGCGTGTTTTTCTAGTGTTTCAAACTAATCATTTATTTAGAATAATTGGTATTAATGTAACTTTTAAAAGGAATGTAAATAAAAAACTAAATAAATAAACTGAGGGTTCAGTTTTAATAATAATTGAATTTGAAACAGTTGATGTTCCTAGAGGCAGTTGGTCAAATTAAATGTTAATAAAATTGAGTCAAGAACAAGGATAAACTGTCTTATGGAAACTGTTATAACAAAGGATTTTTATTATTTATTCAATTTTATTAGAAAGAGTAGCCTTTTTAAATAAAAATAAAATAAAATTGAATTTTACTAACTTAATTTACTACGACGGGACGTAGTGACTACGCCGTAGCTTTATTACTACGGAAAGCGTAGTAATAAGAGTGACTCGAACATTCAACTAATTTATTATGTTCTTCAACTAATTTATTAATATGGAGAGGTTTTTCATAACAAAATAGGTAATTTTATTCGGTAAATCATCCATAGTTGGATATTAAACTAAATTTTTATTCAATTTTAGTTTTTGTCCCCTCTTTTTTCCGCGGAAAATATTTTTTTTCAGTCCAAGGAAGCATTTGACCCGAATCCCGCCTGGCGTTAAGCGGATATGAAGTTTAAGGTAGAACATGCCTACCCAGGAGAAGCCTGTTCACTCTTGCCTTAAAGAGCCCAAGGTTATATTGATCAGGGAACCCTTCAACAGGCAAAGAATTCCACTCATTTGCAGTATGTATATTGAAATAGTTTTCAAAGCGTTTAGTCCGGATGGTTGGAATATCCGCAACGAAAGGATGGAACTTCCTCCGACGTCTTTTGTCCTGATGATGAAAATGAGCCAGTGGAGTTAAATTCTGCAATCATTATACAGTAAATTAATAGATTTATAAATATTTATGACATTAATTGTTAATTACTTGCTTGCTTTGTTTTAATTTTGTTGTTTAATTGAATGACTTTTTTAAATTTAATTTTTTATTTTTTGTCATTTATTAATTTCTTAAAATATAGCTATAAGATTTTTACTAACTACATATGGATTTTTGTCTAGTACGTGTTAGCTCAGTTAGTAACGTGCCTCAGTTTACCGACCGACCCGGTCCGACAAGTCTCGGGCTGCCGTGTGATGTAGCTGCCATGTTTCTCGTTGTGCCCGGATAGTGGCGGCAGGTTCGCAACCTGTCACACTGGGACTCAACATAAACAGCGTTAATTACGGCGTGAGTTTATGTTTTTGTGATTCTTATATGAAATAAATGTTTAATAATAAAGTAATTGTAATAATTTGCATTCGGTTGGCCGGAATTTTCGTTGGTGGCATTTCAGGGTAGGGCCCATGGTTAAGAGTACCCGTAACCGTCGTGTGTATGGTGTGGTATGTGTATGGAGATGTATGGATGTGAATGAAGCAAGATATGTATGTGAGGATCGTTATGTTTTGTGAGCCGTTGTCTCAGCCTACCCCTTTGGGACAAAGGCGTGAATTTTTTTTTGTATGTGTGTGTGTTAATTGTTAAAATGTATGCATATTTCCTAGAACTAACAAATTATACATAGGCAAAGTTGCGGGCAAAAGCTGGTATAATATAAAACGAAAAGTTTTTATACCATTAATATAATACTACAGTTTCTAAAGTGGGCATCACATTTTATACTTTCAGCTTTAATATAAAAGCTCATTCATTATATAATTTGTAAAACAACGGTATATTAATAAATGATGCCCAGAAAATCTTGATTGAGTTAATTTAAAGTTTATTAAATGTATGAATACACTGTAATTAAAGGCGGATTGATTGATTGTTATTAAAATAATTAATTTTCAATAGCACCAAAGGGAATTGGGTCAAGTTAAAAAAGGCGTATTGTGATTTTTATTTAGATTTTTTCTAGAAGTAAAAATGAAATTTAAAGTGAGCTGATATGAATCGGACTTAAAGACAATTTGTTGAAGATCATTAGGGCGGTTAGGAATAAAACACATGCCACAATTTAAGTGTCATGGCTTTACTATGGAAATACGGAGGTTTCTTGCCGGATTATTTCCCATAGAAATAGCATTCCGATCCGGTAGTAAAAAATTACGATTTTAAGTCTTTTCGAATAAAAAACATTATGACTTTGACATTACTGTAACTGACCCGATTATAAAAAATGACGAAAGTCGAGAAAGGGCGATATTTTGTTTAATTTACAATTTGTATGAAAAAAAAAATATATATAAATCTATCAACGCAATTAATCAGTCACGGTTTTTCGGCTTCCGTACACTGAGGGTGAACACGGGACCCCATTACTAAGTCTCCGCTGCCCGTCCGTCAGTCAGCGAGCTGTATCTCATAAATCATAATAATAGCTAGTCTTGAATCTTTTAGAGATTTTCTATTTTAGTAACCGCTGTATTAAAACAGTTAAACAAATTTAAAAAAATACAGGGGTCTCCAAGCGAGACAACTGGATTTTAATTTTTTTTTGCTTGTTCTTGTTTCTTTTACGAAATTGCTTATTATTTCATATTTAACGATAATACGGAACCCTTTATGTGCATTCCGACTCACACTTAACCGGTTTTTAATATACAATGCGAAATATTAAACTAAACATAAAAAACCTTTCCTAACAACTGTGGTGCTTCAAAAGCTGAAACTTTTCCGAATGAATCTGAATTTATTCGAAAGCAAAGACAATTAAGTTTAACCTCGACGTCTCCGGACAAATGAAGACAAATCGATCGCCGCTTCGATGCCCGGCGGAAGCAAAGTTTTCCCTTCCATTTTATCCAGCCTACAAATAAACTCACTTTTGCTTTAATACCTACAAACGAATTGATGAATCTGTAGTTAGAAATAGGCGTTTTTATTCGCAATTGTAACGAATTCTACAGAAAAAATGAATGATGACTTTGACAAAAAAAAAATATATACCTATCAAATTTTAAAAGAAGGTAACTCATACATACTTGTATGTAAACCGATCATATTTAAACCAAAAATCTATCAAATAAATCTTAGTTTTATATTATCTTATCTCAGGCAATGAAATATAAAAGGAGTTTGAGAAGCCTTGTTATTGTTAAATTCACCTACGAATATGCCGTGGTTCAGTGTCATTGTGCCAGAGTTTGTCCCCTAAGCCACTTCCTTAACCCCTCATTCATTCCCCCTCAAGTCATTCAACCCTCAAGAATAGATGGGGTTTGCATGGGACGCCAGCTACAAGTCATCCACTGCTGGAAATAAATAAAGCACATTGATTCAGCACGGCCTTGAGTACCGTAAGGATTTGTGTCGCAGGTAAGCAACGATATGGTATAAACTACATAGATAAGAATACTACAACCAAGACCGGTAATCAAAACAATGCGTCTTTCACAAAGTTCCGCTACAGCTGGGATTCGAACCCTGAACCTCTAGCGTAGGAGTCAGCTGTTTAGACAACTGCGCTACAGAGGTCGTTTCCTGACATAATACAACTTGTGTCGCAGATACAAAGCAACAATATGGTATAAACCACAAAGATAAGAACATACTCGTAGAACTGCATCCAAGGTTCCGCCCCAGCTAGAATTCGAACCCATTAGAAAAAGGTTTTGTCAGTAAAAAAATAATATTGCTAGGTTAAGTAAGAAGTGTAAAAATATTGCATGTGCATGGAATAAAAGCCTTTTTAATTTGATTTTAATACCTTTTTTCTTCGAAATTTTTGACCATTCGACCACTTTGGACGAATTTAAAATACTTAAAGTAAATATTTTTTTGATTTTGAAAAAACCGCTGCAACTCTTATTTATAAGGATCAACCATGGCGTTTGAACGAATGATGCAGCTGTGCCTGGACATTGTAGTCCCGAATCGAACTTAATCAGAAGAATTAGGAGGTAGTAAGTAACCAATTTCAGACTTTCTTACCAACAAAGTGGAGCCAGCAATTGAAATGGCCCAGAGGCCAAAAAACAAAGGGGGAAACAGATAGTGGGGGGGAGGTCTTGGCCCAAATATCGTTAATTATAACCAAAAGTAATTGCTACAATTCCGGAAACAGAAAGTGGGGGGGAGGCCCCACTATCGTTAATTATAAACAAAGTAAGGGCTAAGATTCCGAAGATCTCAGATTGTCGGGGGGCTTGAGCCACCTAGCTCCCTGGATCTACAAGTAATTCCTGTATAAAGTAGAAATAAACAAGTTCATACGAAACGAGCCAAACAAATTAATATGTAGAGTTAATAACTAAGCAACTTTCCTCATTTCAAAAACCGTTCCGAAATGCAGCACAATAATATTAAACGTAGGCAATAAGGAAGCAGAACAAAGTTATGGAAATCGTAAAACTATTTTAGTTTTGGCGCCTTGCTGGTGAAGCTTATTTGGCTAGGTTTATTTAAAAGGGAGGTAACTATACTTAGACTTTATAGATGTTTGAAATTAAATAATTAAAAAATATCATGTACACATTGACTCAGCTCTGCACTAAGATATAATTTTGTATCGCAGGCATTATGCAACGATATGGTATAAACTAAGAAGATAAGAATACTACATCCAAGACCGATTAGCGAAACAATGCATCTTGCAAAAAAAACAAAGTTCCACTCCCACCGGGATTCAAACCCGGAACCTAGTAGCAGTTGGCTTATTACACAGTCACAAATAAATGAAAGCTTAAAAGAGTTTAAAAATTGTGAAATTTTTATTTAAATTTCATTTGACTTATTTGAAACAGATTCTGATTCATGATTCAGTTTTTAAATTTTATAACGATTTTTAATTGCACAAATTTTAATTTATTACAAAAATACTAAATTAAGCATTCAGTTCAATTAAATTCGTCATATTTTGCAATTATTTTAAACTAGAAAATATTTATCTGTTGACTATTATGGGAGCTTGGTAAGTAGAGTTGTGATGTTGCAAGCATTCAGAAAAAAAGCTTGGATAATTCTCCAGAAATTGCAAGCTAACTTTAATTATACGCGAAGAAGGTATGATTTGTTTCGTAAAATTACCAATTTACTAAACTCCCAGGCTGAATTTCAGCTCGGACGAGGCAAGTTTTAATGAAGCTGTAAACGATAACAATCGCGAAATAGAACATCAGACTTTAGTAGTTCCAACTTTTAATATAAGGGAAATTGCAGCCAAGCGATAGGTGTCCCGCACTATGTTAGTTGGAAGGATTTCACTGCGGTGGTTCTGAAATTATAGCAACGGGGATTAATTGCAGCTATCCGGTGTTTACGACAGTTCTGCGTAATTTTGATTGGAAGTATTTTGAGTATTTGAAAGATAACACACAAACCACACATACACACATAGTGCTGAGAAACGCAGTAGTCATAGTGCTGAGTGAAGCAGTGATTAATTACTCGCTAATCCCAAGGCCCTCTTTTGGTGCAGGGACAATTGACTGAAACGTCCTCAGAACAAGCTTGTTTTAACTTCTCCTGATGGAAAGTGATCACTGTGATTTATTACTACTGCTTTGCCCAGGTACAGGTAAAACATGTTCCTCTCATGTCAGTTAGAAAACTCAAATGTTCCAAAATGTAATGAAAAAAGCAACTAGGTTCTTGCCGGCTTCTTCCCCGTAGATAGCATTCAGAACCGGTTGTAGATAAAAAATGACGATTTGAATGCACTGATTTTAAGTCTATTTAAATAAAAATATTTAAAATTTGAATTTGAAGTATAGTACTAAAGTGAGCAAAACATTTACAGAATATTGTAGACCATAAACAAATGATATATACAATATTAGAAAAGTAAACTCTTATAATATTGCAATTTTGACGATCTCTGTGGCACAGACCGCTAACTACTACGCACGAGGTTACGCGTTAGAATCCTGGCGGGGGCTGAACTTTGCAAGGCGCATTGTTTCGCTTACCGGTCTTGGATGTAGTATTCTTAGTAGTATGCAAAATGTCGTTGCGTAGTGCCTGCGATACAAGATTTTCTTAGTGTAAGGCTGAGTTAATGTGTGCTTGATGTGTGTGGTTGTGGTTATTTCATTTAATTAAAAAGCAATACTGCCTGCTTTATGGTAAGCAGTCACCGTTACTTTTGAACGTTTGCAATAAGAGTACCAACACGATGTAAAAACCTAGCATTAAATAAGTTTCATTTCAAGAGATTCAGAGCAGTCAGTCCTTTCGGATGTTTGATATCAGCCCTTTAAAAACCAGTCCCAAGTGAGACACAGTTTTTCGCAAAACCCTGAGCCTGAAAAATGGTTTCAAGATAGCACACGTTTCGTGTAATTTAATACTGGCGACAAACACATTCTGGAGTTTTGCCTGAATAACGTTCTAGTGTTAGTGTTTCAACAATATGTTTCATATAATTTAGCAAATTGTATAAATATTTTTCTTGATATATTTTTATTTATCCACGTATCTGCTATATATATTCACTTATAAGGCAGGACAGAAGTAAACAAATTGTTTTGCATTGACTTCACATGCAAAAATTTGAGGAATTTTCAAGATAATTAAAAAGTTCCACTTAAATTCACTAAGGACCATGAGTTTTATCTTCGATTGTCACTCACGACTACAGTTACTTTTTACGAATCTTTGCAAAGTGCTTCTAACTGATTGATGAGGAATTAAGATTGTCCATTAAAAAACTATAGTTCTATGTTACCTGACGTGTAGGAAAACTACTCATGATAGACACACTAACGGTCAGTCATTGTTTTGTTATTGGCTAGTTTTGACAGATTTAAATAATGAATCGCTCACTTGACCAAATTATAAAGAGTAAAAGATTGCTTTACAATTAATTGCTGTACTTATATTGCAATGCCAAAGACACGTTAATGTAAAAGGTAAATAGTGTAGGCGTTAACTTAGTCCCAATAACAGATTCATATTTAAAGCATTTATTTATTGCCTATGTTTCCTTTTTTATTTTCTTTTCAACATAAATGACACCTCCTCCAAACAATCACCAACTAACCGTGAACGTCATCTCACCGTCAAGTCAGCGGAAGTCACGATGTTTTTAAAAAGTTAGTCCTTTAAAGTTCACATGTAATTTGAATAGATAGATTTATCTATTTAACATAACAAATGCACCTTAAAATAGGTTGGACTATTTTTTCCTATTAAAATACTACATAGTGAAATCCTCTTTAAAAACAGACGTGTGTAGTGAGTATGAGTTCTGTCGTTCCATTATATGAAGCTCGTTCGATTATTATCTCGTCAGGCGTGTACATGCCCATTGTGTTCCAGTGTCTTCCTTCACCTTCAGTCTGCTCAGCAAAGGCTTTAGAAGCTTAGCCAGTTAAGTCCTTAAAAATTTTACCAATATTACTGGTGTAAGATTTAGGTAAATATTTAATTAATCCTCTGTTAGTTAGTGGCATACTGTGGTGTTTTGACGGTCAGGCGTCTCCTAACTGTCTTCCCCTCAGTTTTTTGGCCTCTGGGACATTTCAATTGCTGTCTCCGCTTTGCTGGGAGGGAAGTCTGAAATCGGTTTCTTACTTATCCTATTTCTTCTGATTAAGTTCGTTGCGGGTCCCAAGACAGCCGGTCGGGTGTCCGGGCACAGCCTGTGAGTCATTGCACGGCTGCATTATTTGTTGATTATTCGATCATTCGACGCCAATGATAACACTGGTAAACAGGAGTTGCAGTGGTGGGACGGAGTGGCGGGTGTGCTCCAACTAGGAAATAAGTCCTTTGAGGTTGTAGAAATTGACCGCAAGAATGGAATGAATTTTGTCTTAAAACTTAGAGTATTTATGCAAAATCTTAATATTGGCTTATTATTCAAAAAGGGTCACAAAGACGTACACACAAACAAGTTAACTGGATTGTTGATTGATTGACATGATAAAATACAAAGAAACATACAGTAATAACACTTAAGACTAGCTAATGATAATAAATTAACAAAAGTGACAAGTGTTTTGCTTTGCGCGGGAATGATACTACACAAAGCACATCACGACACATTAACTCAGCCCTGCAGTAAATATCGTAAGAACTTGTATCACAGGAACTAAGCAACGATATGTTATAAACTACATAGATAAGAATACAACATCTAAGACTGGTAAGCGAAACATTGCGTCTTGCAAATAACTCAAAGTTCCCCGCCGGGATTCGAGCCCAGAACCTGTAGCGTAGCTGTCGGCTGTTTACACCACTGCGCCACAGAGGCTATTAAGGTATTTTGGTTGGTACATGTGTACTTACAAGGCGATAGACATACTAAAACGATATGCATCACAACTGTAGCTGAACTGTCTCCGTGAGATAGAAATACTGAAATGTTTTTCCCCGAGAGCTTTATTGGGATTACAACCCTTTTCCATTTTGGCAAATATCCCTATCTGTTTGAACGCGTCGGTTGCAAGCCAGGGTCGAGGGGTTAACTTTGAAATGCAGTTGCAAATTTGAAGGTTTCAGGATTTTGTTGAATTATAACATAAAGAGGTTTTAAGCACTGAATCAATGGAACCTGTTTGGAGATTGTGTCGTTTGTACAGCATAACGGCATAAAGGTACTTAAACTTTTTATCTCTCAGAATGTTAGGTTCCTGAGTAAACAACAAATCATAAAAATGATCATATTTATATCGGCAGGATTATTAGTATTTCTACTAGCTTTTGCACGCGGCCTCGTCCGCGCGCAAGTCGAAAATGTTTCTAATAGATTTTTAATTACTTGATATTTATTGTTAATTTTTTTAAAATTCAAACAATAGCTTTATAAATTATAGCCTTTATGATATTCTGATAAATGAGCTATATCAGTGTAGAATTGCATTAAAATCGATTCAGTAGTTTTGTCTTGATAGAGTGACAAACATCCAGTCATCCATACATCTTTCGTGTTTATAATGTTAGTAAGGATTTCTTTTCTAGGTTTTTTAAGTTGATTACTCCATCGCATTGAATTCACTTGTAAAGTGTTAATACAAAACCAACTTTATCGATGCATATGAGCCAAAGAACTTCAAACCTTCTCGCTACCGAGATAAGGTTCGAGAACTATGATGTTTTGAGGATTTAATTTTAAGTCCAAAACAAAGCATAACTTGCTAACGATGCCGGATACAACTTGATGTTACTGACAGTACATACCGTCAGCAAAAAAACGTATACCATACATTTTTTTGACTATGATTTATTATAACGTAAAAATGGATCTTATTCACAATGTTTTTTTTTATTTTTTAATAAGTTTTTATTTTGGAAGAAAGTGAGGTGCAAACTTGCATATGAACGGTGTCGTGCTAATGCTCGAGATTAAACAATATCATCCAGTTCCGAAAGGCTGATCAAAATTTAAAAATTATTACAATTCATTGTAGAGGAATGTATAATGAATCATATGAACTATGAAAGGGCGTGAAGGAGGAGAGGACGTGGTAGCCCAGTTTGTGAAGTGCCTTGGTAAACCGACCGCCCCGACAGGTCGAGGGTTCGAGTCTCGGGTTACCGCACGCTGTACGGTAACGCTCTGGGTTTTGAGTGGCGCGTCACCTGGTGGCAGCGGCTTGGCTATGTTTTCACTGGAGAAAATACACGATATAGCCAAAGGCATACAAACTGCGCCCGACACTTCAAGAGACCGGATGCTGCCGTTACGCCACTGCCTGGTAACTCAAGTCTACGCCTTAGTTTAGGTCTAGAGCACATGATGTAAATTTTGTACCAAAGAAACATGTTAGATATTGGATGTAAAATCCAATTTCCCCGAGTGGGTCACGGATTCGTGATACTGTATCCGTTTCTGATCTATTTGAGTGAGTTGGTAATCAGCATATGTATCCTAATCGGACACGGGAGAGAGAAGCGATTTTTTTTTCGTCCTAAAATGGAATTAAAACGATCGAACAATATTTTTTCTTGGAGTGAAATTCTAAATCAACTGGTTTAAAGCACTCCCCTTATTATTTTAAAAACAAATAAATGCAATAGGCTTGCCACTTAAGATAAATAAATAAACCACATCACGATAACCACATTGACTCAGCCCTGCAGTAAGTATCGTAAGAACTTATATCGCAGGTGCTAAGCAACGATATGGTATGAATTATATAGATAAGAATACTACAACCAAGACCGGTAGGCAAAATGATGCGTCTCGCAAACAACACAAAGTTCCGCCGGATTCTACCTCAGAACCTCAAGAGTAGCAGAAATTTGACAGCATTATAAATTAAAGAATTGGATTTTTTTTTTCGGGTTCCATGCCCAAAGGGTGCCAAGGCGACCTTTTATTAAGTCTTCGCTGTCCATCCATCCATGTCCATCTGACAGCGGAGTTTGTCTCATGCGTTTTAATAGATCAAATAACATGTATTTGTTGTCGCTGTAATAAATAATAAAAACTAAAACTAATAAAAATTGAAAGGGAAACCTTTGTACCAAAGAAACATTCCTTTGTAGCGTTTTTTTCAAATGTGTTTACTCGCACCTGACCGGTCTTTTGTAAATATTTTTTCCTACATATATCTATAGCTTTCGATATCGTGAAGGTCAAAGGCAGGAGACTCGAGAAAATTGGTATTTAACACAAATAAAATTGTTAGGTATATCTTAAAATTCCTTACATCCACGCCCAAAAAAAAAAAATCCAACAAAAAAAAGTTTTTCAAATAAAAAACGAGTCACGAAGTCACGTGTCGGAACCTTATTTTTCAATATTTCGAAGCGCCAAAATTATTCAGGATAAAATTACAAACTTTATTCCGGGAGATACCGGTTAACTGTACCTTTGGAACTCGTTATCGGTTCATTAAAACTTATAACCGGTTTAGTTTGCTTAGGTTCCAAACCGGTGCCGGTACACGATCGTGTAAAGTTACGGATATTTTTGTACTTACAACGTTCATGTTCGAATTGGATGAACTGTACTTGTAACATAACGATGTTACAAGTTTGAGAACGGAAGAACCTGAATTTTAGAGTAAGAAAAAGACCTTAATTAGTTTTTTCTTGTTTAAACCGGTTTATTTCTAAGGAGTTTTATTTTATAAATTTTTATTTTATTTAGGGACGTCTACAGCAAGTACATTATACAAACATATAAAAATCACATATTATAAACAGAAACTGATGTACATGCCTATAACAGACGAACACAACATTTACAAAGGTTACACACGCATTATACTAAAATAAAAACAGGTCACAAAGAAAAATAACATTCACAAAAAAAAAGAGTTTCCTGTACCTGAAGGATGCGAAAGACTATTGATGCTTCAGTAGTCCGCCTGTCTGTCACAGGGCTGTATGTATGTAGGCTGTATATGTATGGCTTTCAAGGCCGAGGATTTGACTGGGGAACCAAAAAACTGGGGACCCTATAGAATAATGTCATTTTTTATAGAGTTGCTGTACCAATCAATCTATTTGTCTCTTAAACTTGTAAAAGGTGTATTGTACGGAATTCTTATCGAGCAAGCAATTTTATATTATGTATCGGAAAAATTGCATAAACCACTGTCAAAAAAATTTGATAAAATCCGGTTTTGCAAATTTTTAAACTTTTTCAAACCGGTAGTTTTTTTTTTTGTTGTTGTGATATTATCACAACTTGTGATTCAAAACAAAACTTTTTAGAAGCAGCTGCTGTTTCTGAACCTCGTCGTTACATATAAGGTATCAGGCACTTATCATGTCAAAGCGAAATATAAAACCATCAAATCTCTTTGATGACTCTTAAGGGTAGTGTAATAGGGTTTCGATTTGTGTGAGTGAGTAATGGATAGGTGTAACCTTCGATCCACGGATATTAGATACGAGTGAAGCCTTGAAGCAGTCTCAAACGTCGGCGGTATAGTCGTGTGATAAAGAGAAATCTAACATGTTTTTATCAGATTTTACACTACTGGCATGTCTTCATACAGGAGTATAAACTGCGATGTGGGATATCTTCTAAAAACTCGCATGACAAACGTTAAGGCTGATAATCTGATAACATTTTTGGAAACTATCAATGACACTGGTTCTCCAATCCTTTGATAGAACATCGAGGGCAAACAAGCAAACGGTTCACCTGATCAAAATCGAAACCTCCGCCTGTTGAAATGACGATGCCCCAGATGTCGTGGAAAACCAAGAGCAAAACCCCTGCATTGCCAATACAAGATGTTATGCTTGTCTTGGTGAAAGTTACACTGGCTCACTAATCCTTCGAACCGAAACATAGAAAACTACGTCACGGCAGAAATATGTAGAAAGAGTTCGGTTTCATTGTCAAATGAAATATGTAGTTCATTTGACAAATTTCTTGCACTAGGGTGAGACATAGCACAATTATTCACAGGTATATTATGGTGTGGGGTTGCAGTCTGGGTTGGTGCCTCCTTTCTATTTCGGCCAGTGATGTGTCCGCGCTTAAGCAAGCACCCAGTTTAAGACGCGAGTGACAAATTGGTTTTTTAAGAAATGTTTTTTTTTTTGGTTGAAACTAACACGAAATAAATGAAACTAGAGTTCTAGAGAGAGTCGAAAGTCTACTTTAACCATAAAGAAAGTCATGTCATACTATAATAATCACACACGTCATTTGTCAAATGCGTATGTCAACGCATGGCAGTGTGTTTATTCCATTCTAATACCATTTGGTATTCGTTTGTATTTGACGTTATCGTATTTCGTTCTATTCCGAACCGGTGCTATTGTAAACCAATACTATAAAACGTTCAGCGATTTTTCAGTATTTGTTCCTCTTAAGCGATTTTTTGTAACAAAAAAGGGGTTATAAAGTTTTTGCTTCTTGAATCAAAAAATTAATAGTCACTTGAGGTATCGTCTTTCCTTGCGGTCGGCACATGTGTACCGTATCTTGGAATTAGAATTCGTTTGCACGAGCACGGATCAGATGGCTCTGCTTCCGAGGATCAGGAATTTTGACAGCTTAATTAACTTTTTCTCTAAGAAAAATATAGTTAAACCATGCTCCCGTAAGTAAAACGTAGCAAAACCATATGTTTCTCAGGCAAATTGGATTGAAGTAGAAGAAGACATTTAATTTTAAATTTTTACAAATATTTTTTTGTAAATTATTTTATTTGAGTATGGTTAAATTTGTATCTAAGGAGGAATTTTTACAACATTTAGAGTGGACTTTCAAACTACTTTTTATTCATCATCATGGCAATAGCTTTTGAGTATTTTGCCAGCGTCAAGTAATATTTATTATCAAGATTTGATGAAGATGAAATGATGATATGAATAATGAAAGGATGAAAATGTGATGGAATGATGAATCTGCCCACAGTAACATAATAGCACTGTTACAGGCTTTATTGAGTTACTTGGGAGACGTAGAAAAGAGCAACCAAGTTGTCGTAATTCACGTTATCTAGACACACTAAAACACTAGCATTTTACACATTACATTCTGCTAATGTAGGAGAAAAGAAAAAGAAAATAAATATGATAATTTTTACTGACATTTTCCGTTCCCGCCAAGCAACTTCTAAATTACTTCTAAACTACTTTTGTCTAAATAAACACGGAGTCAAAGTCGTTATTTAAAAAGTTAACATCTTAGAGAAGACTGTAACATTAATAAAATTTTAATAACATAAATAGTTTTCAACTATCTATTAGGAATACTGTCTTTTTCATCGTTCTTGTCGCTCCGTACAATATTAATTACGATATTGATCTAGTAATTGCGTGATGGACAATGACGGAGCGGACACCACTTACTCAATACTTCGCTCGATTACGACCTGCCGCCGGTCCAAGCGATAGACACGCTATAAGCTGTCGCAGTAAAGCTGAAACAGCTTTAAATAAAAGCTGCGAGTCAACCTTGCCTAAGAGTTCTGTACCGTAGTACAAGATTTAATACTTTTTAGGGTTCCGAAATGAAATGGTAAGAAATGGGACTGTGTTACTAAGCCTTCGTTATCCGTCCGTTCGTCTATCCAGTGGACTGTATCTCTTGAATTATAATAGCTAGAATATTGAAATTTTCTGAGTATTTATATGTATGCTGCCGCTGTAACTAAAACATCCAGGTTATTTGCTTGTTCTTGTTGTTTTGCAAACTTATCTAAAATATGCATATTGTTTAATCTTATACGATGGTACGGAACACATTCTAATACGAGTTCGACTCACACTTGACCAGTATTTTTTTTAAAGCATAAACAGATGGTTCTCCTGTTGGACAGCAATACCGCCTACAGGCAGAAGCAAATTGCCGAATAATAATGTTTCTTGTAAAGTGGCTGCTAGAAAATAATCCCCTTGTTTTTAATTGAAAATGGGCTTAAATTTTTAGTGTAATTATAGCGTTGAGTATTTGTTATTATTTAGTAAATAAGTTTTTACCTATGAAAGGTTATGAATATTCGGAGCGTATATTTTAGTAATTAATAATTTCAACTGGCACGATAGGAGAAAGAAAAAATATAACAAAAAATAACACAAAGCCCTACCGTTGCCTGTATATTTTGGTATTAACCGGCTATTGTCCAACCTTTGTCCGGTTACAATGCCCGGGCATCGTGCCCGTGTATTGACCGGTTTAATGGTTTATTTAAACATCTTGAATGCCATTAATTTGTATCTAATATCACTATTGACAAGGCGAACAGCTATAACAATTACTGGTATTGTGTCAGGCAAATTGAATGGAAACTGTAGTGACTTATTAAAACAGGTTTAACTGCAGATATCTTGACATTGTAGTTGATCGGGTTTGTTTATTCCTTATTCTATTTTAATATTTTTGGCCTCAATTTGAAACCCTGTTTTAATTATGTTATTTTAATTAGCCTTTTCACTATTGATGATCGTATATACTTTTTGCATTTCAATTTGCGATTTTTTAATGGTTGTTATCTTTTTAAGTACCTTTTTTTTATATAAATAATTTATCAACTTTTGTACATCTTTTGATTTAAAAATCTTTTTCCTTCAATTACAGTGTTTTTTGAATTCCGCTTCTGGTCGTTATTTAATTTATATTCGAGGGTAGTAAAAAAGTGAGGCCCCTATTCCACTTGATATTTTTCGTTGGCGTTTGTCCGACGGCTGTCTCAACCCCACAATCAAAATGCACTCGAGACGGGCCTGCACCTACACGAATAGAGTTAAACCTGTGTATACCATGATTTGGTATAATTTTTCTAATTATCAGGTAATATAGATAATTACTGCGATTTTGTATGAGCGTTTTTAACTTCCCATAAATCCGTTACAGGCGCTTTACAAAGATTCGTACAAATTTAGAACTGATATCGCAAGTGGCCATCGAAGGTAAAACACTAGTGTTGCCAAAAAATGATTAGCGGATGCGAAGTTTGCACAACCGATGGGCAACCGACGCCAAGTGGTATGAGTACCATAAAATATGTTTCTTTGATTCACCAGTTTTGTCTCCGAGTCTATCCTAATTTATCGACTGTTTCATTTCATCCGCTTTGTGAAAAAATATGCTTATATTTCATGAGATGTTTAAGACCATTTTTTTTCGATTGTTTCTTAGTATCTAGCAAGTTTTTCAAAGATATAAAATAAATATACGAGATAATATATCTCAAATTCAAAATGTTTTTATTTAAATAGACTTTAAATAAGTGCTTTCAAATCGTCATTTTTGATCGTAATGCTATAAGGGTAAGAAGCCGGCAAGAACCTCCGTAGTAATTTTTTTCAAAAATTTACAACAGTTTTTCCTTACATTTTGAAACATTTAAGTTTTCTATTTAATACAATTTAAAGCTTATATAAAACAAATTACACTATGTAATATTTTTAATGTTTAATGATTATCTGAAAAGTAACCAACATTTATTAAAAATATATAACAGATTTCGGGTTATTGATTGATTGATTGAATAAGGTGGAAATATCTCTTCAATCGGAATTTCAAGTAATCTCATATTATGGTTTCGTAAAGGGAAATTCAATTAACTTAATACATAATTTTAAAACCTTGCCTCGAAACCGGGTGAGCGATTTTAATCAACTAAAGAGTTCCCTGATACCGCAACCTCCCAAACTAATTTTAAACGTAAATCATTTTGAAAGGAGAACTTCTGATTTGTCAGTTTCAGATGTCATGACAAATGAAAACCGGTTGTAGATGAAACCGGATAAAAGATCCGGATTAAATGTGTAGAGCGAGTAGAATGGAATAGAAATGAAAAGTAGAAAATTGCATTTCTTATTTTCATGTCACTGGGAAGATTTAAGCATGCAAAAATTACATTAAATATTTTCCGAAGTCTCGAGAATTATTGGGTAATCTTTCTAAATAAATACCTTAACTGGAAGATACAATAACGCAAAAGGCAGTAAGTATACACAAACGGATATCCATTAAACTTTATTTACTTTCTTCTTCAAACTAACAGGTTGAACTCTATGTTTTGATGCTACGGACGAGACAAATTCACAAAGATTAATGATTGGTCTCTGCTGCACTTAGATTAATGATTAGACTCCGCTGCGCTGTGACTACCAATCATCTATGAACATAATCGAGCCATTTTAGGAAGGACATCGTAAGCGACAATAATCATTAAAATTGTTTTGTTTGAAATCTTTTAATCGGGTAGTTTTACATTTTATTTCAATAAATTTAAAGCTTTATATTATATACAATACCTTTGTAATGATAAGAAAGTATTATCGTAAATAACATCAAGTAATTTCATTTATAATAAAATAATTAAAAGATTTAAAAAATCTAAAAACCCACCTTTTTAAAATGTCCTAAAAATAAGAAAATAACCCTACGGGGCTGAAAGAGGGGCCACTCAAAACGTAAGGGCGTATATTATTCAAGTGATTATTAATGGGATATATTTACAGGACGTGTATAGATCGTGGGTGTAACTTACAAAGATACGCCCCCACGTTTTGAGTGCCCCTCTTTCAGCCCCGTTTTAGATTTTTTAATCTATTTATTATTTTATTTTTTTTATCTGCCTCAAAAGTCACTCCATACAAATTTTATCAAAATCGGTCCAGCCGTTTTTATAGTTGTAAATTGCATTGTCATCGGGTTTGAAGCTACCCTGAAAATTTCAGCTTGCTAGCTTATCGGGAAGTGTCTCAAAATTGAGTTGCCAAAATCCAACCGGAACGACTAACAAACAAATAATCAAGAAAGTGAGTGTATAAAACGTGGGAAAAAATAAAGAAGTATGAGGGATTGTTCTGCTTCTTCTGTAAAATGTTATTAAACAAAGAATTAAGAGCTTTGAAAACATCAGTTTCTGAAAAACTGTATAATTATGTCTTATTATTATCGAAATTATTTCTATTTTTTTGTTCCGAAAACAATAAGAGCCCCGTTATTATGTTTAACGTGAAGCATGTGTTCAAACAACGCACAAGAATCAGAAGAAAACGCCACAATTAATTCGGACAATTATGTACATAAATTGGTATGGCCTAAATATTGAAATGACTCAACCCTCAACTCAGCAAACAGTTACAAAGTTATAGGTATAGTTATATCTTGTTTGTGTTAAACTAGCAGCTGTCTTCGGCTTTTTCCGTATCTTTTTTAGAATTTATTCCATTCTACTGAAATCCGTGTTTATTGGTGCCAAACACCTGATGGTAAGCAGTCCACGTATGGATTTGCAACAATAAACATCGCGCGTTGCCGAACCTAAAAAAACCTGTAGTCACCTTTTTAAAAATGAAAAGAAAAGTCTTAGTCTAAGCAATGATATGAAATTAGAAATATTGAGGACTCCCTTTAGGCTCAGATTTTGTGACGAGCCCCAAACTGTAGACCATGCCCGGCTGACTCTCTTGCTGGGAATCTATCGTTTTATCTTTAAAATAGAACGTTAGCGATCAATCCTAGGTGATATTGTTACTTAAAAACAGTGCACCGTTTTTTTTTGCTTGTAGAACTATGACGCTGATGATTTTTCAGATGTTTGCAAAAACTTAATATAATAAAACTAAATTTATTCAAACTCATAGGCAAACTAGTGAAAGTTTCACAAACAGAAGGTTCACAAAAAGAAGGTTCACAAACAGAAGGTTCACAAGCAGAAGGTTCACAAGCAGAAGGTTCACAAACGACCTCGGTGGCGCAGTGGTGTGAACAGCCGACTGCTACGCTAGAGGTTCCGGGTTCGAATCCCGGCGGGGGCGGGACTTTGTGTTATTCGTTTCGCTTACCGGTCTTGGATGTTGTATTCTTATTTATTTAGTGTATACCATATCGTTGTTTAGCACCTGCGATACAAGTTCTTACGATACTTAGTGCAGGGCTGAGTCAATGTGTGTGTCGTGAAGTGGTTATTTATTTATTTATAAACAGAAGGTTCACAAGCAGAAGGTTCACAAGCAGAAGGTTCACAAGCAGAAGGTTCACAAACAGAAGGTTCACTAACAGGAGGTTCAACCAGAAAATGTTGACCGGTGCCTATTGATCGTATGATATTACATAAATGCTTAACTAGCAAACATATCAAACTTAAATAGCTTTTTTTTTGTAACAAACAAACAGCCAGATCTTCGAACTGACAATAATGTATAAGCAAGAGTATCTTGCTCCAAATATATTGGCAGTAATCCCAAAAACTTTGATCCAAAAACGGAAATAGTAAACACATAATACATAATGGTTACGTCGTGTTTTTATGCCTAAATAAACAAGCGAAAATGACTTTTATTTACAACATTTCCTTTTATATTATCGTTTATTTTTTAAGCTTTAAGTTGGCTGTAAAAAATTGAAAATTGTTTGTATTTGTTTTGTATTCCTTGCGATATTATCGCTTAGGGACAAAGTTTAATTTAATTTAAATTAAAGTAAATTAAAAATATATAAGCTATGTGAGGATGTTTATGGTATGATTTTATATCTTTCTTATTAAAGATTCGGTCGAGTGCGAGTCAGTCTCAAACGAGAATAATTCGAGTTTTTTTTTTTTTCAATTAAAGACCAGGCAGGCATTTGACCCCAAACCCGCCTGATGTTAAGCGGTGGATCATGCCTGCCTAGAAGAAACCTATTCACTCTTGCCTAATTGTAATCATGATAGCAGCAAATAGAAATCAACTCTGTTTAAACTTACGGACTCTCAGAAATGTCAGACACAAATTTCTTTTCTGTTCACACTGACACATATTTCTTGATTTCTACTGATGCGACACTAATTATCGCCTTTCATAGATTTCGCAATCTATGAAATGTGTTTATACAAATATATTTAGTGTATACACTGAGTGTACGGTGTATAGTGTCCTGTCTATACTTGCCTGTAATAGTAACACTATTTGGGTAAGAAACCTTAAACGAATTACATTGAATTAACGTTTCTTGTTCAAATTTAATAAAAATAATAATAACCACATCACGACATAAATTGACTCAACCCCCCAGTAAGATTAAAGAACCTTATGTCGCAGGTGCTAAGACACGATAAAGTTACTACATAGATAATAATACTACATCCAAGACCGTTAAGCGAAACAGTACGTCTTGCAACTAACGAAAAGTTCCGCCCCGCCGGGATTCGAACCTGGAACTTCTACAGTAGCAGTCGGCTGTTTACATCAATGCGCCACGGAGGCTGTCACGGGTAACAATCTCAATACTAAAAGATGTTTAACGGTAAATACATTTCTCTTTGGTTATTTATATTTCCTTTTGTTCCATACTAAAATCTTTTAAGGAATTCTTTTGTCGTGAATATCAAATTATATTTATCGTGAGCAAGTAATTGGAGTTACCTTGTTTGATACCGTATTTTTTCTATAATAAACAGACAAAATGATTGACAAAAATCATAGACAAAACATTTTTTTTATTTTATTTTTTTACACTTTTATGCACTTAATAATGTGTCCAAATAATATATGAATTCAAATATACCGTAATTAATGATCGAAATACATCTATAAGCTAACAAAGAGAACATTAACGTCTTGACTTTTGCCTCCCTGTCATCCCCAGATACGATACGGTGATGCTGATTGATTTTTCATCAACGACGAGTGTTGCGGCTTGAAGGCTTTAGCAGCTTTACCGTGGCTATCGTTCCTTGTAAAAACTAGGCTGTATCGTCTTTATAAAGACAATTCAACAAGGCGGAGAGCATAGTTACGACTGCAATAAGTATCTGCTTCCCCATCGAGCCTGACCTAGTACAGACCTGATCAGGAACTATCAAGGGACAGTCATTATGCCGGTGTTCATAGAAGGATCAGATTTCACACAAAAAATATCGAACGGCTCGAATCGATACAGAGTTGTTCTGTTTTCATGTCGATAGGTGTGTACCAACTATAAACCGTCTTAACAAAAATATTCACTTTAAAACTAAAGAAACCCGAAAATCTTGACACATACATACTTGCCGACCTGGTGAACTTCGTACCGTGTATTATTAGCAGAATACAGCAGCGCCACCTACCGTGTCAAATTTTTATATACAAACCATCCAGGAACCCATTGAAATATACACAAAATTTCATCAAAAATCGCTCCAGCTGTTTAGGAGTTACGTGACGTACAATAGAATTATATATTACACACACACACACGCATTATATATGTCACACAAAATTTTTAAACTCTTTTAATAATATTTAAAGACAGAGAGAGTTAAAATCTACCCACAATATGAAGTTAAATATTCAAGCACTTAAACATCTCAGAACTCAAGTGCCCTCAATGTAATTCCTGTGGTCCAATACAAAAGGATGCTGAACAAAAAGCCCCGTAACGAGATACTCTATCTGTATTATATGTCATGTACTTGTAAATAAGTACTTGCTCCAGTAGAGACATGGTCTTGTCATAGATAAGTTAAAGTAGACAGTCAAGATATGAAGGAAAGAAAAAATATGCACTGTGATGCGGCATCTCAAAAGAAAAAAACAAATAGTTATAACTTAATAATTTTCCAAAATGTTTTAATTAAATTAATTTAAAATAATAATAATGACCACATCACGACACACACATTGACTCAGCCCTGCAGTAAGCATCGTAAGAACTTGTGTCACAGGCGCTAAGCATTGATACGGTATAAACTACATAGATAAGAATACAACATCCAAGACCGGTAAGCGAAACAATGCGTCTAAATTGTATAATAATTTTTTGTTTAATGGAATATATAATTTTAACTGCTTCGAGTAAACTTTGATTCACTCATTTTAGATTTACGGTCGTGGATATAGACGTGGTAGCTCAGTTTTACGTGGCTTGGTTACTTACCGACCCGACTCGACAGGTTCAGGGTTCAGGTCTTTGGCTGCCGTACATTCTAGCTGTCATATTCCTCATTGTGCCCGGATACTGGCGACAGATTCGCAACCACTGGGACTCAACATAAACATAAGTAATGCGGTGTTAAACACCTCTGCCTAACCTTCTCGAGAGATTAATTACGGCGTGAGTTTATGTTGTGTGTGTTAATGAGTTGGCCATTTGAACAATTCAGGATGAATAATAATGTTAAATTTCATTTATATTTTAATTAATAGATCTACAACATCTTAAAAAATCTTATAAACTGTACATTTGCTGTGATGAAATAAATCTAAGTCAATATTATCAACATCGATATCTGGATCATGCATATTTTAATTGTTTAGGCATAAACCTCTTTAATATATTCCTCGTTTTGTCTGTGGCGCATGTCATGAGGGGCTATTGAATTTCGACAAAAGCGCAATTTGATGGGGATTACATGCTCGACAGTGGTACCAGGCGGAGGCTCAATAGTTTCACGCGAGATAAGCGATATCTACATAACTAAGGCGCAACGCCCACTAGCGACGAGAATTTACAAAAAAAGTCGTCATCCATCATCAAGGAAGCGCTAATGGAAGAGTAGTCGTTTATTTTTGGATTTAATTCACCTTTTATTTTAAGTTATTTAAAAATTATTTTCAACAGGAACAAAAAAACAACTGATGGAAAGTGATAACGCTAAAGCTACTAAAACTATATTCTGTGAAAATTTCAACTGTCTATATATTACAACGGCTTTTATATAAATAAGGATGTTAATAGACGGAGGGATGGATAGAGGCATAGAAGTAAGTCTTTTAAAAAAGCTACTTGGGCTGACTGGCTTTTATGCAAACATACTTTAACTTTGTATCGCTCTTAGGGGCGAGTTTTATTAAAGGGACGTTCGCCAGGCGTCGTGATGCAGAAAGATAGTCAAATATACATAAAACTTTACTTACAAAACACTGGATCGGCTTTGGTAGAGGAGAGCGGCGATACCTGGCGGCGGTGGCGAGGCAGGGGCGACCATTGCTTGGAGTCATGGGCGCACTTCTATCTGAGCCAAAAATCACCCAGTGCTTTGTAACTAAGGTTTATTTCATGTTTTTTAGTAGCCATCGGCGCTACACAACAAATTTTTTACCCTCTGTACAACTGGCGTCTTATGTTGCTTGTGAGCGATTACCGTTAGTATTGTTTCATCACATTCAAACAATGAAATCGATCAGTTTTTATCAACGCTACGTTTAGGAATACACAATAGCTGGTTGAGAACAACAGTTACCAAGTGTGTTTTTTTAATCAATGTATTGTAATGTAATGAGGACGTGACAGCTCAGTTTGTTACGTGCCTTGGATAACCGACCGACCCGACCCGACAGGTCGAGGGTTCGAGTCTCGGATTGCCGTAAGTTTTAGCTGCCATGTTTCTCATTGTGCCCGGATAGAGGCGACAGATTAGCAACCTGTCATACTGAGAATACACATAAACATTGGAAATTCGAAATTCAAAAATTCAAAGGTTTCCTCGTTATTGTAAAAGTAAAAATATATTTTGATGTAAATACATATTAAATTATAGGTACAGTTCGATTATTTAGGTTTCTCAACCTTTTTAACTCTTTTCCTTTTGTTACAGTCTTTAATGCATTAGTTAGAAAGCTTTTTCGGACTTTTCGATAAATCCCTAAAGTTTCCGGTCTAATCTCCTTGACACTCAAAGGGGAAGGGTTCGGAACAAACACTCGAAATATATAAAAAATATATACAAAAACCATAACTCTATTATTATTATTCTCTTTATTTATTTCAGTACATAGTTTAGATTTTTACAATATTTATATAAAAGTAAAATAAAACACAGATACAAAATATAAAACACTATAAAAACCTAAACTAGAGTGCCACCGGAAGCGGGGCAGTGCTCAAACTACCGGTGGTTAGGGCTGCAGAGAGAGGAACCTCCGGACAATGCGCGCCGTGTCTAGGAGTACTGCCTTCTGTATCTGACCCTTGATCCAGCTATTTAGCGAGAGTCTCTTCAGGTGTTGGTCGAGACTCTTCGCTATGAGACCGTTCGCTGAAACAACTATCGGTACAATAATCGTCGAATCAACATCCCACATGGCGGTCACCACGTGGGCCAATTCAAGATACTTGCTGAGCTTGTCCTTCTCGGCTTTCACGAGGTTCTCGTCATGCGGGATGGTGATGTCGACGAGTATTGCACGACGCTGCGATCGATCTGTCAGCACGATATCAGGTTTATTGGCTACAATAGTCCTGTCCGTGATGACAGATCGATCCCAATAAAGCGTAGCAAGACCATTTTCCAGAACTGGCGAAGGTACGTACTTATAGTACGGTACCTCGATCTCCACAAGTCCGTATCGAAGTGCAAGTTGCTGGTGAATGATCCTAGCTACTAAGTTATGTCTGTGTAAGTACTCACCGTTGGCCAGATGAGAACAACCGGAAATTATATGCCTGAGTGACTCTCCAGGACGGCGGCATGCCCGACAAATGTCGATCGTACCATCCCTCAGGATATACCTCCTATAATTGTTCATCATCATGACCTCGTCAGCAATTGCACAGACAAAACCCTCGGTTTCTCCAAAGAGGTCCCCGAAGCGTAGCCAGTTCACCGATGCAAGCAGATCAACATCAGGCCCTGTTAGGACCCGGTAGAACCGCCCATGTAACTCCTTGCCCTTCCATACGTCCTTGCGGTTCTCAGTGAAATATTCCCTAAGACTGCACACCTCGCGGTTGTGGAGATTCTTGGCATTTAAAAAGCCGCGTCCTCCACATTTTCGCGGTATGTACAGTCTCATTACGCTTGAGCGCGGGTGCAACATGCGATGCGCAGTGAGCTGAAAACGGACCTTTCTATCCAGGGCATCTAGCTCAGTCTGAGTCCACCTTAGTATGCCAAAGGAGTAAGTGAGCAGGGGCATTACCCATGCGTTGAAGGCACGCACCTTGTTGCCACCTGACAAAAGACTTTTCAGTACTTTTGTCAGGCGACAGAAGAAGCGCTCCTTGATCGCTTGCTTAATGTCCCTGTCCATAATATCCAAAGACTGTGACATACCAAGGTACTTATAGGTGTCTGCTTCGGATAGAAATTTGAAAGATCTTGACTGAGTAAATTTGTAGAATTTACAACTTTCTGAGTTCCCCCGTTGTACATGCATAATCGCACACTTATCTACACCAAACTCCATTTTGATAGAATTACTAAAGATTTCTGTGGTTTTTAGTAAAACCTTCAAATCAGGAAGATTTGGTGCAAACAGTTTGATATCATCCATGTACAGCAGATGAGAAATTAACTCACCCCCTCTACGAAGCCGACAGCCTAATCCTGAATCCTTCAGTAAAGTACTGAGAGGATTCAGAGCCAGGCAGAACCATAATGGGCTTAGACTATCACCCTGGAAAATACCTCGCTTAATCCTTATAAAGTCTTGCGGATCGGAGGAGCCATCCCTACTACCTGGTTGACGAAGGACTGTGGTCCACTGCTCCATGCACGAGCTTAAGAAGGATCTTAGAGTGATATCAACTTTATACAATTCCAACACCCTTCTTAGCCATGAATGAGGCACTGAATCATAGGCCTTCTTATAGTCGATCCAGGTAGCTGAGATGGCCCCCCTGCTCCGCTTAACTTTTTGGCAAATGGTCATGTCTATGAGGAGAAGCTCTTTAGTACCACGGGACCCAACCCTACATCCATTTTGAGATAAGGCCAAAATATTGTTCGCTACGATGTGCGAATTTATTTTTGATCTCAAAATGGATGTAAGGAGCTTGTAAAGCGTAGGCAAGCACGTGATGGGTCGATAGTTTTTCGCTTCCGTGGTACTACCGGACTTGTAGAGCAGGAAGGTATTACCAGTAGTAAGGAAAGTTGGAAGGGATCTGAGCTCCAGAGCTTGTTGGAATTGTGTTGCCAATCGTTCATGTGAACATCGAAACCATTTTAACCAGAAGTTGTGCAATCCATCAGGCCCAGGACTTTTCCAGTTCTGGGTTGTACCAATTGCACAACTTACATCATTGGGACTGATTGTGACCGTTTCCATAGTTTCGATAGTTTCACATTCACGATTGACTACATCCATCCACTCATCCTCGGTGTGTCCAACTGGCACCGACCAGATACCACGCCAAAATTCAGTTAAAGCGATGGTATCCGGCATGCACCCTTCAGACACAGATTGACTGACTTCCTCCCACTTTCGATATACCTTCCTTTGATCGCTTTGGAAGAGGCGATTCTGCTGAAATCGATCCACACGCTGTCGATAGCGACGAATACGGCTCGCCCACGCACAGACCCGTGACATAGGCCATATACTCGTGGGAACTAATTCCAGTCTCCGCGAAGGCCCGATTCACAAAACGCATGACCCGGGGGCGATTGTTGCCCCTTCTGAAGCAGATTAACTTCGCTATAAGGGTCCTGGATGTGTCGATACGCCGCTCGATCGGTACTTGCCATGCTGGGACAACATCAGCTAGCCGCGATGCTCGGTCAACATCAGGAAACTTAACACGAGCAATGCGACACGCAGCGATGGCTCCACAATATAAGATCGAGTGGGTATCAACTAGGTCTTCGCTAGTTCGTAAATACGGTTCTAGCAAAGCATCCAAGGCCCCCAACAGCTCAAGGTTGTGTCTGTTCGTAGGCAAGCGAGGTAATCGTGGTTTAGAAATACTTGTGGATCGATACTGCACAATCACCTCTTCCAAAGTCCTCCTCATTTGCTCATTGGCTTGGCTACTAACACTCATGT
The DNA here is from genome assembly GCA_949316135.1 of Choreutis nemorana. Lineage (NCBI taxonomy): Eukaryota > Metazoa > Arthropoda > Insecta > Lepidoptera > Choreutidae > Choreutis > Choreutis nemorana. The sequence goes on from OX438614.1 coordinate 1,506,118, forward strand.
TCACGCAAACCTCGTCGTCGACATTGGAATCAAGCCGCGGCGCCCCCGATGGTAAGTGGAGCGTTGGCACTGGATCCAACGATGTAGCGGGCCGATTCCTCGTCAAAGTAGAGGCTACATGATGAGTGAGAGCTTCCAGGCGTATCCGATCAAGCACAGAGTCATCCAGTAACTTGCGTTTCTGGATGACCCGCACTTGATCCGATAATCGCTGCGCGGATACTGAGATCTCTGGTTCAAGGGACTGAAACAAAGGAATCATCCGGACACGGTATGCAGACAGGTTTATTCCACCCTCTGTAGCACCATAATAGGCGCGCATGCAGTTCTCGTTCATACGAACAGTCCATCGCATGCGACGCACTACACCATCGGTAGCGAGGACCTTGGGCGGGGCAGAATGTCCCGCAGGCCCCAAGCGTGCCGACAGCGGTGGCCTCCCCCGTCGCGCAGGTGGTCGTGGCGGCGGTGGCGGCGGCCCGTGTTCGTCACTGCTCGACTCGCTGTTGTCAGGCGCGGTGGCGAACTCATCGCCCGACGTTGATGGCGAGGAGCTGGACAAAGCGGGCTTGGATGGAGAGCGTGCGTTTTTGAATCCCGCTTTAGCTTTAGATCTAGTTATCATGTTTGTTCTTGAACACTAAATATTTTCTTTCTTTGACAATAAGTGTCAATGTTGTTTTGATAATTTCTGAAATTGACATTTTAAATAATTTTTAAAAAATAAACACTATTGTTTCGTTGTTAAGAAGAAAAGAAAAATATTTATAAAACGTGAAAAAAAGCTTCAGTCATTGCAGCGGTTTTTTTATTTTTTATTATTATTATTAGCGATTTTGGTTTTTGAAACATACATATAGACACATACACATTCATATATACTGGTAGATCGAATACAGATAATAATAACCACATCAAGACACTCACATTGACTCAGCCCTGCACTAAGATATAATTGTGTATCGCAGGCACTAAGCAACGATATGGTGAAACAATGCGTCTTGCAAATAACACGAAGTTTTGCACCCGCCGGGATTCGAACCCACCGAGACGCCACCGAGGTCGTCAGAACCTATCATAAAGTAACATGAATAACAAATATAAAATTATCTGCTAAATTTATCACTGAAAGCGCGAACTTGCTGCTTTTTAAAGGAAAATAAGGAACGCGAACGGTGATCAACAACGCAACTCAGCGAAACAAGCGGTTTCGTGTGCTTTATACATTATTAATAGAAATAATCCATGCGAGAGACGCCGCTACTACATACAGCGATGTTATTAAATTTAAATGAAAGGTGATACGACTGCAGAGACATTTGTGTGGGTGTATTTCGTGTTATTAGCAACCAGTTACAGTGAAAGGTTTCTCGCCAGATTCTTCCACGTAGAAATAGCATTCCGAACCGGTGGTTGTTTATAGATGACAATTTAAAGGTACTTGTTTTAAGTTTATTTGAATTAACAGTTTTCGAGTTTTTTTAATGACAATGTTTGTACTTCGCAAACAGTTAATAAATAAAATACTAATAAAATACTTTAAGGCGTTTTCCGCAAAAAAAAATAAAATTAACCACAACATTCGCTTTTTTTGCTGGAACTTTAATTGTTCTTTGCTTTGTTCGCTGCAATATAGGTTTTTTTAACGTCATAGGCAAACAGGCAGGCGGTTCACCTCATGGAAAGTGATACCGCCGCCTATTGACACCACGATGACCTTGAATCTGGAACGCCTAGAGCACCGCCTATGCGTTGCCCATGTAGAGGTGTCCTCTCGTGTCGCTATGTACACTGGCTCTCCAATTCTTCAATCTGATTCACAGGAACTGCTTCATGGTAAAAATAGGAAGAAGATAATCTTGCAAATAGATCTCTGGTACCAACCCAGATAATCTTGCAAATAGATCTACCACCTATGTGAAATATTGTGGCAACTTCCCCTACGAGGGCACGCCCTTGAAAAGGCTGCAGGGAGGCTCTGGATGCAGGCGGCCCGGGGTCGCTCCGGTTGGTAAAATTTTAAGATGACCATTGTCCAGCAGTGGACGTAGTGATGGTGATGGTGACAGTGACGACTGACGATAGCGAATTTATTTTCAGCCAATATCTTTAGATATTAAACAAAATCTCACGTACTGACAGGTCACGAAAGATTCTGTTGCTTATGTTTTTGTGTTAAATTTCATGAGATAAGTAGAAGAAATGGTGCGGGAATAGATTAATTATTGATAGAGCGAAGACCTATCAGTAATCTATGATTGCAGGATGATGTAATTTTTGTTTAAATATGTTTAAAAACACAAAATTTGCCAAACCTACAGTGTTTTGTGTAGGGAAATGGAAGGCGGTATTATTAACATGGAATAAAACTAGTAGTACAAACTCGGGAAAATATGACAGCCAGTATAAGTACTGTGTACTGAGACGTGAATGAACGATGTAAGGTAATACTCAAGTACGTGAGATAATTCGATCTAAAGTAAAAAAAGAACGTCATTTAGGTAGGATGTTTATTCTCTTCGCCGAGAACTCGTGTATAATCCGATCATGTGTAAATTTAATCAGTAGAAAAAAAAGACAACCGCCTCTGAAATTTCTTAATTTTTCTCTTTCGGAAATTCTTGTTCCTTTACTACACTTATACACATTAACTCATGCCGTAATTAATCCCGCGAGAGGTCAAAGTCAAAATATTTTTTATTCAAATAGACTTAAAATAAGTACTTTTAAATCGACATCTTTTTATACTACCACCAGAGGGGTAAGCAGAGGTGTTACACACCGCATTTCGATATTTATGTTGAGTCCTAGTGTGACAGGTTGCGAATGTGTCACCACAATGAGGAAAATGGCAGCTACAATGTACCGATACTTGAAAACTCGACCTATCGGGTCAGGTCGGTCGTTTAGCCTAGGCACGGAACAAATAAGCTACCACGTCCTCCACTTACTACATTTATAATTTTATAAAGTGGAAAAATTGAACTTCTCAAATAGGTCCAGTACTTTTGGAACCTATTCATTTGAATAGGCTGGACCTATTTGAGAAATTATTTCACCATTACAATCCTACATTGGCATTAATATTGGCGATATTTTCAAAAAAGGTAAATATCTACCCGTGCAGAGCCGGGCCGCTATCTTTAAATATTTCCATACCTAACATAAAAAAGTATTTAGGAGACTCACTAAGTAAAGAAATGTGTAACGTTTGACTTAAGTGACTATAAAGTCAAAGTCAAAATTTTTTATTCGAACAGACTTAAAATAAGGACTTTCAAGTAGTCTTTTTTTTTACTACCACCCGGTTCGGAATGCTATTTCTACGGGGAAAAATCCGGCAAGAAACCTCCGTAGTAACATTAGGTTCTTCAAGAAAGAGGTTTTAAGATTCTTGCAGAGTGGCAATGGTGGTGGTGGCAAAAAAAACGTAGTTTTCAAAACCGGTCAAGTGTGCATCAGACTCGCACATGATGGGTTCCATCATCTGGTTTGTACCATCTGATTGTACTAAACGTTAAAAACATGAAAAAGAAAAAAAAAAACACGATTCATGTATCTTCATCATTCATGTATTGGAGACTCCTTTAATTTAAAATGTCTTAATGTTTTTAGTATTTGTTGTCGTAGAGGCAACAGTAATAGATAAACTTAGAAAATTTCATGAATCTAGCAATTATGGTTTAGGAGATATAGCCCGCTGACTGACAGGACAGACGGATGGACAACGAAGCCACAGTAATACCCTTTTGTTACCAAACTCAGTGCCTTCTAACATAGTGACTTTTAAATATAATTTTGATATCTCAATTGTCCTCTTATTTGAATATAAGATGCCTCATTAAAGTATACAAAACTACAGTAATAATAGGGATTTAAATTAAATAACACAGCTTACAGGTGAAACCTAGATAATACTTGAAGAGTTGAGATTATTATACTGCTAGAAATTCAATTTCCTAACTCGGCACCTGCTTTGAATATCAGCGGCGATAAGGTAAGGATACAACGATTGCAAAGTGAGGATGTGGTGAAGTTCATAGTATCAATATTTATGGCTAACCCCAATAAGAATTTTGCATAAAATTCAATAAATTTATCATTAAATAGGTGAAAACAGATTTAGAATTGAACGATAAACCAGAAATCGGGACACACTCGCCAATGTGCCCCAACACTACAACTCCTTTTTATCAGGATCAACAGTGGCCTCCTATGATCGAATAATCAACTAATAATGCAGCTGTGCAATGATGCACAGGCGTAAGTAAATAGGAGGTAGTAAGAAACCGGTTTCAGACTTCCCTCCCAGACACCAATTGAAATGGCCCAGAGGCCAGCAAAAAAAACTAAAGGGGTGATAGTCAGGAGATATCAGGCCGTCAAAACACCACGTCATGCCACTATAAACCAGGAAGATATGAACATACAAAGGAAATATATCTATCTCGCTCATCTAAACTACCTTTTCTGTGAAAGTTGTATGGCGCCCGTGTACTTTGACGTCATTGTACATATTGGATCTCTCTGTCAAGCTACGACTTTGAAGCCTTATAACTTAGTTTATGAGACAGATATTTGAGAAAATCTAAAGGATTAGTGTAAATATGTGGTATCGATTGATATACTTTTTTTTTTAAAGTTTGCATCTTCTCTATTGATGCCAACGGGATCCTATTTCTAAACTTCCTTTATCAGGCGGTCAGCTTCAAAAAAGTCTTCCCGTTTCGGACTATTGAGATAAAGTTAAATAATTTGGTCCGAAATTCAAAAATAGGCGTGGTGCGTTTCGACCATGGTTCGAAACGAAGAAGTACTCATCCACCACTACGTCTTCCGGCCCGGTAAAAGATAAGATAAATTCCTTGAAATATTCAAAAAAGTAAATTTTGTTTATGAATGTAATTGAACAATTTTATAAAGTTGTACATAACATAGTTTTTAGATTTTTATAAATTCTTACTATTTATTGGACTATAGCTCCTTTTTACCCGACTGCGGCGAAGCAAAAAATAAATTTTGCTTTCTTTATATAAAATGCATTTTCAAAGGCAGATCACAATTAAAAGTTGTAGAAAACATTCAATCTTGAATTTTATTTCTCAGGGGATATAGCCAAATTACATAAACGTAATCTCCAATCTCAGTGCAACACGGCCTTAACGGGAATCAAACCCCACAATCGCACTACACGACTGCTCGCGATACAAGCCTTGTTTTAAATTAAACTGAGATTACAGTGAAACCATAAGGAAACTTCTAGAGTATTCCAGAGATTTCGAAGAAACGAATATTGTGATATACGGTGATTGGATCAGCCCCAACTGAGTGTATATAAATTTTAGGGCTGTTTTCGCCTACTACGGCGAAGTTATGCGGGTAATGATTTTTACTGGTTTGTTTTTAAACGAGCCTTGACTTTTGACCTTGACAAAGGTAGTTGTCATTGTTTTAACTGCCTGGTACCAAACTTGCTTTAGTTCTTTTGTTAGCTGGTCCCGCCAAAACTGAGTCCGCGGGTTCAGTTGATTTGATGCATTTTTTGAATTGGTCAACTGGCGTCTCTGGTACTAATCTTGCTCCAGGTGTTCTTTGGCTCTTTGGTAAACTGGTCCCGCCAAAACTGAGTGCGCGGGTTCAGTCGACTTGATGTATTTTTTGAATTGGTCAACTTTACTGGCGTCTTAATCCAAACATTCACAAACAAAATGACAATAAAACTGGAGTTTTTTTAGTTGCGAGGAAATGAAATATTTTTTATATTATATTTTTAATCATTAAAACCAACATGCGATCTTTAATACCTACCGAATTTGACTAAAAACGCAAATTAAGCTGTCTTAGCCGAGAAATAACGCCATATCTTATTTACCCCACTTTTAAGGCCACTTTCTCATTTGTTGGTACAGCGGTACGGAATCGGTATTCTTAGTTTAAGCGGTGCCGAAAGCTTACTGAGCCTATGTTTTATAGAGCGTTCCTGATTGATGCGGTAAGTGCGATAGTGGCGAAGTACAGCATAGGTACCGCTACCGCACCGACAAATCAGGAAGTGGCTTAACTCTCATTAATTGTAATAAGTATTAGAATGAGAACAGATTATTGATATGCAAAGATAATAATAATAAACTAATCAAGACACACACATTGACTCAGCCGTGTGCTAAAATATAATCTTGTGTCGCAGGTACTAAGCAATGATGTGGAATAAACTATATAGATAATAATACTACATCCAAGACCGGTAAGCGACACAATGCATATTGAAAATTACACAAAGTTCCGCCCCCGCCGGGATTCGAACCCAGAACCTCTAGCGTGGCAGTCGGCTGCCCACAAAGGATAATTAATCTATGATTTAGATGTTTCTAATAGTTAGACACATGTTTTTAACTCCTGTTCCTCAATGAAGTACGTTCTTCCTCTTTAATTACAAGTTTTTTTATTTTGCACCTCAGATTCGAGACCCGACACAGTAATTGTAAGAGTGCGTACAGATCAGCCGAATGCAAATGCGACTTACATATTAAATAATATCATAAAACGTAAACATAAACTCACGCCGTAATTAATCCCCCGAGAGGGGTAGAGGTGTTAAACACCGCAATACGCATGTTTATGTTGAGTCCCGGTGTGATAGGTTACGAATCTGTCGCCACTATCCTGGCACAATGAGGAACATGGCAGCTACAATATACGGCAACCCGAGACTCGAACCCTCAACCTGTCGAGTCGGATGGTCGGTTAACCAAGGCACATTACAAACTGAGCTACCACGTCACGTAAATAATATCATCGGACAATTTACATTAACTGCCAAAGCAATTTTATCGGTAAAGCTGGTTTTTTAGATATTGGTGTTCATTATGTTGATATGGTTACAATAACAATAATAACCACATCACGACACATACATTGACTCAGGCCTGCACTTAGTATCGTAAGAACTTGTATCACAACGCAAACGATATGGTATGTGCTAAATAAATAAGAATACAACATCCAAGACCGGTAAGCGAAACAATGCGTCTTGCAAATAACACAAAGTTCCGCCCCCGCCGGGATTCGAACCGGGAACCTCTAGCGTAGCAGTCAGCTGTACCACTGCGCCTCCGAGGTCGTCATGAATGATGATGATGTGAATGAGTCATGATTCGGACCTGGGACACTTAATTTAGTTTTTACTTATTATAAGGGATTTGTCTCTAAGCGACAATATCGCCCTGTAAAGGCAAGGAACACTTCGTTTTGTGGTCAAACCTGTTATTACTGTCTTTTATTAAGGTAGCATATCGATCAAATCAAGTGTACGTTGCACTGTAGGCTCGAGCCTCAAAAGCGCCGTGCCTGTAAAAAGTTTTGTCACCAATATTTCTGGTGTAAGATTTAGGTTAGTATTTATTTTGTCCCCTGTTAGTAAGTGGCTTGCCGTGGCGTTTTGGCGGTCATGACCGTAGATCTCTTAAGCTTTTGGCCTCTGGGCCGTTACCATTGCTGTCTCCGCTTTGCTGGAAGACCAGTCTGAAACCGCTTTCTTACTACCTCCTATTTCTTCTGATTAAGTTCGTTGCGAGTCCCGCGACAGCCGGTAGGGTGTCCGGGCACAGCCTGTGCGTCATTGACAGCTGCATTATTCGATCAAAGGACTGTTGATCCTGGTGAACAGGAATTGCAGTGGGGGGACAGAGTGGTGGGTGTGCAACAAAACTATTGACTCGAGCCGAGCGGTGTTCTTTGTATAACATAGCATACTGCAACGCACACTTTACCCTGGCACAACGGTTTACTCTATAAACTGTTTGATATGCGCTTCCCAGACAGCCTCGTACTCATAATACGAGAGTTCCTCACCGATCGAAGCTTCCGGTTTCGCGTCGAAGGTTGTCTATCAACCCCGCGCCCACTCAGAGCTGGGGTCCCACAAGGCTCCGCTCTCTCCCCTGTCCTCTACTCGTTATTTACAAACGACATCCCGCGCCCCGAACAAGTCCAATTCGGTACCAACGTCCAGCTAGCGCTCTTCGCTGACGACACGGCTCTATACGTGTCAGGTCCCCCCGCTTTCGTCGCAGCCAAACTCCAACGTGCCACCACTGCCTTAGGGGAGCGGCTCCGCAAGTGGAGGATTGAGGTTAATCCGGAAAAGAGCTCCGCGGTCTACTTTTCCAAAAGTCTTCGCAACTATAACAGTTGCATTCCCACCCACAAAATCAAACTCTTCGAGAAGCCCATTCCATGGGTCACTCAAGTTAAATACTTAGGCGTCACGCTCGACAGACGTTTAACCTTCAGCGCTCACATCGCGCGCGTTAAGAACAGGGCAAATTTCTACCTCTTTCGCCTTCACCACCTTTTAGGCGCCCGTTCTAAAATGTCCCTCAAAAATAAAGTCACGATGTACAAGACCTGTATTCGACCCGTCATGACCTACGCCGGCGTAGTGTTTGCCCACGCGAATAAAACCGCACTTACGTCACTCCAACGAGTGCAAAATAGATTCACAAGACGCGCCACGGACGCGCCGTGGTACGTCCGCAACGTAGATTTACACAAGGACCTTCGGTTACCATCCATATCGAACTACCTAAAAACCGCCTCGAAAAAGTATTTCGAACGCGCCGCGAAACATCCGAACCCGCTCGTGGTCGAAGCCGCGAACTACATCCCGGATCCGGATCCGAAGTATAGACGCCCACGTAACGTATTAGACGACGCGGACGATTCTATAACTCTTGCTAACCCACAGACTACTACACATTGCGTTCACCGTCCTCGACGTCGGAGGAGAAGAGGACGTCCGCCTAGGCTTTTAGGGCCTTCAGCCTACAGACATTACACGAACGCGCCGGGTCGCTTCAGTCCAATTCGGGCATCGCCCGCGGCAACCTAGGCCGAGGTTCGGTCTCCTTCCGAGACACCCCTTAGAGTTGCTGCGGTCCCCGTCTCTACACCTCAGTGTATAGGCAGAGAACACTAAGTTCGAAGCCTCAACTAAAAACAAAATCAGTTCCCAGTCCGGTTGGAACGTCTGAGCCTCTCTCAGCGGACAACCCTACAGGCTGTTGTCACATCCGATGAGACTAGCCGGTGTCACCAGTCGGTTAGGACGACTTGGCGTGGAAGGGCCGGCCCATCCACACCAAGCGTCTCTCTCAGTAGTCAGAATAAATTCACTCGCACAAAACAGCGCCACCTAAGCGAGGTCCGAGCCCACTATGGGTGCCCTTAGGACGAGCCTGTAGTCTAGATCTGCACTTTGCACCCGTTGAGGGATGTAGCACCTTTTGTTCTACATCCAAAATTAAAATAACCCCGTTGGGGCTACAAGTTTTGAGGCCTCCCAGCCTTAAGGCTTGTAGACCCAACGTAATGCCCGGTTTTGAGGGCATCAACGCAAGGAGGCGACGCGCAGCTACGCTGCGCCTCGCTCCCTTGCGGGGAACCACTCGCCGCGCGGTTAGTTCGGTTACGCTGCGAAGGCCAATAGGGCCGCAGTTAGGGTCCATAATAAAACAAAAAAAAAGCACACTTTACCCGTTTTCTGATTTGTCCGTATATAATCGGTGATTTTAGGTATACGCAAACACCAAAAGCCACCTAAAAAGTTAAAGGCTAAGCGCCTATATTTCTTTGTGGCGTTCCTGATTTGTGCGTTACTGTCCCTGTACCGCGCTTACCGCACCAATCAAGAATGCTTCATAGAAACATAGCGCTTATCTTTTAGCTATTTAGGTAGCTTTTTGTACCGCGTATACCAAGAAAACCGCACCGTGCCGACAGGAAACGGCGTTAAAAGTGATTATGAAATTTTATTTTAAGACCCTTCGAATAGAACATTTTGACTTTGACTTTGAATAACATGAAAGCGACACGATGACGTAACGTACCCTAGTCTGTTGCAATCCTATGTCTCGTTCGCCAGTTCTGTACCACAGTCCGTACACTAAAGCAGTAATGGCGACGCTTTGCATCGGATTTGCTTGGAACTGCAAATACTGTCACAAGCAGAGTTGTAACGTCACCAATTTAATTGGATCCTGACTAACGTGAAAGGAGGGGGCGATGATAAACGATGAATCAGGGTATCTGACTTAAAAATGAATGAACTTTTACTAAAGACCAAACCAGAAACATATAACCGTCTCTGTCTAACTAAATTTGAATTCTTTTTCGGGAAATGTACGGATATATGTATATCTCTGATTTCATAAGTATTATTTTTCCTATTATGTTTCACATATTCCTGTTCATAGAATATCTGAATGATATCAAGTCAAAACGACCGCGAGGCCGACCACGCCGGCGCTGGAGTGACGATGCCCTAGAAGTCGAGGGTCCCGTGTGGACACGCCATGCCAGAATAGAGACGATTGGAAGAGGTTGGAGGAGGCCTACGCCCAAAAATGGGTGCCTCCGCATGAACATATACATTAATAATATCAAATAACCAACTCAAATCTATTGATGTCATAAAAAAAAACTTATATTAACATAATAAATTAAATAGAATTATGTATACAATTTGCGAGGAAATAAAGGATTTATTATTATTATTATATTATTATCAAGTCGACGCAAGATAAACTTTTTAGTTATACAATTACGATATAGCTAGTTTATACCCGTAATTTTGTCCGTGTAATTTTTTTTACCTATTGTGGACTCTATTTTTATCATTCTTAAAAAAATACATAAATATGTGAACAATGATATGAAAAATCATTTTTACTACGACCTTAAAATAATATGAGTAGCTTTTGATCGCGACTCAGTTGAAACGTGTTTTCCTACTAAAATTTAGCTTTTATAGACACTGAAAGACCATTCAAAATATTGGTAGAATTCTTTTGGAAATCCATTGAGTATTTTGTACAATGAATTCTTTTTACGAACAATAATAATAACCACATTACAACACACACATTGACTCAGTCCTGCGCGAAGCTATAGTCTTTCAAATTCAATTTTTTTTGTCTGATTTTTCGTATTTTACAGTTGTTACATGTCTTGTTTCGCAGCCACTACCTATTTACAAACAAATAATAATAACCACATCACGATACACACATTGACTCAGTCCTGCGCTATTTTCATTTATCATAATCGTGTCTGGATGTAACTAAATCTAAAACGTATTATTAGCGCCTAAAATTGTCCAGTTATATTAAAATAATTATGAGTATAAACTACAAATATAAGAATACGACATCCAAGACCTGTAAGCGAAACAATTCATCTTGCTAACACAAAGTTTCGCCCCCGCCGGGATTCAAACAAGTAACCTCTAGCGCAGCAACCAGCTGCTAGACCGCTGCGACAAAGAGGCCGTCCACTTTTTTTTGTATATTCGGCCCAGATTCTGTGTAGTACAAGTAAGTGTTTTTATTTGCTTTATGAAAAAAAAAATGCAAAATCTATAAATACAATAAAAAGGTACAACTTTCCTTTTGGGGAGTAGACGACTTGTTTGCACAGACGGCAACACATAAAGCTTCAAATAAGAAGTGCGATATCAATCCTTATGCTGTACAACATAAAAACGAAAGGTCCAAATAGGTTAGGTTCATCTATAGCCGTTTGTACATCGCTGTATCAGATGTTCAATTATTTAATTATTGTCACTTTGGATCATTGCTGAATAATTCATGTGCCTAACTAACTGTGGTTTCCTAAGAGGGGTTCCGTATGTGGAGATATGCATTTAATTTGATTTAAGCATACCTAGGTATATGTACTGTAGGAACAAATATCTACATCTACACGAATATTATAAAGAGGAAAGATTTGATTGTCTTTTTGCATTGAATATGCTCCGAAACTACTGGACTGATTTGAGAAATTCTTTCACCATTAGAATCCTACATTATTCCTGATTAACATAGGCTATGGAATATATAAAAAAGTTGAATACCTATATCTATCCGGGCGAAGATGAGTTGGGTTGCTATATAATATCTAAATTGGTACAGATTAAAAAACTGATTTACTTCAAAAGTACCATTGGATGATTTTTTTTTTGTTCGACGGTTAATACAAAAAATCCGTATATTTAATTATAATTTTTGTTATTACAGAATCATGAAACTTAACAAGCAAGCCATATATGTATTTTGACAATATATGTATTTGCAAGACGCATTGTTTCGCTTACCAGTCTTGGATGTTGTATTCTTATTTATTTAGTATATACCATATCGTTGCTTAGCACCTGCGATACAAGTTCTTACGATACTTAGTGCAGGGCTGAGTCAATGTGTGTGTCGTGATGTGGTTTATTATTATTATTATGTACATGTAACATTACTGTAATAAGTTTATAGAGGAGGTATCATTAAAACTAATCAAACGTATTCAAATGTTTTAATTAATATAAGAATCGACATCCACTTTAGACAGAACAATTTCTAAAACCAGTCTACGCCGGCACAAAAAAAAGACAGTATATAAACGAAAAAAAAAATATAAATACACTCGAGATTTCCCACGAACGTTCACCTTACTCCCTCTTGGCCGGTTCTAAGAATATAATAATGTGATATTGCCCAGTAAATCTTTTCCTTATTAAATTCGTGAGAGATTTAAGAATCCGACATGGCTTCTTAGATATTAATCCCGGCTTATTTAAAGCTTGTGTCACATTTGATACGATTTGTATTTTGATGAAAAATAAGATTTTTTGAGAGAAATTTTGTGATAAAAATTGTTTCTTATCAAAAGCAATACATTAAATATAAAGAGGCATAGTTTTTAGTATTTGCGTCACACCCACCACTCTGTCCTACTACTGCAGCTCCTGTTCACCAGGATCAACAGTGACGTGCTTTGATCGAATAATGCAGCTGTGCAATGACGTACAGGCTGTGCCCGGACACCCTACCAGGATCTCAGGACTCGTAAAGAACTCAATCAAAGGAAATTCGCTCTGACTTCCCCGATTTTTAGCATATTGTGAATTTAAGACATTAGAATTCAGTGATTCTTTTTCTCATTTCATCGCCTCTGTGGCGAAGCGGGGAAATGATTGCTACGCAAGAGGTTTCGGGTTCTAATCCCGGTAGGGGTGGAACTTAGTACTATTGAAAAGAGGCATTGTTTCGCTTACCGGTCTTGGACGTAGTATTCTTATTTATGTAGTTTATACCATATCGTTGCTAAGTATCTGCGACACAATACAAGATTATATCTTGGTGCAGGGCTGAGACAATGCATGCGTCGTAATATGGATGTAATTTTTATTATTAGGTAGTGAATTTTAAAAGTAGTTCCAACAGTTAAAAGATTTGTGATTTGTAGTGTTACAAATTATAGTTACAATAAATAAATAATAACCCACATCACGACACACACATTTACTCAGCTCTGGAGTAACTATCTTAAAAACTTGTGTCGCAGGAACTTAGTAACGATATGGTATAAACTGCGTAGATAAGAATCCTACAACCAAGACCGGTAAGTTGAACTGTGGGTCTTGCAGTATGCTTGTAAACAAGCCTGCCATGCCCCGAATAATACATATGACCTTAGCCCTGAAAGACTATACAAAAGCTTGAAATCCCCCCATCCAAGTACAATTCTTTGTAGGTGCGATAATCGGGGCGATTTTCCACCTAGTATGATTCACCGATTCTAACACCGACCCCTTTGCGACCCTTTTGTGGGGCGTGGGCGTTTCACCATTGCAATCAGTACGTTCCATTTTCACCGACAATAAATCGGTCACCGATAATAAATCGTGTCGGTAGCCTTTATACATGCATACTACCTTTATATTTCTTATTTATATTAACATATATTAACATATACGTTTTTATATATCTTATTTATATTAACATATTTCTTTTTTAACGACCTCGGTGGCGCAGTGGTGTAAACAGCCGACTCGCTAGAGGTTCCGGGTTCCAATACCGGCGGGGGCGGAACTTTGTGTAATTTTCAATATGCATTGTGTCGCTTACCGGTCTTGGATGTAGTATTATTATCTATATAGTTTATTCCACATCATTGCTTAGTACCTGCGACACAAGATTATATTTTAGCACACGGCTGAGTCAATGTGTGTGTCTTGATTAGTTTATTATTATTATCTTTGCATATCAATAATCTGTTCTCATTCTAATACTTATTACAATTAATGAGAGTTAAGCCACTTCCTGATTTGTCGGTGCGGTAGCGGTACCTATGCTGTACTTCGCCACTATCGCACTTACCGCATCATTTAGGAACGCTCTATAAAAACATAGGCTCAGTAAGCTTTCGGCACCGCTTAAACTAAGAATAACGATTCCGTACCGCTGTACCGACAAATGGGACTTTGTGTTATTTGCAAGACGCATTTTTCGCTTACCGGTCTTGAATGTTGTATTCTTATTTATGTAGTATATACAATATCGTTGCTTAGCATCTGCGATACAAGTTTTTACGATTCTTAGTGCAGGGCTGAGTCAATGTTTATTATTATCTACCCTTTATAAGCAATAAACAATTTGAATTTCACTAATTGATAAGAAAAAATACAACAGAGATTCATCAGTCAATAAGTAAAAGCTAGATATAAAATAGACTCAATTTATTTCAAACTTCTTCAATCATAACTCAGTACGGACCCTAATATTTTAAATGATAAACCTTAAAACACTGGGGCGATAAAATATTTCGATCCATTAACTTGATTGCCAGCATTAATTTCAACGAATCTGTACCTTAGTTAAATCGAATCATACATTTTTGTACATCATGGGCAAACAAGCAGACGGTTCACCTTATGGAAAGCGATCCCGTCTATTGACATTAAGATGTCGAAAAACGCCAATAGCACGGACATTGCGTTGCCCATGTAGAAGTAAAGATGTTATACTCCCACAGTTCATCTAGTCTAAGACTGAACGCCCCTCATTTTTTTGTATTACTATAAAATGTGTTCACGTACACAGAAACTAGTCACCGTGATTGGTAATTTAGCTACTGTAAATTTCTTAATTAAAGACAGTATGTCAATGAAAAATCTTATTAGAAACATTATTGAACGATCGAGCGAAGCGAGTGAAAATCTGAGTCTACTCGAGGTATCCGGCGTTTGTATCTATGTATAAATGTTTGCCCGACGATAATTCGAGTATCGTTGCTCTGTTCGTCGTAAAATTTAGTAAGCGGTGTAATAAAGCAATAATAATGTTTAAGTTCATATATGAAACAAATCGGTAAAGGCGTTTCCGAGTTATAGGGGGTCACGAATTCATCATTCGAAGCAAACCAGTTTAGTTTCTTTAAAATCAAATTCTGAGGAAGGGCTCGGTGTAGCGTAATTGTTGTTTAGCAGTAACATTGGATTCCTGACTGCTACATAGTGACGCGCATTGGCTGATGAAGCATATTACGTTACATAAATACTTAATTAATGAGGAGAATATTTGATACGTTTGAATACAATACACAAATTAAGTGTATTATGGTTTTATTTGAATCCTTCACCACTACCCCTTTACCACATCGCAGTCTAGACTAGACGAATTTTACCCCTGGCTTTCACTGATTCTGGATGGATTTATGTTGTCTGTTACCTGTTTACTATGAGTTTTAATTCATTTTCTACACATCAGATATAGTATAGTTTAGTATAGTGTAGTGGATCAGGTACAGTAATGGTTTGCTTCGAACAACAAACTAGCAACCCTCTATATCTCAGGCACCCCTTGACCTCTTGGACTCATATTTGAACTACGAAATTATTATTTCCTTGTTAACCTGCTCACCGAATTTCATGACGATCTGATCAACCATATTCAAGTTATCGTCGGTCAAAAATGTATACATACAAACGTAAATACAAATGCGAAAAAAAATTGTGTCGAGTGTCGTTCACAGCTGATATCCTGATTCTGGGAACTATTACCAGAAATAAGTACTCAATAATTTTTAATTTACTATAAATATATACTTATATTAGTACTGAGGTCTGAATCTTGTTTATGAGTTAAGTATATAAGATTTATGCTGATCATTGCTTTGTATCCCTCATAGCACAAGCCTTAACGGGTTTAAATGGGACTAAATCAATTTGTGTGCATTATCCCACATGTTATTATTACAAATAGTGTTGTCTCTTTCATATGTATCGCAAGCGGCTTGGTGCGAGAGAGACAGGTTGTTTTTAAGAGCTATGCTATGTTACATAGGGTTATGTAAGGTCCGCAAACGCACGCTATCGTTATGGATTCAGACCAACCTCTGAATGTGTACGCAGCCTACTGATGTATGAAATGAACAGCGGCCTCGGATCAGTCAAAAAGAAAAACATTTCAATTACAAATTCATTTTTCCCGTGCGCTTGCATTTCTCATTCAAATAAATAGGGATGCAATTCAATTTCCTCCGATCAAAATCTGTTTTAGAGAATCTCAAAAATAGGTTAACATACAAATTTCATACAGTCAAACACAGTCTCACACTAAACTGAGAAAATTACATGTTTCTTATAAATAATAGATTTTACGAATTTAGTCCATGGCATGGGAAACAAGGTTAGTGGTTTTAGTTTTTTTTGGGTATTCAAGTTTTTTAATGCAGGCATTTATCAGGATTTAGTCAATAACTTACTGGATTTTCACATTCATGAGTCTAAACTCAATACTATTTCGTCTCTATGAGTTATTTAAAATGTTACTGTACATAAGGTAAAAAGGTTTCAAGTGTTTTGAAAAATTTGGGCAACACTCTCGAGTTTAATGCATCATTTTCAAATTCGCGATGAAATAGAGTGGCTCCTTTTTGAATTATCCATTTATTAGTTGTTATGTAGTTTATTTAGATACAGAAAAACATACGTTGGATGCCACCAAGAATTATTTACAATATTTGTATGACTAATTAATTATATTTAATTTGCATGTTTAATGAGAGAAGCAAAACATGAGCAATATGTATTTATATTTGTAAAGAACTTTTTTTAAGCTAGTAAGCGAATGATTGAATGATTGAATAAATGTTGCGATGAGTTTGATTTTTTGGCCGCTGTTCTACATCCGTAGTGACGCACTGATGCGTCCGCCTGCGACCGATCGTGCAACTAATCGTATCGACGTGACTTGCATCCAGTTTTTATTGGAAACGGTATACAATCCAATTTTTGTATTTACTTTACACTCAAAAATTTCACACATATACCTTGTTTAAATGTTTGAACTCGGAATCTATATGGAAAATAAAAAACAGCATCGGAATCGGTTCTCCCGTTTAAGAGCTTTGATGACACGTACAAATGCAAACTGGTCAAACGTTGTTTTATGTCGAGCTAAAAATGAGCTAAAAATTTGAAAATAAATAATAACAATATTTAAAAAATCGAGTATTAGTATTATAACTTCAAAATTAGTCTATATATTTTTTACTCAACATCACGGGCAATAAAGCAAGCGGTTCATTCAACTGATGTAAAGTGATACCGCCGCCTATTGACACGACGATGCCATTGATGCCTGGAACGCCAAGAGCACCGCCAATTCGCAGCCCATGTAGAGGCAATGATGTTATACCTTTCTTTCCGATAATAACACTAGCTCTCTAATCCTTCGAACCGAAACACAGCGGACTGCTTCACCGCAGAAATAGAAACGAGGGTGGTACCAACCCTGTCTTTCTCGCATGAAGATAAAAGACCTGTGAATCAAGTCATATCCTCTATCTAACTCTTCAATTGAAACCCTGGACTGAATAACATCCTAAACTCATCAACAAAACTGCCAAATCAAGAAACAAAAGAATTCTACGAACAAGTTGTAGAAAAACATGTTTATGTAAGGTTAAATTAATGAGTAATCATAATCCTTATTAATGGAGGTTTAATTAGAGGCTGCAGGGTTGCTCCCGCTCCTGGGAATTGTGATTGGAGCCGTTGTAACCCTGATTACAGCAAATCACTAGTGATGGGGCTTCAAATATCCAATTTTAATATAATTCTGTAAATTTGCACATTTATTTTATATCAAATACGTTGAAAAAATTACAACCTCATTTCAAAACACATTAACTCAGCTCAACAGTAAGATTATTGTAAAAAAAATTGTTTTGAGTTTAAAATGTAAACTACATAGATGGGAATACTACATCCAAGACCGGTAAGCGAAACGATGCGTCTTGTAAAGATCCGCACCCGCCGGGTCTCGAACCCAGGATCTGTTCCGTAGTCAGCAGTTACACAACTACGCCACAGAGGCGATATGATGAAAATAATAAACACATTAAAAGCACACACATTGACAGCTCTACAGTAATAATGTGTGATCTTGTGTTGCAGTTACTAAGCAATAATTTATTATATGCAATAGTATGTATTAAGTAAAAAGTTTAAACTGATATAGATATAATAAATCCCAAATTCTATTCATAAGTAGAGTCACTCACTATTAACGGAGCCATATATATAATATTCGTCTAGATAATCCAAGATCTATTAACCATGATTTTATATATGACAAGCTGACCCGGCGAACTTCGTACCGCCTTTAGTTATCAGCCGAATACAATAGCGCCACCTATCGGTTCCAATTGTGTTTACAAACCATCCAGGACCCCATTGAAATATTCACACAAAATTTCATCCAAATCGGTCAAGCCGTTTAGAAGGAGTTAGGTAACAAACACACGAACAGCCTTCTTACTACCTCCTGTTTCGTCTGATTAAGTTCGTTGCGGGTCCCAAGACTGCCGGTAGGGTATCCGGGCACAGCCTGGGCGTCATTGCACAGCTGCATTATTAGTTTATTATTCGATCAAAGGAAGCCACTGTTGATCTTGGTGAACAGGAATTGCAGTGGTTGGACAGAGTGGCGGGTGTGGACCCGTTAAATTATACATATATATATATTTAAATTCATAAAAAAAAAATATTCCCACAACATATATATCTTGTATATATATCTTGTATTTATACTTTTATATAGATTTTAATATCAAGGAAATATTAAAACTATAGAGCTCTGACAATCAGTATGTAATCAGTTTAATCCAAAAGTTTCTCGTAGGAACGTCTGACCCCGAATAATTGAGAACTTAAGATGTAATCTAAATCCCCCCCCGTAACTTACATCCCCCCCCAGAGCTTGTAACTTGTGCCTAGTTTATAATAGTCCGAGTACCTGCCACTTCGAAATTAACGTTCGTTCTACTTGGGGCTTAAATTAAATTCAAAATCGTAATTTACTTTAACAGGATTATTCTTAATAGTTATTCTTTTGTCATTGGCAAATAAACAAATGGCCTATTGACACGACGATGTCCCTGATGGTGAATGCCAAGAGCATAAGCGTTGCCCATGTAGGGCTAAAGATGTTATACGTCTCGTGCTTGTCATATTGGCTCTCCAATCCGTCGAACCGAAACAGCGAACTGTAGAAAGGTGACTCAATCGAGCGTGTTCTAAGCTATGTTTGATCGATACCGGTTCCCTTATTCAAAAGTAATTGGGGGTGAAATTGGGGATGACCAATAGAATGTATACAAATATCCAATTTTAACATACTCTTGTTTGCTTCACCGTTAAACCAGTGAGAATTAAAAGTCACTAACGAAGCCCACAAGACAAGCAAATTTAAGTGACATTGAACTGGCCGTAGCCCAAAGAATTTATGGATATTGTGAAGAAAAATGCTAGAGTGACGACCACAGCTGGAAGGTGTACGGATGATCTTGTATAGGCTCATGGGATCTGCTGAAAGCATGGGGCACAGGATCCCTCCGATCGGAAATATTTGGGCCAGCCCAGGTCTAGCAGTGAACGTCTTCTATCAAGATGAGCCACTGTATAAAATAAGTTTTTCAACGTACTCTTTATTTGTCGATTCACTGTGAACTTTTGATACAAAAATGTAGTTAAAAGGCTCTTTCATTTCGCTAGGTGTTAAATAAATGATTGTTCAGTTGGTTACAAAGTGCACCGCTGCGTTTCTCCAACCGGCGCAGTTTTGAAACTAAGTCTCTCTTAGAGGACTATACTCTTAGCTAAAATACCTCCGTCTAATATCAACCTTGCTTCTTTGCAACTGCTCCAGTCGGCTTTCAATAAACCTTGACGAGTAGTTTAAAATTCGAAGAGTTTTTAAATTTCAAGACCCAATCGGCTTCCAGCCTTTTAATAGTCACTAATGGTTATAAAATTATAAAGCTTGTTCTGATGCATGGATGAATTGATGTTTGTAACTATTTCACGCAAAAACTACTCAATGGATTTTAATGAAACTTTACAATAATGTAGCTTATACATCAAAATAACACATAGGCTATAATAAAAATGTATAAAGATATTGTCTGATGATACGTATCTACACGTGCGAAGCCGGGGCGGGCTGCTAGTTATAGTATATAAGATTTTATAACTTTTATACAATAATTGTCAGGCTCACCTGTCAGCCAGAGTGTGTCAGCAGATGTATTGCCGGTTTAAAAAGATGTTGGTCCCTTTTTCGTATGCCCCTGTGATAGTCCGGAAATACCGCAGTTGGTCGACGGTTGGTCCCACAAAATTGTAATGTAGGCCAGAAAATTCTATAAATTTTGTAGAGCAATAAATTTTGCAGCTGTGGAGGTTGGTACGTCGAGATAATGCGGTCTTCTCTTATATTCAATTAGTTAGGTTAATGCTGATATTGACTTTATTTAAAATCTAATTATACCAATAAAAAAGGCGCAAATATGTATCTTTGGGTAACAATTACTTATTGAGCCGTTTGGTTTCGAGACTATGGGTTCTTGGGATGAGAATTTCAAAAGATTATTCAACATTTTAAGTATTAAATTAAAAAAAGAGAGAGTCGTGACCGTAACGCTGGTCTGCATTTCGCTCAAAGGTTGAGCACCGCTATACAGCGTGGAAATGCAGCCAATGCTAAAGGCACACTCCTTTGTAGACATTATTTTTATTAGGCTTTTTAAATTTATTAATAAAATTTTATAATTTTTGTAATAAAAAGAAAAAAACTGCGATTTACTACTGGTGAAAAATCATTAAAGCATGGATTACGTTTTTAACCAAATTAAACCCACAAAATTACTAACTATAGTTACGAACGTTCGCGAAGGGTAAAAAACAACAACTTAATAGATTTTTGCTCTTTACATAAACTCACGCCGTATTTTATCCCTCGAGAGAGGTAGACAGGAGTGTTACCGCATTTCGCATGTTTATGTTGAGTCCCAGTGTGACAGGTTGCGAATCAGTCACCACTATCCGAGAACAATGAGGAACATGGCAGCTACAACGTGCGTCTACCTGAGACGACCTGTCGGGTCGGGTCGGGCGGTTAACAAAGGCACGTAACAAACTGAGCAACCAAGCTTGCTTTAAAATATTATCAAAGTGCTTTAAGTTACTAACAACGTCAAAGGTGGGATACCAACACAATTTCATAACTTATTGGGCCCCCCTACACCTTTAAAAAAGAGTTATTTCAATGTATAAAGCGTAAACCATAATACGCTGTTATTTACCTATGCCAATTATTGGTGCTAGTTAATCAGTTTTTTTTATGTATCACAAATGTGGCAAACAAGCATACGGCCCGCATGGTAAGCAGTAACCGTAGCCTATGGACGTTTGCAATACCAGGGATATAACGCACGCGTCGCCGACCCTACAAGAATTCCTTTTGAGGAACCCTATGCTGTAGACACTTGGGTAAACCAGAGAGTTTCACATGGTATTCTAGAGCCTGATTCGCGGGGGCTTCTTTGAAAGCTATCTGCTCTAAAGTCCGAGTATGATTTCTCAGTTGATCGCTAGAGGTTAGGAGAGGTTGATGGTGAGGTGAAAAGTGGCCATGAGCAAAATCTTAAACAATTGCTAAGAAAACTCTTAACTTGGTGTTATCTGCAAGACGAATTCTTTCGCTTACCGGTCATGGATGTTGTTTTCTTATCTATGTAGTTTATACCATATCGTTGCTTGGTTCTTGTTCTTGCGATACTTACTGCAGTGTTGAGCCAATGTGTGTCGTGATGTAGTGATTATTATTGTTAGCTGAACACACATAGAGAAGTGAAATCTATCTGTGTGGCGGCAAAGTTTTTTGACAGCAGCTGGATAAAAGCTTCGAGCTTAGGATATCAAATTAAGCACTCAGATCCAAACCAACGGGAGTTTCCCTGAAAGCTAAACTCAAACATTTTAGAAACGTGCCCAAAACATTTCGATTTCAGTTCAAATTTCTAGCTCAATCGATGTGCTTACAAATTTCTACAGAATATTTGGTTTTCCAGGAGAAACTCGGTAATCTACGTCCATATGTTGTACCGGACGAATTTCCTAAGCATTATAACAGAGTTACACCTGTACTTCTCAACAAATCTTCCTACGGATTCCTAGTTGGCAGGTTTTAGGAAAATGTGATCTGTGAATAAGTGGACAAGGTTAAATTTCGGTTAACACGTTACTGGCTCAGTGCATTGCAGTTGATGTGGCCATAGAATTTCGAATGTTAGATGTGGTATTGTATAATTTATTAGAGCATTGTCGATGGATATAAAATTAACCTAAAAATAAATTCATACAAATATGTTAAGTATTACTTTTCTTTCAGATTTCTTTTGAAAAAGGCGAATTTGATGAATTCTGATGTTTTTGTTAATAAAAAAAAATGTTGTTTAGTTTGTAAAAAAAAAGGTAAAATATTGTACTGTACTGCTACCCACAGGAATCCTGATTTATAGAAGTTTTGTTTCGAATTCGGTTTGTTCGTACTCTGCAATTTTAATTCATTACTAGTTTCCCTATTAGTTTTAAATTAAAAACTATAACCCAACTACGTCAACAGAGGGCTAAACAAGAAACTAATTCCGATAGAAATCCAGAAATGCATACGTACAAAAATGGTCAAGGCAGAGCCGTGGTCTCACCTACTGGATATCTTTGTTTTTTTTTAATCTCACCACATACTTGTAGTAGGTACTCGTATACATATAGTAGGTGCGACAAAAAAATGCTTACTTTAAGTCTATAGACTTTGATTGGCGTTTTAATTTGCGAACTCTTTTTTAATTTTTCTTTTAAATAAATGATGTTTCATAGTTCCCTTATTCGTGCATCCATGTATTTTGCATGCCGGGTAGCAACGAGACATACGATCTGTCGTTTACTGTCTGTGCACCATGCATCACCACAAACATTCATACAACACGTACCTACAGTCTACACACACATCGGTGCCGGAACATGCCGGGATTACTTACCTATCAAGGGAGGTAAGACTTTATGGTAATTGAAATGAATTGTTTAAGATCATTAATGTTTTGTTTAGTTGTTTTAACTATTTTTCCCACGTTTTTGTACACTCGCTTTCTTGTTTGTTTGTCGTTCCGGTTGGATTTTTGCAACTCAATTTTGAGGCACTTCCCGATAAGCTAGCAGGCCGAAATTTTCAGGGTAGCTTCAAACCCGATGACAATGCAATTTACAACTATAAAAACGGCTGGACCGATTTTGATAAAATTTGTATGGAATTACTTTTAAGGCAAAAAAAAAAAGTCTAAAAACCCATGTTTTTAAATGTCCCTTGTCAAGATACGCCCCTACGTTTTGAGTGTCCCCTCTTTCAGCACTTCTGTAGGGTTGTTTTCTTATTTTTAGGACATTTAAAACCGTGGGTTTTTAGGTTTTTTAAATCTATTAATTATTTTGTAGTAATACTTTATCAATATTATAAATAAAAACTAACAGGTAAGTAAAAGTACTCATTTTATTTACATTTTATTTTATCATATTAAGAACAGTCCATAAGAAGTATACAAATTAATACCTAAATGATATTTTTATTAATAATTAAATCAATTAGCTCTAGCATATATATACAGTATCAAAGAGGGCCTTCAAAAAAGGGCTTACTCCTTTCTAAAAGGTCGGCAACGCATCTGCTGACATCATTTGCCCTCAGTGTATCTACCATGAGTTCGTGTAGTTTTTCTACACGTCAGGTAACATAGATTACTAGATTGATTTTGTATGAGCAATCTTAATTCCTTACCAATCCGTTAGTAGCGCTTTATAAAGATTCATACAAATTTGTGACTGTAGCCGCAAGCGACAACAAACGGAAAGTGAAACCTATGGTAGGCAACGATGGGCCTCAGTATCACTTAACGTCACGTGAGCCATTTGCAATCTTGTGAAAAAAAAATAGCATTAATTCTTTTCGTCCTAAGAAATATTGTTAATTATCCAGAATTAAGTAACTTGAATATTTACTAAATAACGGCTTCAAGAGAAACCGTTCGCTTCCATTTTTTATTCCAGCTGCTATAATTTTAAGTAGTAGAAAGGCAATCGAAATTGAAATAATTGGGGCGAACAATAATTCTGAATTTGAAATCCAATTAAAATCCGCGAATAATGGGTTCGGATATCGCATGGAATATTTCGATGGGCGATTGGAAAATTAATTTTGAATTAACGAGAATTAGTTGTGCCGATTTGTGCCTCATTCGACAATAGTTCAGGTTCACTTCATTGATCACTTTATTTGACGACCTCGGTGGCGCAGTGGTGTAAACAGTACGCTAGAGGTTCAAATCCCGGCGGGGGCGGGACTTTGTGTTGTTTGCAAAACACATTGTTTCGCTTACCGGTTAGATGTTGTGTTCTTATCTATTTAGTATATACCATTACGTTGTTTAGTGCCTGCGATGCGAGATTATATCTTAGTGCAGGGCTGAGTCAACTAGTGTGTCGTGATGTGGTTATTATTATTATAAAATTTGGAGTTAGTATTGTTGTTTGATGCTATGAAATCAAATACTATGAACTATAATCTCTTCTTATTCATATAATAAAAAAAAAAAATATTAATAATTTTAAATCAAAAAAAATAAAAAATATTAAAATAAATGCATGATACATAAATACGTAAGGGCACATTACACTAAGTTCTGAAGGTTTTTGAATTTTTAACGTTTGTTAAAAATGTCAAACGAAAAACTACCGTTTCTATTATTGTTAAAGTAAACCTAATATTGTTAAAGTGGTCCAAACGAGACCATTGGCTATCGTTAAGTAATATGGTACAACCGTCAGTGTTATTTGTTGGTATAATGTGATGTCATTTTAACTATTAAAATGGCGCAAAGCATTTCACTGTAACCGGAGATTTGTCGTTTCTGGTTTAACATCGGTTATCGTTAAAGTTATCTTGGTGCAGTTCACTGCACTTGGTTAACTGACCGAACCACCCGACAGGGCGTAAGTTCGAATCTCCGTAAGTTGTAGCTACCATATTCCTCATTGAGCCCGGATAGTGGAGACAGATTTGCAACCTGTCACACTGGGACTCAACATAAACATGCGAAATGCGGTGTTTAACACCTCTGCCAACACCTTAAGGATAAATTATAGCGTGAGTTTTTAAAAAATACCGAGTCAATAGGCGGTATCACTTTCCATTAGGGGAAGCATCTGAATGCTCGTGAGGTTAAAAAAAACCAACCCAGTGTGCACTCGGCTTAAAGTGTAATATTCTGTCGGTGACACGGCTAACAATACTTGCAGTTTTATTATCATCCAGTTTTTTTTTAATTTCCATGAGTCCATTTAAAAAATGGCTGCTTCGGAAAATAATCCAGCGATGCGAACGACACGACGGTATAGAAAAAATGAACATAGTAATAATTAATGTTTTCCAAGTTGCTCATTAGGGTTATATGTTATTCAGGGTTCTGTAGGTCAATGAAAAACTTAGATGTTAATACATGAACTCGTATATTTTTTTTGGACTTTGCTTCTTTGTTCGCCAATGACTTGTTTTGGGTCCAAAGCGGAGATGTGCAGAGATGTCCGGGGCGGAGACGAGTGGAGATGTTTTTCAATTAAGGTTTCTTAAACAAAGCTATGCGGAAATGCGTCCTGGCTAGACTGTAGCGAAGATGTGTGCTGGTTAGGACGGAGTTGTGCGCTAACTGAAAGAGACTACCCACATAGACAATTACGATTTTCCGCGAGCCAACAGAAAATAAAAATGTTTTGATATGACATTTCCTCATGATTCGCTCGAGTTACGTTATTGTGATGTATTTTTTATTATCATTTTCTGTTGGTGCTAATGCTTGCGGAAATGAAATATGTCTAAAGGGATACGGCTGGATCAATGGCGGTACTGTCATCGAAGCCCAAAAGCCCGGCTTGCCCTATCAAACTAAAATAAGTTCGCGCTCTTATTCATTCATTCACAAATCAAACGACTTTTTTAAAGCCACCGAAATTATGGTTTTGCTGACATGTTCGCAAACTTCTGAGAGTTTTGCTGAGCTCGTCCACGCTAGCAAGTCCACAACGGAAGGATGGAGTACATCTCTCGGCTTGCCCTATACTAAAACTCTAGGCACGCCACTGGGCTGGGTGCTGCGAGCGTTAGATGTGAAAAGGTGAGCGGCGCCGCTCACATCTTTTCATCTCCGCTGCTCGCCATCGTCAACTATATGTGTGAATAAAAAATTATATTGGTTGTTTAAGACAGATCTCCGTTCCGTTCGTCTCGTCCCTGCTTTGTTGGAGTTAGGGCTTTATTTTCCGTTCTCTTCTTTTATTTGTTCTTATTTATTATTTATATTTAAATAAGATTTTTTTGTGACGTAAAATTTATAAAAATATAAAATTACATCATAAACATTAACAGACAGTATGCCAGCAAAAAACTTTACCTTTTTATTCATTTTCCGATTCATCTCCCTCAAGTAATATTCATTTAAAACAGAACCCTTGCTATTTTTGTCTGAATCACCGTTGCCATAACTTTTTGATATTAAAAAGTTTTTGTGGCATTTGTAATAACTAACTATGTTCTTATAGAAAATGTTCGGAGTTTTGCATTTGTTTTTTTTTTGTCGCTTGGATATTTCTAAGTACTTGCATGTTTGTATTAGTTAGTGGAGTAAAAATGCCTTGTTCTAAAGGCGATATTAGAAATGACTAAAAAATTATAAAGAAGAAGTTAGTTAGTTAGGTAGTTTCCTGCTTTTTAAAACGAAGTTCGGACAATTTTTTTCTGTAAATATTTAATTAAAAACTGAATTAAATATCTAATAAAGTTGTCAATTTTAAAAGATCTCCGTAATTTATTGTTAATGTAGCCTAGGATTACAATATTGGTAGGTCAGGCTGTTTGGTTAATATTCTAGATCTCAATGATTAAGATTAAGATAAGACAACAATTAAAAATAAAGTTTAATCTTATAGTTTTGTAATACAAACACGTAACATTAACTTACGCCGTAATTAATACCTCGAGAGGGGTTAAACACCGCGTTTAGCAAGTTTATTTTGAGTCCCAGTGTGACAGGTTGCGAATCTGTCGCAACTAACCGGGCACAATGAGGAACATGGCAGCTATAATGTACGGCAACCCAAGACTCGAACCCTCGACCCGTCGGGTCGGGTCGGTCAGTGCGTAGCAAACTGACCTACCACGTCCTCCGAGTTTCGTGCGTCGCGACGTCACGTTAAATAAATGTATTTCTTTGAATGAGCTTCTTTAAAGCATATAACTCGTATAGCTACTATGATGAAATAAAAACAAAAAAATATCTTCTTTAAACCTCTAACACAGTTATGCAAAAAATATTTGTCAAAATCTAATTATTGATGTCTTATAAATAAAAAACAAAATTTTGTAACAACGCTTCGATAGTTCTGTAGAACTTTTTTTTTTTTTGTAACAAATCCCGTAAATAACATTGGTGGCTTGATAAAAAAAAATAAAAAGATATTTGTACTCTAGAGAGGATTTTGTTCATTTATTAATATTTAGATTGTAAAATTATATTTCTTCTGGGCATTCATGGATCCTGCCCTAGGGATACATTTTAATGAAGGTTATGCTGGCGTTCTTTTCTTTAATTTCTAATAACGTATTTTTAATGTAATTCAAAATTATTTTCATATATTGGATGAAAACATTTTCAAATGCTAACATTGAAGTCGGGGTAATTCAAAAATTTAATTTGATCCTGCGATATTGATCATAATTTTTTTGTGTTCAAATGTTACATCTGTATTAAGTTACACACGATCAAGTATAAACCCAACCCGTTTGGACTTTGTACCGTTCTTAAGTTGTACAGCATAAGGATTAATATTGCACTTGTTACGTGAAGATTTATAGGATCTGTCAGAACAAAAAGTTAAATAATAATTTTAAAAGAAGTAATGTTATTTTATGATACAGATATATTTTTCTGGTTGTTTTGTTGCTTTATTGATTAATTTCAGACAGCAAAATGTTTCCTAACTATATTTTAATCACTCCTATTTAGTTTAACATCAGGCAGGCATTTGACCCCAAACCCGCCTGATGTTAAGCGGCGTTGAGGTCTAAGGTGGATCATGCCTGCCTAGGAGAAACCTATTCACTCTTGCCTTAAAGAGGCCCAAGTTATATTGGTCAGGGAACAGATCATTGCAGATGTACTTGTACTTGCAGATGGTCATTATTTTATTACTTTGAAGAATGTTTGCTACGACTTCTTAAGAAACAATTACTTAATTACTATCTACAAATTAAGTCGACTGAAGCTTTGGCTTAGCCGCCAGTAGAGACTGAGTCACTTTAAGAATAAGTTCGGTTGAAATGTCAGTGTTGGTCAGATTTTACAGTAGAATATCAGGATGATGATGCCCCTTCTGTTACGTGCGTCTAAGCGATGACTGCTAATCATCAATCCTCTTTCGTAATCTAACATGAATTATAATACAATTTTCATAGAAAGTGACTATCGACTATAATAATAAACCACATCAGGATATATACATTAGTAGCAGTAATTATCATAACCACATCACGACACACACTTTGACTCAGCCCTGCAGTAAGTATCATAAGAACTTGTTTCACAGGAACTAAGCTAAGATATGGTATATACTACATAGATAAGAATTTTACATACCTACAAGACTGGTAATCGAAACAATGCGTCTTGCTTTTTATTAATTTTTTTAACTTAACATCTTTATTTAATTCTAATCATGTTTTAACAAAAAAAAAAATATCTTGATCTTTATATTTATCTTTGCAAATAACACAAAGTTCCGCCCCAGCCGGGATTTGAACCCGAAACCACCACTGCGTCAAAACTAACTAGATATATATTTTTTTTGACATTTCACGTACCTACCTATGATAGTACGAGTAGTAACAAAATTGTGTGTCTATAAGTTTTAAAATGGAAAGTAGTTGCTAATTTCCAACTATAATTCTATTATTAGATTATTATAAAGAAATCAAGTAGGTTATTAATGCTAGTACGTATGATTTAGTTTCTTTAAATTTTAAACGCCAAGGCCGCATTTTTGCTTAGTTGATACCTTTTAAATGTTTTTAGCTTCGTGATATTTTAAACTTAATCATGTAAGCTAAATTATCTCACGAAGCCGAGATGGATTGCTAGTTGTATGTATAAAATCATGAACTTTTCCATATCATGCCATACATCATTCCAAATCATGATTTTTTCCCTTGAGATTATATTAAAGTAGCATTTTATTTGTACCCAAAAGCCTCAATACAACCGTAAAGTTTGTACACTACTCAACGTTTCTAGACTAATTAAGGTGTCCCCTCACTTGGAGAATTTGCCTGTAATGTAACAGGGTCGAGCATTACATTGGCGGTTTGCTTTGCGTTCCAGACATCAAGGACGTCGTCGTGTCAATAGACGGCGGTATCACCTTCGATCAAGTCATCCATCTGCTTGTTTGCTCGTAATGTTGGAAAACAAATGACATGAATGTGGGAGGCGAACCGAGCATAACAATGTGCAACCTGTAGTGTTACAGATCCGAGCATTACCTTGGTTAGGTAAGAGAATAGAGCATTACAGTGTGCAACCTGTAGTGTTACAGTCCCGAGCATTACCTTGGTTAGGTAAGAGAACAGAGCATTACAGTGCGCAACCTGTAGTATTACAGATCTGAGCATTACCTTGGTAAGGTAAGAGAACAGAGCATTACAGTGCGGAACCTGTAGTGTTACGGATCCGAGCATTACCTTGGTAAGGTAAGACAACAGAGCATTACAGTGCGGAACCTGTAGTGTTACGGATCCGAGCATTACCTTGGTAAGGTAAGAGAACAGAGCATTACAGTGCGCAACCTGTAGTGTTACAGATCCGATCATACCTTGGTAAGGTAAGAGAACAGAGCATTAGAGTGTGCAACCTGTAGTGTTACAGATCTGAGCATTACCTTGGTAAGGTAAGACAACAGAGCATTACAGTGCGCAACCTGTAGTGTTACAGATCTGAGCATTACCTTGGTAAGGTAAGAGAACAGAGCATTACAGTGCGCAACCTGTAGTGTTACAGTCCCGAGCATTACCTTGGTTAGGTAAGAGAACAGAGCATTACAGTGCGCAAACTGTAGTATTACAGATCTGAGCATTACCTTGGTAAGGTAAGAGAACAGAGCATTACAGTGCGGAACCTGTAGTGTTACGGATCCGAGCATTACCTTGGTAAGGTAAGAGAACAGAGCATTACAGTGCGGAACCTGTAGTGTTACGGATCCGAGCATTACCTTGGTAAGGTAAGAGAACAGAGCATTACAGTGCGCAACCTGTAGTGTTACAGATCCGATCATACCTTGGTAAGGTAAGACAACAGAGCATTACAGTGCGCAACCTGTAGTGTTACAGATCTGAGCATTACCTTGGTAAGGTAAGAGAACAGAGCATTACAGTGCGCAACCTGTAGTGTTACAGATCTGAGCATTACCTTGGTAAGGTAAGAGAACAGAGCATTACAGTGCGGAACCTGTAGTGTTACGGATCCGAGCATTACCTTGGTAAGGTAAGAGAACAGAGCATTACAGTGCGGAACCTGTAGTGTTACGGATCCGAGCATTACCTTGGTAAGGTAAAAGAACAGAGCATTACAGTGCGGAACCTGTAGTGTTACGGATCCGAGCATTACCTTGGTAAGGTAAGAGAACAGAGCATTAAAGTGTGCAACCTGTAGTGTAACGGATCCGAGCATTATTTTGGTTAGGTAAGAGAACAGAGCATTAAAGTGTGCAACCTGTAGTGTAACGGATCCGAGCATTATTTTGGTTAGGTAAGAGAACAGAGCATTACAGTGCGCAACTTGATAATGAAACGTGATATATTGATACAACTTGTGATATCAGATTTGTTACATTACAGGCAAATTATCGTCAAGTCAGTCAGTATTGTAATAAAATGCTTAAGCAACAATGCAAAGGTGCTCCAAGTGTGGGAGCGCCTTTAGACTTAAATTAATGGGTTAAATAACCATTATTGAGTTTAGTGCAAGAGGGATGCAAGATTGAAACTTTATAGCTGCGTCTCTGTTGAATTTGCTTTCTCAGAATTAACTAGTCATTAGTATCCGATCGAAGGATTTATTGAGGGAACCTTGCTCTAGATGTTAATTTTGGGATCACAAACCGAATCTTTGGGCGATTGGTACAATTTTATAGATTGGTTTTTGATTTTAGAGCGTTTTAAGAGATGTATTTCCAATAAAAGATAAAAAAGAAGTCCATTTTCAATTGCATTAAATTCTTTACAGATTTTTTTACTTTGTTGAAAACGTTAAGAAAGATTTTTTTTTCATAAAAAATAAATTTTAATAAAGTTAATCTTATAATCTCAGAAAAGAAAGAAACTGTTATATTTGATATCTTATAAGATATGATACGAACCTTTTTGTTACTTAACTTTATTTTTTTAATTCAAACTATTATCGTATTCCGTAGTTACCCGTAGTTCGTAGTATCTGCGTAGTCCGTAGATCATTGCAATACTTCGTAGTCGCGTAGTAGGTCTGTGTCTTTGTATCTTGTTCAATTTAAACATAACAGCATTACAACTCACATATTGAATAATCCTGCACTAAGGATTAATATATGTAAATGTGTTGCAGGTACTTAGCAACGAAATAGTATAGACTACATAGATAAGAATACTACACCCAAGACTAGTAGATTTTTACATTAGACAATTTCGGTCCCGCAAAGTTAGTAATTGAGAGTTTTAATTAAAAGTTGAACATTTGATTTTCTAGTAATTTTTTTCTGAAGCGGTAACGTATGATAGTCTCTGTAATAGATTTAGTAATCGAACGAGGGTAGAATGTTTTTCTTTATTTCATATGATGGCAAACGGGCAGGCGGCTCACCTAATGGTAAGTGAAACCGACGCCCATGGACCTTTTAAAAAGGGTTTGAGCAAAAAAAAAAAAAGTAAATAAATGAATCGTGTGAATGAAAATAAAGAATCAAATATTCATTCAAACATTTAAAAAATCCACAATTTACTTTCAGAAAACTGAGTCCCTCAGATAAAATTTACGTTTCTTTTCACTCAGACCACCTCTCGGCATCGTTACTAGTAACAATGTAGTTTGCAAACGTGAAATGGAACGTCCTCTTTGGAGTACAGAATTTACAATTTATGGGTTTGTTTTTGTGTTATTTTTTTAATTTTGTAATAAAATCAAATTATTACTGTAACTGGCTCTGTCATTAATAAATGCACAATCCTATATTAAACAACACTTAAAAACTGGCATAATTTTTTGTATAATCCTATTAAAAATCAACACACTTTGTAAAGTAGATATTGCAATCCTTGTTTTATTTCTAATAAAAACACAAATGTTCCTGGAAATTAATAATCACGACACACATATTGAGTCAGCCCTGCAGTAAGATTAAATAATTTTGTATCGCAGGCACTTGCATTGCAAATTGCATTTAGTTCTAATTGCAATTTCTTAACTTGAATTTTTAATTCACAAAATTTATAAAAAAAACTAGATAAGATAAAAAGGTTAAATAACAACTGTCAAAGTCACCTTTCCACACACCGTCCTCCATTTTGTGACCCATCAAATTATAACAGACTGATTCATTTAATATTGAGCAGTCATTTCACCTCACGAAGACGGTTTGACTGAGGTTGTTTGCGTGCACATGAATATAGTTTCAGTGTGTGCAACCCCGAGTTCGCTCAGTAAAGTGTGCGTACACACTAGAGCACTGTGCATGAATAAATCTTAACATATCCATAGCCGAACGGTCTTTGTGAGAGAGAATGAAAGTAAGTTAAAAGCTACTTTAAGTAACCTTCTCAGTGGAGGTGAAAAACATTCCAGTAACCTTTCTTGCGAACAGTTAATCCACTTAGAATGAGATTCGATTTTTGACGACCTCGGTGGCGCAGTGGTGTAAACAGCCGACAGCTACGCTAGAGGTTCCGGGTTCGAATCACGGCGGGGACGGGACTTTGTGTTATTTGTAAGACGCATTGTTTGCTTACCGGTCTTGAATGTTGTATTCTTATTTATTTAGTATATACCATATCGTTGCTTAGCATCTGCGGCACAAGTTCTTATGATACTTACTGCAGGGCTGAGTCAATGTGTGTGTCGTGATGTGGTTATTATTATTATTATTATCGATTCATTGGTAAATATTTTTATATTACTGGTTCGGATTTATAATTATTCAACAGATTCGCTGTGTGTACTGAGTTCGCTGTGTTTCAGTTCGAAGAATTGCAAAGCCAGTTTAATTCGGCACGAGAGATATAAAAAAATTTCCTCTACATGGACAACGCTTAGGGGATGTTCTTGTTATTTCGCGGCATCAAGGGCATCTTACCCGCCATATAACAAAGTGTAGATTAGAACTGTCTGCGATTTAACCCATATTTATTGGAAGACTGTAACTGCCAACAAATACACACAAACAAATAGATCGTTAATAGCTATTAAAACTTTCAATTTGCAAATGGCCGACTGTATACCAACAAATTTGAACAGTGAACTTGAAAAGGCCATTCTTAATTTGACGTAAAAAAATCACCTTTTGAAATCATATTACGAATATCCATAAAAAATACCAATACGCGAATCGAATTTGTTAATTTTTTCAGTCTTGCAGATCTGCGAGCTTGGCAGTGGCGTGCCTAGAGTTTTAGTACAGGGCAAGCGGAGATGTTTACTTCATACTTCCGTTGTGGACTTGCTAACGTGGACGAGCTCAGCGAAACACTCAGAACTTTGCGAACATGTCAGCAAAACCACAATTTCGGTGGCTTTAAAAAAGTCGTTTGATTTGTGAATGAATGAATAAGAGCGCGAACTTATTTTAGTTTGATAGGGCATGCCGGGCTTTTGGGCTTCTATGACAGTACCGCCACTGGAGCTTGGATACCTATACCAGGTACCAGAGCTTAATAACCAATCGGTAACTTGTTTTTTTTTACAATTTAGTAGTCGATGTGCGGGCTGTCGTTATGTCATTGGTCTTTATGGTAATCTCTGATATTTCGATGACTTTAAATTGGAGATCGGCGGCCTCTCAAAGGCGACGTAAATGTTTTAAAAATAAACGACGTCTGTGGCGCAGTGGTGTAAACAGCCGACTGGGTCAGGTTCTGGGTTCTGGGTTCGAATCCCGGCGGGCGGATATTTATTGTATTTCCAAGACACACTGTTTCACCTACCGGTCTTGGATGTTGTATTCTTATCTATTTAGTTCATACCATATCTTTGCTTAGCTCCTGTGACACAAGTTCTAATGATACTTACTGCAGGGCTGAACCAATGTGTGTGTCGTAATGTTTTTAGTAACAAATAAAACCTGAACAAAGGATGTAGGCGTGAAACATTTTTCATTTTCTGAAGCGATCGCGTGTTTCGTTCGAGAAGCAATTAGTCAAGTGATTAACAATGTCACGAAAACACTTTCCGAAGTAAATAATCTTATTTGTTCTAAACTAGCTCATTCTACGAGACTCGTATTGGACTTATAAAATAGATAGAGAAATAGTCTTTGGTGATATTTTTTAAATGAAAGCTTTCAGAGGAATGCTTTTAGCATGTTTAGGTCCACAGAAGTAAAAAAATTGTTAAATATTAAGTGATTACAAAAAATATATATAGATCGTCAAATTTCATGCAACATTTAAGATAAATTGTAATTTTATTAGAGCGCATATTATAATAGGAATACTATGCTTAATAGATTCAACATGCCTTTTAACGAACTCAAGGAAAATGTAGAATAAATCCTCTAAAACTGGTATAAAACAAATAAAAATGCAGCGAACGTGCCGAACGATGTTTCAACAGAATTATAACAAAGCCTCTTGTTTACAATCTGCGGAGGATTATATCAAAATCGGACTAGCTTCCCGCAAACTCCGGTTGCGTGGTTGTAACACTATTCGACCCAGTTCGTATAAACCGCTTTGCTTTTGTAAATAAACAATGGAAATGCGTTTTCATTTAGTACTTCAATTATTTAATTACCTGAACAATAGATTTAGAATAAATTTCTTACAAAATTGATCAATAAACTCAACTATTAGCTAAATTTTTCAATACATAAAATATTGTCAAGATAACTAAAGAATTTAAACAAAAATCGAGCAAATTGTTATGCTCGAGGCTAACCCTCTCAATTTTTAAAGTACAGTAACAATCCTTTCCAAATATATGTGTATATCGCATGTTAGTATTGATTCCTTCCTAGGCTGCCCTTTTTCCCATTTAAAATTTTGCTTCAGGTTATATGGGTATTTAAAAAGAACAATTCTCATAAATATATACGCATGTATATACATTATATAATAAATACTTTTACATATACACTCATAAATTAATCCCTAAATATTGAGCATCGCATTCATGACACAAATACCAAATTATAACTTGATTCGAACTCGAAAGCAGACGGTTCACCTAATGGCAAGTGATACCACCTGTTGACACAACAATGCCCTTGACACAAAATCTAAAGCAACGCCAACGCAGAGGTAAAAATAGTTAAACTTCTCTTAGTTACACTGGCTATTCGATCTTTAAAACTTAAAGAAAGTTTGCAAAATAAGCTAAGCTTTAAGAATGGATACTTCAATGCGAGTTCTATGGAACCTTTTTGGTTAAAACTTGTTTGAAAGTATGATCAACGTTTGCCTTTTATCTTCAATTCTGAAGGTTTCCTTTTGTTAATGAGTTTATTAAGTGATTGACGGTTTTGAAAAGTTACTCCTAAAGCGATACCCGTTCAACCAACAAATCAGCTGATAAAAACCATAGTAAAAGAAGCACACGGTTCAGTTTTCGAATTGATGGCGCCTACTGACACGACGGTGCTCATGATGTCGTGAGATGAAACGTCTTTCAAGTTTTTTTTTAATGATGCATACATTCTTAAGTGTTACTTCGAATATTTTCAGGTCGAGGGTTCCAGTCTCGGGTTGCCGTAAGTTGTACCTTTTTTAATTTTTATTCAAGACCAGGCAGGCATTTGTCCCCAAACCCGCCTAATGTTAAGCGGCGATGAGGTCTAAGGTGGATCACGCCTGCCTAGGAGAAACCTATTCACTCTTGCCTTATAGAGGCCCAAGGTATATTGGTCAGGGAACACATCGGCAGGCAAAGAATTCCACACCCTTGCAGTACGCGTTATGATGGAGCTATTTCGAAGCGTTCATGCCATATGAAGCTGCCATGTTTTTCAATGTGCCCAGATTCGCATCACACTGGGACTCAACATAAACATGTGAAAAGCTGTGTTTAGCAAGCACCTCTGCCAACCCCTCTCGAAGGACTACGGCGTGAATTTTTTGTTTTCGGTCCTGTTATTTTTTTAATTGTTGAGTTTTTTTTTAATTTTGGCGATTCGAATTCCTTTTCTTAGAGTATAAGTAGTCTCACGGACTGTCCTGTCTATTTATCTAGATAAATAGACTGCGGACAGACAAAATAAATTTAAAAAAGTATGCAAAATGCCACCTCCTTTCTTTAAATCGGTTAAAGCTCTGCAACCGGGGCAGGGGTCATTGGGAATAATGCATTTCCTCTTGCAGTCTTGACTGTATGTATAAAACATTTTCCCTGCATCTCACAAATACTCCACCAATATAGGTGACTACGTAATTCTAAACGGGTAGGGGAGTATTCTTGTTTTTTATAATAAAAATAAATAGAAAAAAAAACTTTCAGGAAAAAACCAGTATACAATAAAGCTATTCATGTTTTTTAACATTTTTTTTTTTTTTTAAGATCTTAGTTCCGAGTGATTTCCGAAATAACAAAACTAGACATATTCTAAGCCTAAGTCATAGGTTTTAATGGTAATTAAAATTCCTTTATACATTAATAGAAATTCTTATTTAGTTTATTCAATTGTTCGGAAAATACATAAAATACCATCTGAATTAAAAGTTCATAACAATCCCTTAATCTGAAAAACATTTTTTGAAAATCCCGAAACTTCATTTCGTAAATTGTTTTTTTATTTTCAGAACAAAAAACCTACATGAGAATAGCCCACTAGCAGTAGGTTTCGCTCTCGACCAAATAGAAGTCTATTCAACGTCGAAAGCATCCTTTCAGTCTGCATGTGGAAGCGAGACAACAACATTGTAAAGCGAACCATCCCATTTACGTGAATGCATCTGAACGAGATGGCACTATAAAATAGATAGATAAAATGCACTGAGAGTCGGAACAGCTGCGATTACTGAAAGGTCTTTGATCAGATGTAGTATCGAGGTACTAGAAGAAGAGAAGAGTGGGAAAAATTTCCGTGGATTTTCATTGAAAAAAAAAAACGCACTCTTACCATGTTTATATGTATGAATGTGGTGTTAACTGATCCTTATAAAATAAATTGGTTGACTTCCATTTTTTCATCACTTAAAATATTAATGGCAAAAATTAAAAGCAATACGAGTCAAGAAACAACCTGATTAATTTATCCATTTTTTTCTTCTAAAAGTTATTTCTTAGAGGATTGTAGTTAGTGAATAGGTGTTACTGAAGGTTTTTTGAAGCAAAACTCAGCGAAAACATGTCAGTGTGTTTAAGTAATTCTAAATGTTTGACTATTTTTTTACTTTTTAGTCGTCTAGTTAGGCGAAGAACTCGTAGACGACTGTTGACGAATAAGGTCTTATATTTGTTCAAGTAAGGTTGCCAAAGATATATTTGTATTTCATATATAGCGTGTTAAGACTTCATACCCCGTCAGACCAGGTGTTTGCTTAAAAACTAACCCAAGTGTTATAATAATTTCAAAAATAACCGAGGCAGGTTCACGAACACGTGCGGGCAAAAGTTTTTAATGAAACCCGGGAATGTTTAAGACCTATGAAGTGATTTCATGTTTACCTCCAGTTTAAGTTCTTCAAGCTTAAATATTTCTACTTGGAGGTAAGTGCACGTCACAGGATTCCCTGTAAAAGCTGTTTCTATGTTCTTGTTTTGAACGTTTAACGCGTTAGCCACAAGTTTTTTTTACTATTAATGCAAGTAAATGTTTTTACCAATTAAAAGATGTAGTTGTTTTCCTCCTTTCATTTTATTGTAACTTTTGAAAAAGTTGTATTTGAAAGAGTTATCTAACGCTTCCTTAAAAAAAGATGTAAGAATAAGTTTTGTTTCGTCAATATTAAGTATGGGTCACACTTAATTTGTCTTATGTTTATGGAACTGTATTGGTTCTATTTCAACAGATTTTTTACGATAACTAGGTACGTTATCAGATATAGTTCTTAGCAGAATTTGATGCTGATGGTGAAACAATATCGAAGTCTAGAGAAAAGAATACCTAATGGTCATAAATCTTTTTTTAACTTAACATCATGTGCAAACAAGCGGATTATTCAACTGTTGGAAACTGATACCGCCGTATATTGATACGACAATGCTCTTGATGTCTGGAATGCCAAGAACCAATGCATTGCCCATGAGGTAAAGATGGTATATTTCGTTCCAGGAATTAGTAATTATAATAATAATCACATCAAGACACAAACATTGACTCAGCCCTGCACTAAAATAATCTTGTATCGCAGGCACTAATCAACGGGATATACTAGTAGTAGGGCTGAGTAGATGTGTGTTTCGTAATGTGGTTATTATTATTAGTTCGGTGAAAAACAAAACGATCTACCACTAATTGACAACAGTTTTTTTTTTCAGATGGAAGAAATTCTCTTGTCAGATTAAATTTTGTAAAAGTGGCGTGCCTTGAGTTTTAGAAAAGGGCAAGCCGAGAGATACGTTATTGTAGTTTTATAATTCATTTCGTAAAATGACTTATTGCCTCAATGACACTTAAATCTTCACTTCATACTTTTGAACCATGCTATGCAGCATATTGTTATTTGATTTGAAAAGTAATTAATGAGCGAGAGCGCGAACTTACCTTGGTTCGATGGGGCAAGCCGGGCTTTTGGGCTTGTATGACAGTACCGCCACTGGCCTCGCTCCCTTGTGGAGTAGCACTCGCAGCGCAGTTAGTCCGGCTACGCTGCGAAGGCCAATAGAATGGAAGTTCACCTAATGAAAATCAGTAAATAGACTACATCTAAATAAATTTTGATCAGCATACATTTTCTCATCTATAAAAAGTAAGACTCAGACGAAAAGGAAATTTGTAATAAATCAGCAATACGACCTATTTATTGAATTGAAAAACTTTTCATATAAAAAGTCACAAATAAATCTCAGGAATACTGTATCTGGATATAAAAATAGTTCAATATAATTTGATATTCGAATCGTTCAGACGTGGGCGTTACTAATATAAAAAACAGTCAAGCGCGAGTCGGTTTCCAGTGATTATTATTTCAGCAATAAAATAAAAAGTCTATGTTTCTTGCAAAGACATGAGTAAATTATATAGTTTTTCTTAAAAGTGCTTATGTTAGTTTTTGTAGTAGTTAGTGTTTTAAATTAAAAGAAGAACCCTTTTGCAGGTAAAGGCCTCCTCCAAATTGTGGGAATCCTCTCTTGAGTTCGCTGTTTCCATCCAATTCGGTCCCGCCGTGTGTATAATCTCGTCTTCCCATCTTTTTCGAGGTCTTCCTTTTTTCCGTTTGCCAGCTGTACCTCTATACGCTGTGACAATTTTAGCCCATCTCTGGTCTTGAAAGCGCACCACGTGTCCGGCCCACTTCCATTTCAGTGATAGAGCTTGTATTTATTGTCACACTGACAGTAAAAACAATTAAAATATTTCAACTTTTCACCGATTACGGTTCTTAAGAAACAGTCAACTGACAGTCGGATGGGCAGTCTGAAGGGCAGAGGAGAAGTAAGAAGGTCTCTTTACAAAAACTGTGTAAATTTTTAAAATAACGTTCATTAATTGCACCTTTTTCTTTGCACGTTTGAATTGTTAGTTGTGTATGTGTGTCAAGGGACAGATTAGTGTGTGTTGGTTTAATAGGGTGAAGAGTCAAGGTTCGTAGTGGATGTAAGACGGCAATAGATCACGGATAGTGACAAATAAAGACGGATAGCAAGAGATGCCTTTGAGGGTCGAAACTGCCTATACCATGGATTTAGTGTTTGATTCATTTGGATGTGGTTATGTTATGCACGTTTTGTAATGCTTTGAAATGTTTGGCTGTTCGTATTGTTGAGTTAGCCAAATCGAAATATTTTTTATTATTGTACATTCTTAATATAAGATGAATCAATTGTAATTTTGTCATATACAAGTAAAAGAGACTTATTAATTTCAGATGTAATTGACACAAAAATACACACTGTCCAAATGTTTTCTTAATTTGTATTTTTAATTAATAAAATTTAAGTCTAAAATTTTGTCAAAACTATTCCTTCAACTCGAAGGATTGACAATTTGAAAGTTTTTCTTAAAAATAGATTGATGCACATCTTTTTCTGTTAAAGGTATGATTCTAATCGTACAAACCCCTGTTGACTGTTTCGGCAACTACATGAAGATATATAAATTTTGAATGGTATATTTAAAAGGCTTTGATAGTTTTAAAGAAAAAAATATTTATTAAATAAAAGATAGATTGGTAGTTAAAAAATACGATTGGAAAGCATTTATTTTAAGTTTATTCAAATTAAAAAAAAAAAAAAAAAAAAATCTGCTTGTACGTGTCAATCGGAATTCTTTCACTTTTAACGTTTGTATGTTAATATAAAATTTAATATTCGATGACGTATCCAAAGAACTTGGATCAGCGTTGGTTAGAATTTATTTAGAGATGGAAGATTCATAATTAATTACGCGCATCAGGGTCAGAGAGGGTTGGGTATACTTGTGGCGATCACGCTCTATTTCACTTCCCATCATAACAACTTAGATAAAAATCAAAATATCTAATCGAGTATTGGAGATTTTCGAAATAAATTAGTATTGCTCATGAAGTTATTCTATATCTGTTATGTTATTAATGTAATAATAAAGTGGCTTTTTTCACGTCAGTTAAAAGATAGAATCGCTACACAAAAAAAAAAAAAATGTACAAAAATGTAATCGACCTCGGTGGCGCAGTGGTGTAAACAGCCGACTGTCACGCTGGAGGTTTCGCGTTCGAATCCCGGCGGTGGCGGGACTTTGTGCTATTTGCAAGACACACTGTTTCGCTTTCCGGTCTTGGATGTAGTATTCTTATCTATGTAATATACCATATCGTTGCTTAGTTCCTGTGACACAAGTTCTTACGATACTTACTGCAGGGCTGAGTCAATGTGTGTGTCGTGATGTGGTTATTATTATTATTATTAATTGTAATTTAACTTTGTACAAAATATGTAATGAATGTGACAAATCCTGATGTTTTTTTTTTTAATTTTGTACCTATGACAAACAAAAGTTGATGTTGTTTGAATTATGGACATTATATTTGTAAGTTCTTAATACAGCAGGACTCGGAGAATGTAATTTATTCTAAACATCTATGTACTGTACCAGTTTCCACAAATAAATATTACTATGACTATGACTATGAAACAGTCGATATCACTTTCCAAAAGGTGGACCGTCTGCTTATTAGAAATGATGTATAAGAACCAATAGAAGGAACCTTGAGAGCCTAAATGTTTTGTTCTGACCAAAATTCACTACGAATTTATTTGTATAAGTGAAATGTACTTATAAAGAAATGAAACCTCATTTCTTTGATTTTGACAACCTCGTTGGCGCAGTGGTGTAAACAGCCGACTTTTACGCTAGAGGTTCCGGGTTCGAATCCCGGCGGGGGCGGGACTTGTGTTATTGGCAAGACGCATTGTTTCGATTCTGGTCTTGGGTGTTGTATTGATATCTATGTAGTATATACCATATCGTTGCTTAGTTCCTGTGACACAAGTTCTTACGATACTTACTGCGGGGCTGAGTCAATGTGTGTGTCGTGATGTGGTTATTATTATTATTATTTGATGTAGATTTGGTAGGTACTTGACGCATCTATAATTAAATGTGAAAATGTCTAAAATTTAAAATTAAAGTATATTTATGTTGATTTTTTTTTGGTTTTTATTGAAATGTTACATTTATTTTGATCTAAATAAATAAATGTACTTTTATTTACAACGCTATTTTAGTTTATTTCTGGTGTGTTTAAAACCTTATATACTTATAGTTTATGTAACAACAAAAACAAATCCAGCCTGTCATTGAGGGCGAGCCCAGTTTTTCCAGCAAAAAAAAACTATAGACAAATTACAGCAACTTATGCAAAGAAGGTCTCGACGAATCAATATCAATTGACTCTGAGCCCGGGCACGGTGATATCTGAGTGGGAGATAAAACCACAAATTGAGACAGATTGCCGGCAATATTGCTGTCGTGTGAACTACCTCCCAGGGACGAATAAATAACAGAAACCGGATAAAAATTAAGAAAAAGAAAA
This sequence comes from Choreutis nemorana, assembly GCA_949316135.1. Taxonomy (NCBI): domain Eukaryota; kingdom Metazoa; phylum Arthropoda; class Insecta; order Lepidoptera; family Choreutidae; genus Choreutis; species Choreutis nemorana. Next base: position 1,548,795 of record OX438614.1, read on the forward strand.
ACAGTATTAATAATAACACATCACGACACACACATTGACTCAGCCCTGCTGTAAGAATCGTAAGAACTTGTGTCACAGGCACTAATCGATGTGGTATACACTACATAGATAAGAATACTACATCCAAGACCGGTAAGTGAAACAATGCGTCTTGCAAATAACACAAAGTGCCGCCCCCGCCGGGATTCGAAGTCGGCTGTTTACACTACTGCGCCACCGTGGTCGTCAAAAACGTAATTACTGGTTGGCCCCAAACTGTGAACTGACTGAAAATGTTTATATAACGTAATGTACAAACAAGCTACGGTTGATTGGGACGGTTCTCCTAATAGAAAGTGATACTGACGACGATTGACACGACTATGCCATTGATATCTCCGAACGCCAAGAGTACCGCCAGTGCCGGTAATTATACTGGCTCTCCAATCTTTTAAACCGAAATATAGCGAACTGCTTCAAGACAGAAATAAAAAGGGGGGGTGGTACCCACCCGCCCAGACGATCTCACATGTAAATATAGGTATTTTTCACTTGTAAGTAGATAAAAATACTGATAAATTTAACGCAAAAAGTGCGATATTGGATCCAGCGCCATCTATACCTTGAGAAAAAGAAGTAGGAGAAAAACTTTCTAACAATAAATGATTGTCTTGAGGTTCCTCTCTCTGCAGCCCTAACTACCGGTAGCTTGAGCATTGCCCCGCAGCCAGCGGCACTCTAGGTTAGGTTAGGTTAGGTTAGAGAATAATAATAAATTATACATTTCGACTGTCCTATGACTACATTATGGAATCGTTCTCTGAGGTCAAGTTGTGATGGTTTTGTTAGAAGACAGACTAACAACCATTATAATAGGATCCCAGTGGAAACGTATTCGGTTTTTGAACGTCGTTCAAGTTACGCTGGACTTTCTTTTATTTTGTAGCTAAAGTAATTATAACTTGACCTAACGTGTTGATTCCGTGTCAACGGGGGATGTTTTTGACTATTTGACTTTTCAACTTAAAACAGTCTTAAAATAAACCTGTTCTACTGTTCTCAATAAAATTTGTGCCGTTTCATTAATGACATTAAAAGAAAAAGAAAAATGTACTAAATGTATAGATAATTTAAAAATATCTCAGTTAATTAATGTAATCCTTTTTTAACTATTCTTTTACTTGCATTACTTTACAGACCAATCAAATTAAGGTATCTGCTTTTTAATTTTGAAATGTTTTGTTAAAGAAAGCTTATTGTTTAATGGGATTAAAGGTTAACTTAAATTAAGAGTTTGGTGAACGGACGACCTTCTAAAGTCTTCTAAAGTGGATGCAGGTGGCCCACGATTTTTCCAGTTGAAAATATTTGGAGGAAGATCATGGTCAGCAAAGGACGTCTTCCAGTTAATTGTTATGTTAAACAAGCATACGGCCCGCCTGATGGTAAGCAGTCACCGTAGACTGACGTTTGCAATACCAGGGGTATCACGCAAGCACCCTTCAAGAACCTAATATCACAATTTTTTAAGAACTCCATGTTGTAGTAATTTAGGGAAAACATGACAGGAATATTGCACAACCTGAGCGTTCGAGAGCAAGCTTTTTTGAAATTTTGACGACGTCTGTGGCGCAGTGGTATAAACAGCCGACTGCTACACTAGAGGTTCTGAGTTCGAATCCCGGCGGGGGCGGAACTTTGTGTTAATTGCAAGACGCATTGTTTCGCTTACCGGTCTTGGATATTGTATTCTTATCTATGTAGTATATACCATATCGTTGCTTAGTACCTGCGACACAAGTTCTTACGATACTACTGCAGAGCTTAGTCAATGTGTGTGTTGTGGTGTGGTTTATTATTGTAATTTGGCTCAAAGATATGAAGATGGTTTCTCCGACATAGGTAAAAAACGACCTAGGGCATCATCTCAAACAATTTCTGAGCACACTACTTATTCTACAAGCGGTAAAACACACTGAGATAATCGAGGTCTCTTCTTCAACCGCTATAGACCGCTTGTGAGCTTGGGATCATCGATAATGCGCAAAGTCCGTTTCTTAACCGAGTCAAAAGGCTTGAGCTGGTATTCAGGTGCTCCTGCTAAAATTTGACAGCAGTACTCCCTGTATGGCCGTACTTGTGCTTGATACAAAAGAAGCTTTTGCCCCGCTGATGATGATACTGATATAGTATTAAATCTTGTTGCAAGACAGTAGGTCAATGCAATACCTAATAATTACATTTTTTTTAACGAAGTCACCGATTTAAATTGCTATGCTATAAACGAACTGATGGCAGAAACGTGTTAAAAGATTTGGACCCCCAAGCCAATAAGCTTTGCTGCCATAATTTTTGATGTATAAAGAAATATAAAAAGTTTCATATAAGAAAAAACCTGCTCAAAGCTGCCATGGCCTACTTGTACTTGACTAAAGGACAAGTCGAAACTTCAGGATTCCGCTCTAACCGATTGGCTTGAGGAGCCCTGGAAACTATACATTTGCTTCTAGAGCTCGGGGATTTGTGCGTGTGACCTAAAATCCACTAAAACGACTTCTCAACTTCGTAACGAAAAATTCCCAGTTGAACCAAACAACAAACAATCAAATTTAAACTCTAAACATAGGGTCATAAAGCAAAAAGCAATGCTATTCTGTTTGGTAACTTCCTTAAACGGGGCAAAGTTATGTATGGGTTTGGGCGAACAAATTTCAACTCTATCCCCTTTGAATAGAACTGCTTTTATGTGAACAAATCGATTGTCAATGTGCACGACAATGGTCGCAATTGAGACGATTCATACATGTATGCATGAATGGATTTAGAATAGTCGATATTCAAACCAAAAGTCCGAGATTCCCTTTTTAGCATGAATATTGTTTACTAAGTGATTTATGGGGGAATATTTTTTATGGGCAGAGTTTTATAGCTTATAGAACAGACGAAGAACAGACCTTATTGTAATTCAGGAAAAGAGTTTATGTTTGATGTTATTAAAATAAAATTATTTTGTGCAGTAAAAATTTTTTTTTGGTTGATACTGAGTTCCAAAATGCCTAGATCTACGGGTTTTTAAATTGCTACCTGTCTGGTTTATCATCATCCGTTGAAAGACGGTCATTGCTGGATACAGGACTTCCCCAAATATTTCCAATCGGAGTGATCATAAGCTAGATCCAGGGGCTCTCTGCTGACCTTATATCGTGCATCTACGTTGGCCAAGAACTTGGAAAGACTGAAAAATATACATTGCATTGTTAGACAGTACCAGGAATCCCTTTCAATATTTTTTTCTTCAATGTCACGAGGGAGAAACTGGCTTATGACAATTTCGTATTCGTTTTATTTGAGTTTTTACCGTTAAGGCAGGTACATATAAAAAAAATGGTTGTGGTTAAATACATTTGGCTTAAGCCAGCAATTTCATGTGAAATTTGACGAAACTATCACACTAATACAGCGTTGTATCACAGCGTTGGCGACGACTATACGGCCTACCTGATGGTAAGCAGTCACCGAAAACTATTGACGTTTGCAAAACCAGGGGTATCACGCACGCGTTGCCAACCCGTTTGCGAGTAAGTGCCAGCCAAGCCGTGAAGGCCATTTGTCCGATCAATGTTATGCCATAAATAAACCTATTCTATGTACTTTCAAAAGGAAATATGCACTACTTTTTTTTTTTAATACCACATAAATTCACAAATCGGTTTGTTTTTCTCAAATATATGAATATTAGCTAAGTTATAAAGCTTCAAAGTCGTTGGTAAGACAGAGAGATTCAATATGCACAATGACGTCAAAGTACACGGGCCTCATACAACTTCCATAGAAAAGGTTTTTCTGATGAGCGAGATAAATATGTTTACTTTTAATGGTTCCACATACTTTACGATGGATTAGTTGAATAATCAAATTAAATTTCATGCATATTCCCCATTTAAAAGGCAATCTAAAATACCAGTCTACAAGACTAAACATTGTCTCTATATAACTCAATTATTGCGTTAATTTAGGGACACCGTATATGAGGCAGAAAAGACAAACAATATAACTTGATTTATTAATTCAAGCATCAAGTCGTGAGTACTACCCATAGAACGAACCATTCGTTTTAATATGCCACCTCCTCGTTAAAACGCGAAAGTTTCATTCAACTTTCCATCCGTCGAAAACTCGTTAAAAATGTTCACCTACAAATAAGTACGTGGAAATTTACGTACGAACAAGCACACGTTTTGTGCTTACATTGGACTTTGAATGTTACCTTCTTAGGTTTTTCGTTTGTTTGAAACTTCATCGCTTTTACACATATGCCTCCTTTTCTTAGAAATCGGGGTAAAAGCCCTATATGACTATATAGCAACGTGCTGCAACCTCGTCAAATGAACCTCAAAATGACGTCAAAAAAGCGACAGATACGCAACACTAGGACTCGACATAAGCATGTAAAATGCGGTGTCTAACACCTCTGCCTATCCCTCTCTAAGATGAAATTACGGTGTGAGTTTATGCTATGTTTAAACGCACGATGACAGTTTTAGTCAAAATTTATTAATTGTAAGTAATTCTAACAATTATATATTTGAGCCGTTTGGTTTCGTGACTATGGGTTCTTGGGGTGCGAATTTCAAAAGAGGGCGCTGGTCTGCATTTCGCTCAGAGGTTGAGCATCGCTATACAGCGTGGAAATGCAGCCAGTGCTATGGGCACACTCCATTGTACACATGATTTTTATTAGGTTTATAAATGTATTAATTAAGTTATTAATTATTTTTTTAATAAAATTCCATTGTAAGTAAGTTATGGACTTTTTAACATTTTCATATTAATTGAAGCTGAAGCCTACTGAATGACTGTAAACATATTTAACGGTTCATCAAACTTCGAAGTTTGCTGGATCGCCTTAATTACTTTGAGAACTTCATAAAGTCGTTACATGATTTTCAATTTGAACGTCAAATTAAATTGATTGATTCATAATAAACATAATCTAATTTCGTTGCCTGACTTGTAAATGTTTTGAAAAAAGCGATGAAGTGAGGTAAAAGGTAACTTTTTACATTTTCTTGGTAAAAAAGAAGTATTTTTTTAATTTTATGGTAAAAAAATTTATTTAAAAATATATATATGACCCGGTACTAAATTTAATTATCCGCAGCTAACAAACTATTAAAACATTATTTTAATTTAAATGTTTATTTTCATAACTATTAATAATTAGATTGTAAAATGACAGGTAACAAAATTTAATTAAAATAACAATCAAACCTCCTTGCAGAGTGTAACACTGTATGTATTCGCAACATCAGCTAGGTTTTTTTTTTCGTATTTCTTTAACGGCATTGGTTTTAGTACCATACAGCCTAATCATCAGTAATTATAATTTCTTCGTTCTTGAAGATGATGAGATGATAAATGAGATAAAGATGATAAGATGAACAATGAAAATGATTAATCTGCCTACAGTTACATGCTAGTACGGTTACTTAAAGCTCTAAGGAGTTACTTGGGAGATGACGAAAAGCGAATGTTCCAAATCGAAATAAGAAAATTCTAACTGACACTTCCCGTTCCCGCCAAGTAACTCCCTACATCAGCTAGCAGTAGTAGTTTGACTTAATTTTTTATATCAGTGAATGGCCTATGTCATAATAGATGAGACTGCTAAATCTGCATTTACATGCTGCAGTCTTTTATGAGCAGTAACTGTTGCATTATATAATACTGCCATTTTTGCCATAGCCAACCTGTTATTTTGGCTATTTAAATATTACTAGCGAAAAAATGTAAAAAAGGCATTTCGCCCGAGACTCAAGTTTTCCTATTTCGTTCTTAAGTAGTTTATTAATGACTTCTAGATTTTAAGTCTGTAAATGTTTCGACCACAGGAAGACAATAAGTTATTATTACACGTACCTATTGTAAATTGATTGTTGAACTTATTTTTGTTAATTTAGACCTGTGGCAAACACATAATTACTAATATATATTTATTAAACATAAAACTAACCTAACTTAATTATATTATCTAAACCTATATTATATACAATTACAACTAATATTTACGCATACAAAAACTATTATTAGATTAGCGTGGTATAGCATTCGAACGACACAGCTTGTCTTACAGTGTAACGACATCTTTATAACACCGCTATTGTTTAGTTGGCCCGAAAAACAGCGAACTGGTTTTCTAATACCTAGCGAGCGGGCGGCCGCCGCCGCTGCTCGTTGATTGGCCACGGCTTGCCAGTCGGCTCAGAGCTCATGCACGACGCGCATTGTATGTTGCTTGGTTTCGATTGCCTTTCTTCTTCTCGCGGCTTGTACTTCATATAATTTGTTTTATTGATTCTATCACTCCTTCAATAATTAAGTAAACTAATACGTGCCATCCACTTCCACAGACCTAAGAAATTCAATCAAAAATATTGTTATTATTATCTAAGTAAGCTCCACCTTTAGTTGCTTGAAACGTCAAATTCGATTGTAATAAACAATTCAAAATATGACTGATAGAGGTCCACCTTATGTCGGCTCTACACATTAGCGGATGCAGATGGATCGGCCAACATATACCCGGATAAACATCCGATCTGTCCACACATCGTAGACAGATACACACAGCCATGTAGACAGATACACCCGTTCACTATATATCCGCAAGAAAAAACCGACAACAAGCGGATTAGTGGCAGTTTTTTTATTTACCCTAACTGCCCTATTGGCCTTCGCATCGTAAGCGGATAACTGCGCTGCGACTGCTACTCCACAAGGGAGCGAGGCCAGTGGCGGTATTGTCATGCAAGCCCGAAAGCCCGGCTTGCCCTATCAAACCAAGGTAAGTTCGCGCTCTTGTTCATTCATTACTTTTCAAATCAAATAACAATATGCGTTGCATAGCATGGTTCAAAATTCGCGCTAATTCGAACGCGTAAGTATGAAGTGTAATGAGGCAATAAGAAATTTTTCGAAATGAATTATAAAAACTACAATAACGTATCTCTCGGCTTGCCTTATTCTAAAACTTTAGGCATGCCACTGAGCGAGGCTTCGCTTCGTTGACGCCCTCAAAACCGAGCATGACGTTGGGTCTACAATCCTTAGGCCTCTAAATGAGTGGCAGATGCATCGGATGACGTTAAATACCTACCAAATAAGAACAAACTCCTCTCTACACGCCTGCGGACGCATCCGCAGTTACTACCTACCGATGTGTCCGCCTATGTGTAGAGCAGGCTTTAGAGCTTAGGACTACATTGGACTATACTATACTATGAGACTATACTGGTAATAATTTTAATTATAGCAATAGCAGTTATCTTCATGCTGGTCAATTTTGGCTTTTCTTTTGTAAAATGGTTTAAATATAATCGTTATTTGATTTTACCTATTCGGTGCATATTAGTCATGATTTACAATGTATAATTTCTTGATTATTTTATAATTTATATTATGAAAACCTACCCAACCCTACCTAACCTAGTACGGTATTACGATTTTGGTATTATTATATATATAAATGGATATATAATGTATGAATCAATAAATAAATATATACATACATTTATATCGACGACTTCTGTTGCGCATCGGTGTAATCAGCCGGCTGTTACGCTAGAGGTTCCGGTTTCGAATCCCGGCGAAGTCGGAACTTTGTGTTATTTGCAAGACGCATTGTTTCGCTTAACGATCTTGGATGTAGTATTCTTATCTATTTAGTATATACCATATCGTTGCTTAGTACCTGTGATACAAGATGACATCTTAGTGCAGGGCTAAGTCAATGGGTGTGTCGTGATGTGGTTATTATTATTTTTATTTATACCTTTGGTTCCATGAGTCTGACTGGTAGTCTCAAATTCGCCATTTACTGAGAACACACATTTTAACTTATATTTAAGAAATGCTGATTCAATATATATTATTTAATCTTTGAACTAACTCCACTACCTGTTTACACTCGTACATGTAACAGCACCTATACCTCACACACACAAACAATGCAACATCAAAATCATAAAACACCACCGTCTATAAATCTCTGACGAAATTTCAATTTTCGAGACGAAAGTATTCCACCGGTAAAAAGACGTTTCCAGAAGAAATTGAGGTAACAAACGTTCAAACAAATTCTGGGTCAAAAGCGATTTACTGCGATTGTACTATGCCAGTAAAATCTCCTTGATCTGTACTCGAGACAAGGACGGTGCTATACGAAGCTTCATTTCCATCTCTTTTTTTATCATTTTTTGTTTTACGGATCAAGCTGTTTGGTCCAGCAAACTGGTCGTCTGCCAACTTGGCTGTAAGGGGCGGATTTTATTTTAAAATTGACATTTCCCAGGTAAACTGCTAGTACATTCATAAACCTAAACTGGAAATATATTTGATCGCGCATTTTCCCGATCGACATTTCGATGAGGTTTCGAGCATGTTTTTATTCTTTTTCAAAGTCAAAATATTTTTAATTCAAATAGACTTCAAATAAGTACTTTTAAATCGTCATCTTTTTATACTACCACCGGTTTGAAACGCTATTTCTACGGTGAAGAATCCGGCAAGAAACCTCCGTAGTTGCTTTTTTAAAATAATTTGATACAATAAATTAATTTCTATTTCAATTTGTAAATAAAATACAATTTTCTATTTGTAAACCTAATTTTTCTATAAAATTAAGTTATATAAACCAATTTTTATGTTATATTTGTCGATGACCAAGAGTATATTCTAAAAAAAAAAAAAAAGTAAATTAAGGAGGATAACTAAAGGAATATATTGAACCAAAAGTTATAAAATTACCGACACAGTATTTGTGTATTTGAGGTTGTTACTATTTTTAGGTTGAAAGATTTTTATTAATTATTTTATTCTTACCAACTCAATTACTCTTTCGCATAGCTACACATAGGTACTAAAGTATTCCGTGCTCATAGTAACTGTTAATAAGTTTGGGAATAAATTATTAAATAAAAAACCGGTAAAGTGTGAGTCGGGCTCGCACATTATAGGTTCCGCACCATCTTATTAAAATAAAGATTACATACTTTAATGATTGCCGTGGTGTTTTGACGGTCAGGCGTCTCCTGACTGTAGATCCCTTTAGCTTTTGGCCTCTGGGCCGTTTCCAATGCTGTCTCCGCTTTGCTGGGAGGGAAGTCTGAAACCGCTTTTTTACTACCTCCGAATTCTTCTGATTAAGTTGCTGGTCTCAAGACAGCTATTAGGGTTTCTGGGCATAGCCTGTGCGGCATTGTATAGCTGCATTATTCGATGATTATTCGATCAAAGAACGCCACTGTTGATCCTGGTGAATAGGAGTTGCAATGGTGAAACAGAGTGGCGGGTGTGCCCCGAATACTTTTAAGATAACTTCGTAAAAGAAAAAAGAAATAGGTTAGTGGTGTAAACAGCCGACTGCTACGCTAGAATTGCCGGATTCGAATCCCGGCGGGGGCGGGACTTGTGTTATTGGCAAGACGCATTGTTTCGATTCTGGTCTTGGGTGTTGTATTCTTATCTATGTAATATATACCATATCGTTGCTTAGTTCCAATGACACAAGTTCTTACGATACCTACTGCAGGGCTGAGTCAATGTGTGTGTCGTGATGTGGTTATTATTATTATTATTGAAAATAATAAAGTGATATTTTCGTCCAATAAATGCTAAGTTAGGTAGTTTTCTTTCCCAGTAAATTGTGTTATTTAAATAAAATAACACTGCCATGTCTTTTAATGGACGAATGGAAAATAACAATTTGAATAAACGAAAATTCGAACTAAACGTTTTATTTCGGCGCGATCAAAATAAAAATTCAATTTATTATCATAAGCTCGTAGCATATTCGAACTGTTTCTGGATAACGATATATTTTTATTTTATTCATTGTAATAATGTTGAGTTCAATAAATCCAGTTAGTATCTGCAAAAATGGGAACATGCGAAATTGCTTCAGCTTCGTTGCAGAAATAGTAAATTATAGACACTTAGGCGACCTAAAAACTTCTGATTCAATAAATGCTTACGCACTTATATATTTAAAAGCCTATATGACAATATTTTAAAAATGTTAGCGTTAAAATTAAAATTCTTTATTTGTGAACCTGGGCTTACACAGTTATATAATTAATTAAATTTGTATTTATTGTCAACAAAAAACACAAAAAAAAGTCAAATTTGTTTGGTTATTAAAATTGAAATGGCCGCCATGTAAATATTCCTTAATACTATAGAAGCGTTTCTGTTGAAGCCAGTTGTGCCGTCTGGACTTAAACAGAGGCATGTTTAGGTCCTTTAGATCCGTTTTACATATTAAATATTTCTAATGCACATACAATAACAATTATTTTTGTACAGAGCATTACATTTTGGCATCCATAACAGAGTTTGTCAGTCTATATCTCATTTACCTTGTTTTCGAAATGATCTGGCAGTTTTTTTTTCTATTTCTGCCGTGAACCTGGTCACTTTGTTTCGGTTTGAAGGATTGGAGACAGTGAAATTACCGGCACGAGATGTTATCGTTTCACTACATCAGTGGTATCGTCGTGTCAATTGGCGGTGAAATTCTATCAGGTGAACCGTTTGCTTATTTGCCAATGACGTTGTGAAAATCCATTTAAGCTATTTCGATTGTGTTATTGAGCCATTTTCTCTAAAAAATTCAAATGTAAATGTTTCTAAAATTAAAAACTATATCCTAGCTCAGTACATTTTATTTTGCCTTCCTATATGTAATACTTATACACGTCTGAAAGTGTACGAGTTTTAGATGGAATGGAATTTTTTTTTATTCATTCAAAGTTCATTACTGGCACTTTAAGTTAAACCGCAGCGTTTCTTAACCGAGTGCGTAACGACAGCTAACTGGCGCCGTCAATGTATTCAAATCACAGTTCGACAATAAAAAAATAGAAGTTTGACACGGTACCGCGGGTAAGCCGGGGCGTCACAAAGTTCTTGATTTATAGCTATGAAGACTTTGCTTGGAGCGAGTTTGAATACGTTTTAGTCCACTATAATGTCTTGTGATATATCTGCATGAGTTATGGATCCGCGACTTGGTAGTTACAGAACTTGAAATACTTTAAAGTTACCACTTTTAATGTTGAAGTTTTCGTTTAATAGTTCTATTATTATCCATATGTTCAGAATTAAAAAATATGAGTTTTTTTGGTGGGCAACAGGATAACTAACTAAATGAGCCTATTTGAAAAATTTGCATGAATATTTGGTTCCGTTTCAATTAAGATACTGAGTTTGATAAGTGGTCACCTATTGACACGTCAAGATGGCTGACCACTTCGAAAATTCCATATATATAGGATGTTCCCATCGCATCCATCCAATTTTATTCAGTTACCAATTGATTACGAAAAATGTTATTTTCCTAAGTTTCAAAAACAGAAACTACAATTTAATATGATAAAACAAAATTTCTTTGTTATTGAAATGGAAGCTAACATTCAAACGCATTTATATAATTTATATATACAATTTTTCTTTGTGATCTGTTTTATTTTAGTATACTCTGTGTAACCTTTGTAAATGTTGCGTTCGTCTGTTATAGGCATGTACATCAGTTTCTGTTTGTATGTGTTCTTTGTATGTTTGTGTAATGTACTTGCTGTAGACGTCTCTGAATAGAAAAATAAAAAAATACTCGTATGTAGTGGACCGGTGCGATCGCGGATGGTGTGATCAAATCTTTAGTAGTGGCATTTTAATAATTAAGTTTTTGATTTATTGTTGATAATTGACCAATTTTATAACGAAAAATTTGCATGTCAAATGAGAAGGGCAAAAACATCGGGCCTGGGCTGATGCACGATCGCCTGTATCTCCGGATACTCAAAATTTGAAGAAAGCCTTTAACCGTGCTTCCAAGTCCAGTAAGAAAATGTTGCGTAGGGCTCGTTTCGACCATATAAATCGACTTGGCTCAAAATTAGCTTCGTATCTGGGAGTAGAGCTTTTTGGTCTTTGGCCAAGGCGGTCGAAACCAATTTGAGCCGTTCTTCCTTACCACCACTGTTAAAACCAGTTGGCTCGCTGGCTCACACCGCGGAAGAGAAAGGAAACTTGTTTGCTAATCTCTGCGGCAAACTCGCGTCTGGATTCTGCAGGAAATCTCCCACTTTCACTAACTTGCTGCAATGTCTCCATGCGAGATGTTCATATACACCAAAAAGAGGTTCTTAAAATCCTGCAAAGTCTAGACGTGAACAAGGCTAGTGGTCCTGATGGAATCCCTGCAGTGGTGCTGCGCAACTGTGCTCCTGAGTTGCCTCCCACCCTAACATCCTAACACGCCTGTATCGCCTCTCACTTGAGACTGGAGTTGTTCCCAAGTCGTGGAAGCTAGCTAACGTGCAGCCTGTGCCCAAAAAAAGGAAGCCGTGCCGACCCAGCTAACTATAGACCCATTTCAGTCACTTCTGTACTCTGTAAGACTATGGAACGTGTACTGAATAATCGTCTTCTCGGCTACCTTGAAGACAATGGTCTCCTCAGTGACCGTCAGTTCGGGTTCCGCCGAGGTCGGTCTACTGGGGATCTTCTTGTGTACGCCACCCACCTTTGGAACGAGGCTATAGAGAGATACGGTGAAGCCATCGCAGTTTCACTTGACGTCTCCAAGGCCTTTGATCGGGTTTGGCACGGTAGCTTATTAAGCAAGCTTCCCTCTTTTGTGATTCCGGTTGGTCTTTGCAATTGGATTTCAGACTTCTTCGGGAACCGTTCGATTCAAGTGGTTCTGGATGGTCTCTTGTCCAAACAACAAGCAATCGACGCTGGTGTTCCCCAGGGGTCAGTTCTATCCGCAACACTATTCCTGCTACACATAAATGATCTGCTGGTTCCTGGAACAGTTGGTTATGCAGATGACACTACAGTTACGGACAGATACTTCCCCAGGTCTCGGGCCAGTCGGAATGAAACTCAGTCTTGTCGAGAGTCTCTAGTTGAACGCTTGAATATGGCACTTCAAGCAGTCTCGGACTGGGGTGAAGCCAATTTTGTTGTCTTCAATGCAGCCAAAACACAGGCGTGTGTTTTTTCCGCCAAACGGAGTCCCTTCCAGCTGACTCCAACTTTCCGGGGTGTATCAATACCGATAACTAATCATATGCAGCTTCTTGGCCTGGAAATATCGTCGAACATGAATTTCGGCTCCTACATCGAGTCTATAGCCAAAACGGCGGCTAAAAAGCTTGGTGTTCTATCCCGGGTTAGGCGATGCTTCACGCCCAAAACAACGGCTTGTCTTGTATAAGGCGCAAATTCGGCCTTGTTTGGAATATTGCTGTCACCTTTGAGATGGTTCAGCCAAGTATCAGCTAGCAGCTTTAGACTCTGTTGAAAAGCGAGCCCGAAGAATAATCGGGATTGACGATGCTAACTTCCATGACCTCAGCCACCGCCGTAAAGTTGCGTGTCTATCGGTATTTTATAGGATACATTTCGGAGAGTGTGCGCAGGAATTGCACAATTTAATTCCACCGGCCACCTTTGATAATTGAAATACAAGACGTAGGCCTTGCATCCTTTTGTGGTAGATATTCCGACCATCTGGACTAAACGCTTCGATAGCTTCTTCATCACGCGTACTGCAAGGGTGTGGAATTCTTTGCCTGCCGATGTGTTCCCTGACCAATATAACTTGGGCCTCTTTAAGGCAAGAGTAAATAGGTTTCTCCTGGGCAGGCATGATCCACCTTAGACCTCATCGTCGCTTAATATCAGGCGGGCTTGGGGTCAAATGCCTGCCTGGTCATGAAAAAAAAAAAGAAGGAAAAACATGAGCTTTATGTATTTATATTTGTTATGAACTGTTTACATGGTTTTTGAGCAAATAAAAGATTGATTGAGGGATATCAAATAGTACCAAATAAATACTATTAGTTTTATGCTGATAAATTCTTTTAGCCACTAAACCAGATGCTCACTTGTTTAAAAATCGTGTTTATTTTCGGACAACCAAAAGATCCATTATCTGTTATTAAAATTATACATACCTAGTTGTCTTAGTACTTATGTTATCTGTCAATTATGTATAGATTAAAAATCCGGTCAAGCGTGAGTCGGACTCACAAGTGATGGTTACCACTTTCTAAAATTTAACATTATATTTTTATATAGGTTTATAAAAGAAACAAGATGAAATCAATAATGTAGAAAGAATCACGTTTTTTATATGGGAGCCACCTTTAATTTTTAATTTCTTTGATCATTTAGTATTTTTGGTTGTAGCGGCAACGGGAATAGACATTCTATGAAAATTTCAAGGTTCTTGAGATACAGACTGACGGACTGACAGCGAAGTCTTAGTAAAAAGGTGATCTGTAGATGACTCGTCCAAATTTTAAATACAATATAATCAAATTGACTTTGACGATTGACAAGGATAAATATAAAAAGATAACAATATAGAAAAAAGCGGGTGGGTGTGTGTGGGTGCGGGGAAAAAAAAAGAAAATTAAGTTTACTTATACCAGACTTACACTATTTTAGTTATACTAGATTTATATTGAACTGTCGTTATGAAACATACCTTGTCGTAATCAAATTAAGAGAGTTAAAATTAACGTGATCTTTTGAAACAGTTCAAAGTTTTAGGGTTAATTTTATCTGAACCCCATCACGTTTGTATGAATGAGATTGTAACCTAAACATTATAATAAATAGGCAAGTTAGAAGTTTATATCAACCTGCTATGCTTTAGGCTCCGGGTTCCAATCCCGGATTTTGTGTTAGAGAGTTGAAGATGCGATGTTTCGTTGACCGGTCGTGGATATTGTACTTTATTTATGTAGTTTATACCATTTAGTTGGTTTGTACCAGCGATAAATGATTATATCTTAGTGCAGGGTTGAGTATAGTTGTATGTCGTGATGTGGTTATAATTATAATTATTTGGATATAAAAACCTAATTCTCTTATAACTACACTTATCGACCTACACCATGATACTATGGGTAGGATTTTTACTAATGCTGTAGAACGATTACCTGAATGTGGTTAAAATGTATGTTTTTTTTTTACTTATTGTAACCTTTTTGTAATTTAATAGCTTAGTTAAGTTAAAGGAAAAACTTTTAAACCTATAACGCATGCTGTGTTAGCCTGTAAATGATTAAGGCACTAAAAATGTTCTTAAAATGTTAAGACTATATTGTATTGTGTTTTTAATGTGTGTGTTGTGTTTGTGTTGTGTTGACCTCCGTGGCGCAGGTGGTGTAAACAGCTGACTGCTACGCTATAGGTTCCGGGTTCGAATCCCGGCGGGGGCGGGACTTTGTGTTATTTGCAAGACGCATTGTTTCGCTTACAGGTCTTGGATGTTGTATTCTTATCTATTTAGTATAAACCATATCGTTGCTTAGTTCCAATGACACAAGTTCTTACGATACTTACTGCAGCGCTGAGTCAATGTGTGTGTCGTGATGTGGTTTCTTTAAGTGAGTAACGTAGTAAATTTTATGTGGGATCAGTAACGGTAGCAGAATGTAAATTATATTTTAGCCCCTATAGAATCGATATTTTGCTATTTCGACCGCGGTTTTGTCAGCGAAGATTTCGCTTATTTATCTCTCAGAAAGACAGCCCTGATTCGATGATTCTCAGGACATAGGTCGCCGCTGTTGATCCTGGTGTACAAGAGTTGCGGTGGTGGGACAGAGTGGCGGGTGCGAATTATTATCAGCGTCATTTCACTGCTAAGTGTAGGCTTCTTTCGTGGCCTGCTGAATGTAGGCTTCTTTCAAGGATGCTGCTACCTTGCTTTTTGTTTAAGTTCATTCATCTGTTAATCATCTATTGATGCAATTTGTGTGGAAAATTTAGAAGTAGAAAGTAGAAGTAGAAGAATGTTGCATATCAACTTCATTCTTCTACGTTGATATGCTGTGTCAGCAACTGACTGTGTCCGGTGGCGGCAAGCGGACACAGCCGCAGTACTTTTAGTGATGACTGACTTAGAGACTGATTTAAGTGAAAATATAGTTGCTTGTGTCGGACACAATACTTGTTTGAATATAGTGGTTTCTTGTGTCAGACACAAGACACGTTTGAGCCTAAGGAAAATTTTACCAGTACACGTTGAAGGTGACAACCAGGGATGTGTCAATGTTAATCTTTAGGCTTGGTTTGAGAGAGTAAGATTGCCACATCTTAAAATTATGGATTATTATGGTTAGTAATTTTCTTTGTCTATAAGGCCTAAATTGTGTAAAATATTCCTTCTAAATTGAATTTCTTTTCTATTCCGCATTATGACTTTGCCCTTGGGATTTCATTATACTTTCAGAAACTACAGCTCTACCACGTAACGATATCGTGATATCACCTAGCCTTAAGTTTGTATAAACTTATACAAGCTTTACAGTTGCTTGTGCAAACATTCACAAAATTTAACCAAATTAATGACTAAGTTTAGCAACACCAAATGATATATATCGTGATGCAAGCTTATTTATATGTACGCTCGTACAGTAATGAGACCAACAAATTATAAAAATAATCTTATTTTGACATCATGTCCTCCATATTTTTTTCGCCTTTTTATTAAAATTCTTCAATTTATTTTTCGATAGTCATTTTCGAAAACGACACTGAATTGGCTTAACATACATTTTTACAAGATAATGAACATAGTTTTTAATGAAAAATCATCTTTTGAAATTTGAGAGACTCGATCTGAATGAACTCGATTCTGAGTCGAACTCGATTTTATTCTACTCGATCCCGTTTCGCAGCATCCCTGCCACAGTACCCGTATCATCCCCCAAGCTGTCAGAACTTGTCTGATTTATCGTAAATCTTCTATTATTGCCGAACCTTATTATGCCAATTAGCTTTTTCTCGTACATTTCCTTGAGAATACAAAATTTGGAGTTCAAAGCAAATTGAGTCAATTAAATTTATTTGCATTAATGTATTTTTTGTATTAAAATGGGTGTTATTTAAGGGGTAAGCATAATATTCAAGTTTTGTTAGTAGAGGAATGCAATCTATCAACAGAATTTGATAATAACCAATAACCACTAAGAAAACCATGGCTAGCCAACATTTTTAAATAATTCAGCAACTTTTGTCATTCTGGGCAGCTGAAGTTTTAGTACAGCAAAATAATTAGCTGCAATGAATGATTCACTTTTTGTTATATTTTCATATGTACTTAAAAGGTAAGCAATTTTGTGAGTTGATTTGTTTAAAATTGTCAATTTTGTAATGGTTCTGAATCTTGTTGTGGACACAATACCTGACCTACTTTAACAGACAAACTAAAGACTTCTACTAATACTATCTTTGCTGACCAATTATGAAATCTTGCTGACCAATTATGAAATCTTGCTGACCAATTATGAAATCTTGCTGACCAATCATAAAATCTTGCTGATCAAATTGTTTTTTTTTTTTACGGATTGACTGTTAATTAAATTACTGAACATTATCAATTTCGCCAATGGAACAAGGATTGCTGAATGTTTTTTTAACAAAATATCTGTCTGCTAACGAAGTGATTTAAATGCTGCTTTTTGTGGCTGACCAAATATTATATCGGCGTAACCGTTTTATTACTTTTTATTATTAATAAATATTATTTTATATTTGATCAAACACATCCAGATTAGTATTTGTTGAAAGTTTTCATTTAAAAAAATAAACCCAAAAAAAACACTTTAACACCCAACACTGTTAATTTTTGAAAAATAATGTAGTAAATTTAATTGTAAAGATGGTTGATTTAATATAAGACATAAAATAGTAAAAGTTTATAAATAAAGGTAGATAAATACTTTATTTGATCTGGCACCAATTTAAGTTGTGATTTGAGAAACGTTTTCACCTCTCTCTCTTTTTTTTGAGTTTCAACGAACGTATATGCTTCTACTCCTACAAAAATATCTAGGGCGTGTTTCTGTTAACACAAAAACAGCTTCAACGAGTAGAATACTCGTTTATGAAAAAAATTCTAACAGACACGAAGCGTTTGTTCATACATAAATTTAATAGTTTAAAAACACTAGAAAAACACGCTTGGAATGCCAGTGTCTATCTTTCGGCTTCATCATCAGACCTTGAAACCTAATATCGTGGCCAACCAAAGCTCATTACAAGACTTTTCGAAGAAATCCAAAACAGCTATGATACGATTTTCCATCATGAAGTTCCAGTTCATATCTTCCGGCTCCATCATCACATCAGTTCGATCACATCATTGTAATGTCATCAGAACTACATACAGCTGCCAATTTTCACTACGCTGCGACCCTTGAAAGATGGTAAAATTGGCTACCTTAGATTCCATAACATAGTTAGTTACATACAGGTTGACCTAATAAAATCGTGTTGAAAACCGCTTTTTTTCGGTAGAAAACATGAAATCAACTTACTGCCGTGCATACTTACGGGGTTCTGACGCAATCTGCATAAAAGTGTTTCAAGTAATTCAGTACACACGCTCCGGTGATAATCGAGCGACGTCGCACGGTTGCGATAGAACAGTGCGTTTCAAGCCACGCTAAGGAGCCTCATTTATTTATGTACTTAACTTACAAACGAAAATTCTTCAAGGTTGTCCAATTAAAGGTAGCCACAGCTTACATAAAGTGTAGTCAAACAAAAAACACAAATTCTAGTTGTCCTAATTAGTACAAGATAAAAACGAAATTAAAATAAATTGGACTACGTTATAATTTAAAAAAGGTAAATTTAATAGGTACAGTTACATTTTAAAAACGATTACAAAAATTATAAACGCACCATCACCAGCATCACTCTGCTATTTACTCTGATCAAATTCGTTGTGGTTAGCAAGATAGCAAAATTCGTTGATTCGGAGATCAACGTATGACTTGATCCTGGTGAGCAAGAGTTGCAGTGGTGGGACAGACCCCTATTTCGTTTGCCTGGTGGGCCTTTCCAAGTTGTTTTTATAGTCTGGTATGTAAGTCACGCCACGCCATTTTAATACATAGTTTTATTTGCACGGCTTTCGACTTCCGTTCTCGAGGTTGTTAGCAAGAAAAAACATTTTATTTATTTTTATCCCGCAATGTGCGGAACGGTCGAGTTTTAATTTTCGAACCCTTTTTTTACTCGCGAGTAGTTTTTCATGTTTATTCTGAAATATACACGGCCCCATTAACTCCTTTTATCTGCTGTTATGCAGTTTTTTAACTAATTCGCTATCGGAGTGTTCTTTTTCCTTCTATTTCTTGTAGAGTTAGTTTGTTTTGATGATAAACCTGTCAGTTATTTTTCTTGTTATAGTTTCAGTAGTTTGTTTTCTGGTCTTGGATGTAGTGTTCTTATATATACTGCAGTTGCAATATATGATGCCTAGTGCCTGCAATACAAGATTATATTTGTGCAGAGCTATAGCAATGTGTGTTGTAATGTGGTGCGGATAGTGCTATTTGCATTTGACTTTATATAACTTTTATTTTCATGCAGAAACACATTCAAAATTTTTATTGGGTTGGGATTTTGGGATACCGTTTTTAAGCATTATGAAACGAAGTTGTTGAGTTGAAGATAAATTCCCGCAAAATAACAAAACACTTGACACTATATTGATGACTTTAAATTTGCGTCTTTTCCTTGCATTGAATTCTTAATTCTGCTAGCAACACTAGTCACGGGCATGGCTTTTAAGCATTTCTCTACTAAAAAAAAAATCCGATGTAACGCATTCAGTGTTGCTAGAGGTATTATGAGTTAAATGTCAGGAAGTGACGTCAATTTGAAGTCATCAACATCCCTGTCAGGTGTTGTCAGGTATTGCACTCAACTATCGCTTTTAGCTTCTTTCTTTTAAATATTTTTATCGCATGTATTTTCAACGGAACCTCGCGGATTCAATTTTAAAAGTCGTTTTTTAAGCCTGTTTAAAATACAACTCTCCGGTCTTCAGCAAATTATTTTTTTCGGCAGGTGGTCGCAAATTAAAAGGGGTGATTTTAATTAAAATTCCAATTAAAGCCTATTCCTTTGTGAGAATCGGACGGCGTGCAAAGAGTTGCGAGGAAGGCTCAATAAACAGCTATTTATTTACTGACAAAGAATAATCAGTTTTATAACAATAGTCTGTTTATAAAACAAGATTGTCAATTGAGCTCCTTATGGTTCAACCCCTATTTCCCCCGCCTAGGGGTTGAATTTAAAATTTTAAGTTACAACTATCCTGTCAAAATTCAAGTACAGTTACTACATTTCCAAATAAAAATTTATTCCCATAAAATCTTATAAAATCTTGCTATGTTTCTCAGTGCTGAGTTGCATACCCTTTCATGGTTGTAACACAGCATGTTAATGTAATCGTTTACGTTAATACATACTGTTAAAACACTGTGATGTGAGATGCCGTGTTATTTTATGAATAAAGTTCTTACTTACTTACTTAAGATTTGTATTTTAGTTCAGCTCTGAAGGTAATTTTCGCTGTGTTAAATATATATATTAAACAACTTCTCGACACACACATTGACTCAGCCCTGCAGTTAGTACCGTAAGAACTTGTGTCGCAGGAATAAGGCAACGATATGGAAACTACGTAGATAAGAATACTACATCCAAGACCGGTAAGCGAAGAAATTCGTCTTGAAATAACACAAAATTTCCCAACCCGGAACCTCTAGTGTAGCAGTCGGCTGTTAACACCACTGCGCAGAGATCGTCAAACATATCATTTTCGTCATGACATAGAGAATGATAACGTGGAGTTTAAAAGAATTAGCTTACAAACCCTAGAGTTACTGAAAGTGTATGAATTCTTTGAAACATTATATAGCAGGTAACTTAATATTCAAAAACGAGGAAAAAGGGGAAAATGGCCCAATTCTTGTAACTCACTAAATCAAATTCGGAAGACATCCCGGTCGTGGGTCAAATTTTATCTCTGGAGCTGTTTTAATAAAAGTGTTCTCGCAATCAACTTTAAACATGGGACGTAAATTTCATTTTCCTGTGATTATTTGTCATACAAATTAAACGTGACCTTCGTAAATGTAGATTGGGCACACATAGGGCTAGATAAGTTTTAGAAATGATCTTTGTTGGGAGATGTGCAGATTTTTTTTGAAAATAGAATATCAAATATAAAATTAACTATTCACGCTTAACAAATACATTGAATGTAAAATTAACAAATACAATTAATTTTAATTTAATCACAACGGTTACCAAAACCGACGGTTTGGAGAATTTTTGTAAGAAAAGATACCAGCAAGAAAACATCAATTTTGGTATTTCTATTTGTATGCAAGTATTATTGTAGTTTTTCTGACAGAATATTTCATGTTACTGTCAAAGTACATTCCCTAAGGTAGTTCCTGGTATCCTCGTTTTTGAAATGGGAAATAACTTTTTTTTGGAGGACGTGCTCAGTTTGTTACATGCTTTAGTTAATCGACCGACCCGACCTGACAGATCAAGGGTCGGCTTGTCGTGCGATGTAGCTGCCATGTTTTTCATTGTGCCCGGATGGTCACCACCTGCGACTCAACATAAGCATGTGAAATGCGGTGTGTAACACCTCTGCCTACCCTTCTCGAGGGATTAATTACGGATTAATGAATTAATTACGGTGTGAGTTTATGATTTGTTTAATAATAACCTTCTGGCAATTTTTTTATTTGGGCTTTATTATACACTATATAAAAACAAAGTTTAAAGCGTAATTGTTTTTGAACCTATATCTATTCCCATAACATTTAGAAATTCTTCTCTATACCTGTTTATTCATCTGAGACTTCCCGCTGTCAGAGCAAAAGCTAAGCAATGGGATTGACTTCCTTGGGATTCAGGGCACAAAAAAGCAATCTTAACAAACTAAGCCAATCAGTCAGTTGTGTCACTAGACCGTATGTGGCCCGTGGCAAATTAATTGCATCGGGCCACATACGGTCCTAAAAACTGGATGCTTTTTTTGTTCTTTATTTTCATGATTTCGGAATTTTTCACGGAATTGATCCCACCACGCTCGGGCCGTGGGCCCCTTTCAGCTGGGAGCCCGTCGCATTTTGCCGTCATGCCACTTTATAGTTATGCTACTACATACAGTGATTACTTTTAATTATATTTTTTACTATACGACGAGTGCTGTGGGCCGGAGCCGAAGCCGGAGCCAGCTGTACTGTAGCTATAGTTCCCTATATAATCGATCAGGCTGTATCGCCTATAAAAACAACAAGACGAAAAGCAAAGGCACGACCTAGGTAGGTTTTATTGATACACGGACCCCACTTTTAACTTCATCGGGACACGGTTCCCGCCTACGAGCGCCACTTCTATGACACCCAAAAGCCAATTTATCTATAAGGGTCACCAAGACTGTAACAAATTCTGCACACGTCCCAACTTTGTTATTTAGTTGCCACTATAGAATCGATTTGACGCACGTAGAAACAGATTTATTGGGTTAATTCCCTGGATTGTTGTTATTTGTTGTTCCGTTCCGTGATCAAGTTATAGTGTTGTTTTATTGAAAGTTTCAATTTGGTGGTGATAACGCCTGATTTGGTTAATAATTATATTCATTTATTTGCTTGGATATTTTTTTATATAAAGGTGTTACAGTCATGTATATAGTCAGTGTTAACAGCCGTAGCACACAGTTAGCAAATAAATAAAAAAATACGGGAGACAAAAGAAAGAGTTTTGTGTATGACACTGAGTTTGTACTATTTTTATAAGTCCCATTTCATCATCATGACACAAGACGTAAGCGAAAGTACCAACCAACATGACTAAACGCTTCGAGAATTTTTATAATATATGCACTGCAATGAAGTGAAATTCTTGCTTCGATGTGTTCCCTGATAAATATAAACTGGGGCTCTTTAAGGTAAGAGAGTATAGGCTTCTTCTGGGTAGGCATTTTCCACCTTAGACTCCATCGCCACTTAATATCAAGCGGGATTGGGGTTAAATGCTTGCTAAGATTTAAATACAAAATTAACAGAAAGATTTAACTGGAGGCAGGATAAAATGATAAAAATAACTTGATAACATATTCATGTTGTATCCATGAGTAATCTTCTTGCTGCGTTCTTCTGTAAGGATGGAGTAGACTCCATGCGATGTTAGAACATCGCTGCTTAACATCGGGCGGATTGGGGTCAAATGCCTGCCTGGTCTTGAATAAAAAATATATATTGAACGCCTGCGATATCATACAAGTTCACGATAAAATTAAATGTTTCACATAAATATAGTTTTAATTACATTAAGGGGCAAACGAGGAGTCGGTTACCTGATGATAGGTGATACCACCCACGCCCTTCAGGCAAAAATGTTTGCAGATTCAGACTGTTATTTAAAAGACCGAACAGAAAAAAAAAGAAAAACAAAACAAAGCAATAAAGGTGTAGATTTCATTAAAGTAATCTGAGCCTTTCATAAAATATATCCACGCATCGTATTAAAAAATAATTATTTTAAGTAAACCTTTTCAAATGAAAATACAAAGTAAATGTCTAGACATGGTTTAAGTTTTATCTTAATAATAGTGAAGGTTAAAATGAACGAATTTTCAAAATTAATTTTGACCTCTCCAAGAAGAAAATTAATGAAATTATGTTTGTCCTATACCAAGATGACATCAGATCTTTTTGATTAGTTTTATTATAATTTATCTCTTAGTTTAGCATCGGAATGAATGTATAGACATATTTATTATTTTATGGTCGTACTAGCTTCGTCCGCGTAGAAGTCGAAACTGGCCTGATAATAGATTAAATAAAGGCTATATAAGAAAGGTTAAGATTTTGAATTTTTAAGAAATATTTCTAACATCCTACCGCAAAAGAGGGTGTTATGAGAATACACAATAATTCGAATTCAAATTCAAAGTGTTTTTATTTAAATATACTTAAAATAAGTGCTTTTAAATCGTCATTTTTACCTACCACCGGTTCGGAATGCTATCTACGGGGAAGAAGCCGGCAAGAAACCTCCGTAGTTGCTTTTTTTTTTAAATTACAATAGTTTTTCATTACATTTTAGAATATTTAAGTTTTCTAATTAAGTCACTCTATTGATTAAAAAAAGAATAGACCAGATTAAACTATCAAAAGTTATGTCTGTCTTTCCGGTTATTACAACGTCTAAATCGATTTTGGTTTTACTATTAAAAACCTTAATTTTTCAGCCAACACAATCCAAGAAAAAAACTAGTGTTCGTTTGAAAATACAATACGCAATTCAAGAAATCCAAAACGAATTACATCAAGGAAACCAAAAACAACTCGACACCTCTGAATAAACATTGTCTTTCATTTTATAGGCATGCGATATTTGCTCCCCTAAGAACCCTGAAGGGACAATTAAATGGGAAGAAGTAAGCAAACAAGTTAATTAGCGCGTATTTTATCTTCAAACACTCATGGAGTTACATTTACGAGACTCGGTAGGAAAGATGCGTATCTTCGTCAAATGTGGTTTGCTTAAACAATTTTATACATTCAAATGGAAGAACACGTATGGACTTATAAATAGGCCGCATAATATTTAGCCCTTCAGGTTAAACTTTATGATCATTATCATTAACGATCTACGAGTATGTGGAACAGTAGAGTAAGCAGCCGACTGCTACGCTAGAGGTTCTGGGTTCGAATCCCGGCGGGGTGGAACTTTGTGTTATTTGCAAGACGCATTGTTTCGCTCACCGTTCTTGGATGTAGTATACTTTATATGAAGTTATCGTTGCTTAGTTCCTGTGACACAACTTCTTACGATACTTACTGCAAGTCAATGTGTGTGTCGTGATGTGGTTTATTTACAATAACTTATTTATCATATCAAATCGTCCAAACAAATATAAAATGAAAAAAAATAGGGAGGTGGAATATTTTAAAACACTTTTTCTATTTTAAAAATTCATTTCTGTTTTTGAATGAACTATCAGGGTGGATATGTGATACGCTAAATTTTTCTCAGAAAATACGAAACACGAGTTCTAAGAAAAATAGCTTATATATGAGATTGCATTCAAAATATTTTTAATTACATAAAAAAAAATGTTGCGTTTTCCGAGATCTAACAATTATTCTATCGAAGCTAAGAAACGTTTCAAAGTTTGTTGTTTGTTTTTTGAGAAAAATATCATTTTTTTCTATCTAACAACCTTTACTAAATACCTTTTAGTGACAAAGGTAATTCTTTTTTTTTTCAATCTAATAAATCACTTACATAGTTTTATTGACTTTGAATCATTTCATAAATATATATCAAAATAAAATCTATTTTTGGCTTTGCAATTTGTTTAAAATTAATAAAGGAAAATAAAAATTTTTGTTTCATATTTTCAAAAAGAGAAATGGGTAAAAGGACAATAGATATTTCAAATCCTTTATTAATTACTACCGAATTTGCTATTCTCTATCTAAACTGCCCAATAATTTTCATCTCCTGTTACATCATTGTGCTAAAATCTAATTTAACTGGCTTAATATGGTACTAATTAAAGGTTTGATCAAGAAAACAGTTTTATCTGATATCTAATACAAACTAGCGCCAATTTCAATGCTTACAATAGCTTTGTAGTTCTGTAATAATGGGTTTTCAACATCCCATAACCTGCGTTAACAAAATACAACCAAGCTTTCAGGCTCAAACAAATTTCGCTCTTACAGTGCAAAAGATAAAACTTTTAATTTGCTAGTATCTATTGAAGATAGGGCGTTTTCTGATTTAGCAAAAACGAATTTGACTCTTAAACACTATTATATTGCGATAAAATTAGTAAAGGTACGCCAATGAGATATTTTCACATAGTGAATTACCTATTGGACATCATGTATCTGTAATGCTATATTTCCTATTCAATTTACAGGCTTTCATTTGATTCGCTTTAAGGTATCCAATTTCACTGAAAATGAATTAGCTGATTCAGTAAATGTTTTGTATAGGGATTGTTAGTTGGTGGCTATTTTTCTTTTGTTCTGAAATTCATCGCTAAGGCCATAATTGTTCATGTTTTTTATCTAAAATAGTTTTGAATTATCATAGATCAGGTAGATCCGAGCCACTGAGATCGCCATGTACAGACGATTGCCGTCTCGTCACCGATGAAACGAAATAATCTCGCTCTTACCACCGTCCATGAAGATGCAGTGGACTAACGACTGCTTCATATTCTCTCTCCCAAACTCCTTCAGCTTACAGGCTGCAAGGATTTCTGGATGCAAGTGGAACAGGATTGTTCTGGTTGTAGAGGACGTGGTAGCTCAGTTTCTTATGTGCCTTGGTTAACCGACCGACCCGACATAACAGGTTGAGGGTTCGTACATTGTAGCTGCTATGTTCCTCATCATGCCCAGATAGTGACGACAAATTCGCAACCTGTCACTCTGGGACTCAACATAAACATGCGAAATGCGCTGTTTAACTTCTCTGCCTACTCCTCTCGAGAGATTAATTACGGCGTGAGTTTGTGTTATGAGGAGCTATTAGGAGTTAGCCTTGTCACGCAGTCTTTCGGCTGATGATGACACATATGAATTATTCTTGAAGCTGCGGTCAACTGAAAAAAATCGTTGTGCATGCTATTGGCAGTTTTCAAATTGGTACCAAGTAGTCACTATATGTAAATTTAAACAGATTAAAGACTTTTATACAACATTATGTGCAAACAAGCAGACGTTTCAAATGAGGGAAAGTGATACCGCTGCCTATTGACATGATGCCGTGATGTCTGGAACGCCGAAAACACCGCATTCGTTGCCCTTGTAGTGTAATTACACTGGCTCTCCGATCCTTCGAACCGAAACACAGCGAACTGCTTCACGACGACATAAGAGTATATTTTATCCACAAACACACTAACAGTAAATAAAGATAACCAAGTTAAATGGAATCTCCCAACACGTCCGCTTTCAAAGCAATACCGCGAAAGCGAACCGTAAAAAATAAATATGAACAAATACGTGTAGGCAATAACGTTTTATTTTACAATGCGCAATGTAATATACTCTTACTGACATCGTCACGTCTCTTTTTATCACTTTCAAAATGTTTAAGTTAGAAAGAGACGGGTGTAGAAAAGTGCTTGCGTCTGTATTAACGCATGTCTGAGTTTATAGTTGGTATGAAAACATTCAGGAAAGGTTCAAAGGTAGTAAAGCATTGCTGGTGTGGAATTACATAAAGTAGCAACGTATCCTTTGGGACCACGAACCTATTGAGATAGCTCCGGCCGCTTTCACACCGTTTAGGCACAACAGAAACGTTATTGAGACGAAACAAACTGGAGAGGAACCTCATTGGAAGCTGCAGCCTTATTTCGTTGTGGATAAAGAAGTAAAACCACTTGAAGTTGAAGAGGCGTCGTTACTGGTGGTAGGTAGGAGTCATATTGATGAACAAGCAAGCGAATCGAGGGGAATTCTCAAAGACTTCTGGAACAACCCAGCGTTTTTTGTATCTATATGTATTTACAGGTAGTAAATCTACGTGCGAGATCATCTTGCTTGGTGCCACCCTCCTTTCTACTTCTGCCGTGAACCAGTTCGCTGTGTTTCAGTTCGAAGGATTGGAGACCTAGTGTAGTGAGTGTAGTGTGACGGGCATAAGAGGTATACCATGTTTACATCTCCATAAGCCAAGCGTTTGTGGTGCTCATCAAGGGCATCGTCGTGTCAATAGCCGGCGGTAAGACTTTCCATCACGTAAGGTGAGCTTATTTGCCCATGATGTCGTTTTAAGAATAAGTATGCTTGTAAAAAAGTAAGGTTGGTCGAATCGTTGTAAAATTTTGGTAAATTGTTTAAAAGTTTACATGTTTCAATCAGTCAAGGGATCACCGAGATAACTCGAGTATTGTTTAATGGATCATCTTGTTATTTGGTAGGCAGAATAAAGTGGTAACCAGAATTATTAGGTTTGAATATCAACCTAATCGGCCAAGGGTTTTATGAGTTATGGGGGTTGCAAATTCACAGTTTTTAGCGAAAATTTGCAACGACGACGTGTAGCTAGAATTATTATGTTGAAAAATTGTAAGTTGTAGTAGAAAATATTGTATTTGAATATCGAAAAAAGCAACTACGGAGGTTTCTTCCCGGATTCTTCCCCGTAGAAATAGCATTCTGAACCGGTGGTAGTAAGAAAAAGACGATTTGAAAGTGCTTATTTTAAGTCTATTCGAATAAAACATTATGACTTGACTTGACATGCCTTGACGCAGTTCCTGAAGAGTTACAACTTACAATGATAGCCAGTTAGGGTCGCTCGAACGTTTTTCTGTGGAGATTCAAAGGTTTTCTGGACAGACGTGGTGCAAACAAACGCTGGATTGTTCAAGTAGATTCTAAGAACTTCACTCACTTTATTCGCGCTTTTAATAAGTAAGCATCACTGCATAGTATAAAAACAAAGCTACTTCCCGCTGTCTGTCCCTAAGTATTCTTAAATCTTTAAAACTACTTAACGGATTTTGATGCGGGTTTTTCAGATAGAGTGATTCAACAGAAAAGTTTTATATATAAAATACATGTATAATATCCAAGCGAAGCCGCGGCGGGTCGTTTTGAATAGAAATCAAGTAAGCAATTAACTCGCAAGCAAGATTTTTAGAACAATAAAATAAATTGTTAAAGCAATTCTTCAATAAATTATAAACATTCCTCCAGTATTTCAGTGAAAAGAAGCAAAGTTTGATGGCTTAAAGAATCTCCTATAAATTGAAATAAATATTTAAAAATTCTCTTAAAATTCCCCGAATGCCGCAAAATTTAATACCGACCCGCTCTAACTTAGATCTTACAAGTAATTCAGATCATGTTAAGGTTCCAACTTGAACCGTTAGAAAGTTTAAAAAGTTGATGTAAGATGTACTTTTATGTTGAGAGTTTAGGAGTTAAAAGAGCTTTTAGATGTTAAAGTGGTGCTCAAGTTGTTATTTTTATGTTGGTTCATAATTGAAATACAAGCGTCACTCATTGTAGTTGTAAAACATTGTTTGAGTAATGTTTTTTAATTTTTAGTACGCATATTAAATCTCCCTATCTTTAAAAATTTAAATGTTGTAGCTCAGTTTGTTACGTGCCTTAGTTAACCGACCATCCCGACCCGACAGGTTGAGGGTTTGAGTCTCGGGTTGCCGTACGTTTTAGCTGCCGATTCCTCATTGTGCCCGGATAGTGGCGACAAATTCGCAAAATATCACACTGGGACTCAACATAAACATGCGAAATGCGGTGTGTAACATCTCTGCCTACGGCTCTCGAAGGATTAATTACGGCGTGAGTTTATGTTTATGTCTGTTTAAAAGTCTTTGTCACGCAGTAATCCAAACAACTGTGATAATTCAGGTTCCGGGTTCAAGTCCTTGCCGTTAGGAAAATTCACAAAAATTGCCCCCTCACACAATTTTGAATTTCCAAACAATCTTCACAGACCTAAGTCGGTTGTCCTTGCTCTTAGGAAAATGCACAAAAATTGCCTCCTCACACACTTTTCAATTTCCAAACCATCTTCACAGACCTAAGTCGGTTGTCATGCAGTAATCAATACAGCTGTGATGATTCAGGTCCATGGTTCAAATCCTTGCTCTTAGGAAAATTCACACAAATTGCCTCCTCACACACTTTTTAATTTCGAAATAATCTGCAAGTTACTGTGTAATATACGGCCCTCTAAATAAACTCAACACTCGATTCTCCGTACAGGAAATTAGCCCGCATCGCCCGTGGATGGAAAAATTTCACGATAGCTTTTTGGCGAGATCATTACTGATCACAAAAGTTATGCACAATGTTTTGTTAAGTTCAATTCTTAGAGCTATCCAATGGAAAATGACCCTTAAGGTGCTGTCTCACCTTGAGTATTTGCTTGTAAGGTAGGATGCGATTTAGAGCATTACTTTTCTAACTTAACTACTACTATTGTCCTTACTTGAAGAGCATTTAATCATAACAATAACCACATCTCAATACATAACATCGACTCAGCCCTGCACTAGGATATAATCTTGTGTCGCAGATATGGTGTAAACAACTTACATAAGAATACAACATCCAAGACAGGTAAACGAAACAATGTAACTTGTAAATAACACAAAGTTCCGCCCTCGCCGGGATTCGAACCCGGAACCTTTAGCGTAGCAGTCGGCTGTTTATAACACTGCGCCACCAAGGTCGACGAGGTCGTTTGCCTGTAATTATAAGTTATAATAAATAATAATGTACACTGTAATGCTCAGATCTTTTCAACATAATGCTCGAATCTGTAACTTTACAGGCTGCTCGCTGTAATGCTCGGTTCGCCTCGATAACTCATGTAGTTTTCGACTCTTTAACGTTACATGACAAGCAACTGCTCCAGATGGGGGAGCACCTTTACTTTTAATTAGTCTCAGTTTTATAGAATTGAAGGTAGTTGTATACCTGTTGTTGTATCAACTCGGAAACGGATATTCAACGTAAAGTTTTGCCTCACTGTCGAGCCGAGGTGATACGGTATCGTCATGATACTAGGGTGCGTTGCAGTATAGAATTTCTTACAAATTATTGGACGAGTTGATGAGTTACCGTTAACGAGTTGATGAGTTACCGTTTACGAGTTGATGAGTTACCGTTTACTAGTTGATAGATGGGCTACAGCGAGTCTGGTAGAAAAATTAACGTCAAGGTCTTGCTTGATCCAACTTTGTATACATTTTTCAGTGTAAATTAATTTTTTGGTTGTATGTTACGATTACTACTACTAGTGATTGAACTGTGAGTGAATGAACCCTCACCCTCTGTATCTCGGAAATCCTTTGACCGAATAAGTTCGTATTTTAACTCAAAAATTATTTTTACCTCATAATTTCCCTTACCAAATTTAACGACGACCCGTTCAACGATACTCAAGTTATCGTCGGACAAACATTTATGCATACATACACAAAGGCCCCAGTATCCTCTGAGAACTCAACCGGCTTCGCTTGCTCGTACAATAAAGCCAATGTCATGTGATTTAGAACAGTATTGTAAGTAAATTAAAAATATCCGATGTCATGACATACTAATCATCAGTTGTCGGATCTGTAACGAAAAACACATATTCACATAGTATAAAACAAAGGTATCACAATAATGTCTGGTATTTTAAATATTTTCGTAATATCTCCGATTAATACCTCTTTGATATAAAAAAAAAAACAACTAAATGTCACTTTAAGTACGTATAATCTACAGTTTCTATTTCTGTTTTTAAATATTGATAAAATCTTTTTTCTTTTCAGACATCAAACCTGTTTTTAGAAGGCAAAAAAAACGGTCTCAAAATTTTGTTAAATTAAGTTCTTTAATTCAACATTTTCTTTCTGTTCATTTTGAAAAGATGGTTGTAATAATACACAAGAAGTTAATTAAAGCGAGGTATGTATAGGGATACTTGTACATTTATAAAGGCTGCTTTATTCATTGGGTTTTGGGCCTGCGGATGCGAAGTAGAAGGCCCTAATCTCCTACCTTGAAAGAATATTAAGCAGTACGAGAGGATCCTGCTCTTTATTTTTAGATCATTATAAAAAAAGGTTGGCTTATAATTATGTATACACTTTTTTGTTTTATATGCAGGCAAGATTTGAAATAGGAATGTTTGTAAGTATAATATAATAATAACCACATCACGACACACACATTGACTCAGCCCTGCAGTAAGTATCGTGAGAACTTGTGTCACAGGAACTAAGCAACGGTATGGTATAAACTACATAGATAAGAATACAATATCCAAGACCGGCAAGCGAAACAATGCGTCTTGCAAATAACATAAAGCCCCGCCTCCGCCGGGATTCGAACCCGGAACCTCAAGTGTAGCAGTCGGCTGTTTACACCACAGCGCAACCGAGGTCGTCAAGGTATGTATGTGTGTATCTATGAATTTTACATAACAACTTATCAGATATTAGCAAATGAGGTTTCCTTATATGTGTCACGATCATCCGCTGGTACAGGCTATGACATAACATGAAATTGAATAGCGCCCTCTATAGGAATTAAAGTCATGAACAAAAAAAGTGTTTGGTATCAAATTAAAGGGCTTAATTATTCGAGAAAAAAGACAGTCCTTTATTGCGTATAAGCCCCGTTAAATGGTAATACGCTGGAACCTTGTCAAATTATTCCAAATGACGTCATCAGGCACTAAATAGTACAGATATTGCATTCAATACACACACATGTAACCTCGCGACATTAAACTGTTAATACAAATAGTAAGAAATAGTTAATGTCGCGATGTTACGTGTGTTTTTTTCATCAAAATGGCTGCCAGGCGCTGTACCATTTGACGGGACTTTAATTATATATTTTTTGGCATGTTTTAAGAACAGGTATTTTTACATTCAACAAAATGTTTTTATGAAAAAAAATTGTAGATGCCGTGAGTAAATAGTAAGAAATTCATTTTCAGGTTAATACCACATAAACGTAAACTCACGCTGTCATTGATCTCTCGGGAGGGGTAGGCGTTAAACACCGCATTTCGCATGTTTATGTTGAGTCCAGTGTGACAGGTTGCGAAACGTTACCACTATCCGGGCACAGTGAAGAACATGGCAGCTATAACTTCCGACTACCTGATACTCGAACCCTCGAACTATAGGGTCGGGTCGGTCGGTTAACCAAGCACACGCTGAGCTACCAAGTCCTCTCAACATCAGTGTCAGTGATTTCAGGTTAATCAGGTTTCAGGTGAAGGGGTTATTTATCTGAATTAAGCTAAGCACAGGTGGTAGATCTACGTGCGTGGTCGTTTGGGTTGGTACCATCTTCCTTTCTATTTCTGCCGTGAAAAAGTTCCCTGTGTTTCGTTTAAAATGACAGGAGAGCCAGTATAATTGTACGAGAGATGTAACATCTTCACCTCTACATGGGGAACGCATTGGCGATGCTCTTGGAATTAAATAAATAAACAAATAACCACATCTCGACACACACATTGACTCAGCCCTGCACTAAGTATCGCAAGAACTTGTATCGCAGGTGCTAAGCAACGGTATGGTATAAACTACATAGATAAGAACACAACATCCAAGACCAAATAACACAATGTCCCGCCCCCGCCGGGATCCGAACCCGGAACCTCTAGCGTGGCAGTCGGCTGTTCACACCACTGCGTCACCGAGGTCGTCAATTCTAGACATAAAGGACACCGTCGTTGCAATAGGCGGTATCACTTTCCATCAGGTGAACTGTCCGCTTGTTTGCCCAGGATGTGTTATAAAAACAGAAAATGAAAAAAGCAATTTGTCTAAAAAAATATTTGTATAAAATTAATTTGTTAAGCTATTAAGATGTCAGTTCTTTAATTTCGCTCATAAAAATATATTTTCTTAGAGTTACTTTCTTTTTCATTCATAAACCGTTATAAGTAATTCCTTCAAGTAAGCGAAAGGGGCAGAGTTTTCACTAAGTAATATGATATTTCGAGATTAATTCGCTATGAATAATAACGTTTAAAATTGACCTTATCAAGCCTTGGTTTCCATTTAAAAGGGTATTACGGGGTAGACTTGATAAATTAGGGGTTTAAATGGTTATTCCCGCTAAGGCGAGGGGTTTGACTGAAACGTCGTGAGGATGAAATGGAATTTCAAGTTAAAGAGGTGATTAACTATTGCGATCTTAACCAAAAGTTATGTATATCTACGTTTTCACTATAATATAAATAGAAAATCTAACTGACCGACACATTAACGTGGGGACGAAACCCCTGAACCGGGTAAGATGAAATTTGGACTAAAGTTCAATCTGTTATTGACTTGAGAAATGTTAAGATTTTTTTGCCCCTTAGTTTGTTAAATAAGGGTTGAAAGTTTGTATGGATTTTTTTTTGAGTCGAATTATTTAAGTATACTATATGACTATAAGTAATATACCTAGTCAGGTCATAAATTCTGTCATATGTTTAATATAAAATAATTGAAACAATTTCATTCATTATGTAACCATTTATATACCAAAATGAACTTAACAAAACATAGATTCTTACGACACTAAAGTTTATTCAAAATGACCTCCGTCATTTTGAATACAGGCCTTCAATCTGCGCGGCCAGTAGTCTATCGCAGCATGAACGAGGTCCATGTCAATATCGGCGGCTGCCTTAATCAAGGATGTCGTGAGTGACTCCAAATTGGGATGAGGCTTGGAGCACGCCTTTTCCTCCAAGTGTTGCCATATCTTGTAATCTAACGGATTCAAATCTGGACTGGAGGAGGGCCAGTCTTCGTGCCGGATGAAGTCGATTTCACGCGCCGCCGCCAGTCTTGTGTGCTCTTCGCTCATACAACAACAAGATCAACACAACAACAACTCCTAGCTCCTATGAGCTGGCGCCGAATTTTGTTGGAATACCCAGTACCTGTTATTGAACATGGTATGAGAAACAGGTTCCACAAGGTTCGTCAGGACTGTAGTTTGTTACACAACTGCATTCGTTTTTACACCTTTCTCACAAAAATGTACCTCTGTTAAGCCCCAATAAGAAACTCCCAACAATACCATGAGCCAGGATGGCAAATGACTTCGTTGGACACGCGGAATACGGTTGCTCGCTTCTTCACTACTGTGTGCGTACACCTTATCATTTTGTTTGTTGTAGCTCTCTTATACGGGAAAAAAATTTTCATCCGAAAAAAGAATTTCCCGATATTTTTTTCCTTCGTACCGCTTCAACAAAGCGCGGCATCTCTTCAGTCTCAGGTCCATGAGACGAGCATTCAAACGATGTCCTGTTTTTCTTCGATATGCCCGAAGCCCTAAGTCTTCATTTAACACGCTTTTCACCGTGGTTCTGCTTAACCCCATCTGCAGGGCCAACAGTTTCTGCTTACGATTTCTTTGAATTTGCGCCTTCACAGCTTTTATCACTGCTGGAGTCCTAACAGACCGAGGGCGACCACTTCTTGACCTGTCATCTACACTAGAGTCTTCATTGTATCGTTTGATGGTACGATAAACGAATCTTTTGGTTAAATTCAAATTTTTCAGGATGTCAAAAATTTGAATTGGCGCGTAACCGCAACGGTCTTCTTTAAGCGTCCACTCCATATTTAAAAATGAGTAAAATTCTAAAAAGTATACATTTTTATTTTCATGAACAATTCGAAATTCGAATTCAATAAACTTTTTTGTGGCCAGCATTCTAAAAGAAAAGTTTTTGCTGTGTGACAATACTTATGACCTGACTGTGTATGCTAATATTTTTAAAACAAAAAAATTTAAACTTTACACTCCTGCATAGTGTTCAAAATTTTGACCTTAAACTTAAAGTAACATCATGTTTGCATAATATTTTAATAATTTATACATTTTTATTTTGTCCTGAATTATGATGTGTGTGTGTATGATTTTTAAGTATTACTCGGCAGGAAACCCCTGTCTGGGTGAAGGTAACTAAAGATTATCAATGCTTCCTATCTTGAGCTTCGTTAATCCAGGATGTTCCGTCTTCGCGATCTCATCAGCGGTCTACCTCTACAGTGCACCCTTAGGTCTGATCTACTTCGTCAACCATTTTGTCCACTTACCGTCTTGCAATGGCGCGACGTGTCCCATTTCCATTTCAGCTTCTATTATTTTATATACATTAGTGAATAATAATACAAACTATTACTATATGTAGTATTTATGATAAAGAGGTTTTTATGTAGGGTTCAAAAATACTATTCCGATTTAAACATATATTTATTATTTATTTACATGTACTTTCTGATTTTACGTTGTGGCAAAATTTGATTGATTAGTCTTCGAAAATACTAGATTGACTTGAAAAATCCTTTCACCGTTAGAATCCTACATCATCCCTGATGAACAAAGGCGATAGAATATTTTCAAAAAAGTTAAACCCTTCTACCCTTGCGAAGCCGGGGCGGGCCGCTAGTCTTAAATAAAACATAAATACGCAGGTGAAGAGACTGGCAAAACCAAGTTTTTTTTAAATGTAATTAACCATAGAAACGGCATGTTTTTGGAGCTCAAGTTACGATGGTTTTCAAAGAAGAAAGATAATGAACCATTACAATAAGATCTCAGCTAAAACGTATTCGGTTTTACTACGTCGTTCAAGTTACGCTGGACCTTCGTTTATTTTGTAGATAAAGTTATTATAACTTGACCTAACGTGTTGACTCAGTATGAAAGGAGGGTCAGATGACACTGTGGCACTGTGTGTGTCGTCGTGTGACTTGGCCACGAGTATCTGACATTAAAAATATCTGGTATTGAAATGTGTTTTTCTCGAGACAAGTTTTATTTAATTTGTAGGTCTTTTCTTTGTAATCATTATTTAGTAAATTTTGGTATTTTTATTTAGTTATTTGGTATTGATGATGTAAATACACAGCGCAGCATCGATTCCGAAGGAACAGCTTGTATTATGAAAGGAATAAATTCTTTGATACTCCCAAGGCTTGACTTAGAAAACATTTTTCTTTTGCCAACGATGTAAAATAGTCCATCGTTAATTAACGTGGTAATTGAGCTTCCCTTTTTTGCCTTTCCATTTTGTTTCATAGAAAAAAATTCACAAACTTAATTATAGTTTGTATTTCACAGTAGGTATTAATTTTTTTTTAAAGTCACATATAAAATTAATGTTTATTATTTTGAAGGCTTCTGTGGCACAGCGCTGTAACGCTGAACTACGCAAGAGGTTCCGGGTTTGAGTCCGGAGGTGGCGGAACTTTGAGCTATTTGCTAGATGCATTGTTCGCTTACTGGTCATGGATGTTGTATTTTTACCTATTTAGTAAATACCATATATTACACATGGATGATGCTCGAATATTTTCTTTCTTGGCTTGAACTTGTCTAGATATAATATCATCAGGGATGAATTCAAATCTATCCGACCAAGGAACCAACTGGAGTTGTTTCTGTTCACCTCTCAGAAAAAGCCATGTTCAAATCAATGATCAATCAATTATTTACGAGGTTGGAAACATTAATTAATTGAATTACTATTTACTATGGTTTTAAAATGTAGGTTTATTTAAAACACAACGATTTAATTTAATTTGATCGAGTAATTAAATTTATTTTCATTTGATTTAATTTCACGATATTCGTTTTCTAATTATTTACATTAACAAAAACTCATGCCGTAATTAATCCCTCGAGAGGGGTAGGCAGAGATGTTAAACACCGCATTTCGCATGTTTATGTTGAGTCCGAGTTAGAAAGGTTGCGAATCTGTCGCCACTATCTGGAAACAGCGAGAAAATGGTAGCTACAATGTACGGCAACCCGAGACTCGAACCCTCGCCCTATCGGGTCGGTCGGTTATCCAAGGCACGTAACAAACTGAGCTACCACATCTTCAACCCGTCGAGACTATTGTTAAAAAAAGGTCGTATATATTTACTTTTAACAAAATAAAACCTTTCGTCTAAGTAATCCTTAAGTAGATTTTTCATCTTACAATCAAATTCTAC
Source organism: Choreutis nemorana (assembly GCA_949316135.1). Lineage (NCBI taxonomy): Eukaryota > Metazoa > Arthropoda > Insecta > Lepidoptera > Choreutidae > Choreutis > Choreutis nemorana. The sequence goes on from OX438614.1 coordinate 1,586,215, forward strand.
TTACAAAGGCTCAGTGCTGAATGAGTTCCCTAACCCTTCTTTCCATACTATTCGAAATTGCCAACTGCTTTTAGAATTCCGTAGTGTAATGCTAAATCTCCACTTATTGCCTGTCAATCTTCATGTTATATTCGCGGGAATATTTTTACCTGTACTTGAGATTTTGCTGTCGTACATATTGTTAGTTATTATAACTCAGAAAAATCATTTTCGGTTTTTCCACGTACAATTTGTGCTTTTTAAATTGCCAATAACCAATCTTAAACCTATTGGTATAACATTTTTTTAAATCGAGCGAATAGTTTTGAAAATAATTTACTTACATCCAAATCTTTAGGTTCTTTCCAGTAAAATAATAATGTCTCTGGACAATTTACACAAATTGTCTTAATACCAAGCTAAGCTAGAGGCTTGCATTTTGGTACTTTACATCGATATACGTGTGTACTTATTTGGATAAATACACACTACCATAACCTCCGAGCGAATATTTGCGTTCATCACATCGAAAAGACCAAGCCGGGACTCGAACTTAAGGCCTCACGTGTCACAGCCAACCGTTTAAGCCGCTACGCCACAGAGACTAGCATATTAAGAAAATAAATATTTATATTCAAAATACTTGATAACGCTATCCGAATCCATCGAATGCTGATGAGTTATCCATGATGGATATCCTCTTGCAGAAAAAAGTATAGTTGCCACAAATATCTAAATATGTATTCGTAAGATTTTTGGTTGTTAAAGGTTCCTAAAAATCTTTCCTACACACATACATACACAGCATATTGAGAAGCTAAAATAGTTTCAAAATGTATGTATGTACCTACATATTGAAAGAATGAAATGGCGTTATGATTTTCTTATTGCAAGCGTTTTTAAGCTACAGTAGCTTATATACGTGGTGACCAAAACTCTGCAAGCTTTTATAAAGCGAAATATGTATGATCTGTTTGAAACGAATTTAAACATCTGTAACGTAGCACATTTCTAGTAAATATATTTAATGTCAATAATAGAAGCATATAATAAACCGTCGCAAATGAAGCCATAAGCAAAAACTACTTATTGAAATTCCGTTATTTTCTAGAATATAACGCACTAGACTTAATGAAAGTTGACATCTGCAGTTTTAAATGCTATAGTCATTGATAAATAAAAAATACAGTAAATCCCTACAACAATGACAGATATTTATGGTATATTTAGGGTCATTTTCATTTTAAATCGATCTTTTTTTTACCTATCCCTTAATTTTCTACAAGCCTTTTTGTCAGCAGAAAATAAAAATGTATGGAAATGACATAAAAAAGTCAGTAAGTAATAATTTTATTTTATCTAAATATAACATGATATTCCTTGATCTAAATAATAACATCATCATCGTCAGCCTGCGGCAGTTCACTGCTGGACATGGGCGTATCCCAAGACACGCCACTGTCCTTGACTTTGAGCTTTGAGCATCCAGTTTTTTTCGCGGCACACCCGCCACTCTGTCCCACCCGCAACTCCTGTTTATCAGGATCAACAGTGGCGTCCTTTGATCGAATAATCAACGAATAATGCAGCTGTTGACTTTGTTGATGTGTTGGTATGGTACCTGCCCAACCTGGGACTCGAACCCGAGACCTCACGTTTCATAGCCTAATGCTTAAGCCGCTACGCCACGGAGGCCGTTAAATATTAGACTATAAACGGAGATAAACACAAAGGTAGATCAACTCATATTTGCGAGTGTGTCTGGGTTGGTACTACCCTCCCTTCTATTTCTGTATGGGCAAAGCTATGGCGGTGCTCTTGGTGCTCCAAACATCAAGGTCTTGCATGTCAATAGGTGGCGGTATAATTTTCCATTAGGAGAACCGTCTGCTTGTTTGCCCATGATGTTGTTAACAAAATAAATTGTAATTAGATATAATATTTCGAAAATCGTCAAATAGCAAAAGGCAAATGTCGATAGGTCGCGGTGATAACGATCCATCAGATGAACAGTGAACAAGGTGAAAAAAAAAATGCCAGCAAGAATTCATATTCATGGACATTTTTTCACTGAAAGCTAAATATGGGAAGAAGAACTCCGAAACTACGCTACAGTTTTGAAACTATGGTTCATTAAAAGTTTGTCAGAATTTGAAATTAGTTTTTTTTCCTTCTTTAGTTTTTAAAAGTGTTCCATAATTACGCTATGGAAATTAACTTTGAAATTAGATAATTACTTGAAGTTCACAGTTTTACTACTCTTTCTCGAACCCAGAATTTATTTTGCTCTATGGAAGTCGATTTGAAAAAAAAAAGAAAAGAAAATGTATAAAGTTATTTATCTGGTTACAGATTCGGCAACTGATCACTTTCTAGTTTATAACAGTGTTTGTTCTCATCACGTGACATTGGCTAGGTTGTCGTCAATTATTTAAGTCGCCATAAATTAAGTATTGAATTTAACTATGACAATAAAACAACGTTGAATTCTCGGTCAAGACCAAACACGTTGTCTTCAGAGCTTCAATGTAAATAATAATAACCACACTTTAACAATCGTAAAATTAATTTTAATAACAATCTTGTAAATGGAGAGGACGTGGTAGCTCAGTTTGTTACGTGCTTTGGTAAACCAACCGACCAGGTAGGTCGATGGTTCCAGTCTCGGGTTGCCGTAAGTTGTAGCTGCCATGATCCTCATTGTGCCCGGATAGTGGCGACAGAATCGCAACCTGTCACACTGGTACTCAACATAAACATGCGAAATGCGGTGTTTAACACCTCTGCCTACCCTTCTCGAGGGTGTTGAGTTAATGTTTCGTTAAGTTCTCTATATTCAATCATAATGTTACAGAAAACTGATTATAAAATCCTTTTCATTTATTAAGAGAAATTAAACCAACATAGCGCAAAAGGTTGTCAAAGACATTTCTAGAAGGGAATTCCTCCACACAAATCCCCTATAGTAACTGCTTTCGTGGAAACAAAACCAACATCCATTACACCGTATAAATTGCTAATTACTTACATAATCTCCCACTCAACAATGAAAGCAATTCTAATCAATCTTTCAAGTTTAATTTAAAACTATACCCTCATTTTAATGATGTAACCCCTCATCATTTGAAACGGGGATTTACTGTACAATTGTCTGTGAACCGTTTTGTAGTTTAGGGCTGGCTAAATCTTACTAATGCTGTGATTTTGAATAGGCGTTCTAATGTTTGGACGTTTGTTACTCAATTACGCGAAAACGGCTGAACGGATCCGATTGAAATTGGCACACAGATAGTTTAAGTAATAAATACAATAAGTAAATTGTTTACTCTTTAGAAAGGGATGAAGAAATCTATGCTGACGTAATCGCGAGCAAAAGTAATTATCCGTAACAGTAATTAACAATTATTATCAATGTTCTTAATTTAACTTTTTATCCACTCCATTAACCCAATATTTCGAGTTCTACTTTTTGTATAGTTCCAAAAATTAACAGTCGTTATGTAATAGGGAATATACATTATTTTTTAAATTATTTATCATAATTCGTTACCGCATATTTACACAAATCCGTTAGATTTTCTCAAATATCTGTCTTATCAACTAAGTTATAAAGCTTCAAAGGCGCTGGTTATACAGACAGATCCAATATGTACAATGACGTCAAAGTACACGGGCGTCATACGACTTTCATAAAAGGTTGTTTATCTTACAATTTTAATACTGTTTTCATTGTAGATATTCTATTTCCACACACTTTACATTAAATTAGTTGAATAATCAAATTAAATTTCATGCATATTCCCTTTTGGTATCTTATGCGTTCATTTAAATTCGCTAATTAATAATTGGTTAATGAAATACTAGCATAATTGTTGAATTTATAAAAGGTTTTTAAATACGTCGTTCGGTCCTCAATTAAACTGATTGCCTGCTCATTACCAGGGTTGATGCTGGGTTAATTTTACGTTCATTATAATATAGCTCGCATATCGGTTGGCAACCCTATTCGATGTCCCACCCTTTTAAGGGGGGGAGGGGTAAAGGCGTTACGAACTCCTTAATACCACGCGATTAGTGGTTAATTAAGACGATTTTACACTATAAGCAAGAAGTTTTGGATGCTTAGGTAGGAAGGTACAATTAAAACAAAGATAGGTATACTTAATATTCTGAGTCGAGATACAAAATAAAATAATATTATTAAAAATAAACCACATCACGACACACATACTGAACCAGCCCTGCGGTAAGTATCGTAAGAACTTGTGTCACAGGAACTTAGCAAAGCTTATGGTATAAACTACATAGATAACAAAACTACATCCAAGACCGGTAAGAAACAATGCGTCTTGTGAATAACACAAAGTTCCTGCCCCGGCGTTATTCGAACCCTGAACCTCTAGCGAAGCAGTCGACTGTTTACATCGCTGTGCCACAGAGGTCACGAGGACCGTCTCCGTGGTAAAACGGTTTATACCGCTGGCTGTCTCAGGCAAGATCGCGGGTTCGGATTCCGGCTCGGGGGGGTATTTTTTTGTGTGATGAACAGATGAACACGAGAAACGACGCATTGTATCGCTCACCGGTTCTAGATGTAGTATTCTTATTTGTAGTTTATACCATATCGTTGATTAGCACCTGCGACACAAGATTCTTTAATCTTACTACAGGGTTCAGTCAATGTGTTTGTATAAGTGGGACGTGAATATGATTTTGACCAGTATGTATGTATGTATGTATGAATGTTCATCTGTTCCCTCATAATTACTAACATAAGTACGAGTATTTTTTTTTGTTGAATAACATTCAATTCAATGTTTGTTGTATGGCAACAATCGTGTGATACAAGTATATATATGCCAATGTCACGTGATGAGCTAAACATATAATGCCAGCCTCGTTGGCTTAAATTTTATCAGACATTTATAGGCGCAAAGCACTGATGTTATCTTCAGTAGTCGCTGTTAAAAGACGTCCCTCACGTGGATCATCATTGAGATTGCTACGTCCACGCTTAAACTCGTTAAACCAATTGTAAATAGTGGCACGAGATGGGGCTTCATTAAGAAATGCTAATCGCAGCCTACCATAGCTTTGTTGTAGCCCAAAACGAGAGTCATAATTAATCATTGACCGAAAATTTTCTCGCGTTCATTCATTTTCACGTGCAACAAGAGTTTTAGATTTGCCGCCAATTCACAAAAAAGACAAATGACAAATGAATTCAATAAACAACATTAGGTTACCAATACTACTACACTACCGTGCTGCAGTCCAAAAATCAAAAAACTAATTTACTTCGGAAAGTAGTTGATAGGTTAGAAAAAGAGGGGCCATGGTCACCCATATATCATGAGTTCAAAGCTAACAGAGCAACTGATCAAGCATTTATTTCAAACATCAAAATAAATGATGCTCACACTCTTGGTGTTGAGGAGACGGCGGAGGCCCTTCTTAACGCTCTCATTCCGGACGACACTACTGAAAATGATACCGACTATCATCGAGAAGTTAGGCTCATGGCTGCAGTTCCACCCACATCTCCTTCGTCCGATCTTCCAACTTTAGATGAATTTGTCAAAATTGTTAGGGCGTTACCGGTTAATAAGGCCTCTGGGGAAGACAAAATATCGAATAAGATGATCCAGGAAGCCGTAAAGTCCGCTGGGGATTCTATTTTAATTGTGTATAACCGTTGCATTGCTGAAGGGGTTTTTCCTCAAATTTGGCGCCGCGGGCTAATTAAAATCATACCTAAAAGCGGTGATAAGCCACCTGATGATCCGAAATCGTATAGACCCATTACCCTTCTACCATCCCTGGGTAAACTTCTAGAGCGTCTTATCGTACCTCGGCTTCTTCCGGGCGGTCCAACTTTTCACGAACGTCAATTCGGTTTTACTATCGGCAAATCAACAATCGACGCGGCTATCTCGGTGAGAAAATCGGTAGAATCGTCGGAGTTTAAATACGTCATAGGTGTATTCCTAGATATCTCTGGTGCTTTTGATAATGCATGGTGGCCAATCTTATTGCTCAAACTTAAAAACAGAGGTTGTTACAGCAATGTATATTCCTTAATATACAATTACTTTATAAATGGAACAACTAAGCTTCAACTTGGTCATCATGCAGTGTCGAAGGCTTTGACTCGGGGCTGCCCACAGGGTTCAGTGCTAGGGCCGTATCTCTGGAATATCGGATTTGATGACTTTTTGTCTATACCGTTACCGGCTAACTGTTCGCTTACGGGATATGCAGACGACGGTCTCCTGCTTATTCAATCTCATACAAGAACAGGAGTTGAGTTGTTAGCTGAGTCCTGCCTACGTCTGGTGGCCGACTGGGGAAAGAGAAATCATCTTGAGTTCGCAGCCCATAAAACACAGTATTTAATGTTAAAAGGAAACTTAGTAGGGCTACCGCGCTTTAAATTTAATTCAGTTACAGTTAAAAAGAAAGACTCAGTTTGTTATCTCGGTTTGATACTTGAAAAGAAATTCCATTTTATTGAGCACATTAAGCAAGTTAGCGAAAAATCAAAACGAAATTTTTATGCGTTAAATAGAATATCAACTTCGACCTGGGGATTGTCGTTTAAGTCATTAAAAATAATTTATACTGCTACTTTCTTGGGTTGCATTTGTTATGGAGCCCCCGTGTGGGCGGATAGAGCCACAATTGGCGCTGCGCGACGTAAATTGCTTCAGAGTCAGAGATTAGCGTTAATTTTTCTTTGTAAAGCGTATAGAACCGTCAGCACTGAGGCCCTGCCGATTCTTGCGTGCGTTTTACCGGTAGATTTGGAAATACAACGGCGTGCGGCAATGTATTACAACTCGCGGAATGGTATGAGTTCAGATTTTCTAAAACCGAAGGATAGGGCTAAAATCAGTAGATTATTTGATAGCAACGACAACGTTCATAAAAAACTAATCGACGAATGGCAAACTAGATGGGATACTTCGACTAAGGGGCGGCATTTATTTAAATTTTTCCCTATAGTGCGCGAACGGTTAAATAAAACGTGGCTTGATATCGATCATTGCGTAGCCCAATTTCTAACCGGGCATGGTAACTTTAAGGGCAAACTTTATTCATTTAACTTGGTGCCGTCACCTTTTTGCGAATGTTCAACGTCGGATCAAGAATTTGTGCAAACTGCCCATCATATCTTGTGGGAGTGTAGTCTCTGGCATGACGAACGGTTAATCATGTTGAATTCGATTCAAGTATCTGCGTGTAGTCCTATTTATTACCTAGATCTTGTGAAAACGAAGGGAAACTTCCGTGCCTTTAAAAAGTTTTGTCACCAATATTACTGGTGTAAGATTTAGGTTAGTATCTAATTTATCCCCTGTTAGTTAGTGGCATACCGTGGTGTTTAGACGGTCAGGCGTCTCCTGACTGTCTCCCCTTTAGATTTTTGGGCCTCTGGGCCATTTCAATTGCTGTCTCCGCTTTGCTGGGAGGGAAGTCTGAAACCGCTTTCTTACTACCTCCTATTTCTTCTGATTAAGTTCGTTGCGGGTCCCAAGACAGCCGGTAGGGTGTCCGGGCACAGCCTGTGCATCACTGCACAGCTGCATTATTCGTTGATTATTCGATCAAAGGACGCCACTGTTGATCCTGATAAACAGGAGTTGCAGTGGTGGGACAGAGTGGCGGGTGTGCCCCGAAAAAAAATTAGGTTACCAAAGAGTTCTCAAATTGAAATTCTAAAAAGGTTTTCATTGGCAATGTTTCTGGTTCAGTTCTAAACATTTTCAATGTTGCCTAGGTACTTATGGACCTATATACTATAAGTATATTGTTAACTAATATTTGCACTCGGTTTCTACAATTGTAAGTACAAATTCATGACACAGAATCTAAAGAGTTATACTAGGATAAGATAATAATATATATGATAATAACTACCTAGACACCTCCTACTATAAAATTAGTACATTTACATATCCGTCCGCTTTTTAATCGTTCCAACGCCAGGTAAAGATAAATCTAAGACATTTATTACAGCGTCTTGGGCACACAAGCAAATGGAAGATGTGGAGTGCCAAAAACACCGCCAATGCGTTGCCTATAAAGAGGTAAAGATGTTATACTTCTTCGTGCCGGTAATTACGCTGGCTCTTAAGTTACGAATCGAAACCGCGAACTGCTTCACGGCAGAAATAGAAAGGAAGGTGGTGCCAACCCTGATGATCTCGCACGTTGATCTACCATCAATAGAAACATTACTCCCCGTTCATGTGAAGTCAACACGTAAGGTCAAATTATAATGACTTCATCCACCAAATAAATGAAGGTACAGTTTAACTTGAACTACGTATGAAAACTCACTATGTATTCACTGGGATCTTATTATAATGGATTTCAGTGTTTTGTTCTTAAGATACCATCATAAATTGAGCTTTCAAAACGTGTCATGTGGAGGCTTACTGACTACTTTACTCAGTGAAGGCGAAATACCAGGTTGCAGGTACCTTGCATGTGTCACTCGTGAACGGATTGACACCGCATCAACTCAAGCCGGTCGGTAGTCTTTGTATAAATTCCATACTGAAACGAACACTTATCATCGTAACGGTGCCGTATCGCCTTGGCTTGAGCGAGACAAAAGTAAAGAATTTACGTCTCGATCCAAAATCAAAAATCACTTTATTCCGTTATCTCAAAAAAAGTAGTGAATCAATTTAAAAGTTGACACGACCACCTTCCAAAAATGTATGGAAATGACATTACAATTACGTAAGTTAAGCGCGAGGATATGTCATTTCTATACTTCGGATTTTCTGTTGACGTTAACGGTTGCGGAATCATGGCATTTATCTAAGGGGGCGGTTCGGAAAATTAAAGTTGGGGAGAATACCGGCAAGAAACACCAGTTAATGGGTGTGCTGCAACCGAACACACACACACACTTGCAGCAGCAACGTTTAAACGGAACCAGTAGCTCTAAGTTAAACTAAGACGCAAAATTAACAAAGTTAAAATCAATTGTAGAGGAAGACAAACTTTACATGACTCGTTATCTTTGCTATATTCTAATATTAAACGCGGAAAGAGACGACAGCACTGAACTGGCATAGCTCTGTCCCTTTCGATTATGTCAAAACAAAACTAACAGCTTTTAAGATATGGTCGTATACATTGCAGGTTAAATTATAAGTAGCTATGAAAAAAATGAAAAAAAAAACCACAGGAAAATATGAAGAGTTGATATTTAGGTTTTAAAATTAATTACTATTTGCTTTTAAATCATGAATTAGAAAAAATAAATAATAATGATAATTTTTTTTTGGAAAACTATTGAATAGATTTCGTTTGGTTCGTTTAATGTTATTAAATGGACATGATGAACATGGTAGCTCAGTGACCGACCGAACCAACCCGAGAGGTCGAGGGTTCGAGTCTCGGGTTGCCGTACATTGTAGCTGCCATTTTCCTCGTTGTGCCCGGATATTGGCGACAGATTCGCAACCTGTCACACTGGGACTCATATACCTTACATAAACGCGAAATTTTGTAAGTATGTATCGATGTTAATAACCCTTTAACGCAAAAACTACTGAATCGATTTTAATGAAACTTTACAATAATGTAGCTTATACATGACAACAATACAAAGGATATAATTTATAAAGATATTTATGAAGTATCCAAAATATATCGATAATTGTCATGTAATTAAATATCCTATTAGAACCACTTTTCACTTTTACGGGACAAAAGCTTGTAAACAATAATAATGATAGATTTTTTTTTTTTTAATCAAGACACAAGCAATGTAAAACAAAGTGGGTACATTGAAAACGATTGCCTTCTCGTTCACGGGTGGTTCCAACTAAATCTCATGTCACCCTAATTTTGGAAATTATCTTGAAACTAATTCCCGAGATTTCAGTGTTGGCATATTCAAATTACAAATGAACATTTCCATTTGATTGTCTGGGTTTGTAATAACGTTTTTGACTACAGAAATTACATTGAAATTTATTTTTATTTAAATTTCATGAAATAATCTTGTTTTTTTTATCCTGTCTGTGAAGCGTCGGGTTTGAATCCCGGCTTGGGGAAGTAATTTGTAAAATGTAGCAAACACTATTATTTGTTTAATGTGGTGTAGAAGGTGATGGATGTTTTCACTTAAATTTACCTCCGATGGGCCAAGGTAAGGTTAAGTTTACGACCTAGGTGGCGCAGTGGTGTAATCAGCCGACTGCTACGTTAGAGATTCCGGGTTCGAATCAACAGCGGGGAGCATTTTGTCATTTGCAAGACGCATTGTTTCTCTTACCGGTCTTGGGTGTATAGTCTTATCTATGTAGTGAATACCATATCGTTGCTTACAAGATTTTATCTTAGCGGATGGCTGAGTCAATCTGTCTTGATTTTACTACTGTGGCGACACAGTAATTATGAAGTTTACAAGGCAGTCTGCGTTAAGTACTACTTAAGTACAGTCGCCTCCCCACCTTGTCTATATATTGTACTGGTGGGTGAAATACATAACGTGTACATAACAACCTGTATATTATTCAGCAGTGACCATTCTTATTATTATTATTATTAATTTTATGCTAAGGCTTTATTTTTTTATTAAGATTTTGATCTGATGTTTTATTTATGTAAGCATCTTTTGCTATACTGCTCTCACGGGACGTTGAAAAACACCGCAAAATTAGAATGCTCTTAGTACGAAAGCACTTGAAAGTTAATTTCAATAATGGAAAGGTTATTCAAATTAACCAACAAGTCATAAATATTTTCGGTTAATGTAATTAAATTTTCACACTCAAAAATAAAAAATAATTGTTTTTGTGAATATCTGGATTGTCTTTGCTAAAATGTTAAGCCAACATAGTTTTTCATATGGCCGTGTAGTCCAGTAATTATACACATTTGGATATGCAAATGAACCGAGAAAGCTAAATTTTGGATATTATGTGGGGGCTTGAATTACTTAACTTCAAAATTGTGACCAAAATGACCTTGTGCATTTCCCGCCATCTTGAAAAAAGGGTTAAATTCAGTTTTTTTCATTCAATCTTTAAAAACAAACGACCTTTCATTATTTCATTTTACTAAACAAAAAATATTTGTCAAACAAGCTTACGGCCCGCCTGATGGTAAGCAGTCACCGTAGCCTATAGACGTTTGCAGTAACAGAGGTATCACGCACGCGTTGCTGACCCTGCAAGAAACTTTTAACACACTTTTTGAAGAACCCCATGCTGTAGTCGCTTGAGAAAACCATGCCTGGTACTCCATTTCATAGCTCGAGGGATAGTGGGGGGATGTTTGTATGTTTATGTAGGAAAGTTATCTAGAATTTTTTATTTTTATGTACAATTTTCAGTAACCCAATGACTCATGCGAAGCTGGGATGAGTCGGCTAGTTAAAAATAAATAATTGTTTGAAACTTATTACGACATTTCAATATTTAACATTAATTATAAAACGGGCCCAAATTACTTGTAATCCTTAAAATTACTTTGTCCTTTGAAGGACATGAAGGGGTTTTCTCGCTATCCCTTTGGATTGTTGTTTTACTAGAAACTAGTGTGACTATTTTAAATGAAAACGTCATTCAAAATTTCTAATAAATTCTAGAGTAAATACTTAATTTAAGAGACAACAATAGAAGATGCATTACCCCCGAGCAAAGACTGGTGATCATCACCGAGCCTGGACTCGAACCCAGGACAACAGTGCCAAAACTGCCGGTTTATACCACATAAAGTCAAAGTCAAAATATTTTTTATTTAAATCGACTTAAAATAAGTACTTTTCAATCGTCATCTTTTTATACTACCACCGGTTCGAAACGCTATTTCTACGGGGAGGATGAGGCAAGAAACCTCCGTAGTTGCTTTTTTCAAAACAACAACAATTTGTAAATAAAATACAGCTCTCTAATTGTATACGAAATTTTTCTATAACTTTATATAAACCAATCTTTATATAATATTTGAGTCGATGACCAAGTCCATATTATAAAATAAAAATAATACATTACATGAATTACAAAGGATGCAATGAATGTTACTTGTGAAATATGCGATCGAAAAAGATTGTAAATAGTAAGTTCATTTTAACCGCGGATCTTCATTGCAATCTTTGCACTTCAACTGTCTATAAGATAAACCTGTGCAGGTAAGTCAAATTACTTCTATATATCTTTATCCTCGTCATTAAAACTTGTTTCAAATGTTTTTTGTAAATTTCGTGTCTGGACACCATATTTAAGGACACCATCATATCCAATGAGCACTACGAAGCGAATCTAAAAAGGCTTAAAGTGTAAGGTCCACGCGTTGTCAACGAGTCATCATGTCATTTTAATGTCTAAAAATGTAGTCTATTAGCACTACATAAAGCTCACATTTCAATACCATATTGTCAGTAGAAGTCGATTAAATGTCCAAATTCCTCAAAGAAATTTTTAAAAGCTTTTATTTTTAGGGTTCCGTACACAAAGAGTAAAATCGGGACCCTTATGCTACGTCTCCGCTATCACACATAAATAATAATAGAATGCACACCCGCCACTCTGTCCCACCACTGCAACTCCTGTTCACTAGGATCAACAGTGGCGTCCTTTTGATCGAATAATAAACGAATAATGCAGCTGTGCAATGACGCACAGGCTGTGCCAGGACACCCGACCGGCTGTCTTGGGACCCGCAACGAACTTAATCAGAAGAAACAAAAGATAGTAAGAAAGCGGTTTCAGACAGACTTAATAGACTCATAAAATTTTCGTAGAATCTCTATATCTGTTGCTGCTTAACGACAAATACTAAAACATAAAGAAATAATAGATAAAATGGGCCATTAAATGGGCCACCCATACATTTAGGATTTATTCTACATATCTGCTTGTTCTTGTTTCTTTTACGAAATTATTTAAAAAGTATTTGAAGTTTAATCTTACAAGACGGTACGGAACCCATCATCTGCGAGTCCGACTCACACTTGACCGGTTTTAATATGACGATTTCTTTATTTTTTGCAAAATGGCCGCTTACTAGTTTGGACTGTTGTTCAATTCCCTAGCAGTAAATAGAGTATATGCCCCCTTTACGAGTTGACATATTGTGCATCATATGTAGAATCAAATACAATATTGTCAAAGCGGCCATTTTAGCACTGCAGACCTTGCTATGCAAATCGAGGGACCCAAAACTGAAGTTAACTATAACTATTAACGAAAACATTACCAAATTTATCATAACTTCCACTACATATTTGTTAAGTACGAATTCTAACTAAATTCGTATATCCTTGCTGGTGTTTAAATATATTTCATTGAGTACTAGTGTTCGGCCCCGGCTTCACACGGATATTATGCGTGTATTATATACATATAAACCTTTCACTTGAATCACTCTGTCTTTTTAAAAAAACCGCATCAAAATCCGTTGCGTAGTTTTAAAGATCTAAGCATGCGTAGAGACAGACATCAGGAAGCGACTTTGTTTTATACTACGTAATGATTTTTCTTTGAACGTTTTAATTATAAAATAGTGCATTTAAAATTTAGTATTGTCTTATTAATTTGTAGAGCGTTTTCTTAGTAAATCTGTTTTATCAATATTTGTGGACGAGCCAGCTCGGTTTGCTACCCGTTAGGACGAGGGTTTGAATCCCGGATGGTCGAAAATTGTAGCTGCCATTTACCTCATAGTGTTGACAGATTCGCAACCTGTCATTCTGGGACTCGACATAAATGTGCGAAAAGCGGTGTGCAGCGAGCACCTCTACCCATCTCTAGGGACTACGGCGTGAGTTTATGTTATGTGTTGTTACGATGTAAATATTTGACTAAAAGTAGTTTAAATTTTAATTCTTTAAATATATAATGTTTTCGAATAATATTAAATAATAATATGAAACTGAAAAAATTCTTACATACATAATACAGTGTTGATTGAACAATAAAGAAACGTTGGTCCAGGTTAATGACAGTAACATTAAAGTGACCAATAAATTAATATGACATTTCGTTACTGGTTTGCTTTGTTTTAATTTTTAATTATTTTTTTTAATTTTATTTTATTTAATTTTTACCTAATAAATTAATTGGTAAAAGTATATATAGTATCTTTAAGATACTTACTAAATATGTTTGGATTTTTATCTAAAATAATTATTTAAAAATAATGAAAATGATTTTGATTAAAAAAAGGAAGTCTGAGGGATGAAAAATAAAACATTTTAATATCTGACGATCAATAATTTATTTCTTATGTAACATCTTACAGAATATATATTTACACAACCGTATCCATTTAATAATAAACCTTACCAATTATCATTTACTTTTAAAAATTAACTAATTTATAAATTTTCATTACATCGCAATGAATGTATTTCGAAATTAATTTATTACACCTTATATACTAACGATAATTATATTTAATAACTTCGAAAGCTATTTATTAATTTTTTACTATAATTAATTGTTTATTTCAATAAAATTATTTTAATTTTTAACCATCCCTATAATTTTATCACTTAAATTTAATAGATAAAATATACAATTCATTTATATTCATGAAAAATAATTTTGAAAACAACTATACATATTATTATTTACAATTTTAAATGACAATCATTTTTATGAGATAAAATATAAATTTTAAATATTTACAAATTACACTATAACAAATTAAATAATCGCAAGTACATTTTTTTTGTAATCGAAAATTAATTTTTGTTTCATTTTACAAATTTAAACACAAAATAAATGTTTAAAATTGAGTCATAAACAATTTTTTAAATTTACTTTTGCAACACAAATATATAAACGAGTAATCGAATTTGAGTGACTTTTATAATTAGTTCCCTCACACATAACATCATTGAAAGCTATTTGTGAATAGTAAGTTCATTCACTGTGAAAGCTTACTTTAAGCTTAGTAAGGGACCGAGTCGATGTGTGTCATAAAGCTGTTATTATAGTATAGTTACTGTTAGTAAGGATCGCCAGCATAATTTGGGTTTGTGTAGGTAAGGGATCGATAAGGATGGTTCTGTCCGCATAAGGCCTCGGTGTCGCAGGCAGCGAGTCAAGAGCTAGTGGAGCTAGCAACAAATACAAGTAAGAGCGTCCTTGCGTTGGTGTTTGCGAACATTCTATTCTTCATCTATGTATATTCGACGAAACGTGATCTCGGAGAGTCAAGGGTTCGGTCAAACGTCGATTCAACTTAGAAATCGATCGACTGATTTTGTGAAAAAATTTAACGAATCGTGAATTGGCAAATGGTGATATGCGGGATGATAAAATTATCACAGGTGACGAAGCTCACATGACAAGCATTATGTCAAATATTTAAAATATAATTTCTCTTAAAATTATAACTTATAAGACCAATTCAATGATAATTGAATGAGATACAAAATCAAAACAATCCATGCACAATTAAAAGTATCTTTCGCTATATAGTTTCTTTCCCAAGCAATATATTAGTGAAGTTGTTTACTCGTTGGTAGTGGGACCGATGCCTTAGCTAAAGCTTAGCTAATAGTCCAAACCCCCTCATTTGAGGAGGGAGGTGGTGACGACAGTAATAGATACTCGTAAACTGATCAACTGCTTGCCAGACATCGGAATCAATCGGGATGATGACACGAGTCACGAATAATTTAAAGATACCAAAACCGTAATAGAAGAATGTACAAAGTGTACTAAAAAATTTGTTGCAGATAGGGAATATGCATGCCTTTTTGATTTATTTATTTATATACCACATATTTACAGAAATCCATTTGATTTTCGCAAATATCTGACTTATTAACTAAGTTATAAATCTTCATAGTCGTTGGTTAGACAGAGAAATCGGATATTCACTATGACGTCAAAGTACACGGGCGCCATACAACTTCCATAGAAAAGGTTGTTCTGATGAGCGATATGGAAATATTTACTTTTAATGGTTATATTTCCCTGGTTTATCGATCAATTCTAATTCTGTTTTTACTGTAAATATACTATTTCCATATACTTTACGATAATTAATTGAATAATCAAATTAAATTTCATGCATATTCTCTATTACCTCTCAAGTTCCCCATGCTGTAGTCCCGACTATGCTCGACTAATAAAATACGTACAAAAAAGTTTCGTCAGACACAGACAAAAAAAAACAGTACAGTTTAAAAAAAGTATTCAACTACGGAGGTTTCTTGCCAGATTCTTACCCGTAGAAATAGCATTCCGAACCGGTGGTTGTAAAAAAAATTGACGATTTGAAAGTGCTTATTTTAAGTCTATTCGAATAAAAACATTTTGACTTTGACTTTGATTCAAATTTAAATTAAAATGTTATAGTTTTATACTTAGGCATCGCAACTAAGTAATGCCAAACAAAATCTACGAATAAATTCTATTTAAAACATAAGGAATAAGCATGAACTGATGAATAACTGATGTTTAGCCTTAAAAACAAAAGACCTTGCTTGCTGTCGGTACTCTATATTAAAATTAAATGAATTTAACTACGACTAAGAAGATCCAAAAAACTCTGATATTTAGGAGCTGCATATTGTTTTCATAATTTAATCATAGCTGCATTTAGTATATCTGACTATAGCTCCTACACCCCTTTGTTTTCGGCCTTACCGTTTTGTTGGCATCAATCGAACATTATAACGAACCCATCAATATCCATTTAATTTTATTCTTATTATTTTATTCCTTTTATCACAAGTGAATTCCTTACATTCTTTTGTTTACAAATACCGACACCAAGACATTGGTATTTAAAGCTCAAAAATATCGAATTTACCTATGTCATAGGACGCACAAAACAATTGCATCGAAAAATCATGAAAACCACATGAAGCAGTCACGTTATATCAAATGTGTTGTAGTTTGAGAGATGCATCAATAGCTAGTGTAGAGCAAAAATTTTGTTTCCAGTATTTATTGTTCCAGCGGCAATATAATACACAGGTGAATATTTTAACTGTCAAAATTACATTTAGCCCGGTGACTAATAGGGTCCCGTTGTCACCCTTTGGGTTCGGAATCCTGGAAATACTAAATTTGACGGCAAAAAGGGTCATGTCAATTCACCGTTTCAGTGACATCGCGTTATATCATTCGTTTCATGGGAGAGACCAATGCTAAAGCGACGTTCTTTGTTTCAAAAATGTATCCGAAATATCCCAAAAAATACAAAAAAAAAGTCTCGGGCGAAAACTTTTTGAGATTTTAATACATTTCATAAAACTCTTACCCACAACGATAAGTTTTAAGACATTGATATTTTTGCTTGTTCAATAAAAAAATTATAAATCCAAAATATTTTCAAATTTTGAGCCTTACACATTGTTTTAAGTTAAGCTTTTTTTTTGTTTCTATAAATTCTATATTTTTTGGATATTAATATCTATTAATAGTCTGTGGAAACTATTTTTGGTTCATGTTTTGTCATAAAAATTGTTTTTAATTAAGATCATAAGAGTAAAAGTAAAAAAGGAAAAAAAAAAATAACTGCTGGTTTCCCTCAATAAATAAAATAATATTTTAAAATATAAGATAATTTTCATTTCAAATCTCATGACATGTTCCATTCCAAAAGGTATAGTTGGAAAGACAATGCCATAGCAAAACTTTAACTATGTTATTTCCTAACTTGGCTAAATCAAACATTTCACAAACTATTCTTATTACGCTTTCAAAGGCCTTCCTTAAATACGTGATCAGGGTCCTTTATGTGGCAGGATAATCAAATACACAAGCGGTCTCGCTAATAAATAGAAGGGAATCAAGTTCTATTCAGGGATGCGATCAAGATCAAGATAGAAACAGCCGACTGCTACGCTAGAGGTTCAGGGTTCGAATCACGGTGATGGCGGAACTTTTTTATTCGACAGACGCATCGTTTCGTTTACCGGTCTTGGATGTAGTATTCTTATCTATGTAGTTTATAGAGTCCTTGCTTAGCACCTGAAACACAAGTTCTAACGAGTTACTGCAGGGCTGAGTCAGTGTGTGTGTCGTGACATGGTCGTTATCATTAATTTTGCATGATAATACAATATTTAAAGTTTTTAATTAGACAATAATTTTAAGTTCCACCTACACTTTTGTTCTGTAAAACTCTATTTAAATAAATAAAACTCGCAAATATTTTTTTTTCGACATAACCTCAAGTAAAGAATCAATTTTCATCCCGAAGAAAGTTGAAACGCATGAAAATATTTTCGAATTTTATTTTTTCAAATTAAACCAAATCTCCTATAAACACTTTTCACGCCGTCTGCCCTTCCATCTGAAAACAGGGCGAGGCCTATATAAACCATGAACTACATTTTATAGCCAACACTTGAAGTTTATATACTGCTGTGTACTATTGATTATGTACGAGTGAGCTACATAGCGACCCTATTAACTGTGTATCTATTTTCGGATATGGTAAACAAACTAGGTTCGATTTTGCCTCTCGAAAGTCCTTGTTTCGTTCGGTCAGGATATTTGTGCTTTGTTCTGTAATAGGATCGTTAAAACCGCTTCTTGGAGCTAATAATTTTGATAGGTTTGTTTTGACGTTGATTGGGTAAGTAAATT
This sequence comes from Choreutis nemorana, assembly GCA_949316135.1. Taxonomy (NCBI): domain Eukaryota; kingdom Metazoa; phylum Arthropoda; class Insecta; order Lepidoptera; family Choreutidae; genus Choreutis; species Choreutis nemorana. The sequence goes on from OX438614.1 coordinate 1,604,781, forward strand.
AGTATAGATTTCACGAAGGCGTTTCGGCTATTTTTGTGTTGTCATTTATATTGTTCTAGTGTGCGTCTTGGAAGCTTGAGGTAACGCACACATAACCAATATGTACGCACAAGTCTGACAAAACAAACACAATCGTAACCGAACACTTTTTAAGAGAAGAACTTCAATAAATATGATTCATTCGTAGAACATTTTGCTACTATGAGTGTTTTGACGACCTCGGTGGCGCAGTGGTGTAAACAGCCGACTGCTACGCTAGAGGTTCCGGGTTCGAATCCCGGTGGGGGCGGGACTTTGTGTTATTTGCAAGACGCATTGTTTCGCTTACCGGTCTTGGATTTTGTATTCTTATCTGTGTAGTATACACCGTATCGTTGCTTAGTACCTGTGACACAAGGTCTAACGATACTTACTGCAGGGCTGAGTCAATGTGTGTGTCGTGATGTGGTTATTATTATTATGTTTTTTAAGTCGGCTGCCTGAATTTTTTTCCCTTCCTATTGGTAGTGTGCTGCTATGAGTGTTGTGTTTTTATGTTGGCTGTCTAAAAATTGTTTCCTACTAAAAGGTGATCATTTATCAGTAAAAATAATGTTAAAAAACCTTATAACATAATATCTATTCAAAGAGTTTTTTTTTTCGTCACTGTCACTGAACGCACTCGGCGACGATTGATCAATGTTTTTGTAATTTCGTCACAGTGACCAACGGATTTTTAGTTTTATATTGCATTAATATTTTACTGTCGGTTAGAATAAACAATGCGTATTTCGTGACGTCCATCAAAAAACCTGTTCTCTCTCCACCAGAATCAAATAACGTTTGGTCAGCGATTTTATTGTTTGAATTCTATTCGAATTTATGTTACGGTGAGTTTGTTGGAAATAACTCTTCAACCTAGTTTTTTTTTCGTGAATTTATTATGAACAATGTCTTTAAAGCTTTTCGATTTGTCAGAGTTGAAATAAGCATTTATTAGAGTATTTATTGACTTTAAATATAAACATGTTTCAAAGAAAAAACTGTGATTTTAGTATCGTAATAACAAACATTTAAAAATTAGTTCAAAGCGGTACTATACGATGGGCTAGCCCACTAAGATACAATCGTATGGATGGATTTCGGATGGCGTAAGTTGCACTAACAACCATCGCATGGCCATCTCCGAATGGAGATAGAGGAGCTATTAATCAATTTAATCAATAGTACTAAACGGTGAATAACCTAGCGCTGTTTTTTTAACACGCTTTTATTAGGTCGACCAGTATGTAACTAACTATGTAATGGAATCTAAGGTAACTAATTTAACCATCTTCTAAGGGTTGTAGCGTAATGAAAACTGGCAGCTGTACGTCGTTCTGATAACAATACAATGTCTGGTATGGTATGGTACTGTCGACCTGATCTGATGATCGAGCCGGAAGATATAAACTGGAACTTCATGATGGAAAATCGTATCGTAGCTGTTTTGGATTTCTTCGAAAAGTCTTGTAATGAACTTTTGCCACGATATTAGGTTTCGAGATCTGATGATGAAGCCGGAAGATAGAAACTGGCAGTCCAAGCGTGTTTTTCTAGTGTTTTTAAACTATTAATTTAAGTGTATGAAAAAAATTACAACCTATTTAATGTACATACAACATAAATACAGCACTAATACTATTGTACATTAAGTCCATTGTTGCATATTACAATACAATGTATGCATTAGTGAAATGTTAAAATTATTCTATGTACACCTGTGTTTGAATAGCGCACTTATGTACCAGCTTTGACTAACAGCTTAATTATACAATATATTACATTCTTAAAGCTGCTTGAACCAACTTCAAAAAGTCTTAGTTTATATAAAAATCTAAGTGTTGAAACTTTACAAATATTTACTTCTACAACTTGGCTGTGTTCCTATGGGACTAGAGTGCTTAACTGTGCTTACACTTGCCAATAATTAATCTCCTTAGGCTGACAACTCACGGAGCGACTTTACTTCAAAAAAAAAAAAATCGACAGATTTTACCTGCCTACCGACCTGCTGTGCCGAATGGACGGGTAAAGATTTCATGACTATTTAATTTGTTGACAAAATCGCTTCGTAAACTGACCACTACTACTACTTAATCCACGTACCAAGAACAATGTACGATATTTCAATGTGTACTTTGAAATAGTACGACATAGATCTCTTGTTCGCGCTCGGTTAGTGATCGCGCGGTGAATGTTCAGCTAGACATGTATCCGATGCTTTCAGTTGTTACGTGGTAGGGGGTCCGTTTATTTACAAAAACCTATGGTTCTTTTGAATTATTAGTACTAGCATCCCATGATGGCTACGATGACACTGAGAAGAGCGGCTGGTAGCGGGTATTGGAGACGAAGCTGCCCACCATGCTGCATCGCCGCAGGATGCTCACCTAAGAAACACGTGATTTCATTATTTTCTAGTTTTTCACAACACACTTTTGTTCAGTAAGCGAGGGCGATCACAGCACGGTTGCCAGGTTACGTGGAAGCTGTCTTAGTGTCTCATATATTTGGCGAAAAATCGGACGCATGTGAAAAGTCATTAAGACACCACAAACCTGCAATACTAATTGTAGAAATAATAAACTACACGTTTCATATTGTATCACTAACGAGGTATGTAAGTTAAAAATAAAGCATGCTCTCATGAGCAAAATACACTTGACTTATTAAATCAACACCAACTATAGCAATCGCATTTGTGCAAAATACTATTATTACCTTTAATTTCGTTTATGATTTAAAATAAACACTGTGCTAACAAAAATAAAATTCATTTTTCAGTTCAATTAAGATATAACAACAATAGGCGCAACGGAAACAAACAAATGCAGCAAAATTGAGAACCTTCTTTCAATCAGTTCACAAAAGGTTATATGAAATTATGGTAAGTGACAATTGACCAAGAGTGTAGCGAAAGGCTAAAAATTCTTTAACATCATCAGCAAAGAGCAATCCGTTGTTAGACAAAAGCCTGTTCCAAGTTAACTTTAAGACGCTGCGCAAATGCTCGCCTTGAATCTGATACCAGCCAAGTATTTTGCTAAACTAAAATAATTATGAAATGCACCTCAACCAGAGAAGACATATACATTTTCGTGTCTAATTATTTCGCCTTAATTTCTTATCCTGTCGTAGTGTGCTGAGACAGCAAATCTCTCCGTTTGCGCAGTGCCTGAGGGTAGAGTCACACCTGTCAGCATTATATATCGATATATATGCTTAGGCATCATGACATGTTGATGCTGAAAATTAGAGACTCCAACTGACCAAAAAAGGGTCAAATCGTATTACTCATGGATAATCTTTGTGAAAGTAACCACTTACCACTAAGGACGTGAACGAGGACTGCTCTGGGGTTGGCATTAGCTGGTGCGCAAGTGTACCTCCCGGAATCAGGAGCCTTAGCCCTCTGCACCAGCAGGTGGGAGGTGGTCGTCTCCCCCTTCTCTGTGATCACTGATACACCACCTCTTGGTGAATCGTAGTTTATCTCCTGGAAAAAGAACCTTGGTGTAACTTGTTCATGTCATATCCCCATTTAGTTAGCCTAGCGTTAAAATAGAGTTTTGTATCCCATGCTTCTAACAACCACATGGTACTACAAAAACAAAATCTCAACAATACATCTTGTTCACATTCCTGAATAAGGTAAAAATCCCAGGCTGAACTTTATGTTATTTGCAAGACGCATTGTTTCGGTTACCAGTCTTGGGTCTTGGGTTGGTTGGTCTTGGTAGTATTCTTAAATATGTAGTTTATACCATATCGTTGCTTAGCACCTGCGATATAAGATCAATGTGTGTGTCGTGATGTAGTTATTATTATCCGAACGCAAAACATTCAGGAATAATTAAATATATTTAGAATATCTTGCATAGTTTATCTCAGTTCCAAATTAAACCTTGGCAATAAGCAACACAACAAAATTAATCATCCTAGATCCCAAAAGCCGTGACATATTCATCTCCGAAATACGAGATTCAATCCCGGGTTGCTCATTTTCGTATTTACGTGTGAGGAACACATCAAATGCCATGTGAAATGAACATTAGTGTTTGGTCTGAGATGTTTCTTTAATGAAAACCTATTGCTAGATTTAATGCAAAAATTTATTTGCGTAGACTTTTTAAAACCAAAGACCTTTTTGAAAATTATTTGCAAATATTTTTTATTTGATATATATCCGAATTCCAAGATGCAGATCAGAGAGAGATGTATAATATATATGTACCTACAAACGTTACTTCTTTATGGGTAGAGTTGGTTAAGAATATAGTAACACTAGTCATTCACCGAAAGCTAGAATCAAATAAATAGGAGCACTCCTTTTCATTCAGTCGGGAATCGGATTATATTTCAATTTAAGATTAAAATCAAATATACCTAGTCAGGTCATAAATTCTGTCACATGTTTAATATAAAATAATTGAAACAAGTTTATTCATTATGTAGCCATTTATATACCAAAATGAACTTAACAAAACATAGATTCTTATGACACTAAAGTTTATTCAAAGTGACCTCCGTGATTTTGAATACAGGCCTTCAATCTGCGCGGCCAGTCGTCGATCGCAGCACGAACGAGGTCCATGTCAATATCGGCGGCTGCCGTAATCAAGGATGTCTTGAGTGACTCCAAGTTGGGATGAGGATTTGCGCACGCCTTTTCCTCCAAGTGTTGCCATATCTTGTAATCTAACGGATTCAAATCTGGACTGGAGGAGGGCCAGTCTTCGTGCCGGATGAAGTCGATTTCACGCGCCGCCAGCCAGTCTTGTGTACTCTTCGCTCTATGAGCTGGCGCCGAATCTTGTTGGAATACCCAGTGCCTATTATTGAACATGGTATGAGAAACAGGTTCAAGGTTCGTCAGGACTGTATTTTGATACACAACTGCATTCGTTTTTACACCTTTCTCACAAAAATGTACCTCTGTTAAGCCCTAATAAGAAACTCCCAACCATACCATGAGCGAGGATGGTAAATGACCTCGTTGGACACGCGGAATACGGTTGCTTGCTTTTTCACTACTGTGTGCGTACACCTTATCATTTTGTTTGTTGTAGCTCTCTTCTACGGTAAATTTTTTTTTATCCGAAAAAAGAATTTCCCGATATTTTTTCCTGCGTACCGCTTCAACAAAGCGCGACATCTCTTCAGTCTCAGGTCCATTAGACGAGCATTCAAACGATGTCCTGTTTTTCTTCGACATGCCCGGAGCCCTAAGTCTTCATTTAACACCCTTTTCACCGTGGTTCTGCTTAACCCCATCTGAAGGGCCAACAGTTTCTGCTGATGTTTGGGTTTTCTCTGAATTCGCACCTTCACAGCTTTTATCACTGCTGGAGTCCTAATAGACCGAGGGCGACAACTTCTTGACCTGTCATCTACACTAGAGTCTTCATTGTATCGTTTGATGGTACGATAAACGAATCTTTTGGTTAAATTCAAATTTTTCAGGATGTCAAAAATTTGAATTGGCGCGTCACCGCAACGATGCAACGCAATAATTGCAAAACGGTCTTCTTTAAGCGTCCACTCCATATTTAAAAATGAGTGAAATTCTAAAAAGTATACATTTTTATTTTCATGAACAATTCGAAATTCGAATTCAATAAACTTTTTTGTGGCCAGCATTCTAAAAGAAAAGTTTTTGCTGTGTGACAATTCTTATGACCTGACTGTGTACATTTTCACAAATCGATCGGTGAAAGAAAAAATAAAATCCTTGAATGTTTGCTGCAGATATACAGGTTTGAAATTTATTGCGTGACAGAGCGGGCAATATCCACATGTGACGTCACACGTGGATAACATCATAGACTGTGCACAGAGAAACCCGTTTTAGAAAGAGAAAATAATTTTTTGTTAGTAGCATTGTAAACATTTAAAAAATTATATAAAATAATTTCTTGGTAGATTTAAATTTTTCTTTAAAAGCTAGAATTATTATGTTTTACAAATTGTAAGTTGTAGTAGAAAATTATTGCATTTGAATACTTAAAAAATCAACTACGAAGGATTCTTGCCGGATTCTTCCCCGTAAAAATAGCAATTCGAACCGATGGTAGTAAAAAACTGACGGTTTGAAAGTGCTTTTAAGTGTTAACGTACTTTTTAAAGTAGTCCGGTCCATTACAATTGATGAAACGTATATATATGTCAGAAAATAATTTAATTTTTACTCCGGCTCAAATTTTTGTTGAATGATTAAAAATAATTGAGAGGTGTCAATTCATTGGGAAATTTCGTTTATTGGAGTTCTCTTTAAGCCACCAATTATTTTTACTATTTACTCCGTTCATCCGTCACATGACTTTTGAATAAGGAAAAATTTGGTTGACGATTCTTCAATCAGCCCCCATTTTCCGACCCCTAGGTTTTATAATATTAAAATGTAAATGGGACCATCTACAATATATGTTCTATACATTAATAAAAGAATTACCGAAATCGGATAGCTCTGTAAAAGTTATGAGTTATCCACATATATAGATAAAAATATTATTAAAATATACGAGTCGACTTGAGATCTCCGTTTTTTTTTTCGTCGCTAAAAAAAATTAATTCTTATTTACAATAACTGCTAACTGCTAATCAACTATTTTTTGACCAAGCGAGCGAATCGAGTAAAATTTTTAGATTCTACTGGAGCAATCCGGCGTTTGTATGCATAAGTGTTTGTCCGACAACAATTCGAGTATCGTTGACAGGGTCGTGAAATTTGGTAGGTGGAATAAAAGGCATAAAAAAATTAAGTTCAAATTGAGCATTGGTAAATCTACGTGTGAGATTCTCTGGGTTGGTACCACCTTCCTTTCCATTTAGAACGTGAAGCAGTAGGCTGTTTCGGTTCGAAGGATTGGAGAGCCAATGTGATTGTAGGTACGAGAATTATAACATCTTTACCTGCACATGGGCAACGCATAGATGATATTCCTGGAGTTCCACGAGATTAGGGGTATCGTCAAATCAAATCAAAATAATTTATTTGTATTTCTGGTTGAAATAGGTGGTTTGACAATTTTAGTTCCTAAAAATCTGTCCGTTGGACAAAAATATTGTTATTTACATTATTATAATTATTCCAAAATTATTGTTTAGATACGTCACGTTATAAGTTTTAGATACCAATGCCAAAAAAAAATCAAATAAAGTACATACAAAGTCAAACATTTAAACTCATTTACATATAGTTTTCGTCGGAATCACTTTCCATCCGGTGAACAGTTTAAGTAAACACAACACACACACACAACAAAACAAACAACACAACACAAGTGTGTTCTCATAACTTTGTATAAAAACTATTTACATAGCAAAATTTTAAATGCTCATAAAATTCAAGACACCCTTCAGAACACCCTCGTTTTCATCACATAAATAACTGCCTGAGCTATAATTTAAACCAAGGACTTGACGTGTCACAGCGGTCAAAACCGGAGGCCGTAAGCAGAAAGCTTTGTAATTAAATCAATTATTTTATTTTACTTTATTTGGAAAAAAAAACAGTTATTGTAATTAATTAAAATCATTTCAAAAAAAAAAAAAAACATAAACCAATCAAGTTTCCGCTGAAAATTTACAAAATAGATAATATTGAATTTAAAATAAAGCAATTAAAATGAAAATAAAACAAAATCAATAATAACTATACAATAAATTAACAAATATAAAAAAATGCATAATTACTTTTAACGATTCTCTTAAAGGAAGAATATGTGCAATTAAAAATATCGACAGAGTCACAATGATTTAAATTAAATAACTTACATGCTCTTGTTATGAATGAATCAGCAGCAAACTTAGTTCTACAATAGGGAATATAGAGAAGATGTGAACATCTAGAATTGTGGCGAGGACAACGATATAATATACTATTAAGGAGTGAGGAAGAGTCAATTATAATTATAATTTATTTCATTCAGTTCGATATAACAAACACAAATTGTACCACATGCCAGAATCATGATCACAGAAAACACTGGGAAATAAACCAGTCGTTAAAAAAAATGTTTACCTCCTGGAACCGAGGCTGATTGAAAAAGATGCTGTAGTGCTAAAGAGCGGAAAGTAGGAGATCCATCTTAAGTTATGGTTTTGGCAGGACGCCATTTTGAAATAACAAAGGAAAGTAGTGATCTATCAGTTCCTTGATTTGTTGGTTTGGAGTTTTTGAACTAATTTCGTGATAGCATAACGTACTGTCCTATTTATTCCTAATGCCTTTTTAAGACCGTTAGTTTAAATTATGTGTTTATTTATAGTTTTATATTGAATATAAGTCAATAATAATGTATGACGTTTTATAACAAAGATTACAGATTAAAAACAATAAATTAATAGTTTCAAAAACTCGCTTGGAATGTCAGTGCATATCTTCCGGCTTCATCATCAGACCTTGAAACCGAATATCGTTGTCGAAGTTCATTACAAGACTTTTCTAAGAAATCCAAAACAGCTATAGTACGATTTTCCATCATGAAGCTCCAGTTCATATCTTCCGGCTCCATCATCTGATTCAGGTCGACAGTACCATATTATTGTATTGTCATCAGAACTACGTACAGCTGCCAATTTTCATTACGCTACGACCCTTGGAAGATGGTTAAATTTGTTACCTTATATTCCATTACATAGTTAGTTACATACAGGCTAATAAAAGCGTGTTAAAAACACAATTACATGTATTTATCAATAAAGTTACTTAAACTGTGCTATTCAATTGCCAAAATTATTTTAAAACCATCAACCATTTTCAATATTTATTAAAGCAACTTATTTAACAATTATAATAGCAACACCTATCTTTAAGTTAATTATTAAACTAATCTCAATTTCAAAATTACAAAATACTGTTTTATTCTTACTACGTTTTCAGTTCTCAATTTTAAGCCTTATTGCTTAGTAAATATTAAAATAATCTCAGCCTAAAAAGGTACAATATTCTTTACTAACGAAATGCAAAAATTTGGTGAATAAATATTAAAATAATGTTCCGGTAGTGTCCGTGAACCAATTTTAAAAATCGTTCCATTCGATACACTGTTCCACAAAAGACAGCGATCTCGGCTTTCCACTGCCAAAAGGGCATCTCGGCCCATTCTGGCATCGGTTCAAATCGACTGTGACTTTTCTGGTTTGCTTGTAAATAACCCACTACCCGCCCCCTTGCATTCCCCCAAAAGTCCCCCTCTGCGCCAAATTTTCCACAACTTCGATTACGCAAGCTTCACTTATCCTAGTTATAATATAAGTGTGTTTACATTTTTTTATGTTTGATACTCAATCAAGAAAAACGACTGAAGGGATTCAGGTGAAATTCATCACGCAGAGTTATACAGACATTTACACAAAGGTTACAATTTCTCAAAGATAAGCAACTAAATCTACGCAGTCGAAGTCGCGGACAAAAGTTAACTGAATGAACTAGTTTGAAGTCAAAAGCTAAGTACTTTATTCAAAGGCAATCTCTATATTGGCCTTGTTGGAGTTTGAGGCGGTTCGAACAGTATTGTTAGCAGCTATACCGCAGAATGCAATTCAAAGGGAAAAAAGAGAAACTTCCCTTTTTCATTTCGCGAAGTGGTCTCGAAGTTAATGGTACACAAATAAATTAGAGTTTTAATTGAATTGCTCGAATTTTCCTTTTGTATGCGTTTAAAGTTTCGCTAGCAAGAACAGCGGAGAAATTAGCAACTTTTGTCGTTGAATTTTAAAAGTGCCAAAAGAACTGCAGCAGATTAAACTGTTAACTTTTCCTGTAGATAATAAAAGGTCCTTTATTAGTATCAAAAAACGAAACACGAGATAAATTGAGAACAAAAAAAAGTAAACATGAAATTGTTGAAAACCTTTCCGACATCGTTTCGAACAAATACTTGGGGCGTGAGAATTGAATTAGCACATACGTCCCACCTACACATCCGCAACTTTTTGTATATCGTGTATGTCTTTGTCAGATGCGAAAATTTGTTCCTCTTTTGTTCCAGCTTTGAAACAACAAAATGGCCCACACTTTTCCGGAGGCGCGCCGTTCAATAGGATTTTCATTTCTATGCAAAATGGAAATAAAATTTATACATATTGCCGGAACGAATAAAGTTTTGTTGGTTTTGTGCTTCGAACTCGTTTAGCAAACCGATTCCGTTTGTTTCAGTCTCGGAAGTTTTCCGTTCGGAAACATGAACTTAAATGCTCGAACGAAACCAATACCTATTTACCTCTAAGACAGAGACAAGAAACCATACCAGCAAGGTATCACAGATCATACATCAAATTCGCAGTTTAACCTGCTGTGTTTCAGTATGTCTTCTCTTCTGTTTCATGGTAGTCATGGCATCATCAGCAACCTTTAGGACTCGCCGCACTAACTCTCGCTACCTCTGTCTATTGTACGTCATTTTGACCACTGCAACTCCTGTTCACCAGGATCAACAATGGCGTCCTTTGATCGAATAATCAACGGATAATGCAGCTGTGCAATGATGCACAGGCTGTGCCCGAACACCCTAACGGCTAACGTCATAAGGGTTTACTCATGTAGAGAGTCACCAATAGCCGCCTTTATGTGGTCCGACACTTTTTTCCTTCGACCCACGAAGCATTGAATGGAGTCATTTCCGCGCCGATTTGAGTTTGTGCGGTTCAAGAAATTGGTTGGATTCTCTATGATTTCTACCTTCATACTTAACCATCAATTTTATCATCAAACTGCTTGTAGAGACGGTCACACATAAAGCTGCACATGACAAGTGCGATATCAATCCTTATGCTGTACGACTTAAGAACGGTAAGGTAACAGTTTAGGTTGATCTATAGCCGTGTGTACGAACAGTGAGAAGTTTTTGCCCCGAAAAAAAAAAACATTTACGAAATTATGTTTGATAATTCTCAGTTGTGGTATAAATATAATCGTACACAGTCAAATTAATCAAGACAATAGACAATAACGCGTAAATACTAATCCTGCACTAAGCGAATCTTCAGCAAGCATATATAATAACGGAATAAATGTATAGATGTAAAAATTAAACAGAACCCTAAAACTTTGAAAAAAACGTTAATTTTTATTTGAATATATGTCGTGCGATTTTTAAAGCCAGATCAAAGGCTTCCACATTTCCATGCAACAAATAAAAAGGCATTTAGAGTTGTTCCTGTGTACACGATAGCTTTTACGGTTTGTACTGTAATAATTTATACTTTAATTCCTATGTTTATTCGCTTAATCGATTTACTCTGCACTTGTCAATAGTATCAGTACCGAGGTAGTGTTAAATAACCACATCACATCACGACACACACCATGACTTATTCCTGCAGTAAGTATCGTAAGAACTTGTAGGACCTAAACACGATATGGAATACACTACATAGATTAGAATACAACATCCAAGACCGGTAAGCGAAACAATGCGTCTTACAAAATGTCCCGCCCTCGCCGAGATTCGAACCCGGTGCCTACACGTATCGGATCTCTGTGTCTAACCAACGACTTGGAAGCTTTATAATTTAGTTAATGTCAGATTTTCGAGAAAATCCAACGGATTTGTATAAATATGTCGTATCGAATTATAAGATGATCTTTTCATGGCCGTGTTAATACGCAGCGGTATCACTTTCCATTAGGTGGACCGTTTGATTGTACTACTAGTTCTTACGTTAAATAATCGACATCAAGGGCATCGTCATTTCAATAGGCGGTAGTATCACTTTCCAACAGGTGTTCCGCCTGCTTTTTTTTTTCAAAATGGGGCAAACGGGTTATTTACCCTTACTAATTCTAACTGTGTTTTACCTCGTCGTTGTGAGTCCATCTGATAGCAGGGGGTGGTTCTGGTGAGTGCTGCACCACGCAGGTCAGGTTGATAGTGCTGCCGGTGTTGATGAACAGCTCCGGCCCACCAAGGATTGTGGTCAGGGGTTCTGCAGCAATGAAGAGGGGAATGAAGGTTGTATTCGTGAGAGGGAGGTACTATTTTTATTGTAGGTGATTTTGCTAATATTCATGTTTTTTTCCAAATGAAAGTGATAAACTTTAATTATAAAACAGATTTATTTCTTTATAGGTGATAGATCTAACACCCTCCTTTCGATAGCTACCGTAAAGCAGTTCGCTGTGTTTCGTTTCGAATGATTGGAGAGCCAATATCATTTCTGGCACAAAAGGTGTAACATCTTTACATCTACACGAACAACGCATTGCGTTGTTTTTTTGAACATCGATTGCAGCGGTATCATTTTCCATCAGGAAAACCATCTGCTTGTTTGCCCATAATGTTGTACAAAAAGTGTTTTTGTAAACTTATTCTATACTAACTAGATATTAAATAATTTTTGGTTGCTTATTATATACTCTTATCCAATTAATGCATTAGTAATTGAACCAATTATATGTTTCCATATGAAAATTTTGCAATTTTCACATAAAAAGTAGAGAAAACGAGTATAGCATAATCGTTAAAAATATACTTGATCGATAAACCAGCTTTTCAGAAACGGCAATTAAAAAGTAATTGCCTTTACAAACGTCAAAAGAGTTTTTATTACATGTTATTTCGATTGATTCAGAGGATTTTATTTTGAACTTTCGAAACATGTGATCGAAGCTTTACACTCACCAACAACCGACAGGTACATCCGATGGCCGATAGGTGGCGTCGTTCCAACTTGGCACTCATAGATCCCGGAATCCCGCCTTTGAGGAAACCTTATCTGCAACAAAGTTTTGCATGTTTTCAACATCCGCAAACTCCATCTACGGTGAAACTCAAAACGAAGAAAATTAACCCTTAACATTTCCACTTAAGGTTGTCGAGGGAGTTCTTCGTAAAAGATATAACGACCCAAGTGAAATAAGATATGAGGAATATTTGAAGGAGATATTTCATAAAGGAGTATAGGTAAGTCAGCACAAAAGTTATTTTGAGATTTGATTTGCTTTTAGGTTCATCGCTGGTAACGTGGTGAGTTACATATGGTTTTACAAAAACAGTTTGTCGCGACTTCGTACGTATTCCTTACCGTATTTTTGTTTACTTTATTCTTATGAAACATATAAAATATAAAAACAGCGGTAATACGAAAGCTCAGAGCAGCCATCTTTTCTTTGTTTATTTCTTACCTAGACTACAGCGAGGGTTATGATTTTGGCACCGTATGTATGTAAATAAAAAATGTGAAGGTCAGCCAGTAAAATGTGGGGACAAAGCTCATCATTTAAGTGACAAAATTTGTGGATTAAAAATTAGACCAACATTAAAAATACTACAGCACAACACACACATTGACTCAGCCCTGCACTAAGATATAATCTTGTATTGCAGGTACTAAGCAACGACATGGTATATACTACATAAATAAGAATACAACATCCAAGACCGGTAAACGAAACAATACGTCTAATAAACTAGCCTTAGTTAATTCAAACATTTTCTTTATCAAAGTCAAAGTCAAAATATTTTTAATTCAAATAGATTAAGAGTAAGTACTTTTAAATTGTCATCTTTTATACTACCACCGGTTCGAAACGCTATTTCTACGGGGAAGAATCCGGCAAAAAACCTTCGTAGTTGCTTTTTACAAAATAATTAGGTACAATAAATTATTTTCTATTACAATTACCTCTGTGCGCAGTGGTGTAAACAGCCGACTGCTACGCAAGAGGTTCTGGGTTCGAATCCCGGCGGGGAGGACCTTTGTGTTCTTTGCAAGACGCATTGTTTCGCTTATCGGTCTTGGATGTAGTATTTTTATCTATGTAGTTATACCATATCGTTGCTTAGCACCGGAGACAAAAGTTCTTACGATACTTACAGCAAGGCTGAGGCAATGTGTTTGTCGTAATGTGGTTTATTTTTATTACTATTAAAATACCTACAGTTTTTAATAATAAACCGATAATTGTCTATAAATTTAAGTTGTATAAACCAAATAGCTACCTCTTGTATAATAAAAGGCGTTAGACATTTTCTCACCGCTATATATTTTATTTACACGCGTCCAGATTTTGAATATAATAATTAAAAAATATATTGATTCTTGAAACGGATAACAGGAAAAAAAAAACAAGAAAATGTATATAAAAAATCCTATGATGTCTGAAAAATAATTACCTGTATAACTTATTCTCTTCCATGATATTTTTAAAGGAAACAATATTTTTGCGGAATATTATTTCTAAACAAATATAATAACAATTCAAACAAAGCATTTGTTAAACGTTTCAGTTTCGTTCGTTCACCAGGTTTAGTTAAAAACAAATGTTATTCCAAACTTTTATAGATTTAAAAACGCAATAATTTCCACGAAGAAATATGTATGGGATACTGTAAATAATTCTGATTTGTTCGTAACCATTAGTGAATATATATATTGGTTACGTACAAATCAGAATTATATCAAAAATTCCAATTCAAAACCAGGACATGACCATTTTACTATTTGACATAAAAATATCACATTAAGGCCCTTCGCACTCTAGGCGACGCAAATCTTCTATACCGGTTCAAGACTCTTAATGTCATAAAAAGACGGGACTAAAAAAATTTGATTTAATCCTCACTCAAAACTGTCGATGCCAATGTAATTTCACGGTTATAGGTATGCATTTCATACAAGAACTTGTAAAGAAGCCTCGACTTTTGGATTAAGAGTGCGTTTCATAATAAGACGATAAGTGAATACGGCAAGTTTATGTCTTTTGAGGGGTTCGTATGTCGGCGACACTTGTCTGTGTTCAAACCTCTATTATTGTTATTATCATTACTAATCACGCAAATAAGCAGACCGCTCACCTGATGGAGTGATACTGCCCATTCACACGACGATGCACTTTAAATCTGGAACGCCAAGAGCACCGCCAATGCGTTGCCTATGTAAAGGTAGATGTTATACCTCTCTTGCCGGTAATTACAGTGGCTCTCCAATCCTTCAAACCGAAACAGCGAACTGCTTCACGGCAGAAACAGAAAGGAGGGTGGTACCAACCCAGACGATCTCGTATACAGATCTACCACCTCTGATAATTATCACATGACAAACAAACATATCCACATGTATGTGTAAACATGACATGTAGGAATGATGTAAATTTTTGCTTTGCCGTAGTCACTTCCCGAGCTAAACTAAAATCATCCGGTATCGGAGATTTGCGTCGCCTTGTGTACGAAGGTCCTTAGATTCGAGTACAATATTGCTAGTGGCTTTTTTAACACCACCGTTGTTGACTTACGCTAAATACGGAAAACTTACTTTTAATATCCAGTCCTCGGTGTGAGGGTTGTGGACGCTGATAAACCGCTGGTCTGACGTGTACGTCATCCTCCCAGAAGTCAGAAGGTGAATGTCGCGGTGTCTTATCCATGACACCTGTCAAACAAAACAACTCTAATTATTGACAAAAATTTGAAATCACCTTTTGTACCCATAACGTGTCACTGGCTAAGTAGTCGACCGAAATTATTGTTGCCATACTATAAAAAATATGACATAAAAATATTCAACGTCAAGGGAACTAAGTTTTTCATAGATTTGGAACAAGAGCCATCGAATAAGATTTAAAACTTTAGTGATAAATGAATGAATTGAAAAAGAGATTTTTGTCATGAGCAATAATTCCGCCCTGTAATAACAAATATTTAAAATTTTAACTAAATCTGCCAATGGATAGAAATTTTAGCCTCGAAGACAGAATTGGACAAGATGCCAATTATTAGAATTAATCCATCTTGTTATGAAACGCGGACTCAAAAAAACGATACTTTAAATTATACTCAGAAATGTCAATGTCATTACAACAGGCAGTTTCCCACCAAAAAGTTTGTATTGTTGTATTGACGACCTCGGTGGAGCAGTGGTGTAAACAGCCGACTGCTACGCTAGAGGTTCCGGGTTGGAATCCCGGCAGGGGCGGGAGTTTGTGTTATTTGCATTGTCTCGCTTAGCGGTGTTGGATGTTGTATTGTTATTTAATTAGTATATACCATATTGTTGCTTAGTTCCTATGACACAATTTCTTACGATACATACTACAGGGCTGAGTCAATGTGTGTGTCGTGATGTGGTTATTTATTTATTATTTAACTTTAGTCTGCCAATTGATACAAATTTCTGCCTCGCACGACGGAAGATTAGACAAGATGCCAATTATTAGAATTAATCCATCTTATTATAAAACACGGACTAAAAAACGAAACTTTAAATGATACTCAGAAATGTCAATGTCATTACAACAGACAGTTTCCCACCAAAAAGTTTGTATTTTTGTATTGGAACTAACATCAAAATTTGGAATATTCAAAGACTTATAAGTTCCGCTTTCAAAATATTGAGTGCACGTCTTAATTTAAGACAAAATAGATTTAGAGATAGGATCTTCAGGAACCACCTTTACCGGTTATTTATCAATCCTTGAAATTTTGTTATAGTTGAACCAAATACAGAATTACATTTTGAACTATCTTTTGCCCGCGATTTCGTCCAAGTACAGGTCGAAATTGGTCCTAATAGGATTTTTAATTACTCATCATTTATCGACAATTCACTCAATAACCTTATGAATTATAGCCTATGTGCTATTCTGATGTGTAAGCTATATAAAAGTAAAGTAATTAAAATCAATTTTGTTCGAAAGAGCAACAAACATCCATACATACTCACAAAATTATAATATCAGTAAGGATAATAGCTTTTTTATTCGTCTATATTTGCTTAATGTTCTGTATTTATAAATCAAAAACATTTTTGAGTATACACCTTTCAGAATGAAAAATGTTTTTCCATTGAAGACGATTTTGAAATTAAATTAATTTCGCTACAAATATAGAAATTTACTGTGCCTTGTTATTTTTCTTTATTTTCCGAATGTAATCTCCTTACTCAATTTTTAAATCCTATGAAGTGTGGGAGATTAAAATCGTAGCCAGCTATGGAGCTACGGAACTACAAGTACTACGGATTTACTACGGCAGCGCTAACAATTTTTTTTTGCGTGTAATCGATTTGAATACTTACCTAGTTTTTAACTCCCAACGCAAAAATATGTTTGACGTGTCTGTCTGTGTGTTTGTTTGTGGCATCATAACTCTCGATCGAATGAAGCGATTTTGATTAAGTTTTTTTTTGTGTTGAAAGGAAATCGAGCGTGTTCATAGTTAAGTTCGATCGATATTCCCCTATTCAAAAGGGGGACCTATGTACAATCGAATTTACGCAAATGTCCAAGCGGGGTATTTTTAAATTTGTAATTTGAGTTTTATTATTCATATTTCTGGTTTATTTTCTAAACAAAATAGTAAATAAATGGTAATTCTATAAGCATTAATTATTCAATGGAGAAAATTAACAAAAATAAAAACATTTTGAAATCACTTCATTAAATAGATAGTGAAAACCATTCTAAGGCAATGTAAAAATAGACAGCAAAGAAAGTTAATGAATAAAGTTGATTGCATCCTCTTTTCTTCCTTTTCTTTTTTTATTTATTTTTATTTTATTTATTTGGTTCACCAACGATTAAAAACAGAATACAAAATAGTTTTAACATTTTAATAACTTTTTCAGTGTCCTAATCACTTACAGGCTAACACAGCATGCAATATAATATAAGGTTTAACCTTTTTCTTTCTTTATTAACTTAACTAATTTATTAAAATTACAAAAAACAATAAGTAAAAGAAAAACATAAATTTTAATAACATTCAGGTATTCGTTCTATGGCATTAGTAAAAATCCTACCCATCATGGTGTAGGTCGATAACATCACTGAGGCTATTGACAATTTTGCAAAGTCTAGCAATAGGCGAGTTTGAGCCAAGAATCGTCCTTCTAAGCGGCGGGACCAGGGGTGTGATACAATCGCGAGGGTATCTACATGGAGCACGAAATTGAAACAGGCTTAAAATACTAGACGAATCCACTAAATGATTGAATAATTTATAAATAAAAAGTAAATCCAAAAGATCTCTACGAAACGTCAATGATTTTATGTTGAAAAATTTAAGCCATGAAGAGTAGGATGGTATAGTCCTGGCCATGTCCAGAGAGAATGCAACGTGCCATAAAAAGCGCTTCTGAACCCGTTCAAGTCGTAGGGAGTGTGTCGCATAATGTGGCCTCCAAACAACTGTGCCATATTCCGAGACACTTCTCACTAAACTGTTAAATAATATTATCTTGGTTTTAGCTCGCTTTAAGTTCCTGCAATATCTCAGCACGAATCCGAGCATTCTTGATGCCTTTTTTACGATGCAATCGATATGATTGACGAAGGTGACTTTTTTGTCGAACGTGATTCCAAGGTCTCTAACAACATCCACACTTTTAATTTTTTCATGGTTTATGCGATATTCTGAAACTATAACTCTAGCTTTTCTTGTAAAACTTAAATAAAAACACTTTTTTGAATTAAGTAGCATGTTATTATTCTCACACCAGTCAATTAGGTTATCAAGATGATGTTGTAACAACTCCACGTCGTCCAAAGATGCAACCTCCCTTCCGAACTTAAGATCATCTGCGTATAAAAAGCACTACGAGAAAGCAAAACAGTGTGGAAGATCATTAATAAATATGTTGAATAGCAATGGATCAAGATGCGAACCCTGAGGCACACCAGAGGTTATACAACGATTAGCTGAACGAAACCCATTTAATACTACATAAAATTGGCGATTCGCAAGATATGAAGTGAACCAATCTAGCAGTGACCCCGATATACCATAAATAGACAACTTTTGTAACAAAATAGAGTGAGAGATCCTGTCAAAAGCCTTACTGAAATCGGTGTAGATTACATCGTATTGCTTATTAGAGTCCACCACACATGTAAGGCGCTCCGAGAAAGAAACCAAATTTGTGATTGTGGACCTTGATTTAACAAAGCCATGCTGTTGATCACAAATAAACAGTTGAAAGTGGCGCCAGATGTAGGGGTAAATTATGCGCTCAAAAATTTTCGCAAAAATACAATTGGTCTATAGTTGGTGATAAATTCTCTGCTATCCGATTTATGAATGGGGACAACTTTGACTTTCTTCCATTCTAGTGGAAATATACCCGACGATAACGATGTGTTATATAAATTAATAGCAGAGATTTGACAAGAGATGACGTGCACGAGGAAACAAAAAATGGTGAAATTCTGTCAGGGCCTAAACCTTTCTTAACATCTACACCTTGCAATTCCTTGAGCAAGCATTCATAGTTTACTATAGGAGATGTGAGGTTCAAGCTATTGGTCTTTAAGACCCGAAGAAAGTCATTGCTAGGTACCCAGTCTTTACAGTTATCAGTATTAAAAACCGAAGCAAAAAAATCCGCGAAAAGATCACACAGTGTAGAGCCATTGGAGGTTAACGTCCGTCCGTCAGTCATTGTGACAGGATAACAACTTTTTCCTCCACGCCTAGCCTTAACATGTGACCAAAACAGCATAGGATTATCCTTTATGTTATCTTCAATGTTATTAATGTAATCATTGTGTAGGTCTCTGGCTAGCCTCTCACACCTTTTACTCAATAACTTCAGCTCAATTTTATCCAATAGGTTCCCATATTTTTTAAATCTTAAACGTAATTTATTTTTCTCCTTAAGACGTCTAATTATATTTCTGTTGAACCATACCGGATAGCGAGAGTTTTTTGGTACAGAAAGTGGTACAAATTTCAATATTGCGCTTTCCAATATGCGATTGAAAATATTAACCTTTTAATGAACATTTGCATCTTTGAATAACTTACTCCAATCGTGTTCCTTTAAAAACTTATTTAATTTTTCATTATCTGCTTTGTGATAGTTAGGTTTTAATTTATTTTGTGATATGGTAAGTTGACTTCTTTCGTTAAGGAAATTGTTATGTCTAACGGAGGGTGATGTTTATCAACTACAGACAATGAGGTAATAGCTTCTGAGACAGTACAAGAATGAAGCGTCGTTAAAACTAAATCTAGGATGCGCCCAAAACTATTTTTAATTCTATTAATTTGATAAAGTTTACCTACATCAATAAAATCCAAAAGTGCCTGAGATGTTTTTAAAGATAAATTATTATTATCATGGTGATCCCAATTAATTACACCAATATTAAAGTCGCCAAGGATACAAACAGGGTAGTCTATCGTTTCAAATATCCGATTGCAATTGTCAATAAACTCTTCTAAGCTCGATATCTTAATTGGTGGAGGAAGGTAGAACACGCAAAGAGCTACCCGATGCGGACAGGGCGTGTTAGAGACATCAATGGTTATCCACAGGTCTTCACATTTACTGTCCCATTTTATTATACGTTGAGAGTTTAGGGAATTTAAAACGGCAATTGCAACACCACTACCTTTCCCATTACACTGAGAACCAGAGCTCTCCCTATCTCTCCTATAAACAATATATCTATCATCAAATAACTCATTACTAAGTACGGTATCATTTAACCATGTTTCAGTTAATACTATAATGTCATAATCAGAACAGCTTAAATTACAATAAAAATGTGATGTTTTTATTCGAAGACCTCTACAATTTTGGTAGTAAATTTTTAAGTTTTTGGATTTTATGGCCAATTAATACAAAATCATGCTTTGGATCCCGGAAATAAATATATCGCAAACTAAATAATTTTACTTAGGTTACTCATATTTTTATAAAAATAAAATCAGAATTCTCATTTTTCCTCGCAAAAATTCGACCGCTTCTAACCCATACAAACTTATAACCTAATTCCTTAGCTTTAATTCTCGTAGCTGCATGAAGCGCCTTATTTGCTGGAGACAAGTGTTCACTAATAAAGACAGGTTTCTTGGGCCCGGAGCATCCGAAGTGAGAGGAGTACAATTTATCTTGAGGGTGATCCTGATTATACTTAATTGTCGAAGCCAAAAGTTGGTTACGCAGCTTAGGCGAAGCCAGTTGTACAACAATTGTGCGTGGACGAGAGCTGGACCTATTTATTTAAGCAACTCGCGTACATGTAACAATATCTCTTTCATGCAAATCAGCGCTTGTGATTCTTCCCAGCTGAATGACGGTGTCAAACAGATTTTCGTTTTTGTTCTCTGGCACACATTGTAATTCCAAGCAATTTGATCTAGATTGTTGTTCGAGGTTATTGATACGTTGCATAATGTCCCCAGCAGTAGACTTCAATTCTGTATTTTCTCTTTCTATTCTTTTCTGTGTCACCTGAGCAACTCCTTGATCCCTCTCTATATCATCCAATCTATTACTTATGAAAGACATAGATTCAGTAATATCTTTTATAATCTGTTTCACGGGCTCAAGTTCTTTATAAATTGCGAAGACTATACTCTCATTAAACTTCTTCAGCAGTTCACTCAACTCTTCCTTCATAACTTCCTGCATAACTGAGCGTATCACATCCCTATTAGTAATTGAAGAGGATGGTAGCGAAGGAGATCCTACTGCTACTCTTTTGTTGCCTCTATTCACGGATGCGATGCTGCGAACAGGTGTCGAATCTTTCTTCGTATGTTTCGGTAAAGAGTTTAAGCATGCGGGACATTTCTTCAAATCTCAAATAATAATAAAAAAAAATCTTCAAAATGGTCACTGAGAGAATAACTAGCGTAGGTACAATTCTTCAAGTGGTCTCGCTGCTTTATCAACCTTCCTAGCGATAACGTACGTCACTGCGCTATAGCTCAACCAAATTTGAGCCTTAAGTCATGCTGTGAGTCGCTTAAAATACTTGAAAATAATGACTTGTTTTCATTTCATTCACTTCACCGTTTATTGTCTATGTTTTATAATTTCACTTATGATCGTTAAACACACGAAATTTTAATACTTTGAGTGCTTCCAATTACAATTATCACTAATACATTTAAATTTAGGCGCAAAAGTCAGAAATTCGCGGATTAATATTTTTTTTAACTTGGAGCAAAAATCAAAGAATGTCAACCCTATGATTCCATATCAAAGAACTTTTGATGGCGTTGTTATCAACATGGCAATAACATTAAGTATTTTGCCAGTTTCAAGAAATATCTATTATAAAGTTTTGATGACGAACGAAATGACGAAGAGTTGAATAGTGATAGATTGAATAATGAATCTGCCGACAGCAACATGTCAGTACGGTAACTGTAGGCTTTAATAGGTTACTTATCAGAGCAGCTAAATCGTCGTATTTCACACGTTCCACATTAAATTCTGGTAATATATTAGAAAAGATGAAAAATAAGAAAAATTCCCGTTCTCGCCAGCAACCCGTGCATCTTTAATAATAAAGTTAAATAAAAATCAGAGAACAGAACAAAGGAAATAATTTCAATAGACTAAACGATCCAACAAATACAATTCATTATATATTCAAATCCTTTCTTTGTTCATTGTTGTTTGTTTGAGCTATTATGAATGGTGTACTAATAAAATAAATGATCTGAAAAGCTTAATTGAATTCCAGCTGGAGAGTTTGAGATTTTAAAATTAAGCCCAAGATCCATTCAATATTTAAATTTAAAAAGTTTAAGATGATAATTAATGTAGTGATCTATACAAATTTACTCGGAGTTCATTGGAGTGATGAAATATTTACCGGCGAAGTTCAACAAAGGCTGTTATTAAATTATTTGAAATTTTTTAGGGAAAATTTTATAAAGTTTTGTTTGGTTTATCGATAAATCAAAGGTCAATGCTTTTTTTGAGAATAATATTTTAATTATATCCCGATAGAAATTGCTTCTCTCTTCTTCTTCTCATTGAGACTTAAAAACACTCTAATGGAACCTGACATTAGCATATCTATTTGACACATTTAGCGTAAATTTCTTTTTTCATTTTCATGGGAAAACGGTTCAAAGATTCAAATGGAGAAGTGATATCCCCATCGTTTTTTTTCAGGGCACACCCACCTCTACCACGACTACTACACCTGTTCACCAGGATCAACAGTGGCGTCCTTTGATCGAATAATCAACGAATAATGCAGCTACCGGCTGTCGCGGGACCCGCAACGAACTTAATTAGAAGAATAGGAGGCAGTAAGAAACCGGTTCGAGACTTAACGCTATCTATTGACTAGACTTTGTAAAATCAAGAGCACCGGTAATACATTAGTTAGAGATTAAATATGTTGCTCTCAAATCCTCCAACTCAAAGCACTGAGCTTTGCGGTAAAAAAGGAAGACCTAGACCACCTCGTACGTGGATGTATCACCAGAAGCTGTGTATTGTTTTTAGATATTTATGCTATTAAGGATTATGCTAGTCGTCAGACAGCTTCAAGCGGTCGTGTTAAGGCAAATTGCAGTTTGTTTCTACTACATGTAGCTGCCCATAACATAACTTTGTGTTATTTGAAAGACGCATTGTTTCGCTTACCGTTCTTGGATGTGGTATTCATATCTATTTAGTATATATCATATCGTTGCTTAGTTCCTGTGACAGAAGTTCTTACGATACTTACTGCGGGACTGAGTCATTATGTGTGTCGTAATGTACTTATTATTATTATTATATTATCAGGCAGTTTTTGCTTTTTCTATCATTTTTTTGAACGCTCGTACAAGGTTTTCACAGTACGGTATCGACATAAGGCGTCAGTAATACTTTCTTTTGATTGGTATTGTATTTAAGAAATACATTCGTAATTCACGAAATACTCAAGCATTTATTTGCTACTAAGTACTGACTGCATCAAGAATTCCTTCAACTGAGGGTAAAGTACTCACCGTTCTGTTTCCAAGCTCATGAACTCTGCAGTTGAGTTGAGCGGTCTTTCCTACTAGGGCTGTCACATTCTTAGAGTACGGCACGTCGAAGTGAGGCCCGCGCTGCGCAAGCCCTAGGTCCACATCAGTGTAGTCCAGCTCCTGTACCCCATCCGAGCCCAAACCGTTCGCGTTGTCCGTGCAACCTACGACAAAACAAAATATTTAAATCATGGATAGTACAAATACAACAAAAAATCTCTCCATTTTGGGAAGATAATCTTTAAGTTGGCTTACATGATATAAACAAGTTTGGTGGTGTAACAGTGGTGATAAGCAAAAGGTCTCGGGTTCAAGTCGCGGCGGGGGCGGATCTTTGTGTTATTTGCAAGACGCGTTGTTTCGCTTAACAGTCTTAGATGTTGTATTATTGTCTATGTAGTTTATACCATATCGTTGCTTATTGCATGAGACGCAAAATTCTACTATCCGTGTGGGGCCGAGTAATGTGTTTGTGTGGTGGTTAGTATACTTACATTTATTAAAACTCCTGAGTCGAGTTAAGTAGCTTCGTTCCAATAATTAAATCTCATATTACTGCTTTACTTAAAACCCACTTAATTAACACCTTAGAGATGCTATGGAAACATTATGGTATGGGGGATGACCGTTTGAATGAAGTGTGTCACATTCTGTTCTGGATCACTCGGTGAAGCGAACCACAAAACTATCATTAAATTAAATTTAAACAAACCGACATAGATCAATGATTGGTCTCCGCTGCGCTCTGACTAGATTCATATTACCAATAGCTCAATCAATGCGGCAACATTTTTGACATTTGATTTTAGATTAGAAGACGTGGTAGCTCAGTTTGTTACGTGCCTTGGTTAGCCGACCGATCCGACAGGTCGAGGGTTCGAATCTTGGGTTGCCGTAAGTGGAAGCTTCCATATTTTTCATTGTGCTCGGATAGTGGCAACTGACTCGCAACCTGTTACACTGGGACTTTACATAAACATACGAAATACGTTCTGCACTGTTCTGTTTGCCTCTAACATAGGCACTACAACCACATCCAAACATAGGCAGAGGTGTTGTAAAGAGTCAACTTTTAGATTTATGATTAATGAGAAAATCATGTAATTTCAGGTCAGTACCTAAGTAGCTATCAATGTTTTAAAAATATGTATCTGTATCGAGTCTCGGGTTACCGTAAGTTGTAGCTGCCATGTTTCTCAATGTGCCTGGATAATGGCGACAGACTCACATTGGGACTCAACATAAACATGCAAAAAGCGGTGTGTAGCTCCTCTGCCAACCGAGGGAGACATCGGCGTGAATTTATGCGTTTATGCGTTCAAACTAATTAAAAATTCACAATACTTTGACAGTTCAAATATAACAGTTTAATTGAAAAATTAAAATTAGCCCAATATCGAATTAAAATTGAAAGTAACAATTACGTTTACATAAAAGATAATTTAATCGATTTAACACCTTTAAACACATCGTTTAAACACGTTGATATAATTTGTAGTGATCGAAAGATTATGTTAATTTTCAGTAAGATAGCAAGTACAGATTGACCTTTTAATCCTGTCCTTTACTTACCCTTCGGCCTTTACCTCAGTACAAGGGCTTCCTTTAGTCCTTCATTTTAGCAAAATCAACATTTCGCACATCGGTGGCGCAGTAGTGTAAACAGCCGACAGCTTCGCTAGAGGTTCCGGGTTCGAATCCCAGCGGGAGCGGGACTTTGTGTTATATGCAAGACGCACTGTTTCGCTTACTGTATTCTTATCTATGTAGTTTATCGTTGCTTAGTGCCTGCGTTACATAATTTTGTCTTAGTGCAAGGCTGGGGCAATAAGTGTGTTGTGATGTGGTTATTATTATTATTATAATTTACAACTTGATGGGCAAAACAAGCAAATGGTTACCCTGATCGAAAATGATACCGCCTATTGACACGACTATGCCCTTTTAGTTGTGGAACGCCAAGAGCCAAGTGATGTGGTTATTTATTTATTCGACATATCCATTTTTAATTTATTACAAACCAAGTAAATTCTTTTTATTCGAATAGACTTAAAATAGGCACTTTCAAATCGTATTTTTTACTACCACCGTCTCGGAATGTTATTTCTACGGGGAAGAATCCGGCAAGAAACCTCCATAGTTGCTTTATACGTGTTGTCTACTAGAATACAAATTTGAATTTGTCTACAGGTGATATATTAAGAATTATTATTCACCTATTTCATCTAGGCTATTCAGTTTCAAAGTGCTTTTTAGCGTAGAATATTTCGCTTGAGTTACTACGATAAGAGCTAAAAGGTAAAAAGGGCACAAAAAACTGTTCATCAAAATTTCTACTTTACAATATTAACGATGTTACTCCTAGATCGTTGACCTTTGATATAAAATACCTTAAACAATAAAAACGTCGAGTATTTTTGATACCTTAAGCTGAAGACTTAAAGCTTAGAATTGAATACCCCGGATTTAACTTGTTATCCCTTAAAACAATTTAAGTTTGAGACAATACATAGAGTTCGCGTTTTCTTCTAACAATTTACCTAACCTTTTTCAATAGTAAATTTTCTTTGATACAGTAGCCTTTACTGAGCAGACTATTGTCTTGGAAGGTATTTATCCCTGTTCAATGCATCCTTTGTTGTAAGCTGTGTTATAGCTAAAGTATAAGCCCAAACATCGACCGGTATTGTTCGATAGTTTAGGCATAGGTAAGTAATTACTCCTGAATGTGTAGGATTATACGTCTTTGAAGAAAATATATTGGACACATATACATTTCATACAGTTGTGTACGAAGCTATGTAATGAGCAAGTGAAGTCCTCAGAGTCGAGAATAGTTTTGCTTTTGTGTAGGTATGTATATTTATGTAAATAAAAATCATTTGAAAGGTAGCTCAGTTTGTAACGTGCCTTGGTTAACCGACCGACCCGACCCGACAGGTCAAGTTCGAGTCTTGAGTTGCCGTACGTTGTAGCTGCCATTTTACTTCCTATGCCCGGATAGTGGTGACAGATTCGCAACCTGTCACAATGAGACTCAAGATACACACGCGAAATTCGGTGTTTAACACCTATGCCAAACCCACTCGAAGGCATGAATTACGGAGTGAGTTTTATTTTTATGTTATAATCTTTTATTTTTCAGATTTTTGGTCGGTACATGGTCGCAACAATAGTTTTCAAGGTACCTTAATGTCATTGCTATACACAAAATGGTAGAGAGATTAATGAATATTTTAATAATTCGTACATGAGCCGAATCGGTCAAGGAGTTACGGATTTTAGAACAAGTATGAAAACATGATTTTTCTAAACTCTGCTCCGTTTTCTATTTATGCTAGAGATCGCTCGATACTGATTCAAACAGTTTTATGGTAGCAATTGTATTAATATTTCGATCAAATTATGACTAAAAACATCTACATTTTAAAATGAATACATCTCGATTCTTTGGAGGAGGAATTTACCTGCAGTAAGGTTATTGCAGATGATAATTTAATTATATATGCTTAATTAAAATTTGTAAATACTAAACTAACAAGAAAAATTTGAATTGACCTACAAAATTGATACTAACATAAATTTCAACTTCTTTCTTTCTTTCTTTTGTTTAAATCTGCAACGAAATACAAGGCTTTTTATTTGTATTTACATCTCGATTTCATAATTTGGGCAAGCCTCTTAATTTAAAAACGTTTTATCTATAGCTTTACATGGAACTTTTTTTTCAGAGATAAAATTAAGTCCATCTCGGTCCTTTCTCAGTATTAATTTCAAGCCGTCTCAAAATCTTATAGAATATTAAACTTTTTTCTTCGATATTTACTATGGAATTATTTCTATCAACATTTATTTAGTCTATGAATTTGATTCAAAGTCATAAGACTGGAAAAATAAGTAAAATAACAGCACATAAAACAGCATATAAATGCAGTTCCATTGTTATCACATTAAGTTAGAGCTTGAAAGTGCTGTTACAGTTCCTTGCATATGCAAAATCTGTGCATACATGAGAGCAAGAGCTTGGGAAGCTTTCTTGCTAAAATAACAGCTGCATGACTAAAAAATAGACTGTAGATAAAAAACATTGCAGTTTCTTCAAGGGAGTAACGTAGCCAAAGTTCCTTAAGATTTTGAAGAGATTATTATAAAATATTTGGAAGAATTAATTCGGGGCTAACCCACCACTGCAACTCCCGTTCACCAGGATCAACAGTGGCGTCCTTTGATCGATTATTCAACGAATAATGCAGCTATGCAATGACGCACAGGCTGTGCCCTGACACCCTACCGGCTGTCGCGGGAATCGCATCGAACTTAATCAGAAGAAATAGGAGGAAGTAAAAAACCGATTTCAGATTTGGAAGCATAAAAAACAGGTTTGTGCTGTTTTTATTAATTATTATTAAGAAGAAAAACAGATTTAAACAAACAATACAAGGAAAACTATTAAATGGAAATAATTTTAGCCTTCACTTTCAACTCGTATGAAAAAAATGACAAATGTTATTATAATAATAACCATATCATAGCACGCAAATTGACTAAGTCCTACAGTAAGATTGTAGAATGTTGTATCGTAGGTGATAAGCAATGATACGATCTACATATATGAATGCTAAATCCAGGACCGGTAAGAGAAACAATGCGTCATGCAAATAACACTAAGTTCCGTTCCCGCTTGGATCCGAACTCGCAACCTCTAAAAAGCATTTTATTCCGTTGCAGATTAAAACAAAAAAAGAAATAAAGTATTTAAAATCTATGTTAGTATCAATATTTTTAATATTTTGTAGGTCAATTAATTTTTTTTTTGTTAGTTTAGTTTTTACAAATTTTAATTAAGCGTATATTATTAAATTATCATCTGCAATAACCTTACTGCAGGTAAAGGCCTCCTCCAAAGAATCGAGATGTATTCATTTTAAAATGTACATGTTTTTAGTTATTATTTGATCAAAATATTTACAATTGCTAGCATTCCCGCTTGGATCCGAACTCGCAACCTCTAGCATACCAATCGGTTGTTTACACCACTGCACCACACCAGCCAACTTCTTGTCACATTATTCATCATTGTACCCATGTACTTCAGCATATCTAGTTTATCATAGCATCTTAAATTGGAGGAACGAAGCAACGGCTTGGTTAATGTAGATAAGAATATCACCAGATCCAATACCAGAAAGCGAAAAATCCATCTTGCAAAATACAAAGTCCACCCCCAACGGGATTTAAACTTGGGATTTCTTGCAGCTATTAAAAAGGTGTACCGCAGAGACTGAAATATCGAATTTCAAAAAATAATTTACAAAAAAGTTACTTTAATTCAAGTTCGAAAAAGAAAATGTAGGTACGTAGGTGCAACGTTTCATGTCGCGTTTTAATTTCCCACCGACGAGTTCCGAACGTCGAAATGTCATCGGGGAAATGAAAACATGTTGGTATGAATACGTCACTGTCATCGATTCGGCGAAGGATACTGTGGATAGTTCTTTGTTCTTAGCCTTTTTACTGTCGTTCAAAAAAAATTGACGATCGGTTCCAAATAAGTTCAAGCAATTTGAAAAAAGAAACTCACATTATTCTTGTTAAATTCAAAGTTCAGACAAAATCTATGTACGGTTTTGTTGAAAATAATTTACAAAAAAGTTACAAAAAAAATAAATGTATTTTACAGTTCTCTTAAAAAGAAACATTTCATTATAAAAGCTTTTAATGATGACAATGTAAGGTATAATTTACAAATGGTCTCGTGAAAAGTACGAGTATATCCAAGCATAAAAAGTATAAGAACGTTTTAATTCAAGAAAATCGTAACATAATCCCTAGAAGTCCCGTAAAATGGATCTGGATAAACCGTTTAAACGCTGCCCATTCTTGGACTGACATTTTTTTTTCATCAAATAAAAAAGTCTTGGGAAACTCTGGGTAAGCAGAAACGTGTATTTCGAGGAGGGTTCCTGATATTTTTTTTAATTTGTTTTCATTTAATATCAAATATAAAAAAATATACTTTAATTGTTAATGTCAAATGTTTGTTAAGCTTGAGTTTGGAATCCTTGATATGATTTTCTCCGTCTAAAATATGACGACAAATATGAAAAGAAAATGGCGTACTAGTGTTAAGGCTATCAGAGAAATACAGGTGTATCTGCAGCATAAGCTATAAGAAAGATGCATCAATAACATAAGATAATCCAAGCATCCATATGCCAAGGTAAATGTTTTATCTTGCGAGCTGATATCGTAAAAAGATTGAAACATACCTACTATTTATTAAGTTCATAATATGTAGCGATAACATTTTGGTAAAAGCAAAGGTTTGTAAATCGGCTCATCTTAGTCGTTCCAGTTTGATCTGCGTTTTGAAGTTTAAAGATATCTTTACTAACAAAACAGTATAGTGTAGCTATTAAAAATGTTTTATTATATTAGATATAAGAAATATACATCAAATATCAAAAGTCATTACAAGACGCAGTTTATCGCAAAAAGTATTTATTTTTGTTACGGTACTAACTTTAAGCAAAAAAAAGTTCTGGACTTATTAATTCTGGTTTTAAATATTTTTTTGCAGCATCATAGGCAAACAAGCAGGCGGATCACCTGATGGAAAGTGATACCGGCGCGTATTGACACAAATATGCCTTTGATATATAGAACAAAAAGAGCACCGCCAATGCGTTCCCCATGTAGAGCCTACGTGCCTAACGTAGTCTTATAATAAGACGGTAAGCGTTCCAGAAACCCTGCGGACCCCTAAAACATTAAAAGGAAAGATCTTGATTAGAGTGGGCCGAGTGACGAACTGTAATTTGGACGCCCGGGGATATAAAGATCTTTTTGTATTGTCCTCAGAACGCTTATTCAAATAAGGTTTTTTATGTTGAATACGATTCTCATTTCTGCCCGACCTATTTCAGTACTGATTTAAAGGGAAAGCGGGGATATTTATTTATTGACAAAAAAATTGAGCGGAAAATTTATTATGTAAGATAGATTAAGCTTGCTTTTTGATTCCCAGTCTTTGATAGTTTCTTAAATTTTCAGAAGATTAGCCTTCAGACTAGTAATTACCGGCATGAGAGGTACAACATCTTTACATCTACATGTGAACGGGCGGTGCTATTGGCGTTCCAGATATTAAAGGCATCGTCGTGTTAATAAGCGTCGGTATCACTTTCCTTCAGGTGAGCCGTTTGCTTGTTTGTCCGTGAGGTTTTATAAAAAAAGCCAACTTAATAGATCAACTATATCTGTCACCGTAAAACCCTTAACATAAACTCACGCCCTAATTAATCCCTCGAGAGGGGTCGGTATAGGTGCTACACACATAAACATTAGTACTAGTGCGATAGGTTGCGAATCTGTTGCCATTATCCAGGCACAATGAAGAACATGGCAGCTACAACTTACGGCAACCCGAGGCTCGAACCCTGGACCTGTTTATTCCGCTCTGTCCGTTAACAAAGATTCCAAGATTCCAATACATTTTACCAAGGTTGTAAAATGTATGTATGTATGTTTATCTGTTCCCTCATTTTTTTTTTTTGAGAAAACAACAGATTATAACAAGTATGCCTTATAATTAAGTTTTTTCCAGTAAAAGGTTTCTACGTTATATATTACAATAAAAAGCTATTATCGAAATACAGAAAAAAATACGAGCAATAATAATCGAACGCTCAACAATCAAATAAATTAATAAGTAACCGAGAAAATATCTAAAAGAAGTAAAGGAATAATAACAGAAAAAAGATAAATTAATTAATCTTTTTTTAAAAAAGTCCAAGCCCCACTGCAAGATGGAACCATCAAACCAAATGCCTATTAAATGCAATTAATCAATCAAAAAGTTTGAATACTAGTCCTGGAGTTAAAGAAAATGTCGATCAAGTCAGAATATTCATTACAAGTGTTGGGTAACCTAGTAAGTAATGCATTTACTACTACATTTACAAATGAGATATATAATTAAGTTTCGGAGAGTGTGCGCGGGAATTGAACAATTTAATTCCACCGGCCCCCTTTTATAATTGGGATACTAGACGTAGGCTGAAGTTGCATCCTTTTGTGGTAGATATTACGACCATCCGGACTAAACGCTGCGATAGCTCCTTCATAATGCGTACTGCAAGGGTGTGGAATTCTTTGCCTGCCCATGTGTTCCCTGACCAATATAACTTGGGCCTCTTTAAAGCAAGAGTGAATAGGTTTCTCCTAGGCAGGCATGATCCACCTTAGACCTCATCGCCGCTTAACATCAGGCGGGTTTGGGATCAAATGCCTGCCTGGTCTTGAATAAAAAAAATAAAAAAAAGTATCGATAGATGTGAAATGTTCGTCCGCTGGTTATAGGCCATATAAGTTACATTTAATTTAGTAGGGCGCCCTCTTGTAGTGTTGAGGAATTTTTAAACCATATACAATTTGAAAAACAATTTGAAAAAAAAAAATTGATGTTGTAATTTATTACTAAATTGGATTTTATTGTAGTATAAATTACGTACCCTTAATAATGTTATTATAATTTTATAAATCCTAAATAATTTGTAAGATTACAATATGAATTAATAATATTACGTCCCAATAACATTTGTACGCCTGCATGGCAGATTTTTGTTGACACTTTATCGTAAATTACTAACATCTTACTAACACGAAAATCAGACAACTAAATATCTTTATCTCTACAGGACATAAAGTAATGAACAAAAAAAAATGTATTGTAATTTACGTATTTTAATTATTGTCAAACAAAAAATAGGTTGCGCGGATTTACCCGTTATGGTCACCATAGTGTATCAACCGTCAGCTTCCCATAATACTGGCAGACCCAGAGTGGATTGAAGATCTGGTAAGGGTCGTGGGAAGCCGCTGGCTGCAGGCAGCACAGGACCGATCGGTTCGAAGAATCTTGGGGGAGGCTTTTATCCAGCAATGGACTTCTTTCGGGTGATGATAATGATGAAGTAGTGTATTTATTTATTTATGTTTTAGCACCTACCTACTATTGACAAGCCTGTGGCTTAGTTTGTGTGAATAGGGAAAAGGCATGACTTTTTTAAATTAATTAATTATAATTCTATACCACATATATTCACAAATCCGTTAGATTCCCAAATATCTGACTTAGTAACTATGTTATAAAGCTTCAAAGTCGTTGGTTAGACAGAGAGATCAAAAAAATGTATAATGACGTCAAAGTACACAGGCGGCAGACAACTTCCATAGAAAAGGTTGGTCATAGATTTTTTTTTTTAATATTTACTTTGAAAGGTGATATCTTTTTGGTTTCTAGTTCAATTCTTATATTGTTTTCAACGTAAATCTCAGATTTCCACATAAATTAAATGAACTTTCATGTATTTTATATTATATGCCCCGAGATATAATAAATAATGACCCATAGACTACAGTTACTGTTTAGCATTAGGCTTACTTTCGTTGAAAAAATAATATAAATTATTTCCATTTCGCTTCGTCACAGTGAAGTTTTAATTGCAGTAATTAAACAACTTGATTGATGTCGCCGTCAACACTTTGCTTGTTTCGTGTTTTTTCTATTGATTAAAACGTTCGCTCACCCGCCTATTTATTTACATGTAGACTATTTTCAACTTAAGAATTTCTTCAAATTTGATTATGAAGATTCGGAGTTCGTTTTTTTTTCAAACAATTTTTATTGATTTGTTTACACAGCTATATCTCTTACTGAGCGGTGAGTGGTTAACTTAATGTAAGTTAATATTTAAAATAACAAGAAAAAACAACTGGATGGATGTATCTACCTGTCATAATGCCCAATAGGAAATAATAATTCAATGCTCTGGCATCAAAGAGCAAAAAAGCACTTTGAAATCATCATTCTTCATAATATCTTCGGTCTGAAACGCTGTCTCTACGGGGATTAATCCGGATACCTCCGTAGTTGCTTTTTTCAAAATAATAAGAAACAATAAATTTATTTATATCACAATTTGTAAATAAAATACAGTTTTCTACCTAAGTTAACATATTCCTTACCTTTCTAACCTTTTCTTTCTATCTATTAAAATTTAAGTTTTATAAACCAATCTTTTTACTACATTTACATGTATATTTTAAAAATAAAACTCTGAAAATGACACAACACAAAGGATGCAATGAATGATTGACACCCACTATATAAACTAAATACGAACGAATTGTCTTCAATTTATGGTTTAGCTTCATACCTGTTTTGCCGACCAGAGTGAAGATCCCCAAAGCGCCAAAAAAAAGATACGGCGACATGTCTAGTTGGCATCACCAGGCATAATCCCAGTTTTACAGTCCACAACACCGCACACTCCAGCTCATCTGCGAACAAAAACATACCATATAACAACGCTAACAAAGTCTACCTTCCATAAATAACTAATATCACAGGGAAATATTTTATCAGCTCAGTCAATTTTCAGACTTATCTTTGTAGCTGTAAGGTTTGGATTTAAATGTTGGACACTTAAAGGGGGGAGTTCAACCATATTGAGCTGAGTCAGTGTATTATTTAAGGGTGCGATGAAAGTAAAATTTTCCAAGTTTTTAGGCCTTGTTGGATCTTGTAATTGAATAACTTGTGCGTAGATCAATAAGGTTCGCCCTTTACGAGATATTATAGCGGCTTTTAGGTTGTCATACGAGAAAAATTCAATTTGAGAAGGTCTTGACAAGATTCTTTGTTATTTTAAGTAAGTTTTTTCGCTCGAGTAAGATAATTACATATAAATTTCATTTGCAAAGGCAGCAGTAAAAAAAAACAATTTTAATTAAATAAAAATATTTTTAAATTAAACGGTTTTATTGAAATTAATTTCGATCTCTGTTTTTTTATTTATTTGTCGGCCATACATATTTTTTTTTCATGGTGTACCTACATTGTTCTAGTCAAGCTCTTTCATTTGATACCAATATTGAGGGGTTTGTGAAAAAACATGTAGTCCGACATTTTGTTGCGGCGGCCCCATCTTGGATGTATAATGATACTGAATATATTATTATTTTCATTAGAAGCAAAAGTCAGTCAATCAAGGTAAATCAGATCGATTTCCCAACAGGAACGGGGTAAAATTCAAATCAGTAAATTTGACCCAAACACACTGGTCAAGCTAAATAAAACCATTTACATTCGATTGTTCATACGCAATTTTACACCCAATAAATTATCAACAGTTCATCCGTTTATCATTAAAAATACAGTTCTGGAATGTACGAGTATGTATGAGCCCTTTCATTAAGTACATATTTGGCGTACATTAAATTGTTCTTCTCCACTTTCATCTCCCATAACTTTTGAAAGAGGAATCCGAAATCAATCATAGTTTTAGAGGTGACTAAATCGAGCGTAAAACACGCTCAACAAACAACATCAAAATAAATTCGTTCGACAGTTATGATGCCATAGACAGATATACAGAAAGACACGTCAAACTTATAACGCCCCTCTTATTGCGTCGGCGGTTAAATAGTTTTGTTTTATAGCGTTTAAGGTCTTCAGGTTATAATCACATAATAAGATGTATGTAGACGTGGTAGCTCAGTTTGTTACGAGCCTTTGCTAACCGACCGACCCGATACGTCGAGGGTTCGAGTCTCGGGTTGCCGTAAGTCGTAGCTTCAATGTTCCTCACTGTGCCTCATTGTGTCGACAGATTCGCAACCTCTCACACTAGGACTGAGCATAAACATGTGAAATACGGTGTGCAGCACCTCTGCCGAGCCCTCTCTAGGGAATACGATTGATGGATGTTATGAACATAATGCTATGATACGCCTAACGTTGCAAGCATTAAAAGCTGTCCTGCTTATCACTAGAAGAGTCAAATTATGTTTGCTTAATTCTTGATGAAGTTTTAAGCAAGAAAGTTCTGTTCTATTCTAGTTCCCGCAAAGAACTGCTGGACTTATTTAGGTCAGAACTAACGACTGCCTCAAAGTGAATATTAAAAGACTGTACCCTGTGTTTTTTTTTTTTCGTTTAAAAAGGGAGAAAAAGTACAAATAAACCGGCCAAGTGTGAGCCACTTCCACGTAGGGTTCCATACGATCGCACAAGATTAAAAAACATGTACTACTCGTATCTAGATACATAAGTAAAAGTAACAAAAGCAAGAAAAAATCGTCATTTGTATGAGAATAGTGTTGAACTTTAGTTTTCACTATGTTTTTGGTATATTATTAAATAGTGGCAATAGAAATGGATATTCTCTGAAATTTCCAATTGTCTAATTGTCTATCCATTATGGTTATTGGGACTTAGCCCGCTGACAGAAAGATGGAGAGTGGAGGCTTATGAATAGAGTCCCGTTTTTTACCGATTGGGTAAGAAACCCTTACCCCCTTGGAGCAGGAAACCAGAGTGAGGAAGTTTTAAAATCATCAAGTCATGGGTAACATTATTTTGGAATATACAGCGGAATTCAGTTATTCTGTTTTTAAAAGCAACAGCTTGAGCTGCGACTTCTTGCATAAAATTCAACTAATATTTTGAACAAGTGGTAGTTCACATTATGCATTGAAACGACAATAAATTAATAGTTGGAAAAATATTAGAAAAACACGCTTGGAATGCCTGTCTTTCAGCTTCATCATCAGACCTTGAAACCTAATATCGTGGTCAAAGTTCATTACAAGACTTTTCTAAGAATTCCAAAATAGCTATGATACGATTTTCCAACATGAAGTTCCATTTCATATATTCCGGCTCCATCATAAGTTCAGTTCGACAATACCATATTATTGTATTGTCATCAGAACTACATACAGCTGCCAATTTTCAATACGCTACGACCCTCGGAAGATGGTTAAATTATTTACCTTAGATTCTGTTACATAGTTAGTTACATACAGGTCGACCTAATAAAAGCGTGTTAAAAATGACTTAGAACGAGTATGTTGCAACATTCTTGTGTTCGATCGTTGTACTTTTAACAAGTTACACAAACAATTACACAATCACATTGTTTTTAAGTAACTAGATTTAGAAACATCTATCAATATCACAATGTTTTTTAATTAACCTGTTAAAAGTACTTCCAATCAATATTTTTACTACCACCGGTTCGTACCGCCAAACTTTTCACTGTTTTATATAACAAAATTAAATCCATAATATAGTTAGTAATAATAAAACAAAAACGCTAGCAGAACATAAAAATACAATTACAAGTTAGTGAAGAAATATCATATCAATACTTTTTTTTCTGTTAGCGCTGTTATACGCTTTTCGAAAATGCCATTAGTCTAAAGGGACTGGCCTTAAGAGTTCTGGCTTTAGTTTACCTCTTACAATAAGGCGTTTTAAGTTAATATGCTACCCTTAGCTTTACGCGTCGATGTGTAAAATCACAACCAACGAACCATTAACATTACAACAATGTGCATCTGTAGTGTTAACACGATTAAACTTGTGATGAAGGGTTTGATTTGGGTTATAGTCGTTCCATTTCACGAAGACGGTCAGTTTTAGGCTTGTTGTTAGTTTCGTCCCGAGTCAATGCAATGCAGGTTTTTTGTTCAACATTATGGGCAAACAAGCAGACGGTTGACCTGGTGGAAAGTTAACCTAACGACATGACGACGCTCTTCATGTCTGGAACGCCAAGAGCACCGCCTATGGGTTGCCCATGTAGTGGTAAAGATGTTATAGCTCTTGTGCCGGTAATTACATTGGCTCTCCAATCGAAACACAGCGAACTGCTTCAAGGCAGAAGTAGAAAGGAGGGTGGTGCCAACCCAGACTCGCACATAGATCTGTAAACCTACAACGAGGTCGCTTTGTAAAGACAATACGCACACTAGTGTACTTTGAACCACAAATACAGCCGAGCAGTCTTCGTGATATAGAATAGTATAAGATCCAATTTTACGGGCTGTACAAAGTGAAGCGTGTAGACACGGAACTATTCGATCGTTGTAGTTTCCACATTTCCAGATGACGTGGTAAATCAGTTTGTTACGTGCCTTGGTTAACCGACCAACCCGAACCGACAGGCCGAGGGTTCGAATCTCGGGTTGCCGTAAGTTGTGGCTTCCATGTTCCTCATTGTGGAGTGTTTTTTCGCAATGTAGGGTCTCTGACCGAACTTTTTCTGTGCGTGTCAGAAATGTGTGTCATAATCATACACATGTAACGTGGAACCGATACGATTCTGACATGCCATGACACAGAAGGTAGGGTGTTAATAGCTGAACATTCAGCCTTTGTTGACAATAGTCCGTCGAATGCGTCAAATAGTGAATTATTTATCATGGACACATCCTTTCAGACCCTTTACAAAACATATTTTCCTGGTTTTGTTTTAGTCAAATTACTCGTCAGATACATGCTTTGTATGCCAATGGACAGATCGCAGTTGGAAAATATTTAAATTAAACACCTACTTCGTATTTTTTTAATGAAACTCAAAAACATAAAAGCAACAGTGACTATACAATGAAATTTTAAAACCACTACATTACTCATACCGTGATCCCTCAAAAGTTGTTAGCAGAGGTGTTACACACCGCATATCGCATGTTTATGTATCCATTGTGACAGGTTGCAAATCTGTCGCCACTGTTCGGGCACATTGAGGACTATGGCAGCAAGATTACGGCAACCCGGGACTCGAACCCTCGACCTGTCGTGTCGTATCAGTCGGTAAAAATTGATAGACTCAACATTGTTATTTTCTTACGCCTAAATTAAGCAACAAATGAACCTATCTTTTGTACCTAATGAGAGGAATTCACGTTTAACAGTGTCTGTCTGCGAACCGTTCTATTTGGCTAATCATCCTTACACTTTCTTCTGATAAAAATAGACTAGAATGCTGTGTAGGTATGAACTCTAATTTGCTCTAAATAAGAACTGTATTTTCTTTGTGTTACGTAACACAAATTACTTTAGTCCCAGTTATTATGCTATCAAGGATTGTTCTTGACAAAACAAATTAAATGATAGACTCAGTCACAGGTCTACGGAAATAGTTGAGCTTGCTACGAACTGAGCTCTCTTTAAATTGTTTTATATTGTTATTATTGAATGTAGTAAAAGTAAAACATTTTAAACGTTAATTAAAACGCTTTTAAAGGTTTAAATAGACTGTATTGAAATACACTAAATGTAATAATAATAGATTATTTGGGGGCGTATATTATTTAAGCAGTTATTAATGAGATATATTTACATGACGTGTATAGATCGTAGGTGTAACTTGCAAAGATACTTTTTCAGTAGCCCCTCTTTCAGCCCCGTAGGGTTACTTTCTTCTTTTTAGGACATTTAGAAACGTGGGTTTTTAGATTTTTTTAATCTATTTATTATTTTTTTATTATTTATATATTTTTTGTTGATA
Organism: Choreutis nemorana; assembly: GCA_949316135.1. Taxonomy (NCBI): domain Eukaryota; kingdom Metazoa; phylum Arthropoda; class Insecta; order Lepidoptera; family Choreutidae; genus Choreutis; species Choreutis nemorana. The sequence continues at coordinate 1,643,875 of OX438614.1, forward strand.
ATTTCAGCCTGCTAACTTATCGGGAATGGCCTCAAAAGTCCAGCCCTTTTTATAGTTGTAAATTGCACTGTCATCGAGTTTGAAGCTACCCTGAAAATTTCAGCCTGCTGGCTTATGGGGAAGTGCCTCAAAATTGAGTTGCAAAAATCTAACCGGAACGACAAACAAACAAGAAAAGTAAATGTATAAAAATATGGGAATAATAACCACATCACGACACACACATTACTCAGCCCTGCAGTTACTATCGTAGGAACTTGTCTCACAGGAACTAAGCAACGATATGTTATAAACTGCATAGATAAGAACACTACATCCGAGACCGGTAACCGAAACAATGCGTCTTGCAAATAACCCAAAGTTCCGCCCCCGCTGGGATTTGAACACAGAACCTCTAGCGTAGCAGTCGGCTGTTTACACCACTGCACCTCAGAGGTTATTTGCAAGACGCATTGTTTCTCTCAACGGTCTTGGATGTTGTATCCTTATCTATGTAGTATATACCATATCGTTGCTTAGTTCCTGTGACACAAGTTCTTACGATACTTACTGCAGGGCTGAGTCAATGTGTGTGTCGTGATGTGGTTTATTATTATTGTCTATCTATTATATATTTCTCTCTCTCTTTCTCTCATTGTATCAATACCAGCCTTTAAAGTTTAATAATTTGTCTGATAATCTTTCGCGTAGCAAATGTAGTCAGAAACAGAGTTTAATCACACGGTAATTATCTCGATAGTTAGCATCGACCCGACCCAAACAATATTTACATCTTACATTGTACACTAATGAAACTAACCAGACATCATTGTTTGTTTCCATTGTTGTTGCTTATATAAAGAGAAGAACAAATTGAGAAAAAAAAAAACTTAAATTAATGATTTTTCTGCACCGTGAAAACGCAGTGAAACATTAATATTAGGGTATACAAAAGTCATTTAAAAATAAATGAAACATAATTTTAGATTGAATATTGTTAATTTAAGAAAATTTCGTTCAGTGTTTAAAGCATTCCTGTAAAAATACAAAATGACGGTAGTCGATATTATGAAACCTTATTCGATTAAGATATTTTAACAATACGTACTTAAAACAATAGAACATTTATTATTTTTTAAAATAATAAATACTTTAACACCACACTGTGTTTAAGTAAGCAGTAATAATAATTATTAAATAAAAATTTGTGTTGTCAGAACACCAAAGTCCGTAGAACACATTAAATTCTTAAAAAATAAAAACATAACACATAAAAGCAACATAAATAGCAAATTATTTTTAATTTTTAAATAACTCATAATTTTTAAAATTGATGAATGAACTATACAAAATAATGAACAATAAAATAACATGCAAAGTTACGTATGATAGCAAAATACGAGGAACTCATACAAAAAGGACATCCAAGTCAACATTTGGACCAAAAAAGTAAAATAAACTAAACTCTCCACTTCGCCCCGGAAAAGATAATGGACACAAACTCAAAGGATGTACAGTCAACAAAGCAAGTGGCTCGATTTTATTTCTGCGCCTGTCATATTATTTTATTATTTTTATTTTTTAAATTAATACGGCACACATTACATTAATTAAATAATATTTAAATTAAAAAACAATTTTGAATACCATTAAGATTAAAAATCATTATTTACATAAATATAATAATAATAATAAAAATTGTTGTCATTCTGCTTAAAGCTGCAACGATACGTTTGAATAGTTAAAGTAATTGTAAAATTTGAAATGTTTTACTAGTACTACTTGAGGTAGTACTTTTGGAAATTTCATTATTTGTTTTGCAATAATACTAAAGAATGGAGTTTTTGTATCGTTGACAGGGTTAGGGGATATCTTAAACAGAAAAAACTGATCCAAGATCCGCGGTTGAGCTATCTATTGTCGAATTTTGATGTAGACTTTTCGGTCACACTCTTTACTTCAGTGCCTGAGTTGTCCTTTTCAATACGAAATAAATGCTGTATTATAAAAGCAAAGCATGATGACGAATATTTATAATTTTTGAAGCTACAAGTTTTTTTTTATTAGGCTCACCAACAATTATTACATTATATAAATATATCCTTACAAATACAGTATCTAACAAAAAATGCATAATTATTAAAGTGAACACAGCGTGCATAGTAAACAAACTTTACTATTTAAAAAAGAGGAAAAAATTACAAACAAGTTTTGAGGCCTCCCAGCTTTAACGCTTGTAGAAACAGCTTTGAGGTCATGATCGCAATGAAGCACTTGCCTACTTCTAAATATTTCTAACACGAATATTCTTTACCAATATGCGTCATAAATAATAATAAATAATAAAAAATTAAGTAAGTTGTTGCTAACCGTACTTCTTACTCCCCTGGCGTTTCGCCAGCGGACTTTAACCGATAGCGGAGAAAAAAGTTGGGTAACGCTCCCGGCTTTTAGCGTATCGGGAACGGAAGTTCCAAGTTTTTCATGTTTGTTACTAACCTAAAATTGTATTACTTATTCTATGTTTAAAAATCGAAAAGAATCAACGAACCAATATTTTAGAAGTAGGTTTGTGGAAGAAAAGGTTTTTTCTAAAATGCTCGTAAATTTCGACATGATAATGGTATTATCTCTTATTTTAAAGATGCAGTAGGTAGCTCAGTTTGTTGCTCAGTTAATCGATGAACCAACCCGACGGTCGAGGGTTCGAGTCTCGGCTTGGCGAAAGTTGTAGCTGCCATGTTTTCATTGTGCCCGGATATACAGATTTGTCACACCGGGACTGAACACAAACATGAGAAAAGCTAACACCTCTGCCAACCCCCTCGAGGGATTAATTACGGCGTGAGTTATGTAAAGTTTAGCAGGCAATGTATTTAAATTTGCAATCAATGCAACCGTGGCATATTAGACTGTTTCTCCCCAAAATATAATACTATTAATGTTAATTAATAATTAATAATAACTATTAGAATCGGACAACAAAAATATACCAGTCTACCAGTCAAAACCTCCGCCGTTTTTTTTTCCGTCGGTTAAAAAGCGATTTCTCGTAATTTTAATTCAAAAAGTTTTTATTTAAAATTACCTTAAAATCTATCACCAGTTGGGATATAAGCGAAAAAATCCGTCGAGGAACCTCTGCTGATTTACAAACGCTCAAAGTTTTTTACGAAAAATATAAAGAACAAGCAAAAAAGACCCTTTTAGTTCTGTGTTACATTGAAGGTATGTAAGGGTGGGTGTCTTCAGAAAAGATAAAGGGTGACTTAAGTTAATCGAGCCTCACATAACTTGTCTAGATCGTCAGCAGACTTACTGGAGCAAGATACCTTCCTTTCCAAACCGTGTTGAATAGGACGACATGACTTTATGAGTTTCGTCACACAGGCTGCTGGAACGACGAGCTAGTTTGCTTGTAGGGATGGACCATTTTTTCAATTTGAACTAATAACTGATATCATTGGTACATTATGCTTTAATGAAATGTGAAATGCTAAAAAATGAGTTGTAATTATATCCGTTTTTACCATAAGTACTTTCGTATTATGTTTAAGAGCTGTGGATTTTTTATTCAATAAAATTCATCATGCGAATTTTGTTTGTTTGTACATTAAAAAACATAGAATCATGCTGTAATGAATGAGAGAGGTGGGTAGGTGCTACGAACCGCATTTCCCATGTGATCAGTCCCAGTGTGACAGGTTGCGAATCTGTTGCCACTATCCAGGCACGGCGAAGAAAATGAAAGCTATAACTTAAGGCCACCCGAGACTCAAACCCTCGCCCTGTCGGGTCGCTGTTTGTTAGTACATTTTTGTATTTACAGCCGGTGGTAGATAAAAAATGACGATTTGAAAACATTTATTTTAAGTCTATTTAAATAAAACATTTTGAATTTGAATTTGATAGCAAGCCAACAGTACATATCTACATTACATAAAAAATTGTTTTATTTATGTATAGTGATAATTAATCAACATCATTCTTTCTAAACGATCTAAAAACATACAGAAGATGTAGTTAAGATAGGGCTGTCAATTGTTTTAATTTATTTTAGTCATTGTTTTTATGACAATTAGCTAATGCATTGTACCTTTTTACCTAGATATATTAAGTTTCATTAATCAAAGTATAGTTTTTTTATCATTCGTATGCAATTATAATATCTCAAATGACAAATAAATTCACATTTGATAAGGAGCACTACTTAATTTTTTTTGTGTGTATCAAAATCAACTTTAAGCGCTTTGTCGTATATGTTACCTCTTTTCCCGCCCCATGGTTCGAGTGCTAAATCTAAAACTACTCCTTTTTAAGTCTAGGCGAAATCGGACGCAAGTGAAAAGGCATTAACTCAAGTTCACCGCTCTTAGAGCTCGTGTGTCACATTGACTTGCTACGGAGCACGGGATGGAAGATCCAGACATCCTGTTTGGAGTTGTTAAAGGGTTGTTATACGACATAAATATCGAACGTTTCGCTACTATTACCTTTGTAGCGCTTTAAAGCAAGTGTATTTTACTAACTATAGATACCCTTTGTAAACTTTCAAGCGCTTTCTCGCTTTTGTATATGAAATAATAAATTGTACCTGTGTATTTATATTGTGAAGCAAAGAAAATAATTTTCATTTGGAGTACAAAAAGTGAATAAAATTTTGTAATGGGCAGGTATATTATTTACTATAAAGGATAAATAATTAAAACGTGCCTATATTATTTAAGTTTAATTAAATAATTTCAGATTGAAAATATCTGAAAAAGATTAAAATTAGTACTAGTAAAAATTTTGGATTTTAATTACTGTACAATTTTTTAAATTAATTAATCGACATTATGAAAAATCAAGAAAGGGAAACAAAATAAAGAAAATGGCGTTAATAATGTCATCACAACTGACGTGAGTAAAATTGGATGGAAGAAAGGAAACAAGGTATGATGGATAGTGTTTGCGACAGGATATAAGGAAACTCGTACCGTGTTTGTTACTTGCTACCTTTTTAAATGTCACTAAGGCGCACTTACAAAACCGGTCAAGTGTGAGTCGGACTCACACATAGTTGATTCCGTAGCATATAATAAGATTAAATATGACTATTGTACTTTTTATAAAATTTCTTAAAAGGAACGAGAACAAACAAAAAAAAAACACTTTTCTTGTATAATTTAATTTTAATGTTTTTAGTATTTGTGGTTTTTTCCAATAGAAATATATAATATAATAATATACAATTCGACGGCCTCGGTGGCGCAGTGGTGTAAACAGCCGGCTGCTACGCAAGAGGTACCGGGTTCCGATCCCGGCGGGGGCGGGACTTTGTGTTATTTGCAAGACGCATTGTTTCGCTTACCGGTGTTGTATTCTTATCTATGTACCATATCGTTGCTTAGTGCCTGCGATACAAGATTATATCTTAGTGCAGGGCTGAGTGAATGAGTGTCGTAATGTGGTTATTATTAATATTATTTTTAAAATCTAGCTATTAAGGATCTTAAGATACAACACGCTGACGGATGGATGAACAGCAGAGGCTTAGTAATAGGGTCTCATTTTAACTCTTAGGGTACAGTTGGTAGATCTATGTGCGAGATCGTCTGGGTTGGTACCACCCTCTTTTCTTTATCTGCCATGAAGCAGTTCACCGTATTAAGGTCAGAAGCTTTGGAGAGCCAGTGTAATTACGGTCACTATAGGTATAACAAGGGCATAGTCGTGTCAATAGGTGTCAGTGTAACTTTCCATCAGGAGATTCGTCTGCTTGTTTGCTCATGATGTAGATATCAGGTACCCTTACAAAATAATACAAACGAATAAGATGATCACCTGGTTCTGAAGGTGTAAAACTACCGCTGTATCGAATAGTTAATACACAATAATTGTGTAATAATTTTTTAGAGTTTACATTAGAAAAAAAAAAACATTTCCAAGAAAGTCGATTCATTAATAAACTTTACAAGATAAATTCCGGTTTTATTTTAGTGAAAACAACTAGGTTCAGAACTTACGTTATAATCAAATTTGCGAGATTTTAAAAAACAACTCACTGAATTCTCTTCTAGGTAAATTTAATTTACATTCGGTTAGTTCATAAGAAAATGGCTGCCGAAAGGAATTCAATTATAGAATAGCTTTATTTGAGTGAACGTTCTTATTTTTAAAATTTGACTAGGCAATAGGCATATAATAATATACCTTTATTCCGACGTTTTTATACACTCGCTTGCTTGTGTGTTTGTTTGCCGTTCCGGTTGGATTTTTGCAACTCAATTTTGAGGCACTTCCCGATAAGCTTGCAGGCTGAAATTTTCAGGGTAGCTTCAAACCCGATGACAATGCAATTATATAGTTGAAATAAAACGGCTGGACCGATTTTGATAAAATTTGTATGAAGTGACTTTTGAGGCAAAAAAAAAATAGGTTTATAAAATCTAAAACCCACGTTTTAAATGTCCTAAAAATTAGAAAATAACCCTATGAAGCTGAAAGAGGGGCCACTCAAAACGTGGGGGCGTATCTTTGCAAATTTCACCCACGATCTATACTCGTCATGTAAATATATCCCATTAATAATCCCTTAAATAATATACGCCCCTACGTTTTGAGTGGCCCCTCTTTCAGCCCTGTAGGGTTATTTTTAGGACATTTAAAACGTGGGTTTTTAGATTATTTTAATCTATTTATTATTATGTAATAACTCAATATGTTAGTAATGAAGTAGACAGAAATTGCGGCTTAGTGTTTTGTCGGTTAATTTCGTTTTCCATGAATTTTTATTACTAAGTTATCATAAGACGTCTTTAAATAAATACTATTATCGATATGTCGTATAGAAGCGTTCGGGATTTTCCGCGAAAACCGAGAAAAAACGAAGACGAAATACTTCTCACTACACCTGTAGATCTAAGTGCGAGTACATCTGGGTTGATACAAACTTCTATCTTATTTTTGCCGCAAGCAATCCGCTATGTTTCGGTTCGAAGGATTGGAGAGCCAGTAACATTATGGGAACAAGAGGTATAACGTCTTTACCTCTACATGGGCAATGTATTAGCGTTGCTCTTGGCGTTTTAAAATCGGTAAGGTGGCTCTTACAATGCCAGTTTCCATCAGGTGTTCAAACCTGTACATTAAAAATAATTTACCTGTAAAAGCACACCTAAAATTAAAGTCATTGGAAACGGAATTAATATATGCAGGGGATTTTACTATTAATGAGATAGGAATCGTTAATTAACTCGTTTGTTGTCACTTCTGAAAAATTAATTAATGACTCGTATATATTCATGCGGTATAAAGTTGCACTATCACTGACTATGTTATCCTTTAAGTTTTTTGGCCTCTAGGCCATCTCAATTGCTGTCTCCGCTTTGCTGGGAGCGAAGACTGAAATCGTTTCTTACTTATCCTATTTCTTCTGATTAAGTTCGTCGCGGGTCCCAAGACAGCCGGTAGGGTGTCCGGGCACAGCCCGTGCGTCATTGCACAGCTTCATTATTCGATCAAAAGACACCACTATTGTTTCTGGTGAACAGAAGTTACAGTGGTTGGACAGAGTGACGGGTGTGCCCTAAAAAAATATCTCTATACAGCTAATAGTCTATGCAATTGTAAACTTAGAACTGTATTTACGTCTTCTTAAAATCTCAAATTATTAAAGAACCAGGTCAAGTCTCGGGAAGATTCAACAGTCTCCATTCCGCATTCATTTAAATCTTTATCAACGGAAAACAAATGAAGCTATTGTCTTGAAATACGATAGTCGAGTAGACAGTTAGTTAGTTCAAGCTATCTTCAGAACTAAAGTCTCGTACACAAACATAGTTCGTTTTAACAATATCTTTGGAGAATACGGAATAAGCACAATTTTTTTCCTTTATTCCTATCACCCATATCTGTAGCTCCTATATCTCGTTAAAAACTCTGAGCCAAAACACGAAAATACAGTAAAAAATTGTTTTTGCAAATATCAAACAGGATCAGAGATTGTAAACGTCAAATTGTATTACGAAAAAACAAATGGTATTTAGAGTTATTGAAGAATTTTTCCCATACTAGCGGTTTATATAAATAGATATGTAATACGATAGATATCTAATGATACTCGTATACTCGACTATTCTATTGGTCTGTTTATCCGAAAAATATGCGTGCGTTTTAAGTAATTTTAACAATTTTACAAAAAAATATTAATCGAGACATAATGTTTAGCCGAAATTCTAAAATTAAAATCTAAAGAGTGTTTATTCTATAAGTAAGACACAGGTGTCTGAGATAATAAATAAATAAAGATAAATAAACAAAAAACATCTAAAACCCCAGAGCAAATACTCACGCTCGTCATACAAATACCTGCCCAAGCCGGTATTTGAACCCGGGACCTCACGTGTCTGCCACAGCCTACAGTTAACACTGCTGCGTAATTGACGCTGTCAAAAACGACTTACAAAGTTATCTGTGACCCATTCTAAGAAGTAAACACAAAAAAAAAACTCGAATAAGTTTTTATCGCATGAAAATAATAACATTTTATCGAGATATTTTATGTTCACAAATATGACTTCCCCTTTATATAGAGTTGATTGCAAGATGCAATGTTTGATTGTTTATATTTTATTGGAAGATTCCTCTTATAATACTCAAGGGGATAAGGGTACGATGCCTGTATTGGATTTATTTTTCTTTTGATTTAGAGACATGTTTTTGTTTGTATAGAATCGATTTATTTTGTATCTCGCGATCCATCGAATTCCTTTACTTTGCTAATCTAATGCGTAAAAATATTACTTAACTGGATGGAATTTTTCGTTGACATCCCTCTTCAAAGACTTTGTTCATAATTTCAAGGCTTTATTTTTTGCCAATTGCTCGATGTTATTCACCTTTTATAAAAAAAAAAAACTTACAATTTGCTCAATGTTTAAATGTTTAAAAGGTGTTTTATTGCGTGGATAACCGACCAACCCGACCCGACAGGTCGAGAGTCAAGAGGCGACAGATTCGCAACCTGTCTGTGACTAAACATACACGTCATACTCAACATATGCGAAATGCGGTGTGTAACAGCTCTACCAACCCCTTTGAGGGAGAACGATATGAGTTTATATAATTTTTTGTGGAACAGAGTGGCTCAAGAAAAACCAGAATAGGAAAGACCTTTGCCGACTGGCAAACAGATCTACAGAAAAAAAAACAAATACTAGGATAAATTGTATATTGATTTATGCTATTTTAGGATAATGCATTTAGGCTAAGTTGATCTGAATAAAGGCTATTATTATTTATTTTAAGCGAGGTATAATAAGTCAACTGATCCATTCTTCGGGTCGTAAAACTATGATCGATTTAATTACATCACAACGGCGAACCCAATTGGAACTTCGCTAGAATATTGGCAGCGTTTAATTGTAAGCTTCTGGCCTTTTGTTGAAATGACGGGCGGCCTTCCCCATAAAACAATGTTTATAGTCATCCCTTACAGTTTCACAACTAGCACCATAAAAAGTTTCATCCACAATAACTGGCTCTCGATAAATTATATTTATTTTCTTTTCCTCTACCTCCGTATACGAGTATTTGTGGGCGCAGTTCTAGCGATTTATACTATTTTTTAATACATATAATTCGGCAATAATAAGTATGTCTCCTTAACTATTCCGGTAATTTTCTACGTTAAGAAGGTCATATTTTCTAAAGAATTTTGCTACAAGAATTACCATAGCAAATAGATAAAAAATAATCCTAATAACTACATCACGACAAACACATTGATTCAACTCTGTAGTAAGTACCGTAAGAACTTGTGTCACAGGAACTAAGCAACGATATGATATAATCTACATAGATAAGAATACAACATCCAAAAGCGGTAAGTGAAACAATGCGTCTTTTACATACCAAAAAGATCCGCCCTGCCGGGAAATCGAACCCGGAACCTCTAGCTCAGCTGTTTTCACCAATGTATCACCGAGGTTGTCAAACAACCATTAACCATGTAAGGATTGACTTATTATTTTTTCTTCCAGAGAAAGCTCTGAGTCAAGTTTTTTGCATTATCATATGATTTCTTGACGACTAGTGACTCCCCTCATTTTTCAAACATGCTACATCTTTTTTAAATTACGTCATGAGCAAACAATTAAAAGTTTCACCTTACTGAATACCGTCAAATCCTTCGAACCGAAACACATCGAACTGCTTCACGTTGTAAATAGAAAGGAGAGTGGAACCAACTCAGACGATCTCGCACGTAGATCTACCAACTTCACCTGATCATCGTTGCTTAACACAGCGATTTAGTGTGCTACCCAAAAACTAAAAAAACGCAGTAAATATAAATTGTAAACTTGAAGACTAACAAATAGAGTGTGACGGACTTGTACATTAAAGGTTCCGTACCGTTCAACTTTAAACAATATACAATTTTAAGAAACAAGAACAAGCAAAACATGAACCGGAGACCTTAATGTTTGATTTATTAATGTTTTTTAGTATTTGTTGTTAGAAGCAGCAGAAGTAGATATTCTATAAAACTTTAAAGAATCTAGCTATTATGGTTCAACAGAATGGTAGGACGCGCAGCGGAGACTTGGTAAATAGGGAACCCAAAAAACCTTGGTTACAGAAACGGTTCCGTTATAAAAACAAATTCAAAGTTAAAATATTTTTTATTCAAATATACTTAAAACAAGTACTTTTAAATCGTCATCTTCACATAACACCGGTTCGAAACGCTATTTCTACGGGGAAGAATCCGGCAAGAAACCTCCTTAGTTAGCAAAATAATTAGGTACAATAAATTAATTTCTATTACAATTTGTATTTATCAAACCGAATCTTCTGTTCGAATAGAAACCGCTCTATATTAGAACCATGCCTCAGATATCCTGGGACAGAGTTCGTCACAACACAAACAATAAAAAATATTAGATAAACTTGGTTAGGTTTCCTTTAGGAAGCATCAATTTAGAGATTGAGAAAATGTATTTTCTTTCGTTTATTCCATTTAGTAGATTTCGGTGGCGGCTTTGTTTTGTACAACTATAGGGATTGTGATTTTTTTAGAAATGCTACTGTTACTAAGCTATTTGATAATTTGATACTATAGTTTATGTTATAATATGTTAATATATGTCGCAAGATATGTTTTAAAGCAGATTATTATCCTCACAAGCACTCGGCATGGTATTATTTTTTTGTTTCTACCGCCCGCGACTTTGTTTGCGGTTTCTTTTATGAAATTGTTCTAAAATTTTTTTTTTAAATATCGAATATTGTTCGTAGATTACCTCCCCTGTACAAGCTTTAGGACTTATCAAATAAGTTTAATTAAATCATCAATCTTATACTTTACAGATACACAGTCCCATATAAAGATTCACTTAAAAATGGTGTAAATTTTTGATAAAGACAGAGATATAATAATAACCGCATCACGACACAAATTGACTTAACCCTGCAGTAAGTATAGTACGAACTTGTATCGCAGGCGCTAAGCAACGATATGCTATAAACTGCATAGTTAAGAATACAACATCCAAGACCGGTAAGCGAAACAATGCGTCTTGCAAATAACACAAAGTGCCGACCCCACCGGGATTCGAACCCGGAACCCCTAGCGTAGCAGTCAGCTGTTCACACCACTGCGCCACCAAGGTCGTCAAATAAACACACATTAGAGCAAATTCTGTTCATCTTCTTTCAATTCAAATCTTGAGAACAGAACAGAAAGATTTATCAGCCAATCTTGAAATTGTCGTTGGATATACCATACAAAAACTTCACAAAAATGTTCGATTGGGTAGTAATTTGAGAGGATATTGTCACTTTATTTTGTCTATTCAACAAACATAAAAAATAGCATACAACCAAATTGAGAACCTCAAAATTTTTTAAAGTCGGTTAAAAATAATACATCAATGATTCAAACACAGAATAATGAATTTCGTATACTGCGAATGAGTTTGATGTAACCAAGATATCTCGGTGTCAATTGATCAATCAGTTCTTAGTATTGGTTTAATTCAATGTATATCTGGGATAACATGTAAGGGGATGCCATATCGATATGACGAGTTAATTATCTTGCCATGTCTGCCTTTACATAATCCTGGTTTGACATCTATTATATGAAATTTACATATGCGAATAGCTAAGCTATTTTATCTGTACAAATTTTATGACACTAAAATGAATGAGAACATGGTATTTTGTCTCAAGGTATTAATTGATTTTTAAAGTAAAAGTTAGTTTGTCTTTTTTTATTTTTTTTCTAAATTTGATTTAAAGTAACAAGAAATAAGTCAGTACTTAATCAAAATAACCATAAATAAAAAAATATATGTGGTTTAATTTTACTTCAAATCGTTTACCTATTTATTGGATTTATATAAATTATTATATTGTAAATTATATCGGATAAAGCAACTACGGAGGTTTCTCATCGGATTCTTCTCCGTAGATAAGCATGCTGAACTGAATGTAGTTTGAAAATAATTTTTGACGATATTAAGTGCTAATTTTAAGTCCATTTAAATAAAAAATGGTTTGTCTTTGCGTAATTCCGACCAATTTTAATTGAATAATAATTAATTAACTAATAGCAATATATAATTTAACAAAAAAAATACTCAACTTCAAAGGCATAATTATACAAAACAATATTATTTTTAGACTATATTTCGAACCAATTTTAGAAGGGAATTAACAAAATTATAATTCTTAGGCTATATTTGTCTGTGTTTTCCATCAAGTAAATTACTAGTGTTCTATAGTAGCTTGAAAATAAATTGTGCACCTAATACCAGCAGAGGCAAAGCTGTTCCCGTGATCTAGTTTCGTTCTATTCAAAAAACTCTTTTCAGAACGAGCCTAGCGCCCTCTATACAAGTTTTGAAAGAGATCTCTTTTATGGAAACGATAAAGCAAAACCTTACCTGGTTAAACAATAAATTCACGACATCAATAAGTATGATCACACTAATAACCATAATAACCACATCACGACTCACACTCACTCAGCCCTGCACTGGGATATAGTCTTGTGTCGCAGGCACTAAGCAACATTATGGTGTACACTAAAAATATTAGAATACTACAACCAAGACCGGTAAGCGAAGCAATGTGCTTTGCAAATAACAGAGTTCCGCTCTAGTCGGGATTCAAACCCAAAACTTCTAGCGAAGCAGTCGGCTGTTTACACCTCTGCGCCGCCATTGCCTTCATTCCGATATTTGTTTGAAAAAATATTAATATATCTCGCTATCTACTATTGTAACTAGATATAATAAGTTGCACGATGAACTTGTAAAAATATATTACTGCACTAACCAAATGCATCAGTTTATATAATTGCCAAAAAAATTTTTTTTCGAAGACGAATCGACAGAATCATTAACTAATATTCTCACAATCTATATTTTGACTACCTCGGTGGCGCAGTGGTGTAAACAGCCGACTGCTACGCTATAGGTTCCAGGTTCAAATCCCGGCGGGGGCGGGTCGTATTCTTATCTATGTAGTATATACCATATCGTTGCTTAGTTCCTGTGAGACAAGTTCCTACGATAGTTACTGCAGGGCTGAGTCAATGTGTGTGTCGTGATGTGGTTATTATTATAATATTTATGTTTAATTTTATCTATTTGACATAGCAAAAGATTATTTAACTTATCTCCTGAGAAAATCAAAACAAATTTATTACAGTCAGATTTAAGAGACAAAGTGAGTACATGACCAAAGTCACAAGATAATTGTTTATCAATAAAATAATAAAAATCCAATAGGTACTTTGTGCGAATTACATAAACGTGTACGCACTTCAGATAAATCTAAAATAAACCCTTTCTCGAAACCCAGGTCCTATAAAATATTTTCCGGATCATTGGCCACATAACAAATCATGTATGAACACATTTCCATATATATCCACGCTCCCGACACCGAAAAACCCTGATCAATAATATGTAGGATCTATTTACGTTCACACGCGATCAAAGCAAATAATATTTCGGGACCAAATTTCCATACTGCTAATGTAAGTTCTGTGATACATAAAGTGAACGGAGTGGACCCGAGATCGTTCCTTCAGGGACCCTTTTAAGAAGGAGCAATAAATCAGGTCCTAATGGAGTGTGGCAAGCCGTTGCCAGGCGCCCGCATATTCTCAAAGCTTCAGATTAACCGAATAGGATTTGGGCGGTGGCACACGCGACTGTCGCGTTATAGAAAACGAACATGTTAGGATTTATATCCTTGTCAAAAAAACTGAAAAAAAAAATATGGCGCTAAATCATTTTTGTGGATAAAATCTGACTTCATTTTTGTGTCACACTCGAAAATTTCGTTTCAGTTTATTTCGATTAGCTTCGAAATGTGAACTCTCTATATACTCGTTTAAATAAATATCGGTTATAATAAGATTGTATGGTAGTTATTAATTGATATGTATGATGTACTACCACCCGTCTCAATAAAATTACATGTTAAATATACTACTCAAAACAAAATAAGGGCCAAGAGGTATTTTTTCATTTTGGTGTAAATTATTAAACATTTACATATTGAAAGTAGAAAAATATTGAGTATACAAACTCTTTGATACCTAAACTTTTTAATATTGTAGTATTCATCTAATGCTGGCAACAATTTTAAATAAAATTTGATTTAAAATTATTTTTGAATTTTTTTATTCCCTTTTCTTTATATATATTTGCTTTTGTACGCGAGTTCAACCGCGTAGAACTTGTGTTTTTGCTTTAAAAATTTACAACTTCAACTTGGAAGTCGATTCAAAATGTGGTTGCCGTTGAGTGTTGTGATTGTGTGTTATAGTGTTGACCTCTGTAGCGCAGTGGTGAAAGTGCCTACCCTGAATACCTAAAAATTTTCTACAGTAGAGGTAGCATAGATTACTACAGTGATTTTATGTGAGCAATCTTAATTCGACATCAATCCTTTAGAGGCGCTTTACAGGGATTCATAAAATTTTGTAACTACAGTCGCAAGCGGCATTCGAAGGTAAAACTACTGGTAGGCAAACCGGTCCTGCATGTAGTATTCTTATCTATGTAGTTTATACCATATCGTTGCTTCGTACCCGCGACACAAGATTCTTTAACCTTACCATGGGGCTGAGTGAACGTGTGTGTCGCGATGTAGTTATTATTATTGTGGTTAATAATAATTTACCTCTAATAATATTAGTATACATTTTAACGTCAAGATTTCGAGGACAGTGGGAAGACAAAAAGTTTTAGTAGGAAAATATTTTTGAACCGATAGAAAAATGACCAAGTATGTATTTTACAAGGATATAACCTAACTTAGGTAAAGTTAACGTTGCAAGCAATTTCATCTCTTACCTCTTAACTTTCCGGACACTTTAAGCTATTACATTATGCAAAAGGAGTTACTCGAGAAAAATATTTCATGTACCTAGCAAGGGAGGAGTTTGAAAATTATGGATGCAGTATGTTATTTAAAAATCCTAGAAGACGCTGGAGAATTTATCAGGGTAAGTATGGTTTCGGATATAGGATAACCTTGTTGATAAAGCGCTGCTGCAATTTATCTATCGGTGCTTATGTAAGCGCTTTTCTGCTGCACGAATTTCGGTGAAAACACAAGATTTCTGAACCAGCTACTCTCAGCACAAGAATATTTCAATTTAGTCAGTAATTTTTAGCAGTTTAACTTTCTGATGTTAGCAATCCTCGGCTCGACAGATTCAATTTACTTTTTTACAAGAAGTATCTGGAAAGGCGACGTCAAGCTTTTTCTCGGAGCGAAATAAATAACTAAAACAAACAAAGCAGGTACCAAGAAAATGTTGCTGTTTCAAGTAATAATTTTTGATAACCAAGTTATTTAGAATAAACAAAGAATTATGGAAGATTTTAAAGGAACATTCATTTTTAGATATAATAATAACCGCATCACGACACAAATTGACTTAACCCTGCAGTAAGTATCGTAAGAACTTGTGTCACAGGAACTAAGCAACGATATGGTATAAAATACATAGATAAGAATACAATATCCAAGACCGGTAAGCGAAACAATGCGTCTTGCAAATAACACAAAGTCTCGCCCCCGCCGGGATTCGAACCCGGAATCTCTAGCGTAGCAGTCGGCTGTTTACACCACTGCGCCACCGAGGTCGTCAAAAACTACTACAACAACAACAATACTAAGAGTATAAGAGTTAATTAATTAGTTACGCGAAATTGAATCTAAACATGGTCAAACGTCAAACCATAAACTGGCCACCTTAACGGGAAATTACAAGATATCCAAGCCGATAGCGGCCATCTTGTTAAATAAAATTTAATTATGACAGACTATTCGGTATTGAAATAAATTTATTTGCCTTCAATTTAAATGTCAACGCAGATATCGTCAAAAACATTTTCAACATTGTAAATCAAACAATTAACATTAAAATATACGAATTATATCGCCAAGGTTAATTAATTTTTATGCATCGAGGAACATCGAGGGAACTTTTGAAAACAGAAGTACATAGTACCAGTAGCTTTACTTTTTCGTACTCTATTTTTGCCTTGTAAAACGAAATCTTAATGTTATTCATATAATACAGAAAGCCATAAACAAAAAAATGAAATTAAAAATTTTTGGTCAAAAAGATAATAAAGTGATTCGTTATTGCATCTGTCCTTGTGTAAAATAAATTGAATTTTAAGTATTTAAGCACTGTTAATTTTAAATTTTTTGTGACACAATGGTTTGTTTGCCCATGTTTCTTTGTTTGTATTTGTACCTTTTACTGTTTTTATAAGGTTGTAAGGTTTTTTTGGGTACCATTCTAGTCTTATACATTTAATTGATCACTGTATATTGCTAAGTTTTTGAATGTCACCTGTTGTGTATGCCTAATAAAATAGTAATAAATCAAAAAGAGATCCCCTATGTCGCTCTCACGTTTGACCCTTTAAAGTGTGTTGGCTTTTTTATATCTCCTGGCCTTAAGGAAAAACGCATACTAAATTTAGCCCAATACTATATTATTAATTTTATCTGATGATTATTATAATATTAATAAATCCACAACACTATATCTTTACAGTAATAATATTACTTTTTTATTTATTTAATTAAGTTGGTTGGCTACATTATTAATTAGAGTCCGAAATAATAAAAAAATTAGACACCGAAACATTCCAGCATGTTAAATATACCAGCAATCTACAAAAGAACTTCAAATGTATCTCCTACAATAAAAATAATAAATTTTACTGATCCAGAATTATAACATGAACAACTAATTAATAGAGTCCATACAATTTTTTAAATTAATTACTAGTACATAAAAGACATGTGTCGCATAATGTAGTTCACATATTGAAACGTATTACATAGTACCTAGAGGTAACGATAACAGTAAATATATATGCAGTTGTAATAAGATCGAATACATAGCAGGATAAATAATGAGTAGATAGCATAACCAAAGTGAACGGAAAAAGAAGAAAAAAAAAACCCATTAAGTATGTAGTTTTTTATTAATGACCAAAGTCAAAATCAACGAAATTTTTATTCGAATAGACTTAAAACAAGCACTTTCCATATATTTTTTTCAATTTTGGTTAAAATTTACCATCTCCAAATTAATCTTGAACTAAACAAGTAAAAAACGAAGAATTACAAGCAACTATATTAAAACAACTAGAAGATGATCAAAACAATAAACTCAGACCTCATTGAAAATTTCTATCCATTTTTATAACAAAATGATTATTCTATAATCTAATTTATTCTACTTTGTTCACGACTGAATAATTTTACATCAAACCTTGTTGTGTTAAACAACCTTTTTTCTTAATCCTAAGTGTCCTTCGTTTAATGCCTGGAGTATTTAGTTTACTTTTTCTTTGGTGGATTTATTTAAATGTTCCTTTAATTGCCTATTGTAAAGCCAAGGTGTTTATTTTTGATGAGTTTTTTTTTTAAATACTATAAAGATGCGTTGGACAGTCACACTTTTAAAGTTTCGCTGTTTATCAGGCGAAAAATCTTTTGTTGTTTCCTTTCAATGAGTGGCTAATCCTTACTAATGATAATATTTAAACCTCCGCCTCCTCCTGTTTTTTGAAGACCTCGGTGGCGCAGTGGTGTAAACAGCCGACTGCTACGCTAGAGGTTCCGGGTTCGAATCCCGGCGGAGGCGGGACTTTGTGTTATTTGCAAGACGCATTGTTTCGCTTTCCGGTCTTGGATGTTGTATTCATATTTATTTACTATATACCGTCGCTTAGCACCTGCGATACAAGTTCTTACGATACTTAGTGCTGGGCTGAGTAAATTTGTGTGTCGTGTTGTGGTTATTTACTAATTTAAACGCTTAAGTTCGATATTAATCCATCTAAGTTTGTTGTTCTTTCACGCCAAAACTACTGAATGGATTTTAATGAAACTTTGCAGTTATAAACCTTAAACATCAGAATAAAACATAGGCATTTATAAACTTATTGTGAGAAAGATTTTCGACATCTACGCGGACGAAGTCGCGGGCAAAAGCTAGTTATTTTATGAAATGAAAAAAAAACATTTTGTTTTCCAACGCACTTAAAGTTTAGAATTTGTTTCTTTTGTAAGAACAAAATAATAAAAAAATATATACTCTGAACATGTCTTACAGCAAACGCATTTGTATAAATCATCTGAGAGAGATGCGACATACGATTCTGGATGTATGCATCTCTTTCAAACTTTAGATTCGGAACTTTCCAGTTGACAGACTACAGCTCAGTTGAAGGGAAATATAACTCAATTTTGCACCTTTTCAGGGTAATCCTGTCAAAGAATTTCTTACTCGTTTAAAGTTATGGTGCGTAATTGGGTTACTTAGGTCTGGTTGCTTACTATTAACTCTTAAAGCTGGGCAGAAATTGAAATGCATTGCTTTTTCGTACTATGAGTCTTTATTTGCTGGCCGTTTTACTATGACGACAATATAACCATACCCCAAAGATTTTTTGTATAGCTTTAATAATAATACCACATCAAGACAAACTCATTGACTCAGGCCTGCAGTTAGTATCGTAAGAACTTATGTCACAGGAACTAGGCAACGATATAGTATACACTACAAAGATAAGAATACAACATCCAAGACCGGTAAGCGAAACAATGCTTCTTGCAAATAACACAAAGTCACGCCCCCGCCTGAATTCGAACCCATATCCATTCACCATATCGTTCACCTTTCAGGCACTTGTAGTGTGCTTTTAATCCATGGTGCTTTTTAAAAGGGTAAAACAAAGCCATGGAACGGCAAAGTAACATCCATATAGCTGTTATGTATATACGTAACAACAAACAAGCATACAGCCTGCCTGCTATCTGACTTATTAACTAAGTTATAAAGCTTCAAAGTCGTTGGTTTGACAGAGAGATCCAATATGTACATTTATACAATGACGTCAAAGTACACGGACGCCATACAACTTCAATAGAAAAGGTTGTTCTATTTGTCTACCGTGAGTTTTTGTAGTTTTCCTACATGTCAGGTAACATAGACTACTACAGTGATTTTGTATGAGCAATCTTAATTCCTCTAAATCCGTTAGAGGCGCTTTACAAAGATTCATACAAATTTGTAACTGCTATCGAAGGTAAAACTCATGGTAGGTACACGAATGAGCGAAATAGATACCAATATTCACTTTATGTTTATATGTCCCTGGTTTTTTAATTCCATTTTCACTATAGATATACTATTTTCGCATACTTTACGATAAATTGTTTGAATAATCAAGTTAAATTTCATGCATTATTCCCTATTATTGTTTCATCAGTATAGACAGTTGGCGTGAAGTTGTCAAATGCAATCTTGTTGCTAATTGGATTAGTCAAGAGCGAATCTGCCAGTACGCCTAATGCATACTAATCCACAGAGCCACGGTAATTTCTGCCGGCCGGAATCGAAAACGTCCCCTGAATAATGACAAATTGCCGGTAGAATTTGAAGTTTAATGGGGAAAGTTGGTTTTTAAAATTTCAACCGTGTCACCGACAAACAGGAGGCGACGGATCAATTGATTTTTATTGACTTTTCTGTGAACAAATATTTGTTTTTATACCAATACGAGTAGGTAAAACCAAATTCGGGTCAAATTTTTGTATCGTCACTGTATTTTTATCAAAAGACTTTTCACAAAAGCAATATTCTTAAAAGCTAGTTAGCAATCTAGAGGGAAAGTGTCTCATACTACCGAACTAACCAAAATCTTTAACATAGTACATTAAAACGGAGTCGAACGACGAACTCTGTGAATAAATTTAATGAAAACAAGCACAAAAAAAGTAGAACAAGACGTCTTTATTCTTCATCAAAGTGGGGAAAATTGTTAATGGTTAACGAAAAACTCAATTTCGTTCCAAACATGGCAACATTGCCCTTTTAACGAGAGTTTAACTTCATACTCTCCATAATATGAAAACTTTTATACTTAAACATAAAAAATAAAAACTGAAGAACTCGCGTTTTAAAATTAAAGGAATGGAATCGAAAAACATGCTTTCGCTGATGTTGCAATTAGTCTAAACTTTTTATGTTAAAGTTGTGTTTTGCAAAACCAATTTTTATTTAAGGTTCCGTTGGTTGTCAAATTAACGTCCAAATGACGTCATCCGATACTAAAAAGTACAGTTATTGAGCGGTATTATGAGTTCAATGTTATGATGTGACGTCAATTTGATTCCAACAAAATGGCTGCCAGGCGCATTACTATTTGACACGGCTTAAAAGTACAAATACAAGATTCATTATCCTACACATTAACTCAGCTCTGATCTAAGATATCTATTTTTTAAAAATTAGAAGGTACCGAGACAAAAATATTACATCCAAAACAGCGAAATAATGCGTCGTATAAATTGTTTTAATAAAAATAATAAAAATTGATGGCGGAAGTGTTTTTTTTGTATTCCTGTAGTAACTTTTAATTAAAAATATTAAATATTAAAAAGAAAAATAACTAAAAAATCCTTAATTTTTGATATTTAAAAGCAAAATTAGTTTCTGTGTCAGAACAGTTTACAAACAATTCATTTTGTTGGAGCGGGCACGCCAAAACAAATAATCTATTGCGGCCACTCTAAATAATTTATGTCCGGTCACAAAGTCACAATGGAACAACGGGCTAAGAAACCCCATTGTAGTTCAGACAGTGCCCGGCCATTCTAAATAGATTAACAGCTTTAGTAAACATTATATTTTGATTAAAGACCGCCTTCAAATGTTCAAAATCTCTAAAATTTAATGCAAGAAGCAGCTTCGCTTGTCTTCTTTAAATTATTGTTGAATGGCTTTTCAAACCTTTTTTTTTATTGCTATACTAGTGGTTCTTTTCAATATATAAAACTGTATATATAAAACTAAATATCTCGGTAACCCCCTAACAGTTTAGACTCATACTTAAACCTTACAATTTCACTTTATTTTGCATTCCGCCTACCAAATTTCACGACAGTCCGATCAACGATACTCGAGTTATAGTCGGACAAACATTTATGCATACATACACACGCTATTGCTTACTTCGCTCGCTTGTCCAATTATTTGTCAAAGAAAAGTTTTTGCTTTAAATTTATAAAAAAAAACTCACAAATGGAATATGTTTAAATTCTTAGCAAAGGGTCCTGTCTATAATGTATATGCAAAATTTGAAATGTTGTACTTAAAGCAACACAAATAAATCTTTTATTAAAACATAATATTCCCAATAGTTTCAAGTGACTAAAGTTTTCCAGCTAAATAATCACTCTTAACAGACGAATGGACAAAATAAACACAACCTTCATAATGTGTTTCAATATTTTGATTAATTCTCAGCGAAAATACCATTTAATTAAATCTATCAAAAGTTTATATACGCTGTTGAATTTTGAAATGCTTCCCTTTAGCTTAGTTTACACGAGACGGTATAAGTTTCGTGACTTTTTACTTGCGTTCGCTTTATATTTAACGTTTTGTGCCCTTTCACATGTGTCCGGTTTATGTTTAACGTTTTGTGCCCTTCACATGTGTCCGGTTTCTATTTAACGTTTTGTGCCCTTTACATGTGTCCGGTTTGTGATTAGTGTTTTGTGGCCTTTCACGTGCGTCCGGTTTATGATTAGTGTTTTGTGACCTTTCACATTTGTCTGGTTTATGTTAAGCGTTTGTGCCCTTCCACATGCGTCCGGTTTATGATAAGGGTTTTGTGCTCTTTCATATGCGTCCGGGTTTTCACTTGTCTGATGAAGGTTAAAGTAGTTTATGGGAGTATGTGTGAGTGTGATGATGACCTTTGTGACACAGTGGTGTAAACAGCCGACTGCTACGCTAGAGGTTCTAGTTTCGGGGTTGAAACTTGGTTTTATTTGCCAGACGCATTGATACGCTTACCAGTCTTTGATTACTATTCTTATCTATGTAGTTTATACCATATCGTTGATTAGTGCCTGTGACACAAGTTCTTACGATACTCACTGCAGGGCTGAGTCAATGTGTGTATCGTGATGTGGTTATTATTATTATTATCTCAATGGAACCTTTTACTAAGCTTCGATTGTTCGTACGTCCGTCTGTCCTTTTTGACGAATAATTGAAATTTTATAGTCTATTTCTGTCATAACAATAAATTGAATAGAATCAAAATTTAAAGGGGCTGTCATTCAAGAAACTTTATTTTTTGCTCAACCTTCTTTGTAAGTATTCAAAATCACATGTATATTTTAATTCAAAGTCATCATGTTTTATTCGAATAGACTTAAAACAAGCACTTTCAAATTCTGTTTTTACTACCACCGGCTCGGAATGTTATTTCTACGGGGAAGAATCCGGCAAGAAACCTCCGTAGTTGCTTTTTACAATATTCAATTACAATAATTTTCAATTAAAACCTAAAATTTGTAAAACATAATAGTTCTCATGTATTCTTTAGTATTACAATTGTTCTTGGTGTTAATTTTTTTAGGACAAAGGGATCCTGGTGAGCGTGTCCGACTCACGCTTAGCCGAATTAAAAATGATCGTCTGTGTAAATTAACCTGAATCCGTTGGTACGGCTTCAACGGATCATAATTCATAATAACTCAAATGGTTTAATTTAATATCTGTAAGTTGAGATTAAAATATTCTTAAGCTTCTAATTTGATTAAACAAATTTTATCAAGATGAATAAACAGAATCTTTTGAACGAATTAAGACATAGTTATTTAATGTTTAATTAATTTTCCAAACAAATTAGTAGATTTATTTTAATTTAAAAAAGTTACAAAAACGACTTTAAGATTTCATTTTATTTAACGGTTTGAATTTGATTACAGTTGAAAATTTAATTTCCATTTATCATTTGTACGACTAAAGATTCAATGGAAGCTGTAACACCAGAAGTGTCATACGTGCGTTGCCGACATGGTCACCCTTTAATTCAATATTTTTGCACTTTTAGATAAGCAACAGAACATGTTCATAATCTTTTTTAGTTCAGTATTATCGGTTAGTTTAGTAATACAAGTAAATTAAGTATTTCACTTAGTGTGTTTTGCTTTTTATGTGACTTAACAATGAAAAATATAACATTAACAACTAGGCAACAAGTCGACGTTATTGTTGAAGAATAAAAATTCCTACAAAGACATGTTAAGGAAATTTTAGAAAGACCTTATATCTTATAAAGGAAGCGTTACAAATGTATGACAGGGAACTCTGAGATGACAATGAAACCCTTGAGACGCGATCACAAGGGCTATTTTTATCACTTTATAGGTATAAAACAAAAAATCATATGAAAATGTTTCAAATTTCACTGTTTAATAAAATTAACGTCATTCTCTATTATTTATTTTGTGGCCTGGTATATATTCTTCCAGTCAAGCCCTTTCATTTGATACCCATATTGAGGTGGTTGTGAAAAAACATGTAGTCCGCCATTTTGTAGCGGCGGCCATCTTGGATGTACAATGATACTGAATTTATTATATTGTATTGTCATCAGAACTAAATCTGACTCAAACAAACTGGTCAAGCTAAATAAAACCATAAACCAAACGATCGTAACATATTGTATTGATGAATTTGTACAAATGTAAGTGTATGGAGTATAAGAATTAGAATCATTTGCTACTAACGTTCTTGAGAATTTCCTATTATTGAAACAATGCAATTTTGTAGATTATTTAAAAAAGCTTGTATCTTATACACTTTATTTTAAACAGAAATCAATATATGTGATACCCTCGGTATTGCAAACGTCCATAGGCTATGGTTACCATCAGGCGGGCCAAATATTTGTTTTAAACGTTAGTGGTACAAAAAATCTAAAGATTTGTATTTTTGTACAGCTATACGTAATGAGAGACACTGAGGTATGATACGAGGGTTGCTTTACCGTTTTAAACCATTGCGTGAAAAGCAAAAGTGCGTTTTTTGAATGGTTTAAATTACGTCGTATCTTTCTCGTACTTCGTCGGTTCACTCCATGACGTAATCCTAAATCGCTGAAAAAAATTAATCTTGTTAAAGTCTTAAACAACTAAGCTTAAAGTCCTTTTGTGATTACTTTATAAACTTGGTGTCATCTTATAAAGATAGCAAAAAGCAGACCGTTAGCTTGATTGGAAGTCCCAGAACCTCTAGCGTAGCAGTGGGCCGTTTACACCACTGCGCCACAGAAGTCGTCAAATCACATTCGTCGTCGCTTATGGACGTTTGCATTACCAGAGGCATGCAGCATACGTGCCGACTTTGTAAACACCTTTAAAGAACCTCATACTGTCATAAATAAATAATCTAAAGCCAACCTTTCTTTTGACATCACCAAAGTCGGGTAACATTAGCTAATCAGTCCTTTGTACACTGACGCTCTATGGTAGAAAAACAAGATACAGTCTATGGAACTCTTTGAGAGATCCCCTTTGAAGTGAACGCTACCTAACAATAGTTAATACAAATACAACCGGTTTGCGAATTGACAAAAGGGCTCTGCTCCTTTAAGTTATTACAGACCTATAGTTATAGTCCAAGGGACTGTCATGGTTAATTTTGAGTCCTACTGTGCTTTAATTTCAGAAGTTATATCAAATTCAAATTCAAAATGTTTTTTATTTAAATAGACTTAAAATAAGTGCTTTCAAATCGTAATTTTTTTATCTACCACCGGTTCGGAATGCCATCTACGGGGAAGAAGCCGGCAAGAAACCTCCGTAGTTGATTTTTTCAAAAATTTACAATAGTTTTTTTATTACAATTTGAAACATTTAAGTTTTCTATTTCATACAATTTAAAGCTACTATGAATACCATTATATAAAGCAAATTACAATGTTTAATATTTTTAATAATTAATGATTTTAAGTCTACTTAGGCTATTATTTAAATATATTTTATTTAATTGCACGAAACCATATCAATCTATTAAGTGTCTATAAACTTTTGTCACAGACACACAGATTTGTTTAAGTGTTTGTCACAGTTGTGTAAACACATAGAAATATGCACACATGTAAAGGTATAAGCGTACACAATCTCATACGTAATAATATAAAACATACATTATAAAGTGAGGATTATTGAAATGTGAACAGAATATGAAAATTTAATTTATTAGATCTTATTTCTTGAACACTTGATTGGTAGTTCTTTGAATATGCATGACTTTTTATTATAATTGTATACCGAAACTGAGGCAGAAAGAAATAATAAAATAATTAATAGATTTATAAAATCTAAAACCCACGTTTTTAAATGTCCTAAAAATAAGAAAATAACCCCTACGGGGCTGAAAGAGGGGCCACTCAAAACGTAGGGGCGTATACTATTTAAGGGATTATTAATGAGATATATTTACAGGACGTGTATAGATCGTGGCTGTAACTTGCTAAGATACGCCTCCACGTTTTGAGTGGCCCCTTTTTCAGCCCCGTAGGATTATTTTCTTAAACATTTAGATTTTAGATTTTTTAAATATATTAATAATTTTTATCTTTTTTTTCTACCTCAAAAGTCACTCCATACAAATTTCATCAAAATCGGTCCAACCGTTTTTATAGTTGTAAATTGCATTGTCATCGGGTTTGAAGCTACCCTGAAAATTTCAGCCTGCTAGCTTATCGGGAAGTGCCTCAAAATTGAGTTGCAAAAATCCAACCGGAACGACAAACAAAAAAATGATTGTATAAAAACGTGGGAATAAATAAACAAATCTATCTATTTATATAAAATATCTGACTTATTAACTAAGTTACAAAGCTTCGAAGTTTGTTTGACAGAGAGATACAATGTGCATTATGACGTCAAATTAAACTGGCAAATTATTCGCTTTAAAAGGTATTATTAAGAGCGAGATAGATATGTTCACTTTTGGTCTCCCTGGTATATCGTTCAATTCTTATTCCGTTTCACTGTAAACATACTAATGCCACATACTTTACGATTATTTGGTTGAATAACCAAAGTTTTTTTTTTTTTTTTGTAATCAAAATATGAAATATTTTCAGAAGAAAGATTTTAAAAACTTCTGAGCAACGAAAAGTTTGACATTGTTTGTAAAACTAACTTATTTACTGATTTGGCTTGAAATTTGGAAAAGAACTTTTCCTACAAAGGTGAATACCTCAGGGACAGATAATAATAATAATAATAACCACATCACGACACACACATTGACTCAGCACTGTAGTTAGTATCGTAAGAACTTGTGTCACAGGACCTAAGCAACGATATGGTACATACTAAATAGATAAGAATACAACCTCCAAGACCGGTAAGCGAAAAAATGCGTCTTGCAAATAACACAAAGTCCTACCCCCTCCGAGATTCGAACCCGGAACCTCTAGCGTAGCAGTCGGCTGTTTACACCACTGCGCCACCGAGGTCGTCAGATATTTAGAAAGAGATATTTCTGCTGGAAAATTGGGGATGAAAGATGATTTGGGGATTGCTTAAATGGGTCAACTATAGGTATATTAAATATCACCGTGATATTTTATACCACCTGACCTGCTTAATTTTAGGTAGTAAAAAGAGGTAATAGGTTAAGGGTAACGCCCAGGTGGTGCTCTTGGCGTTCCTCGATATCAGGGGCTTCGTCGTGTCAATAGGTCGAGGTATCAGTCTCCATCAGGAGAACCGTTTGCTCGTTTACCCATAACGTTGTATTAAAACATTTGTTCTATAAATTAAACATTGTAAATACAAATTGTTTTAACAAACATGTTAAGTAGTAAGTTTTGACGCATTGTTTTGCTCACCGGTCTTGGATGTTGTATTCTCATTTATTTAGTACCATATCGTTGCTTAGCACCTGCGATACAAGTTCTTACGACACTTAATGCAGGGCTGAGTCAATGTGTTTGTCGTGATGTGGTTATTTATTTATTTATTTAAGTAGTTTATCTGTGAAATTCAAAAGAATTAGATAATTTTTTAATCAAATTGAAACAACATAATCAATTTTAAAATACAAAATCTAATCATTTAATCTAAAAGCTTACATTCCTGTCTAAAGTTCAATTAAAAAATAATTTTCGTCACTCGATTGAGTCAATCGTCATTATAATTGTTATTCAATTTGAAGGTTAATTTAATTTAAATTCTACTTTAGAATTCAGGGGTAAGTAAAAACATTGAAGTGACTTAAATTCTCGTTCCCGGCTCAAACATCCAACATACATTATCTGTTAATGAACTAAATCCCTTGGCAAAAGCCGACAGTCCCTTAGGACCCTGATACCGCATTTACATGGTTTTAACACGAAGCTTTCAAAATTACTCCTGTCAGATACACACTTTAAAAATATGCGCCAACGATACACCCATACAAAGCTTACGTTGGCTCAAAAAAAAAATCTTTTGTTTTACTAATCTTAAACGAATTAAATTTTGTCAGTCTGAAATAGAGATTGGTTTTCATAGGTAAGATCTTATTAAAGAGGTTTTTAATTTCGTTTAACCAAAATTTTTAGCAGATTTTTGTTCAATAAAAACTAAAATATTAACATCTTATAACTTTTTAAGTCTTTCACTTGAACGCTAAATATTGATTAAATCAAGAAAATGACGCTCACAAAATCCCAACTAAAAAAACTGACAACTATCAAACAAATCGTGTGCTCATTTGCACACAATCACAGATAATTACCATCGGTTACGCAAACATGCACAATATTGGACAAGCCACGCAAACTGCCAATCATTAGGCCGCAAGCTTATCTATCCGACCAATATTGGCTTATCGCTGGCCAGTTTGGTGTGTACCAACCACCAACACAGTTTGAACTATCGCCAAGGGACTGTCTGAAGATTCTTTAACCTTTACTTACTGAAGTCGAAAAAGGGTTCACCAACTAAATTTCACTGTGACGAATGATTTTGTGCTAAGAATATATTCACACACACACACACATACACATAGACTTGTGGCAAAAATGCACAAATGTTTTGTCCATGACGAATTTACTTTGTGATAAATATATAAAAACCCAATAGGAGTTATATACCGTTGGAGCTCGTGGTAGCTCATTTGTTCCGTGCCTTGGTTACTCGATCGACCCGACCCGAAAGATTTTGAGTCTCGGGTTGAAGATTGCGTAGATATCATGTTCCTCACTATGATAGTGTCGACAGATTCGCAACCTACCACACTGGGACTTAACATAAACTCTCTAGGGATTTATTACGGCGCGAGTTTATGTTATGTACTTATGAGTTACATGAATCCGACAGAGACATAGTTGATTAAAACCAAATTAATTAATTTCAGATACCAATAAGATCTTTATTTAGCTACAAGTAATGGGAAACTAGGTCAGATTTCTCTTATTGAAAATAGGCATCGTTTTTTGAATTGCCCGAATTTATTTAATCTCCAGCAGCAAATATATAAAAAAAAACATAGATATATTATATCCTTACAAATCAATCCTAAACTATGTCCCAAAAATTGCGGCACACTACATTTCCAGATGATATGAAAGAGATAACGCTATCAAAGCAGTAACTATGAAAGAAAGAGGAACGGTATGTTGTCAGTTGTGCCTAAAAGTAAACAAGCTTCAATAAGGATAAATTGACCTAGTTGGGTTGTTTTCGAGTCATATAACATATCTTACTCTTGTTTATGATGCCATTGTCCGGCAGTGAAACATAATATTCGACCAAAAAGCCTACATCAAAATTGCGGAGTAGAATGGAGACGTGGCTTTGCTCCTAATTTTTGTGTCCGAGTAACACAATCACACTCTACATTTAAATATCCTTTGGGTGTTGCCTGTCCTAAAAATCTACGCAACAAAATTCAATCATGAAACTTATTGAACAATTGTGTTCATTCGTTTTTTCATCCCAACATTCACCACCAATAACTTATGAATTAGGGAAGTGACACCAATCAAACATACCAAGAACAAGCTCGATTAAGTAACTTTTCAAACAAACAAAACTACATCAAAATAGGTTCATTCGTTAGAGAGTTATGATGTCACATACAGACATACAGACACATAAAACTTTATGACAACCCTCTTTTTGCTTCGGGGGTTGAACAAAAGCTGCAAAACTCTCTGACAGTCGCTTGAAAAAGAATTAATATAGATTTTATTCCTGAAATTTTTATGATATAATTAATCGAGGGCCCTTAATTTTGAAGGGATGCTTCATAACCTTTTAAGTATTAATTATTGAGAGTTCGAACCTGTCTTAACTTGTTGGAAATTTTCGAAAAAGGTACAGAAAATTTACAAATGAAACGCCATGGGGCTTGTGAAATGTTTCCAAGCTGAAAACTTTTAAAGTTTTTTTTCATTTACTCCCATCAAAGTTGAGTTACAGACAAATCCTTTAATAGGTTTTATGCTAACAAATGGCCCTTTCCTACCAGTCAAACCTTAAACTTTTCCCCCAAAATAAGTTTTAGGAAGGATCTTTGTACAAAAGGTATATAACATATCGCTCATGCACAAATACTCGAGCAGTATAAAAGATTATATCCATAGATTAACTATTGGTAGACTCGGTGCATTAAATATATTTTTTTTTATTCAAGACCAGGCAGGCATTTGACCCCAAACCCGTTAAGTTAAGCGGCGATGACGTCTGAGGTGGATCATGCCTGCCAAGGAGAAACCTGTTCACTCTTGCCTTAAACAGGCCCAAGTCATATTGGTCAGGGAACACATCGGCATTCGGTATTTTCTTTTTCTATTCTTTGATGACCTTGGTACCGCAGTGGTGTAAACAGCCGACTGCAGGTTCCGGGTTCGAATCCCGTACGAACTGCAACCGTACAACTTATTTATCTAGTAACAATGGGAATAGAAGATAATGAGTAATAAATATACTTTCAAATAAATATCGGTGGAATGACGGCCTTGGTGGTACAGAGGTGTATACAGCTGACTACTTCGCTAGAGGTACCGGGTTCGGTATCCCAACGGGGCGGAACTCTGTGTTACTTGCAAGACTTTGTTTCGCTTACCGGAAAATTTAACCAGTAAAAAGGCTGCATTTCACTAAAAACGTAAATATTCATTTTAATCAAAACTAAATTAAAGAAAGTCTACATTAATATTACAAAAGTTGGTAGGAGTTCAAAACTAGTCATCATACTTATCAAAATTTAATATATTTAATGAATCCAGAATTTTCCTATTTATTAATAGGTGCTAGATCTTTATTTCTTTATCTGCCGTGAAACAGTTCGCTGTGTTTTGGTTTGAAGGATTGGAGAGCCATTGTCATTAACAGCACGACATGTATAACATCTTTATATCTGCATGGGCATTGGGCAACGCAAATGCGGCGCTCTTGGCGTTTCAGACAACATATTGCTTTCCATCAGGTGAACAGTCTACGTGTCTGTCCATGACGTTGAATAAAAAAACAAAAATCAAAATTAAAGAAACCTCGAGTTATACACTGACAAAGTTGCGTTCAAAAGCTTGTATGTAAGTATAAAACTTTCATCTGAAAGCAAAACAGCATTGCGGTGTTCTCTTTCAATAAACAACTTGACCAGAGCTCTTTAGAGGATTAGATTCTGTTGAACCACGCGAGTTACATTAATGCTATGATTATTACAACTCATGAAGACCTTGTGGCATTACTTGTGATTCTATGTATACACATTCTAGTGTGCATGTGCGCTTTACTGCTTCTCTTTACTACGGTGCAGTTACACGCTGACAAAACAAATAACTATGGTGCCTTGGTCAATTCATTGTCCCCTAATTTGGAACTTCACTTGTGTTGACACCTTGGCTAATTCCCATCTTTCTAGAACATGTCTTCGAGCTGGAAGAAGCCAAAAGGCGAAAATATGTATCTTTGGGTAACAATTACATATTTGAGCCGTTTGGTTTTGAGGCCATGGGTTCTTGGGTTGCGAAATTCAAATGATTATTCAAAATGTTCAGTCTTAAATTAAAAAAAGAGAGTCATGACCGTAACGCTGGTCTGCATTTCCCTCAAAGGTTGAGCATTGCTATACAGCGTGGAAATGCAGCCAATGCTGTGGGCACACTATGATACACAAACTTTTTAAAGTTTCTTTAATGTATTAAATATTCAATTTCTATATTGTAAATAACTGTTCCAAATATATATTAATGTAGGCTTTAAGTTTGACTCGTTTTTATTTATTTAATTTAAAATAAGCATTTGACTAACCTAACTTGAATAAATAACATGCTTCTTGCCTAGAAATTGCATATTTGCTTACAAATTGAATAAATGCAAGTTCTTGAGCGACGGAAACAGATTCACTGGGAGACATTTGACTGAGATTGTCTTGTATTTTACTTTTACTAACTTGTTTTCTACTTGTAAACACAACTGGTTCTAACTAGCTATTCTTCTATTATGGATAATTATCCCCAAAAGTACTATGGTGGGTAATGTAACCTGTTTTATTTAAATAATCTTAAATGTAAAAGTAACATAAAACAAACATAATATAAACTGGCGCCGTAACCCCTCAAAAAACCGCAAGTGTCAGTTTGCGAATCTGTCACCACTATCCGGGCACATTGAATCTACAACTTACGGCAACTCGAGACTCGAACCCTCAACCTGTCGGGTCGTGTCGAATTATCCAAGGAACGTTACAAATTGAGCTACCACGTCTTCGCAGTAGATAAATGAAATTGTTAAATTATGAAAATAATCATTTTACGTAGAAAAAATCAGAAAGAACATCAAAAAAATTTAACCTTAGAACATACAGTCATTCGGATAAATATTGACATGACAATCGGAACACCGCGTTTAGAAATGTGGTACCTATGCTCTGTCAACAGTTGAGTATTTGCAATCCCTCAGAGAGATGGAACACATGGTACGAGTTCAGGATAGTTTTGATTTATATCACAAACAGGCCTTGATAAATATTTATGTTTCACTGGTAGTTTACTATTGGTTTTAATATTTATATACATTCGTTGATTTACTTAGAAATAGCATTCCGAACCGGTGGTAGTAAAAAAAATGAAGATTTGAAAGTGCTTATTTTAAGTCTATTCGAATAACAACATTTTGACTTTGACTTTGTCATCGCCATGGGAAATGACTTCCTCATACAAAATAGCAGAACGCAAACTGTTTAAAATGAATGAATGAAGATTTCGAATTTGGTCTTTTAGTAAAACTTGCTTATGAAGATTCATTTCACATCTTAAAGTTTCAATATTATTACCTCTTAACTAACATTTTGATATTTTTGTTATTCTGCAAAGAAACAGTCTATTTAGTTAATAACAATACATCGTTTAAATTGTTTCCAATTTTCAATCGGATAATAAGTATTATTAAAACAATTATTTAGTTTTAAGCCCCCTTTTCTCTCTAAACTTTTTATTTTTAACATTACTTTTCTCACAAAATACAAACGTAATAATGTCAAAAGATTGATTGAATCAGTCTTAAAATTAAAGGTTTGGAATTATATTAATTAACTCGAGTTCTCCTTTGATAATGTCTAGTTCGAGGTGAAAATAGAAATAGTAATAAAGTATATATTCCAGCATGTACCCTGTACAAAGCTAAAATATTTTGCCTCGAAGATTCGTCATAAATTTTCAATGTGCGTCTTGGACACGTCGAGTATAACGACAATCTAGAACAACTATCGAATATCGTTATTCAACCTCTGTTGACAGTCTGCCTTTGTAAATAATAACAACCATATCACTTCTATTGATACACATATGTATGTATGTAGAGGCGACATTGCGAACTGACTTTTAATAACACTAAGAACTAGTGGATGTTAGCATCTGTCACTAGTATGTTTTGGGTACTCAACTAAGCTTTATAGTCCTAATCTATTATGCCCTTCAAGTATAGTAATAAGATGTAGGATTTTGCATTCTGTACCTAACCTAAACCCTGTTCTCTCTGTTCAGCTGTCTTGAGTAGTATGGCTCGTGGAACTTTTGGCGCACACTTTTTGTTCGAGGAGGCTCTTCTAGTACGTAGTATTACTTCAATGATAACGTCACACATATTTAAATAGCCCTGTAAGATTTAAAATCTCTTTTAGAATCTCTAGAAGTGTCCACACCGGAAAACAAAACAATGCTTCTTGCAAATGACACAAAGTTGAGGCAACACATACAATATGCATTCTTTCATTTGTCGTAAAAGAAAAAAAAATCTAAAGTTGTACTATTTAATTTAAAAATCGATTTAAAAATGTAACTTTAAGACTTGCACGAAAAAAACAAAGCCACAAATGTACTTAACAAAATAAACCAGCCCGTTTGTCTTTTCATTTCGAGATAAGTCTATAAAGGTCCTTTCCCGAAACTTACTTACATTAATACGTGTCGCGTCAGACCGGCATCCAAAACACATCAATTGAGAAATGCAAGCCCAAGTGCTAACCCTTGAGGGACCCCTTCTCTGAAACGGCGCAATTTATCACTGTGTAATGATAGTCACGTTTTATCAGAAACAAAAGTAGTTGTTAAAATAAAAGGACGGGTACGGAACAGGCCGCATTCTTCTACAGGAATGTTTTTATTTGTTTTCTTACGATTAATGTTATGGAATGCCTTACCGAGTTCGGTTAGGAAGTGGAATCGTTGGAAATAAATTACTGGAATATTTTCATGTAACTTTAAGGGCGTACTATGCGGTTAGGTTAATCGCTTTTAGTTTGGCCAGATCATTTGTATGTTACTAGTTGATAACTCGTGAATTCAATCAAAATATATATAAGAAAAATTAAACTACTTAAAATAAGCTAAGAATTTGACCGAATCACACTTGGATTCCAAACCGTGTGAGTTAAAACTATCGAATAAACACAAAATTATATAAGTTCAACAACTTCAGAAACCGTAACCTTTTGCGAGACCTACACATATTTCAAATTGAAAACTTTTTTAGTTTAACGGAGCTCTTCCTCCAACTAATTTACCAAGGATGTTCTAACTTCTGTGGATAGTTGCAAAAATACGGGAAAATGCCTCATTAGTATGCGAATTTGAGCTCTCTCTAAGTTAATATAGAATGCAAATTTTATTAAAGCTTCAGAAGAAAGCTCCACATAGTCTTGATAACACTTTGTTAGCATTACTGAATAAGTTTCTAGAACTGAATGAAAAGCCTTCGACCCAAGTTTCGAATGAACTTCGTAATGAACTTACTTTTCTATTGTGATCTTGAAGAATATCGCATCCATTAATACAATAGGTATACCTAACCTACTCTTCACTTAGATCTCCAACATTTAACTAGGCCGGGACGTCCTCATAGAATATTCTGTAACAACTTCTTTACTACCGACTATCTTGCACACACACAATTCAAAATTATCTTTTTAAATGTCCGAACGAATTCTGATTGTATTTGCAAGGTTATTTTTTCCCCTTTTCCTATTTCAGCTATACCTTCTAGATACAACTAAAGTACAAACAAACCAGGGCTACTAATAATTCATGTTTTGAGATGTGTTTTAGTAATCTTACATAAACTCACGCCGTAACCCATGGAGAGGGGTTGGCAGAGGCGTTTCACACTGCATTTCACATCTTTGTATGGAGTTCCAGTGTGACAGGTAGCGAATCTGTCACCATTAACCGGGCACAATGAGGTACATGGTAGTTAAAACTTACGGCAACCAGAGACTCGAACCCTCGACCGGTCGGGTCAGGTCGGTCGGTTAATCCAGGCACACCGCAAAACTGAGCGACCACATCACGTCGGTAATAGTAAGACTATAGTCTATTTTCATTCATATTATTTGCAATAACGTAGAAACACCCATGAGAACAAGTGAAATTTTTAAATGCTCTTAGTTGCAAATTTATCTTGTGTTCATGGACCTTATTATACAAGCATGCCCTAAGTACTAAACCTTGAAATAAACTTTGTTATTGTTTTACATCATATTTAGTCTACCCCATACTGAGTCAAATCGTCGATGTAAACCGGCAGTCATCCAACGATGCATAACGTCTTAGTTGCTAGCATTTTGCCATTAGTCTATTTACTTACCGCCGATACTAGTAATTAATTGAAATGACTAAAATTTTCTTGTACATTCACAGGAAAAAGGTAGTTTATTTTATCCCTTATTATTAGACGGTTCCAAATTTTTTCAAATACTGGCAAGACCGTGTCAATCTACCTTTATGTTAAACTCAATTGTATCTAGTCCATTAATTCGGTCCTCAGACACTCTCCGTCACGAAAATCTAATTACTACCACGTATGGCGAGAAACTTTTCCAAGTACAAACAGCAGAAGGTAGAAAAGATGACAATATCGACCTTATTGCTGTAGTCGTAAAGGTGAGAGGCCTGATAGTGACGATCAGTACCTTCACTTAGAGAATTTAACGATCAAAGAATTGTTTAAGAAGTTAGGCTCGTATTGTATGTGACACGCACGAAAATGTAGTGGAAAGCTCCTTAAATACGTGACTCATGTGAATTATTTTGATTCCAGAGTCGCAGACACTGTAACTTTGTATTTCAGTGGAGTTTTAAATCTCGCAATAAAGTTTTTATTGGTCTCGCCTCTTTGTTTTTGCGAGAAATAATGTTGGATAGTGCTTTTCCACTAGTTTAAATTCGTTCATATTCTCCTTTATTTAGCGTTACAATAATGTGGGTTTTGAAGTTAACTTTTTTTTGTGTACAGTAGATACTTTTTTAAACATGCGATTGTCCTTTTGGGAAAAACTCGTAATGTAGCAGTGAATCGTTTTTAAAACGTAGAACTTTAGTTTTTGATTGTTAAAAAGACTCAGTATTAAATTTTGAAATGTATAATAATACCCACACATTTTGTATCGCAGGCACTAAGCAACGATATGGTATAAACTACATAGGTAAGAAAACGTAAACGGGATTGTAGGATAATTAATCAAATGAACCACTAGTGGGCTTCGTTATCTTTTTGCTTTTAAATAAAAACAAGAATAATTAAAATCGGTCAAGCTGTTTTAAAATTTTGCGAGACTAACAAACAGCTATTTATATTTAATCAAAATCATCTGTAAATGGTTGTGTGCGCGCCCGAAAAGATAAATGCGGATCAAGTGTGAAACGGAGTCGTATATGAAGAGTTCTGTACAATCATACAAGATTACGATACAAGAACCTTTCAGATACTTGCATATAGGAAAAAAGGAAGCCAAAAATGACAGAAAAATCACGTTTCTTGTATGGCAGCCCCCTTTAATTTGTAATTAACATTCTTTGAAAATTTTAAGTATCTATCTAATATGATTCATAAGATGCAGCCCATTGACAGACAGACAGACAAACGGACAGCGAAGGCTTCGTAATAAGATCCAGTTTTCACCCTTTTGTTACGGAATCCTAAGAAACTTGAATGCAAATTAATAGTATCATTATAACAAAACAGCTTACGGCAACTTTACTTATCATAATTCGTGTTCAATTAATATCGATTTTGAAATTTAATTACAAACTGTTAACAAACGATCTACAAAGGTTGAAGTAATAGGCTTATTAAAATCATAGAGGCATGGATTGGTTTCCTAAACCCATAACAGGTTAAACGTAAAGCCAAAAACGTAGAGTTAGAAACAGAGACTCTACTCTGAAATGCCGCCACCGAAACATCGAGGTGACCGATAACCCGACCAAACATAAAATCGACGATGAGTTTGATTTTAAAATCAATATTTCGCAGAAATTTGTTTGGATCAAATTTTGTGATTGAAATTTTACTCCCTTCCTCTTGACAGATTGACCTGATTTTTGACACACAACTTCGATTCTGATGACAAAACAGTAAAATATATTTATTATCATTATATATACAACATGGCTGTCGGGACAATATGACGGACTACCCCATCTATATGGGTATCAAATGAAAGGGATTGACTAGCAGAATATAGTGCACAATGAAAAAAATGCAATATGGCCGCCAAATAAAAAACAGAACGACGTTAATTTCAATGAAAACGTTTCAATTAAAACATTATTATTTGGTAACTTAATTCATTCCGGAGCAGAAGTAAATGGGCATCTTACATAAGAAATTTTGCAAGATTTACCACAGAAGTTTTCCTATACTATTGTTTGTTTATTTTATCAAATCTTTTTTTACCTTTAACTTTCATATTCTTTAATACATATATCAAGGAATCCAATTAAGCAAGTCGAGTGCTAGGGCAGATCTACTTTTTCTTCCTTTGCTAAATCACACAGAAAAAAAACTTTCCTCAGGTCAGAACCATACAGTTTTTCTTCAAGATCCAATTAAATGTTGACTTTAAGTCAAATTATTTATATGTCTTCACATTACGTATTGGGTAGAATCTATTCTCAGCTGTTTTGATTATCGACAAACAGAACATGATCAAAGAAGAACTTGTTTGATGTCGGTCATAAAAAAATAGGATATTATAAAATAAATCTTAGAATAAGAAGAAAATCCTAAAAGTTACTTATTTCGCTGTTTAATCTAACTGTACTGCAGCTTCATATTAAAATTTCATTTGTTTCCGCCATGTTTAACTACCTTATTACAATTCTTGTCTTATACAAAGACATGAAGTGGAGCTACAAAACATGTTTACTAATGAGCACTTCCTATATAAGAATATAAACGAAATAAGAAAATAGAAATATGAGGCAAGAAAATTTAAAATGTAATGTTTCAAAGATCTGAAGAAACGACTCCGAATTACAAGCCTTTGAGAACAAAAGTCCCAAAACAAAATTAGTAATACATTCGTCAACCTTTACACGCTCCATTTGTCATGGACACAGAAAAAAGAAAGGCAAGAGAAACTAAATTACAGGCTATGGGTTCCGTACCACAATTTATATATTTTTGGAATTTTCTGCGATTTACAATTCGTATATGTGAAAATTGAAATAAATTATTGTGATTCATCTCTATTCAACGAACATAAAGGCAGGTACACAAAAGCCAACAGTAAGTAAGTTATTGATACTGGAGATAGATGTCGAATTTGATTAAACTAGCTTTGAAATGCAGCTCAGGTTATGCTGACCGAATATCCTGGTGACTGGTTCAACAGTCTGAGTGTGAAATCGGAACAAATACGGCTCTTACAACTATATAATAATATCCAAAACACGACACACACATTGGTTTGGCCCGAACATGATGATCATCTTCTTAGGTAACATTTGACTGATGCAAAAATTTGATGATACAGCAAGAACGAATGAAGTTCAAACATCATTATCATCATCAGCTGGATAACATCCGATGCTAGACAAAAGCCTCCCCCAAGGTCCTCCATATCTGTCAGTTCTGTGCTGCCCGCAGCCAGCGGTTTCCACTGACCCTTACCAAATCATCAGTCCACCTAAAGGGAGTAAAAACATCAAAAAGAGCTAAAGTTATTATGTGGCAGGTATTATTTAAAAGGTCGCATTCAATTTCAAAATACCTTTTTCAAATGTTTAGGACGGTTGACTTAAGTGGTTCACAAATGCGAGCTATAATATGTAGCGTTATCTTAAGATATCACACACAGCAGAAATATCGGTTCAAAATGGCCGCTTTGTATATGCATAAGTATAGCGGCCGTCTGTGATTGTATTTACCGCTGTGTGTGTGACTATATAGTATAGCGCAAGTCTGTAAACCGCTTTAAGCTTCATTTTGTCTCAGAAAATTCAAAAATATATATTCTTTTTAGGTTTTATCATATATGAGATTTAAATTGTGACTTTTATCTTATTAGTTTTCTACTTTATCTGGAAAAAATAAGTAAGATTGGTGGTGGTTTGTTAAAAATACTATGGTGGTATATTTAGTTTATTTAAGCATCGAGCTCATGACAAAGTAAAACGAAAATTGACCTACATACCTATGTTATAAACACGACCCTAAGAATCTTCAGAAAATTAATCAACAAAAAATGTTTGTTTAATGTTAGCATTCCTGGCGCCTTAGACAAATGCCATTCTTCCGCAAGCGTTAACGCCAAAAGAAAATAAAAGAGTATTGAAATGACATAAGAATCATGTGACTCGTGCGCGAGGAAATGTCATTTTTATTTTCTATTGGCAGTAACGCTTGCGGAAATATGGCATTTGTCTTATGGGCCTGGTTACCTTTCTTCGACAAGAGGACCCCTAAAACCGGTTTAATCCTTAGATAAACTACATGTCGAAAACAAAAAGAACTTCCACGCTTTTTTCCTGGAACCTTTTTCCTTAAATTTAGCCCAAGTCATCAATGCTAATGTTTTTCTCGGAAGTGTTTACTGAAAGTGTTATTTTTTTGAGGTTAATATATATATTTTTTGGTGTATGTTTCTTGATAGGGAGTCAGCTTAATACGAATACGGCGATAAATCGAGGAAAATGTCTAATTTCTTTTGTTTTTTTTTTCTATGACACTACCTTGTTTTCTCTTTTATCTTACGTTGTTAAAAGTTTCATTCTTTGAAAACAAAATACAATATAACCTCAAATAATTGATTTTGAGGTTTTAGTGTATTAAAAATTTAAACTTGATTTTATGTAGACAGATTTCTATCTTAGTATTTGATAAAGTTATTTACAAAAAAAAAAAAACAATAAAAGTAACTTCGACTGTATACATTCGTTACTTCTGCAATATTTCTAAAGATACAACAAACGAGTTTGATTTTATATAATTATGATTTCCCTTTTTTTAGTACAGTAAACCCACACAGACGAAAACAAGCTATATCCCAAAACGCTTTCCTAGACAAATAAGTCGTTTTATATTGAATATCTGTTTTAGGCATTTGACATGAATAGTTGAGGATGTATAGAAACAGAATCAGCAGATAGTGAGTCGGCCCGGGCAATTCAATCAAACCGGAGACAGCACAATCTGGTATTGGGATCGGATGACTCAATTTTGTATCTAGTCTAGATATACGTTGACAACTACCAACGATACTCGATCATTATTCACTTGTAATTGTTATTGTGCTAAAGGTTCTGGGTTCGAATCCCAGCGGGGGCGCAACTTTGTGATTTTGCTACACGCATGGTTTCGCTTACCGGTATTGGATATTGATATTCTTATCTATGTTGTTTATACCACATCATTACTTGGTGCTGTGACAATTGTAAGTGTTATTGTGCTAAAGGTTCTGGGTTCAAATCCCAGCGGGGGCGCAAGTTTGTGTTATTTGCAAGACGCATTGTTTCGCTACCGGTCTTGGATGTTGTATTCTTATCTATAGTTTTATTCTATTTCGTTCAACACAAGTTCTTGCGATACTTGCTGCAGGACTGATTCAATGTGTATCGTGATGTGGTTTATTTATTTGTTACTAGCAACATTGTCATTAAAATTTATAACTCGAAAGGAACAGACAGTTTATAACAAACTGCTACGGTGGGCTTAAAAACCCATGGCTTTTTACTATTTCATCTTATTTGTAAGATTTATACTTTGTATAGGTAGAGTTTAAATTTTCTTCTGCAGCATTTTTTTTTCCAGTATTTTTTATTAATAATATCACTTACATTTTTAAAAGAGAAAAATAATTGATTTTTTATTTGGATTTAAACAGTTGGATTTTCGGAGAGCTGCAGAGAGTTACTGGATGAAAGTGGTTCAGGATCGCTCCGACTGGTTCTCTGGGGGGAGGCTGATGTCCAGTGGTCTGAGTAAGTAACTTTGTTCAAGAAGTGGTGCACTATGCAAATAAGAGTTAAATAATAATAAATAAATAAACCACATCACGACACACACATTGACTCAGCCCTGCTGTAAGTATCGTAAGAACTTGTGTCACAGGAACTAAGCAACGCTAAGAACTACATAGATAAGAATACTACATTCAAGACCGGTAAGCGAAACAATGCGTCTTGCATAACACAAAGTTCCGCCACCGCCTTCGGTCCGCCATCGGCTGTTTACACCACTGCGCCGCAGAGGTCGTCAAAGCAAACAGAATCGAGTTTCAAGTGAGTTCTAGTCATTTTCCCCGCCTTAACCCCAACAGGAGAGGTCGGTACTGAATTAGTTTCTAATTAGCGTTGATTCATGTCAACGTTAGCATGTCTTGGAATTCGGAGCTTCACACTTCAAGTTAATTTGCACTTTAACGACCCCTGAGGCGCAGTAATGTAACAGCTGCTACGCAAACGGTCCGGGGATCGAATCTCGGCTAGGGTGGAACGTTGTGTTATTTATAAGACGCATTGTTTCCGTTACCGGTCTTGGATGTAGTATTCTTATCTATGTAGTTTATACCATATCGTTGCTTAGTGCCTGTTATACTAGATTATATCTTAGTGCAAGGCTGAGTCAATGTGTGTGTCGTGATGTGGATGTGAGAACTACGCTCTGTTACCCAAAATTGGAAGATAATATAGTGCTTAAGAGCTTAGAAAAAAAATGCTTAACAGACACAAACACATTTTCAAACACTACACAATCTAACTTTTATTAAAAAAAAATAAAAATTTACATCCAATCCTTCTGTAACGGTTAAGAATTTAAATATTCAATTTCAAAGAATGGACGAAACATTTTTTTCCAAGAAAATAAGAGCAGAGGTCAGAGTATTAATTAAAATTTTTGGTAAAATTTCAACAAAAAAAACCTCCGCCAGCGTCAGCTGTAAAATACAAAGTCTGAATTAATTGGAAGACCCTGACATCAAATTTGGGAACGGAAAGAAAAATTATGATCTCGACATAACCTAGCTCTTGAAATATTTGATATCTTGTTCTTTGATGAACAAAGAAACTTGAGAATCCGAAGGAACTCAGCCTCTCGAAAGGGAACTTAGATTAATTTTATTTCATAATAACGTAACACTAGAATAGGAAAAGGGCGACCTCTTACCAATGATCTTGGACTTTGAATTCTTCAACGTTCATCTGAAACAAACAAACAAAAATTATCAATCCATAGAAACTTCGAAAATTCCGAGATAGTGGCGACAGATTCCCAACCTGTCACACTGGGACTCAACATAAACATGCGAAATGCGGCGTGTAACACCTCTGCCTATCCCTCTCGAGAGATTAATTACGGCGTGAATTTATGTTTTACAATGTGAATGTCGTTCACCCAGTATATATTTGTAAAACAGTTGTTTTTTATAGCTCGGACGTAAGTGGGTTACAAAATAAACAAAACAGTTGTAATAAATCCAAATCTCAACCAATTTAATTAAACTGGCACAAAGAAAATGAACCAGGACTGTGAAGATGTTGGTCAAATCTCTTTTCTAAACGTTTGTCTTTTTGTGAATGTTTATGAGCTGTATTTGATTTTATATGTACCGTAGGTAGATCTTATTTAATTTTAATTATGATTGTATAATTTCTATTTAATTCCAATTTGTTTTTAATTAATTGCAATTATGTTGCTGTAAATTATTGATGTTTTGAAAAAATTTTTATTAACGTAAAATCAAAATCAGTTCTTATTCAGTATCTTACACTTAATAAACCTAACTCCTGTAGAATAGCTTCTGTAGAAGTAACAACACATCTTCTCTCTAACAACAGTTCAGCAGTTCTCTCTAACGAACAGCTTTCTTTTATTCTATGACCTAACAAGGCCCTTGGAATTATAAAAAATATACTCCAACCCCAACCCTTCGGCCTAATGTCCAAAAAACGGTCATTGCGTGTGAAAATAGGGATAGGGCGAATGACTTGGAAATGGGGTATATATTTTCTCTTATACCCTTATATTTTGAGTATCATTACATTTGTATAATACTAGAAATTTCTGTGTTTTTTTTTCGTCTATTACCGAGGGTAAGAATCAATAGTTTGTCTTCTACAAAAAAATAATTAAGTGGAGTAAAGGTGTCTCTTACAGAACGGTTTGGAGACAAATGAAAAAATATTTCTTTGGAAATGTATCTTTCAATAGGGGAGTTGTGTGCGTTATCTCCAGAGGTTTTAAAGAAGAAAGAACTTTATAAACTATAATACTTAATAAGACTCATATTTTAATCTGAAGAGGCTCCGAGCCTGGGCTTCTGGAGCCGTAACAAACGATTTCCCTAAAATCCTCATTTTCTGGACAAATCGATTTCTGGATAGATCGAAAAAGCAATCCAAAACAAAGACAATTAATAAGGTATCGAATAAAAAGCCTGTAAGAAAAACGGTAGATTCGTTTCAGAGCTATCGTGCTTCAAACAAACACACAGACTGACGAACAGAGTCAAAATCGCACAAAAAAAAAAATAACAAGTGCGTAAAAATGATACAAGATTGTCCTATACAATATTTCTCCGTTTATAGCTTTATTTCTTTCAAAGTTACTTGATCAAAACTTCGAATAAGTTTACAAAAGTACTTCAAAGGTTCGTATATTACTTTACATTACACGAAATATCAATTTAATTAAAAAAGTTCTAAAAAAGTAACATTTTAGTGAGTTTCGTAATTGTTTTTATGAATAACTAGCTTTTATTAGCGACTCTGCCCGTAAAGAGCTGGTTTTTGGGCAAACAGTTTGCTTCAAAGTCAAAGTCAAAATGTTTTATTCGGACTGACTTAAATAAGCAGTTTCAAATTATATTTTTTTACTACCACCAGTTCGGAATGCTATTTCTATGAGGGATATCGGCTTGTCTTAGAAAAGTCAATTAAAATCATTGGAGAATTATATAACATTTTCTTTATTTGCAGACGTCCATTTTATTATTTCAACAACACAGTCTTTTAAACAACAAAAACCTGCGAGGTGAATAACAATTATTTAAAATTAAATGAGTTAATTAAGATAATTAATTAGTT
Organism: Choreutis nemorana; assembly: GCA_949316135.1. Classification (NCBI taxonomy): domain Eukaryota; kingdom Metazoa; phylum Arthropoda; class Insecta; order Lepidoptera; family Choreutidae; genus Choreutis; species Choreutis nemorana. The sequence goes on from OX438614.1 coordinate 1,688,079, forward strand.
GCTGCGCCCCAGCTGACTTGACTATGAATAAATTTAAATATTTTGAAAAGAGCTTTTTTCACTTTCGATTAAATTCAGAAAAATTAAAACCAAATTATCGTTAACAATATTATTACTATACTATTTCAATTATACTGACGTTAAAGTTCGGTTATCGTTCAGATGTTTAAAAGATGGACAATCTTGGTCGGAGGTCAGATTTTTTAACACGCTTTTTTAGGTCGACCTGTATGTAACTAACTATGTAATGGAATCTAAGGTAACTAATTTAACCATCTTCCAAGGGTCGTAGCGTAATGAAAATTGGCAGCTGTATGTAGTTCTGATGACAATACAATAATATGGTACTGTCGAACTGATCTGATAATAGAGCCGGAAGATATGAACTGAAACTTCGTGATAGAAAATCATAGCTGTTTTGGATTTCTTAGAAAAGTCTTGTAATTAACTTGGCCACGTAAATAATAATAATGACGCCGGAAGACAGACACTGGCATTCCGAGTGTGTTTTTCTAGTGTTTTAAACTATTAATTAACAATTTTGCTTAACAAATGTAAACTAACGCCGTAATTAATCCCTCAAGAGGGATAGGCAGAGTGTTAAACTCCGCTTTTCGCATGTTTATGTTGAGTCCTAGAGTAACGAGTTGTGATCTGTAGCCACTATCCCAGTACAGTGAGGGACATGGCAGCTACAATGTACGGCAACCCGAGACTCGACCTTCGATCTGTCGGGTCGGGTCGATCGGTTAACCAAGGTACGTAACAAACAGCTAGTATGCCCTCTTTTATGTAATCTATCATGAATATTATTTTGGTCGTAGACAAACTAACTTTCACTTTAATTGACAGCTTCGTACCATAACATGGAAGGCCGTTTCCTTATTTGTCGGTACGGTATTCTTGTTATACGCGGTATCAAAAGCTATCTAAAAATCTAAAGGATAAGCGCTATGTTTCGATGAAGCGTTCTCGATTGGTGCGGTAAGCGCGGTACAGAGTCGATACCGCACAAATCAGGAACTCTCCAAAGAAGTATAGGCGCTTAGCCTTTAGCTTTAAGTAGCTTTTAGGACCGCGTATACTAAGACTACCTATACCGCACCAATAACAAACCAAGAAACAGGCTTAGTCTAAAGCTAATCTCGATTAAATCTTCCGTTAAATAGAATAAACTTATTCAAATCGGTCAATCCATTTAGATTCTCTTTTTGTGTCTGCAATATAAGATAAATTGAGTTGCCATTTCTCATTTTTGTAGTCGTTAATATTAACGTATCCAGGTCATGCCAGACCGAAATCGCAATAATTTCTGAGGAAAAACTGCTCCTTTTAATATTCCAGCTGAAATTTTTCATTCTTTCAGCAAGCCAATGATAGAAACTGTCGAATATCCGAACTTCTTCCTTAGGATTTTCAACTGGAGTCCCATAAAGTTAAAGTCGAATTTTCTTTGTAGTGTTTGCTTCAATAAAAATATTACACAGAGCAGCTATGTCAATTTATCTTTTAAAAGTTAAATTAAATTTGTAATTTAAGGGACTGTTATCAATGCATTTAGTGAAAAAACGACTAATGGATTTCTAGTCTTTGATTTGGTATCGTTCTTTGAAAATGAAAGGGTTGTTTTTATGAACTGAAAAAGGTCCACGTTGTTGTTAGTCCAGGTTATATAATACTTTATAAAATTTATTTTTAAAAGTACTTTTCAAGTTAATTTTAAGTAAAAATGTTGTTTATTTTATACAACGACATGGACAAACAAGCAGATTTTTCATCACACTCGCCACTCTGTTCCACCACTGAAACTCCTGTTCACCAGGATCAACAGCGGCATCCTTCGATCGAATAATCAACTAATCATGCAGCTGGTCAATGATGCACAGGCTGTGCCCGTACACCCTACCGGCTATCTTGGGACCCGCAACGAACTTAATCAGAAGAAATAGGAGGTAGTTAGAAACCGATTTCAGACTTCCCTCCCAGCAAAGCGGAGAATTGAAATGGTCCTGAGGTCAGACGCCAAAACGTCAAAACACCACGGAAACAGACGTTTGATCAGATGGAACTGCCGTCAATTGACATTATGAAGCCCTTGGCGTTTACACCAAAACTTCGTGAATAAGTAAATTTTTATTGGCAAAAAATCAACCTTCAACGTATAATATTGTTGACAAGATAAAATCCAAATCTATGTTTATTTAAAGTTTCATATAAATTGCGTTAACAACCTTTGCTTTTCCGCTCCGAGACCTACGCCGAGAGTCGATGCCAAGTTTCCGAGGCGATTTGGAACACCTCGAATATAACTCGGCACGCCAAGTCGACTTGGGATCTCACACGAGAAGTTTCTTGTCGTCAACTTTATTCCATCATGCGGTGGAGTTTTAATTAATATTTCTCTACTTTCCACTTCAACTTGGAAGAGATCCAATTTTAGAAGGAACCAAAAGGACTTTTCATGGAATTAAAAATGAAATTGTAATTACGAGTATCAATTCATTTCATGTATTATTGTTTAAATCGTATAAACCCATAGCATATCACGCCGTATTTCTTCGAGAAGGGTAGGCAGAGGTGTTACACACCGCATTTCGCATGTTTATGTTGAGTCCCAGTGCGACAGGATGCGATCCGTCGCCACTATCCGGATACAATGAGGAACACGGCAGCTACAATGTACACCACGATGTGTATGGCAACCCGAGACTGTCCGTGATCTGTCGGGTCAGTCGATTAACTAAATCACGTAACAAACAGAGCTACCACTTCATCCGTTGAATCCTATTAAAAGATTTGTGCAATTAATTCAAAAAAACCTTCACTAATTCTGACACTTTTTTAATACATAGGCAAACGAGCAGACTTTTCACCTTATAGAAAGTGATGCCGCCTATTGACTCAACAATGCCCTTGATGTCTAGAACGCCAAGAGCACCGCCAATGCGTTGCCCTTGTAAACATAAAGATCTCGTGCCTGTAATTACACTGGCCCTCCGATCCTCTGAACCGAAAACTTTAATCCTACCTAAGATATTTTCCCATTGAAAAATTAAACTAATAGTTTAACTCCATTTAGTTGAAAATTTTACCCTAATCTCACATTTAATTAAACTCTGTATTCGTAACTTATAGAGATGTTTGGCACCCACGAACGTCGAGGGTGCCAAAATACTATTTCAGATATGCCTTTTGAAACGTAATCACCATAAAGATCTTAAAATTCCATGTTTAATAGTTCAACTTCCCCGGTTTCGAATGTTGCCAACGAAAAGAACAGAAAGATAATCTGGATATTCCGTTCTTAGGTGATTGAGTGTTCAAAATGACAACTATTTAATTCTGTTTTTAAATTAACCTTTCAAATAACGTAGTTCAAATAATATTTAACAGATGTCGTTGCTTGTTGTCTACATCGCGATATCATTTACTGTCGCTAAAGTAATAACAGTTTAATTCTTGAAATACAATACAGGGGTCTTCAACCGTAGCAACAGTGTCCTCTTCGTAAGTACCCATATCGATGAGGTTGAATCGTTTGCGTGTCAATGGTGAGATATAGAGTTATGTCTACCTACCATCAGGTAATACTGGCCTAATGCCTATACAATCCAATCGAGCTACGGTATCAGTCACATATGATGACCACTTTTTTGACCACCATTGGTAAGTAATATGTGGTCAATATGACTTGCCAAAGTCACGTGATGAGAACAAACGACGTTGAAAAAAGGAAATGGTCAGTGGTGTAAAACAGCCTACAGCCACCTCCGTAGCTATTTTGAAAAAAGCAACTATGGAGGTTTCTTGCCGGATTCTCCCCCGTAGAAATAACGTTTCGAACTGGTGGTAGCATAAAAGATGACGATTTAAAAGTACTTATTTAAGTTTTAACTTTGAAAATTGTTCTCTGCTACCAACCCAGTTTCATCATAAACTTGTCTGTTTTTTTTCATTTTGTTTACGAAATTATTTGGGGCCAGGGGGCCTCCACTTCATTGCCCCGAGGCCTCCAGTTTTATGTGAAAAAAGCGAACCTCCGTCAGCGAGAACGTTACACAGACGCCCAAAAACATAGGTACGTCTAAATTGAAAGAACTGTAAGTAACTATTTTACTTGTATTTTCGATTTGTTTCCGCTACAAACTTCATTTGAATAAAGTATACGAAGCGATATTTTCTATCTTCCTCCGCATAATTATGAATACAAAAGCAAGAAAGGGATGACTGTATTGTGCATATTTTATAAAGAACTAACTGAATTTACAATGAATCGGGCCGGCGTTGTTGTGTTTGTATTATGGAGTTCTTTTGTAAGGAGTTTTTAGTCTGAAATAGAATTTATCTTTTCTTTAACCTAGTTTTAATATGAATATTCATCAATTTTTAAGCATGGTTATTAATTGTAGAATTAAATATTTGATTTCAAAATTTAAACAAACCTTCTCTATTTGTGGTTGTACTATAAAAATTGAGATTTTAAGATTTTTTTAAATTTTAATTTATTACTTGAGAAAACGTTCATTACTTTTTTATCTATTTTCATATAAAATCCCTTACTTAATATTTTATAAAACCGTCAGAACGAAATACCTAATTTAAAAACAATTATTTTTTGACGCACGCTTAACCCCTAAAACTCATTTTTCATTAACTTGAAAAGATTTTATTAAAAAACAACTCCTCACCTTCCTTTGAAATCCAAGCTTTCATCCGAGCAGGGTTGAAATTTCCGTTCAACTTTAACATAGCGGTTCAAAAACACCGCGTAAATTTTTAAATTTATAACTAGGTCATCCTACAATCTTAAAAAGCCAGAAAACTTAACTTGACACGTGACATCTGTAAAAAGGATAAATAAAAAACACAATCAAAAATAGAACCTCCTTCTTTTTTCCCACGTTTTTATACACTCACTTTTTTTGTTTGTTTGTCGTTCCAGTTGGATTTTTACAACTCAATTTTGAGGCACTTCCCGATAAGTTAGCAGGCTGAAATTATCGGCAAACAGACAAACGCCTAAGATAAAATAATTAATAGATTTAAAAAAAATTAAAACCTACGTTTTTAAATGTCCTAAAAATAAGAAAATAACCCTACGGGGCTGAAAGAGGGGCCACTCAAAACGTGGGGGCGTACCTTTGCAAGTTACACCCGCGATCTATACACGTCTTGTCTATATAATATAGTTATTTTCTTATTTTTAGTACATTTAAAAACGTGGGTTTTTAGATTTTTTTAATCAATTAATTTAAACTCGTTAATATTTAAACTTAAGGAAAAACCTTTGTATGCCTTTGTATGAATATAGTGTAAGACTGTATACATGCGTAATATCTGCAGTATTTAAATTTACTATAGTCGCAACTCCTTTATCGTTCGAAATCAAAGTCATAGTTAAATAAGATTTCAATGTGTGGCTCAGTTTGTTAAGAGTCTCGGGTTACCGTACATTGTAGCTGCCATGTTCCTCATTGTGCCCGGATAGTGGCGACAGTTTCACAACCTGTCAAACTGGGACTCAACATAAACATGCGAAATGCGGTGTGTAACATCTCTGCCGACCCCTCTCGAGGGATTAATTACGGCGTGGGTATTAAGTGTAATAAGTATTATTATAATAGCAGCTTTTATAATTGTGGTTTCACAGGATATTCTAATTTAAAAAAATCTATCCACCTTTCCCCTTGATTCAACCTTCATACCCATCTGTTCAGTTGGCATCAAAAATCCCAGATCTATAAGCTCTAATCCTTTGCAAGTTGGTATCATATGGAAATGTACGAATAATACCTAAACTATTAGTATCCTAACGATGTCCTTCGCGGAAACTATTCAATTCAAAGTAAATAACACAATATCTCAAGTTATTCGAGTAGGGGAGATCTCCCTAAACATTGAACGTATAGCGAATCTTAGAGTGTCTTGAAGGGAAACACATATTCGGAATTCTTTTCAACACTCACAATAAAAGTTTGTGTTGTGTGTGAAATTATGATTACACAACATTCCCCCGTCTCATCTTGTTTGTGTAACGGTGTAGTTATCATAACGTTTGTCGCTTATTTGAACAATTTTTTGCTTAATTTCGTTGTGTTTTGTCCGTTGAAATCATAACTTTAACAAGTTGATTTATTGTTGTAGGATTTTTTAGTACTGTAATGATTTATCTTTTATTTAGATTTGTATATTTCAAGAAGGTCTAGAATTCCTATTTATTTTTAATCAAATTCCTATCATGGCACTAACTAAACATTTTAAAAATCGATATATTTTCATTGTCTTTTAGTTCTGGCTCTGGCATTGACAAAATTTCTTACATATATTCTTTCTAATATAGAATAGCGAGATAACTAAATATAGTTTTGTTAGTAAATTTATTATCATGAATTATGTAAAAACCGCCCCGAACGCCGGCGGCGAGGATCGCCTGTTATTTTTTCCGGGTTCTAAGAACGAATGCCACGCTGTTATATTCCATCTCACAAGTTGGAAAAAAGTTATCGTTAGTATCGTTAGCCACGTACATGCACTTTGCTTCTGAGCATTACCTCGATTTTTATCAGCAAAGGCAACACATCATAAACATAAACTCACGCCGTCATGAATCACCGGAATTTGTATGATCAGAAAGGCAAAACATGAGCACTATGTATTTTTATTATCGATGTATTTATTTATGTTTTTGAGCAAATAAATAATTGATTGATTGAGAGGTGTGATAGGTTGCGAATCTGTCGCCAATATCCGGGCATAATGAGGAACATGGCTGCTAAAACGTACGGCAACCCTCTTCTGGTCGGGTCGGTCGGTTAACCAAGGTACGTAACAAACTGAGCGACCACCTCCTCATACACAATACGCACACTAAAGAAATGTGTATGTACACGTGAATACACAACTAAAACCGAACGATCTTTCTGAAATGGATTGACTACGTTTTACTGATGCTAAAAAAGGTCGTATTTTGCTTTACTGATGAAGGTGCAAGTGTTAGGAGATCTGTGATTTGACGGCTGGACGGTTTGAGGTTCTAGTTCTGGCTTGATATTCGAGTGATCAACACGAGTTTTCGCTCTGGTGTTATGGAGATATCCTATTTATTTAGTACTTGTTAACCACGCAAACTTTGTACCACGGGGCCATTCTTTTAGGAACATTTTCAATTACCTTCACCACAGCTAACCAGCAGTCATTGAGTTTTAGCGAGACTTAATCTATTTAAATTATATTTGTAGGATAAAAAGATTTTCGACCTCCAATTTCGCATTATATGTCGCATTTAACTGGGATTTTTTTAAATAATAAACGTTGTTCCTCGTATACTGGAATAAAGTAGTGCCGCTTTTAATTGAAAAAAGACGGTTAATCATCGCAAATAAAACTTCCATACAAACTATCTTTTAAATCCTTCGGCAACCGATTCCATACAAGTTTCCTACCGTACCTTTCCTTTAATAAAAATAAACCTTTATTTTATTCTATGGCGCATATACAACCGTTATAGGCTGTGATAGGGTAAAACACTCGATTTACATCCTTTTAGCAAACGTTGCTGTATGTTGTTACATCCGCATCGCAAATCAAAGGTATCCGAAAAGGTTATTCAGGGTTATTTTTCGCCCGCTTTTATTGTTATTGCATGGATTTGTTTATTATATGTTTACGCTATCGCAAGTTGATAGTTTATTACTGTTATTTTATAATTGATTCATTATCCAACTAATATTATATATAAGTCTGGAAGTTTGGATGTTTCTTATTCAATCACGCGAAAATAGTTGAAAGGATTTGGATGACATTTCGCACACAAATAGGTGGACCGTAAAGAACAAAAAAAATTCAAATTCTTGAAGAATAAAATTGAAATCTAAGCAGATGTCAAGGAAAAAATCATAAAGACATTTAAAAAAAACTATCTAGATAATGAATTCATTACTTCTTTGAGTTCAAAGTGACAGTAAGAACACGTAAAACAATGGAATTTAACGTAAAAGACAATGCAACATCCCAACGTTTCATAGTTAAGTGTAGCTCGCAGCACTTAATGATATAATTTCCGTTGCTACTTAGCTATTCGCTTGAAATGAAAATGGGTTTCGGAACGTGCCGTTAGCAAGGCCCGGGGCACATCAGGTTCGTACATTTAAGATGCATTAATGTGCAAAATTTGTTAATAATTTTACAAATCTGCTGCCTTGAACAAAGGATTTCATTTCATTGATTCAATTTTCTGTTTTGTACAACAAATCCGTCCATCCATCCATCAGATTTTTTTTGTTCATCACAGGCAAGGAAGAAGACGGTTCATCTTATGGAAAGTGATACCGTGGGCAATTAACACGACAATGCCTATGATGTCTGGAACGTTAAGAGCACTGCCAATGCTATGCCCATATAGAAATAAAGATGTTATGTTACCTCTCGTGCCGGTAATTACTCAAGCTCTCTAATCCTTTGAACCGAATCACAGCGAACTACTTCATGGCAGAAATAGAAAAGAGGGTGGTACCAACCCAGATGATCTCGCACATAGATCTACTACCTAACACCCTGAAATTCAAAGCGATGTCACTTGAACTTGATCAAAATATACACAGATACACATATTAAGATAAGTTTTGAACGATGTGTAAGACATGAAAGTGTACTAAGATCCTCTAGGGGATCCTATTGGACATCATCATTATCATCAGGTGGAAGAACTCCACTGCTTGGCATAGGCCTCCACCAAATATTTCCCCAAAGCGATCCTGTCTCGTTTGCATGTAGCGGCACCCAGCAGCCCCAACAAGATCGTCCATCGAACTCTATGGTGGCTTCCCGTCTTCCCTTCCCTTCTTTCCGTGGTTGCAATAGGGAATATACGTGTTTTTTATTTATTATTATTCAATTAATTTATCGTAAAGTATGTGGAAATAGAATATTGACAGTGAAAACAGAATTGGAATTGAACGATAAACCAGGAAGATATAACCATTCAAAGTAAATTTATCTATCTCGTTCACACCTTTTCTATGGGAGTAGTATGGCGTCTGTGTACTTTGACGTCATTGAACATATCGGATCTCTGTCTAACCAACGACGTTGAAGCTTTATAACTTAGTTGATATGTCAGATATTTGAGAAAATCTAACGAATTTTTGTATACGTGTGGTTTCGAATATAACACTTAAATAAAAAGTCACGCCCATTCCCTATTCTAGAACGTTCTGTTTAACGGATGATTTTTGAATCCACATTAACATAAGGGCTTAAGTGTACCCAAAGTTTACCCGAAAGACGTCCCTAATGCTCAACGCAAATGTTAAGTAGATCCGATGAATATGTAGATTTCGATGTCTCCGACAAATTCCTAAAACGTTTAAACCTGTTTTTTATTCCCATCCCGCCATTAAGAAGTGCTGTACTTAAACTGATTACTGTAATTTATTTTTATTTGTCAAACTAAGTCTCTAGTACTTTTAACTAAATAAAATAAATAAATAAGCACATCAAGACACACACATTGAATCAGCCCTGCAGTAAGTATAGTTAGAACTTGTGTCACAGGTGCTAAGCAACGATATGGTATGTATATACTAAAAAAATAACTTAACTTAAATCTAAGTGTAAGTTTGAGCTTGTTTAAACTTATTTATCTCAGTAGAAAACTCATTATAATTTCTGATATTGTTAGATTTTTTATTTATTAACTGATTGAATATTATTATTAACCTATATATCTTTTGATTGTAATAATTTGTGCAAGATGTAACTCGCTATAATTAAGAAATCGCAGTGGATTGTATTAATGTTATTATTTTTATTGCTTGTATAGTGTTTTTTTTTGTTGGGTGTTCAAATAAATAATGATTCGTTTATTAGTTAAATTTATCATTTTCATAAAACTGTTTGATATATGATTGTAACACGTTTTGTTTATTGTAAATCTTAATTTTAGCAATGCAAATTTCGAAAAGGTCAACCGACTACTGATCTACAAATTTATGTGTTAATTAAACCTTTTCTAGCAAAAAAGACCAGTCTATTACAAACAGAATTATAGACGTAATATGATCCAGTTACCCTTAGGCGCCTCGTCTACGATAAACGAATAGTACTAGATAACTGGAGAGAGAAATCTTAATCTATTATCTGATCCCTACTTCCATGTATATGCTAGATATATTTACGTAGACTGCAGTGTTGCTCTGACTAGCGCAGTCTTGCTACTGTGTACAAGATGAAGATTGCCCTCAGAGAATAATAATACTAAGAATAATTTATTTGCACGAAATATGACCATACAGGAGATGTTAAATGTTATAAATAGGTAGTCATACATTTTTCACTTGTATCCAGTATTAGGTACATTGAATTAAAATGAAGAAAGATTCTTACTAGAGGTTTCATCGTCAAAATATTCCTTGACACTGTAATAACTTTTAGAAGTTAGTAGTCTTTAAAACTATTTTTAAATATTATTATGGATATATTTTTGAAAGACGCTCTATGAGATTTCAGTCTATCCTGGACGAGGCGCACTGTGGTATGGTACCCTATAATATCATCAATTTGAATGTCATACTAATAATGCTGTGATTTCGCTCCGCCTTTGCCAGTTGTTTGTGTTTCTTCTTAGCCTTCGATATGTACCAGAGCCTTCGAGGACAGTTTCCGTCACCAAGCAACGATGTGCTGGAATAATCTACCTCCGCCCCTTAGGGACACTATGGCAATTTACTTATTCAAGAAACAACTCAAAGTTACAATACAGAGATGTCTGCCATGACGGAAACTGATTGACAAATTATATTAATTTTAAATTTTATGGAAATTTTAGTCTATTTTCTGTAAAATTTATTTAATATCAATATAATCTGAGTATAAGTTTAAAATTTTCACACACACATAAACATTCATAATTATTTGTATATGTTTAATTCATTTTCGGAATCAATTGGGGTGCAACGGAAGATCAGCGTCGGTCTCGTAAGAGCTGACACAGTGCTGAGTTACCCTTTCATGGTTGTAACACGGCATCTTAATGTAATTGTTTAGGTTAATACATATTCCTTGTTAAAACACTGTGATGTGAGATGCCGTGTTATTTTATGAATAAAGTTCTTACTTACTTACTTATTTTATATGTCTTTAAAACCCCACTTGTTGATGGTGGGGCCATGCATGTTGGTAACATACTTATTATCTGTGAGTAGCATGTATGTTACTGGCTGTAATAAGTCAATTAGTTTACATTTCATATTTAATACTAATTGTAACATAAAGGAGCTGTACATCACTCTCTTACCCTAGACTGTAAGATGTAACAATGCCTGAGTGTTTCATAAAAAGTCAAACAAATTATAATCTGGGGGTCTCTTGGCGGTATCTGTTAAATTATATAAATAAATAAAGGAAAAATAGTAAAAGATGATTTATAAAAAAAGGTAGAAATATAAATTATTTGCTCTGCCAACAATGGAAGTTGTGGTTTGAAAAACGTTTTCCCCTCTCTCTCTCTTTTTGAATATCAACGGACGTATACGCTTCTAGTTTGATTATAATAAATTATTTCTATACAAAAAAAATACAGTTTTTCAATTTCATCCTTAACCTCCTACATCTTTGTACGTCGCGCCAATAAAACCGACTTCAAAGACGCCGCCAAAACGCGCGTATTCTAATTAAAAATGTATTATCTCACCACTCACTGTAGCTATGACAAATATAAAAATACGTATAGATAGCCAGATAAATGCAGAATCCATTAATGCCCAGAATGAACCAATGAATATCTATCCAAGTTAACTTAAAAAAATAGTGTTTTTATGAACTCGAATTTAATGAACTTTTCTAGAATTAAACCTTTGTAATGGCAAATATTCGCAAAGTAGAGATTCTGAAGTTTTTTTTGATGTATAAAACTTATAGAACGATAAAGTTAATAAATAATTTTAAAACAGCAACAATCGAAGTTAAGTGAGCGAACATTGAAAGTTGAAACACGTAATGATTTCTTTTTTTTTCAATGTTTCTATTTGTTAAAGAAAACGGAAATTCCGCTCGAAAATTGCAATATTGAATAAGTACCACCTGGTATTTTTTCTTTACACTTTTTCATACCAAAAAGTATTTAATTCTGAATAACAGGTGGCAGCACATAGCGCCAATAACATTGAGCTCCGTAATTGTTACGTTTAAAAAAAAAAAAAAAGCTTTAGGTTGCGTGAGGGGCAACAGATGAAGCCTGTCGGATCACGGGCTACAGTATCTTCGCTGACTTAAATTTTCAAATTTTTTTTAATTTTCAATTTCATTATCTAATATTAAATTTATTTGAATTTGATTTTTGAATAAACTTTACCTACAAAAAACATTTTTTCATCGAGATAATGTGAAAGAAACAGTATCAAAATAGACTTTCCTCTCCCTTAAGTCCAGTGTAAGTAGATAATCTAATTTTACTTCGCCGTTACAAGGAGGTGTATTATTAAATATAGAGTTTTCACGTCACGTACCAGCCGTTTATTGAAGGAAAACATTGGAGACGGTTTTTGGCGCGAAAAAACTTTTACATTCAATACAAATATGAGGTAAAAGGAATTTATGAATTACTTTCAGAAATTTGACAAAGAAAAGGTATATTTGTGTTGAAAATGAGTTATTTATGCAAGCGTAGCTTTTTCTGTCTGTCACATATATTTTTTACTGGTAGGGGTAAGTTTATCAAAAGGAATACACATTTTTTGCCTAGTTTGTTAGCTCAATTTGTTACTTGCCTTAGTTAACCGACTGATCCGACCCGACAGGTCGAGGGTTCGAGTTTCGGGTTGCCGTATGTTGTAGCTTCCATGTACCTCACTGTAGATTCGTAATCTGTCACACTGGGACTCAACACAAACATGCGAAATGCGGTGTGTAGCACCTCTGCTAACCCCTCTCAAGGGCGTAAACACGGCGTGAGTCTATGTTATGCTATTAACACATGTGAAAATAGCTCTTTCGATATTATTTCAATAATTTAATTAAATACTATTTTTATCTTTTTTGTACCAACCGTCAATTTTAAAACTAAAAGCTTTGTTTATAACTCTACGAGTGATTTACTTCCTCTTTTGAAACTTATAGCTTGATTCTATTTTCGTTTATGCTAACGGTAATGCTAAAAAGCAGATTTTTTTTTTTTGTTTTTTATGTAAACGAAAAATGAATTCGTAAACGTGGTTCTACAATAAAGTTCTTTGTTCTGGCAGCGTAAAGCGCTTACCCTCCGCTGCACCGTTCCTCTGTAATTGTGCTTATTAATCTCAAGCGAACGCTGCTTTGCTTATTATTTCTATAGATGAAAAGCGAATTCTGCTTAGCATAAAACGTTCACGAATTTTGCCAGTGAAACAAATGCAGTTCAACTTTTAAATTAAAGTAGTGAGTCGAATTGTGAATTCTACGGTAAATTAACCGACTTCAAAAAGAGGAGTTTTTCAATTCGGCTGTATTGGGAATAACTTTTAAATTTATAAACCGATTTGATTTGATGTACTATCGTGGTTGCATACTTAGACTATAACAATAGTGAAGTTAAGTTAGCTGAAATTCCTTTTTTTTTGTTTTATCTATGTCTCCTTTTAATGTAGTGTGATATTAAAGGAACACATTTTGTATATTTTTTATATTGTAGTTGTGTTATTACAGTTTTATTAAAACATTTAGTATTATTTGCCATGCACTTGTAGGGTGTCACGTGTATACCTTATTCACATTAACAATATTTGTATCCATTGTAATGTGACAAGCAATAAATAATTTGAATTTGTAGGTCAAGGGTACACAAGTCGATATATATCTACATGCGAGAATGTTGTGTTGTTACCACTCTCCTCTCTATTTCTATCGTTAAGCAGTTCCCTGTGTTTCGGATTGTAGAATTGGAGAGCAAGTGTAATTACCGGCACGAGAGATATAACATCTTTGTTGGATGTTGTATTCTTATCTATGTAGTATATACCATATCGTTGCTTAGTTCCTGTGACACAAGTTCTTACGATACTTAATGCAGGGCTGAGTCAATATGTGATGTGGTTTATTTATTTATCTCTAGCTAGGTTTCATCAGGAGAATCACAGCAAGGGTATTCAAAGTGGAGTTTAATTACAACACATACTGGTCAGAATTACTCGTGAAAAAACTACGTTTTTCTCATTGCTTTAACACAAATGAGACTGACTGTTTCACACTATTCTACAATTTTGTAAACTTCTAAACTTGTAACTTCAATTTTTTATGTTTAGTAAAAACGATTACCTACAACTTTGTAAAATATCACCGGCTAAAATGTTTATTGAAAAGAAAATATTGAATTTTCATTCAATTTCTTGAAATTTCTGAATTTTTCCACCGTCGTGTTTTATTAAACAAAAGTTCTAGACTTTTTTACAAATTGCATATTCTAAATTGTAAGTTTTTAACAGGGGCCTGGAACTGAAAACGTCCATTAGCTATGGTGGGTTGACTGGGGCCTGATATTGCAAACGTCCGTAAGCTATGGTGGGTTGACTGGGGCCTGGTATTGCAAACGTCCATAAGCTAAGGTGGGTTGACTGGGGCCTGGTATTGCAAACCTCCATAAGCCAAGGTGACGGCTTACCATCAGGCAACCCGAACACTTTGCGACCTTAATGGTATAATACTAATAATTAAAACATTCCGCAGATGGCATAATTGAAATGCAAAAAATATAAAATATGGTCATTCCAAAAAGAGATTCCTAGCATCGGTCCTTAATTAAAAATGTTTCTCCCATAAAGCGAATCCTAAGGGATGAAACTAAAAGGCGGTTTTAATTAACGGTGACTAAAGAAAAAAGTATATTAAATTCCGTCTTCGAATTGTGTTTGAGATTGTTAAACCAAGACTAATGGATAAACAAAAGGAAAAAAACGCCGGACGATTGGCAAAGCAATTTGGGCCTTTTATTAAAATTTATTGTCCCCACTGCCTTCCCCGCTATTTTTGCAACCTAATGGCTTTTAAAAGGAAAATTGTAATAAAACTACAATCGAATTCTTACTAGTACTGTTTTTAATTTTATCATTAAAAATAATATTTATCTTCTACGTTTAATTTTGTTATCAGATTTAATTAATTAAAACAAAGATCGAATTATATTAAATAATAAAAAATAAAACTGTAATTTATGTAAAATTTGTGGTAAAGCTCTTTTTTTTAAAATTAAATCAATCAATAGAATTTCTAATGTAATTTGGTTACAGAACATATATTTTTAATGTTATAATTAAATTATTCAGTTTAAAACATTTAAGTGGATTTGTTTCAAGCTTGTAGTTACGTTTAACACTGAACACAAACACCTTATTATTTCGAAAACATTTACAAGAAAATACTGTTGTTAATAATAATAATAATCGTTTATTTGTTTGATTTAAGTGTTTGATACAGGTTTTATTTCTAATTTAATTATTGTCTCAACAAAAATCTGCCCTTCTGGCGTACAAATATTAGATTAAATACTACTACTAAAGTTTACTCTTTACCTAACTGCGGCGAAGCAAAAGGAGGTCTATGATTTTGATTTTTACTGTAACACCAGGTAGTCCTATAGGAGTAACCTTGAGAAATCTTAACCACCTGTGATGGGTCCAATCAATGACAACGAAATCTGATCGAAGCAGCGTGCGGAAACATGTCTCGAACTAATCTACCTAATGAAGGTCCCTGGCTAAAGTACTTTACATGATAAAGGAACGAGATCAAACAGACGTAAAGAAGCGGGCGCCATTTCACAAATGGACCGCCTTTTTATCATGCCGCCCTACAAAAATTCACGATTATAATATTAAATTATTCATACGTTTAAAACAGTGACCTATTTCAGGGGTCTAAGGTTGTTTTTTGTGTGAAATTTCACGAAAAACTCGTCATACGCAGGATGTTCGGGAATAGGCGTTGTTTTTTTTAGTGGCCTGTTGTCAAGAAATAAACTGTCGTATATTAAAAAAGTCAGATTTTGTTGTATCCTATGGGAGTCCGTCATTTTTTCTACAAATATTTTGTTTTCTTTCATTTTTATTTGGTCTCGAGGATTATTTACATTCTTTAATCCAACACTTATGAAAAATATACGGTTATAAAAATATAACTTTTTTCAATAATACAGTTCATCAAAATTCTAAGTAACAAACTACTGAAACAATTTCTAATTCTACTTCAAAGGAATGAATCAGCGAAATTACGTAGTAAAAGCGTAGTATCAATTCGTAGTACGTTTCTACGAAACAGACTACGGTTTTCCTTTAATTTTGATTGGAACAAAAATTATTACTATTCACATGGAACTTAGTATTCATAACATGAATTATAAATATTATTAGAAACGTTTATAGCAAGATTTACATGTGGGATGAGATTTTTGATATAATTTGAGGTGATTCATTCCAAAAATAACAATAAATTTTATATCTTAAGTATCTGTAATTATGTATCAGTTCATAAAGAAATACATGTATTATATATTTATTGGTTTTTGTTTAAAATCAAATTTATTTGCGAGAAACATGGTACAGGAGGATATTACGTTGTCTTATTGTTCTCACATATTTCGCCCTTGGAGTCATGCAAATGTATTAATTGAATATATCATTTAATAATACTAGGTCAGTTAAGAATGTTCTCATAGCCATAAAATAAATTAATACCTATCCAGACAATATATAACTTTTTCCATGTCATTTTATTAATCTCTCGGATAAGGTTTCAAATTTATTGGTCATGAAACTCTTTTATTGAATAAATATCTGTTAACACATTAATATTAGTTACTACGACATTAATATTGTTCATTAAGCCTATCAAATGCGATCCATCTCAACGTCTTTCTTGTAATCTATTTACTCCTTTGTTGACCTAATTATTTATAATTGATTATTTTGTTGTAATTTTCATAATTTATTCCTTTTAGCTTAGTTAGAGCAATAAATTTATCTATTTGGGATGATTACCTACTTGTTTATAATTGATTATTTTGTTGTAATTTTCATAATTTATTCCTTTTAGCTTAGTTAGCGCCATATTTTTTTTATTTTTAAATCTATTAAGGTCTAACAATACGTGCTTACGTCTAATGTGACGGCAATAAGTTATATCTCAAAATGTAACATTTTAGTTTTAATTCATAAATAAACATTTTAAAAGTATTGGTTATGAAAACAAAATTACAAATCTTTTTTTTTTGTTGGTGCGAATTTTAAAAGTTTTTTCAAATCCAATCCCTAATTGGATAAAATAAAGGGTGACTGAAATAGTAATACGAGCCAATACACACACACAAAATAATAATTACCACATCACGACACACACATTGACTCAGCCCTGCACTAAGGTATAATCTTGTATCACAATCACTAAGCAACGGCATAGTATTAACTAAATAGATAAGAATACAACATCCAAGACCGGTAAGCGAAACAATGCGTCTTGCAAATAACACAAAGTTCCGCCTTACCGGAATTCGAAACCGGAACCTCTAGCGTAGCAGTCGGCTATTTACACCACTACGTCAAAGAACACACTATATCTAAAAACGTAATTTATAAACTTACCAGTCAAAATGAATTACAGGATCGGTAACTGAAACAATACAATAACTTTATAAAAAATTATTTCTAGAACATTTAATTACTGTTGCTGAAAGCTATTCAATAATATTATAAGCAAATACTAACAATCTGTTAATTACAGTGACATACAGCACACTGGCTGACTGACAGATGTAAAGGTGAATGGACAGACTATGGAGGCAGTAATATAATCCCTTTTCTTACGGCACCGCACGATGGGCTATCTGAGCTGGACCACTATGACGGGCCATCGTGTAGCTCATGACGCCAATACAACCAAGACTTTCCAAATAGCGATGAATGGGCTGTCGTATAGAGGAGCTATTAATTTAATGACGACAATACAACCATAGCATGAGTTTAAAATGGCGTGAGATAGCCCATCGTATAGAGGAGCTATTTCTTCAAAATAAAATCTATTTTTGCATGTTGATCTATCAAAACGAAATAAAAACAAGATCGATGGTAAAACCCGATATTGCGAGGGTACAACAAACATGTCGGATGTCACAGCATGTCATGGCTTGTTATTGGACGTGTCGATAAATGTCGGAGTTCACGAATAAACAAAATCGATTGAAACATCACCTGAACACAGCCGAAATACCCTAGCACATCGGCAGAGTCAAAATTGGAAACATAGTCTTTTAGAGTTTTATATTATCTTACTGTCATCGTATTTTCATTTTAAGATTTACTTAATAATATCAGCCATGACAAACATCTTTTAAACAAAGTTTTTTGCAAAGAGAATTTAAATTGTGTCATTAAATGTTGTCAAACTATAACAATGGTGTCATTTGCAGCATGAATTGTCTTAATAACTGACAACCTCGATCGAATTTGCTTGAGATTTATTATTATTTTATTTATTATAACAAAACCAACGGCACAAACAAGTTTGCAAAACATATTACTTATAACTAACAAATAGACCAATAACGGGTTTACAATTTATAGGAAATAATTTTAACGAGCAAACGGTAAATGGTTAATGGTAGTTAAGTGTAAGTAAGTATGGATGTGGGTGTGTGAGAAAGTGCGTGTGTGTGTGTACGTATCAATATTTCGTCTGTAGAAATTTGATGCCTAAAGTGACTCTTAGAGTTAGTGAATATGCCAGTAGGAGCTTCGAGATTAAAGTGAAATACGTTATCAAATCTGTTTTGAGCGTAGTTGATATTGAATCAATATTACTTCAATATTTTAAAACGTGGATCGCTTTCTGTAAGCTTGATTTATTTTGACATATTTCATCGCCGACGTCAACATGACGTACGTTTGACGAGAGACCGTTAAAGATTTGTTTTTTTTTATTATTTATTATTATTTTGTGTTTATGACATTTAAATAATAATAAACATCATCAGGATACACACCTCTCAGGAGTAACACACATCGCAGGTACTAAGCAACGATATAGTATAAACTATATAGATGAGAACACTACATCCAAGACCCAGCTGCATAGCCTGCTTCCGTTTCTTAGATTCAGAATTGAGACTGGTAAGTGAAACAGTGTGTCTTGCAAATAACTCAAAGTTCCACAGACAGAAACTGCGCCACAGAGGTCGTCAAAAATGTATTATTTTTAAACATGAATATAAGTATGACGACCATTTAAATCAGATTTTTTTTTTGAGAACTTTCGGTTCTGTACGTACAGCCTACTTGCTATTTGACTCTTTTCATTCTTTTTTTTTTTCAACGGGTTCCCTTGATACTGGCTTGCCTGTTGAGGGGAGCAAAAGACATATTGCTTTATATGGAACATGTTTGATGTAAAAAATTGTAAGTAAAGAAAGTTGATAATTTAAATCAGTGTGGTCCAGTGCCCCTTGGATACATCGGTACCTGCAGCCAAGCCCTTAGGTCAAGTTATAACGACATTATCTACAAAATAAATGAAAGTCCAGCGTAACTTGAACGACGTACGAAAACCGAATACTTTTCACTAGGATCTTGTTATAACGGTTATCCTTGTTTCTTCTTAAAAAACCATTATAACTCGAGCTCCAAAAACGTGCCTATGCCGTGTCAACGGGGTCTTACACGGCCGTGGATGCCTTTCTGCTTGCAATCGTTGCCATTCCAGAAGCTTCCTACTCTAAGGACATCAGTTAACCAATTAAGAAGACTTAAATATTTAAACAAGAACAAAAAAACAAACTGCAAAAAAACCCAAACACTTAGTAATTAAAACAGTTAAGTTCCTAGAGCACACTCGAAAGCAATTAGCGTTTCAAAAGCGGAAAACAAGTGAGAAACGAATGCAGGGGTTGAAAAATGAAATGCAAAAACGATTCCCGCATTACAATTTCAAAACTTACTGCTCGCAGGCCGCAGACAAACAAGTGAGGGCATGCATGATTCACGTGTACTTTGAATTTACATGAGACAGTTAAACGGGTTATGCACGTAAGCGAGTCAGAGATTTAAGGCTGCTGGATGTGGTATTAAAAATCTTCTTAATGCCACAACTTGGGCATGTATGTGTGTCGGGTTTTTTTAATCCAAAAAAACTGTAAAACAATTTTTTTGGTCTTTCGCATTTTTGTCTTACAAACTTTTTTCAGATTTTGAGTTAGATATGGATAAAAAAGTAACATAAACTCACGCTGTATTTAATGCCTCGAGAGGGGTAGGCACAATGAGGAACATGGCAGCTAGAATGTACGGTAACCCGAGACTCGAACACTCGACCTGTCGGGTCAGGTCTGGTCGGTCGGTTAACCAAGGCACGCAACAAACAGAGCTATCACGTCCTCGTAAAAAGATTTTATTCTTGTTTATTCATTTTTACCAGTTTTTATCAGATCAGCATCGGGGATTTTTAGAGGATATGAAAGTGTAAAAAGATCCCCTATTGGATTTTTCAAGGTTATCTCAGTGGTCAGTGTTGCTTAGAAGGAATTTTTGAATCCTTTCAGTACAAAGTCATGTATTTCGTTTTATCGAACATTCTAATGGCTGAGTTTAGTACTTTGTATTGAATTATAGTATTAAAGTCGCGATTTTGCGATGAGATTTCCTTATCATTACGCAAGTTTTTGTACGAACCGATAAATTACGTCAATAAAAGAGTTTCATGGTATCACGGAGACTTTTTTCTTGATATTAGTGCTTAAGCTATATTTTTATACGATACTCAGTGCTGTGAAAATATAATTTTAATCCTTTTTTCATTCCAAATTCGAATTCGAGTTAAACCATAGAAGTTTGATGTTTCTGGACTGAATTTGCGTACCGAAGAAGTTTCCTTGGAATCCCTTTTCTTAATTATAATTTTGAATTACAACCGAATTAACAAAAACAAATATTCCTAATTAAGAGGCAAAACGGGTAGCAGGAGGATTTATCTTTAGGAATTGAGTGAGTAATAAATCAGGCGTAAAGTGGGTTAGTTTGACAGAGCTTTTATGTAGGTTTTGAGGTTATTTGAAAGTGCAAAATAATACTCTCGTTCGCGCTAATTTTGCCGCTGAAAATATGACACCATCACGTGTGCTTACGTTGCGATCGCTGTTGAGAGAACGAGACAGAAAAGTGCGGTTAGTGATGACAAAATAATCCTCATTCGACGAACCGCCAAACTTAAAGTAAACAGTGTGTGAGTGAGTTATGTATGTGTGAGTGTGATTATGTGTGTGTATGTGTGAGTGTGTTTATGTGTGTGTATGTGCGTGTGTGCTTCTACGTGTGTATGTGTTAGTGAGTTTTACCTTCGATTGCCGCTTGCGACTGCAGTTACAAATTTCTTATCCCTTAACCCTTATTAAGTGCCTGCAACGGATGATGAGGAATTAAGATTGCTCATTGCTCATGCAAAATCACTGTAGTAATCCATTTTTTCTGCAGACGTGCAGAAAAACTAGGTTTAGGAAAAGTTTGCGAACTCATAGTAGACCCTAGAGTATAATTACGGTATGGAAAACGATGCGAACTCATACTAGGAACAAAGGTAGGTCCAGTGGCAGTAGTTCATAATTAGTCCGACTGACCTAACTATACTACTGTACTGCTTTTGAGTTTTATTAGTTCGGTTAATACGACGAATCGAACTACCTTTTACTTGATACCTTTTGATACCTTTTAGTACCTATAGTTCGGGTAAAACATTAATTTTACTGGTGGTAGATCTACGTACGAGATCGTCCGGGTTGGTGCCACCCTCCTTCCTATTTCTGCCGTGAAGCAGTTCGCTGTGTTTCGGTTCGAAGGATTGGAGAGCCAGTGTAATTGCCGGCACGAGAAGTATAACATCTTTCCTTCTACATCTGGAACGCATAGAGGGTGTTCTTGGCGTTTCATTACATAAAGGGTATCGTCATGTCAATTGGCGGCGGTATCACTTTCCATCAGGTGATCCGTTTACTTTTTTATATTATGATCAAAAAATCATAGTAAGCATTGGAATAAAACAAAGAGAGTGAGGACGTGATAGCTCAATTTGTTACGTGCCTTGGTGCAGCGACTAAACCGAATCGACCAGTTCGAATTTCGAACGGGTCCCTCATACTTCCATACACCGCTTCCATGTTCTTCATTGTGTCCGGATAGTGGCAATAGATTCACAACCTGTCACACAACTTAAAATGTGAAATTCGGTTTCTAACACCTCTGCCAACTTTTCACGAGGGTTTTATGTAAAAATCAAGTTCAGATTTGACACTATTTTTTACTTGATTAGTTTTAAATCATAAGCAATTTTTATTTTCTTATTTAAGAGTCATTTCTAGAATATTGAATCTAGAATTGCAAGAGAAAGCATTGTTCACCGCATCTGGAATCTTCGTGTGCATTTAGTTTTGCTTTACACCCTTAATATATGGAAAAACATACCATTCCGCATAAAGAGAAAATTTTTCATGCGCTCCAAAGTAAAATACAATAACTTGAATATTTTTTAATTGTTTTATTATGTAGAGTGGAGTGTTTGCATATTTATAAGGTTTATGCGAAATGTTGATTAAGCAGTAGCAAATAAATATTTTAATTAAAATAGAACTGGAAGATTTCAATTTAGAAGATTAGATTTTTCACAAATTATAATTCAAATCTAAAGAATCTGATATACAATTTCACCTAGAGAACTAGATTTGAATCCGAGAGTTGAACCCTTAGGAATTAAAGAAGAATAATTTAAACCGGCACCCAATCAACTACGATCTCACAATTCAATGCTGAACCAATAGTTCATTCAACACAAAAGCAAAATAAAGAATAAGAAAACTACTTCTTTCCTGCCTCCTAACAAACATACTATAATTAAAATCGACAGATAAAACTTAAAGGAAATTACTGGATAGGAACACAATTAGAAATAGAAACAGAAAGAAGAGAGAAAACGGAGGAAAGACAAAAAACAACATGAGTTTTAACAAAAAATCAATTTGTAAGCTATTTTGTTTTTGTAATGGGTGATTTAGCAGTTTTTGTATTAGCTTGTAGCTGTATCTTATGATGATTAATTATAGGAGTGTTTGTGATTTTTCACATAATCCAAACCAATCCTACTGATTTTATAAATGCGAAATTTTAGATGTCTATTACCCAATAACACGTTAATGGCTAAAGAGTTTCGGATAAAATTTACCACGCAAATCTTTACACTTTATCCCGAAAAATATATAGGTTCCTGAGAGATAAAGACTAACAGATAAAGACACACACACACTACACAGACGAAGTCTTGAGCAAAAGCTAGTACTATAAATTGTATGTACTTTTTGGAACGCTTCAACCTCTAATAAGATTTCAATGAAATTCAGTTAGTATATATTAAAACATCCATAAGACAAACTAGGCAAAAAAGAACAACATACAAATAATCTATAGTCAAGTTTTGTTTAATGTTCTTAAGAGTTTAAAGGCCTTTTTGCTTTAATCTAGTAGGTCATGTATATTTCAACTATTTTTCAACATTGCCATAATAAACGGCGACCACAGCAAGCATATAAAAAGATTTATTAAAATATTTTTTGGCGCAACACCAGAATATAGCAAATGTGCTGTTCGTGGAACATAAAATTCGTCTCCATAATTTCCCAGCAAGGACAAGTGTGCCATTATCACGCCCACATGCCACTGGGCATGTCTGTTTTCTCTAGTCCAGTATTAAAATATGAAAAATTAAAACAAAAGAAATAGCAGGTGAAACAATTAACCATTTGTAACATATTTTGCCTCTACATGAGCAACAAGGTGATCTGACCGTTCTAAGACAATCAAGGGCATAGTCGTGTCAGTAGGTGGCGGTGATCACTTTCCATTAGGTGAACCATCTACTCATGAGGTAGAATAAAAACTAATAAGTTGTACTAAATTGGCAGCCACATGCCCCACCTGATGGTAAGTGTACTATTATAACTAATAGCATACTTACTGAAGTTTCAAGCGACTATACTGTGTCGAAAGCCACTTGAAACTTCAATACCAAAGAACTTGATTAATGCGAAAGGAGAACGATTTTGATAAATAAACAAAAACCTATTACTTATTCAAGCAAAAATTAAAAGAATTTCTAATTAATACCGTATTTATGACATCAAGAAGTTTTTAAGTAAAAAACATCTGATTTTTACTGTATACCTAGTTCGTAGTGATTGAAACTAAAAATCAATGAGCATGTTTTCATTAATTATAAGTAAAATAAAATAAATTTCATCAAAATTCAAATTATATCACATGGTTATGGCACAAATTGCACGACTAATTGGGGAATCTATGAATTGTATTTTAATATCTTTCAACCTGTAACAGTTATGCAATTAAAACTTCTGTAACGTCTTTTTAAACGATTTCATTTACCTTGACCCGTTTGTTTAGGTCAAATTTTGTGATTGACATTTTACCCCCATCCTGTTAACAGATCGACCTGATTTTTGGCGCACACGTTCTAGTGACAATACAATTTAACGTAATTTTTCTTAATATCAACTTGGGTTTCAAGAGTCGAGAATAAGAAGGAATTTTCTAGACAGGTTTCCACCTTCTGTCACATCGTTCTCTATCAGATGCGTTTGGAATGGCTCAGCCAAGTATCAGCTAGCAGCTTTAAATTCTATTGAAAATCAAGCTCAGAGACTCATCGCATAACATAAACTCACGCCGTAGTCCCTCGAGAGGGGTTGGCAGAGGTGCTTGCTACTCACCACTTTTCGCATGTTTATGTTGAGTCCCAGTGTGACAGGTTGCGAATCTGTCGCCACTATTCGGGCATATTGAGAAACATGGCAGCTACAACTTACGGCAACCCGAGACTCGAACCCTCAACCTGTCAGTTCGGGTCGGTGGGTTGTCCAAGGCACGTAACAAACTGAACTACCACGTCCAGACTCATCACACTTGATGATATTAAGGCAAAATTTTATGATCTCAGCCATCACCGTCAGGTTGTATGTTAGATATATTTCAGAGAGTGTGCGCAGGAATTGCACGATTTAATTTCACTGGCCCCAGTTAATCATCAGGACACAAGACTTCGGAGAAAGTTCCATGTTTTAGCTGTCGATATTCCAACCATCGGGAGTGAACGCTTTGAAAACTCTTTTATTATGGGCTCTGCAAACGAGTGTATCTTTTTCCTTGCGTGATAAATATAACCTGGGACTAATTAGGCAAGAGTGAACAGGCTTCTCCTGGGTAGTCATCTTACATCTTAGACTTCAACGCCGCTTTACATCAGGCGGGATTGGGGTCAAATTATAGTAGTAAATAAGTACCTTTCAAATTGTTGCCAGATGCATGTCATTTCGGACGAATACTATACTTGTGGAAAGATAGAATATGCTTGTAATTAACTTTATAACTATTCATCCAATTTCAACCTCGCCTGTATTTAGAATGGGCATTGAAGTTCACCTTGCACGATGCACATGGTGGGATCTTAAAAAATTAAACAATATGTACTTTTAGATAATTTCTTTAAAGAAACAAGACTAAGCAAAATTGTCCAAAAAATCACGTTTACTATATGGGAGCACCTTTTAATAAAAATTTGTTTAGGTTTTAGTACTGGTACTGTAATAGCAGCAATAGAAATAGGCATTCTATAAAAATTTCAAGATTTATAATGGTTCTTGTGATATAACCTGGTGATAGACGGATGGACAGCGGAGTAATTTTTTTACCTTTTGGGTACGGAACCCCAAAAATTGAGTTCTACGCAGACGAAGTTGGTGACAAAAGTTTGGTAAATACATTATCCTCTCTCAGGTGCAGGTTGCAAGCTGCTTCAATTTCAACGATAAACTTCGTAAAACCCCTCCTCTACCTCAACTTTAATTTAAAATCTATCGCAGCTTATAGCTTCATCTCTAGTCTACTTCGTTGTCAGAGCATATTTTTGCTTGGAATTAAATTTAAAAATATTTTGAAGAACAGGTGGTAGATCTACGTGCCAGATCGTCCGGGTTAATACCACCTTCCTTACTATTTACAACGTGAAGCAGTTCGGCGTGTTTCGGTTCGAAGGATTGGAGAGTCAGTATAATTACCGGTATAAGACGAATAACATCTTTACCTGTACATAGGCAACGCATAGGGAAACCCTAAATTCCTAAGGGTCAAAAAACAATATTCACAAACAAAATCGCGGGCATAAGTTATTATCGGTACTATATTTTCGATAGCTAAATCTTATCCACCGGAGCGAAACTGGTAAAAGGTCAGTCAGTCAAACAATGTGGAATGTATAGCTCCATATCTGGAAAAATCTGACTTTTCTAAATGACAAATGGAAGAGATCAGTCATCCATTCATTCTCCTTGTCCTTCGATGTCAGCTTTTCAAAGAAGCAGAAGCCAAAAAGATATTGGAAAATGAGCTCTCTTTCCCTTGGGATAGGGAATATTCGGGAAATTTCTGGACCCAATTGTAGCTTTAAATCCGACTCGCATGTACATTTTATCATCTAAACGATATTTGAAACAAGCTGGCCCACTTTAGCTTTGCATTTCTGTATCGTAGTCGGAAAAAAACACAGTTAGGTATGCTGAAGTCAGTTCTAGTGGAACTCACTTACTTATCATGTGAATTGGAGATTTTGTGATTATTACCCTCCTTTTTGACGACTTTACTCACTTACTAGAACACAACTACTAGTTTGTTTGCTCCGGGATCCCTACTCTAATGTAGTGTAAGTTTCAATTTCATACGAACCAAAAATTTTCCAGGCATACTGCGAAATCATTGCTCCCAAACCCACTGTCCCATATGAGTTGACCGGAGGGAAAAATCAAATTTTATATAAAATACCTAGACCCTTTTGTACCGAACCTTTATTTCTCCCTTCGATATGTATTGTAATATTACCTTTTTTGTTATCGGTCCCAATTTGATTGATTCCAGCAATTTTGTTTTTGCATTATGTCTGCGGCATTTTTTCGAATGTTATTGAAGAGTTCCCAGGGGTGATGTATAAGGGTTTTCTGATATTTTAATACTGTAGATAAGGGTCCTATTAGATATAGAGATTCGAATTTATTGATGTGGTTTTGATTTAGAATTGATCAAGCCTTTTAACGATCAGACAACATTTCAATTTAATTGTATTATGTTCTTGTGCAGATAAAATATTTAAACGAACAAAATATATGAGGGAACCAAGAATAACGTTATAACAACAATCAATATAACAGTGTAATAACATATTTACCAATACATTGGCAATGCAATGGTGGTGCTCTTGCCTTTTCAGATATCAAGGGCATTGTCGTGTCAATAGGCGGTGGTATCACTTTCCGGCAGGTGCTTGTTTGCCTGGTAGCAACACTAAGATGTTACTTCCAATGTTGCAAGCATGTTACTACTAGAAAACTTTGCTGGCTGTAAGCCACGTAAGGTATTCTTTATCAGGACATTTTTGTATGGCTGTTAAGAAACAAAATCCATTAATCATTGTTTACTTAACTGACATTGTAATAATTACAAATATCCTTTTTAAACAACAATGTTACAACAGTCAGCACAATTGTACACGTTTAAATTATGCTTGATTAACATTCGTAAAACAAACACGAATCCAAAATTCCACGACACATTTGGCTCTAATAATCACATAACTAAACAACACAAACAAACGCAAATAATTAGGGAACTTTACCCTTTCACTAACAATAGTAACTCAAATACGTTAAACAAACCAACTTACAAATGTAACTCGGCTCACAAAGGCCTAAAGAAAGATGATGTACATCCCCACTACTCTCATGGACCATTTACGACATCTCAACCCATTAACAAGAGGGAATAAAGCAAGAAAACAAAGGACGGGTCGTCCGACGCCATTTTGCGTTTCCCTGAACACAAAATGGCCGCGCGATAAAATGGCGGGAACTCGGCGGTAGTTTATTAACATGGTTTGAATTGCGGTTTTCGGAAAATAGTTCGGGGAATTATTGTGCTGGAAAATAAGTTTTAGATTTAGCGTTTTGTGACTGTACCAAACTATTTTATGAATCAGTTTTCAATTTTATTTTTGATATCACCAGAACTGGGTATGTTAATTACATTAAAATATATAAGAAACGATTCAAATATAGCAATATTACGGAATATCGGAAACCGATATTTTTGTAGAATTTTGTGCATGAAGGATATTGGTAATCCGTGTGAAAGAATTTTGTGATTAAAACTTCGTTACCATTTTTGTTATCAACATATTATGTAGAATGTTAGTAACAGTTACTGCTTGTGTCTTCCTCCAAAATTTATTTTTTATTTACTTTAAGTAATTGGAGCTCAGATTTTAAAAAGTGGTTTTTATTTGTGACTATCAAAAATTTTTAATGTCTTTGAAATTCACAAGCTTTGGTACCAATATCTATGCAGTTAATAACCGAATAATAACATGAATCCGTATCAAACATCCCATTTCTACTCTCTCCATTATCATAATATTCTCATGTCGTGAAAATGCCATTTTGTAAAAATTTGAAGTGGATACGAAGACATAAAGGAGTTTTATGATTTGCTATAAAAAGGGAATTGCAATATGCGAGTACCAGTACTAAAGCTTTGAATTATACCTTGAGAGATTACTTTTGGAATAAGTTCCACCCTATAAAGTGAATTACAAAACAGCGCCAGCCTCGTACTAATTTCGAAAATGATTAAAAACTTTAATTTAATATGGTAAAGTGACGTGATTCCCCGTCACTATTTTAATCGTGTTGGTCATGAAAATACCAGAAATGTCATAATTGTAAGTTAATCGAAAATCTGATATATTTGAGAAATTAATAGAACACTTGGCAAATCACCGAATGTCCGTGACGAAGGCATTGTAGTAACTTTAAAATTTTTAAAGTGACCTTAACGTGTTGGTGGGGCGACAACAGAGTTTCTAAAGGTCAAACTGTAGGACTGGGACGGACGCTTAAATAAAACTATCCAACTCTTGTTTATAAAGAGGAAATAGCTCAAAAAGGTAAAATAACCCCTGAGCTCACATTTCAAGAGTTACATTTAAGTTTTTTTTTTTGCTTACATTACTGAAGTAGAATACCGTTATGAAGTATAAGTGTGTTTGGATTATTAATTTATTTTGTTAAAACTTAAAATTCTTCAGGGATGACAAACCCACGTGCTAACAAACAAACTATCAGTATGCCAAATTTCATCCAAATCCGTCAAACCGTTTGAACGTAAACGAGTAACAAACATAAATACATTAACATTTGTATTAGTGGGAAAAGTCCCTTGTACCTGATAATTTATTAAACAAGCTCTATTTTTCAACAACTCCTGTGACGCAGTGGGACAACCCTTGTGGCGCAATAGTGTAAACAGCCGACTGCTACGCTAGAGGTTCCGGATTCGAATACCGGCGGGCCTGGGCGGATATTTGTGTCATTTGCAAGACGAATTGTTTCGCTTACCGATCTTGGATGGAGTATTCTTATCTATGTAGTACATACCATTTCGTTGCTTAGTTCCTGTGACACAAGTGTTACGATACTTACTGCAAGGCTACATCAATTAGTGATTCGTGGTGTGGTTTATTATTTATGGTATTCGTGTCATCAAATAGAGCGTTAGTGTCTTGCATGGTCACCAACCCCTGGTGCCTGGTATTGCAAACGTTCATACAGTACGGTGACATACCATCAGGTAAACCGTATCCTTGTTTGCCATGTTAGTGGTTCAAAAAACTGGCAATTGTTTAAAATGTTCTCAAAGTACAAAGGTCGTAACAATTAAACCGGATGGCATCACATTATCGCGACCACTGAAAGGGCGACGACCTCAATCACCTTTTACAGCTTTCTCTTAATTTTCGCAGCGTCGCAGCATCGCTTGCCAATAAAATGTTATCGTTATTGCAGCGACGGCGTTTCGTGGTAGAATCATTCAACCTAACGAAGACCGTTTCGCAATCGTTGTGTTTAGACGTGTCCATGCACAGTACTTTAGTGTGCGTATCTTGTTTACTGAGCGAACTCGAGGATACGCACATTGAAACTGTTCGTGTAAACGCCTGACAACAACCTCAGACAAACCGTCTTCCTGAAATGGAATGGTGTCCGACCTTTTTTACTTAAACAGTCATTTTTATAGAAACTTTCTGTGTCGGGAACTTTGTTAGTATTGTTTAATAATTAATCATTATTTATTTTCTCATTCTAGAAATAAAATACACACTTAAAATGTACACATTTTCACAAGATCTTTAAATTGATATTTAATTGAATTTTTCAAGTGGTTTTGAATTGGAGGATTTTGTTTGAGAATAAAGACACGTCCATGAAGAATTATGTTTTATTTAACTCTATTTAAATATGATAAATTCAATATTCTTAATATGTCCTACATTTAATACAAATGTGTTTTTTAGCGCATAAAAAAATTTAGTTTCGATAAAATATAATTGTCTGTTTGTAAAATTATCCGGTTTAATACAAATTTAAATTATTGAAAATATGTTATACAATAAAATAATATATATTTGTATACTTTTCTAACTTAGAACACTTCGTATAAACAGATTTTTTACTTAGATCTATGTATATAAAGAATCTATTTGTATATATAGTGTTATATGTATATATAACATATATATATATATATAGTGTTATTCTGTGAGTATGTATGTCACTGAACTTCTCTCAAACGACTGGACCGATTTTGATGAAATTTTTGTGTGTGTTCAAGGGGATCTGGGAATGGTTTAGACTCACAATTTTGTCCGCTGGACAATGTTTTTTAATTAATTTTTAATTTATTAGTAGTTGGCGGCCGAAGTCGCGGGCAAAAGCTAGTATATATATATGGGTTTATGACATATATCTTGACTACGCTAGAGGTTCCGGGTTCGAATCCCGGCGGGGGCGGGACTTAGTGTTATTTACAAGAAGCATTATTTCGCTTACCGGTCTTGGATGTTGTATTCTTATTTATTTAGTATATACCATATCGTTGCTTAGCACCTGCGATACAAGTTCTTACGATACTTAGTGCAGGGCTAAGTCAATGTGTGTGTCGTGATGTGGTTATTATTACCTATTTGAAATAACATATCAATAAAATTAATACAAGTTTTCTAAAATTATCTTCGACATTAAAACTTGCTTATTAATTAATAACAAATCAATTATTTTTGTAGCTTAATTTCAAATTTTCATAGAAAATATTGTTCTTTCATTTATTAGAGTTCCGTACTCAAAGGGTAAAAACGGGATCCTATGACTAAGCCTCCGCTGTCTGTTTGTCTGTCAGTGGGTTGTATCTAATAAAACATAATAATAATAATAACCACATCACGATACACTAATTGACTCAGCCCTGCAATAAGTATCGTAAGAACTTGTGACACAGGAACTAAGCAACGATGTGGTATATACTAATTAAATAAAAATACAACATCCAACACCGCTAAGCGAGACAATGCGTCTTGCAAATAACACAAGATCCCGCCCCCGCCGGGATCCAAACCCGGAACCTTTAGCGTAGCAGTCGGCTGTTTACACCACTGTGCCACCGAGGTCAATAGTTAACGATAGTTAGTTTAATTAAATAGTTACCAAGGACATAATAGTTAGAACTTCAAATTTTAAGAGAATTTTATTCCTTTTGCAACTATAACAGTAACAAATACTAAAACATTATGACATTTAAAATAAAAAGGGGGGGGGTCGTCGTGTTAACAGGCGGTATCACTTTCCATCAGGTGAACCATATGCTTGTTTGCGCATGAATTTGTATAAAATAAATAAATATATTTTACGAAATTACCTAACTAAAAAGTATATTTCATAAGATGGTACGGAATCCATCATGTGCGACTCGCACTTGACCGGTTTTATTTATTTTTCTATTTGTTAATATAATTCAGTCACAGAAAAGTTTCTTTCACAAATAAATCAACGTTCATAAAGAGATGATTAAAAGTTAATACCGAGTATTTGATGTCACCTTCGCTTTTAACGAGTCTAAAAAACATTTTCTTGGTAGAATTTTAATGAAATCCAAAATTAGTTTCCAAGTTGGATACACTTTGACGGAAAGTTTGAAATTTCAAAAGTAACGTAACGAGTCTTATTTATTTCGACCCACTTTTGTGATAAAATGAGTTATTTTATTGTAATATAATTTCATTTATCTGTATACTAGCTGTCCGCACCAGTTTCGCGCGAGAAATTTAGCATGAAGTATCAATAGGGAATGTGGATGACCCGTGTCCGTTAGATTTTCTTAAATATCTGACTTATTAACTAAGTTATAAAGCTTCAAAGTCGTTGGTTAGACAAAGAAATCCAATTTGTATTATGACGTCAAAGTACACAGAAAAGGTTGTTCTGATGAATGAGATGGATATATGTATTTTTAACGGTTATCGTTCAGTTCTTATTCTGTTTTCATTATAAAGATACTATTTCCAGATACTTTACGCTAAATTGATTGAATAATCAAATAAATTTCATACTTATTCCCTATGGTTGCCAGTAAAATTAAGTTTAACAGCTTTCAAGCAAGCGTGGCATCGGAGACTTTTTTGCTGACTTTTAAAAAAGAGACAATCTCATCGTACATGGTTTTGGTAAATCTTAAATGGATAAGGCAGGGTATTCGATAAATGCTCCTAAGATAGCTTGAAACGAATTACACATTAAAACCGTCCTCAAGAATCCTATGTTGACAGATGAAACCTCCTTTATAAACTGGTAGGTAGTTTTTGAGATTATCGTGACCATACATCAAGACAGAAAGACAAACGCGGTAGATGTTTTATAATGTCTATTGATAGATTAAAGCCCGAATATTTTTTTGGGAAAATTTATTCTAGAGGTGTGTCGAAAGGCGTTGTAATGGACAGCCCTCCACGAGGTGGACGGATGACCTTGTAAGGGATACAGACAGCAGAGGATCGCTCAGATTGGAACTATTTATTGGAGACCTTAGACCTTCAGTGTCTTTCGGCTGATGATCATGACGGATACAAAAAAATACAGGAGAAGGGATTTCAGGATATTTTCAACTATATCATTCAACAACTGTTACGGGGTGAAGAAGCTTTGGAGTTTAATTCAAACTGTATCTCTTAATATAACATATTATAAAAAATTCTTTCGATCAATGACTTTTATTTTACCTTATTAAAGGACACAGAGTTAATTCTGTCAACGCACGCACGTGTATGTCCGAACGTGCGTGTTATATCGACTGAGCGTGTAAAACGCCTCGAGTGATTTAAACGTGGGACGTACGTGTCTTGTTAACGTATGTGTTAAGTAAGAGACCAGAGTTTTCGAACAAGCTTAAACGAGCCGAAAAAAATATTTTTACATCACTAAGGTCTTAAACACAAACCCAACTGGTAAGCAGTATTGACGTCTGCAATATCAGTAGCATCACACGCGTTGCCGTCTCTATAAAACCTTCTAACGCCATTTTCGAAGAACTCGATTCTGTTGTCACCAGGAAAAACCATGCCAGGGAGTACATTCCACATCCTGAGCGTTTGAGGGATCTACAGTCTCTTTCGTTCACATACAAATATCAGAGACCCAAAAGCAATCAATTAACCTTGGGTACTTTGCGGAATATAGTTTTAAAGGTTTTATGTTACAACAAGTTATTGTTGGTGGAATACCACATTCTAAAGTTTCACCTATACTTTCAGACTTTGTTGACAAACAAGGAAGTTTTCGACTAATTTTAAACAAATGACGCTGTTTTTTAGGGATGATTTTTGTTACTCTTCTCAATTCGCACCCCCAAAAATTTTGTAATATTAATTTCTAAAGTTTCCTCCACATACCACACCTAGGGCAAGTAAACTCTTATTACGATTCCTAGCCCACAACGTCAAAGAATTCGTCATTGGAAAGCATTGTGATAAAAATTTAACATATATTTTATTGAAGAATGTTTGAATCAGTCGCATATATTCGGAACATATATTATCTGTGAAGGACAGGGAGATAAATGAGTGATTTGGCTTTGACAGACACAAAATTGATCATATACGGGTTCCATATTTTTCTCTGTGATTCCCTGACTTAGGACCCCCACAACATAGCTCAACACAATGCGACCCAAACATTGCGTGAACAGCTCCACGAAATGAAAAGCGATTTTCTCCGATTTATTTTGATCCGATAAAACCGTCTCTGAAGGCTAAAAAAAACTTAACAGGTCTGACAATAAAAACGCATCTAAAAAGTGGCCATAAAATATATGACAGCCATTCTGCCGCAGTGATATCGCAACAACAAACTAAGGCCTTTCTCCTAAACCTACCAACACATTTGTAAGCTGAGACCAACGCTGGTTCAGCCAACGACGAGCCAGTCCCAAATGTTGTCGGTTTTTGCTGGAAATGTTTTATTTAAAAAGTTAGACCAAAAGTACAAATATTAAAATCTGAAACCGTTTTCCGTGGCTTTATCTAATTAATTCCCTGATAGTTAGAGGCATTCCGTGGTGTTTTTGAGGGTCAGTCTCCTGACTGTCTCCCCCCTTAGTTTTTGGCCTCTGGGCCATTTCGATTGCTGTCTCCGCTTGCTGGGAGGGAAGTCTGAAACCGCTTTCTTACTACCTCCTATTTCTTCTGATTAAGTTCGTTGCGGGTCACAAAACAGTCGGTAGGGTGTCCGGGCACAGTCTGTGCGTCATAACATTTTGATCTTGATTTTGATCACAGATGCAGTGGTTCGACTGAGTAGCGGGTGTACCCCGAAAAAATAATGCACCACGAGTACCAGATTAATTGCTTGATTATTTGCTGCTAACATTTGTGATTTTCTCATAAAAATATCTGCAAACATTTTCATAAAATATGACCTTTATAATAGAACCATTAATAACTATGGAATCAGACTAGAATACCTACTGCAAATGTTCGAATATTGGTAAATTCGACTCGACAGAGACTGAGGACAATAATTCTATAACAATAAATACAGAAATACGATAGTACGGTGCTTACTTATAAACGGTTACGTTTTAGTACGTAGGTACAGTGTATAGGCAGGCACTCAAGGAGTAACGCAAAAAAAAACCGTCATTTATAACAAAATAACTGTGTAACTTGGGTAATTTTCCTTTTTTTTCATTATTTTGCTTACTATTCCTTAATTTTAAACCAGTCCAAAATATGTCCAAAACATTTTCCATAGCATTGAAATTAATACTGCTTTTTCGTTCCTCTGATTTTGTCTATGAGTGTTTTTCTTTCAATTATTTGTTTTCACACAAAAATCAATTATTTGTTATCATTGCATAGCGACAATTTAAACCAATTAGTCACTGGAGGCATAGTAGTAGGTAATAATAAATAATCTTTTGTTTTCGTTGGCAATCTTTTGGTAAGTTAAAATACAAAATTAATCTTTGTCTCAACTAAAAATATTAAAACGAACGTGTGAGAAATCCCTCGATATCTTTACTGTATAGGTGCATAAGTCATTGAATAAGCCTGCATGCTTATAGAATGGCAAAAAAAAGATTTTTTTTTATCTAAAACATTTCATGAACTTTGAAGCAAAGCCAACAATGGCTGACTAAACGAACGTTGGTATTGACGTGGGGTGTTCCAACCAAAACAAAATTGGTCCAAAAGACATAAAAAGGCCCAATCCACCGTTTTATGGCATATCAATGAACATAGTCCACTATCACCTCCGAGCTTAATAAACCCATCTTCACGGCATAAGAACGAGATGAGGTTATGAGTTTGTAGAGCGGTGTCCCTTTCGAAGGATGTAGTGGGGATTGGGATTGGTAGGATGGGGGGTGGGCAAAGATAGAATGACGGTATGGGGACAAATAAAGTGTGCCCGGGCTTGTTTTTAGAATAACTGAGGTATAGAAAGATAGCCCGATAAGGTGAGATAGGAAAAACGATGGTGTTTCTTTTTCTTTCTTCTTCATCGAAGAGTTATGTTATCTTATCTCGGAAATAAAGTGACAAATCAGCGTATTGTTTAATAGTAAGAAAAACGATTACTACTGCTATTTAATAATTTAAAGTATTACAAATTAAAATGGAGTTGTTACAATTTGAAAACAAAAAAATTGCAATAATATGTTAGGTTATATTCCAAAAAAAAAGCAGTATGTGTGTGTTTTTATTTGTTAATAGTAAATAAAATTATAAATACCTTCATAATATACTTTTATTCAGAACCTTTCATGGAAATTATCTTTTTGTGAAAGCTTTTCTTAATCTGTAAAAATGTAAAGCAATTACAATTTAGTAATAAGAAAACATGGCTCAAACTTCTAGGTATTATTTAAATAATGTAATTTTGTTAGCGTTAGACAGATGTTGTTTCATTAGAAATTGAGGTATATTTTTGGTTCGAAGAAACGAAAAGGGTTTAATTTTAAAGATGGCGTAGTTACTATAATACAACTTTATTTCTACCCAAATTAAAGCTTATCACAAGCAACTAATATGACATCAATAACAATATATACATGCTAAAGTTTATTTCTCTTGCAACAATAAGAGATCAATGTTCTAACGATATAATTTGCTTTTCTACTGAACTACGGCAAAAATCACTTAAAATTTTTGAGAATCCAAGCAATAATCGAAGCAAATAATATACACCAAGAGCACTCGACTCCTGGCGTTTTCTTTTCTTGCATCAGCAGAACACCTTAGGGGCTTAAATACGGCACTCAGAAAAGCGCTTTAAAGCGAAAAACGCTCAACAGCCCAATTTCACGCCAACTCCAGTTAACCACGTACTTGTATATTTGACAGCCAGCGAGATAGAAAAAAGAATGCAAATCACGTATACCACCTTAGTGAATTTGATTTATTCGTTTGCACCTAATTCCGAGGGCATAAGAGATTTATTTCAACGGGCGACGCAACGGGTAAAGCGACTTCGAGACAAGAAGACATTACGTAGCCAATCTCTTGAGTCTGGTAACGTCAAATTTTAATTCTAATTCCTGAGGAATAAGGTGCAGAAAGGAGGTCGAAGCTTTTCCTCAGACCGTGTGTATTTTCTCGAATGTTTTCGGAAAATTGTCCTTCAGGACGCAGATGCTGGTGAGCTCACATTTTCATACTAAATACGCCATTAAAATAATAGTATTTCGTTTTGAATTTTCCAATTTACTTTTTCAAATGCTGTTATTTAGTTCCATTACGATGACCTGGTAGTTAGTCTATCTGACTTTGAATTATTTTGTGATGAATTTGACTTTTCTTGTCGTGCTGCTGTTTTTGTTACATAAAAATATTAATCTTCAGTAAAAAGATAATTTAAACTTAAAAGTTAATATAAAACCGCTGGAGCAGGCAAAATATGCTAAAAATGTTGTTGTCTTCGGGATCCGAGATTTCATTAAAACCTGTGATTCTCTTTACAATCCAGCCCTCCTCCAAGCTCCTGGTCTCTGACATAATTATAAATGGTTACAGGTCCATCAATTGGAGTTGTTTTAAATTTGCTTTGTAACAATATTCTACTAGATAAATAATTATAATATAATAATTTTTCAATTTTAATGACACCATTTTTTTCGAGGTTTGACGATATGATCCTAATTGTACACATTCTGTCCCAAATCTGGTCCCAAATCTTTGATCACAGACTATACTAATCATACCTAGAAAGCCATTTTTATAGGTTCTTCATATATAAAAAACCCACCTTCTTTTTCTTCGTCGCTACACTCTTGGGAGAGTCGTGGTTGTCATGGCATCGTCAGCAACCATAAGGACTCGCCGCACTACTTTTCGCCACCTCTGTCACACCCATATATCTCTATATCTCTCATCATATTTCTATGACAATGTAATAGCGGCTTTAGAAAAATATATTATTTTTAGGATTATGATGTCAGATCTATCTCTCTAACTCTTCGATCCCTGTTTGCCGCCAAAGCTAAGGCTTGGATGACGTCACTCAAATATTCCCGGCGTAAGACCTTTGTGTAACAGCACAAATGTTTCTGGAATTCCCTTCAAAATCGCAAGATGTTATTTTTTCGATTCCTTTACAAAATCGCAAGGAGGCCTCTGACATTTTTTTCCGGATCCCGCAGTAAACCTTTAGTTAATGGGTGTTTTCTGTTCGTGAAAGCGCCTCGAAACGCTTTTTAAGTTTCCTTTGTTAATTGTCGTGTCCTAATTATGCCGGGAAACTTTTATAGAAAATACTGTAAATTTTTAAACGAAAAAAATAGCTTTGTTCATATTAGCTTTACTGTGGACGTCGTTTGCGTGGATTACAGTTAATCCAATACAGTTTCAACTTGTTCTACTTTCCTTGTACATGAAAGTGAATGGAATAGTTTTTTGGCTTGTTTTCTTTAAAACCATAGAATTAACAAAGAACTTTAACCATGATAATATCAAGTCATCGAAATGCGATATTGATTCTTTCATATAGTTTTTCAAGAGTTTATTTAATAAATTACCAGAAAATATAAAAATACATTAAAACAATTCAAATCTGCATTATTTAAAGGGCTGGTCACAAATTGCTACTATTCAGTCAAGGAATACTGGGACACGAAAAAATCGGTTATTTGAAATGTATGACCAACCTTATTCAATTTATTATTTATTTTTTAGAATTGCTTATCTATCCTCCTTCATTGTTTGACATTTGAACGGCTTATTGTATATAAAACGACATTTGTATTTCATATTGTCATGTGAATTGTTTTCTTTTTTTAATTATTAGTCCTGATGACCCACTTGGACTTGACCAAAATTTTGCAAGCTTTTATAAAGCGAAATATGTATGAACTATTTTAAACGAATGTAAACATCTGTAATGCGCCATTTTTCTAGCAAATAAATATCATTTCATTTCATCACAGTTCTGTATGATTGGCATCATGGCTTGGTATGGATAAATAAAAACATTCATACCATGGAGTTATTTACCTCATTAATTTTTAATTTTGATATGAATTATGTGCTCTCAACATTCAAACATGCAGCTTTTAGAAACCATTTACAAATTTTTAAATGATAATAATAAGGATTGGAGAGCCAGTGTTTTACAATGTAATTTTTTATACAGCCTGAGAGCTGTAATATCTTCACCTCTACATGGGCAACTCATTGGCGGTGTTCTTTGCGTTCCAGACATAAAGGGGATCGTCGTGTCAATAGGCGGCGGTATCGCATTCCATAAGGTGAACCCTATGCTTGTTCACCCATAATGTCGTATAAAAGAAAAAAAAATGTGATTATACAAAAATTTTGTTAAAAGTTATGGAGCTGGTTACATCTAAAATAAGTCACGAATAAAGTTTGTTGCTGTCGAAAAATACAAACGAAGCTCAGAACCTAATAAATTCTATTAGACGAGCCGAAACAAAGCAAATTGTCAAAGGCCAGACGCATTTGTCTGGGATAGCATTTGTAGTTTGTATGTATGAGTATTGTACAACGTAATTTCTCTAATAAAACATAACTAGTTGGACTTAGTCATGGATGTTTTCGTTTTCTGTACTAATAAAATGAGATAGTAAAACTTTTATACATTTACTCACACAGACTCGCACGATCGCTGACACATCAACATGCTTTTAAGGTTTCATACCCGAAGGGTGAAAATGATACGCTATTACTAAGCCACCGCTGTTTGTTCATCCGTCTGTCTGTCTGTATTTCTTGAACCATAATATTCAGATTCTTATTTTTTTAGATAATGTCTTTTCTGTTGCCGCTATAACAACAAATGCTGAAAAAAGAAAAACAAGTGAAGGGGGTACAGTGATCGCGATTTTTCTGCAACTGTTTTCGCTTATTCTTGTCTCTTTTACGAAATTATCGCATAAGTACGTAATGTTTAATCCTGTACGATAGGACGGAACCCTTCATTTGCGATTCCAACTAACACTTTCAGATTGTTTAAAACTATAATTGGGCAATCTAGTTTTAATGGGTTTTTTTTTTCGTAATTTGTTTCGGACTGTTGGTTTTTATAAATGAAATAATAATAAAGTATTTATGTAATAGTTACATATTTAATCACGTCTAAGTTATCATCGAAAATACTCGACACATTTCAAAAATTGATTTGTGTAGCCCGTGTCAAACTGAAAGACAATTTTGTTGAAAAAAACACCAAAACACGAATTGTCTACGTGGTCAAAGTTGCGAGATCTAATAAAATTAAATATCAATAAAGCTTAAATGATTCAAAGGCATTTTAACTACGAAAAAGTAGCTCAATTTGTGGATTCTATCAACACGAAAATATGATTTTATTCAATTTGATTTATTTAAAACTTAAATAACAAATTAAAAAAACCGCAATTGGACATATTTGCGTCCATCTGATTATTTATCCCCCTTTCACCCCCATACATTTTAAACAGTTCATTATTTTTTTATTAAACGGACAGTTTTGGAATGTACGTTTCATTTTATACCCCACTTGGACATATTTGCGTACATTCGATTGTTCATACCCAGTTTCACCCCACATAACTTTTGAATGGAGGAAGTGATGTCAATCAAACATAGCTAAGAACACGCTCGATTAAGTCACCTTTCAAACAAAAAAAACTTTATCAAAATCGCTTCATTCGCTCAAGAGTTATGATGCCACAGAAAGACACACAGACCGATACGTCAAACTTATTACAGCCCTCTTTTTCGTCGGGGATTAAAAATGGTTCACAGACAAACGCTGTAATATACCTAAAGATATCTTACTCGCTGCGGCTGATACAATCACAGACCTTAACTTATACACAGCGACCATCTGTGAACTGCTATTCCCGTTGTGTGTGATATCTTAGGATACCGCTTTATATTATAGCGCATGTCTGTATTAAAAACCCTTAAATGATGCGGTTGTTGCGTAAATATGATTAATTGCCCGTCTTTGGCAAAGTTTTAAAACAAATGGATAATATAGTTCATAAAGAGTCAAAAATAAAATAAAAATCTTAAGTTAAATTTATATAAGCTATAAAAACGTAAATATGTTTTGTTGTTTTCAAGTTTTAATAAAAACTAAAATAATGTTTCATGTTAAAAGGGCTATTTATTATAATTACGACAAAAAGGATCCTCGATTTTACATTTATTTTTATTCAAAAGAGAGCCTTAGTCAGACTAAAAAGTTTTCGACAGACTAATTAAATTAAATCTCGACTTTCTACTATTAATTATTCGTTTGGTTTTAGGATTAAAACTGATTGTGGACCAAGTTTATGTGGGTCTTTGTTAGTTATGACAACTTTAATAATTACTCGATTTCATCTAGACCGTAGGAAACGAAATTGACAATTGATAGCTATCTCAGACAAGAGATAATAATATAAAATAATAAAATAAAAATCACAAAACAACACAGACATTTTTGATTTTATGAATCTGAATATGAATGTTTTAATAATCTTGCTAATTTTAATTTTTAATTTGACCATCATAGTTTTAAGTATTAACAATATATGCTAACAATATATGGATTTATAGTCGTCTGAATTAAATTATTTATATTTTTTTATTACCTAAGCCCTACACTAACATTATAGTTTCTTGTGTCACAGGTGATATGGTATAAATTACGTAGATAAGAATACTACATCCAAGACCGGTAAACGAAACAATGCATCTTGCAAATTACACAAAGTTCTCTTCTTCGCCTCGTAGGGGTTCAAACCCGATACATGTTGCGTAGCAGTCCGCTATTAAACTACTACGCAACACAGGCCATCAGGTATAGAATATAGACATTATCTTCGGCTTGTATTTATTTAGCTTGAGTCTAAAAACATGATTATAAATAAATTAAAATGTATAGTACTCATTTATGATTTATTAATATGTACTTTACAAAAGGGGCTGCGCAAAGGTGTCTTGTGTACATGATACAATATAAGCTACATTTTTTTTTTAGAACCAGTCACTTAGAGCCGGTACCCGGCCGGCCGGTTACCGGTGGTTACTGGTAACTGTGTCCGATTGACACAGTAACAAAAATTTCCTATGGTGGTGTGCCGTGTCGGCAGCAAAAAGTGGCTTGTATCTGACACAAGACATTCAAAGTGAATATAACATAAAACTGATCTTGAGGTTCTGAGTTCGAATCCCGGTGTGTGTAATAACTTTGTGTTATTTGCAAGCAGCATTGTTTCACTTACCAGTCTTGGATGTAGTATTCTTAGATGTGTAGTTCATACTACATCATTGCTTGGACACAAGTTCTAACGAAACTTACTGCAGGGCTGAGGCAATGTGTGTCATGATGTGTTTTATTTATAATAATTATTTAATTATTATATTGATTTGATTATTTTTCTAAAGAAATATACAAAAATATTACTCTTTTTATCATAAAATAATGAAACA
This sequence comes from Choreutis nemorana, assembly GCA_949316135.1. NCBI lineage: Eukaryota > Metazoa > Arthropoda > Insecta > Lepidoptera > Choreutidae > Choreutis > Choreutis nemorana. Next base: position 1,730,487 of record OX438614.1, read on the forward strand.
CGATGACATCTAACCATTTTTCCACTCAACTCCGTCAAGCGCTCCGTTTCAATGGAGTGTCACCGCCAGAACCATGTCAAAGTAAATATGGCGAAACAGTAAAACAAAGCAAGATTAAATAAAATGTCCGCCAGAATCAATGTTAGCTGGTAACCGCAAAACTCTATTGAATCCTACGCATACTTATATTTTATATTTACTTAGGATCGTTCACGTTTACATTCATTTAAGTAACCCACGATTTATTATTTAATTTCGTCGGTTATTTCAAAGGAAATTAAACTCCCGTATACTACAGAAAAGGGCCAACTTGTGTCATATTCTTTTGATGGTATTGGAATTTAAGGTACGTAGGATTCCCTTTATATTTCCTTCCCTTTTTATCTATTTTTATTTTCTATACGGTATCGAGTTAAATATTTCAAGCGGCAATGACAAAACGAGATGTGTTATTTATTTTTACATAAGTACGAGATGTTTATTGGAATGGAAAAATTAAGGCTATGAATAGCCAGAATATATATACAGAATGACGAATTTTTTTTAACCGCCCTCACTAACATTATTATTAAGTGTAAAAAATTAATAATTATAAACAGTCAAAACTCTGTTCAAAGTACCAACGTTTCGGAATGCCTGTCCACGGGGAAGAATTCGGCAAGAAACCACCGTAGTTGCTTTTTTCAATATCTTTCATTACAATCTTGGTTTTAGTATAAAATGTTACAAAAAAAAAAACATTTTTATAGTAGGTAGAAATATCGCGAAAAATTGATAAAACTCATACATGTTAATTTGTGTATATTTTTATCATGCAACCCTATAAAACCTTCGAACAAGAAACGAAAAAGAGGGGAAAAATCGTGCGTTTTTTTTCGCCTCGGTATTTACAGAATCTCCAAGCTGAAAGGAGGAAAATAAAAATCAAGAATAATAAAAATAATGATGATAAAGTATCGAATTGTGCACTCGTGTGTGAGAGGAGTGTGATACACGGTGCACGCTTGACCAAATTTGTTTGCGATAAGTAAATATGAAAGAAACGCTTCAGTTGCCACGAATAAAATTAAGTTAATCGTGCCATTCACGTGGTAGCTTTGCTTTTACTTACCTTCAGCTTAAGGTTTTGGGTCCTTCGTTACTAGTTACGAAACAAAGAAAAAAATTTACGTTCGTAACCAGTTACGAAACTTTAATTACGAACGAGGACGAAGAGGCTGTACTATATACTTGACATTAAATTTGGAATTCATATAAATTGTCGTAGTTCAAAAAAAAACTTACTACAACAGAAACGTGTCAACCATTTTTAAATACGAAAAGCATCCCCAAGAGCAAAATAATAAGTTCATCCCACAAATCGACCCGATTCAAGATTTGTTTCTTTAATTATCTATGGAGATGAAAAGAAAAAACATACTGAAAAAATAATTATTTGTTAACATTGAAGCTAAAAATAAAAAAACCCGTCAAAAATAATCTTCGTCTGATACGTTCAATGTAAAACATTCGAATCAATGCTCAAGAAATTAATTATTATAATTTTAACCCCAAAAAAAATAAACAAAAAACTGTCAACTTAAAGTCAACCAAAAAACAAACAAAAATCTTTAAAAACACATTTAAAAATTCCATCGAAAAAAAACTGTGTTGAACGAACAGAAAAAATCGTCGTAACTCACTTTAAAATTTAGATTAAAACTAAACTTAATTAATAAGTTTAATTTCACCATCAACGGAGCTGTTGGCTAGGGAAACGTAATTAGTGAGTACTGGGAACTTTCAGTTATTGAATTATGTTGAATCAATGCTCTCGCATTCACTTGGCAATGTGCCTGTTATCTTTGGTTAGGAGTCAGAAGGTCATTTAAATAATATTTAGGCTTTAGACCCCCAATATTACTGTAGATTTGTTCCATAAATATTTAACCACGATATAAATATAACAATAAATAGTTTAATGCATGGAAATATGAAATAAGACAAACGGATAGTGGCTTGTGACTTTTAATTTAAAATAAATAAAAATACTTCATTTTAATTTAAAAATTATGCTTTTAAAGAGTGATAAGAAACTAATTTTTATGTTGGTGTAGTCAATATTTATCACTAAAACTTCTAACATTTATATATAATAATTGATCAATATTCCTATTCCTATAAATCTGTTATTTTTCGTAGTGGTCACTTTTGGTGCTTCTAATAAAACTAGAATAATGTATAAATGCGAAAATTTTCGGAATCATATCTCCGCCTTTACCTTAACTGCAAAAGGTGAGGTGAATATGAGGGAATTGTTTTATTAAATTCCTAAGGAATAGGAGAGAAATTTTCCTTTTTTCTTCATTCCTAATAAAGGGCATGACCCTAAGGAAATGGTTCCCTGAATGCTGTAGCTAGATAGCTTTCTCTTGGGAATGAAAACCAATGAATAATTTAAAATGAACCTTAAACAGCGAGGAGCAGAGTTTAATTTTAACAAGTCTCCGTTTTAATAAATTCTTTATTTTTTTATCTCGCTGGACGTGATTAGGGGGAAAGTGACACATTTGATTTGAATTTTCATTCGTTTAATTTGATGCTGTTTCTTTTACTTATTAATGTTGGAATCAACAATGAATAGAAGATGACGGAATCTTGTTCCTGACTTTTTAAAGACGATGAGAATGGCCATTTGAGAAAATAAGGAAATGGCATAAATCTTCAAATAAAAATTAAATTTATCCAGGAAAATATGTCAACAAAAACCTGATTATCCTTAACGTTTTCAATGAAATAAAATTCTTTTAGACACCCTGCTGGTAACCATGAAGTTAAAATTCGTGTATTTTAATTGACAAAACTTATTTTCGTAACTATGTTTTTTTTCCTTTAAGTATAAATTGGTCTGAATTTTTTAGGGTTCCGTGCCCGTAGGGTAAATAACAGGACCCTAGTACTAGGAGTCCGCTGTCCGTCTGTCTGTCAGCAAGCTATATGTTATAAAGCATAATAGGTAGTTTTGGAATATTCAGAGAATGCCAACTTCTTTGCCCCTATAACAAAAGCGGGCTCCCATACAAGATACGTTTTCGTAATTTTCTCCTTGTTATGGTTTATTTTACGTAATTATTCATAAAGTAAATAAAGTTTAATTGTATAAAATGGTACGGAACACATCATGTGCTAGTCCGACTCACAATCGGGCGATTTTTTGTTAGGATAAAGTTTTGGGTTAAATCTGGTGAGAAAAAATTGACCCACTTTCGTTGAAAATATTTTATGTGCGATGTAGGACAGCAAATAAAATTGAGTTAATAATTTCAGGAAAATGCTCTCTCCCTCAAGGTCAGCCATAAAAGGAGACCCTTCTTAGTAAATTCCTTGGGATATTCTATATTAAAATTATAAAGATCTTTACAAGAATTATTGTTCTCTTTTCTTTATAATGTATCCATGAAAGTGGAATCAATATAAAACTTTTTACAAATAGCAAAACCGACGAATGACTTATTGAACTTTTGTAACCCTTATGGTTTATGTTTTTTTTCAAATTAAAATGGGACCGTTTTCAATGTATACTCTATACAATAAAAAAAGAATCATCGAAATCGGACTACCCTGTAACAACTTTTTACATGGTGTGGTCATAAATAAAAATACCAGTTGACTTGAGAACCAAATCCGTTTTTTGTTTTTTCGTTGGTTAAAACGAACAGTTTTACATCTTGGTGGTATTTAAAGATAGGTACATGCTAGTGGGCCCACTGTTATTAGCTACATAATGATCCAGCTATTTTTTACACGTATGCTTTCTTCCAAGAAGGGTCACTAGTGTGTTTTTGGTGTTTAGACCGAGTCATCTGGTAGTAGAGTAGCATGTTCACTTGGCGATCTGTTTGCAGGTTAAGTTCACTGAGTTTAGGCGACATAGCATGCAAGACAAGATTTTTCTCCCTCTGTAATAACGAAACACAAAGACAATTGGTTTCCATGTCGCAGACCTATATTGATGTTGAGTATTTGGTTCCTGCTTGCTGCCAGCTAATATTGAACATTTTTTCGTGGCACACCTGCCATTATGTCCCACCACTGCAACTCCTGTTCACCGGGATCAACAGTGATCGAATAATTAACTAATAATACAGCTGTGCAGTGACACACAGGCTGTGCGCGGACACCCTACCGGCTGTCTTGGGACCCGCAACGAACTTAATCAAAATAAATAGGAGGTAGTAAAAAACAGTTTCAAGACTTTCCTTTCAGCAAAGCGAAGACAGCAATGAAACGGCCCTGAGGCCAAAAATTAAAGCGATCAATATGTAACATGTGTTAGGAAGTTAAATGCTAGCCCAAACATAAGCCACAGTAACCTGGAGACGTGAAAAGTCATGACCAAACACTTGTTTTTACAAGTCGACTCAATGGAAATGGAATCAAATAAACTTCATGATTAAAAAAATGTTTCAAAAATCGTTCCCAGTAATTCTTCTCGTGAGAACACTCCGTAATGTCGTTTGGCTTCGATGTTGCGTGAGGTAAAAGTTTTGACCTGTTCAAATCGCCTCGGATTAGTAGAAAAGAAAACTCAATAAAGCCCTCAACTTTATCCTCATCGTAAACGCTTCTATACTCCATTCCACGAACTCCTCGAGAGCATAACGTTTATATTTTATAAATTTGTTATTAAACATTCTTAAACAACAAGCCTGATCAATACTATGCGAATGTCCACTTCCAAATGATAAGATGTTTACGTTACTCATAAAAACTTAAATAACAAATTTAAAAGAACCCCGATCGAACATTTGCGTATTCGATTATTCATCTCCAATTTTACCCCCATAACTTTTAAATAGGAGACCCCACATCGATCAAACATAGCTAAGAACAGGCTCGATTAAGTCACCTTACAAACAAAATCAAATACATCAAAATTCGTTCAAGAGTTATGATGCCACAAACAGACTCAGAGACAGACACACAGATAGACGTCAAACTTATAACACCCCTCTTTTTGCGTCAGGAGTTAAAAACCAGGGAGTTATTGGTTAATCCGCGTGACCAGATTCACTGATAATAAGCAAAATTTAAGGAATCTTCTAATGATCGTACACAGACTTTGGCACCGTGGAATGGACTTCCTAAAGAATTTTAAGATAAGCTTGAACCATAAGAAACACATTTCTCTTTCAAGATGGTATACTGTTTTTGCAAAGAAAAACGGATCAGAAATAATTCAAAAGAGAAGTGTAGCTGAATAAAAAAAAGAAGAGAGAATGTGACTCGCCCGTCGGGGGTTCCGAATGAACTCGTAATTAAAAACCGACCATTTCGAGAATCAAGTCAGAGACAACAGTGATGTATGCAAATGAACTATTTAGTTATTAGATATAGACGAATTACTTTGCTTGTTAGTCAAAACTTAGTAACAAAAGTAGGGGATTTGACTTATCTAGTCTTCATCGGACGTACAAAAAAAATTAAGAGGCTACATAAACTTACATAACATTACTAAACATAACTTAGACGAGTACCCAAAACAAACTTCCTTAGTAACATGTAAATTATTTCTCTCAGTTTTCTTTTTCAAATTATTTTCATAACTCCAATCTATTAAATTATATAGCCTTAATACATATTGTACCTACTTCTTGATATTGTATTTAAAATAATTCAATGTAACCGTTAAAAAATATTGTTTAAGCATTGGATATAAACCTCCGTGGTCTTTACAATGCCTCAATTATCTGCTGTTATTTTAATATCTTTATAAAGTTAAATGAATTAAAAAAATGTTTTTTTTTAAAGAACAGAACCCTAAAAAGCCCGTCCCTGCGACGTGATCCTGTAGATTTTTGATAAGTTGAATTTTTCAGAGCATTTCGGGCATTTTATCTTTACGAAGGCAGTCAGATGACATAATTTAGGTTCGTAGCGATAAAAAGAATCGCTATACTTTAGCAAAGCGGTTTATGATCACCGGGCTCTCTTGTTAAATGGATTGCAAATCGATGTCAGTATTTTTATGAGTTTCGGCGATATGATTAAATATTCTTTTTTATGTTGATTGGACGTCTTTGCGTGTGGATGATTAATATGTTTTTTTTTCGCCCCGCATTTATGGGAACGTTTGACGATGGTTTAACTTGTTATTTCCGTCGGCCATTTTGAAAATAATGTCAGTTGAATTTCATATTTTTAAGGTTACAATAAAAGGTACTAACAAGAAAATTATCTAGTGAAATTTGTATGAAATCTTAAAATCGGAAATAACTTATTCAATTTGAAAAATATTTTTTCCCTATGCTTAGAATGGACTTTAAGTGGACATAGGCTAATGCATCACAAAAAAATACAAACTTTATCCTGACGAAGTCAAGCAAGTATTGAAATTATATATTTTTTTGGGTTTCGTACACAAAGGGTGAAAAAAGGGACGCCATTGCTAAGCCTCCGCTAACCATCTGTTCGTCCGTTTGTTTGACTGAGTATTTATAGAGAATATATATTTATGTTGCCGATTTAACAACAAATTCTAAAACGATTTGAAAAAAAAATTTAAGAGTGCTAAAATACTAGAAACACGCTAATTTGTATTTTTTTTTCCTAGATTTTTTTAAAAGGTCTTAAATTTACAAATGGTACAAAACCCTTCATGCAAGTCTAACTCACACTTGACCAGATTTTTTTTCTATATCGTCACCCTGAAAACATGATCGAATATGTTTTTTTCGGGGCACACCTGCCACTCTGTCCCACCACTGTTACTCCTGTTCACCAGGATCAGCAGTGGCGTCCTTCGATCGAATAATCAACAAATAATGCAGCTGTGCAATGACGCACAGGCTGTGCCCGGTCACCCTACCGGCTGTCTTGGGACCCGCAGCGAACTTAATCAGAAGAAATAGGAGGCAGTAAGAAAGCGGTTTCAGACTTCCCTCCCAGCAAAGCGGAGACAGCAATGGAAATGGCCCAGAAGCCAAAAGCTTAAGGGTTCTACGGTCAGGAGACGCCTGACCGTCAAAACACCACGGCAAGCCACTAACTAACAGGGGATAAATTAAATCGAATATGTTTGTTCACAACTAGAATCATATATCAAAGACCCTCATCTCGTCTATTGGTCTGTCAAAGGGAGTTTTTGTGTACTAAAACACGAACAACTATACAAACGGAATCGTTTCTGAGGATGTTTCACAAACAAAATACAGTTAGTTATTAAACTAATTGACCAGACATCGTTACAATTAAATGGTGTGATATAACAGTATAAGTAAAAAACAACATCATGTGCAAACAAACAAAATGTTACTAAGAAATTAAAGTTTTAAATTAAAATTAGTCATGTCTGTCCTCACATTTTGCAAATAAGAATTTATAACCATATTGCAAACGACATCAAAACCTTAGAAACTCCTTTGCAATTTAATAAAAGACTGAAAACATTCCTATGCAGTGAATGCTATAATAAAATTATAACCACATCACGACAACCCATATTGACTCAGCCCTGCACTAAGTATCGTAAGAACTTGTATCGCAGGTGCTAAGCAACGATATGGTATATACTAAATAAATAAGAATACAACATCCAAGACTGGTAACCGAAACAATGCGTCTTGCTAATAACACAAAGTCCGGCCCCCGCCGGGATTCGAACCCGGAACCTCTAGCGTAGCAGTCGGCTGTTTACACCACTGCGCCACCGAGGTCGTCAATAATTTAGAAGAATTTTTTAATGAAGTTTATGTTCCTACTTTTTGTTGTATCTGTCTCCTTTTAACATTTAGTCAATATTTTTGCCATGCCGTTACAGGGTGTCTCATGTATATCTATTTTATATTAACATCTTTTGTACCCATTGTAATGTGGCAAGCAATAAACGTTTTGAATTTAAAGACTTTATTGTCTGAAACGCCAAATGCACCACCAATGCGATGCTCGTGTAGAGGTAAAGATGTTATTACCTTTAGTGCCAGTATTTACACTGGCTCTCCAATCCTTTGAACTGAAACACAGCGAACTACTTCACGGTTAAATAAAAAAATATTTTGATAATTTTTAGAGGTGTTTTGTTTAAAAAAACAAAAGGCCAAAGTTGAAAAGGGCTTAAGTATTTGGCCCTAAGGGCACTTCAACTGCTGTCTCTGCTTTTGCTGGGATGGAAGTCTGGAATAGGTTTCTTATTTCCTCCTATTTCTTCTGAATAAATTCGTTCTGGGTCCCAAGAAAGCCACCAGGGTATCCAACACGTAACCTGTACTTCATTGCACAGCTGCATTAATCGTAGATCGTGGGATCAAAGGATGCCACGGTTTATCCTGGCGTTGCAGGAGGTGCAGAGTGGCGAAAAAGAAAAACAATTGTACATTATTATTTCTAACTTAGGCATCACAAAAGCCAAAGATAAAAAAACATGTTTTGCATTTTTGGTCAGTCTGAATAAAATGCAGTAGCAAAACTGACTACAGCATGGGGTTCTTCAAAAAGGGTGTTAAAAGGTTTTGTAGGGACTGAGACGAGTGCATGATACTGCTGGTATTGCAAACGTCAATAGGCTACAGTGACTGCTTACCATCAGGCGGGCCGTATGCTTGTTTGCCTTTTTTTTTTCTCTCTAGGGTTATCTTCTACAAGATGTCTACAAATCTCCCAAGCGCATCATCCAGACGGGGCCAATATTACTTAACTTGTGACATAAAAAAAACGTGCCTCCTCATTTACTGGCAACTTTTGTGTTATGACCCGTCTGAGTTTTACTTTGTTTTTAAGTTTTATAACCTCCAAGGGATAGGTGAGTCAGTGAACGTGGTAAAACTTTTGTTTATGTAATTTATTTAAGCTGTTATATATGTATATTAATAATAATAAACCACATCACGACACACACATTGACTCAGCCCTGCAGTAAGTATCGTAAGAACTTGTGTACACAGGAACTAAGCAACGATATGGTATATATTACATAGATAAGAATACAACATCCAAGACCGGTAAGTGAAACAATGCATCTCGCAAATAACACAAAGTCCCGCCCCCGCTGGGATCGAACCCGGAACCTCAAGCGTAGCAGTCGGCTGTATACATCACTGCGCCACCGAGGTCGTCACTAGAAGTAATATTTTTATTATTTATTTTAAATACACTACTGGTTTGCTACGACCTGTGAACTCGCGACCCTGTATTTATTGGGAATCCCTAGACCGATTGACTCCATGTTGAAACTTAAAAATTTTTTGCCACTATACTGCCTATGCATTTTTACGACGATCCGATCAATAGTACTTGAGTTATCTTCGGACACACATTTATGTGTATGCACATACAAATGCCAGATAGCTCAAGTAGACTCTGATAACTTCATTCGCTCATTTAAATACATTAGTAAATAACAAACATGGTATATTGTTTCATTCATATACATTTTATGTATAGCTTTCAAATTCATTGTAAATTATTAAGATACATTATTATTGACGACCTCGGTGGCGCAGTGGTGTAAACAGCCGACTGCTACGCTAGAGGTTCCGGGGGCCCCGGCGGGGGCGGGACTTTGTGTTATTTGCAAGACGCATTGTTTCGCTTACCGGTCTTGGATGTTGTATTCTTATTTATTTAGTATATACCATATCGTTGCTTAGCACCTGCGATACAAGTTCTTACGATACTTAGTGCAGGGCTGAGTCAATGTGTGTGTCGTGATGTGGTTATTATTAATATTTAATAGGTATATAATTGCCAGAATTTTAGCTAATTAATAAAACTAAACTTTCATACTCCAACTTGTCGATACTATAAACAGTTTATTAATGTTAAAATTTTATACATGTATGTAGGTTATTAATGCTTCATTGTTTGGACTTAAGGTAACTTTAAAGCGTTGGTGCTAAATACAATACTAAATGGACTTTGCTCTTCATTTATAGACCAGCAACCATTATGAGTTTTATCATTATCATCTTGATAGAATATGATAATTCGTGTATTTAATAAAGATAACTTACTACTATTATATTATAGATAGGTAAATTTTGTATGATAATAACCACATCATGAAACACACATTGACTCAGGCCTGCACTAAGATATTCTTGCAAGCAACGATATGGTATAAACTACATAGATAAGAATAATACGTCCAAGACAGGTAAGCGAAACAATGCGTCTTGCAAATAACACAAAGGTATTTTTGAGACTACTTTTACAATTTTTAAATCTTAATTTGGGATGTATATGAATACTAACTTTCTACGTAAAGGAAGTAAACGAAATATTGATAAAAAAGTCATAAAATGTTTTTATTTTGAATAGACTAAAAATAGATTGTCTCCCCTCTAGGCCATTTCAATTGCTGTCTCCGCTTTGCTGGGAGGGAAGTCTGAAACCTATTTCTTCTGATTTAAGTTCATTGCGGGTCCCAAAACAGTCGGTAGGGTGTCCGGGCACAGCCTGTGCGTCAGTGCACAGCTTCATTATTCGTTGATTATTCGATCAAAGGACGCCACTGTTGATGCCGATAAACAGGAGTTGCAGTGGTGGGACAGAGTGGCGGGTGTGCCCCGAATAGACTTAAAATCAGCATTTCCAACAAAAAAAAATAATTAAAAGATTGATGGATAGAATCTTGGTGGTTCTGATTTCTCAAAGCCCTATCCGATCAAATTTACCTTAATTTCACTTCCCTTTATTCATCGTCACAAAAATGGGTGACCGCCTATTTTTAGTTTTACATTTTATTTACAAAAGAAAGCGAAAATGTTGAATAAGAAAACGCGGGAAACTTTGAAAGGGCCCGTCCACAAAAGTTACAAGTGACAAATGGCGTTACAGAGAAAAAGGTGAAAGTAAACTTAAAATAACCGGAGATAAGATTTTTCATCGTGTAAGTTTGTTTTCTTTACGAAATTACATTAAATTTTTATTGTAAATTATTATAAATTTCAATTTTTGAGAACGTTGGGTTCATTTCTAGGAACCGTATTTTCGTGTAAGTGCTTTTTGAATATGTATTACATAAGTAGCCAAAATAAAACTTTACATAAAATTATTTAAATTTATTGAAACAACACAAGGGCAGAAAGAGATTGTAGATAAATTTAAGCTAAAACCTCTTTCATGCATGAATTATAGGTACGTAAAAATCAACACACGAATTGTATCATAAACGGAAATAGTAATATGTATATTATAGTGGAAGAAGTCTTTAGAATCTCGCCTGTAAAGAAGTTATACACTAGGAGTTTTAAAACGCGCGTTTTTTGTGACATATTGTGCAAACCTTTCGAAGGCATTAGCACTGTAACATTTACCATTTTTTGCTTTGAAAATTTTCCAATCTTAACATGCATACAGCCAAGTGAAATCTTTAATTTTTTTAGAGTTCTGAAAGAAAAACGTCACCTTGCTCCTATTTTTTAAAGTTTCGTAACAGTCGCCATAGTTCCAGTGATATGTGGCGTGTCACGAAGTTGTAAATATACCATTTTGGACATGCTAATATTTGTGCTACTACGCCTTTTCTAACGGAGTTGAGTGTCTATTTAAAATAGTCTACTTATAGCGACTTTAATCAAGCATTTGAAAGCGCGCTGTCAGGTTTTGGCCTGTAACAGACATAAATTAAAATTTAAACAAAGACTTCAAGGCAAGGTTCGTCAACCCAAAAAATGACTGAACTAAATTACAAAGGTTTATCTTACAACTACTTGAAAAAACTTAGTTTATTATTTAATTTAAATATTGTTTGTGATCTAAACAAAGTTATTAAGGTTTAATTTTGCGCAAAGTTTTAGTCAAATTTTATTTAAATATTTTGTCAGATCTCAACTCTGCAATCCGATCTTAAGTAAAGGAGCTTCGTGTTCATAAAGAAATTCAAAGTCGAAGACGAAGGAGTCTGAGTATATCGCGTTACCAAACACCGAAGTGTTAAGTGGAACAAAACCATTCAATTAAGAACGAATCATGAAAAATGGTTTCAGATTGGCGGAGTCCTCGTGAAATCTATAACCTTTTTCAAATAAATTCCAAGGACTGTTATAATAATAGTTCGTTCTGCTAGAACTATTCGCTTTTTAGCCGAATAACAGATTTGTTGAAAACTGTCGACATTTGTTTTCTTTGCTATTTATATTCTAATTTATAAAGAGTAAACAATTTCTTAGGTGTTTTATTCGCGGTCGCCGCTTTCACGTTAGTGACACTTAGGTGACAGCTTAGAATATTATACTACGACAGAGTAACAGGTTTTGTGTACGATTATTGTGACAGGATCCCTTGTAAATTTATACGTCAGTTTGCGAATGTATTTGGACATTTGTTTAACCGTTAAATTACTTTTCATAAAACTAAACAATTTCATTTTGCAATTAAATATTTTCTAAACGTACCTATTATTTTTATTATTTTAAAGTAAAACCAGACAGCACCTTCGCTTTGAACTGACCACTGGCAATGATTGACCTATATGCTGTATATTCGATCAATTTAAATTTTACACCAAAACTTATATTTAATACAGCTTTATTTACAGTTACGTTTCATTATTTTACTACACTCGTTTTCCCTGTTTCCAATTATATCCGGCCAAAAATCAAACTAGGTAAGCTTTTCGTACTATGAGACTTTGTTAGCCGCACTGGCCAGGCAGTTTTACAATGACATCAATCATGATGATCATTCGCTGAATAATTTTCTGACAGCTTTGTATCTCTCTTCCATTCATCATGTCGTTATGATTTTAAATCATGCATAAGTCTGACTTTCAACTACCTATCATTAGGATGTTTTTAAATTTCTAGAACGCGAGTTTTTTTCGGTTTCATTCTTCCTTTTTATCGCCAACGTTGACGCGCGATAAACGCCGCCTAGTGCGTACGATCTCTTAGCAGCAAATATATGGCCTACCTTATTCTTTTACGACCCAAACTGGAACCAAACAGTACGAGCGGACGGAATGAGTTTATTTTACTTGTAAATACCGAATAAATTCCCTTCACAAGTAACTTATGGGTGAGGATTTGTATGAAAATAACGTGAAAGGAAAACAAGGAATCTTTATTCTGAATGTAATATTGGATTGTGCTTTATACTTTTTAGAAGAAATATTTAGTCGGAATTTTAAATATATTTCTTGTGTGAATAAATACTTTAGTAATATACAGTAAAAAATTAATAAAAAAAGAGATTTAAATGTCAACAAAATGTGCGTGATACCTTTGGCAATGCAAACGTCCATAGGCTACGGTGACTGCTTACCATCAGGCAGGATGTACGCTTGTTTGATGCCTTAATGGTTTAAAAAATAATTTGAATACTACATGTTTATTAATATCACTTGTTATTTGTATATTTACAACAAATAATAATAATAATAACCACATCACGACACACACATTGACAAAGCCCTGTAGTAAGTATCGTAAGAACTTGTGCCACAGGAACCAAGCAACGATATGGTATATACTGCATAGATAAGAATACAACATCCAATACCTGTAAGCGAAACAATGCGTCTTGCAAAAAACACAAATTCCGCCTCCGCCGAACCCGGAACCTCTAGCGTAGCAGTCGGCTGTTTACACCACTACGCCACTGAGGTCGTCAAAAACTGCTACTAAACTAATAAAGTAAATGCTAGCTTAAATCTTACACCAGTTGTATTAGTGGCAAAACGGAGTTAAAGTTTTGTGGAAATTATTATTAAAAGTACTTTCTTTATTATATAAATTCAAAAGGATAATTAATACATTTTATTGCTTTACATGAAAGAAGATATTATTGAACAATTGCTTTCTTACTTTTAAATATTTATTTTTGAATCTACCAACTTAGTTTTTAGAATCTTTGACATTTTGTTTCATTTTATTTATTTTGGAATTATCATGCTTTTTATAGTTATTATTCTATATAATTAAGACTTGTTAATTTTAATTGTACTTTTAATTATGTTTGCTTGTCTATTAATAATATTGTATGTACCGAATTGGAGTTATGACTGGTTTATGATCTAACGTTATTTTTTTTTTTTTGTAATTCCGTGTAAACATCAATTAAAATTAAATAATCACGACACACACATTGACTCAGCCCTGCACTAAGACACAATTATGAATCGAAGGCACATAGATAAGAATACAACATCCAAGGCAAATGACACAAAGTTCCACCCCCGCCATGATTCGAACTCAGAACCTTTAGTGTAGCAGTCAGCGGATACACCAATGCCCCACCAATATCGTCGTCGTAAATAAAACTAATCGAGACTTAGGTACTGGCATGTGACATTTAATCTGTCGATAGGTAAAGGAAAATTAGCCTTCACTAAAATAACTCTTCAACATTGCAATTTTCATTTTCAACTGTATTGGCCATACAAACATCGCATGTATTTGAAAGCGAACTAATTCAATATGCAAAACTCTATCCAACATATTGCTTTGTCCGTAAAGCGCACCTGCCGGCCAAATAAAGAACTAAAATTTCCTCCGTAAATATGATTTCATTGTTTTTGTAGATAAAATACCAGTGATATAAATTCAGTTCGTTCTCATAAAAACTACTTTCTTTGAATACCATTATATTAGGTATAATAAGAGAATCTAGTCTTTGAAAGTTTATATTGGTGATAAAAAATACTATTTATTAAAAATCTTAACACTTCTTGTCAGTTTACCTGCGATAATCTTGTGTCGCAGGCACTACCTGCGATACAAGATTATTTTAGTGCAGAGCTGAGTCAATGTGTGTGTCTTGACGTGGTTATTACTATTGTAGAAAACGCATAAAACGTTTTTTTCTGAAAAGACCAAAAACTTTTCGAGTCACCCAACCACTATTAAAAATGTTTGTATTGCACACCAACTTTGTACCGTATAAGGAATCAAAACAGCTAGGGTTGCATGCTCAAGATTGTCCAATTTAAACATACCACCCCAAAATGAAATATAGTTAAACTTCGAGAAATATCCAAACAAATTGAATGAAATAACGGTAGATTATGCATGTTTTCATAGATCACGGTTCATTAAATAATAATACAGAAACACGCAAACCAAATATTAAAGTATCATTATGTATGTAATCCGTTTCAAAAGTACATAAAATTATATTGTTCACAAAGTTAAATTCCACCGATTTTAATACGAAAAAGATTACAACGAAACCAAAAAAATATATATTCGAAGCCACAGCAAAACTTTTTGTGTTTCCTCATTTTGGAACAAAAAAGAATTTCGAAACATTACTCAAAAAAAATATTTTCGGGATTACGAGAAATCCTTAACTTCCTTTTTCTTAAATGTAAACTTTTCAAAAAGTCCATTAAGTTTTTAGTATGAAAAATTTAATAAATGACAGTGTGAATGCGAAGAATTTCGAAGGTCGTGTTTGTTTCATACTGTACTTACTCGAGCGGATAAAATCGAGTGTTTACAACACTCAATCCTCAGTTTTCCTCAATAAGTCAAAACAAACCAATCAACTCGTAAACTGATCCACACCGCATCAAATTGATCAGGTTTCTTTTTAAATATTCCATACTGCTACACATACATATTTATCCATAATGTACTTTTAAAACCTCAAAAATATTGTACCAAAAATATCGATATAAAACTTTGTAATTGAGGTCGGTGCAGAAATTTGCAGTTAGGACCTGGATGGAGATATGATTAGTTAAAAGAATTAAGTAATTCGTTTTTAAGTGCGAGATCATCCGGGTTGGTACCATCCTCATTTCTATTTCTGCTGGGGTTTGCTTGTTCCACGACTTCAGGGGCATCGTCATTTTAATAGGCGGCGGTATCTCTTTTTAGCAGGTGGACCGTTTGTTTGCTTGCTCATGAAGACGGCCTCGGTGGCGCAGTTGTGTAAACGGCCGACTGCAACGTTAGAGGTTCCGGGTTCGAATCACGAGGGGGGCGGGACTTTCGTAATTGCAAGACGCATAGTCTCGCTTACCGGTCTTGGATGTAGTAATCTTATCTACGCAGTTTATAGCATACCGTTGCAAGATTTACACAAGATTCTTCAATATTACTTTAGGGCTGAGTCAATGTGTGTGTCGTGATGTGGTTATTATTATTAATTGAACTCTCATACGACGTTTTCACACTACAGCTCGTAACTACACCGTAGTTATCAGCATCGCGGTGTCTCATTGACTCAAGTCGACGGAAAGGTGAAGGGAAAAAGTTAACGTACCGTTTCCATTTCGAATGGTATGCCTTATGTATGAACGAAAATCATATAATTAATAAAAAGCAGACAAATTTTCTTCATGCGTTGAAAGCGCGCTCAATATTCCTGATCCAAATTGTGTTTTTTTATTATAATTCAGAAACACTCAGACTCATTATAAATATCAAATAGTTGTTTTAAAAAGGAAGGGAATAGCGTTTTTTATTTAATCTCTGTCACAAGCAGTATCTTCAAACTATTTCAAAATCATTATATTCCGATGGTAATTATTGTTTTCTGTATAAAATGATCTGTTTCTTCATATAAGTTCAAATAACTCAACTACTTTTGTACTGAAACACACTGCTTTGATTTAGAATTATGACATTTCTATTTTTTTTTCAATTATTCAAAATTGCTAAATCTGATCTGTCTGATCTATTTCTGTCAAATTCAAATTCAGAATCTGTTTTCGTTTCGTGAATACAAAATTAAATCAAGTCCTGAAGCGATTCGCTGTGTTTCGGTTCGAAGGATTGTAATCCATGTTGTAACCGGCACATCAGGTGTAACATCTCACATTAATGGGCAATCGTGTCGATAGGCGGTATCACTTTCCATCAGACCGACGCTTATTGGCCCATAACGATGTATTGACATTGATTCAAACTGTAATAGTAACCACATCACGACACGTACATTGACTGAGTCCTGCACTAAGATAATCTTGTATCGCAGGCACTAAGCAACGATATGGTATAATCTATAAATAGGATTTTTACTAATGCCATAGAACGAATACCTGAATGTTATTAAAATTTATGTTTTTTACTTATTGTTTTTTGTAATTTCAATAACTTAGTTAAGTTAATGAAGAAAAAAAATTGTTAAACCTTATATTGCATGCTGTGTTAGCCTATAAGTGATTAGGACACTGAAAAAGTTCTTAAAATGTTAAAACTATATTGTAGTGTGTTTAATCGTTGGTTAACCAAATAATAAAAAAAAAGAATCCAAGACCGGTAAGCGAAACAACATCTAGCAAATAACACAAAGTTCCACCCCCGCCGGGAACCTTTAGCGTAGCATTCGGCTGATTACACCACTGCACCACCGAGATCGTCGCAATGAAACCCAGTAATGGAATACTCAACGAGCAATCTAACAGTCTTTACCCTTTACAAAGGGTAGATTATCTGCTCACTTGTCAAGTAGGTAGCGAGGCAAACGGATTCAATTATGAATGTTCTGTATTCAACAGGGTTCTCCTTTTTCTAAGAAATACTTCCATGAAATGTTGAAAGGTGAGCAAAATACCACTGGTTTTACGGGGATTGTAAAATTTTTGAATGTAACTAGTGTAAATGACATCTCTGCTAATGTAGTAAAAGGAAATTTTGTGTGTCATTCATCAGCTGCTTGTCCGATTTTAAAACTTATTTCACTATTTAGTTTGATTAAAAAAATAATAATTTTACATTTTTTTTAAACGGTTTGGTTCAAAATTTACAGTTGCATGTACCATCTGAAAATTCTTACCATACAAAAATAATAAACTAGAGAAGGGAAACTCGTCAAATTCATACAATAGCGTTTTGCAATGAGTTGAATTCTAGCTAAATTTTTAACGAAGAAAAACGGAAAAATCCTGTTTTTCGGCCTCAGTCATTTTCCTAGAATTTTTGGGATGTGAGTAATTAATCTTTAAAAACAAAATTTCATAGAATAAGTTATTAAAATTACGTGTAAAGGTAGAATAACCAACTTTGTAAAAGATTACCGATTTCACGTTAAAAATCATCCGTTTTTGATTTAAAAGTATATCTAAAATTCTAGGTTATAGAGTAATTAAAATTTCATAATTCACTAGCTTAAGGCCGTTTTCAGAATATATTTTGGAAGCCCTTCGTCCGGATTTTAGAAGCCTAAAATATGACGCTCAAGTACGCGCGTATGCAGTGACAAAATACGCACGGTAAAAGCCCTGTTGAAAGCCCTAAAATATTTACCTGAACTGACCTTTGTGGTGTAAAAACTTGTTAGATAAATGTTACTACATATAAATGATGACAGAAGTTTCACTTCTCATCACTCTTTAGATCTGTTCCGTTACTTAATAGTAGTTATTTGAAGTGTAGGAAACTTTTAATGGTACCAATTTCTAGCCTTACCGATTAGTCTGGACTTACCGACTAAAATCAGATATAAACTTGTATTTTTTTTAAACCTCTACCAAAAATCACAGCCTTAAAAAATGAATATTTACAGGATAATAATCAGCTTATTTTATGCCAGTAAAGGTATTAAAAAAAAGTTAATCTAAAATCGCTATGTTGAGTGTACTTGAGTAAAATATGTGAAGGATTTGTAAACGAGAAACCAGGCAAATGCTTCTGAACGTAAAAACGTAAGAACGTAACGAAAAAAACGTAAAAAAGTCCCGTTTAAAAGTAATATTTTTAGCACCTTGGCTTAATAAAAACTTTATTGTAAAAGTATTATTTTTGTTTCGTTTTAGTCCGAAAAAATATTTTACTTGCATAGTGATTATTTAAAACCTAATTTTTAATGTTTAATTACTGCAATTTCTCATTTTTCTGATAAGCTTATTATCAGAGAAATATTTATTCACCTCATGAAAAAAATTCAATCGTACCTGAAAAACTTAAAAAATAGTGGAACTAAATATTTAAACTGACAAACCTGGAATTCCGAATTCAAAATCCATAAACACAATATTTGTCACTGGCACAACAAACACACACCACAAATAGTACACGTTTGAAAATCGATCTTATTTTATTTCACCCGAATCGCGCGGTCGTCGGACGTGCTTTCAGCCGGGAGACGAATTCAGACTGCGGGCGAAATAGCGACATTGGCGCTAGTGAGCGCTTCCAGCCGCTGTCAGCGCTCCCGGGCTCTTGCTTACTTGCAGTACGTTATTTTCCGTCTTTAAATATACATTTTAAAATGTAAATAAAATTGAATATCTTCTATTCTGTAATTGTGACAACAAAGACGTATTTTTTTGATTTATCAAGTCAGTTTTCTATTGATTTGTAAACGTTTTGCTCTTGTTCTAAATTTGATTTGAATTGCGTTTCGTTAGATTTAGTTGCTAAAGCTCGTTTTAAATCAAATTGGTGCGTTTACTTGACAACTTATTCTCTTTTTCTTTTTTTTCTGTCTTTATTTTGATACCTAAGCTATTTTTCCCTTAAAGCTTATGATAATAACTTAACCAACAAATAATTTATCTAAGACATATGTATAAAGAGTGCTCATTAAACATGTTTTCGTTTATTTGAATGCAAGGAAACGTATTTATGCATATAAAATATATATATTTATACAAATAAATCTTCTATATATCTTTGGTCTTGGATGTAGTATTCTATTCTTATCTATACCGTTGCTTAGCAACTGCGACATAAGATTATATCTAAGACCAGGTTGTCAATGTGTGTGTCGTGATGTGGTTTATTATTATATATATATGAAAAAAATGAGCACAGTACATAGTTTTCATATGTTCTGAACAAGAAATTGTTTATTAAATTCAATTGTTTGTGAAAATTTATTCAAGTTTACTGCCCATTCAGTTTATACTTTAACGGTCGTCAGAAAGAGATTTTCCGAAAACTGCACAGAATTTATAATGAAAACGTTAAAATGTCCTTTGAAAATATTAAAATAATTAAAATTCACTCCTCCTTTAGTGCTATGGGAGCAATTTATGAAGTCGCTCGAATAAATAACAAGAGATATTATATAAAATGGTGGACCATTTGTCAATTAAATGACTTATTATCCATTTTTGTATCAAGCTTAGGTAAGAAAATAGAGTTTATATAATTTGATTGATCTCAAACGAAAACAAGCAGACGGTTCACCTGATGGAAAGTGATCCCATAAACATAATATTAGCATAAACTCACGTCGTAATTAACCTCTCGACAGGTGTTGGTAGAGGTGTTACACACCGCATTTCGAGTTGATTTTGATCTCTCCCCCTGTTAGCGACGAGAGGACAGTTTCAATATTTTTTCAATCATTCACGGTTTCTTCTGTCCCCTAATGACCATCGGGAGGACAGATCGAACTTTTTTTTGTCCTCACCGTCCCTAAATATTTACAAAATAAAATATAAATCACTTACTATAAATAACAATGCCTTTAAAAAAAAATTATCTCCCTAAGTGTAATTGTTGCTTGTGCTGTGTTTGTATCGTGTACGTTTGTTGTGATTGTGTTGTGTTGGTGTTGTCATATGTTTATAAGCTGCAACCTCATAGTAACCTGTGGATAATGTTGTAGGTTGTAAACTTAGTAATCCATACAAAACTGTTTTATAGATCCATATGAATGTGTTTGAATTGAATCATGTTTTTTGTCCCGAAAATATATAAATGAATGCCGTTTAGCATTTTATTATTTTCTCTAAACCGTAGGTACCGTTGCAGCCGAAGTATAAAATTATCGTGAAGCATACAAACATAGAGGACAAACAAAAATTAATAGATCAATTCCTAGCTACATGGAAATGATGTGATAGAATACACGCCCGAATTTTTAAAATATTTTTTTTGAAAGACCAAAATTGTACAAACACGCAGGATAAACAAAAATAATAGATTAATTTTTAGCTATATGGAAATAATTTGATAGAATACACGCACGGATATTTAAAATATTTATTAAAAAAAAAAAACTATCAAATGGGCGATTAGTTTAATTCGAAACGTTTGTAACTTTGTGTAGAATTTTCTCAACGGTGACTAAGAATGTTTTCCCATTACATTACTTTTTAAGGAAAAGCTAAATTGGTATATATAACATACATGTTTTGTTTTGTACTATAACTAAGATTTTAATGAAAGATTATTATGATATTGAAAAGAGCAACTACGGAGGTTTCTCGCCGAATTCTTCCCCGTACAGGCATTCCGAACCGGTGGTAGTTTGAAAATAACTTTGACGATTTAAATGCACTTATTTCAAATCCATTTGAATAAAAAAATTGATTTGATTTAATGGAATTTTGAATTAGGGAGTAGAGAGATTGATAAAACACCATGTTGGGTCTCAGTCTAGATTGCAATGTTAACTCTGTTTTTGATATTAGTTATGCTTGTAATCTGTTGTGTTTTACAATAAAATAAAGCAAAATACCTACGGCTAAATCAATACCATGGTAGGTATCGATTCATTGTCACTACAACCTACTCGAAATCCTACGATTTTGGTATTTACGTTTGTTTAATTTAATTGATTTATCGTTTCCTTTAATTGGTAGTTCATCTCTTTGGCGTGGAAAAACAAAATTAAATGAGTTTTATAAAACAATACATTTTAATTATTTGAAATAGACCTTATTCCTTAAATTAAAACATTGCTTTAAATATTCGAATTGTATTTAACCCTAATGTTACAAAAAGTAAAAATCTTTTGTAGTAATGTTTACGTTCTAATACACAAATACATCCCTTTTGTTCGCGGCTTCCCCTGAATATAAATACGATTTCTCCTATAAAAAGTTTATGGATTTGCCAACTGCTGTCAACTTTATTATCTCCCGAATGGAAAAAAAAAACTTGATGGAGGTGAACGAACGCTGATTCCGTCCTGAGTTCCGTACAGCAATTGTGTTTGAAAGAAAAATATAGGTCCAATAGGGTTTTAAACGTCTTTCTGTGACATAGTAGCATAAAACAGATGTGCCCATTTAGATGTGATTTTCCTTGAATATTTGAGTCATTATAAACTTTAAATTTATCTATAAGTACAGTGCTACTGTTGTTTTTTTAACAGTTGAACATTAGGTAGGTAGGTATTGGGTAGTGTTTTATTATTTAAGTGCAATATTGGATTAAACTCTTTCTGATATGATATTGTAACTTTATGTATAAATAAATAAGAAATGTATGATACAAAGTCAATGTTAAAGCTTTTATTCAAGTAGGCTTAGAATAAGTTTTTTTTAAATCTACCACCATAGGTTAGCAATGATTCTATTTATCCATAGGGAAAAATCTGGCGAGAATACCCCATAGTTGCTGTTTCCAATTTTTTTGTCTTTTTAAATACAGGATTATTTCTGTATTTGTTTTCCAACTACTTAAATAGGCAATCCTCGTGCACTTAGCTGCAGGTATTGGCAAAATTGTTCAGGTAAATGCAGGGTCAAATTAGCTATCACGACGTCAATATTATCACTCCAATCTAATTTAACTACCGCATTCACAGAACGATACTTCATTCATTACCATTGCTATACTCCAAACGTTTCAATTTCCCGAAAACTAAATAGTATGCAACTATTTCCACTCAAAATTTACCGACACATGTTACTATGCAGTTTTGATGTTGCCATATTTGAAGGTATTTTTTAATATATGCTTATTCCCATGACATATGTTACCCAGTTTAAGTTGCTGTTGCGTATTTTCAAATTAAACAAAGAGAATGAGTTTGTGCTTTTGGCAGCGGTTTCATACGAAAAATATGTGCTATGTCCAACATTAAAATTACAATGTTTATAGTCCTAAGTGTTTTTTTTTTCGGTAGCCATTTAAATAGTTTTGTGGATAACCTTGTACAAACATTTTAATGATTTTATTAGAGTAACAAATAATGAAACTTTTTTTGTAATTGAGATATTAATTTTGTAGGAATGTCAATTTAACGTGTGCCTGTACTCAGTCGGCGTCCTTTGATAAGCAACTGTAGGTGTTGGCAATTTTTGTGGGTTTAATTTTATTGTTTTCGGATCGCCTCAGTTTGAGCGAGATACTTGTAAAAGGCAAGACTTTGACAATTCGTTCCCGAGTTGATAGGCGTGCTATAATTATTAGAAATAAGGAAATTGCTTCAGTACAACACATTACACAGGTGCAGTAATTACAGTAACTCACTTCCTATGAAGCTGTTTAACTAAGCTTAGCGTAATTGACTATTTACAACGTTTAATATTAATTAATTTACCTGTTAAGCACTCAGTTCAACGACATTTTAATTAAATTGTTCTTGGATTTTATACATTAATCTAGTAGCTATGTTTAAGGAACGCTTTTGAAAGCTACGTTTTTAAATATCAAACAAAAAAACCCGGTGTCATTCCTGAAAAAATAAAGGGTATAATACTGAGTACAAAGTTTATTCAAATTATAATTCCAAAGCATAAGATATTGTTTTGGCAGATATATTACGCGTCCTTAACTTTTTTTTAAATATTTTATTGCCTATGTTCATCAGGGATACTAAAGAATTCTAATAGTGAACGTTTTTTTTAATTGGTTCAGTATTTTTGGAGCCTTCATATCTTGATCTCTAATATGAATGTATACAAGAAAGATTTACGTATTTTCTTTTGTTAGCTTTCCCTAAAATAGATGAACAACATTTCCCAAGTGATTGAGCTGTTTCACCATCAATTCTCCTAGCCGACGGAACCCTAGCTGCAAAAAATATGATGGCACCTCGCTTCCCTACGTAGGTAAAGTTACGGAGTTTGTTTCGTTGTATGCAAATAGTTGGTTTGGGGAAATAAATTTTACTTCGTGTTTCGCTTTCGGGAGCTACTGACTCACAAACTACGTATAGCCTATGAAATATTGTTTAGTGAAAAACTTGGAGTTACTTCGGCTTGTTTGAGGGAAATATTTTTGTTTGTACTTTGTCAAGTTTTTAAAAGTTACCGGTGAAATGTTATTTTGCTCGGCTGTTACAAGATCGGTATAAGACTTTATAAAAAGGTCGTTTTTAAGTGCAGCAGAAATAAATTCAAAATGTCTGCTTTGTTGATCGTTTACCCTCATGCTCTTTGAGAAATTTGTCGGTATTGTACTGGAAAAAATGAAGGAATAATCTATGTCATCATGGGACCTGTTCACTCAAATTTTCTTAGTCCTGAACAAAACTGTAGGCTTTATGGCTTTACTTATGATAACCGTTACATTTTTATGGACAAACAACGATTTAACGTTTAAAAAATTACTTCATAAAAATTTATATTAAAGGTTTCTTCACTATAGTTGTTTGCTGTCGAGCAGTTGCGAAATCGTCCGCTTTTTTTCATACAAATCGCGTATGAATCGCCACCGTACTCCACCAGACACCAGCCCCTTTACATAAATGTTATTATTCCGCAAGCGTAAACGCCAACAGAAAATATAAATGTATTAAAATTACATTACAATGACGAAACTTGAGCGCGAGGAAGTCTCATTTTAATACATTTTATTTTCTGTTGGCGTTAACGCTTGAGGAAAATTTGCATTTGTCTAAGGTGGCACGACAGGAACGTTTTGTATGGAAAAAAGAAAGGTCGATTAACCTTAAAAAGAAGGGGTTGCAATGAGGATCTATGGTTAAAGTAAACTTAAAGCTGTGAGTGTTCATGCTCGCTGAAATGTCTGTGCTTACAGTAACGTTGGGTGCCGGGCCGCTCACTTCCCTCTAAGATGGTTGAGGGTGCTGTTTCCGTGTAGGGGTCATTTAATGCATTTTTGGTATTTCTCACAATTTTTAAAACGAAAAACTCAAGTTCATACTAATTTTTATAAGTATATATTTTTATTTGTTTATCCAGCACATAATAGCGTCATATTCCAAAAAACGTAATGCTTAACATTCAATAAATAGAAAACAAAACCTTTTACAAAGTTGTAATAGAAAATATTAATCGTTGATTGAAAAAAGCAACCACGGAAGTTTCTTGCCGGATTCCGCGTAGAAATAGAATTGTGAAATGGTCGTGGTAAAGAATATTACTATTTGAAAGTGTTTATTTCAAGTATATTCGAATAAAAAGATTTTAATTTTGACAGACAACTAAATTGAAAGAGCCCATAATATCTGACTGAACTAAAATCAAATTACAAATGATATTGACGCGTTTGTGAAGCGAGATATATTCATCGATGCCTTCACCGCGTAATGTATACAGAGTTAAATCAGAATTGGATTTTCAGTAAAAATTTTCACTGGAGCTTAAGAATTTTATTTGTTCGATCAAAAATTATAATACGTTACAGACCTTATTAAATGTCAATGGAGAGTTCGCTGGTTTGATACCCGGTTAAATTTATGTTTTATAAACTATCTCAGTAATGGATTGACGAAGACTTTTTCCAAAACAAACGAAACATCAATAAATAAGTACAAAACTGACATCTCTTTTGTTGTATGGTTATTTTTAGGAAAGAAACAAGAAAAAAATGTATTTTGTATTGAAATCATAACCGCTCCTCGCTTAAAGAGGGAAAGGGGAAATTAAATAACTCGGATGACATTCACAACTACAATGGACAGATACCTTGGTACAGTCCAGGCAAACAGCCACCACAAAACAATGGTGCCAACTTGAAAACACAAATTACGGTCGGAGAAAGTTATAATAGCTAGCATTTTAGGGTTGCCACTTACAATTAAATTGGAGAAGTATAATTTCGGGGAGATTAAGATGAATGTAGCGCCGACATCTGTGACTGGATTGAACGTAGAAAACGGAGTTGTTAATAGAAATGGCGAAGGTTTTAAAAAAAAAAAAACTATAATCTTTGCAGTTCTTGTCACCTAAAAGTAGATTATTTTAAAATATTTTAAATATGTTTATCATTAATGTATTAACATAAAAAAAAACATATTCTTTCACGTCACCTAAGAGTAGATTTTTATTAATTTGATTTGGGTTTTTCATTTTTATATTAGTTAATTAAGGCCAAATATGCCTGAAATTAAGGGTGATCATAATAAATCTATATAGCCATATATATAAAACAATATTCGGTTAGTTACACTACATATAATTCGAGTACGGTTCCACCCATTTTAATTATCTTTGATTTATTGTTTTTTTTTAGTGCCCCGAATAGCAGAATAACTATGAAAACATCGGAAAAGTTCTCGAAAAATCCAAGAAACAGTTAAGATATTATTCAAACTTATCATCGTTTGCAAATACAGCAATACTGTCAATAAATAATAGTTCAATAATTCCACTCCATGTTGTATTTGTATGATTTGAATCGCCTCAGGAACTCAAATATCAGTCATCCGGTTGCTTTTTCCAGACTGATTGACACACCATTGCTTTAACTGCCACAAGAACCTTACAAATAAAGTATTGGATGTGTTAATTTAAATAAATTTTTAATGACCTCAAGAAATCACAAATTCTTTTTTGATGAATAATTTTCATCATTGGCTTTGCTTTTCCAACCCATTCGTTTTTTTCTTATTTTTACAGACAAAAACAATTTTATGTGACCCTAGGAAAAAAGAAGATCATAATCATTTATATCAATTACCGACATGTCTTAAATATCAGTTGTTCGTAGTTCTATGTTCGTTTACTTGCGATTTCACTTTCGGAATTGTAACGAACAATGATTATAAAATCATTAATTTCGTTTGCAGTATTTAACACTAATTCCTGTGCTATTGTTTTAATTATTTGAACAGAACTACTAACTGTACTAATAATTGACATGTAATTTAAGACTTTTAAATTAATAATAAATATGAAACAGAAATTTCTTTATCCTGTAAATTAACACATTTTTTATACCAAAATAATCAGGGAAACCTAAGTACGTACAAATTTTAATAGGAATGAACATCTTTTGTAAGAATCTCTAAAGAAAAATACATAATAAACGCCTTCAATTGAAAAGCTAAGGAAATCTATTGAAGAATAAACACAAAAAAAAAACAAAAACCAATACCTCCGAACGGCTCCATTATTTTTGTATCCGTTTGACAAAACACTTCACCGTCTTCCCTTTTAGAATGTAAAATAATTCTTTGCTAAATACAATAGAAATCTATTCTACGAGTGCAAAATTGCAAGCTCGTTATTGGGATTCTTTGCAAAATATTTCAAATACATATAAAGCAGGGAACAATCAAAAATCGATCTTAAGCACTCGTTTTTTGAATTTAATTCTGAATAAAAGATATCCCGAGGCTGTACTTTGAGATGGATGCGGGGATTGCTAAGGAGGTGGTCAAGGGAATACGGCTCTTTTGTGCAGGGGTTAGAGGTCATTGAGTGTGGATTGGGTCGCGGTTCCAATTCTGCTGCAGGCTAGACGAAGCTTGTACGTTTCAAGACGAGAGCACGGATCTGAAATTACAAGAACCGACCCTGAAGGCTATATGAGGGCCTTTCTCCACCTACACACATAAAACACTCACACATACATAAACTCACGCCGCAGTCCCTCGAGAGGGGTTGGCAGAGGTGCTTGCTACATACCGCTTTTCGCATGTTTATGTTGAGTCCCAGTATGACAGGTTGCGAATCTGTCGCCACTATCCGCGCACATTGAGAATCATTGCAGCTACAACTTACGGCAACCCGAGACTTGAATCCATGACCTGTCGGGTCGGGTCGATCGATTATCCAAGGCACTCCACCTACTGACAAATTTCATGTCATTTCAATATTACACGTCTGATATAAGACATCATGCGTTTAAGAATAAAAAGATGAGTCAGAAATATTAGTACTACCATTTTGTTTTGGATTTCACGACCTTGGTGGCGCAGTGGTGTAAACAGAAGACTGCTATGTTAGACGTTACGGGTTCGAATCCTGGCGGGTGTGGATCTTTGTGTTATTTGCAAGACGCAATGTTTCGCTTACCGGTCTTGGATGTAGTATTCTTATCTATGTAGCTTATACCATATCATTGATTAGTGACTGCGATACAAGATTTGCTGAGCCAATATGAGTGTCGAGATGTGGTTATCATTATCAATATTTATTTAGTTGCTGTTGCAATTCTTGTAGGAAAATAGTTAAGAAAATAATGCCAAGCCCTTTTCTATTTACAACGTGAACTATGTTTCGGTATGAAGGATCGGAAATCCAGTGCAATTACCGGCACGAGGGGCAACATCTTTAACCTCTGCTTAAGCGACTTGATGGCTCCTAGCGTTCTAAGCATTAAGAGCATAACCTTATCATTAGGTGTTGGTATTACTTTCCATTAGGTGAACTGTCTACCTGTTTGTCCTAAAGACACATTTTAGCATTTAATTTCCCTTCCAGGTATTTATGTCAAGGGCTGGCCAGCATCACGCTTTGAGCAATGAAGTGGGTCAGGTCTGAACATCGTAGAAGCTATTAATACCAATCGATATGGTCAATAATATACGTATCTAGTGAGAGCTAAAAGGTTTCACCGAGCTCTCCAAAATTTTCACTCGAAAATTTCAGTTGGTTGAAATTTTGAAATTCCATACCTTCAAATATTTCATTATTAAGTACGAGTATTAACTACGGCAAGATTTTTACTGCTTTTTTTTTTGTTTTTAATATCTTTGAATAAATTATCGGTTCTATCTTTATGTATAAATTGTTGTTTTGAAGTGACCAAGTAATAATGCTTTACCTATTTAATTCAAACATTAGAATACATGTTACAAAAAACAATTTTCAGACTCTGTCACACTTGAACGCGTAACTTCTTGTCAACTCTAATACTTCTCTGCCTCAGAAGCCGCATGTTTTGAATAAACGCCATCTTTTTAGTTGAATTAAAATTATGTTCGTTAAGCTACTTTGTTTAAAATATAGATTTATTTTAGTTTAGAATTCGTCACATACAATTTTCGAAGTAAACTACAAAAAAAAGAAAAATAACGTAACGTAACGTATACGACTAATAAACTAAGTTAGTAGATTTTACAATCTGAACTACTAAATGTATAGTATTATATTTCTGACCCACACTTCCTGACACACTGGGACTCAACATAAACATGCGAAATGCGGTGTGTAGCATCTCTGCCCAATCCCTCTTGAGGGATTACAGCGTGAACTTATGTTATTATATTCCTTAATTTTGTATATAAGAAGCATTATTCTGACCACTTCTTCAATTTTGACAAATCTCTTCTCTTCACCAAAAAAAATCATAAATTACATAATTTTTCAAGCGGTTAAATAAAAACAACAAATGAGTTAATTATTAACGATTTTGTATGGTGGCTTAAATTTGACATAAATATAACGCTAATTTAACCGTGCCTCATGTATTTGTGTTTTTGTATTTAAATAATGCGATTAAATTTGCGATTTGGTCGACCTCGGTGGCGCAGTGGTGTAAACAGCCGACTGCTACGCTAGAGGTTCCGGGTTCGAATCCCGGCTTGGGCGGGATTTTTAGTGTTATTTGCAAGACGCATTGTTTCGCTTACCGGTATTGGATGTTGTATTCTTATCTATGTATTATATAAAATATCGTTGCTTAGTTCCTGTGACACAAGTTCGTACGATACTTACTGCAGGGCTGAGTCAATGTGTGTCGTGATGTGGCTATTATTATTATTAAATTAATCTAAAAATGCAATGTTCAATTAGAATCATGCTCTCGTTCATAAAAAAATAGAAAATCGATTAAAATTTAAAAACGTATTTTCGCGAAAACTAATATTAGTTATACTATTTATCATATTATCATAGAGCTTATATTATTTATCAGCATTTCCATAAATTTATTCTAAGAATTTGAACTATCTATACAATATGCTTAGACATAAGTCTAGGTGTTAATTAATTTGATCAAGCATTTGATCAATGCATGTGTGGGTCAATTCTAACATGCCACAATGCTACGGTTTTACTACGTCACGGCGTAGGCATTCGTAGCCCACGCGTCGTCTAACCGTAGTCACTTTGTTATTTGATCCAATTTATGGGGAAGTCGATTTAATTAGCTGTTTTATGTTTTCTATTTAGAAACTAGTGTTTCATCCCGGCTTCACTTGATTAGAAACAAGTTTTTAAACATGGTTAACAAACAATTAACAATATATTTTGTCATAGAGCCAGAAAACGTATATTTTTAATATCAAGTAAATTAATTTTTTGACTTCTATCTATTTTTAGCCCACGACTTCGTTTGCGTAGATTCCGCTTAAACCCTAAGAAACCTTTTTTTACGGGATTACAAGTATCTAATGTTCTTTTCTAGATTTAATATATTCCTTTGCCAAGTTTTATATATATCTGTTCAGCCTTTCGTTCTGGCAATATTGAGTAGCAAGCATCCAAACGTGTTAACTATCGCATTAATAATATGAGTATTAGTGAGATTAATTTTCTCATTTTAACCGACGAAAACGTTGGAGCTTCCAAATCGTACCGTATTTTTTTTCAAATTTAAATTCTAATGCGAATGGCTGTAAGACTAAAAATATCGTATTACATGTCTATTTCCACGTAATTAAAGAGAAAATTAAATTTTCTTCTTATTCTAGAAGTTACTTCGAGACGGGAACAATTTATTATTAGGCGTAAAAACCTGACAAATTCGTTCTATGAGGATATAATACAAATGTTTATATACTGGCATGTAAAACAAACCATTGTAAATAAATATTGTTAAATCAATAACATGTGTGATACTTTACCTCTGTGGCAAAATTGTGTAAATAGCCGGATGCTACGCTAGAGGTTCTGGGTTCGAATCCCGGCGGGGTCGAAACTTTGTAGTATCTGCAAGACGCATTGTTTCGCTCACCGGTCTTCGATGTAGTATTCTGTATCTATGTACTTTATATCATACCGTTGCTTAGTTCATGTGACACAAGTTCTAACGATACTTACTGCAAGACTGAGTCAATGTGAGAGTCGTGATATTGTTTATTATTATTACTGTGTTACTATGTGCAGAAAAGTATTAAATGAAGGTCACTCGTGATAAAATTTGTTTTGCACATGGCTTGGTGCTAATGTATTGGCTATCTTGTGCACAGGCTGACCACATGTGACCGTAATATAGCTCATTTCACGGTCTGCCACAACCCGTCTATTACTGACACGAACAATGGAGGGGGTTTCATAAATCAACCAAAGTTTATCTACCGGCCCATTTGGCAGAACTATGACGATAAATAACCAATTCAACTGCTATCAACTATTGCGTCAAAGCCAAAGTCAAATGTTTTTTTTGTTAAGCGTCGATGGAGTCAATGGTGGAGCATGCCTACCCAGGAGCTCCTACTCTAGGTTATATTTATCAGGGAACGCATTATAAAATAATTCTCGTCGAATAAGTCCCAATAGTTGGAATATCCACAACTAAAGGATAGAACATCCACCTACGTCCTGTGTCCTGATAATGAAAAGACGCCGGTGGAATAAAATTGTGCAATTCTTACTCCAAGTTTTTCGAAATGTATCATACATAAATACCGATAAACACGCAACATACATAAGAAAGAAAATGAAAAATATCATTGAAATTGGTTCATCCGTCTTCGAGTTTGAGAAGAAACAAGAAGAAGATTTCTGTTCCATAATCAGCAGCCGCAAATGCATTTAAAGAAAAGCCTATTCTTGTGGAACTAATGTCTTTGGTATGAAGAACGGATTTAATATTTAATATTCTATAAAAGCTGGTTGGTAAGCTGATTGGCATTCTAGTTTCCTGCCTGTTGGAAATAAAGAGGACTCTACACGGGCAGCGTCTGCCCGGCTGATGGGAATCGCTACTGGATGACAGTCCAATTCACTAACTATGGCGGTTGTATCTAAAAAAAATGTGCTGTGTTCATACTTAACTTTAAGACCACTCAGTTATTTATGAAAAAAACAATTATTATTATTATTATTGTATCAGTCAGTTATTAATTAGTAAACTATCACACGTTTAGTTTTATTACATAAGATTTGGATCTGATACCTAGATGACGCTGTTGTCAAGACTTCACAACCACTTGAGTCCAGTTATAAATAATAGACAACTTGGCTTTACACAAAAACATTATCATTTCATCTTAACTTCTCGTTCCGTAATTTGACTCTTTGTTAAAAACCTGTACCGATAGACGAAGAATCAATCATTTTGTAAAAAAGTTAATTTTTGGCAACTTTTTTTGCTTTTGAATACTTAACACGAACAAATCACTGAACTCAATTCTATTCGAAATATTCTAATTTATACAAGTACTGATAAGTCGGCTTCTTTGATAATTCTTAAATATACTGATTAATAATAAGTTTTCGCCAGCGGAGACCAATAATTATTGTATGGGGTGACCAATCATTAATCTAGCGGTTAAATGATTCAAAATCCAAATCAAATAATTTTATTCAAATGGACTTAAAATAAGTACTTTTAAATCGTCAAAATTATTTTTAAACTACCGCCGCTTCGGAATGCCTGTCTACGGGGAAGAATCCTGCAAGAAACCTCCGTAGATCTTTTCAATATCATTTAATTTAATATAATAAGATGAGCTAACAAACGGTTTATCTCTTGCACCACCCAATGATGCCCGTTGAACGTGTCAAGCCGCCCATTGTACAGTTTAATAGTACAGATATTTCCTCAGCAGAAATAAAATTAATTCTATTGTTCGTAGCATCGATAATGGCGATTTCATTTTAAACCCGAATTGCGATAAACCCCTGAGTTATACCGTTTGTTCCGGACGTATCCAGTTTTTTATCAATAGGGGCAAATATTTACTTTGTTCGCGTTTCGCTTTGATTTCGTCGAATAAAAACAATTATTGTTAAATTACTTTTCTCTCATGCTGTGATTGTAAAAGGTTTATTCATTTATTTACAGGTGGTAAACCTACGTACGAGATCGTCTGGGTTGGTACCACCCTCCTTTCTATTTACAAAGTGAAGCAGCTCGCTCTGTTTCGGTTCGAAGGATTGGAGAGCCAGTGTAATAACCGACACGAGAGGTATAACGTCTTTACGTCTACATGGGTAACGCTTATGGGCTCTTGGTGCTTCACGACATCAGGGGCATCGCCGTGTCATCAGGCGGTTTCACTTTCATCAGGTGAACCATTTGCTTGTTTGCATTTGAAGTTGTTGAAAACATGAGTTCTACAATTCGAACTGTAATAACTTATTGTTTATATATACGCAGACGTGTGTCGAGGACGTGTAAGCTCAGTTAGTCACGTGCCTTGGTTCCTACCGACCCGATCCGACAGGTCGAGAGTTCGTACATTTGGGTTGCTGTACATTGTAGCTGCCATGTTCCTCATTGCGTCCGGATAGTGGCGACAGATTCGCAACCTGTCACACGGAGACTAAACACAACCGCATATTCCTTTCGAGGGATGAATTACGGCGTGAGTTTATGTTTATATATTTATGTTGTAATGTTTATATGTACAAAGGCAGCAAACAAGAATATGGTTCAACTGGTAAGCGGTTAGACACGCACAATTAAGTCTAAGTAAGTGATAGTTTACCTTCCGGATTTTGTATTTTACACAGGACCGCGACAAATCAAACATTTACAACGGTGCTTACAAAGTGTTACTTATTATTACTGTTATATGTAAATCCTCTTTGATTTTTGACTCTTAAAGTTTCAAAAAGGATTCACATTTAAACAAAAAATACACCAAAAGACAGTTGATTTGTTAAAAGAATCTATCAACAGATAAAAGTGCGAGGTGAAAAAAAAAGTAAAAAGAATTGAAAAAATCGGTTTGATTCTGGCTCACACATGATGGGTTCCGTAACATGTTATTAAATTAAACATTAGTAGATTATTAGTATTTCTTGTGTGATAGCGCCCTCTAATGTTTAATTTCTTTAGGTTTTAATATTTGTAGTTATAGCGTTATATATATTGTTATAACAGAAATAGTAATTCTCTGAAAATTTCAAGAAGTTAGTAACTATAGTAATGGTTCATGAGATGCACCCCGCTGATAGACAGAACGAAGCCGGAAACGTAATTACCGGCACGAGAGGTAAAACATCTTTACCTCTACTTTGGCAAACCATTGGCGGTGCTCTTAGCATTCTATGATACTAAGGGCATCGTCGTGTCAAAAGGCGGCCGTATCTGCTTGTTTGCCCATGGTGTAGAAAAAGAAAAAAATCTTTGGAGGGGCGTTTGCCCTTTTTGCCCTCAACTGACTACTCGTATGTCGTTAGTCAGTTTAATGGTTATAGGATGAACCTCTGAACCAATTTGTATTTTCTGATTTTAATCCCGATATGTTTTAGAAATTCAAAATTATATTTTTTCGATATCCACAATGAAAATGTTTGCGAATCTAAACGAAAATTTAATTTGATTTGTTTTATGATCGGAGTTTTCAGATAAAATAAAAATTATGTTATGACTGGGATAATCAACTTTTTTTAAACCTATCAAATACGCACAAAATATACCATATCATCAGGTACATTTACAGAATAAAATGTAGCTTTATCGACCCTTCTAAGGGTGATATAGTTTTTCACATTATATCTTAGAAAGTAGTAAAAACCTACAACTCTATGCCATCACTGCAACTCCTGTTCACCAGAATCAAAAGTGACGTCCTTTGATCGAATAACCAACAAATAATACAGCTGTGCAATGATGTACATACTGTGCCCGGACACCCTACCGGTTGTCTTGGGACCCGCAACGAATTTAATCAGAAGATTTCTTCTGATCAGAAGATTTCTAGGAGGTAGAAGGAAAGCGGTTTCAGACTTCCCTCCCAGCAAAGTGGAGACAGCAATGGAAACGGCCCAGAGGCCAAAAGCTAAAGGGATATACGGTCAGGAGACGCCTGACCGTCAAAACACCACGGCATGCCACTAACTAACAGGCGATAAATTAAATACTAACCTAAATCTTACACCAGTAATATTGACAAAACTTTTAAAGGGACGGAAGTTTCCCTTCGTTTTCACAAGATAAATAGCACTGCACGCGGAGAGAGTTTAAATGAAATATTAAAACCATAGTTGCAAGAATGGATCATCATGAAATTGCCCATGATTCATTTATTTATCTGCAACCCTAATTCTTCTTAGGTGATTTTCATTCGATAGCAAAACAGCGGATGTCTGCTTAATTTAGTTTGAATAACAGTAAAACATCTCCAGCCGTAAAGAATGTTTCGGCAAAGATCTTGGGTTGTAGGAAATCTTGATTAAAAGTAATTAACTCGTTTTGGGGAATTAGGGCCGTTTCCCTCTAAGGCGGAGAGGAGATGAGATGTATGGAGGTAAGCGGCGTAGCAGGCACGTTGTTTCGACCAAAGCGGAGCGGAACAGAGATGTGCGGAGAATACTCAAGCCTCGAAATCGAATGCCAGGTGCTGGTAAGCTTACATGCCGAAAGCTTCATCATGCCAATGACGTGCTACAAAATCAATCATCGTCCCCTCTCGAGTTCCACGCGAGAGTAAAAATCGAACAACTTGCGATCTCCTTGCACGTTGGAACGTGAGCTACTTGTAAAAAACAATACACGCCAGTAACTCGTTTTTACTAGCAACTGGCTTTTGTACCTGTAACAGGTACGTGGCATACTCTAATTGAGAGCCGACGCAAATCCCTTCTCTGATTCACTTAACTGTTCCCACTAAAGCTCCCCAGAAACGAGAAGACTGTATGACGAATTAGTATTAGTTGCTTATAAAATACCTCATCTCCTCTAGTCTCGTCTCCGCTTTGGTGGAAAACGGCCCTTAGGGTGCCCACCCTAATGAAATTTGTCACGTACAACCCGTGCCTTGTATTTGAGTAAATGAAAATGAACGAGATGCTGAAAATATAAACGGTGAAAAAGGAAGATGCATTGATTAGGCTTAGCTTAAAAAACAGTTAATTTTTTGCTATAAATATTGTTATAAAATCAATGTAACAAATGAAATACAAAATTTTGCCCGCCATTTTGTCTACGTAGATTTAAATTAGTTAACCTTTAGGAATCTATCGTTTTTTCGGGATAAAATAATAATAAACATTAATAAAGGTGATAAACTTATCTGTGAATTCAAATCCATCCAAATCCTTTCAGCCGTTTTGCCTGATGCTGTAACAAATAATCTTACAAATTTATTACAATAGTAGATGAGTTCATTGGCTATAGTATTATTCCCGTAGGTAGTTGAGTTTCCCAACCTTTTCCTATTCAAGACTTTAAAAAAACTGGTGTAAGAACTGTTACAGATCTACGTGTCTCGCACGTAGATCTACCACCTGACCTGTGTGCGTGTGTTTGGAGTGTTTTTCGTAATGAAAATATTAGAATTTTGTTTATATCTTCGGGTCAAAAGGGGGTTCACTTTCCTTCAGATGAGGCGTTTGCTTTTTTGACGTTGTATAAATAAAATAAATACTCTTTCCAAAAATAAACAAATTTATGGTCAATAGTTGAGTCATAGACTGACAGGAATAAATTGATCTTGAAATGTACTGTTTAAATCTGAAATAGTTTGATTTTAATATACCAACGGCACTACAGTTAACAATAATTAATCAGTAAATATAAATGTTTTGTGGTCAACAAATAGCAGAGGTCTGCGGTCGTATTGCTGTGGTTTATCTGATGAAGATTTAATTTGGAAACAGATTGTATTGTCAATAAAAGAATCATTAATTGATAATGCTTTCAATTTGTTACATACTTAAATAAGGGAAATTATGTAACTTCAATTAATTTTTGTTTTTTCAAGATGATCGTATTCGAAGACTACTAAGCCAATGTCACGTGATTAAAGCAAAATATGTAATGAATAATGACCAGTGTTTCACCAAAATATAAGGACAGTACAAGAACGAAAGAAGGGTATTGCAATATTTTTTTATTGGATTTAATAAAGTATGTGACATAGATAATAAATAACTCAGTTAAATAGGACGGGGAACACGTTAAGGTAAACAGACATAAAGGAAAACTCTTAACTTGGAACAATGAAAAAATTATGCTCAAATAAACCTTAATATAGCCAATATACATCTTCATTGAAACAACGGTATTACGGAACAATTAAGGCAAGAAACCTGACACCAGAACTTACAACTACCTTCAATGTTATTAATTGAACGATAAAACACAGTTAAATATTTTTAACTGATTTCGCAGTTGTAAACTACACATTTATTAATATGTTGGAAACAAACGGTATAAATCAATGACAGTTAAAAATTAATCATTTAAATAAATCATTAACCAATAATGTTTTTTACTGAATAAAATATATAAAACAAATGCACAATAAATATATTCAGAAAAAGAATTAAAACATCATATTGAGATACAAATCAAAATAAATTCTGTAATATACAGAAAATAAAAATAAGTGAAACCAAAAAAAATCAAAGGCTCAAAACTAGCTTAAATAAAAAATCTAGTTATTAATAAAATATAGGTAATTTTTTTAAAATTTTTAACGTATAAATTTGTTGGCCATTTAAATAAAATACATTCGAGTCTGTTACAAAAAAGTCACTCGGAAAAATAACTGATGTTATACATTAAATATTCTTAATTATTTTGCTAAGAAAAACTATTTACGGTAAACATCTGACACGATATCTTTATAGCTCGCACTTGATTATGCTCTTTTAAATAATAATAAATAAACAACAGCTCACAGCACGACACACACACTGACTCAGCCCTGCAGTATCTTAAGAACTTGTGTCACAGGAACTAAGCAACTATATGGTATAAACTACATAGATAAGAATACTACATCCAAGACCGGTAAGCGAAACAATGAGTCTTGCAAATAACACAAAGTTCCTCTCCCGCCGGGATTTGAACCCGGAACCTCTAGTATAGCAGTCGGCTGTTTACACCACTGCGCCGACTTTTAATTCCCTTAAAATCGTCAAAGTTTTGATATTTTGTATGTTACTCAATTAGGCGAAAACGGCTGAAGGAATTCAGATGAAATTTTGCGCACAGATAGTTTATCATATTGTTAAACACTCCGAATAATTTTACCTGTAAAAAGGTTAGATTCTTGAGGAGCATACCGCGAAGCTAGTATTAACTATTCATAATAATTAAATAAAACAAATAATAAATAAATAACCACATCACGACACACACATTGACTCAGCCCTGCAGAACTTGTATCGTAAGAACTTGTGTCGCAGGACCAAGCAACGATATGGCATATACTAAATAAATAAGAATACAACATCCAAGACCGGTAAGCGAAACAATGCGTCTTGCAAATAATACAAAGCCCCGCCCTCGCCGGGATTCGAACCTGGAACCTCTAGCGTAGCAGTCGGCTGTTTACACCACTGCTCCACCGAGGTCGTCTTCTTTCATTAGATTATTGGCCTTTCAATCAAACGTAAATTAGATATATCAGTAGTACCACAGGGAAGTCTTTTTACGTCCCAAAAATAAATCATGTTTATGTTATAATAGAACATCGTAAGAAATACGACAGTCATAAACCGTTTTATCTCGTGTTTTGTTTACCATTCGTAT
The DNA here is from genome assembly GCA_949316135.1 of Choreutis nemorana. Lineage (NCBI taxonomy): Eukaryota > Metazoa > Arthropoda > Insecta > Lepidoptera > Choreutidae > Choreutis > Choreutis nemorana. The sequence continues at coordinate 1,768,886 of OX438614.1, forward strand.
GCGGCCGACGTAGAGACCTTAAAATTCATGTGGAGCCATCGTAATGGCGGTTATAGACAAAAAAAAAACGGCAAGCGAGAGTCCGGCTCAAGCACCGAGGGCACTTGTTGGTATGTAATTTGATTTTTCGCTCATTACCAGATCGAACATCGAATCGAACAAAGGGGATTTGTGTGGAGGAATTCCCTTCTAGATTTTTTTTTTTTTTTTTGGTATACAAACAGAATACAAAACAATTTATCAATAGGTTTTAGTACAAGCATTACTTATGACTAAATTGTATTCCAATAACATGCATACACTTCATAATTTAAGTTACTAATGGAACACCTGCATGGTTCTTAATGTAAAAGCGTATGTTATTATTTTATTTTTGAGTTGTCATTTTTAATTTAAGACTTAAATGTGGTTTTTTTTATTAAATATGTCCAATTTTCCATTTGATTTTGAGACCTCATTATAAGTACGGCACATACGTACTATGGGGTTGTAGTGATGTGTTGTTCCTGTAGACTAGGAAAAGGTGGCTGGCGAACGAGTCCTATAATATGTATTTATTTGACAACCTTTTGCGCTTAGTTGGTTTAATTTATCTTATTAAATGAAAAGGATTTTATAGTCAGTTTTCTGTAACACATGATAGAATATAAGAAACTTACCAGACGCATAACGTAAACATAAACTCACGCCGTAATTTAGCCCTCGAGAGAGGTAGGTAGAGGTGTTAAACACCGCATTTCGCATGTTTATGTGCAGTCCCAGTGTGACAGGTAGCGAATCTGTTGCCACTATCCGGGCGCAATGAGGAAAATGGCAGCTACAACTTACGGCAACCCGAGACTCGAACCCTCGACCTGTCGGGTTGGATCGGTTAAACAAGGCACGTAACAAACGTCCTCAACGTACATTATTTTTATTATTTCCTGCAATTAAAATTTTACGATTAATCGGGTGACTGGTACTTTTGATGAGAATTTTTTACTTTTTATAAAACATATTACTTATAACTAACAAATAGACCAATAACGGGTTTACAATTTATAGGAAACAATTTTACAGAGCAAACGGGTGAGCAACGTATTAATTCTACTATTAATGGTAGGTGAGTGTGTGTGTGTGTGACAAATTTATGAAAGCACTGTTAAATGAAAACCAGCCTAGTACAACTTGGATAAGCACACTCAGTCTTTTGTTGTACCTTCGTACCAGACTGAATGATGCGATCAGTTAAACAAAATCACCCCCTCACGTTTCTTGTGAAGCCCTTTAATTGTGAATAATATGGCGTCAATATAACATACAGATATTTTGAAAAATTCAACTCTGTCTTCTGGTGCATGAGATAACGCCCGCTGAGAGATGGATGGATAGCGGAGGCATAGTAAAGGGTTGTGGAACGCTAAAAAAAAACTAAGAACCAATTTATTGACATCCAAAATATTTGAGACATACATAAAACTTAAGCTCACGCCGTAATCAATCCCTCGACAGAGGTGATAAATACCGCATTCCGCATGTTTATGTTCAGTCCCAGTGTGACAGGTTGCGAATCTGTCGCCACTATCCGGGCATAATGAGGAACATGGCAGCTACAATGTATGGCAAACCGAGACTCGAACCTTCGATTTTCTGTTAGAGATAAAAATGTATTTATATTATCAGAACACAGAATTCGAAAATGGTTTTATTGAAAAGGAAATATCCTTACTAATATTACGAGTATAAACGCGAAAGTTTGTGATGGATGAACGGATGTTTGTTACTCTTTCACGCAAAAACTACTGAACAGATTTTAATCTTACTTTACAATGATACAGCTTATACATGCGAATAAGACATCGGCTATAATTTATAAAGACATTCTGTGAATTATCCAAATTATAACGATGAATGTAAAGTAATTCTACAACCTATTAGAACCATTTTCGACTTCCACGTGGACAAAGTCAACAGAGAAAATTCCAAAGAAAAATTGAAAAATTGACTAACAACGATCTTCTTAGAATCGCTGTTCTAACAGCCAAACATTACCTCGCTTTACCAATAGCTTAGGATAATCTGTGATTTATTTCTATTATCACCAATGATTTACCAGTTTTACCTACCCTTTTGAATTTAACATTGAATAATATTGATTTATTTTTGTATAAGTTATGCACAGATACACAAACCAGATTTAGACTTCCGAATTAAAAAAATCATCATCAACAGTACTCATCATGTTTTGCTCACCATCATCATCATCTGGCAGACTTCCTCACTAAGACAAAGGCCTCCTCCCAAATGTTTCCAACTGGAGTCATAGTGACTTTCCCTGGCCAGTAAAATCATTCTACCAAGTTAAGTTAGTTGAGTAGAATATTAAAATTGCATTTTATATAGAATGTTAAATTATGAAAAGTCAATCTCAAACAGCGGGATATCTATTACATATGTATTCAAAATAATATCCGGAACAATACACACACACGCATGTATGTTACATTAAGAAGAAATGAAAAGTAAGTACAAAAAATACACAAACACAAAAACACACACACACAGACACAAAAATTGTATCAATCTATTAATACTTAGAACACTGTATGGCAAGCGGGACATATCGTTCGAAGGCACTGTATAATTAACTAGATAAACTAATTAAAGGATCAAAATAATTTAATACTTTTAAACAAAAAATAAAAATTACATTAAAATAAGGTATTTTAGAATACGAGTAGGTAATTTTAACCTGGGTTTTTGTATGTTTTTCTGTGCTTTTCTTGTGTCAAAGTCTATTCTATTGTCTACTATGCAGTTAAACAAAAATAGCTTAATCAAAAAGGAACGTAAAAAATTTGTTCATTTGAGTCTAAAATATCGTCTTAAAATATGCATGACCTACTTTACGAAATAGTAAGCCATATATATATATATTTCGTAGAATACGGTAAGTTTAATTACTTTTAATTAGGAAATTTCTTAGTATCTTATTATCAACCTCGTATCGACCTCGGTGGCGCAGTGGTGTAAACAGCCGACTGCTACGCTAGAGGTTCCGGGTTCGAATCCCGGCGGGGGCGGAACTTTGTGTTATTAGCAAGACGCATTGTTTCGCTTACCGGTCTTGGATGTTGTATTCCTATCTATGTAGTATCCATATCGTTGCTTAGCACTTGTGACACAAGTTCTTACGATACTTCCTGCAGGGCTGATTCAATGTGTGTGTCGTGATGTGGTTATTATTATTTTTATTAATATCAAAGTGGATTAAGCTTAAGTTCCAATTTTATCTGTATCTGTGTCTCCTTTTAATGTTAAGTGATATCAAAGGAATACAATATATATCTTTTATATTGTAGTTGTATTATCATGGTTTGATTATAACATTTAATATATTTTTGCCATGCCCTTACAGGGTGTCAAATGTATACCTTATTTATATCAACGTCTTTTACCTATTGGAATGTGATAAGCAGCAACATAAACTCACGCCGCAATGAATCCCTCGAAAGGGGTAGGCAGAGGTGTACACACCGAATTTCGCATGTTTATGTTCAGTCCCAGTGTGGCAGGTTGCGAGTCTGTTGCCACTATCCGGGCACATGGAAGCTACAACTTACGGCAACCCGAGTTTCGATCCCTCGATCTATCGGGTCGGGTCGGACGGCTAACCAAGGCACGTAACAAACAACATAAGCAATAAACAATTTGAATTTGAATCAAATAAAATAAACTAAAAATTCTTCAAACTCACACATTTTAACAATTTTATAGTTAAAATTTATCTTTATTCAAGATTTTATCAAAAGTCCAGGCTTATTGAATTAACAGGACGTGAAATTCTGTACTCGATTTTCTACGTTTTAATACAGACTCGATTGGAATGTGCACCTTAACGTGCAAAAAATATGGTTTAAAATCTGATAATCTTTTAATCAGGATCCAATTTGAGAATCGAACGTAGCTTTTTGATACACATCGAATTTTATATGGAAAATATATTTTAGCTTTGAAAGGTCAATTTCAATGATCTTTATAGTTTTTTGCGATACAAAACCTTTGAGTGAAGCGTAGTTGGTATCGATTTCACATGTGTATTCTTTATGTACTGAACTTTTTATAGGAGTGGAGTTCTTTGCCTGTCGATGTTTCCCTGATAAATGTAACCTCAAGTTCTTCGAGGCAAGAGTGAATAGGCTTCTCCTGGGTTGGCATGTTCCACCTTGAACTCAATCGCTGCTTTACATCAGAAGGGATATGGATCAAATTAAAAAAAAAATTGTGACGACCCTTTTATGCTCGGGCTAACAGGCAAAGAAGCGAAGCGCAACCTCCTTGCGGGGAAGCAACCGCCGCGCGGTTAGTCTGGTTACACTGCCAGGGCCAATAGGACTGCTGTTAGGGATGAAAATGTAGTAAAAAATACTTTTATGAAAACCAATAATATAAATACTATAGTAACAGTGTTATACTTACTAGTATCTCTAATAATTAGATACATAACGACGGGATAACCTGCGTACGTACAGGTATGTAGGTAGTTTTGAATGATCATTAATGAAAAAACGATGGAATTCTAGTAGACAGTTGGTCACCAAGGATTTAGAATCAATAAAAGTAAATATTTATTATTAAATTATTCAACAAAAAATATTGGGCACAGTTTCACTATGTCGCTACACATCTTTGCACCGCAAAGCAGCCCAGCTCATCTCCGGTGAAAACAATAACACCGTTTCATAGCCTAGCTACACAACATCGCATCACCCAGCTGCCTCGCACATCCCTAATGGAAACATGTTCTTATTATTAAAAAGACAAAAAAACTTTCAAACAAAAATATAAACAACGGATTGCGGCAGTAGACTGCGAATTTCGCTCGTTCGTTCATTTAAAATAATATACCTTCAACAAAATGAGGAGGGTGGAGAGTAAAACAAATGCTTGGACTAAACGAATATATTATTTGAAAACAATTCTGGCGTACCAGACGTCACTTATTTTCTACCTCTCATAATAGACGAGATGGGGCCGAGCTAGTCTATACTTTGAGCGTATTTGCTAACTTGTGCTGACGGTAAATTTGCAGGAATCTGGTTCTGAAGGTACTTAAAACTTTATAAACATATTTGCAAATGTTTAACAGAATATTGTTTATAATTAACAATATCAAACCCTTACCTTCGATGCTAATTAGAGAAGTTCGAAATATAAAAATCATTTTGCAATGAAGATCCGCGGTAAAAATAAACTTACTGTTGACACTATTTCCATTAGTAAATCTTTTTCGATCGCATATTTCACAAATAACATTCATTGCATCCTTTGTAATTCATGTAATTTATATATATTTTTATAATATATACTTGGCCATCAACTTAAATATTACATAAAGATTGGTCTATATAACTTAAAGTTATAGAAAAATTAGGTTTACAATTAGAGAACTGTATTTTATTTACAAATTGTTGTAATTATTTTGAAAAAAGCAACTACGGAGGTTTCTTGCCGGATTCTTCCCCGTAGGAATAGCGTTTCGAACCGGTGGTAGTAAAGATGACGATTTAAAAGTACTTATTTTAAGTCTATTTGAATAAAAAATATTTTGACTTTGACTTTTGACATTTTTCCTTTATCCGTCCGTCTTTATTGTTATTAATGTTTTTGAGGAACTATTGCAATACTTTTTGGGGGTAGTCATATCCATTCTAGCGGCTTATCATTCTTCAAATCCAATAAAATTGCAGGTGTGAACATGTATGTTCGAAGTAGTCTATTTTGAGAGGTAGAAAATAAGGTACGTCTAGAACAGCAGGATTGTTTTCAAATCATATTTTCGTTTAGCTTTTGTTTCGCCTCGCTTTTGGTCTGCAGAATACGTAAAGCCATTTCCTTAAGGCTTCAATCAAAATACCGTAGCATTGTACGCCTCTACCGACGCAAGCGTAATCGAGTCTTACATTCCTACAGCCTTCAAAATAAACAGAGCTTAAAAAGTCAAAATTCGAACCCCAAACAAGATCTTGCAAACATAAACCTCTCGCTTATTTCGTATAATTTTACGTAATCGCGTAACAAAACATACTTAATCCCATCGAACAAAAACGTTGGCCTGGACCAAAATAAACTTTGCCGAGTTTACAGCTGGCCGCATGTGGTTGTGTTAGTGTTTCAGATTAGCTCTTACCTTACTCCGTTGCCATAGTTACAGAAATACTATTTTATCAACTCACTTGTTTCTCACTTCGATAGAAAAGTCTCGACTTATCGCATAGGTCTTCCGATTTGTCCGAATCAGGTGAAAGCAAAGCTCGCAAGCATTTTCGTCATTTATAATTGTATTATAACAAGCAGTCGACTTACCTGATGGAAAGTGATACCGCCGCCTATTGAAGACGAAAATGCCCTTGATGTCTGGTATACCAAGAGCACCTCCAATGCATTTCCCATGTAGAGGCAAGGATGTTATACCTCTCGATCCAGTACTTACACTGGCTCTAACCGAAACACAGCAAAGTGCTTCACGGCAGAAATAGAAAGGAGTGTGGTACCAACCCAGACAATCTCGCAAATAAATCTACCACCACTCAAGAACAACAAGAGCAAGAACAAACAGTGAACACAAAGATTTATTTAACAGTATATTTATTTTAATGTCATGCGTCAATTTACCACCCAACAGCATTAACCAGAACCACAGATTACTATCCTATAAAAAATCCAATTTTATGCATTTATATACATATATTTTTTATTCAAGACCAGGCAGGCATTTGACCCCAAACCCGCCTGATGTTAAGCGGCGATGAGGTCTAAGGTGGATCATGCCTGCCCAGGAGAAACCTATTCACTCTTGCCTTAAAGAGGCCCAAGTTATATTGGTCAGGGAACACATCGACAGGCAAAGAATTCCACACCCTTGCAGTACGCATAATAAAGGAATTATCGAAATTATAAGCGTTTAGTCCGGATGGTCAGAATATCTACCACAAAAGGATGCAGCCTCAGCCTACGTCTAGTATTCCGATTATAACAGGGGGCCGGTGGAATTAAATTGTGCAATTCCTGCGCACACTCTCCGAAATGCATTTCCGAAATGAATGAATGAACTAGGCTTTTGGTCTTTGATTTGAATTTTATCAAAGTAGAGTTTTTTTTCCATAAATGGTACCTGTCTACGTACCATCCTAGACCATTTGTCTTTTTTAACTGGATGAGTGGAAAAATACGTAATAAATCTTTATTAATCTATAATATTAATAAAGATTTTCAGAAGTAGGGGCTAGAATCCTTACGGTCAATAGATGCAAGTTTGATCTCCTTACTGGCACCGGCTTTCTTGTACACGGTCAAACCTGATATTCTATTTTACGATACCACCTGCATTCGTAAACTAGAGGATTAAACGATGCCGGGTGCTTCTAACGGCCTTGTACTACATAGATAAAATGTTAAAACAAAAATGGGTCATTTCTTTGTTTATTTTTACCGACAGTAGCCTGTCCTTCTTCTTTTAATAATAATTATAATAACCACATCACGACACACACATTGACTCAGCCCTGCAGTAAGTATCGTAAGAACTTGTGTCACAGGAACTAAGCAACGATATTCGAATCCGGAACCACTAGCGTAGCAGTCGGCTGTCTACACCACTGCGCCATCGAGGTCGTCTTATTATGGCATTTATTGAATATTGATATTTACGGTTAATTAATGTTCAAATTAACGTCCATATTATTTTATCTATTAATGTTATGTAGGTATTCTTTCACTATATCCAAAAAGCATTTTTATATATTTGTTTTTCGTAGAATGCAGTGAGTGGTAAACCAAAATGTGGTCTCTACTGAGAACGAACAATCTTTCACATTATTTTTGAAATTTAAATTTACTATTGAAAGGACCATTTAAAAAACAATATTGCCTGAAAAGGAAACTCCCATTAGTCCTAACGAATAACCGGATGCAATTTTAAATGGTACACTTAAACCGTAACTTTATCATTAATTTAAAAACCAAAAAAATTAAAAAAGTTGATTCATTGTTGGTTAAAAAAATAACGAGCAAATACCAGATGCTAAAAAAAATAATTAATTTAAGTACTAGTTCTTGAACTTTTTTTTTTTAAACCTACCCTGTTTGAGAGCAAATAAAGTGGAAAAATAATCATTCAAATCTTTCCAGCGGTCTTCAAGTATAAGCAATACTTTTATTTTTTAATCATCAACATCATTGCTAAACAAGCAGACGGTTGTCCAGATGGAAAGTGACACCACCTATTAACACGACTACAACGTCATTTTCAAACTAGCAGACGGTTGACCTGATGGAAAGTGACACCACCTATTTACACGACTACAACGTCATTGGAATACAAGCAGACGGTTGACCTGATGGAAAGTGACACCACCTATTAACACGACTACAACGTCATTGCAGACAAACAAGCAGACGGTTGACCTGATGGAAAGTGACACCACCTATTAAAACGACTACAACGTCATTGGCAAACAAGCAGATGGTTGACCTGATGGAAAGTGACATGTGTGAGTGATGGAAAACAAGCAGACGATTGACCTGATGGAAAGTGACACCACTTATTAACACGACTACTACGTCATTGGAAAACAAGCAGACGGTTCACCTGATGGAAAGTGATGCCCTTGATGTTAGGACCGCTAAGAGCACCGCCAATGCATTGCCCTTGTAGAGGTAAAGATGACTCACAAATAGCTCTTAATTTTTATACAATAGAATAAGATAAAGTCTTGCACGCGATGGCAATTATAGATTTGTTATATTTTTCAGTTTAGTTTATACTTTGTTGGTACGCCAGTGACAAAGTTTGACGACCTCTGTGGCGCAGTGGTGTTAACAACCGACTTGTACAATAGAGATTCTGGATTCGAATCTCTGGGGTGGCGGATCTTTGTTTTCTGACCATTCTGATCATTGTTTCGCTTACCGGTCTTGGATGTGGTATTCTTATCTATATCGTTGCCTAATTCCTGTGACACAAGTTCTTACGATACTTACGGCTGAGTCAATGTGTGTGTCGTGATGTTGTTTATTTATTTATTTCATTCAATGTTAACGTTGCGAGCATACTTAAGTTCTCAAAATCTACTGCGTCGTATGTCTTCTAAACAACTGAGGTGGCGACCCCAAAAGCCTTTTCAATTGCTGCCGCCGCGAATCTTAGAGTCATTTCATCTCATGAAGACAGTTTGCCTAACGTTGTTGTTAGTTTCGTCTTGCGTGTACATACACATTTGTCAGTGTGTGGAATCTCGAGATCGCTCAGTAAAGACGATGCGCACACTAGAGCACTGTGTATGAACACGTCTAAACACAACGATTGCCGAACGGTCTTCGTTATATGAGATGTCTTTACAAAAAGCCGACACAGGTCTTTGTAAACATGCATCAGAGGACAAATTGTCTCTACGAAATGGGGTTCTATGAAATATGCGGCGGCGGCGACTGAATGCTCTTTAAACAGGACTCCATTGTGTTGGAATGGAGCAATAAATCACTCTCTCTCTTTCTCTCCCTGGACACTGTAGTCCATAGTCTACTCTACGGGAGCGGGCGGAATGCAAAATTGATATATTTCAAAAGAGATTCTTATTAGAACGTTTAACGTTGGATTCAGATGTGGTTGTTTGTAACATCGTTAATCAAAATAGTGTGTTTTTTAATATAATTATTATGAACGTTAGAAATGACGAATAAGTAAAAAATAATTGAATAAAGTAATATTTGTTGAAACATAGAACGAAGTCTGTTGAAAATTTTGTTTTAAGCTAATCTGGGCTAAGTGCTAAAGTGCTTGTAGCTTGTTTTTGAAGCCGAGTAAGTACCATTAGATTTTTAACTGCATAAAGCTAAGTTAATTGCTTTGTTTTTACCACTAAGGTGGCAAACAAGCGTACGGCACGCCTGATGGTAAGCAGTCACCGTAGCCAATGGACGTTTGAAATACCAGGGGTATCACCCACGGGTCACCGACCCTGTAAAAACCTTTTAACACCCTTCATAAAGAACCCCATGCTGTAGTCCCACACACACACTTACACAGTCATAAATAAAATCATTGTTGTCTGTAATTAGAAATTTTATTGTTTTTTTTTAAGTGTACTGCACTATCGCATTGGTCCTTGACTGTAATGGTAGTGCAGATGTGTAAAAAAAAATAAAAAATAAAGTGGATCCGTAGGTTACGAAATGATATATTTATGTTGAATTATAATATAATATAATACTCGTATTATACTTAGATACGTTATGATGATAGATTAGTATAATATAAATCCATTATGGGCTGTCAGTTTTTACCATAACACTCATGTATTATTTTAAGAGCTGTGGATTTTGATTGGTACTATTCTGCCGGGGAGTTTATTTCGCAGCTAGAGCGTTTGTTGAAGAACGGTTGACATTTTTCACTTAGTGCAGTTTTCTCGCTTAGACTTCAGCAACTACACGGGAAAAATCTTTAAAATTGCATCCAAATCACATTCAATACAAGCACTCGCAAGTAAAGTTACGTTATAACAAGGATATCTCAATAAAGGAAAATGGGCAAATTGATCCCTCCAATAGCAATTAAGCGTATGTCGTTAGATATATATATTTTTATTTAAAATAACTATTGTATTGACAATTTTGTTACAACTCTCCGTTCCCAAATACAAATTCAAAACATTTATTTTCAAACAAGTAGTCCATATATTTTTGTAACAATTTACTTATTAAACTATTTTAGTATACACACAAAATAAAATAAAAGCATAAAAAACAAGACAAGACAACAATCATTCCCTATAGCTAGGTAAGTCACTGGATATATGTACACAGGTCCAGTGCCTCATTAATACCCCGTCTACTTTTTCAGCAACCGCATTCAGGAGGCTGCTGGTGCTAGCCCTCACTCTTCGCAACAGTGAAGCTACACGCTTACGCATAATAGCATGAAAGCCATCTGTGTTTACTTTAGCTAACATAGTTGACGCACTGCATAATCTGAGTTCTGAAATTTATATAATTAAACATATTTAAAAAATAACAATTTTGTTATGCTAGAATACTGTATGATCAGGATGCGTCACGGGCAGCTTTAGTCATGGACAAAGAAACAAATGGTTCATTTGATGGAAAGTGATACCGCCGCCTATTGACACGACGGTGTCCCTGATGTCGTGAAATGCCAAGAACTTCGCCTATGCGTTGCTCATATAGATTTTAAACCTCTCTTGTCTCTGAACGGATAGACTACGATATTGTACTAACAACTGTCGCAATTGATAAACCCTATCTTACTATTATTGGCTATTGGTTTATAGCATGTCTGTCTATTTTATTACCAACTGAATAGATATTGTGTATTTGCTGTCCTTGTTTTGTCCATGTGCTGTCCTTATAATGTGAATAATTGTTGTTTATATTGTTACAGATTCGGCAACAGATCACAAGTCAGAACACCGAACATTTTCTAACGTTAACGTTTGTTCTCATCACGTGGCTTAGTTGTCGTCCAATACGACAGACGCCATAAAATAAGAATTTAATATTATGTATACAACATTTTTAATTGACGGAAAACATCCAAAATATTGGTGGTTACAGGGAGTTTAGGGACATTAGGTAGATCTATGTGTTGGTACCACCCTCCTTTCTATTTCTGCCGTGAAGCAGTTCGCTGTGTTTCAATTCGAAGGATTGGAGAGCCAGTGTAATTACCGGCACTAGAGGTATAGCACCTTTATTGCTACATCGGCAATGTATTGTCGGTGCTTCCAGATATTAAGGGAAGCGTCGAGTCAATAAGCGGTATCACTTACCGGTTAGTCCCCCTATGCTCTAAATCAAAATCAAAATAAAAAAATTTTATTCAAATGGACTTAAAATAAGTACTTTTAAATAGTCAAAACTCTTTTCAAACCACCCGCTCGGAATTGCTCTTTTCAATATCATAATAATCCTTCATAGCAATCTTATTTATGGTACAAAATAATGTATATGATATCTCTAGTCTTGTAGGCGAATAAAAATTCGGGCAAAGCGAAACTTTATTGTTGGTATTTCATGAATCGAGCATAGCGATATTAGAGCATAGGGGCACTTACCATCACTTACTATCAGGTCAACCATCTGTTTTTTTGCCCATGATTTTTGAAAACTTCAGTTCTTATACTATCTACTAGAGCCGGGATACAATAAAAGATGTACTAACGGGAAACTCAAGCGGGTAATGTACTGAATCCCAAAACTCCTTACCTCCGACTAACATAACTTGAAGTCAATAAGCTTTAAAAAACCTATTCGTAATTTTATTTTCTTTGCGGACTGTTGGAAAAAATGTAAGTATTTATCTTAAATTCTAGCTTTTGCTAGCTAGTTAATCCGTTTTGTTCACTGATTTTGTATTTTTTTAAAAACTAACCTGAAACCCCGTTCAAATTCAATTAATTCACTAAAAATGAATTTATGCTTTCATACAGGACTTAATTCAGCTTTGATTGTCAAATACATTTGCGTGTCGGTTTGCAATTGTTTTTAAAATGTAATTCGTTTTTTTTAAATGTTACAAGTGAAACCACTGTTATTAAATGAATAAATAAATAATTTAGTAGTCCAATATGAAGCTCGTCTTACATTGTATCGTACATAAGGCACATATATGTCTACGCTATTCAAGTTTACATAATACTGTTCAAAATTAAATTTGCTTCAGCGCTGTATATCAAAATGCCTGAAATATTAGCTGAAACCCGCCGCTGTAAAGCCTCAACGTTGTTCTTTGATTGTTCACCGTATAGCTTATTTATTGCCTGTGAAGTATTTAAAAGAATTATACCATAAAAATTTTAATAACCACATAACAACACGCACTTTGACTCAGCCTTGCACTTAAGGTAGCGGTTAGAGCCACGCGACAAGTTACTGATTCTGGAGACCGAGACCGGAGACCAAGACCGAAGACCAAGACCGGAGACCAACACCGGATACCAAGACCGGAGACCGAGACCGGATACCAAGACCGAAGACCAAGACACTGAAACCGGAGACCGAGACCGGGTACCAAGACCGGAGACTGAGACCGAAGACCGAGACCGGATACCGAGACCGGATACCAAGACTGGAGACCGAGACCGGATACCAAGACTGGAGACCGAGACCGGAGAACAAGACCGGAGACCGAATCGATCGTAAACTCAAAATAAATAAAAAAGACATCTGAATGATTATCCTCCCTCTTATCTTTGCTACTTTATGAATTTTCTTCAAGTTTGACACCAAGGGTTAAAAATGTTCAATGAAAAATTTAATTTCGTTACCAAGTACTGCCAAGGCTATGGCCAGCTAACTACTTCACGAGGGTGCCAACCCAGACGAACTCGCACATACATCTACCACCTATAAATGAATCTGTGTATAGCACCTTTCCGTCCAAAAAACAAAACACAAAACAAGTTGAAACAAAGAAAAAGACAGTGAAAGTGGTTATTTACGAGTTAATGAAACACAAAACATGACTGTTTAAATAAAATAACGCTTTCAAAAGGGCGAGTTACAATATAATTCCTTGTTACAGCTGTCTAGACAAAACGTGCCTTAAAAAATAACTTAACAGACAATGGAAAATTTAAAAAGACAATGGAAAATTTAACTTCATTTTAAGAAACTCACTTCATATTATCATATTAAACGACGAGTGTGTATGCTCTAAGTTAAATGACTGCAGATATATTTTAAAAGGCTTTAAAAAAAATTATGCTGTGGTTTATTGACTCAATAAATTACAAATGTTTTGTAAATAAACTTAACTTTTAAAAGGAATATTTTTTAGCGTGTAATTGTTTTTAATTGATGTTTGTTTTTTAATTCAGTGATTAATACATTAGTCGGAGGCCCAATCTATGGTCAAACAAATTCAATTTAATCGATCCGCCTGTGAGTATACTGCCAGAAGTCATTCCCAAAGGCCAGCAGACTTAATAAGCTTTGCCTTTCATTATCCTTTGACGACTTCGATGGCTCAGTGGTGCAAATAGCTGACTACTACGACCGAGGTTCCGGGTTGGAATCCCGGCGGGGGCTGGACTTTGTGTTATTTGCAAGACGCATCGCTTACCGGTCTTGGATGTTGTATTCTTATTGATGTAGTATGTACCATCTCGTTTCTTAGTGCCTGCTGCGGTATAATATTGTATTCGTGCAGGGCATAGTCAATTTGTGTGTCATGATGTGGTTATTATTATTATTTTGATTATTATCAGTATTAAAAGTATTTGTAATTCACTATCCATAATAATTTGGCTTAGGACCAATTTAAGCCAATCAGGCTTATTTTTTGAGAATCAAGCATCGTTAACATACATAAGTCGGGATTTGAACATTGGAATATTCTGTATTTATTTGCTTTAATTTTAATTAAAGCTCATTCAACATTTACTTCCAACTGATATAACAATGCTTAATCCCACATATTTTCACAGGTGGCACATAGACCATTCGTTCGTCTGGGTTATTACCACCCTCCTTTTTATTTCTGCTGAAGCAGTTCACTGTGTTACATTTCGAAGGATTGGAGAGCCAGTGTAATTGCCGGCACGAGACGTATAGCATCTTTACCTCTACATGGGCCCTTGGCGTTCCACGACATAAAGAGCATAGTCGTGTCAAAAGGCGGTATCATCATCATGTGAAACCTTTGCTTGTTTGCGCATGATGTTAATTGAATAAAAATCCCAAGACAGCCGGTAATAAGCACTAAGCCTGTACTTCATTGGACAGCTGCATATAAAAATGCGCAATTTTTTATTATAGACAAGAGTTGTTTTTTTTTACAAGGCAAGGATTTGTCCCCAACCCAGCCTGATTTTAAGCATCGATGGAACCTAAGGATCATGGCAACCCAGGAGAATCCTATTCACTCTTAAAAAGCACCATCTTAAATTAATCACCAGGTGCGATGGTGGGGTAGAGAGTGCCCCAAAAAATAGATGATCATTCAGACATCAAAACGATGAATGGAAGGGGAAAAATAAGTTTCTAGTTAAAAAACTCCACGGAAGTAAGTGAATGAGACAAATCAAACAGCATTCTTTCAGTATTCCGACCGCTTTTTCTTTTTTCCCTTAAAACAAACGCGAAATCCACTTTAGCTCGTCGTTAATCAACCTCTTTTCCGCTAAAATAAGTCTTCCAAGTTGACAATTTGATTAAGAGAGCGGGTTCCGCATATTAAATTAAGAAGGTATTCGGTCTGATGGTAATTTAGACACCTGTGTTCCTGGTAGTAACTAGTTTAAGCATTTTGAAATGTTTAGCCCTGCGTTAGTTTATCCTTTAGTGCTTAGGGAATACTAAGCAGAGCGATTGCTATATATCAACAATTTATTATAGGTATGTATGTAACAACTTGGCAATGATCCAGACATGAGGTTAATACCTACACATTGATATTTTCAAGCAGAAAAGAGGACCACATATATAACATACATAAACTCACGCCGTTAACCCTCGAGAGGGGTTAACAGAGGTGTAGCACACGCTTTTCGGATGTTTTCCAGTGCCAGAGTGACAGGTTGCAATTTTGTTAACACTGTCTGGGCACAATGAGGAACATAGAAGCTACATTGGGTTGGTCGGTAATCCTAGGCACGTAACAAGCTGGACTACATCCTCCTCCATACATACACACAAACATTACAATCAAAACTAATGAACAAGATAATATGAAAATTTCTGATGAAAACTGATTTGCTCAAATCACAACCAAGAACAATTTCGATGAAGTTACCTTACAAATAAAAATAAAACTTGGGAAATACGATGCTAGAAATAGGCAAACAGACAGATACTAACGAAACTCTAATTTAATGACCAATTTTAAGAATTACTTCCTTACAAAACCTCGCAGTTAATAGTTTCAATAAGCAGACGGTATCGGAAAGTGATACCACCTATTGACACGACAATGCCCTTGATGTCTGGAGGCGCCAAGAGCACCGCCAATGCGATGCTCATGTAGTGACAAAGATGTTTTATCTCTAACGTAATATTGGCGCTCCAATCCTTCGAACCAAAACACAGAAACTGCTTCACGGCAGAAATAGAAAGAAGCTTGGTAACAACTCAAACGATCTCGTACGTAGATCACACAATTTATTTATTTATTTTACTTTATTTGGGAAAATAACAGTTATTATAATTAATTAAAATCAATTCAAAAATAAAAACAATCAACTTTCCGCTGAAAATTTACAAACAAATAATATTGAATTTAAAACAAAGAAATTAAAATTAACATAAAACAAAATCAATAATAACTATACAACAAATTAAACATAATTACTTTTAACGGTTATCCTAAAGGAAGAATAAGTTCAATTAAAAATATCGACAGAATCACAATGATTTAAATTAAATTAAAACACAAGCTTGTATATGCCTTGGCTTTCTTTAGCTATGCTCTTTTTCTTTTGCCTTCCTTCTTTGAGTTCTTTAGCAATACATGCATAAGTCTTCTTCATTTGATAGATGCTAAACAATGCTTTAAGATTTTACGCTTATCTTGACTTTTCGGCAGAGTTACGTATGGACATCAAGCACTTGATTCATTACCAGTAACAAAACGCATTATAAAGAATTAAACCAGCGAGCAAAACTATGCATGTTAACGCTATACCCTAATGCGTTAACATCAAAGAGAATTACCCATGAATGCGCCTACTCCACAACGGAACCCTGAAAACTAAAAAGAAAATGGCGTCTCCTCGTTCAGAAGTGGCTCGCAAAAAGTGCAGTGCATTTTAACATTAACGAGGCAGCCGACAGTCCCGCCCACTGGGTCATTTTACATGACAAATTGCACCTAAGTTTCACAACAAACTTTGATGGAAAAAACCAATTCGATTAAGTTGAAAAGGAATAGCTTAAGGCGTGGAATTAAACGAGAAAAAGATCAGTAAAGTTTTGTATTCTTTTGTTGCTAGCGTTAATTGATGAAGAAATAATTACTTAGTATTGTTAGATGTAAGGAGTATTGGACGACCTCGGTGGCGCAGTGGTGTCATCAGTCAACTGGTACGCTAGAGGTTCCGGGTTCTAATCCCGGCGAGTGCGGAACCTTGTGTGATAATCAATACGCATATTTTCGCTTACCGGTTAGGGATATTGTATTTTTGTAAATATTCACACCACATCGTTGCTTGGTGCCTGCGATACAAGATTATATCTTAGTGCAGATCTAAATCAATGTGTGTCGTGATGTGGTTATTATTACTTAATAAATTTAAATAGCTTTGTTAGTATCTAAAATTCATAAACTAACGTGTCCTGCTTTTTGGGGCGTCCTGAAACGTCTTGTATAGTTTTAAATGTCCTGGATTTTAAAGCATCCTGAGTTAATAACTCAAAGAAAATCGTTAATTACAATTAGATTGTCTTCACATGATGACTTTGACTTCTTACTTTGTTTTACTATATAAACTTTATTCATTTAACTTGGTGCCGTCACCTTTTTGCGAATGTTCAATGTCGGATCAAGAATTTGTGCAAACTGCCCATCATATCTTGTGGGAGTGTAGTCTCTGGCATGACGAACGGTTAATCATGTTGAATTCGGTTCAAGTATCTGCGTGTAGTCCTATTTATTACCTAGATCTTGTGAAAACGAAGGGAAACTTCCGTGCCTTTAAAAAGTTTTGTCACCAATATTACTGGTGTAAGATTTAGGTTAGTATCTAATTTATCCCCTGTTAGTTAGTGGCATACCGTGGTGTTTAGACGGTCAGGCGTCTCCTGACTGTCTCCCCTTTAGATTTTTGGGCCTCTGGGCCATTTCAATTGCTGTCTCCGCTTTTCTGGGAGGGAAGTCTGAAACCGCTTTCTTACTACCTCCTATTTCTTCTGATTAAGTTCGTTGCGGGTCCCAAGACAGCCGGTAGGGTGTCCGGGCACAGCCTGTGCATCACTGCACAGCTGCATTATTCGATCAAAGGACGCCACTGTTGATCCTGATAAACAGGAGTTGCAGTGGTGGGACAGAGTGGCGGGTGTGCCCCGAAAGGAAGACTTTTACTGATGTCAGTCAAATTTGTTACCAAATCTACGAGAACTCTTTAATCTTCTCTTGATTTGGGTTAGCCCAAGTTATTAAGGTGATCAACTTAATTGTCGTGAAATTGCTTTTGGAAAAAAAAATCTTCAATTCATTTTTCGTTCATAAAATTTATTATAACTGACTAAAACAAAACCTTTCATTTCATTATTATGTTAATAAACCGAAAACTTTCAAAATTAATTCACAAAGTCTATTTTGTAAAGGACAGTTCATTACAGTCCTATCTCCTTTCTCATTTACTCTAATGTGACGTGCTTAAGATTGAAAGTGACTGAGGCGGGACTAATTGAAGCTTTGAAAGGCCATGCAAGGTACGTCATGTTGAAATTAATTAAAAGTTTTTTTTTTGTTCTATTCAAATTTTTGACCCGTGTCCTGGGCGCAGGGCAAGAAGCGATAACACGATTTTTAAAGCATAAAAGAGAGAATTTAGCAAAAATTTTAAATTCCATCGTCAGCTTGGAGTTTATAGAACGGTACAGTAAGTTTAAATATTTTGCTGTGTTTTTATTAAATAATAGGCATCTCTATAGTAGCTCATTGTCAGTGCTCTTGGCGTTTGAGGATATCAAAGGCATTGTCGCATTTATAGGTGCCAGTATCTCTATCTTTTTTTAATCCAAAATCGTAGGCAAAGTTGCAGACAGCAACTGATGAAAAGTGATACCGCCTGTTGACATGACCATGATCTTGATGTCTGATATTGATAATGGCGATGTGATGCTTTGATGTTGTGTGTTCATCAAGTGAACCGTCAGTTTGCCTTTTCGGTAAGAGGCATTAGTTGATTATTGTAGTAGCAAAATTTTATAAACGATTACTAAGGGTTTAAAGGGATTGAAATGGTAGTCAAATGGTAAGACGTGGTAGCTCAGTTTGTTACATGCCTTGGTTAACCGATCGACCCGACCCCACAGGTCAAGGGCTGCCGTACATTGTAGCTGACATGTTCCTTATTGTGCCCGGATAGTGGCGAACCTGTCACACTGGGACTCAACATAAACATGCGAAATGCGTTGTGTAACACCTCTGCCTACCCCTCCGAGGGATTACAGCGGCGTGAGTTTATGTGCGGATGTTTATGTAAACTAAAAAATTGTCCGCTCCCCTATTTACTTTATATTAATAATATAATATTTATTACTATGGGTTTATAAACATTCTAATAAATCACGCTTCAAACATGAAGTAAATGATGTTCAAGTAATATGCAATAGTTAATGATATTATTTATGTTTATATTTATTTATTATTATTTATATTTATGTTTAGCCATTATAATTATTAGATCTTTATTTATTTTGTGTTTTAAAGTTGTGGTGGAACAATTAAACTTAAGTTGAGTATGTTATTTGTAATGTTTATAATGCGATTTTATTATCTATTGTTTAATTTAATTGTATCTATTATTGTTCACTGCACTATCGAATTGGTATATAACTGTTATGATAGTGTATTTGATTTAAATAAATAAATAAATAAATGTTACTTTTTCGCTACCCGACTGCGGCGTAGCCAAAAAAGTTGGGTCTTGTGTTTTGATCTAGGAAAATTGCCTGAAAATATTAAAACACAATGATTAGTAAACTTACTAATGAATACTAGTCGACAATTATCCAAGACGCTTACAAGGTATCTAAATAAACAACTAAGTAATAGCATTATCTTGTCACAGCTATATGAGATCGTTTGTACATTAAATATTCAATGGAGCTGCATAATTAAACGATGAAGACAATCGTGATGAATTCGATCCCATAATTGCTCCTAAATTTGCTTTATTCCTTAGTAACACGCTTCCAACTAACCGAATTCAAAAAAAGTTCTCAGTTCGGTTGCATGTTAAGAAAGTAAGAACTTTATTCATAAAACATCTCACATCACAGTGTTTTAACAAGAAATATGTATTAATCTAAACGATTACATTAAGATGCTGTGTTACAACCATGAAAGGGTATGCAACTCAGCACTGTGTCGGCTCTTACGAGACCGACGCTGATCTTCCGTTGCACCCCAATTGATTCCGAAGATGAATTTAACATTTACAAATAATTATGTTGCTTTTTTGTGACATGAACTTAAAATTAAAAAAAAAATAGTGACTGCAGCATGGGATTATTTATAACGGGTGTTAAAGATATCTTATGGGGGTTGGTAAAGCGTGTTTGGTATAATCTGTTACCATGAAGCGAGCTGTATGCTTGTTTGCCACCTTATTTGTATAAAAAACTATGACTATATCGTATCATCACTCATTTGTTTTAAATAAAGACTTTTCATACCTTCTTCTATTTCTATTTTTAAAACTAACAAAATTTCTTATGGAGACATGTACTTGTACAATTATTTTAGATGATATGGCCCAACTAACATTATTATTATTTATTATAATTTGATATTATATATCCAAATCCGTTAGATTTTGTCAAATATCTGATTTATTGACTGAGTTATTAGGCCTCAAAGTCGTTGGTTAGACAGAGATTCAATATGTACCATGACGTCAAAGTACACGGGCGCAATACTTACAACTTCCGTAAGAAAGTTGAGCGAGATAGATATATTTACATTTAATGGTTTCATCTCCCTGGTTTATAGTTTAATTTTTATTCTGTTTTCACTGTAAATATATTTCCAAATTATTAACGATAAATGTATTGAATAATGAAATTAAATTTCATGCCTATTCCCTATTAAGTTACTGATATTTTTTCAGGAACTATTAATGGTCATTTGCATGGCCCGTGAAATTTTTGTCGCACACTGACAGTTGGCAGAGCATTCTGTGCGTTTTATCAGAAACTTTCTGTCCCGCACCACAAAACTGTGGAATGAGTGGCCGCATGCGGTATTTCCGAACGACCTGCAGACCTTCAAGAAAAGAGCGTACTCTTATTAAAAAGGCCGGCAACGTATTTTGTAGCTGCTCTGGTATTGCAAATGTCCACGGGCGGCAGTATTCACTTTCCATCAGGTGATCTGTCAGCTCGTTTGCCCCCTATCTTATATAGAAAAAACACTATACCGTCCATAATCCGTGTTATTTTCAAACAAACGAAACAAAAAAAAACTTTTTTTCAAATTACCGTTCTTGACTGTACTGTAATATCTTGCCTTTTTAATATTAAATTATTGATATATATTTTTTATATGTGACAAAAAAAAATCTAAGCTTTCATTCGCAGATATATTTTTTCTTTTGATCTTTTTTCCGACCTTTCTGATAAAATATTTATTTCATTAAATTTGTGTCTGAATTAAATTAAATCTTTTTTCTTTGGAGAATTGATGATAATGGAGACTGTTTGTTTTGTTATAAACGATAACAACGTTATTGGTATAAAAGCTGTATTGTAACTACGTCCATCAATCAATTACCTTTCATGAGTTATTTCTAAATTTATGAAATTTGTAGCGTGAAACCATCAATTGGATATATATATATTTTTGCTCTGCGAGAAATCTCACCAATTTTTTTTTATATAACTTCACGGGCAAACAAGCGGACGATTCACCTAATGGAAAGTGATACCGCCTATTGACACGACTATGCCCTTGATGTCTTAGAACCCCAAGGGCACCGTCAATGCTGTGCCCATGTAGAGGGGAAAGATGCTATGTCTGTAATTACACTGGCTCTCCAACATCATCATTAGAACATTTGTATTAGCGCTACCTATTTTATAATTTTGTATTTGTGTTTTTTTTTTATATTTCTGCAAAATTGTAAATAAAACAGCTTCAAGTTAAAACCAAAACTTTTATATATCGTAATACAAATTCAAGGTCTGTCGTATAACAGACGGAGAAAATATATCTTCCGAGGAATATGTTTTATTATTGTGACTCTCTATATTATTATATGCACTTAAGGATATTGTGTATAAATAAGCAGCCTCTTCACGACACGGCTTTTAAGGCTAAACGACGTTATGATACACACTGCTTCGTAGACTGGCGAGCATTTACGAAAAGCCATTCGAACCACGACAGAATTAGCAGGTTTTGCTAATTTTGTTTTGATGTGCTTTTCTTTTGCTTTTGTTTAGTCCAAACGATATAAATGGCAGATTTAAACAACTGAGATATCGTAAAATAAAAATGAATACCTAATATTAATTTTTAACATTTTTTTTAGGGTTATCGAATGCCCCTGGCCTTATGCGAATAATCTGAGCCCATAACCAAATAAATATCGGATGACAGTTTGTTGTAAACAGACAATTTTTTACAAAATGCTAATAAATAAGCAAATTCATAGATATAAAAAGGCTTCATTAAATGTTATATTTTACATAGCTTAATTAAGTCTGAATTTTCTTTCGCTTGTCAAACTTTGCAGCCGTGTGTACTTCCTATTCAGCTAAGCGATGAGACCGTCGAAGTGTCTTGATGTATCAAAGTATTATATATTACTTTGCTATATACTGTACATAGCGTTAAAAGCATTGCAAGATTATGTACTAAATTAAATATTAAAATTTTAATAGCTTATTTCAGCTTCTTTAGTGAATTATAGGCAATTTTTGTTTATAAATCAAAATGAATGATTTAATTCTCAAAAAAAAAAAAAAAAATCAATTCTTTCATGTTATCTTATCTCTTATATGTTTTTTTTCTTTTTGAATGGATCTATTCTTGAACTACGTCAAGGTAGGATAAGTCAGTTACAAGTCATGTTTCGGAGGCGGCTGCATGGGCTGTTGCACCCATCGTAGCCCGGCGCGGGGGTATCGTGCCCCCGCACCATAGCCTCAAGGTGGCAGGCCCCTCTCACATCCGGGAGGTGAGGTGCCATGGCAAGACGGAGGGCCTTAACAGGCCGCCGCACAGTCCGCGAATGGCTTTTAAAGTTCTCGTGGCAGCGGTTGACGGATGTCCCTGGGTTTTAGTGGGTCGGGCAGACCATCGCCCATCCCCACACACCTCCCGGTGCTCGCAACAGCTCGGTTGAGACGGTCTGAAAGCAGATTTCCCGGGGTAAAAAAAAAAAAAAAAAAGTTAAAAGTCATGTTAATTTATAATAAAAGGTTAGAATTCAATTTAGGGGGAAATCGGAGACCATACACTAAAATCATAGGTACGGCCTTATATCCAAAGGAACAAGGTTTATTTTGAATTAAAAAAAAGTTTCTATTGTTTCCAAATCATTAACTTGTAAGTTTTTATTTTTCTTCCTTTTATACTATTTGTCTAAATTTTGTAGTAAAAATCCAATTTATATTCTCCTCAAGTTCTTTATTTGCAAGGTATTTTTCTTTTCCTCTCTTCTTTAACTGTTTGTTTAATTTTCGTCTGTTTCGAGTTTAAGTCTGATAAATTTGTTTCTTTCTACAAACTCTCCGAAATGGCGCCCCCGGTATAAATTGCACAGCTCACACGTTGCATCGTCGTGTGGAGTGCATGTTGTGGAGTCTGATCACGTATTCCCGACACTAGTTTCACGTTCCAACCTCCTTTGTTGGACAAACTACACGTAAAGGTATTGATTACGGGAGGTAGCTTAGCGTTATTCTTTTATTTCACCGCTAGATGGCGCTTTGTATATGTTTTATTTATGACGTCATAAGTGTCGAGGGTGTTTAGTTTATACTTACGTAAACAGAATGTTTAAACGTGGAGCAAGTCTCTTTTCACCTCTTCTTATGACAATAATATAGCCAGGGAAGTATACGATTTGTAATACTTACGACACATGCATATAGAGAACAGAAATTTAACATATTTACATAATATGATTTAGAAATGTAAACTATAATAATCCACACACTGCCACGCGTTGACGTACACAATTATACACTTATGCCACTTGAAATATAAATGTTATCGTATATTTGACATGACATGACTTTGCTCATGAAAATAGGTTATAAAACTATTTTGTCAAATTTCGATAACTCGACGATTTCTGGTATATTTAAATTAACTGCCGTAGCGAAAATTCGCTATAAGCTTTGTAAACATATTGCTTGTAAATACGGCCACACGAAGAGCTTAACATAAGAAGCGCAATATCAATCCTTATGCTGTGCAACTTAAGAACGGTAAGAAGAAGAACAGGTGTAGGTTGATACATGGTTGTGTATTCGCACCAAAGCTAATTAAATAGTTTGTTTGGCGGTTGCTCATGCGAAACTATGGTTCTTGGAAATATTTGGGCATTAAAAATCATGAAAAAAAAGTGGTACAGTTAAAAAAAGTTCGATTTTCTCTAAAATTTCGTGATTGTCTGATTTGGTAGCACCCTCCTTTCTATTTCTACCGTGAAGTAATTCCCTGCCAATATCCCAGTGTAATTACCTGCACGAGAGATGTGACCTCTTTACCTATTCATGGGCAACGCATAGGCGGTGCTTGGCGTTCCACGACGTCAGGGGCATCGTCGTGTTAATAGCCGGCGGAATCACTTTCTATTGGGTGAACGGTTCACTTCTTTGCCCGTGACTTTGAACAATATTAAAAAACACAAAAAAGAAAACGCTGAAGAACTTACTTAAACTAATTAAATTTTAGATTAAAATTTTCCCTTGAGATCTGTAGAGTTGTTTTTGCTTTTATTCTTGGGAATATCGAGTGACTTCATAAAATATTCCATAACTCCAAAGCGCGAAGGTGGCACTGGAAACTTTGATAAGTCAGATCAAGTTTAGTTTCTGCAGCAGCCAGTTTACGCTGTGGTGGTCATGTTGGTAATGTCATATCTTAATCCAATGCAATTCATTCATTTTCTCGACATTCGTGGCGCAGTGGTTTGTGGGATAGTCGACTACTGCAGTGAAAATTCTTCAAATCCGGGCATTATCATTTCATCATTATGACATTTCAACAAGGAATACTATTCAAAGCTCAAAGTAGAGGACGTACTACCACATAACATAAAAAATGTGAAACGACCAATATTATAATGTAATATTATTGCTACTTTCTGACGTCAGAAAATTCCAGTATTGCCTTCTCTATACATCAGATCAGATTCTATAAACATTACTCTTACAGCTTAAAATATCGAAATTCCAAGCTGATCAAAAATTTTGATACCAACCTTCCTTCCTACGTGCCCTAACAAATGATACACATTTATAATATTAAAAGGCAGAAACATTAAATATCACCCAACGGGGCCATCGCAAAAATTAAACGTAACACTCATCTACTTCATTGTCCCCTAAATCAGGGAAAAGGGTGAAAAATAGGTGAACAGCCCAAATATTCATAATCAAGTGTGCACGTTCATAAATAATGAAACAAGTGCTCGTGTGACCATGGTTTTTAAGTAAATAGGACTTCTTACAATTTTTATCAATACCAGACAACTAGATTGAGCATTGATTGAGCATTTTAAACCTGTTATTAAAGTTTGAAAATCACTACATAGTTTAAAACAAAGTTGCTTCCCGCTGTCTGTCCCTATTTATGCTTAGATCTTTAAAACTATGCAACGGATTTTGATGCGGTTTTTTAATAGACAGAGTGATTCAAGAGAAAGGTTTAAATGTGTATGAAACAATCATAATATCCGTGCGAAGTCAAGTCCGGTCGCTAGTAATTAAATAAAAATAAAACTAAGCTGGCATTTTATATCAATCCCGTACCTTCAAAAAGCTTATACTTTATCTGTGAATTTATAGTGAGTAAGTATCTCACGATCAATTAACATTCCTTTCTGTGGTTTTTTTTTTTTTTAATCTGGTGACTTGAAATAGTTTTATTGGTTTTTATTTTATTTCTTCATATTAAATCAGATGAAAACATTTGATAACTCTGTGGTAAACCAATATTTATTTCTATAGTCACTTTGCTACAGCACCTATAAGCAATGTAATTCAGAATTGACAAATTATATATAGTTATTATCACCTTATTAATACTAAACAGGCAATGTTTAGCAATGTTTAGCGTGTGTATTGTTTGAAGTTGGAGTTGGTTAACCGACCGTCCCAACCCTCCAGGAAGTTGTAACGGATGATTTGCAGGCTGTCACACTGGGACTCAACATAAACATGCGAAAGGCGATGTGTAACATCTCTGTCAACCCCTCTCGAGGGATTTCGGCGTGAGTTTATGAATGTGTATGTCTGGATGTGTACTTAAAAAAAAAACTGTTGAAACTCATGGACACCCTTCGTTGTTTGCGGATAAAATTCACCGTGAAAGTCACACGCAACGCATTTTGTACAACGGACACTTACTCATCTGGCGCGGTAGAGTTGCTCGCATGCATATTTTAAGCTAAAAAAGTGAAATTCCATTCCGCCACGGCACTCCAACAATTCACTTTCAAAGGCGGAATTTCCCGGCTAAATTCAATGGATCACTACGAAATTATGTACTTTCAGTATCGGGGAGATGGATTGGACGAGAATTGGTCGTGTCAAAGGTTCTAACTGAGAATCTAACAGAGTTATCCATGAAACCAATTATAGGGTTTGTCGACCTTTAGCTAGGTTTTGTACCTACGTTCAGGTTAGAGGAGATTACTTTTTCTGAAACAAATGCAATCGCATATCAGTGCTATTAGATTGTGGTATTATAATAAGAATGGAATAAATCGAATCCACTTTGAAAGTTTAATAGTTTTAGGTATGTGGTCTTACATGTCTTATTATAATTCATTTATATTATTTATCTTAATACATAAAATATGTATTTTGTCAATTTTTAGTGTACATTTTGATGAATCTTCCCAAATGTATAAAATTAGCTTTTGATGTTATTTTTAGATCCACAACGGACTTCCATGCAAATTTTAAACCTTCCTTTCTTCCCTCTAAATGTTTGAATTCCAAAAAATCTTAACTTAGCACTAAATCAGCAATCTTCAATTCAATCAGCACGACGCAAGACGCATTGTTTCGCTTGCCGATCTTAGATGTAGTATTCTTTTCTATGTAGTTTATACCATATCGTTGCTTAGTTCCTGTGACACAAGTTCTTACGATACTTACTGCAGGGCTGAGTTAATATGTGTCGTGATGAAGTTGATTATTTTATTTTTACAGTCGATAGATCTACGTGCGAGAGCGTCTGGGTCGGTACCACCCTCCTTTCTAGTTCTAGTTCTAGTTCGCTGTGTTTCAGTTCGAAGGATTGGAGAGCCAGTGTAATTACCGGCACGAGAATTTTTTATACCTACATTGGCAACGCATTGGCATTCAATTCATTAAGGGCATCGTTTTACTAGGCGCCAGTATCACAATCGATCAGATGAACCGCCTTCTTGTTCACCCATGATTTAAAAACACGCGGCTCATTTCAACTGTCAATTAATTTCTAAATTTAGTATTAAGAATAAGAATTCCGTTTAAGAGTTATAAATATATTTGTCCGATATCGTTTTCCCCTAAATTTATTTCAATGGATTCCACTTGGATTGACAGCGATGAATTATTCCATACAAAAAGAAGTTGTTGATTTCCATTGTCATGGGTTTTCTGATCGTTAAACAAAGCTGTGAATCTAATAATTATGACCATATGGTAGGTGGTGGTGTAGGTAGTCCTCACGATACCATATAAAATAGTTCGCTTCACTGAGTAGTCAGTTGTGGAATGAAACTTGAAAGTACTCACAGGAATATAAGTTTATTTTGCTCAGTACACGGAAGAAAGTCACACACACAATAGAAAATAGTCAAAGCGATAGAAAGAAGGAGAATGTAAAATAAGCGACACAGATTAAGCATTAACATTAAACAAGCGTAAGCGTTAGCGTTAGCCGAAGCCGCGGGAGATAGCAAGCGAGCGAGGAAACACGATCTCAGAGCCAATGCCGCGGGACGACTGGTCAGTGGCGATCGAGCGCCGACGCCCGGCCGGTCGTAGGTAGTAGGTAACACGGCGCGGGCGCATGCACAGCGGAGAACAAAAGGATCGGTTAGTGTGAGTGCCTGCGCTAGGCATTAGGGCTCGTTTACATGCGATTATTGTGTTTATTTTATTTTATTAATTATTTTGATGAAATAAATATATTATGTAGACAATTAAATATTTATATATTATGATATGTATATATGTATGTGTACTGTTTATTTGTATAATTGGTAAAATAATTATTAACATTTTAATTAAATAATATAATTTGTTAATTTAATAAATTTTGTGAATACTGTAAATAAGTATATATGTTTATATAAACTAAACAAATGTTATATATACGGCTACATCACTCCCCCCCCAGAGACCGTCACTACGGTCGAAAGTGATCAGGGAATCGGACTGTACGTCCGGAACGAGTTTTCCGGATAGTAGGATCCGGGTTATCCGGGTTTGTCGGAAGTGCTGGAAGAAAGGAAGTTGGGGTCAATGTGGTAGGGGAAGTCGGGTCTACTAGTAGGTAGGCCGGCTTAAGGCGGTCTATCGATACTGTGACACTTTTACCTTTGACCAGAATTTTGTATACCTTGTCACCATGTTGTAAAACTTTGTAAGGGCCAGTGTAAGGTGGTTGTAGGGCACCTCGTTAAGCGTCGTCCCTCAAAAATACATGTGTTGATGATGACAGGTCCTTGTGTATAAAAGTATTATTTTTGTTATGACGAGACGCTGGACTTGGTTGTAATTTAGAAGTCAAGTGTCGTAACAGTGAGGTAAAATCGGTTATGTCGGTAGCGTCAGTAGTGGTTGGCTGGAAAAATTCACCTGGAAGACGGAGTGGTTCGCCATACACCAATTCGGCCGAGGATGCTTGCAGGTCTTCCTTAAACGAAGATCGGATGCCAAGCAATACCAGGGGAATAGTGTCAACCCAATTACTGTCAGCGTGACACATAATCGCTGCTTTGAGCTGACGGTGGAATCGCTCCACTAAGCCGTTGCAAGATGGGTGGTACGCGGTAGTTCGGCGATGTTTAAATCCTATCATTTTTCCAAGATATTGGAAAAGCGTGGATTCAAACTGCCGTCCGCGATCAGTGACAATATCCGTTGGACATCCAAATCTGGATATCCACGATATCAAAGCCTTGCCCACCGTTTCGGCTGTCATATCAGTCATTGGTGTAACTTCTGGCCATCGAGTAAAGCGATCTACCGCTGTAAAACAATAACGATAGCCTTGAGAAGGTGGAAGTGGACCAACTATGTCCACGTGAACGAAGGCAAAACGAGCTTTGGGTAAATCGAAGGTGCCTAGAGGTGCAGACACATGGCGATGTACCTTAGCGCGTTGACAAGCAAGGCATTTTCGTGATCACTCACGACAGTCCTTGCGCATCCCAGGCCAGACGAATCGATCAGCCACTAGTTTGGTAGAAGCATTTACAAAGGGTGGCTGAGGCTGTGAAGGCAGTCGAAGATTTTCTTTCGAAATTGCCTGGTGACAAAGGGCCTAGGAGTTGGTGTACTCACGTCACAGTATATTTCAGCATTGCATTCAGGAATGAGAAGCTTCGTTAAACGGAGTGACAATTCACCGTCAATAAATTGCTGAAGTTCCTGATCTGCAGTCTGAGACTCGGCGAGCATTTTGAGGTCGACTGGTGTTTGCAGTTCATCGACACGAGACAAGGTATCTGCTACGACGTTGTCTTTGCCGGAGATGTGTCGAATGTCGGTCGTGAACTGCGAAATGTAGTCGAGGTATCGGTACTGACGAGGCGAACAGTTGGCTTTACGTTCGCTGAAAGCGAAACTGAGCGGCTTATGGTCAGTGTAAATAACAAAATGCCTGGCCTCTAGCATGTGACGAAAGTATTTGATACTTTCATAGATAGCCAGGAGCTCGCGGTCGTATGGTGAGTATTTTTGCTGGGATGGGCTTAACTTACGTGAAAAGAAAGCTAATGGTTCCCAGTCACCGTCCTTGTATTGCTGCAAAACTGCACCCATAGCCAAATCAGATGCGTCTGTTACCAGAGCAACTTTGGCCTGACAGTCTGGGTGTGCGAGTAATGCAGCATTTGACAGGTTTTCTTTGCACTGTTCGAAAGCTAAAAGTGAATCACCGTGAAGGTTCACGGGATGCGATGCTTTTACCGAACCAGTGAGTAGAGCATTTAGTGGTGCTTGAATCAAGGCAGCGTTTGGTAAAAATCGTCTGTAGAAGTTAAGCATTCCTAAGAAACGACGTAACTCTTTGACAGTCCTAG
The DNA here is from genome assembly GCA_949316135.1 of Choreutis nemorana. Taxonomy (NCBI): domain Eukaryota; kingdom Metazoa; phylum Arthropoda; class Insecta; order Lepidoptera; family Choreutidae; genus Choreutis; species Choreutis nemorana. Next base: position 1,799,089 of record OX438614.1, read on the forward strand.
GGGAAGGGAAATCCCGTATTGCTTGCACCTTAGATTGTAAAGGTTTTGTTCCACGCTCCGAGATGTGATAACCTAAAAATGTTACCTCACTGGCTCCGAAGACACATTTTGCGGTGTTGACCAGTATGCCGTACTGCTTCATGCGGGTGAAGAGTTGATGAAGGTGGGACTCGTGCTCTGCTTGGGTTTTGGAGAACACCAAAAAATCATACAAATAACAGTAGGTAAAATCCAAGCCCCTCGTCATCTCGTCTACAAACCTCTGAAATGTTTGACCAGCATTACGAAGTCCAAAGGTCATGTACGGGAATTCGTATAGGCCAAACGGTGTAGTGATGGCGGTTTTGCAAATATCGTCCTTAAAAACAGGTATCTGGTTGTATGCCTTAACTAAATCAATTGTGGAGAAGACTTTACAACCAGAAATACTGTGAGCGAAGTCATGGATGTGCCTAATGGGATAACGGTCCGGGATGGTCCGTGCATTAAGCATCCTGTAATCGCCGCAAGGCCGCCAGCCGTTATCTTTTTTGGGAGCTAGGTGAAGTGGAGACGCCCATGGACTCTCAGATGGACGTGCAGTACCATTGCTTAGCATAAGCTCGAACTCCTTCCTAGCAATGTTGAGCTTATCTGGGGCAAGTCTACGGGGAGTGCTGTAAATAGGTGGTCCGGGTGTGGTTCTAATGTGGTGTACGGTGTGGTGTTTAGGTGTTACCAGTGTGCCTGACGGACGTGTAATTTCCGGAAGCCTTGACAACAGATCGTGAAACCTCGTATCACCTGTAGAAACTTTAACAGAATTAATATTAGTTCTAGCTAATGAAGCACAAGCGGACAATGTGGTGGTGTTATCAATAAGGCGTTGGTTACGAACATCTACGATTAAATTATAATGACTAAGGAAATCTACTCCTATGATTGGCTTAGTTACATCAGCCACCGTAAATCGCCAAGCAAAATTGCGCCTTAAGCCTAAATTTAAATTTAATTCGACAAAACCAAATGTAGCGATGCTTGTCCCATTGGCCGCGCACAGCTCGAAGTCCGTTTTGGCTCGTCGATCACGAAGTGCAGTTCGAGGGTAGACGCAAAGGTCACTGCCAGTATCCACCAGGAACTGGGTATTCAAACTGCGGTCCGTGACAAAGAGGCGACCTGACGAAGTTGGGCAATCGTCAGTCGCCATTAGCGACTGCCCGTGGAGTTTCCCGACTTGTGGTAGTCGCATGGCTTGATACAAGTCCTTGCCTTAGAGCCATACTTAGAATGGTACCAGCAAACAGGATACTTTTGGTAGCAGGAGTTTGACCTGGACCTCTGGCGTGAAGATGATCGACGATGCTGGGGTCTGGAACGTTGGTGGGGACGATTAGTGGCACGAGTATGCTCGTCTAACTTCAGTGCCAAGTGCTCCACCATCTTTCTCAGCTCGGCGATTTCGCTAGCTGGGCTCCCAGCCGCCGATGGGCCAGACGAAGTAGCTGCAACGCCACAGGGTGAAGTTATCTCCTGGATGCGGTCTGCAAGGTCCGAGAGCTGCTCCATGGAATGGGTTGGCTGCGAAGCCAGCACCGTTTGTATGCTGCTCGGCAGGCGATTGGTCCAGATCGTCTTAATGAATTCCTCTGGAACAGACGGTCCGGCTAAGTCCATCAGATGCCGGAGAAACTGAGATGGTTTTCTATCCCCAAGCTGCTCGTGTGTAAGAAGCTGCTTAAGTTTCTTCTCATGTGAAGCGGAAAGGCGTTTAATCAACTCGTACTTGATCCGGTCGTATCTATTTTTAGTCGGAGGGTTGACGATAACATCTTTGACGGCTTTAGCGTAAGTCCAAGTTGGTGATAACACTGCTAAACTTCAGTGCGTCTTCGGTGATATTAAAATTCTCGAACTGACCTTCTAACAGCGCAAACCAAATTTCCGGATCATCCGGTGAAACGGAGGCACTTTAAAATTCAATCTCCGATTTTCTGTAGATGCGTCAGTGTGAACTCGCCCTAACTTCTGCTTACGCCGCGTAGTGACATGGCCGCCATTACGTGAACCGGCGGTTTTAACAGATTCACCACTGCTGTCGCTCATGTTCGTGCACTTTTTAGGGGTCACCAGTTATGGTAGGTGGTGGTGTAGGTAGTCCTCACGATACCATATAAAATAGTTCGCTTCACTGAGTAGTCAGTTGTGGAATGAAACTTGAAAGTACTCACAGGAATATAAGTTTATTTTGCACAGTACACGGAAGAAAGTCACACACACAATAGAAAATAGTCAAAGCGATAGAAAGAAGGAGAATGTAAAATAAGCGACACAGATTAAGCATTAACATTAAACAAGCGTAAGCGTTAGCGTTAGCCGAAGCCGCGGGAGATAGCAAGCGAGCGAGGAAACACGATCTCAGAGCCAATGCCGCGGGACGACCAGGCGACCGAGCGCCGACGCCCGGCCGGTCGTAGGTAGTAGGTAACACGGCGCGGGCGCATGCACAGCGGAGAACAAAAGGATCGGTTAGTGTGAGTGCCTGCGCTAGGCATTAGGGCTCGTTTACATGCGATTATTGTGTTTATTTTATTTTATTAATTATTTTGATGAAATAAATATATTATGTAGACAATTAAATATTTATATATTATGATATGTATATATGTATGTGTACTGTTCATTTGTATAATTGGTAAAATAATTATTAACATTTTAATTAAATAATATAATTTGTTAATTTAATAAATTTTGTGAATACTGTAAATAAGTATATATGTTTATATAAACTAAACAAATGTTATATATACGGCTACAACCACATCACGGCACACACATTGACTCAGCTCTGCGCTAAGATATAATCTAGTATCGCAGGCGCTGAGCAACGATGTGAACTATGTAGTTAGTGTTTGTGTTGTAAGTTTAGCTTTAAAATGAAACATTATTCAAATTTAAGCTTTACTTGCCGCTTTAGGAATGAAGATATTGCAGACTCGTAGTTTAAGATTAAAGTGTATATAAACCAGGATTTTAAAAACGGGATCATTATAACTACATTGAAATAATTGTAGGCAAATTGATATGAATATTATGCATGGAAAGCCGAGAAACTGATTGTGTAGGTACCTACTTAAAGCGTAAAATATTTTACATCTAAATAGCTGCTTACAAAGGCTTAATATTTCATGAATATTTAAATACACAAGAAGAAAATGAATATTTAAAACGTTTCTTAAATGTTGCCATTTTAATAACAGGAGACAACTGTCCCTGGCAACAAAAACAATTTCTCCCCTAATTACCGAAAATTTCCGGGATTCCCGGAAAGAAATGTGCTAAGAATAAGCCGAAAAGATTGATTGTATCCACTTGGGACGAATCAGTTGTTACTATAATTAAATAAAAAAGAGAATTACACCCTCCGGTATCATTAGACAACTGGCTGATGGCACAGGCGTCCTTTGCCTCTCTTCTAAGAATTTGAAAATAAATTGCTACCTACAAATTATTAATTAAGCATCTCCTGAATCAACACAAAGAGTCCTTGAGTTTGAATTAAGAATTTTTATTTTTCACTTCTCAATTTAAGCGTGACATCATTTTTGAACGAACGGAACGCAATTGAAATGAAATAGTATGCTGTTTATAAAGTTATTGTTAAACTTTTATGTATATACTTGACTACAATCTCAATACACAATAAGTAAATTTATTATTGGTAGTTTTTTTTTTAATATATAAAAGTTGGAAAGCGTTAGACTCAAATCTCGCCTGATGTTAAGCGGCGATGGAGTCTAAGGTGTAACATGCCTTCCCTGGGGAAGCCTATTCATTCTTATAGAGCACCGGGTTATATTTATCATAGAACATATCGGCAAGCAAAGAATTCCACTAATTTGCAGTAGTTAATAATAATAAATAATTAGGTAATTCCTAGCAATTTGAGTACAAATATCACTTTTTGCAACGAAATAATGACACATCAAAATGTACAGTAACATTTACTTTTGGAATGCTGAAATATAAATGCAGTGCAAAACCAAATAGTTACATCAGTAAACGAATACCAATTACGAATGTAGGCAAATAATGGTTAATATATTATTTAAAAATGTATAAAGTATTTTATTTTATAATTAAACGTTAAATCAGGACGGATCATTGTGTTACTTTTAAAAAGAACCAATCAGCAATTTGATTCAGCAATCTTTTATTGTTTTTGTTTGAATTTATTTATTTATGGAAACCGGTATAGTACATGGATGTGTAGGATAAATTAGATTCTCCGAGTTCCTCTATTAAGACCTTATGAATACAAAGTTCATATGTAACAGTAAAGTGTTCTTAGTTAAGACAAATTAAAAAAAGAACCTACAAAATGATAAAAAATACACCTCAGAAGTCACAGAGTTTATTTGAAAAATATTTTCATTTTTTTTACAGGTGTAAAGTAGAACGCCACCCTCAAAGCAAACAGTGCATCGCGTGAGACGCAGTAATATCTGCTTTTTGTTATCCTCGTCGGTGGATTTCACGAGAAATGGCCTGCCTTCTGGCGACCGGGGATTAATGTGGTGGCGCTGATCCAAACAAACAATTGCATTAAAGTGGCACATGCCTTTCTTTAATTTCGAAATTAATAATAATAACCACATTACGACAAACATTGACTCAGCCCTGCAGTGAGATTGACGAATCTCGTGACAGGTGCTAAGCAACGATATAGTATAAACTATACAGATCACAATTCTACATCCAAGACCAGTAATGGAAACAATTCTTGCAAATAACACAAAGTGCCGCCCAGCCATCTTTCAACTCCTTAATAATATTATTAAGACAAAAGATTGTAAGGATGTATGGATGAATAGATGTTTGTTACATTTCACGGAAAAACTACTAAATTGACAACACACATAAAACATAAACTCACGCCGTAATTAATTCCTTGAGACCCTCTCGTAAGCAGAGTTGTTGCACACCGCATTTCGCATGTTTATGTTTATGGTTGCAAATCTGTCGGCACTATCCGGGCACAATGAGGAACATGGCAGCTACAATGTACGGCGACCCGAGACTCGAACCGTCGACCTGTCACTACTACCATTGAATACTGTAGCTACTGAATGGTTTTTAATAAAACTTTACAATAATTTAGCTTATACATCAGGATAACACATACGCTATAATTTATCGTTATATTTTGCGAATTTTCCAAAATATAACGATAAATGTCAAGTAATTAAAAATCCTATTAGAACCATTTTCGACTTCTACATGCACAAAGTCGCAAGAAAAAGTAAAATTTGATTCTGAGAATACATTGCTATAAAAAGGTAACCAAACTGAACTGAAAACTATGGCATTCTATTTTTTGTTAGTTTAAAAATAAGGTACTTAAACAAAGTTAGTTTTTGTAAATCTTCTACAAGTTCAACCCTGAAAAACTTTTTGATAAATAAATAAATAAATAACCACATCACGACACACACATTGACTCAGCCCTGCACTAAGTATCGTAAGAACTTGTATCGCAGGTGCTAAGCAACGATATGGTATATATTAAATAAATAAGAATACAACATCCAAGACCGGTAAGCGAAACAATGCGTCTTGCAAATAGCACAAAGTCCCGCCCCCGCCGGGATTCGAACCCGGAACCTCTAGCGTAGCAGTCGGCTGTTTACACCACTGCGCCACCGAGGTTTTTGTTTATTAAATTTATATTATATGTAGATTTTCAATCTTTTTTGTTCGTATTTCATCTTAAAATTGTTTTTAAAAATAATATAAAAGTGTTTCTTGCCATCAGTAAATCAGAATTAATAATAAAATATCGTAAATTTCAAACACTTTATAGAATGTTAAATATTTTGTTACCAAATAAATGTAGATTAATAATTAGGACTCATCAACGGAATTTCCTAAATTACCCAAGTTATGATAACCGATACTCATTTTTCATGTTTCAACCCAATACTTGGCGGAAATTATACTGATGGATCATTGATCTCCCCAGTGTTTACTCGGGCTTCTAATATACAGTACCGTCTTTACAACAAGGGCACCATGGGGCCTGGGCTCAGGGCCCCCAATTTCAGGGGGCTCCACAAAGTCGATACAAAAAAATTCGCTAGTCTACAAACGTTCTTTGAAATAATTTCGCGATGACTGACGATTTATATTTTTGACCTCCGACGCAAAAAAGGGGTGCTATAAGTTTAACGTGTCTGTCTGTGGCATTATAACGATCAAATTAATGAAACGATTTTGATGTAGTCTTTTCGTTTGAAAGGTGACTTAATCGAGATCACGATCTTTGCTATGTTTGATCGATATAGGTTTCCCAATTTAAATGTTATGGGGGGTCTACGGAAATATGTATAATTGGGTATCAATTGAAAAGGCTCGACACGTACATACAAAAACTGTACGTTCAATGAAAAACGTATGAACTGTTTAAATTGTATGCGGGGTGAAAGTGGGGATGATCAATCGAATGTTCGCAAATATGTCCGATCGGGGTTATTAAAATTTTAAATTTGATTTTTTTGGAAGTGAAGAGGTAAAGAAATTTAGATCGCCAGCCATCGAGGGGCCCTCGTTCCGGAGCTGGTGCCCAAGGGCCCCGGCTTGACCTAAGACGGCCCTGTTTATATAGGGTTGTATTTACTAAAAGGTCGTCAACATTGAACGTTCGATCAAGACTTGGCCTAGGGGCTTAACAAATAAAACCCTGGGGCTAGAAATACTAAGGAGCTGGTAAAACCAATTAATTCTAAGGGTTGGCGACTTGCTATCTCAAATGGAGTTGTTGGTCACCCCATTGATTCAGGAGGTAAAACTACAGGGAAGTATTTTGCTTACTTCTGACTTATCCGGCAGATGAAAAAAACTTTTAATTTAACTTTTTTAAACCACAATCCTTTGAATCTCCGGTAACTTTACAGAAACTCTCCGACCAGCAGTCCACTGCTAGACATAGGCCTCTCCCAAGGTACGTCACTTTCCTCGATATTGAGGTTTGAGCATCTAGTTGCTACCTTACGCAGATCGTCGCTCCATCTAGCAGGCAATGGCAGGTTGTGTCGACTATTAATCAGTGATTATCAGCAACATTCTTTATATAAAGCAAAAAAAACGTAAAGTATTTCAAGACTATGTCGTGGCAATATTTTTTTTAATTATCAGTCTTTCAACCCTTTGCGAATGTCGGCAATGCGTACGTGATGCTGCTATGGCTTTCTTAACCTACAACTACTGCTTGTCTTTAGGCGATCAAGCTTGTCTTTTTTTCGGGGCACACCCGCCACTCTGTACCATCACTGCAACTCCTGTTTACCAGGATCAACAGTGGCGTCCTTTGATCAATTAATTAACAAAAATGCAACTGTGCAATGACGCAAAGGCTGTGCCCGGACAACCTAACGGCTGTCTGGGGACCGGCAACGAACTTAATCAGAAGAAATAGGAGGTAGTAAGAAAGCGGTTTCAGACTTCCCACCCCGCAAAGCGGAGACAGCAATGAAAACGGCCTAGAGGCCAAATTCAAGCTTGTCGGCCACATCAATGATTTAAAAAGTGTTTTCAACAAGCTAAAATATATCAAACGCCAACTTTAAAACAACACCATAAAGCAATAAACCCAAAACTATCGAAAATTGTTAAGAAATTTTGATGAAATCCTATTTTCTTTATACTACTTTCAAGAATTAAAAAAGAGTTTTATTCGACCACTAAGTAAAATTCTATTACGATAGTACGTTATTGTTATCTCTAGTAATTCAAGCTGTCTAATAGTTGAAAATAATGATAGGTTACATAGTCGTTTAAAAGTTTGCTGACCACATTAAATGCTAACCAAAGCTATTTTCGAAATAATTATCGCAAGTTAATATCTTTAAAAACACTCTTGGGACACACTAAATGTTATAGCTGCATATAGCATAGAAATTGCAGTGTTTAGGAGGAGATAAAATAATGCACTTTTGGGAGAAAGAAGACTGCATCTATGGAATAGCATTACAAAGTGTACCGTAGGATTTTAAATTATTCATGTTTAATTTAATCTTCATGTTAAACGAGATGCTTCTTAAAACTTCAAAGAAGAAGAGTAGTTTAAAACTGTTAATAAAGAAATAACGAAACAAGAATGTTGCATTTCTTAACTTTACAATCAATGTTTTAAGTTTTAAATGTTCATGAACTAATTGTATTTAAAAAGTTGTCGACCATTTATGTATAAAATTAACAATCTATTACAAATTTTCCAGGTTGTCTTGTATCACACGATGGCCTTTCTCAATGGGCCATCCTGAAGAATGGGTAGCGACGTCGAATGGGTAACGCCATTCGATGGTGAGAGATGGCCGGGGAGTCGGTTTTTTGGCCGCATTTCAAAGGCTACATGATGAGCAATCTTTCAATGCGTGTTCAAATGTCGTAGAGTAAAGTCGTTATCGTTTACCTGTACGAAAAATCTTAATAATGTCGAAATCATGCCTTTGTGACGAAGTATTCAAGATTTTAGAATTTAATCGAGAAGCATTTAAATTAAAAATGTTGATAAACATGCAATCTATTAGTATAAACAGCGGCACATTCATCTTGAAGAAAGACTAAATCACAACTGATCGCCATCGTGTAGTTGTATTACAGCCATCGCATCAATATGTCCAAATGATCTATGGCTTGATATGGCCCATCCAACGCCATGCTTTAGAGGAGCTATTAGAATTATTATTTAATCAAAGGACATTAAGTAAACTACTGCTAACAAATTAAAAAAAAAATCATTCATACGCAAAACCTAACAAAAACAAGTTTGTCTGAAATATCGCATTACAAACTCCACATTAAAACTATTAATAGCTATACCAACTTTTAGTAGTAACTGTAACTGGGAGCATTAAGTAAACTACCGTTCTTACTACACTATACCCCGTCTGTAATGGGGGGTGTAACAACCTGGTGAAATTAGTCCCCCTCCTTCTTCCCTTGATAAACCAGGGACCTCGTTAGCCACTTTCGGCTTTAATTGGAACCTATTTCCGCTTTGTTTTTCTGTTCCGATCCGGTAGGTCAGAATTTACTTATAATTGGACGCCTTTTAGTGTTGTATCCGAGTTGATTGGTATGTTATAAGCTTTAATATAACGTACGTTCACCTAATATTTGCTATTAAGGTATTTAATAATTCATTTTTTTAAATGCTATATTAGTTAAACTTGCTTTGTTAGCTCGGTCGCCCGTGATACAGACTAGTCCTAGTGCGAGGACCAAAGGAAAGGTATTTTTAATAAATTGTACAAGTGTAATAATAAATAATAATCTTTTGACAAACATATTATTAGTTTGTATCGTCAAAATTTGTAAGAATGAGGCTGATGAAGATATTTGATTTATTCCATTCTTATACCAAAATCGAATACCACTTTGTATTATTTTCATAAACATACATAATATAAACTCACGGCGTAGTCCCTCGACAGGGGTTGGCAGAGGTGCTTGCTACACACCGCTTTTCACATGTTTATGTCGAGTCCCAGTGTGACAGGTTGAGAATCTGTCGCCACTATCCGGGCACATTGAGAAACATGGCAGTTACAACTATACTAATGTGTGTGTAACCTTAGTAAATGTTGTGTTCGTCTGTTATAGGCATGTACATCAGTTTCTGTTTATAATATGTGATTTTTATATGTTAGTGTAATGTACTTGCTGTAGACGTCCCTAAATAAATAAACTATGGCAACCCGAGACTCGAATCCTCGAACTGTCGGGTCGGGTCGATCGGTTATCCGAGGCACGTAACATGCTGTGCTACCACTTCTTCTAACATATTATTATTATTGTGGTTTTTTTTTAATTTTTGTACTTCAAAATTTAGCGTATTTAAACTTAATGTCATATCCTAATAAACTTGGTTTTTAAGGTTTTCTCTTTAGTTTGTAATTTTATTTCCTTTTCTTATTTATGTATCTGACTGTCATCGCGCACTAGCTCAAAATTAATAAATTGTAAAATAGTCACACGAGATTTTGTTCCTGTAGGACAGCTATAGCTTAAGGAATTACCTATGTTTATGATTTGTTTATAATATAACCTGTTTCTTGTGAAAAAATAATAAAATACAAGATATTAATTTAAGTTGAATACACTTTGTTTGATTGTAAGTATACTCATATAATACTTGTAATACTAAGAAAAATACATTTTAATTTTTGTACAAATAATGTGTCTGTTCTGACTGTTCTATTATTTTTAAATTTTTATCTCATTATTATTATTGATTGTGCGTTTGTAATTTTTAATGATCCCAAACTTTTTGGATGACAATAATTTGTAAAATAGTGTACCTAGTAATAAATAGTGCATAAGATCTGCAACTATGTTATCCAAAAATAATTTTGTTTTGATTTGATTTGTATTTATATTTTCAGTTGGTCGTTTATAATTAAATGAGGTTATAATATGTTCTACTAACCCTTAGAACATTGTGTTATTTTCAAGACGCATTGTTTCGCTTTCCAGTCTTATCTATGTAGTTTTTACCATATCGTTGCTTGGTTCCTGTGACACGAGTTCTTACGATACTTACTGCAGGGCTGTGTGTCGTGATGTGTTATTATTATTGAATCAAGCTGCTGTCAAGTAAATTTTTGACGGTGTATGATTCAGGCTTATATCTGAATGTAACTCAATTAATACTCAATTCCATGCCTATAACATTTTTTTTGTTTCTATCAATTATGTTTAGCAATTAGCAAGTTCTATTAAAACGGAAATTATAGTTTAGAAATTAGAAAATCTCTATAAAAACAGAAAATTTACGTCAAATTAAAGGAAAAGGTCTCAATAAAGTTGAAATACTTCGGAACTTGTTTCTCGTGAGCGCAATAGGCCGTATTTATCAAAGGGAAAATTTCCTTGCGGTACCTTTAACAAACTTGACCTCTCAGGCCTTAACTCTTAAGGGACTTGTACAAGGGACTTTTCAATAATTCTAACATCTTATATAAAATTAGGGCAGTTAATTAGTGTCGCTAAAACTCGGCTGACGGCTGAACCGATTTGAATGATTTTTTACTTTGTTCACTCCAATACAGAAAAGGTCCCAAAAATGATGAAAAAAGGGAAAATGATCCCAAAAGCGTGATCACGTGGTACAAAGTTCAAGAGGTCAAGTATTATAATAAAAATAATGCAACTACTGAAGTTTTTTGGCGGCTTCTTTTCAGAGTTCATGAGATGAATGAACTTTAAAAAACGGAAAGTGGTCAAACCGCAAGACGTGGGTCCAGTTTACAACTAGATTTAAATAAAAATACCAACAAAAAGATTTAAGTTTGAACCCAAAATTTTAATTAAAAAAGTCCAAACAAATAATTATAAGAGAGTACCGTAAATAAATTCTAGACTCAGAAATTATTTTGCATTACATCAAACGCCAATCATATTTTCGAATCATAGAATACAATTAATTAATCATGTTAATTAAAATCATTAATTTCCTGCATTTTCGTATTTTGTTAATTATTGTATATTTGAAGGGAAATAAATTTCATTCATTTTAATTGTTATGTTAATCAGTGTTTTTAATATAGTTGAACTTTATCGTTCGTGAAATTATTGGCAGAAGTATAACATATTTACCTCTACATGGGTAACACATTAGCGCTTTTCGTTCCAGATATCAAAGGCGTCGTAGTATCAAAAGGCGTTATCACTTTCCATAAGGTGAACCGTCTACTCGTTTGCCGAGCATTTTTTCTACTTAGACTTTACAATTCGATTTTCAAGATTTAAATTGTGCTGTACTAAAAATGATTTGTGTGCTTATTTATTGTTAAGAATTTAGTATATAGGTAGATTTATGTTAATCTATTCTTTTTATTTTTTTATCTTTTTAAATATGCCTATTGTTTTATTTTGTGTGTATTTTGTAATTTAATGAGTTTTTAAATGTTTTCATTTTGTTTGTCGATATATTTAATGTTTAGCTTTTACTTTCGCCCGAAACACAGGTTTTCCTAGTTCGGGCATAGTTTATTTATAATCTCTTTATTTAAAGTGTTTTGTTAATGTTTTGAGTCATTAGAAATACAACTTAATTATTATTTATTAATATGCCTTTCTTTTGTAAATTATTTAAAACATATATTGTAAATTTAGACATAAGAAAATTCAATTAAGATTATTAATATTATATTCTGTATCTACGTCTGCTTATCACTAAGCAGAAGGTATATAATCTAATATTAATTATTATGGCATTGGATTGGAATTGTACGGAAAAAAATCTCCATACAATGCGATTTTTTTTACAGTTTTGTTACATTCATGTCATGACCACTTAGGTTACGGGTGCTAGCACATCCGACGGGTGCTGGCAAATCTGTCGGATGATGTCGGATCATCGATTGTAAGTTCGATACGCTAACGCATCATCGGTTGAGTGTGTAAGATTGAATTGTTTGCTATCTCCTGGTACTGGTGCTCCGCAACTGATGATACGTGACGCATCTTCCTTCAGATGGGCTAGCACACTAAGAGTTTACATACTTTTACTAATATAACCATCAATAAACGTATGAATTACAAAAACTGAATTACTTGACCATGACCGTTCATGGTGAAATAGCTTATTTGTGAGACTTTTCTATGAGTTCGTTTATTTAGTCTAGAGCTTTGGAGGATGAGTCAACTATTTGCCGAATTTTAAGGTTACTATTCACATATAATGGAGATTAATATTTTAAGAGTTGTTTTTTAAAGTAAAATATTAACGATTGGGTAAATTACATCTTTAAATACTAACAGTGATATCCTCTACATTTTCCTGCAATCTGAACAAAAAATTCAATTTTTCTTTAAAGAATATCGTTTAGTGTCACTACAAAGTATAAAACAAAGTCGCTTCCACGTGTCTTTCCCCATGTACGCTTAGATTTTTATAAATACGCAACGGATTTTGATGCGTTTTTTAATGGATAGAGTGATTCAACAGGTAGGATTAAATACAATTTTTTCTTTATAGTGCACGAACGGTTAAATAAAACGTGGCTTGAAATCGATAATTGCGTCGCCCAATTTCGGACTGGGCATGGTAACTTTAAGTTTGGTTGTTGCTGTCTAATTTTACCTCTTTGTGAATGTTCAACGTCAGATCAAGAATTTGTACAAACTGCCCATATATCTTGTGGGAGTGTAGTCTCTGGCAAGACGAACGGTCAATCATGTTGAATTCGATTGAAGTATTTGCGTGTAGTCCTATTTATGATCTTGTGAAAACGAAGGTAAACTTCTGAGCTTTTAAAAAGTTTTGGTGTTCGCCACCAATATTACTGGTGTAAGATTAAGGTTAGTATTTAATTAAAATCCCCTGTTAGTTAGTGGCATACCGTGGTGCTTAGACAATCAGGCGTCTCCTGACTGACTACCCTTTAGTTTTTCGGCCTCTGGGCCATTTCAAATGCTGTCTCCGTTTTTCTGGGATGGAAGTCTAAAACCGCTTTTTTACTACTTCCTAAGTTCGTTGCGGGTCCCATGACAGCCGGTAGTGTGTCAAGGCACAGTCTGTGCGTCATTGCACAGTTGCATTATTCGTTGATTACTCGATCAAAGGTCTCGCCACTGTTGATCCTGATAAACAGGAGTTGCAGTACTGGGACAGAGTGGCGGAAATGCCTGAAAAAAAAGTTTTTGGATCTAATTCTATGGATGTCTTCTATCGATGTGAAAATTTTCTTTCCAATTTGTTTTCTTCAATTTTTAAATAAATTTTCTGCCAGTAAATGTTCATTACGTCGATGTATCAATACCTTTAGTTCGGTCCTTTAATCTTATCACAACATTCCGATATATCAATGTCGGTCGATAGCTTTATTAGCTAGCCGTCACCTTAAGTGAGCCGAACGCCTTAAGGGTTGACAAATTGATCCAAACGGTCGCCCACGACTGCGAAGTTATTAACTTTTTATTGACTGTTTCACCCCCTTTTTGATGTTTATTTTTTACCTATTCTCGGTATCAATGACCCTCGATATTTTTTTGATGTTTTCTCAATTTGCTTTTGACAACGATACTTTTTCGTATTTTCATGACGAATCTCTAAATAGGTATATAAAATTCATTTGTAAAGTTGTATTAAATGAGATTACAATATTATTTTCTTCAAATCTTATGGGTGTTTGCATATTCATCTTTAATCGTATTTGTATAAAATTATGATAATCAAACTTAATAAGGTATGAATTTTTAGGGCACCAATTTTTTATTATCATTTCAAACGAGGGCGAACTAGCAGGCTGCTCAGCTGATGATAAGTGAGACGCCACTGGACACGTGCAGGCAAAATATTACGTGCACCAATAATTTAATGTTCTTATTTAAAAAAATACCTCATTTCTAAATTATGTCTCACTTAAAAATTATTAGAACTAAGTAACCGAATAGAACTGTAAAAATTGAAGACCGCTAAAAAAAGGCTCATAAATCTGGACCTCTTTTACGAGGAGTTGGTTAAAAACAGTTTCCCCTTCAATCCCCGTTTTAGTACAAAATAAACCTGTTACTATGACTTGGAACGCATACTGAATATTTAATGCAATCTGACTGACTGAGGAGTTATTCTGCTAAATTTAACAGAAACGTTTAGTTATCGTTTGTTTTATTTTCATATTTTATTTACGTCATCATTATGATCGTTATCTAACAAGAAAAACACTTTTAAATCAAAAGCCTGTAAGTTTCCATCAAAGAAATCCAGAGCATATAGCGGCTGCAGCCCTTAAAGGATCGTCCGTCCTACAAGTCTAGACTTAGCATCGTCGTAGAGTGGTGGTGACCATGGAGAGGTATAACAGTATTTCGGTCCAGCGTTACCACGCTACAATATTTATTCTTCAACAATAATTTTTGGCTTTTCAAACTATGTGATTCAACAATTTCATTTTGATATTATTTTAAACTGGAACTAAACCTTTAACTTTAAACTTTGATATCATAAGACACGTCGCGTAACCGCTGGGCAGCCGTCGGACAAACGCCACTGCTCGAAAAACGCCAAGGATGGATGCTTAGAATAGATATTGATAATATAACAGGGTTATATCGTATGTGATCGTTGTATTAAAAAGTATAATTGAGATATAACTACAAACGGGATAAGATTCGATGATTAATTCGATTTTTTGTCACCCTTGAACGATTAACCAACTTTGTTTGTGTTACACGGCTGTCTTCTGTTACTTCTAAATCAAAAGCCTGTAAGTTTCCATCAAAGAAATCCAGAGCATTCAGCGGCTGCAGCCCTTAAAGGATCGACCATCCTACAAGTCTAGAGTTAGCATCGTTTTAGAGTAGTGGTGACCATGGAGAGGTATAACAATATTTCGGTCCAGCTAAACGCTAAACCGCTCTATCACCGATGATATGAAATAAAATATTTCTTGAGAAAAAAACGTTTTTAAAGAATAACCCATCCAAGGAAGATTGACAGGGCCATTGGTCGGAGGCCTAGTGAACGGGAAACGACTCGAATTTGTAATACCGAAAAGGTCTTGTATATTTAAGAAGGGACTCCATACACTCGGAGCACATCTTTCTGTATTAGCAATTTTGACTAAGTGAAGTTATCAAATAGAATTGGCAATCAAATTTTTTTTCGTTCTGAATGGCAATTTAGTGTTCTATTTTTTTTGTATACCACTGAAGTGGCGAACAAGCATAGGGCCCGCCTGATGGTAAGCAGTTACCGTAGCCTATGGAAATTTTATAATTAACTATGGAAAATTTGTTTTGACAAGATGACGCCTTTTCAAAAACTGGTGATAAAATCAGGAGTTGAATTTTTGTGTTGCAGCTACTAAGTCTTCTACACCTAAAACTTAATTTCACAAATCGATGGCTATCAGGGTCAATATTGACTGAACGAAATAAAACAGGGAAATCCAAGATGATATTACACCATGAAAACAATGGCTGAGGATATGGTAACTAAGTTTGTTACGTGCCTTGGTTAACCGACCGACCCGACCCAGCAGGTCAAGTAAATTGTAGCTGCCATGTTCCTCATTGTGCCCGGATAGTGGCTAAAGATTCGGAACATGTCAACATACAAAATATGATGTCAACACCTCTGTCAATGCCTCTCGAAGGATTACGGAGTGAGTTTACGCATAGGTATGTTATTTGTTCCAATTTTGAGGTGGGGGTGAGCGACTTCTCGTGATCAAATAAATTTCACATAAACTTGGATGCTTTAATCAGATAAATAGAAAAGCCAATAAATATAAACGATTTTTTGTTCTATTTCCCCTAAAACGCTAAACAATTTTAATCAGATTCTGGGAAAAAAATCTTAGTTGAAAATCATAATAATTAATAGATTTAAAAAATAGAAAACCCATGTTTTTAAATTTTCTAAAAATAAGAAAATAACCCTACGGGTCTGAAAGAGGGGCCGCTAAAAACGTAGGGGCGTATATTATTTAAGGGATTATTAATGTGATATATTTACATGACGTGTATAGATCGTGGGTGTAACTTGCAAAGATACGGCCACGGCCACGTTTTGAGTGGCCCCTCTTTCAGCCCCGTAGGGCTATTTTCTTATTTTAAGAACATTTAAAATCATGGGTTTTTAGATTTTTTGAATCTATTTATTATTTTTTCTGCCTCAAAAGTCACTCCATACAAATTTTATTAAAATCGGTCCAGCCGTTTTATAGTTGTAAATTGCATTGTCATCGGGTTCGAAGCTACCCTGAAAATTTCAGCCTGCTAGCTTATCGGGAAGTGCCTCAAAGTTGAGTTGCAAAAATCCAACCGGAACGGCAAACAAACAAACAAGAAAGTGAGTCTATAAAAACGTGGGAAAAATTAAAGTTGGATTTGATAAAACGAAAATAATAAGTCTCTTTTCATTAAATTGTTTATTTATTGAAGTAAATTCGAAAAAAACATAGAGTGATACAATATCCCAAGCACTTTGTTTGTAAACTACTAAAGGTGTAGATCAAATAAATGTATACGTGATAACAATAAAGAAGAATGCTTGAACTGAAAATGTTACATGCTCTAAACTGCTGGCTTTGTGAGAATCATGGAATACATTTACTAAAATTAGTAACAATGTGTTGAGTTGATCAATAAACTGAATGAATTAAAGAAACAGCAACAAAGTGGCATCTAATTTATTTATGTAGTAGTAAACAGTTTTTTCAGTTTTTTAATTTCAGTACCAAACATAAAAACAGCAAAACCAACTTAATTTGTGAACGAAAATACAATTTTCTTTCTTTCTAAAAACCCCATAGCTAACTCTAAAGAGAAAATGGTTAGAGACAATATCATGCCAAGAACTAGAAGGATAAGAGGCATAGAAAATTCTAAAAGACTGACTGACAACGAGCTGCTGTCGGGAGTTGGGACGCATCTTGGCTTCGGTTCGTCCCAGAGAAGTTTCAGACGCTGCATCAAACCTGTTTCATACATTTTTCTGATCCTGTAACACGATGGGATAGAGTTGAAAATCCAAAAAAAAATCTTTTTAAATAGTAACCATTTTGCCACAATCTAACCTGATGGTAAGTGAGAATGTGAACGAAATTGGAGCATGTATATACAGAAAATCCTAAATTATTCGCGATTTGCTTTTTTATTAAATAAACGTGACATACATGACGTAATGAGGACGTGGTAGCCAGTTTGTTACGTGCCTTGGATAACCGACCGACCCGAGGCGACAGGACGAGGGTTTGAGTCTCGGGTTACCGTATGTTGTAGCTGCCATGTTTCTCAATGTGCCTGGATAGTGGCGACCGACTCGTAACCTGTCTCACTGGGACTCAACATAATGCGAAAAGCGGTGTGTAGCACCTCTGCCTACCCCTCTCAAGGGATAACGGTGTGATGTTATGTTATGTGTTATATATATACATAATGTTACAATATCATAACAGAAATTCTTGAATCCTGCACTTATATAAGAAGACATTTAAATTACATCAATATATGTAATTTGAAGAAGAAGATCTAAAAGATTATTTAAGGGATTATTAATGGGATATATTTACATGACGTGTATAGATCGTGGGTGTAACTTGCAAAGATACGCCCCCACGTTTCGTTCTTTCAGCCCCGTAGGGTAATTTTCTTATTTTTAGGACAATTAAAACGTGGGTTTTTAAGATTTTTTAAATCTATTAATTATTTTTTTCTGCCTCAAAAGTCACTCCATACAAATTTTATTAAAATCGGTCCAGCCGTTTTATAGTTGTAAATTGCATTGTCATCGGGTTCGAAGCTACCCTGAAAATTTCAGCCTGCTAGCTTATCGGGAAGTGCCTCAAAGTTGAGTTGCAAAAATCCAACCGGAACGGCAAACAAACAAACAAGAAAGTGAGTCTATAAAAACGTGGGAAAAATTAAAGTTGGATTTGATAAAACGAAAATAATAAGTCTCTTTTCATTAAATTGTTTATTTATTGAAGTAAATTCGAAAAAAACATAGAGTGATACAATATCCCAAGCACTTTGTTTGTAAACTACTAAAGGTGTAGATCAAATAAATGTATACGTGATAACAATAAAGAAGAATGCTTGAACTGAAAATGTTACATGCTCTAAACTGCTGGCTTTGTGAGAATCATGGAATACATTTACTAAAATTAGTAACAATGTGTTGAGTTGATCAATAAACTGAATGAATTAAAGAAACAGCAACAAAGTGGCATCTAATTTATTTATGTAGTAGTAAACATTTTTTTCAGTTTTTTAATTTCAGTACCAAACATAAAAACAGCAAAACCAACTTAATTTGTGAACGAAAATACAATTTTCTTTCTTTCTAAAAACCCCATAGCTAACTCTAAAGAGAAAATGATTAGAGACAATATCATGCCAAGAACTAGAAGGATAAGAGGCATAGAAAATTCTAAAAGACTGACTGACAACGAGCTGCTGTCGGGAGTTGGGACGCATCTTGGCTTCGGTTCGTCCCAGAGAAGTTTCAGACGCTGCATCAAACCTGTTTCATACATTTTTCTGATCCTGTAACACGATGGGATAGAATTGAAAATCCAAAAAAAAATCTTTTTAAATAGTAACCATTTTGCCACAATCTAACCTGATGGTAAGTGAGAATGTGAACGAAATTGGAGCATGTATATACAGAAAATCCTAAATTATTCGCGATTTGCTTTTTTATTAAATAAACGTGACATACATGACGTAATGAGGACGTGGTAGCCAGTTTGTTACGTGCCTTGGATAACCGACCGACCCGAGGCGACAGGACGAGGGTTTGAGTCTCGGGTTACCGTATGTTGTAGCTGCCATGTTTCTCAATGTGCCTGGATAGTGGCGACCGACTCGTAACCTGTCTCACTGGGACTCAACATAATGCGAAAAGCGGTGTGTAGCACCTCTGCCTACCCCTCTCAAGGGATAACGGTGTGATGTTATGTTATGTGTTATATATATACATAATGTTACAATATCATAACAGAAATTCTTGAATCCTGCACTTATATAAGAAGACATTTAAATTACATCAATATATGTAATTTGAAGAAGAAGATCTAAAAGATTATTTAAGGGATTATTAATGGGATATATTTACATGACGTGTATAGATCGTGGGTGTAACTTGCAAAGATACGCCCCCACGTTTCGTTCTTTCAGCCCCGTAGGGTAATTTTCTTATTTTTAGGACAATTAAAACGTGGGTTTTTAAGATTTTTTAAATCTATTAATTATTTTTTTCTGCCTCAAAAGTCACTCCATACAAATTTTATTAAAATCGGTCCAGCCGTTTTATAGTTGTAAATTGCATTGTCATCGGGTTTGAAGCTACCCTGAAAATTTCAGCCTGCTAGCTTATCGGGAAGTGCCTCAAAAATGAGTTGCAAAAATCCAACCGGAACGACAAACAAACAAACAAGAAAGTGAGTCTATAAAAACGTGGGAAAAATTAAAGTTGGATTTGATAAAACGAAAATAATAAGTCTCTTTTCATTAAATTGTTTATTTATTGAACTAAATTCGAAAAAAACATAGAGTGATACAATATCCCAAGCACTTTGTTTGTAAACTACTAAAGGTGTTTGATCAAATAAATGTATACGTGATAACAATAAAGATGAATGCTTGAACTGAAAATGTTACATGCTCTAAACTGCTGGCTTAGTGAGAATCATGGAATACATTTACTAAAATTAGAAACAATATGTTGAGTTGATCAATAAACTGAATGAATTAAAGAAACAGCAACAAAGTGGCATCTAATTTATTTATGTAGTAGTAAACATTTTTTTCAGTTTTTTAATTTCAGTACCAAACATAAAAACAGCAAAACCAACTTAATTTGTGAACGAAAATACAATTTTCTTTCTTTCTAAAAACCCCATAGCTAACTCTAAAGAGAAAATGATTAGAGACAATATCATGCCAAGAACTAGAAGGATAAGAGGCATAGAAAATTCTAAAAGACTGACTGACAACGAGCTGCTGTCGGGAGTTGGGACGCATCTTGGCTTCGGTTCGTCCCAGAGAAGTTTCAGACGCTGCATCAAACCTGTTTCATACATTTTTCTGATCCTGTAACACGATGGGATAGAATTGAAAATCCAAAAAAAAATCTTTTTAAATAGTAACCATTTTGCCACAATCTAACCTGATGGTAAGTGAGAATGTGAACGAAATTGGAGCATGTATATACAGAAAATCCTAAATTATTCGCGATTTGCTTTTTTATTAAATAAACGTGACATACATGACGTAATGAGGACGTGGTAGCCAGTTTGTTACGTGCCTTGGATAACCGACCGACCCGAGGCGACAGGACGAGGGTTTGAGTCTCGGGTTACCGTATGTTGTAGCTGCCATGTTTCTCAATGTGCCTGGATAGTGGCGACCGACTCGTAACCTGTCTCACTGGGACTCAACATAATGCGAAAAGCGGTGTGTAGCACCTCTGCCTACCCCTCTCAAGGGATAACGGTGTGATGTTATGTTATGTGTTATATATATACATAATGTTACAATATCATAACAGAAATTCTTGAATCCTGCACTTATATAAGAAGACATTTAAATTACATCAATATATGTAATTTGAAGAAGAAGATCTAAAAGATTATTTAAGGGATTATTAATGGGATATATTTACATGACGTGTATAGATCGTGGGTGTAACTTGCAAAGATACGCCCCCACGTTTCGTTCTTTCAGCCCCGTAGGGTAATTTTCTTATTTTTAGGACAATTAAAACGTGGGTTTTTAAGATTTTTTAAATCTATTAATTATTTTTTTCTGCCTCAAAAGTCACTCCATACAAATTTTATTAAAATCGGTCCAGCCGTTTTATAGTTGTAAATTGCATTGTCATCGGGTTTGAAGCTACCCTGAAAATTTCAGCCTGCTAGCTTATCGGGAAGTGCCTCAAAAATGAGTTGCAAAAATCCAACCGGAACGACAAACAAACAAACAAGAAAGTGAGTGTATAAAAACGTGGGAATAAAAATGAACATACTTATTTCTATAAACACAAGAAGAGTGTAAGAAGATACCATATACATTGAAACTTGATTAAGTGGGACCTGGATAAGTGAGAAACCACCATAACTGGAACCAATGCTGAGGTCCCAACATTTTGGCACTGAATTACCTCTGTTAGTGGGACAAGGTAAGTCTCTATACCTGGGATTTGTTCTTTCGATTTATCATCATAGTTACCTCTATAACTGAGACAGCGAGCAAATTTTATATGCATAAACCTCTGTAACTGAGATAACATTGTTTGTTTACTCATTCTTATTCTACCCACAAATTCCACACGTAATTCCAAGTACGTAAGTAATTTTGAGCTTCAATTACCTTCAGTTTTAGTTTCGCTTTACTATCATACAGATATTTGAAAAATGCCAAAACGAAAGCTACAATCGTTATCATTACGTGAAAAACTGAAGTTAATATCCGTTTATGAAAGTGGGAAGACACGCGAAGAAGTTTGTGCCGAATTTAATGTGCCAAAATCTACTCTTTGTAGAATAATTCAGAGTAAACATAAAATTGAATCACAATGTTCTGAAGGACAAGGAAAACTAAAACGTGTACGTTTATCAGAATATCCTGAACTTGAACAGTGTTTGCTAACATGGGTCAAGCAACTTCGTAACAAAAACGTTCCGGTAAGTGGACCGATGATTAAAGAAAAGGCACAAGATTTCGCGCGAAGGCTCGATATTCACAATTTTTGTAGCAGCAATGGTTGGATGGAAGGGTTTAAGAAAAGAAACGGTATAGTTTTCAAAGCAATTTGTGGAGAAAGTAACGCTGTTGATGTTAACAAATGTAGCCAATGGATTGAAGACCTACCAGTTCTATTACGCAATTATTCTGCTGATGATATTTTTAACGCAGAAAAAAGCGGGTTTATTTTATAAGTGTCTACCGGATAAAACATTCCAAGATTTTATAAACGTCGACGACGGTTTAATAGTTTCAGGAGAACTTAATGAAAGCGACATTGTTCATGCCTTCTCGTCTTCTTTATTGGAAAATGAAGAAGAAGACGATGAAATGAGCGCGGAAGTAAATTTAGTAAAAATTTCTAAACGCAAAGCAGTAAAAGCACTAGACACTTTGCACAGTTATTTTGAAATGTCATCAATTGGTGACCAAAGCATATTTGATAAAATTTATAACATCGAAAAACATTTGATGGCTGATACTTCCAAACGACAAACTAAAATGACAGATTTTTATAATTGATACATTTTTGTTGATTACATTTGTATCTTTGTTTGTACCTTTAAGTACTATTTTTTTTTTATTAAAACTCATTTACATTCGTAACACGTTATTCTATTTAATGATCGCACCTGTATAACTGAAGTAACCTGTATTCTCACCTCTATTAATGGAACCCTCTGTAAATGAGACAGATATTTATTTATACCTGTATATCTGAGACACTGGGTAAGTGGAATACCTCTATAAGTGAAGCGACATTGCAGGTCCCTTGATGTCTCACTTAACCAGGTTTCACTGTAGATCTTTAACGGTTTTTATAATAAAATATGTAGTAACTTACGCAAAAGCAACATGCTCTCTGTAAGGCGACCCTTTCCTAAGAACTGCTGCAGTGTTTTGCGGGGGATACAGATCAACCTCATGGGCATCGCATATTTCTCTCTCTGTGAACCTTTCCCTCATTATCTTGTATGCTGTTGAAGTATCAACATGGAAGGCAAATCCCCCTTTCTTAACTAGGGCCATGCCAGAATCAGCATCGAAGAAATTGTAAAAGTTGGAAGTTGCTATTTTCTTGTGATATAACGCCAATGCTACAGGATCGGTTGTACGCTTTAAATTACAACATTGTTATGATTTTTTCTATAAAGAACTCGTGAAAAAAATACAGTATAAATAACCACATCAC
The DNA here is from genome assembly GCA_949316135.1 of Choreutis nemorana. Classification (NCBI taxonomy): domain Eukaryota; kingdom Metazoa; phylum Arthropoda; class Insecta; order Lepidoptera; family Choreutidae; genus Choreutis; species Choreutis nemorana. Next base: position 1,822,520 of record OX438614.1, read on the forward strand.
GACACACACATTGACTCAGCCCTGCACTAAGTATCGTAAGTACTTTTATCGCAGGTGCTAAGCAACGATATGGTATATACTAAATAAATAAGAATACAACATCCATGACCAGTAACCGAAACAATGCGTCTTGCAAATAACTCAAAGTCCCGCCGGGATTCGAACCCGGAACCTCTAGCGTAGCAGTCGGCTGTTTACACCACTGCGCCACCGAGGTCGTCAGTATACTTTTATATGCTGTTTTTTAAAAATAAATTTGAATCTTTGTGTTTCCGTTTGTTTTTTTAGGGTTAAATACCCAAAGAGTGAAAACGGGATCCTATTAATATGTCTCCACTGCCGTCCGTCCGTCTGTCAGCGGCCTGTATCTCATGAACCATAACCATGAAACTTTTAGAGAATACCTATTTATGTTGCCGCTTTAAAAACAAATACTAGAGACATAAAGAAAATTTAAATTAAAGGGGTCGCCTATACAAGAACGTGATTTTCAGTTTTTTTTTATTTTTTAATTTGTCTTGTTTCTTTTACTAAATTATATTTTAAGTACATAATGTTTAATCTTATAAGATGATACGGAACCCATCCTGTGCGAGTCTGACTCACGCTCGACCGATTTGTTTTGATTTTCTGGGTGGCCATGACGCTTAAGCTTTAGATAACTGGATTAAAATAGCATTAAACACAGCCAACAACTGCGAATTACCTTAAAATAGTCTTTGTTGTAGAGGACATCCTCTACGCCAGTCTTCAAGTCACTTTTTAGTAAATCTTCTAAAGTTCGGATATGTTTCGGAGCTTCTCGGAGTAAAGAAGAAACAACGGTCGCATTATAGTACTGGTATAGCGTCAGAGAGAATATTAAGACCATGAAAATTACTATCTGGATTGATGTCATTCTTCTGTTGATTGATATACCTGGTAATTAATAATGAAGGTAACTTGGCGGGAACGAGAAGTGGCAGTTAAAATGTTTTTTTTTTTTTTTTTTTGTGTGAACATTGAATATCTGTAGTGCTGTAAAGTGAAATCAAATATAATATTTGGCCGTTTTCGTCATATCCTAAGTAACATATTAGGGCGTACAGTAACCGTACTAGCATGTTACTGTAGGCAGATTAATTATTCTAGCTACTATTATTCATCACAAGAGGGCGTGGTAGTCCAGTTTGTTACGTGCATTGGTTAACCGACCGACCCGACACGACAGGTCGAGAGTTCGATTCTCGGGTTGCCGTACATTGTAGCTGCCATGTTCCTCATTGTGTCCGGATAGTGGCGACAGATTCGCAACCTGTCATACTGGGACTCAACATAAACATGCGAAAAGTGATGAGTAAGTAGCACCTCTGCCAACCCCTCTCGAGGGATTCATTATAGCGTGAGTTTATTTTTAAGTTTATTAGTTATCACTTCATCACTTAATACCTCATCATATCTTTAAAATTAGTAATACTTGACACTGGCAAATACTAGGGTTTTATTTTAAATTATCCATAATTTATAATAACGAACAAGGCATACAAAGAATCATTCAAAATCGGGCAAATCGAGTTCTAGCTTTTGCGACACTAAAGAAATTCTACATCTTAACTATTTCATAAAGAGGAAAATATTTATTAGTTTTTATTGAATAGGCTTCGAAACTACTGTATCGATTTGAAAAATTCTTTCACCAGTATAATCCTACAAAATCAATGATGTACCTACATAGGCGGTGAAATATTTTCAATGCATTTATCTACCAGTGCGAAGCCAGGGCGGGCCGCTATTAAATATATATCAAGACAATTTGGGTAAACAGCCTAGCTTGTGTATTCTTGTTTTTTATATTTGAAAAGGATACCACTCTAATTAAGCATAGCAAAATATGTCCAGCGTCCATTTTATCACTACAAAAATATAACTCAATTACCTTGCTGGCAAATGGCACTCCAAATAGAGAGAATCGCTAAACTGGTGGAAGTATCATCAGAGACCTCTTCAAGGAACTTTAGCTTCATCATGAGGCCAAGGATGGTGGCGGTCAGGAAAATCATAGCTAGTATCGAATACCATACTTCGAACGTCAAAGGACGAGTGTAAATAGAGTAGAATCCTTTTGGGTGTTTCGGGTGACGCATTATAAAGCATGGTCTGAAAATAAAGCATGGCTTAAAATATGCATTGATTCAGTCACTTATTTTTTTAGGGTTTTTAGGGTTTTAGGGTTTATACTCAAAAAACGGGTAAAAAACGGGACCCTTTTACGAAGCCTCCGCTGTCCGCACGTCCGTCAGTCAGCGGGCTGTAATTCATGAACCGTAATATCCCCCTTGAAATCAGAGAATGCCTATTTCAGTTGCCGCTAAAACATAAACTAAGACAATAAAGAAATTTAAATTGATTCGATCCCAGAAACGTGATTATTTTAATTACTTGCTTGCTCTTTTTTCTTTTATGAAATAATCTAAAAAGGACGAGTTGTTGAATCCTGTACGATGGTATCAGGTTCGATTCAGAATTGATCGGTTTTTTCACTATTATTCACATCTCTTTGTCATACGCGATAGCAACAATCGTAATAAACCACATCGCGACACACACATTGACTCAACCCTGCAGTGAGTATCGTTAGAACTTGTGTCACAGGAACTAAGCAACGATATGGTAAAAACTAAATAACTAAGAATACTACATCAAAGACCGGTAAGCGAAACAATGCGTCTTGCAAATAACACGGTCCCGCCCCCACGGGGATTCGAACCTGGTACCTCAAGTGTAGCAGTCGGCTGTTTACACCACTGCGCCACCGAGGTCTCTACCTACAATGCAGTTTTTTTAAATAAAAAAATTACTAGTAAAATGATGCAAAATAAAGGAAAATATTTAGGTTTAATGTTAAATTTTGTATTACAGCTTGACTACAAATTTTAGTACCTACTTATCTCTAAGCGCGTGAACTCAAATGCATCTCGAGCTTTCTAGTTCAAATAGATGACGTAAAACGCATAAAAATCTAATGTTCGGAGCCAACGCACTCCCATTTTACGACCACTTACCTTGTCTGCCAAGTTTGGACGGCGTAATCTATAAATTTGGCTCTATCACCTCGGATGAAAACTGGAGAACCTCCAAGATCAGTTTTATGATGCTGCAAAGCACCCACCATGCCATCAAAACTGCCGTTCTTGAAATACCCCCAAGAATTCGTTCTCTGCAAGTCGTAGCTTAAATAAAAGAAATCTTTGTGGGTATTCTACATAATGTGGGAAAGCTCATGGGTTTTTTTAAATTCGACTCTATACTCATTGTATAGTTTTTTTTTTTACCATTATCTATTTCATTTAATGAAAAACTTCCATAAAATCCGTTAAAATAAACTTATATTATAAATGCGTAAGATAAAGATGTATGGATGAATGGATGTTAATTACTCTTTCATGCAAAAACAACTGAAAGGATATTAATAAACTTTACAATAATTTAGACAACTTTAAAACAATTTCTGTTTACATCACAATAATACATAAGCAATAATTTATGCAGATATTGTGTGAATTATCTTAAATAAAACGATAAATGGAAACTGATTAAAGATCCCATTAAGACCATTTTCGACTTCTACGCGGACGATGGTATATACAGGTATATGGATATTTTTATATTCAAAAATTATTAGTAAATTTTAGGCAGTAGGTATGCCTTCAACACTGCATAGTTTTTTTATAGAATTAAACCTATTTAAAACTTATATTAATTGACATTAGGAGATCGACTTACATCTAGATTGAATAACCATAAATATAAATTTAGCCTACCTGAAATTATACATGTCTCTCAGGTACTTCAATACCGTGAAATACTTGAGTTTGTGGACTGAATCCACACCGCTCACTTTAGACCTGTCCAAGTAAAGTTCGAAAGTTTCATTCACGATATTTTTGATTATCACCACAGTACATTTCAATACGACACCGCTCAGATCTCTACGGTTCGAGAACTGTGTATGTAATTTCGTATTCCAGTGACCTATTTCAGTCACGGTAAGTCTACCCTTTGTTTCGAAACCTGTATTAAATATTTCAAATACATCGAAAAAGCCATGATTGTCGTTTATTAAAATTACATCGGAGTCCACTTCAATAGGATACTTTGCAATTTCATTCACTACATCCGACAACGCTTCAGTAAGAACTATCCAGATGAATTTCGCTTTAAACACGACGGCTTTAGGCTCAGATTCCAGTACTCGAGTCCAATTTTTACAGCCAGCGTTAATTACTATACCAAGCTTTGATACACTTTTCAATTCTGTATCGAAATTTGTTTGAGTGAAATCTGAATAAGTTAATCTAATAAAATTTTCTTGTAATAGTTTCTGATTTTCGATCTTCTTGTCCGTAGGGAGACAGTCGAACACGATGGCGTTTTGAATGTTTTTGTGTCGAAAAACATCAGTTAAAACTGAAGCCTGGCAATCGAAAATTAACATTGCTGACCAAATGAAATAGCACCAGCCCATGATGTCAGTGTAAAACCTCCGTCACAAATGCTTCAAGCTGCCTTGTAAGCTGTATTTTTTTTAATATGACAAGAAAATTGCACAAGTCAGATTACTGTCAGCACGCCACTTATCTTATCTAGTATTTAATAAATATTCAAGCGAGTAACTGTTAGTGGAATAGAGAATACTAAGGAAAATAGTAAAAATAAATATAAAAAGTAGGAAAACAGTAGTTAAGGTCAATAGGCAGGTTAAAAATAAGCTTCCAAATTTTTTGTTAAAGTTTTGTTGGTATTATATTCATCTTACTGTAATGTTGGCTCAGTAGTCACTTAGTAGAAATGTAAAATGATTTTAGCGAAAATAATTAATGTGTAAAAAGTACTTATTTTAAGTCTATTTGAATAAAAAATATTTTGACTTTGAATCAGTCATGTTCAAATGTGACAAATTGAAATTCAATGATTCATCATCATCCCTTAACTGACTACAACCGTAGCTAAGCAGGTTCATCAATTTATTGCTCATTTTCATTAATCCACCGGCTTCTTCTGCTACTTTCGTGGAGGTAATGTTACCTCTCTTTCCAGTAATGACACTAAAATAACAATTAATTATTATTGTTAAAGTAAAAAGACGGAGGCTCATTTTTACTTTTTTTTGCCATGCAGTAAGTATCGTAAGAACATGCGTCACAGGAACTAAGCAACGACATGGTATAAACTACATAGATAAGAATACAACATCCAAGACCGGTAAGAGGAACAATGCGTCCTGCAAACAACACAAAGTCACACACCCGCCGGGCTTCTAATCCGGAACCTCTAGCGTAAAAGTCGGCTGTTTACACCACTGCGCCACCGAGGTCGTCAACTTTATCATCAAATGAATAGTTTCAACCGTAATCAAGACGAGAGAGTTTCAAATTTTACTTGCAATTTCTTTTTAAGCAAAAAGTTAAAACCAATTTTAATACGAAAGAAAAATGCAAAAACTAAAATAACTGTCAAATTTAATTCGGACTAATTGATAAATCGATAATACTCGGAATTGTCACGGTAACCAATAAATTGTTAGCTTTGAATTTTTATGGGATCCGAATGGAAGAGCTTTTTTTATCTTCAAACACTAGGGATGTGCAAACACGGTTTTGATTCAACCGAAGTCAAAAGTTTCTGAAAAAGTAAGTAACGTGATAAAACCGAACATTTAATAATAGTACCAAAACTGCATTAGTTTTTTTTTTATTTCAATTGAGCGTAAAACCAATTGCAAAATCATGAGATTTTCTTAATTGATAAAACTGGTTTGAATTATGTACCTTCTAAAAATATACACACATATAAATCTATTCGGGCCTTAATTCGTGAATTAAAAATTCACGTGAAAAAATCAATTCAAGATAAAGAGGATAAGCTTAAAAATAATCTGAATTAATTCATCTTTCGACATCATTAAACTCGTCTATGTTAAATTTAATAATAAATTTCCAGAGTGCTTACTTTTTAGGAAGCATCTGAAAGTGGAAGGACGTGATAGCTCAGTTTGTTAAGTGTCTTGGTTATCCAACCGGCCCGACATGATAGGGTCGAGGATTCGAGTCTTGGGTTGCCGTAAGTTGTAGCTGCAATGTTCCTCATTGCGCCTGTATAAACATAAACATGCGAAATTCAGTGTGTAACACCTCTGCCTACCCCTCTCGAGGGATTCATTACGGCGTGAGTTCATGTTTTTATGTTTATCTGAAAGTGTTATTCCTGAACTACTGCTGAGAATCTTAAAAGTAAACCGAAAGAAAAACACCTTCCCATCACTACGAGGCACACAACAATAGCTAATTTAAAAGAATACAGACAAATTTTAAACGGTAACAGCGTTTTAAATTCTAGAAGCCACTGTGAAATAATAATAAATAAGAGACATACTACAAATAACTTCCACCAATTTAATGTCTCGATAGTTTCGAATAAACAAATTGAATGGAGTTTGCAATACATTGCTGCATATACGATGTTCAATGAATGGTTCTGCTAACTTTTCCCTTTGAGCTCAGCAACGGACTGCAAATTAGGGCGAACAAGTTCCAAAGTAGGTTTTGTTGGGACGTGAAAAAGGTTTTGTCAGTTTTATGGGGAAAAATCGAAGCGGATTCCATTTTAGTTCCACTTTTCCGTGAACGATAATTAACAAGTTTCATTGAATATTCTGTTGCTAATTTCCTTTTGAATATTTTATTACATCGTATTTTTATGTAAATTACATAAAAAGAGAACAAGTCGGGACATTCTTTGAAAGAGTTAATTTTATTACTTATTAATCTTATTTTTAATGAAAAGTAAATTGGTAAAAAATTGGAACAGAGCATTCAATAAAGTAATTTTTCCCACCTAAATTACCATTTATAAAATTTAAACGACAAATAAACTCAAACGTTTGCTTCTAATATTTTTAAGGTGATAATTAAATCATTATCATCATATTGCATTTCAAGAAGAAGGTTCGGCTGTGGCTGTGATTTGACATTGTACATGCACATCATTTTATTCTGTGTAAACTCTTTACTAAGCAAATTCGAGGTTAGGCGTACTGAAACAATGTGCGTGTACACGCCTGTCAAAACTAGCAAAACCTTATTCGAATGATCTTCGAGAGATGAATTGAATATACTTCTTAAACGTTGGAGATAAATTTGATATAATTTTTGCAAGAGGCTTTATAAAAAATAATTATAACCACATCACGACACGCACATTGACTCAGCCCTACAGCAAGATCAAAGATTCTTGTGTCGCAGGTGCTAAGCTACGATATGGTATAAACTAAATTGATAAGAATACTACATCCAAGACTGGTAAGCGCAATGCGTCTTGCAAGTAACACCGAGTTCCGTCCCCGCTGGGTTTCGAACCCGGAACCTCTAGTGTAGCAGTCTCAGTCACAGAGGCCGTCTTTTGCCTATGGTAACTACCAACAAGCAGGTTGCATTATTTGTCATCTTAGTACTGAAGAACACAATACATAAACTAACGCCGTAATAAATCCCTCGAGGGGTAGGCAGAGGTGTTAAACACAGCATTTCGCATGTTTATGCTGAGTCCCAGTGTGACAGGTTGCGAATCTGTCACCACTATACGGGTAGAGTGAAGAATATGACAGCTACAATGTACGGCAACCCGAGACTCGTGCCCTCGACCTGTCGGGTCGGGTCGGTCGGTTAATCAAGGGACGTAACAAGCTATCACGTCCTCACACACGTTACACACACACACACGATTTGTTTACACGTGTATACTATTATTTCTATGTGTTTTTATTTATTATTTCTTTAATTTAGTATTAATTGTAATTAGCTAGACATAAGTTTATCTTATGACTGTGTTTGTGTTGTGTTTCAATGTTGCGGACACTTAAATAAGCTTACACACTACTTTATTGAATACCATACATTTTTAACTACCCCTATGATATACTGTTGTTGTGCCAATAGGTAAAAAATAAAAAAAATCAATAAGGTAATGAAAATTTGCTTTTTTTAATGACACAAAGAAGCACCCCTTTTCATGGTGTTATTGTTAGGTGCATTGGTTAAATTTAATTGGCTTAGTAAATTTTGTATTATTCTATTAAAATAATGTAAAATTTTACAGGATTACTTTTTAAAACCCATCGTGACTTCCGCTGACATGACGGTGTCATCTCACCGTTCCTAGGTGACCGTTTTGAGGAGGTGTCATTTATGTTGAAAAGTAAATAATATATGAATTAAAGGTAATGGTATAAATATGAATCTATTATTTGGAATGGGCTTACGCCTACTTTATTGAAAAATTGAGAGCATTGGAGCAATTAGAATATAACAATAACCACATCACGACACACACATTACTCTGTATTGCACTTAGATATAATCTCGTATCGGGCGTACTGAAACAATGTGCGTGTACACGCCTGTCAAAACTAGCAAAACCTTATTCGAATGATCTTCGAGAGATGAATTGAATATACTTCTTAAACGTTGGAGATAAATTTGATATAATTTAAGCAAGAGGATTTATAAAAAATAATCATAACCACATCACGACACGCACATTGACTCAGCCCTACAGCAAGATAAAAGACTCTTGTGTCGCAGGTGCTAAGCAACGATATGGTATAAACTACATAGATAAGAATACAACATCCAAGACCGGTAAACAAAACAATGCGTCTTGCAAATAACACAAAGTTCTGCCCCGCCGGGATTCGAACCCGGAAACTCTAGAGTAGCAGTCAGCTGTTTATCCTAATGCGCCATCGATGTCCTCAAAATTTCAACATTCATTATTGATCCGATGGTTTTATCAAACCCCCGCAACTCATCAATTGGTTTTATAATTAAAAGACTGGATGTTTTTTAATAGAGAAGGTCAGCTGTAATAACATTTTCTTAAGGTACTAATAAATTAAGGAGGTTTCTTTTGGCTTCATACCCGTAGATAGCATTCCGAATTGGTGGTTGAAAAAACTTATTTTAGGTCTATTCAAATAAAAATATATCCTTAGACACATGAGCTTGGCAGTCAGCGAGCGATGTGGCCGTAACTCAACATAATCTAAATTCAGTTACAAGTACTCTCCATACAGCAACGAGCTGAATAATTATCCTCGTACGTGTTCACAAATATAAACAGTGGTTGAACAAGACCTTTGCACCGTATAAAAGATGCTACACACGGCTCTGAACGATGTCGAGCGAAATTTAAGTTTTAATTCAATTGAGAACGACACTGTAAGGAAACCTTGTTTTGTTGAACGTGCGAAAGAACTGAAGTTCTAAGAGTTTTCAGGAATATTCCGATAATGAACTTTTAAGTGTTTGTCCGAAGATAACTCGAGTATCGTCGTGAAATTTAATAGGTGGGTTAGTGAGGAAAAAGGATTTTTAACTTAGAATATGAGACCAGTGGCGGTACTGTCATACAAGCCCAAAAGCCCGGCTTGCCCTATCGAACCAAGGTAAGTCTCTCGTTCATTCATTACTTTTCCAATCAAATAACAATATGCTTTGCATAGCATGGTTCAAAAGTATAAAGTGTAGATTTAAGAGTAACGAGGCAATAAGACATTTATCGAAATGAATTATAAAAACTACAATAACGTATCACTCGGCTTGCCCTATTCTAAAACTCTAAGCACGCCACTGTATGAGACCAATTGCTAAAGAGCTTCACAATTTGGAGCGAATCGCTACTTATTTTAATTGAAATTATTAAACGATTACTATATTAAAGATATTCAATTTAACAAACTTTTGATGTTTATTGATACATTTTCAAATACTTTAGGAGGGATTGTCGGGATCTTTCTAAATTTATATTTTAGTTTAATTAATTTTGTTAATGATTTTGATCAGAAATATTGTTAACGAATAATTTTAATTTATTAAAATTGTTTTACTTTCGGCGCGTTAATAAAATATACTACAAATATTTTATAACTTCTCTCCTTTCTTCTCTCTTTTCTTCTTTTTTTATCTCTTATCATTTTTGTTTGACATTTTAAAAGCTCGTGAGTCTTCACAAATTTGATCTTAGGGTTTGTAAGTATTCATTTGTAATAGCATGCGTTAAGTTTCATGCGGTTTATTAGATATTGATTGCTCTCTTGATTAGCTCCGATATTTCTAATAAAACAACCGAAAACACTTACGAATATCAAATTATTGTAACATTGAATACTTAGTAATTAATCGAACAAATAAACCACATCACGACACACACATTGACTTAGCCCTGTATCAAGAACCTTAAGAACTTGCGTCGCAGGAAATAAGCAACGTTATAAACTAAATAGATAACAATACTACATTAAAGACCGGTAAACGAAACAATGCTTCTTGCAAATATCCGCCCACGCCCGCCGGTATTCGAATCCGGAACTTCTAGCGTAGCAGTCGGCTGTGTACACTACTGCGCCACAGAGGTTGTCCCACTGCGTCACAGGAGTTGTTGAAAAAAAGAGCTTGTTTAAAAAAATACCAGTTACAAGGGACTTCACCCACTAATATAAATATTAATGCCTTTATGTTTGTTACTTGTTTACGTTCGAACGGTTTAACGGATTTTGATGAAATTTGGCATACTGATAGTTGGTTTACTAGATTAGCACGTAGGTTTATTATCCTTGAAGTACGTTAAGTTTTATCAAAAGTTCCGTCCCGGGAATCGAACCCAGAACCTCAAGCGTAGCTTAGTATCTCAAACAATTATACATAATCAGTTCAACCGTAAAAAAGATGATAGTAGACAAACCGACATTTTATAATTTATTTTTATATATTTGGTGTAAGATTTAAGTTAGTATTTAATGTATCCCCTGTTAAATGTCCCCTGGAATAGCGCGCTGTTTTGACGGTCAGGCGTCTCTTGACTGTCTCCCTTTTAGTGTTTTGGCCACTGGGCCATTTCAATAGCTGTCTCCGTTTTGCGGGGACGGAATTCAAAAGCCGCTTTTACTAGCTCCTATTTTTTCTGATTAAGTTCGTTGCGGGTCACAAGACAGCCGGCAGGGGCACAGCTTGTGCGTCATTGACCAGCTGCATTATTATTTGCCTCCCCCAATCGTTTCGAACCGGAGCGAAAATTTTAAAAAGTTTACATTTAACTAAAGTAATTTTTCAATGAACTCACCTTAGAGGGCAGCGTAAATTATAATTGTAACAATAAAAGAACAAACCAATATTTGACATTTTTAAATCGTGGTTGAGAACACTGAAGGCAAAGGTCGCGACATCGTTCACCAACAAGATGGACCGGTCATGTAAGACTCGTCCTCATCCGAATTCTATATGACCGTAAGAGACGCGCTGGACAGAAACCGGTGGACGAAGATCATCCGCTCTACTAGCAATCCTGATTCTGACCACGATCCTCAGACGTGAATGGCCGACAAGAGAGAGATAGATTTGACACTTGTATATCGACATTTATTTAAAAGGCCCCTGACTATTCAGCAATTTTAAAAACAAATGAATCTTATTTCTCCATCAAATATAGGCCTAGTTTGAGGGTTCCGTACCCAAAGAGTAAAAAACGGGACCTTATTACTACTGCGCTATCCGTCATTCCATCTGTGAGCGGGTAGATACATCTCATTAACGATAATAGCTAAACTCTTAAAATGTTTAGAGGATGTCCTAAAAATTTCAAAAGAAATGGAAAAACATAATGAAATAAAAATTTAAGAGCCCATTCCCATACAACAAACGTAATTTTACGTCCAGTACGGAATCCATCATGTGCGATTCCGACTCTCACATGACCGTTTTTGAAATTAGATTATAGGTTACTAAAAAAAAAAAAATTTGTACATTTTTATTTTCTCTTAAAGTTTACAAGATAGAAATCAAATTATTAATACATTAAAAACCTAAAAAAAATCATGTGTACAATGGAGTGTGCCCATAGAACTGGCTGCATTGCCACGCTTTATAGCGGTGCTCAACCTTTGAGCGAAATGCAGACCAGCGTTACGGTCACGACTCTCTCTTTTTTTAATTTAATACTTAAAATGTTGAAAAATCTTTTGAAATTCGCACCCCATGAACCCATAGTTTCGGAAGCAAACAGCTCAAATATGACTGTTGCCCAAAGATACATATTTGCGCCTTTTGGCTTCTTCGGCAAAATTATAAATTAAAAAATACAAAAATATAAATAGAAACAATTTTATCGTTTTGTGTTAGTTCAAGTTTTGTTTAAACCTATTAGTGAAAAATTCAATGCCATTTGCGTTGACCATTTGATCCAATGATCTGGAATAGAGGCTTTTCTATTAATCCCGCAGAAACCACATACGCAATAACAGTCCCCATAATCGGTTAAGTACAGTTGAATTTAGTGACTAACACGGGCATTAGATATATACGCGGAGCTAGGGCGTTTTCTAACTTTCGACATTCTACAGTCACGTTCAAAAGTGTCCGTTTGAAATAAAATTATCGGTAAAAGCTGAAATATTTTAAATCCTACAGTATTTTAATTTAACTTCTTAGGTTCGAGCCGGCGTTTTTTATCTATTTGGAACTAGGCAATCATTTGACCAAAATCCATCAGCGATGAAGTCTAAGGTGGAACATACCCAGGAGAAGCCAATTCACTCTAGCCTTAAAGAGCCCCAGGTTATATCTATCAGAGAATACATTGGCAGGCAAAAACTTTACGTCACTTCACTTCAAATTTGGAGTTCACTTGATTAAAAGTGATATTGTTGACTATTGATACAGTGCGATAATGTGATTAATATCCAACCAACGCCAAGAGCAGGCCCATGCGTTGACCATGTGAAGTGAAGATGATCTACTCTCGTTCCTCTCTGTTATTATTAGAAACAAATTGCTGTTATAATGATCCAAATGATGCGCCCCTATTTATTCAACTAAGCTAATTGGTATTTAGTACCAATAAACAAATTTGTGTAGACATAAAGTATCACACCAACCCTCTTATTCGTCACATAAATATTTGCTCCAGGTTTCAAACCCATTCATTCACTGTTGTCGGTTAAGGCTGCATCGTGAATGATTTTCTTTGAGAAGAGCTGAATTGAATTACATAAAACATACTGACGCCGCAGTTAATCATTCGAGAGAGTGATAGGTTGCGAATCTGTAGCCACTATCCTGGCACAATGATGAACATGGAAGCTACAACGTACGGCAACCTATATCCGAACTCTGACCCGGTCTGCAAATTGAATTGAATTGAAATAATACGTTTTTTGCTTCTTGATAGAAAATTTTGCTTCCAGATATAGGTAGCTAAATATTACTGGTTCGAGAGAAGCCTCATTTGCTTAATAGCCATCACAAGGAAACTCACGACTGCTTACTATGAGGAGATTGCATTTTTGTTTGCTATCTCGGAAGAGATGTTTAAAAATTCTCTAGCACAAAGTTTTCTCGTTTAAATTGGAGAAGTTTTTAAAACATTCATTTAATTGAAATTTCTCCTTTTACATCTTCTAAGCTACAATTTTTTTTACATCATGGGAAAATTAGCAAACGGTTTACCTGATGGAAAGTTATACCGCCGCCTATTGACACGACAATGCCCTTGGCACGCCTAAAGTACCTCCTATACGTTGCCCATGTAGAGGAAAAGATGCCAGTATTTACCCTGGCTCTCCAATACTTCGAACCGAAACACAGCGAACTGCTTCACGGGAGAAATAGATAAGAGGGAGGTGTCAACCATGACAAGATAATTTATTATGAAATTTTTCATTGAATTTCTTTAATTACAAAACTTTCAGCTCGAAATATTGTAACACAGAATAAAACCAAAAAATTGTATACCATACAATACAGTGGGCTTACTTCCGACAGGATCGACAATCGAATCAAACGACTTTGACTCGATCGTGTGCTTGTTTGGTACTCTTGAAATCAACACTGGCGCACGATCGTGCCGTGGTTCGAGTGGAAACTAACTTCGATCGAGGTCACCCTTCATTGACCTTTACAACGTATAATTTTGATAAATTACTAAACTAGAAACAAAAACGCGTGCGTTTTCGTAAGACAGCGATTGGATGCATAAAATAAATGCTATATTTTATAAATGCCGAAACCACTTATGTCGGTGTCTGTACGAACCGCAGTTGAATTGGGTGATCATAATTTATCGTGGACGTGCGTGCCCACAGCCGTACGTCCATTTGTATGTGACTGTACATATACCACGTAATACCCTGGTCACACGAGCAGTATGTTTACAATTCTTTTAAATAGCTGTTATAGAGAAATATTAAGGTTTCTTTAACAAAAGTGGAGAGCTAACTAAAAACGAGTAAAATAAGTGTCAATCTGATTCGCTTTGTTATGAAGGGAGCTTTTCATTAGTCTCGCATAAACTCGATGACGGCTCAGAGTCAACATATTTTTATTAAAATAGACTTACAACATGTGTTTTTAATCGTCATCTTTTTTTTGACGACCTCGGTGGCGCAGTGGTGTAAACAGATGACTGCTACGCTTAGGTTCGGGGTTCGAATCCCGGCGGGGGCGGGACGTTGTGTTATTTGCAAGACGCATTGCTTCGCTTACCGGTCTTGGATGTTGTATTCTTATTTATTTAGTATATACCATATCGTTGCTTAGCAATTGCGATACAAGTTCTTACGATACTGCAGGCCTGAGTCAATGTGTTTGTCGTGATGTGGTTATTTATTTATCTTTTTAAATTACCACCGGTGTGTTATACATACAGATCAGATTGGCACTTTCTTTGCTATTTTTACGGGAAGGATCCGGTAAGAAACAGCAACACAGAAATATTGTTTGAAGAGGTAAAAAATTATCATTACTTACGAGATTACTCAACTCACTGTCCTACTTGTATTACGCTCAAAACTTTGAACTCGCGACTCCCCATATCTCGGATACCTCTTGAACGATTTAGCTTAGATGCAAAATTTACAATTATTTTTGCCTCAAGATTCCTCTTACCAAATTTCACGACAATCCGATCAACGATACTCGAGTTATCGTCGGATAAACATTTATACATACATACATACAAGAGATTTGGATGAAATTTGCACACCTGATAATTTATCGCCTTCATTAAAATATTTACTTACTGCTTACTGAGTCAATGTGTGTGTCGTGATGTCGTTATTATTATTATTATTTTAATTTTATCCCGATTTTTTCCCATTTTTTTTTTCAAAAACGAAATCTTCGCAAACGAAGTCGGGTACAAAAGCTAGTCGTGATACGTGATAGTTTAAAAATTACCGTCTAAGTAGGCACTGAACCGGGCGATGTTCAGAAAACTAGGCTTTTACATTTCCTAATTATTTTGTTACGGAGGTCGGCGCAGAATTCTGATATTCTGCCACATCGGGATTACGTTTAAGCCAACCCATATTTAGTATCTACCCCGGTTAAATAGTTGAGTAAAGGTAAGTTATATTCGGACTTACTCCAAAGCAATTTTAGGGTTCCTTACGTAAAGAGTGCAAATGAGACAATTTTATTAACCCCGTTGTCCGTTCGTGACTCTATCAAGCTTATAAGTCAAGAAACACGATAGGCTGACAAAATTTCTTTACGTTTATTTATTCTGCCAATATAAAATTTAGTAAGTATTTAAAACGGTGTTTTGACGGTCAGGCGTCTCCTGACTGTCTCCCCCTTTAGTTTTTTGGCCTCTGGGCCATTTCGGTTGCTGTCTTCGCTTTGCTGGGAGGGAAGTCTTAAATCGGTTTCTTACTACATCCTATTTCTTCTGATTAAGTTCGTTGCGGGTCCCATGACAGCCGGTAGGGTGTCCGGGCACAGCCTGTAAGTCATTGCACAGCTGCATTTTTTGTTGTTTACCGGAGTTTCAGTGGTGGGACAAAGTGGCGGGTGTGCGTCGATAAAAAAAAGTATTAAAATTAAATTCAATAAAAAAGATACTAAGAAAACACATTTTAATTAAAAACGTCTAAGTTGCTATTATTCAGCATAATTGTTAGTAGCGAATTTTGTAGCTAAATTTTGTATCAAAAAATTTTAATTTGGCTAATTTATTTATTTTATCAATAAAATTTGTTCTTCTAAAACATCCCAATGAATTGACCCCAATAAATGTTAAAGCCTTAAAAAATGTAGGAGGGAAACTTTTGTTAGTTTCTAGGTCATGCTTTCAAAACCGAAGCAAAGATCTAGATATCAGACAAGTATTCAGGCTTAAGAAAGCAGGGCCATAAGCCCCTTAAGCTAGCTTTCTAAGAATTTCTTTAGTAAAGTAAAAAAATAATGCTTCAAAGAGATATTTGAATAGCGATAAGAGGTTTAAAAATTAAAAAATGTGTTTTCTTTCATGCTAAAAATAAAATCATTTATTTCGATTTTTTTATTCTACCTAGTGGCTAAACAAGCAGACGGTTCATCATTTGGAAAGTGATACCGCCTATTGACACGTCTATGCCCTTGATAAAAGAATTTCTTGCCGGCCATTATACTAGGTCTCCAACCATTCAAATCGAAACAGCGGACTGCTTCACGACAGAAATAGAAAGAAAGATGGTTCAGATACAAACGACCTGCAAGTAGATTTTCCACCTGTAAATCAGACGAACCAATATTTACTTTAAACTCGAAACCACTTTTTAACATTTTTTTAAATCTCATAAACAAAAGTTTGATAGATAATTCTATTAAATTAGAAAAGTAGGTAGAAAAACTGAAGGCGTCTATTGACAGGGACACGCTCCATTTGCCCCCCAGTGACTGAACTAGTTATAAGATGTACTATAGTAATGTACGTAAGTACTATGGTTCCGTTTATCATTCAGTCCGAGCGAGACTTTGATAGAGTTAGTACATTTACTAGATTGTTAACTGAACATTTGTTACGGGGGAACGCTTAACACAAGATTTATAATGGATTTAAGCTTTTTGCTGTGGATATTAAAGGGTATTACGATGAATTTTTATTTACTTTTTTTAATGAATTTCTGACAACGGCTGAGATTCCTCGTAGAGATTTGTCACAATAAAAATACATTTTGGTGGATTAAAGCTACAAACAAAATCAACTTCAATAGTTCTATATAGTTCAATAGTAGTTCAATAGTTCAATCTCCATTTCATGTATGTTTCATTTATAAAAGTTTGAATTTAAAATATCTAACTGACATTATTTTTATCTTGCAGCATAAATCAAAGTGAAAAAACAAATAATTAAACAAGAAAACAAAGTTCTTGAATTAATGATTCAAGAACGTGACGTAAAGAAAAAACCATTTAACGTAAATACATTGAAAACAAAAAATCCATTTGATTCCTTTTTCTTTTGCATTCGGTTGAAACAATTAAAAATGTTATTCTCCATTACACTTTTTCGACCAAACAAAGCAGTAATTGAGTGAAATTAACACGTTATTCGCACCGGTATTCCAGCTATCTAAATTTTAATTAAACCGTCGGCTAAAATCAGTAAATTTATAAAGGTATTTAGCAGAACAAAACTAAATTACTTCCATAAAATGGTTGACTAAATTAGATAGTTTGGACACCAGTAAGTCTTTGAGTTATGGCTCCATACATTACGAAGGTTAATTTAGTTTATTGTGAAATGTTAGTGAATATTAACTTATAATCCGGTTACAAAGTATGTTTTGGACATGAATTGCGTTAAAAAGTGTTTAAATATAAAAATTAATTTATTATCGAAGTTCGAGTCAGGTAAAAAGTAGATCGTGCTATGGACTAATTATTGAAATTATTTAAAAACTTGCATTTGTATGCAACTCTCCTATTTTGTAATTCCCGGAGTAAAAGGTAATCTGAGAAAGGTAATACATTTTCAAAATTGATTTTTTTTTTTTTAAATTTGGGCCAACTTTTATACAAAAACTTACATCATCATGGGCAAACAAGCAGATTGATGGAATGTGATACCACCGTATTGACAAGGCTATGTCCTTCATGTCTTCGTTGCCGCATGCGGTATTTCCGGACAGATACGACCTTATTTAAAAGGCCGGCAACGCATTTTGTAGCTCCTATGGTATTGCAAATGTCCACGGGCGGCAGTATTAACTTTCCATCAGGTGATCTGTCAGCTCGTTTGCCCCCTATCTTATAAAAAATGTCTTCGAACGCTAAGAGCACGCCTATGCCTTGCCCATGTAAATAAAGATTCTATACCTCTCATGTAATACACTGGCTCTCCAATCCCTCGAGTCAAAACACAGCGAACTGCTTCACGGTAGAAATAGAAAGAAGGGTGGTACCAACAAAGACGATCTGGCACGTGGATCTACCACCAAAACATAATAACAGACAACTAATATCAATCAACTAGAAGAGCAAGCCATAGTTGAAACGTTTTATAGCCTGAAGGCTTGAAACATCGTTGATAGAACGTATGTGATGCAGGGTGAAAAACCCTTACTCCTGGATCAGTTTTTATATCTATACACACAGCGTATCTCATCCGCACAGTCATGTGAAACATCTAAATGATTCTTATTCTAATTCTATAGGAACTCCTTCAAGTAAGAACCTCAACCTTCGACTTCGAAGACTGGAAACTTAAATCTGTCGAGTGTGAGCAGGACTCGCACATGATGGGTCCGTACTGTCGTAAAAGATTAAACAAAACGGATTTTGTTGTCGTAAAATAAACAATAGAAAGTAAAAAATTACGAAAAAAATACTTTTCTTGTGTGGGAACTCCCTTCAATTTTTTATTTTAGCTTTTTAGTATTTGTTGTTATAGCAGCAACAGAAATAGACATCCTTTGTCAAGTTGTCATGGTTTTTGAGAGATACAGCCCGCTGATGGACGGATAGCGGAGTCTTAGTAATAGGGTCCCATGTGATACCTTTTTGGGTACGGAACCCTAAAAAATATGAGCTAGGCATATCCATAACAATTTAGAAATATGACAAGGACTGACAAAGGACGTATGTAGGTGCAGTATAATAGTAATAACAGACCCAAAATAAAGTTACCTTCAGTTAAGCGAGTTAGACAAACTTTACAATGTAACCGCAGTATGAATTTACAACCACAAAATAACCCTTACTCCATCGCAACAAAGTTTGCAATCGGAAGGCAAAAATACGGTATTACCTCTAACTTTTCCAGCAATTTAGAACTTTCAACTTTGTTAAAAGGTAGTAGGGTCGTAAGTCAAATGGTTGTTCGACAATGTTAGCATAACTGCACGTTTAAATAAGTTTGTTACACAAATCGTGTAAGTTCAGGGAAGTTTTTCCCATTCTACAGCAAAACTGGAGTTGCCAGAGCGAGATTTAAGGCAGCACATGTTCTTTCCCTGATAGACAGGTATTTTTTGTTCTTTTACCATAAGATGTTCCACTTGTGCTGGTTTCTACTAGATATTAAGAAAATTTAAAACAGTTTGAACAAACCAAAATTCGATCGTAGTTGTGTTTTATAATCAACGAAAAACAATTCAAGTGTGAGTCGGTCAGTGTTGATCGGGTTCGTACCATCGAATAAGATTAAACATTCTGTCCTTTTAGATAAATTTATAAAGAAACAATTAGAGGCAAAACGTTTTGAAGACCATCACGTTTCTTGTATGGAATCCCTATTATTTTTTACTCTAGGGCTACTGAACCATAAAAGTAAAATGAAAATGAAGTTTCAAAACTGACTACTGAAAACCATGCTCCAAATAGTATGAAACAATAAAATATTGTTATCTGACATTGTTAAGTAAACTATTCCATTTAGTCGTGGTCTCTCAAACTATCTGACTTATTAACTAAGTTATTATACTTCAAAGTCGTTAGACAGAGAGATCCAATATGTACAATGACGTCAAAGTACACAGGCGCCATATAACTTCTAAAGAAAAGGTTGTTCTGATGAGCGAGATAGATTTATTAACTTTTAACGGTTATATCTTCCTGGTTTATCGTAAAATTCTCATTCTGTTTTCACTGTAAATATTCCACATACTTTTCGATAAATTGATTGAACAATCAAAATAACATTTTATGCATTTTCCTTATTATCTAAAAGAATAGCATTATGCACTGGCGCATAACTTAGTGCAAGCAAAGAAAAATAAATAACATTATAACTTCTCATTTATACTTACAAAGAAAGTTAGTAGGTTATTGAGATAGTGCCTTGTAAAATTAGCATCTTCAGTAAGATCTATAAACCTGAAAAATACTTGAATTAATTTAACGATTCTCAAACTGCTTAAAACAGGGGTCAGCTCAAAACAAGGGAAGGGCAAAGAAAATTGCCAGCGTTATGGAAAACAATTTGAATAGCATTCCTCCAGTCAACACAGTGGCTATTCAAGGCTCAGTTAAACTTTTGCTTGATGATAGGATGTTTTTACACCGTATAGATAAAAATACTTTTTTTTTATAAAACTTTGATCTTCTTAATCAAGGTAACAAAATCAAATGACATGTTTTTTAGGTTGTTTGTGGACTAAACTTCATTTTCAATCTCTTTTTCAACTTAGATGGTGGATACGATCCGAAATATATAATACAAATCGGGCATATATAATATAAAAGCAAATAAAAACATTTTTGAGATATCAATGAAAATAAAACACACCATGCTAATCCCCATTCCGACGCAAATTTCAGCTATAAAATTTGGTGTGACTGCAAGTCACCTTTACGACCCAGAAAACGGCTCAATTCCCCCTTGACAGGCAATCCTGGTCGTATAAGCGATTATATTTACATTTGGGTCTCATAACATCAATTGTAGCAGTTTTCTTTGAAACTGCCCCATTTCACCAACTCGGAACCCCCATTTCGGTAAAGTTTGGGAACCTTCGGGGAGAATTGGTTGAAGGGATTCGATTTGATTTTTATTTGGCTACCTTCAATTATTTATCGAGATTTTATTGAAAGGTTTCGAGCTTTTACGCAGCGATCTTTCATTTCTTAAAAGGGAATGGGTGTATTTATTTGATCTCGATTCCGAAGCAGAAAAGTTATCTAAACTGCAATAAATGTCTTATATTTACATTGACTTTCATCAATATTTAGGTGCTTTACACGGCCTTTGTATCTGTTAGAGCTGTTCCTGAAAAAAAAAACATTTTGGCAACAACTGACAGGCCATATTGTGAAATCTAGTTAGTCAAAAAAATATAATGGAATTGAATAATTTTACATTTTTCAATTCATTTACTGTTTATTGCAATAAAAAAAAAGCTTCCGATATTAATTTTGTATGCAAGATCATAGGCAAACAAGCAGACGGTTAACCTCATTGAAAGTGATACTGCTGCCTATTGACACGACGATGCCCTTGATTATGCCTTAGGTAAAGTTGTTAACTCTCCGTTAGATGGTAATTGCACTGGCTCTCCAATCGTTAGAGCTGAAACAAAACGAACTGTTTCACAGCAGAAATAGAAAGGAGAATACATTTCTTTTGGAGTACGGTATATTTAAAAGAAAGGTCTTATTATTTACATTATAATCTATTTAATCAAATGGTTTGTCCTAAGCAACTTTTGATATTTGAAATCTAGCGGTTTGAACTGGTAATGCGCGACTCCGAAACCTATGACCGATTTGATGATATTCTGGGGAGGAGGGAGCTAAATAAAAATGTACTCCACCCCAAGTACAAACCTACGTTAATTTGGAAAGGTTTTTTTTCAAAATCAACCGCGTAATCTTTAAGAACAGTGGATGAAAGTTTCGAATGAATATAGAAAGGAAGCTACCGTTATTTTAATGTATTGCTAAATAGACCGAGAGTATTGCGACTTCGTTATTCACCGAAGATCCTCGGACGCTAATATCCGATGTGCACACCCGGCACTCTGTCCCACCACTAATGTTCACCAGGATCAACAGTGGCGTCCTTTGATCGAATAATGCAGCTGTGCTATGACGCACAGGCTGTGCCCGGACACCCTATCGGCTGTCTTGGGACCTGCAACGAACTTAATCTGAAGCAATAGGAGGTTACTTTACATTACTATCCGATATTACAATCATCGTATTCGACGATCTTATACTAAACTAAGCCAAGTCACAAAATATCTCAATACACCTGTACGAAGCAAATTTTTGTGCGTTTTCATAAATCGTACCTTTCAAATATGTAGTTCGGTATTCAAATTCATAAGTTAACACAAAACAACAAATAACCTTAACTTACGGCAAACGGTTAGTTGTAAATCTCTTTAAAGTTTTAACTTCATAAATATGATTTTCTAGAAGTTTCACCGATGAAAATTCGTATCGACAACGTAACGAAATTTCTTTAACTTGGGGGATGATTTTAAAAGACTTTTTGTGAAAATTTTTAAGTTAGTGACGAGTCGAAACCTCGTAAGTCTAAAACTAAAAACATTGTCCCCTGTTGTTGTTTAAATTTGGACTTTGATTTCTTTTGTTTTGTTTTAAACTAGCATCTACTTTCCTATATCTATTTCTAAAACATACAATACAATCACAGGTGCAATACCAGCCTTTAACTATACAAAATGTAATAATGAAGAAAAGGATATGGTGGCTCAGTTTGTTACGTGACTTCCTCGACTTGACCTGACAGGTTGAGGGTTCGAGTATCGGGTTGCCGTACATTGTAGCTGTTATGTTCCTCATTGTGCCTGTGGATAGTGGCAACAGATTCGCAACCTGTGATTAAAGATAAACACGCGAAATGCGGTGCGTAACACCTCTGCCTGCTCCACGAGGGAAGTATTAAGTGAGTGAGTTTATGTTATGTATATTTCGTATATTATGTATATTTATGTTATGTATTTATATAGTTTCGCCGACGATATGCAATTGGTACATTTCATGTTTCAGGGACCGATATCAACCAGAAATTAAATATTTTGATATTCAAGGTCAAGGATATTCAGGACTAACAAAATTACTTGAAACTAGAAATTCAATACTCCAAACCTCTTAGAAACCATTTCACAGAATGATTAAGAGAGTAATTCGATTTATCCTTAGTTTACGAAGCAATAATTCCATTACCAAATAGTCACTTAACAGACCAAATAATACTGGTTCCTATAGGTTTTACACGAAAAGATTAAGCTAGACGTTTAGTTGACGTATCACATTTTTCCACTAATAACGCGTCAAAGTCAAAATGTTTTTTATTCAAATAGACTTAAAATAAGTACTTTTAAATAGTCATATTCCACTTCCACTGGTAAGAAACGCTATTTCTACGGGGAAGAATCCGGCATGAAACCTCCGTAGTTTCTTTTTTCAAAATAATTAGGTAAAATAAATTAATTTCTACAGTTTTATATTTTCAATATATGTAAGTTATGTAAACTAAATTTTATATTAAATTTAAGTCGATGACTAAGTTAAATTTAAGTTCTATAATACAAATAATAAATTACATGAATTACAAAGGATGCAATGAATGTTACTTGAGAAGTATGCGATAGAAAAACGTTTACTTATAGAATATGCTATAACCACAAAAATATCGTAATAATCGTAATTGGCTTATGGCTAACAGGATAATGTTATCGATGCTTAACTGTTATGTATCGCAAGGAATATTAGATTTTGTTTAACGCAAGTGTAGTATGCAAATTCTTGCTACATTCGATTAAAAATACAATTTTTAACAATCTTTTTAACTTATCCATGTTATAGGAGTTCTTTGGGGCTGCCATGACTAACATGATGTTGCACTTTAATACATTTATTGTAGTAAAAACTGGGAAACAAAATTTCGAAGAATTAATTGACAATTCTTGTATTTTGAATATCCATGACGTTGTAAGCTTGAAGGTGCATTTGTTACTATTTAATTTAAATTCAATTCAAAATGTTTTCTGTTTCAATAGACCTAAAATAATTGCTTTAGAATTGTCAGTCTTTTTATATTTTTTTACCGGTTCGGAATTCAATCTACGGGGAAGAAGCCGGAGAGAAATCTCCGTAGTTGCTTATTTAAAAAATTACTTTTTTAATTACATGTTGAAACATTTCAGTTTTTCAATTATTTAATACAATTTGAAGCTACTATGACTATCTTTATATATATCAAATTACATATGTAATATTTTTAACAATTCTTTTATGTCAACAAAGATTTATTTAAAAACATTCAATTTAATTGCATGAAACATAGGAGATGCAATTAATATTTTAATTTATCTATTGTTTAAACATTTTTGTTATCCTATTTTATTCAGCATTAACCTTAATTTCTACTGAAGGTATCTTAGGCAAATAATAATCTTCCAAATGCATAATACGCAGTCCAACCGTTTAAGATAGGAGTGGAGGAACGGTCATGCTTCTGTAATCAACGAAGGAAAGCCAGTTGTCTAATTAAAGCTATTCCCTTGTGTGAATGTCCAGGCGGAAAGGTTGAGTGCAGATCTACCGAATGAGCGAATTTGCTAGAGAATGAGAAACACGTGAGCAATACCATAAAAAACTCACGTTTCGCTGTCTTGCTGTCTCCGCTTTGCTGGAAGGGAAGTCTGAAATCGGTTTCTTATTTCTTCTGATTAAGTTCGTTGCGGGTCCCAAGACAGCCGGTAGGGTGTCCGGGCGCAGCCTGTGCCTCTTTTTACAGCTACATTATTTATTGATTATTCGATCAAATTACGCCACTGTTGATCCTGGTGAACAGGAGTTGCAGTGGTGGGACAGAGTGGCGGGTGTGCTCGCCAAAACGTCGCAGGTTAATAAGTAACGATAGGCCGAAAGAGCGTCATCCGAAAGTAGTTGTCTGATGAGCGTAATTCCCATTAAAAAGCCTATTTAGACTTTAAAAGGTGAAAGAAAAATGCAGATGCGCTGGGAGAGATTTCCAATTATTATCAGTGAAAAAAATTAAATTTATCGCAATAATTTTTTTGCAAATTAGTGACTACAGATTAAATATTGGTGATCCTGCTAAACTGAACATGCGCACAAGAAATACGGCAACTCCACGTACGCCAATCTGGCGTAGTTGATTCCGTCTCCTAGCAACGGATGACTGAAAATGACGTGCCACGTATTGTTAATGGATCGCCATCTAATGGAATTGAATTTGGAACACAACATACAAAATAATACGGAGAATAGTGCAATTTAAAACACTAATATTAATTAAGGTCTATAGTGTAGAAACCGAATGTTTACAACAACAAAACATTTGAAATACCACCACATTAACGAAAATAATCCCTTATCCGATATGTTACTAAGATACTTATTGATTTTTTATATTTTATAAAATACTCTTTCAAATGATTTTTAAAAATATATATATTTCCGTCAGGTAAAAAGATCGACCAAAACAGTATTTTTTCTCCTGAACTAGTTACTTTTTGCACAGAATTAATAGTACCGGGTAGACTATCGATATGTTTGAGTATTCTAAAAATGTGTACTTATATTATACGTACATACCTTTTTAACACTATATTTAGTCAGATAATGGACTGAAATACAATATTTTTCCCATTCATCGGGTAAATCTTTAAAAGTTGACAGCCTTAAATGTAAAGTCAGTCGTAAACCTAACAGTCTACACACACTAAAACAAAATGTCAGAAATATGTTGCAATATTGATTAAGTTATTGGTATTGGTTATTGGTTGGTTGGACGACCTCGGTGGCGCAGTGGTGTAAACAGCCGACTGCTACGCTAGAGGTTCCGGGTTCGAATCCCGGCGGGGGCGGGACTTTGTGTTATTTGCAAGACGCATTGTTTCGCTTACCGGTCTTGGATGTTGTATTCTTATTTATTTAGTATATACCATATCGTTGCTTAGCACCTGCGATACAAGTTCTTACGACACTTAGTGCAGGGCTGAGTCAATGTGTGTGTCATGATGTGGTTATTATTAATATAAAGGGCTCCATCTAGTCGGAGCACAGCCGAGAACAATCTAAATTCTGACCAATAATCAATCTATGTTGGTGACTTTATAAGAATAAATGCATGTTTAAATACACGCATGTTGTTTACGCAGGTGTATTGTTGACATGCAGAACATTCGCTTGATCTATACGCACCCTAATATGCTACTTTCTCATCGTCTGTATAAACGGAACTCTAGGGAATGCTTTTCTATACAAATTATACCTCAATGTTTTTTTTCCATATGATTACACCTAAGAAAAAAATTATACAAGCAAAAGAACTTTAATTAAACGTCTTATAGATAATGTTAAGTTTCAGAAAATGACTTAGATTCACAACTTTGTCTTTCAAATTTGACATGTTGGACGTTGTCGGACACATACAATCACACGCACACACTCACTGATTATAAAACACATACGCCCTCTCAAAGCTAAATCCAAAATACTTTATTTGCAGATGTTCAGTAAAAAATTTAGTATCAATAATATTTCGTCTAAAAGGCATGCAATTTTTTTTCTTTTATATTGATTGTATTTTGTTTATTTAATATAATTTAAAGCTTTTTTTTAACATAAGTCGTTAAGATAATTCATTTTTGTTTAAAAATTTTATCACGTGTCGACAAATTTGGCAGTATAACTCTAAAGCCACTGCCAAAAAAAAATGCATTTTGTACTGGAACTTCGATTTTCAAAATTTGTTCTGGAGTTAAAAGCTCTAGCTTTAGTCTGTGCCTTAAAATAAGGCGGGTTGAGTTTGAGTTTCAACCAGATCTGAAAAAAAGCTATTTTTACTCATCGCTATTTCAAAATTCCATTACCGTTTAAAGTTTTGTAGTTTGTAAACATTGTAAGCCAGCTCCTGATCGATTTGAGAAAAATCTAAACTGAGATACACAATATTTCTATGTAAATATAATAATTTATTCCTTGTAAGTCACTCTTAAAATAATAATATTGGTTTTAATTGTACTGATTTATTTTAACTTTTATGTTAATTCCGACTGACGTGGTTTTTTTAAATTAGCTTATATGAATCCGTTGAGATTTTGTAAAATGTTTTTTTCACTCTCCTGTATATTTAACCAGGGATACCTCGCTCAAACTGAATTATTTCTATAATCGTTTGTACGCCTATACTTTATTGGATTAAGCTTTTTTCCAAAGAAAAATAATAGAGCTAAAATAATAAGCAAGATTCCAATCTTCACTACAATTTCTAAATACAAATCTCAATGGGGAATATGCATGACTGTTTTTAATTTATTTATTACTAGCGGCCCGTCCCGGCTTCGCACGGGCATTAAACATTACATTTACATTTGTCAATTTTAACACATTAATAATAATAATAAAATAACACACATATTCACTCCTTTTTGCGTCGAGCTTCTAAAAAAGAGTAAATTAAAAAATTCGAATAATTAGATTCTTTGAGATTATTTTTCAAAGTTTTAAACTCGTGATATCTTTTAAATGGAATGTCAGAATCGAATAATTCAAAAAGTGATATCAAGGTATTGAAGCAGTCTTAAATAATAAATCATTTATTTTGATGAGGTACAAATAAAGAGCTTTTTGTAGCGGTGGTATTTTAATTTCTTTTTTATTAATAAAACGCTTATTGTGACATGACTATAATAGTTAGAGACATGCTGCCGCTGATTTTTTTGTAGATAATGGTGTGTCTTAAAAAATGTAATATAACATTTTAATCTATCATCAATAGTTTTCGCAGTGTACGCGATGTGAGGAAGTTTTTTGATATTTTTTACACTTTATCGTAATTTATGTAAGGATCCCCATTTTTTTAAAATGAAATATAGCCTATGTCACTCAAGAAAAATGTAGCTTTCCAACAGTGAAAGAATTATTCAAATCTGTTCAGTAGTTTCGGAGCCTATTCAATTCAAACAAACAAACAAAAAATCAAACCTTTCCTCTTTATAATATTAGTATAGATAAGTTGAAATGAATTTCCTTGCAGGTGTTGTATGATTAATCTATGCTGTTGCAAACACTAATAGTTTATGGTCAACGTTCACTATCATCGTTTGCTTTTTTGTTAGTGAGTTAGCTGTGTTTCGGTTTGAAGGCTTGGAGAGCAACATCTCATCATCTCATCATCATCAGTAAGGTGATGTTTTGACGTTCCAGATGCGATAAACGAAGTCATGCCAAGGACATCGTCGTGTCAATAGGCAGGTCACTTTCCATCCGGTGAACCGTCTGCTAGTTTGCCCATGAGGTTGAGATAAAAAAATCCTTGTCACAACTTGTGGACAAGTCACTAACAAAATCTACGAAAATTTATTGCCGTCAATCTCATAACCACTGGGGATAACAAACAAGAACTAGTGAAGAGAGGGCTAATCACTTTCATGAAATGTATTATTCTGATTGTTGACTTCCCGTTGAATAGTTCGGAATGTGTTAAAGTTAAAAAATATTGTTGACTTTCGTATCTCAAAAGCCCAACGAAAAAAGCAAGTTTTTTTGTAAAATACTTTACTCGAAGATTCAGTTCAAAATTTATAAGGAATCGTTGAAAATCTTAATTAGAAACATGTCATTTTTTTATTAGAGCTAAGTAAAGGTACACTTATTAACTGTATGAATGTAACATCTATCTGTAGCTATGAATTTGAACGTAATTTTTGGATTTAGGTACATTTACCTAGACTGCGCTTTCGAGAAACTTACTAAGCCCCATCTCCCTTCGAACCCTAAACCCTACAACTTTCAAAGAAACTTTAGACAAGTTCCGTGTCGGGACTCAATAAAAATAGCAAAAACCTGCACCCATGCTGAATCCATAAATTTTATAGCTTTTGCATAGTGCCGACTGTTATAAATTTACTCAGCAACCCCGTAAAACACTCATGCATCGCAAAACTGCGACGGCTGTGTGTGTCAAACGCGAAAAGCTTATTTTTGGAGAATGGGAATACACCCTTTGTGTGTGTATGTTTCGGGAAAATATTGAAATAACTGACGGCCTCTGTGGCGCAGTGGTTGATTATTAAGCCAAAGATTTCGAATTCCGACGGGTGCGGAACTTTGTGTTGTTTGTAAGACACATCTATGTAGTATATACCATATTTTTGCTTAGCACCTGCGGCAGAAGATTCAATTTTTTTTACAAAATACTTACCAATTGTTATTTTTCCAGCAGTAAAGTAATTCGAACTTAAGATGGAAATTAAGCAAAAACTGCAACTATAAGTTTAAGATATTCTAAGCGTACTTGGGACAACTTCATACGATTCGAGTTCAATCGCATTGCAAGTAGACTTTGGACTCCTAATGAATTGCAGTTTGGTGAAAGATTGGAATAAATTGAAACTCACCTTCTATCTATTGCCAAACTGGAGTTAAGCTAAGAAATTGAGGTTGCTCTGAGTAATATATAAAACTACATCTCAATGTTTCCTCTCATGCTTTTCTCAACGCAACCGCTTTCTTATTACCTCCTATTTCTTCTGATTAAGTTCGTTGCGGGTTCCAAGACAGGTAGGGTTTCCGGGTACAGCCTGTGCGTCATTGTACAGCTGCATTATTCGATCAAAGGATACCACTGTTGATCCTGGTGGACAGGAGTTGCAGTGGTGGGACAGAGTGGTGGATGTGCCCCGAAAAAATGCTCACTTGATACATCAGACAATTTTTTAATGTCGAGATTCAACACATAACATAAACTCACGCCGTAATTAATCCCTCGAGAGGGGAAGGCAGAGGCGTTACACACCGCATTTCGCATCTTTATTTTGAGTCCCAGTCTGACAGGTTGCGAATCTGTCGCCACTAACCGGGCACGATTAACAGATCAGAGGGCAGGATGAGGAATGAGGTCGAGATTCATAAATTGCTATATTGAAATGTTAGTGGGTTTCTTGGTGATATGTAAGCATAATTTAAATCGGAACGCGACTAATAATAATAAATCTATGCATATATACATTTGGTTTTAACAAAAAAAGAATATCAAAGAGAAAACAAAGAATTTTTATAGAATCAAAAAATATATCGAAAATGTCATTCCAATTTATTGACGTCTTAGATCGTACGAAAGAGACATTTTTATTGTAACAACATGTTTAATTGATCGAAAAAATAAATATATTTTAAGAAGACTGTGTCAGCGAAAGTTAATTGTGAGGGTTCTGCTATATTTTTTTTTAATACACATTTTTTTTATTTTTACTCGTAATATTTTGTTTGTACAAATAATACTTTAATTTACATTATATTGATTAAAGAATTTTCATGCAGTTTGAAATCTATCTGACCAGTTTGAAAGAAATATGCTGGTAAATCAAATTTTCGTTTTCTCTATTCCTTAACTAAATTTTTTGTTGTGTTGAATACTGTCTACTTAATGTAAATTATATTTTAAAAGGAAAAAAAAAACATTTTATTAAGTAACTAACTAACCATTAAATCAACGTTCAAAAAAAGGATTTCTCGGTCCAATTCGCGAACCCTAAAAATGTTCACCACGTTCGTCGGTTGCGTTTAAACGAAAATAATTATGACAAATGTTTGAAATATGACTGGAAACGTAGAGATTTTGTCATTTTCATAATCGACTCTGCAGCTAAGGAAATAAAATTGATTTTCGTACCTAACGAAAATTACTGTAACAGAAAGAGTGTCGGATATCAAAAAGAGTAGAAAAGTTCTTGTTGCTCGTGAAATAGAGTTGAATTTTCAATGATTTCGTCCCTTTGTTTTTTGTAAGTATTTAATATTTGAAAGGACAAGTCTTTTTATGCTAATTAGCATTAACAAAACGTTCTTAGACGGTACATTTAAGTAGGAAATTGTTTTTTATAACTATAAGTAAAAACATACACAAAAAAAAACTTTTTGTCAAGCTTAGCTTTAAGACGAAATAGTGCACTTATGATTAAAATAAATTCACACATACACATCAGCCAAATCTTTTTGTTCTGTTCTTAAATCATTCAGTATAAGGGTTGATGTCGCATTTGCTATGTATAGTTTCTTTTGAGGCCCTGTAGTATAGCTGAGATTAGACCAAAACTTGAACGAAGGTTTGGACCTGCGAACTATAATCTACATCAACTAGCTGGCCCGGCGAACTTTGTAGCACCTTTAGTGATTAGCCGAATACAACTACGCCACTTACCTGGTCCAATCGTCAAACTATCCAGGAACTCATCATCTTATTTTATTTTATTAGGAAAACCAACATTTTTACACATTATAACTTACAAACTGAGAACATCTTAAATTAACAGATTTGATTTGAAAAACAATTATAGGTGAACACCTCGTGCTTTGTTGTCTTACATTTGTAATCTTACAGTAAGCTATTACAATTTTTTTTCGGTTTATAATAAAAACACCGAATATTTAGAAAATTGAATCAGTGAAGAAAAAACAAAACAACACATATTAGAAAATATCTCGGAAAAAAAGATTCCAAAATTCTGTTGCGTTCATTGAAAATTACTATCAGATCACTATGGTCGTTCAGAATTTTAAACAGGAGGAGTTAGGTGACAAACACACGTACAGAAGAATTATACATATAAGAATGAATATAGAAAAATTTAAAACCTTAGCTAATCCTTAAAATATAAATAAGAAAAAAAAGAAAAACACCTGCAAGAAAAAGTTAAAATGTTGCTGTAAACTTTTTTATTTATTACAACTTCTTATTATTTTTCTAATTGATTTTTAAAATGTATCTTTAGCTATAGACTAATATACTTTATATTGACTGATACTGTTTTTGAGAAGAGAATTTTTATAATAATTTGCTTTTCTATTCGTCTGTACATCGACTCATTAGTCGCCAAAACAGCGAAGTTATGTCTGTAACAAGCTACGTGACACTAATTCAATGAATGCTAACGATACAAACGTATTATTTCATTAAATTTTAATATAAATGGATGGAGATGGAGCGACGATCTGCGTAAGGTGGCTGGCAGCAACTGGTTGCTCAAAGCTCAAGATCGAGAAAAGTGTCGTGCCTTGGGAGAGGCTTATGTCCAGCATTTATGATTGATGAATTATATATTCAGACATGTATAAGAATGGGAACTTTAAATTGCCTTAAAAGAAGTTAAAGTAGTCGATTTCGAAATTAAATCTATATTAATACCGTATGCATTTTTGTTCAAATTTTACTTGCTTTTTAGGGTTCCGTGCCTAACGGGTGAAAAGTGGGACCCCGTTTCTAAGCCGTCCGTCTGTCCGTTTATTTTTACATTTTAAATTCTTGGTTTAAATTTTTACAACAAGAAACTTTTTCAAAATGTATTGATTGTTCTTGTTTCTTCTATAATTAAAAAAAAATACATACTGTTTAATCTCGTATACTGTTACGGAAACCTTCGTGTGTGAGTCCGGCTCACACTTGTCCGGTTTTTTAATTTTACCCCTATAATGGGAAGAAAGCTAACCAAAACCACCTGATTTTTAAGTAACCATAGCCAATGGGCGTTTGTTATACCAGGGGCCCAAAAAAAAATAATTAAAAATCCTACAATGCCCCTATTAAATCCTTAAAAATCTGCACCTTATGGGACAAAAGCATACATAACCTCTCAATTGTAAGTATTAAGTTGTTTCGTTCATAAGGATTCTAAATCTGCGTCGTCTTCATGTTTTCCTTGGCTGCCATCTTCAAAAGTTTGAAAGATAACTCTCAAAATGCTCCCTTGCGAACCGACCTGGCACAACCAGCGGAAAAAGCCTGAACTAAAGTTACGCTTCTCAATTCTCTTCGACTATTCAACAGGAGATTATTACTAGCGCCACTTTGTAAGTTTATGTAGGTTGTTTATAGAACATTTTTATAACTAAAGTCATTCCATGTCACGAAGACCGTTTGGCTATTCTAGTTGTGATTGGATGATACATAACATAACAACATAAACTCACGCCGTAATGAATCCCTCGAGAGGGGTAGGCAGAGGTGTTAACACCACATTTCGCATGTTTTTGTTGAGTCCCAGAATTATCACAGGTTGCAAATATGTCGGCTTATCTGGGCACAATGAGGAACAATGTACCCGAGACTCGAACGGTCGAACTGTCGTGTCGGGTCGATCGGTTAACCAAGGCACGTAACAAACTGAGCTACCACGTCCTTCATGATTGGATGCGTACTTAAATATTGTCCTAGTGTGCGTTGTTACTAAGCCTTACGGAACTTACAACAATCTTAATCGGTCTTCGTGAAATGGAACGGCTTTACCGCTGTATAGTCCGTCACTTCGCTTCAACGTCATGATTTCCCAAGGGAACGACATTGTAATGAACGTTCCGGCGAAGGCGACGTTGCTATTGATGGATAAGTGCGTCTGCGGTTATGGAAATGACGAAAAATGAGCAAAAAGTTTAAAGTTTCGGTTTGGTAATTTAATAAAATTCATCACTTTAATAGAAGTGTATGTAAAATCTAGAGATATTATGGAAATTATTTTAAAAGCTGGGCCTCTGATGTTGTAGAGATCTTAAATTTAAGTGGATTATGTTATGCTAAAAATGCTCCCTCTAGAATTTTTTTAAATACTTTAGCATTATTAGGTACGAGAGGACGACGAGAACGAGGAGGAGGACGTGATAGCTCAGTTAGTTACGTGCCTTGGATAACCAACCGAACCGACCCGACAGGTCGAGGTTTCGAGTCTCGGGTTCACGTAATTTATAGCTGCCATGTTTCTCAATGTGCCCGGATAGTGGCGACAGATTCGCAACCAGTCACACTGGGACTCAACATAAACATGCGGAAAGCTGTGTGTAGCAAGCACCTCTGTCAACCCCTCCCGTGGGATTACAGCGTGAGTTTATGTTATATGTTATGTATAATTATGTACGTTTTAATTTTTATCGATTCAGCTAGAGAGTATCGAATACATTCAAACTGAGAAAACCTAGTGAGAAAATAAAAAAGAGATATTTTATTACTTTTCGGGCATACGCACCGCTTTGACCTCCATTGAACTTCTGTGAACCAGGATCAACAATGGCATCCTTTAAGATATAGTTCCACAATAAAGCCTGAGCACTGAACAGGCAATGTGTTCGGATATACTACAAGTTGAATTGGGATTGTCAAATAAATTGATGAGACGAAATTTGAAGAAGCAAGACACAACCTTTACATATTCCTTCCAGCGAAAGTAGAGACAGCAATAGAAACAGTCCAAAGGTCAACACTATTCAGACTAAACGCTTTAAGAATTCTTTTATAATTTGTACTGCAAAGGAGTGAAATCCTTTGCGTTCCGATGTGTTCCCTGATAAATACAACCTGGGGCTCTTTAAGGCAAGATTGAATAGGCTTCTCTTATATTAAGTTCCACCTTAGATTCTATCGCCGCTTAACGTCAGGCGGAATTGGGGTCAAATGCTTGCCTAGTTTTAAATTTAAAAAACACTAAAGGTTGCAGTCAAGATAGGCCTGAATGAAAACAAGACATTATCATCGTCTTCATTAACAGCCGAATACAACTGATTATACAACAAAAGCACCGCTATACCACTAGCTTAATAGTAGATAAACTAAATGCTAACCTTCAGCTTCACTGGTGGCAAAACTTTTTGAACGCACTGAAGTTTCCTTTTGCTAAAACAAGATCTAGATAGATAGGATTACAAGCGAATTAAATTTGTCTTTTCATCACGTTGAAGACTGCCATTGTATATGATGAGCAGTTTTATATTCAAATTTCTACAAAAAACTAATATTTATAAAAGAATAATATTTTTGACGCACATAAATCTAGAGTCATAGTCAGGGCGGATTAACTAGTAACATTTTAAGAGACAAAACGCTAATTTCAAAACAAAAAAACCAACAAATTTAGACCAATTCAACTTAAACTCGAGTAATGAATTCAAAATGTTACTTGATTCCAAGCCCGCTGCAATATACTTTCAACTTAGTTGATCACGAATCCAACGTAAATTAGACTTTGTCTCTATAAGTTTAAGAGTTGTGTTAGAATAACAATTACTTGATTCAGATTAGGTCCCGGCAAGTTGTTAAGGCCATGCATAGCGAGCATGATTTTATCTTGTACAACGATTTACATGAACTGGCAAGAAGCCCGGGATTTTACTATAAGTTGTCTACTTATAACTGTAGCGATTATTCTACAATGGACTGCTTACATTACTGCGTAAAAGAGAATTTAAAATACTCAAGTGAACAAAGCAAGCAACCTACTCGGGCGAGTTAAGTTGCTACAGAACATCACTAAGATTTTTCATATAAAACTAAGGTTTGTAACAAGAACATGCCTAGCATAATTGTAGCAGAATTACTGTGACAAAGTAACACCAAAGAAATCATGTGTATTTAGAACAATAGGGTTCAAGTATTCGTCAAATCTGTTGGTATGATTTCAAAATGCGTATACTGCATACTTTAATCAGGGAAGTCGTGCTTATTTTTCAGTTTCAACAAAGTAAGACGGCAATGTATTGCGAACTGTGAAAAGGTCGTGTTTTAGATATGTCTCATCGAGTTTCGTGGTAGGAGGTTGCTCTGTAGTTTGTAGGGCATTGCATCAGTACCTAAGTTCGGGTGCATTATGTGTTTGTTGTCCTCAATATATTATGTTATGAACCCGCTATCTACTCAAAGGAAGCATTGTTGTTCTCGTTGTAATAGATGAGAGTTTTCGATTCTAAAATTGCTGTGCTTGTTATGAGACTCTTTGAATTTGTTGGATATTTTGTAAAGAATTGTAAAGATGTTTGGTATTGTAAATTTTACTGAATTTCAGGCACAATTGTAGCTCAAATGTAAACTAAAAAGTACTATATTCATGGTTAATATATTACTACCGAAATAACCTTAATTTATGTACAGTGCTTTATAGCAAATGACGAATCTTGAATATCTAAAATCAATTTTCTGTTTTTACAGTCCTATCTGACATCTCTAAAAGTCTGCAACAAACATTTTCAAACGATTTGCTGGCAATGCTTACTACGACGGTACGATTACTACGTCGTAGTCCCTACACATACTACGCCGTAGCCAACTTACTGCGAAATTCAAATTTCTTCCCCAGTTTATAATAGGATCTCCAGCAGCTTATTGTTATAAGAAGGCATTAGCTCCCTAACAAAATGTACCGAATCTTTTAAAGGATGAACGAACTTCGCGATTTTACTTTAAAAGAAAAAAAAATCTTATTAAATCTACATTTAGGTACGCAACTTTCCGTTGAGTTGAATTAAGACGGGAACCGCCGAGATCCGGATAATCTAATTAAAAAGAAAAGTTGTACAACCCGAGGACGTTTCCTTTCGCCCGGTCCAACTTGAATAATTTAATAATAAGTGAATTATACTAACATCAAGTTGTAATATCGGAGTGGGATTAAGATTAGGGAACTTTTCCGGAGTCAAATTCCTTATGAAGTCTTGTTTTCCTCAGTCTTAAGCCAGTGGTCCCTCAATGGTATTACCTTGTCAACAAACTGAACTATACTGACTATATATCAAAAGGCAATGAAGCTTATAATATTGTACTTTTTTATTATATTTCACAATATCGGCCCTGGCTTCTGGCCTGCATTTTTTTTGTTTTTAAGAATGAATCATGTATGTGTATTTAAGATATTAGGGGTGTTCCGTTTTTTTATTAATAATAAATACATAATTCAACGATTCTAATGGAAA
Source organism: Choreutis nemorana (assembly GCA_949316135.1). Classification (NCBI taxonomy): domain Eukaryota; kingdom Metazoa; phylum Arthropoda; class Insecta; order Lepidoptera; family Choreutidae; genus Choreutis; species Choreutis nemorana. Next base: position 1,859,038 of record OX438614.1, read on the forward strand.
ATAATTTTATAAATTGGTCCAGTACTTTCTAAATTTATTCGTTATAAAGTACAAAGGTTTCATTATATCCGTGTGGATGATCTAATTAACAAGTATATTTAAATTTGAGCGACATTGTAAACAACCAACAATAGGGAATATGTTTATTGTTAATTATATACAAATAGTATCTTAATATTAAAAACAGAATAAGAATTGAACGATAAACCAAGGAGATATAATCATTAAAAGTAAATATATCTATCTCGCTCATCAGAACAACCTTTTCTATGGAAGTTGTATGGCGCCTGTGTACTTTGACGTCATAGTTTATATCGGATCTCTCCGTTATGTACCAACGACTTTGGAGTTTTAACTTACGGATTTGTAAAAATATGAGGTGTCGAATTATAATAAAAAAGTTATGCATTCTCCCATTGATCAGAAACACTAGTGTCCAAAATCCTATGGATTTGCACATAAATAAGGATTCATTTAATCCATGCGCGTTAAATCTATTATTTTCGGAGCAAAACCTCTTGCACGTCACTTACAAGTTGCTTCGTTTATAGTTTCAGTTATATACTCAAGTCACCTTATTTTACACATGAAATATATGTATCGTTAACATCCGCTTAGTATATACATCGCAGCCGCGAAGAGCTCGCTTCGCTCCACATCTCTTATAATTTAATACAAGGGACTCAACTATCCCAATGTTTCTGAGAAGCCCCCTTAGAGAGTAGCAGTTTTCGCAAGTGTATACGCTAAAAGAAAAAAATATATAAGGAAAAAACATTACAATGACGTAGCTCGAGCGAAAAGAAATGTATTTTATATACAATATTATTTTCTGTTGGCGTCAACGCTGGCGAAAAATGGTACTTGTCTAAAGTGTTTGCTGGTGCTGGAACTACGTCATTGTAATGTCATTTCCATAACTTTTTTAGCGCTAACGTTTGCGGAAAACGCTACAAGTGGGAAGGATATATCGGGCTGAAAACCTTCTAAATAGTGTAAATGTGCACTAAAGACACTTTAAATAAAGAGAGATCGCGTTGCAATTATTAAATGTTAGTGACTTATTTACCAGGTCGAGCAAGGTTATATCGTTTAGAAACCTTGTTCACAATTAGGCATTTACCTAAATAATGTTTGCCGTTTGTTCACCTTGAAATACTTAATAGCACAGGCTTCAAACAACAGGCTTGTTAAAAGAAAATGGCGGACAATTTAGAACGTCGAACATGAGCACCAAATCGGAGTAATTTTTTAACATAATGATGTTTATGCGGTACGCTCGAATAAACCGCATTTTAAAATTAATAGTACCTTTACGCTGATGGTACCAATTTACAATTAGCTCCGCGTTTTTTCCCCACATTAATTTATTCCCCGACTGTTTTGATTAATGCAAAGTCTTAACAAACAAAAGGAGCGCCAGCAATCAAGGAATAAAGAATTGTTTTTGGGGGAAATTTCAAAGAAGATTAAATGGACGGTTGGCCGCGTCAAGAGGAAGTTTTTGTCCCATCGAATTTCAAAAGATTTCCGTTCGTTCGTGCCTGCCCCGTATTTCAGTTTTATGGGGGAAGACTTCAAAACTAAAGTATTTTAACAAGCCTTTTAAAAATAATTCACTTTTATTTGTTGTGTGAATTTGATTTATGATTGCAGGAGGTGTTGTTTTTTAATTACCTTTTTATTTGCAAGTTGGAGTTTATTTTGTAAGTTTTAAATGTTTAACCGTAAATAAACTTTTAAATTGATAATAAAGTCTACAGTGGAATTTACCTCTGTTTTATTTTTATCATAAAGTGAGCTTCGACCTTTGCATCATAGACAAGTTCTACCACCTTGTCATAAATTTTATCTGACCTTTAGGGAGACTAAATATAGATGATAACTCAGACTGGCTCGTGTTTGATTCACAGACTAATTTATCTTCTTCCATAAAATAAAAATGCAGCGTTGTTAGTTATTCTCGCTAAATCTAAAATTGCTGGTAAGATTTGAATGATTCTGATTTTACTTTGTTCACTCTTTACAGGAAAGGTTTTAAAGATAAAAAAGAGGAAATTTTCCTAAAGGAACAAGGTCGAGGTCAATTAGTATGACAATTAAAATTATAAACTTTTAATGATTTCATTAAACACATTTTTCCATTTTTAAAGCTGTCGACCTCGACCTCGAGGGCGCAGTGGTGTAAACAGCCGACTGCTACGCAAAAGGTTCCTGGTTCGAATCCCGGCGGGGGCGGAACATAGTGTTATTTGCGAGACGCATTGTTTCGCTTACCGGTCTTGGACGTTGTATTCTTATCTATGTAGCATTTACCATATCGTTGCTTGGTACCTGCGATACAAGATTATCTTAGTGCAGGGCTGAGTCAAAGTGTGTTTCGTGATTTGGTTATTATTTTATTTTAAAAGTTATTTTTCTTCTATTTGTTGATAACATTTTGGCATTTTATTTTTCCTATTATCTTTATTACATTTTATTACATTATTATAACTGAGACCTCTATTTCCGTAAATTTACTTCGAAATCCTCAAATTTTTCGCAGTTTAAACCGAATTTCCTCGAATCCAGCTGGATTTTGCGATTTAAATATGAATTCATATAAATAGGAATATCTTGGAATTCTTCAATTCGAATGCCTGCTTGTGAGGAATTTATTTGCCAAGTGCATGTGCACCCAAGCATTAGTTTCCTAGATATGATATCTCAATGCAATTGTATCTGAATGCTAAACTAAATAAACCATAAAATAGTCTATAACATTTATATCAGCAAGGTACTATACAAGCACATTATTTTTTTTCTTAATTGGTAAAAGATAGTATGGACAGACATTTTTTTCAAAAACAGAGGGCGCCAGTAGCACCCCAATCTGACATACGTCACAAAACCGACATAATGCGCAATAACTTTTGAATATTGTAACCGACATCGACCAAATATAGCTAAGAACACGCTCAATTAAGTCACCTCTCAAATAAAAAATCAACATCAAAATCGCTTCATTCGTTCCAAAGTTATGATGCCACAGGCAGACACACAGACAGAAACGTCAAACTTATGACGTATGACGTAACAGTAATCAAACAAATAGTTTATATTTATGTTCTTCTTTTTCAGGGTACACTCTGTCCCACCACTGCAACTCCTGTACACCAGGATCAACAGTGGCGTCCTTTGATTAAATAATCAACGAATAATGCAGCTGTACAGTGACGAACAGGCTGTGCCCGCACCCTAATGGCGGTCTTGGAATCCGCAACGGACTTAAACAGTAGAAATAGGTAGTAGGAAAGCGGTTTCAGATTTACGTTCTTTTCTGTTGATATAATACACGTCCATAGACAGACTATTTTGCTAACTCAGTTGCTGGTGCTGATCTCAAGCGCAAGCTATACACCCTATTATAATGTAATGTCTAATTAATGTATTTTTTCAACTTGACTCCTAAACAAACTTCCCTATTTGTTTAGAACAGTTAGAATATAATGATAATATATATTTACTTTTAAGATTCTAAATCCTTGGTTACCACATGTCTACTAGAATTCCAACGACGCTCATCGTCCTTTAATTAATGATCATTCAAAACCCCTTACATACGTTCGTACGAGTAGGTTATCCTGTCGTTATATACTCGTATCTACTTATTTAATACTGGTAAGTGTAACGCTTACTATGGTATTTATAATATTGGTTTTCATAAAGCATTTTTTATACATAACTGCGGCCCTATTGGCCTTCGCAGCGTAACCGAGCTAACCACGCGGCGAGTGCTTCCCCGCAAGGGGGCGAGGCACGGCGTAGCTGCGATTCTCTTCCTTGCATTGTGGGCCTCAAAACTGGGCATCACGTTGAGTCTACAAGCCTCAAATCTTGTGCTCCCAATAGGCATATTTAAATTTTAGATGTACAACAAAAGGTACTACTACATCCCCCAACAAATGCAAAGTGCAGATCTAGACAACAGGCTCATCCTTGGAGTGCCCATATTGGGTTCGGGCCTTGATTAGGTGGCGCTGTTTTTACGAGCGAATCTAAGTTGGCTAAGAGAGACGCTTAGTGTGGAAGGCCGACTACGCCGGTCAACAAGCAAAAAAAGCAAAGCAAAAGCACCAAACTTTATTCATTATAGCGTCAGCAAATGATATCGCGATGCAGACAACAAGCAACGGCATCTCTTAGACATTATTTGAACTAAACTATTTTCAAATATACATTTAAATATAGAATTCAAACTTGTCATTTTTAAAACTCTCTTGCTACAAATATGTAAACCTTTTTAAGACATTTTATTTACTGAAAAACATTGTACACGTAAAATGAATGATGAATGAAGATTTTTCTCTGTCATATATCTAAATGCGATTTGCGTTTTTATTTACCTAGTCTCAATAAAACTCTTTTGGTTGGTAAAAATTTCCATTTAATAAATTTCGAATGAAATGGTCACAACAGTTGTTGTTGGTTTTTATAGCCTAAGCCATTTTACTTATGGGAGAATGCAAAACCATTTTGTAAAATCAATAAGATATTTTCCTTCTCCTCGACCTCGGTGGCGCAGTGGTGTAAGGAGACGACTGCTACGCTCAGGTTCTGGGTTCGAATCCCGGCGGGTGCGGGACTTTGTGTTATTTGCAAGACGCATTGTTTCGCTTACCGGTCTTGGACGTTGTATCTATATAGTATATACCATAAAGTTGCTTAGTTCCTGTGGCACAAGTTCTTACGATACTTACTGCAGGGCTGAGTCAATGTGTGTGTCGTGATGTGATTATTATTATAATTATAAAAACATTAAAATAGTATAGTTGAGTACATAAATATTGTTTCAGTGTGCGTAACCATGAGGTTGCTTAGTAAAGAGGTTACACTAGAACAGTGTACATTTACAGACTTCAAAATCTTCAAATAATAAGTGCAATATTAATCCTTATGCTGTACAACATAAGGACGTTGCGAAGTCCAAACAGGTTAGGTTATTCCATAACCATGTGTGTATTGTGAACTTTAAATTATAACCATAGTACAACCTTTTTCGTGATATGTTTTTTTTACCTATTCGTCTAATTTATTTTTCAATATATCATTTTAACTTATCTTAATTTATCAATAATATTATCATATTTGGGTGTGAATATCAAAAGTAAATCACTTCATTTGATTTTTTTATTATTTTTTTATTATTATTCTACTAGACATTTTGCAATAAAAACGAATGTAACTTTTTTGCTACTCTTGAAGTGAATATTTGTTTATTTACTTTTAACTATTTAAGATAGAAATCCTAGAACTTATCATACAAATCCAAAACTTTAACTACAAATTTTACCAAAAACCTATAATAACTATGCCCGACTATGCATCGGAAACAATAAAGCGTACAAACTGGTAATTTAAAGTTATTATATAGCGTGGAAGCCCGCTAAGGAGGGGTATTATCAAATTTATGCTGAAAATGGATTTTAAAGGTATAAAATTTATATGCAGCCCATACATGCCAACGTAAGGTGGGTCAACCATTTTCATTCTAAGTAGGAGGAATGAAGGACGACTTCTGTGGCGCAGTGATGTAAACAGGCGACTGCTACGCCAGAGGTTCTAGGTTCGAATCCCAGCGGGGCGGAAAATAGTTTTGTTTTGAGGTGTTGTATTCTGAAATATGTAGTTTATACCATATCGTTGCTTAGAGTCTGCGATATAAGATTATATCTTAGTGCATTGCTGAGTCAATGTGTGTATTACGGTCACGTTTTTAACGTTACGGAACCCTAAAATCAAGCTTAACGCAGACGAAGACGTGAAAAAAGCTTGTCGTATCAATAATAAGACAGCGAACATTTACAAGAAAATCAAATCATTTCCTTCATGAATGTATATTAAGTTAAACGAATTGTTTGTTATGAAAATGCTTGTAGAATAAATTAAATGTTCAGTAAAGAATCGAATTAATCTCGTCGGAATCCTTTTGGATCCCATGAAAAACGTAACAATAGGAGATCATGTTTTCAATTCCCGTACCTTCATCTTTTCTTTTGTTATTATTGTTGATTTGTTCTATATCGTAAAGGCGGATTGTTTGTTTTAAAACTTCCTGATTTATTCGAGATTGTTCTTACTAATATATAAATCTACATCTCATTGTTTCCTTACATGCTTATTTAATCGCAACCGCTTTCTTACTATCTCTTTTTTATTGAATTCGTTGTGGGTCCCAAGATAGCCCGGGTGTCCGGGCACAGCCTGTGCGTAATTGCACAGCTTCAATATTCGATCAAAGCACTCCACTGTTGATATTGGTGAACAGGAGTTGCATTGGTGGGACAGAGTGGCAGGTGTGAAAGTCTGTTCAACTTCATGAGTTAGTTTCTTTACCCATGTAAACTAGCTTTGTCAATAAATACATCAATTAAAGTGGCCAAGCAAGCTAAATAAAGGCGAAATAACGCTAAACAAATTCAATTTTGTATGAGTATTTATGATAGGTATAACTGTATTACTGTATAATACGATCGTCAAGAATGATGATCATGAAAATTGATTTTTAGGAATTTTATTTGAATTTCAATGCTATTAATAATAAAATTACTTTGAAAAAAATATTTGTTATGTTATTTTCTTCATTTGAAAGCAACAAGCTAGTTACTGAAAAAAAGTATTTTTATTGTAATGTCAATGTCCTGTCAAAGAAACAACATTTTCTAATAGCTTGTTTCTTACGAAAGTTTAAAAAATATCCTTTAAAGACAGCGCTAGTAGAAGTATTTAAAATTTGTAATGCCTAGCCTGTTCATAGCGATTTTTTTTTTCTGAGAAAACCGACCAATTGCTTTTATTTGGCTTGTTTAGAACTTCTGAAATAACGGATTAATACAATTTCCTTAACTAATTTTCTACCTGCTACCGAAATTATTTTCGGATAGGGATAAAAAATGTTCACGTCACTTGTGTCAGCTCTCATTCTAATTTTCGGCGAAGTGAATTATTTTCCCCTAAGTGTTTCAGATTTTTGACGAAGAGAAATCACCTACAGGCCTTGGTGAGGCAAAACAATTTGAACACAATAAGAAAGGCTAAAGGGAACTTACTGCCGAGTCACCTCAGGTTACAATCCAGCACTTTTCACCTCTCAAGGTTTTGCAATTTCCATAAATGAAGCAAAGAAATAACGTTGTCCTTAATTTATATGGACCTTTTGTTTATAGTTTGATTTTGGGGGAAATCTATGATTAGGCTGAAGTGTTACATGACTGAAGGAAACGTGTTTATAGTTTATAGTCCAACAATCCATAAAAACGGGGGCTGAACTTTGTGTTATTTAAAACTAACGAAGAACAAGTACAAACACATAATAGAATAGAATCAAAGCAACAGTGACGAAGAATGCATAATTATCAGTTCTTCAATCAATTAACTTCTTGTTTTAATTATCACTACATTACAACACACTTTAGACTTAGCCCTGCACAAAAATATTATCTTTTATCGTATGCACTAAGCAGTCGGCTGTTTACACCACTGCGCCACAGACGTCAGTTATATTACGACTCTATTAAAGTTTTCCTAGATAGCTACCTCCTATATATTTCAGCTCAACCGATTTTGCGTAGGAGAAGGCCTCTAGAACAACAGGCAGGTGGGTCGTTTGAACCCAAACTAACAACCCCGAGTAAGCCGACGTTCACAAATATTGACTTATCAAACCCTTTATGTCATCTCACCTTGTTAACTATAGAACGAAAGTTGTCTAGCAAACGTCTTTCCCTCTTAGCTAGTAACTTTTGATTATGTAATTTTAGCATCGTTTCAAAGAACCATATGGAAATCGAATCGTTTTTTTCTTTTGATGGCAATAACGTGGAGTATTTTGTCAGTGTCATTATTTTTTTTAATTTTGATGAGGAATGAAATTATGAAGAAAATTATAGATAGAATGATAAATCTACCCACAGTAACATGCTAGTAGTGTTAATTTAGGCTTTATTGAGTTACTTGGGAGATGACGAAATGAACAGCTTCGTATTTCACTTTCTGCACACTTGTACAGCAATACAGACATTCACTGGTTAAAACATTGAATCCTGCTTAGTAAATACTATAAATTAAGAACATTTTAACTGACAGTTCTCGTTCCAAAACCTTGGAATATAGTTGTGCGGTTTTTTCAATTCTTTTCTTTGGTAAAAAACCTGTTAGAACTGTAAACATACGATAAAAAAACATACGATATACATTGCCAGAATTTAAACTGAATATATCAGGAACTGACCGACTCAGTTTTATTTCAGTTGGTAAGAAAAGAAAAAAAATCTTTTCAAAAGTTTTCACTTCAAATATGAACTGAAATATTCATTATTTTTCTGATAAAATCTTATATGGGACGTTTAAAGAAACGCTAATCCTGTTCAGAAAGTGAACCAGCTAGCTTTTCAAACAAGGACAAATAAATTGTTTCTCTCTTGCCTCAAAACTTAACAGTATAATTCTTTTTTAACCAAATCATGAGAATTTGTTTGCTATCAAACATAACCTGTGGGCAAACGTAGAGAAGATCTTGAAATATTTAAATAGAGATTAATCACGCGGTTTCACCCGACCGCGGCATATGTCGAGAACAGGTTTTCAGTGTGCCTACCATAGGTTTTACCTTCTATACTCGCTTGCAACTGTAGTTACAAATTTGTATTAATCTTTGTGAAGCCCCCCATAACTTAAGACTGCTCATACAAAATCACTGAAGTAATTTATAATACCCGTAAAATGCTAAAAATTTACAGCTATGTTGAATACATTAAATTCGCGCCAGTTTTTGATATTTAAATCTTAGTATCGCTGGCAACACTAGTCATAAGTAAGACTTTTACTCGTTTTTCACTCATTTTATCAACAAATAACTTAACAAAAATCCAATGTAACGTTTTGTTGTTTGTAAATGTTTTTTACGGCTCTGGATAAGAGTCTTTTTGAGCCTTATCGTTATAATTGATTCTTGAAGATGATAAATGAGATGAAGATGATAAGATGAACAATGAAAATGATGATTCTGCCCACAGTAACATGCTAGTACGGTTACTGTAGGCTCTAAGGAGTTTCTTGGGAGATGATGATTTCTGAGGAAAAGCGCAGCCAAATCGTCGTATTTCACTTTCTCCACACTTGTACAGCACTACAGATATTTACTGATTAAAACACTAACATTTTACATTTAAATTTAACGGTGCTGACTAGTGTTGCTAGCGGTAAGAGAGTAACAGCTCAATGGCAGGAAGTGACGCTAATTTGATGACATCAACATGGCTATCAGGTGTTTTTCTATTTGACGAGGATTATGATATGTTTTCTTTCGTGTAGAAAAATTTACTAAACTCATGGTAGGCACACAGATGAAAAGCAAACTGAAAGGATTGCACTGACTCTTATTGCCAACATCATAAATATCAGATTAGGTTAACCGTTTGACTGGCGAGAGTTGTTGTACTGTATACTCTTATAGATAAAGCTGAAATTTAAATGGCTCAAAAACAAAAATTTTATTAGCTGATGGATTGCTTGTTTTAAATGCTTTTCTAATCTCGGTAAAAGATAAAACTTTCGTATATATATTTTTTGTAATTGTATGATGAAAAATTATATTGTATTCAAGCCCAAATAATTTTCCATATCATAATTATTTTACTTACTTTGTTCGCTAAGAAGTCGAAAACGGTTCTAACAGGATTTCTAATTACTCTTGACATTTATCATCATACTTTGGAAAATTAACACAATCTCTTTTAAATTATAGCCTATATGTAATTCTGATGTACAAATATGTTAATAGAGTCAACATCCATTACAAAGGGTTAAAAAATCTAATATATAACAAAATGTATGTATAGCGCCAAAACATACGTATTTATTTAGGAAATACGCATTACTTTTTATTTATTCATTGTAATAAAAGACACACACGTATACAAACAAATCCGTTACAGTTTCTAAATAACTTTTCAACTAAGTTATAAAGCTTCAAAGCCATTGGTTAGACAGAGATATCCATGTACAATGACGTCAAAGTAGGGGGGCGCCATACAAGTTAAATAGAAAAGGCTGTTCTGATGAGGGATGAGACATATTTACATGGGTTGGTTTGTTGTAGTTTACACTGTAAATACGAGTATCTATTTGAAACATATGGTACGATGAATTGATTGATTAATATAATTAAATTTCATGCATATTCCCTATTGTTAGGTGCCTTTCTTATAATGTTCAGATTGATTCATATTATTGGCTTAGTCAATCAGTTATTATATTAAAATGATTATTATGTAAACTTATAGGATTAACATTTTTTTAAATCGTCATGACTTTCGCTGACATGACGGTGAGATGACGGGCACGGTTATTGGGTTACCGTTTGGAAGAGGTGTAAATAATGTTGAAAAGTAAATCGTATTTGCATTAAAGGCGACAAATGAATGATTTAAATATGAATTTGTTTGGAATGGGCTAACGCCTTAATTATATAACAAAAAAATTCAAACTAAGACATTTTAGGAATTTTTTTGTTGTAATTATTAATTAACAATTTCATAGGCAAGCAAGCAAACCGTTCACCTGATGGAAAGTGATGCCGCCGCCAATAAACACGACGATGCCCCTGATGCAAAACACCAAGAGCATTCGCTAAGCGTTGCTTATGTTGAGATTCAGATGTTATACCTCTCGTGCCGGTAATTACGCTGGCTCTCCAATCCTTCGAACCGAAACACAGCGAACCGCATCGCGGCAGAAATAAAAAGGAGGGCGGTACTAACGCAGATGATCTCACACGAAGATCTAACACCTGTAAACTTACATGTATTTAGTATCATACAGTGTACATGATTTCTTATAGGATCGCAGGTTATTGATATTTCTTTACTTATATATTTTTTAAATGTTAAGCAAAGAATAGTAAATTCTTAATATTTATAAAAATACATCTTTCCAAATTTTTAAAGGCGCGATTGGTCCTTCATCGGAGTATACGTACATTACGGAAAGTGTGCGCAGGAATTGCACAATTTAATACCACCGGCCCTCTTTTATAATCGGAATACAAGACGTAGGCTGAAGTTGCATCCTTTTGGTGGTAAATATTCCGACCATCCGGACTAAACGCTTCGATAGCTCCTTCATAATGCGTACTGCAAGGGTGTGGAATTCTTTGCCTGCCAATGTGTTCCCTGACCAATATAACTTGGGCCTCTTTAAGGCAAGACTGAATAGGTTTCTCCTAGGCAGGCATGATCCACCTTAGACCTCATCACCGCTTAACATCAGGCGGATTTGGGGTCAAATGCCTGCCTGGTCTTGAATAAAAAAAAATAAAAAAAAGTATTCCACTATGGGGGCGTTAGGTTAAGGGCGAGATAGTAAAGAAAGTATAGGCTGGTACACACAACACTTAAATAATTACAATTAAAGCAGTCAAAAGTTCACTAATAATCGAACAGGATAATCGAACGAACAATTGATTACAACAGCAATTAATATAGTCCAATATAAACTAATGACTGAATTTAAAGCGATTCGTCGAAGACGCGGTGCGCGGGCTTTTCTTTTCCAAAACTCTGTAGTCAAAGACTCCAGAAATTTTTAATATGGCGGCCCCGCTACCATCGACACGACCCTCCGCTAGAGTGCCACTCTCAATCAAACAAACTTAATCAATCCGTCAGTATCGGAGAGGCGCCGTCATATTCATTGATGAGTACGATATATTATTTGAATAACAGAAACAAAAACAAAGGTCGTCCATTCAGGTAGGTATAATATAATATGATGTTTAGACACGGACATGTTTGTTCAACCGAAAGGGTTGTCAGCATCTCGTTACCATGGCAATTAGAGAAGCGAAATTGAAATCGAGCTGTGTGCGAATTCATGATGTTTACATTCTAATAGCTTGGTTTACACAGTGAAGGTATTTAACAAGCGTTTTATTTTGTAGCTTGCCTAATTATAAGCTATAGCGTAGAATTAAAGGAAGATTAACCTTTTTCTCTTTATGAGGGTTATGATAAATACCTTTTTAATATGTCATAAATCACTATTACAAAAAAGACCTTTCTATAGCTATTAAAAAATCCGTTTAAACTTAAATCATTGCTGCTTAAAATTGATTCAAATTAATTTATGTTTCTTAAAAAAAAAAACAAACAGAGCCAAAGACAAAAGGTTCGTAACAGTTTTTCATGCATAAAGGTCACATTACAAAGACTCCATACCTTTACAGCAATCAAATAAAAATAAAAGAAGCAAGTTCATTAAAATCTCACAAGCAATTTGCTGGAAAAGCAAGTAAGAGAGTGGAGTAACTGAGAAAATTAAAAAACTTACGCAAAGAGAACGGCGATTTAATCCGAAGCGAGCCTTAACAGCCCAACTATTTTAACGAGATGCTTGTATTCGCTGAACATCCTTTATAATTAATTAGGTGAGGTAAATCTAGACATTTGACTCAAGTCAGAATGAAACAAGCCACCCGGCGCCTTAGCTAACTCATCTATTTTTAGTCTGTGACACACTGGTCTGGGCAACTTACAGCCGGTTTACGTTTGAACATTTGAAAGTTTTTATTTTTTGTTCATTAAATCTAGTTTTAGTACTGACGTATTTAACTAGAATTATTAATTCTGAAAATTGTTTTCAGCTATTTAAATCCGCTCTAACACCTACCGGAAGAAAAATGCACAACACATGACCATAAGTTCACGCTGTAATGATTCCCTCGAGAGGGTTGGCAGAGGTGTTAAACACCGCATTTCGCATGTTTTTGTTGGGTCCCAGTGTGACATTACCAAACTGTCGCCACTATCCGGGCCCAATGAGTAACATGGCAGCTACAAAGTATAACAAAACACATACATGTTCTGAGTTACTCAGCTTAACGTCCATAAAGTAACCTGACTGATGAGTAAGGAATACAGAGTAACTTTTGAGGGTTCTTGTTCACTTTTGTTCATATATTTTACTTTGGGCTAAAAACAGTGACTGGAACTATAATAAACTAGACTAGATGTGGATATACTGTGTAGTAAAATATAGCAGTGACTTCATTAAAGTAAAACATACAAAAAATATTGCATTATGGATATTTTTTGTATCGCTATTATTTGTGCTTTGGTTAACCGACCGATTCGACCCGATAGGTCGAGGGTTCGAATCTCGGGTTGTCGTACATTGTAGCTGTACTGCCATTTTCCTCATTGTGCCCGGATAGTGGCAACAAATTCGCAACCTGTCTCACTGGGACTCAATATAAACATGTGTTTAACACCTCTGCCTTCCCTTCTCGAGGGATTAATTACGGCATGACTTTATGTGTATGTTTGTATCGCTATACAAAGAAATAAACGTCACGGCTGTAGTAAAAAGGGCAATTAATTTTAAAATCTTTGGTTCGACGCACTCCGCAGCGGTGTGTCTCGGCGTTGTAAATTTATTTTCAGTAACAGTCAGACATGAGTATTGTTCGTCGTGTGGGAGCTGTAGTGACATTCCTTAACTACTATTTATATTTAAATATATAAATTGAATTTACTTACAATCGAGTTATAGTTAGGTCACTGACTTTTGTATTGTTTTGCATGTGTTGTTATATATTTCAATAGTATAAGTATCTTTAGAGTGTATGGTTTAATAAAAAAATTGCTAGATAGAACTCACAAAAAAACTATTAATTCTGTGAATAAATTCAAATAAACTATCCAAATGTGTGTCGGGCTCGCATATGGAGGGTTCCGTACCAAGATTAAACTAAATGAAAAATTTAAATATTTTCGTAAAATAAACAAGAGCAAGCGAAAATTGACAAAAAAAAATCACTTACACGTAATACTTTTTTTGTACGGGAGCTCCCTTTAATTAATCAATTAATGTTTGTAGTACCTATTTGTTGTTAAAGCGGCAATAGCGACAGACATTCGCTGAAAATGTCTAGTTTATATAGTAGTCACGGTTCATAAGATACGCCCGCCGATAGACGGATAGAGAGCGATAATGTGGTCCCGTATTTCACCAATTGGATACTGAACCCAAGAAAAAAATAACTTTCAGAAGAATTGCTGAAATTGGCCTTTTATGATCCTTTTATTCCAGTTGACCATCAAACCACCGCTGCCATAAACTCAGTTCTTCTGTAAAATAGCAGAAGCTTATCTCGTCTAGTCGAGAAATTGATCAACAAATCTTGATTTATTGATGTATTATTTTAGGCTTTCTAAAAGATTGGAGATTAAATTGTCTTTGATGTAAAAAAATAAAGATAAATTATTTCTATTTCACTCCCAAAAGAATCAAAGTTCAGTTAGTTAAGCGATTCCTCGAATAATGTTGATTGGTACGAAATAATTTATTGTTCTTTGATTTTTTGCTTAGAAAATTTTATCTAGTTAATTATATTTAATTTTATATTCTAAAACAGTTTCATATCCAAGGAAAATAGATTTGATTTGTAAAAAAAAAAAATTACAGTTAAATATTTTCGAAAATTCGACAGCTTTAGGCGAATTAAAGTGGAGTTTATTTAATAATGGTTAATATGTGACATTTAAAAGTGAGTCGCACTAAGAAACTTTTACGTTAACTACTGTCAAACTAGACCAATGTCGATACTCCGGTTAGCGTAAAATGCGTCGCGCCATTTTAATTGTTGAAATGACATCAGAAAATAACAAAAACAATAAGTTGCATAATTATTTTAACGATAACCTATGGCCCGTTTGGAACACTACAATATTAATTTAAGGTTAACTTTAACAATAACAATAACAATGGTGTAAATTAAATATTACAAGTGTCGTTTCTTAAACTTTCAAATCGTCATTATTTTTTACTACCACCGTTTCGGAATCTCTACGGGGAAGAATCCGTCAAGAAACCTCCGTAGTTGCTTTTTCAGTATTCAAAATACAATAATTTTTCATTACAACTCACGTTGTTTCCTAAAGGAAGCACAAATTTGTCATATTGATCAATTTCATCATCATCCACATTCACACAAATCCAAAGCTTCAAATAGGTCAGAGTAATAACAAAACTGAACTACGCCCTTTGCTTTGAAGTGTACCTTAATGCTGAATAGTTGTAAGCAAGTTTCTGAAGATACAAGTTCGCTAGTAGTCAAGACGTGATCTGATACTGTTCATTGTTCAAAATGTTTCGGTTCGTGTGTATTTATTTATTTATTGAAATTGGCACATCAACAGCGTGTACATAAATCCATACAATATTTTATTACAAGGTTGCATAGTCTATTGTACACGCCAATTACAGATGCACACAATATTTCTGGTGCAGGCGTAACAATATAAAAGTTAAAGAAAATAATAGTTTACAAAATAGTAATTAATATAAAATTAAAATCAATGATTAAACGAATTTCGAATTTTCAGTTACAAAAACCAATGGAATAATAGTTAACAATGGTTTTTATTTTTGTTTGTTGTTGTATAAAATTCAATAACACCTAAAGCTCTAAATCTGTAGCGCTCTTACGGGTTTTCCCTAATCTAGTTCATATCCAGTTCGGAATGAAACTGAATATTCAGGATTCAGGATATTTTAACAAAGGTATAGTTTTTTTTTAATAATTTATAAAGTATAAACAGGTATAACACCATGGTAAATTTTTCGCTACATTCTCTTTGTTTCATCCATTTTTTGAAGAAAAGCTTTAGTAGACTTAATATAATTAAATATTTAAAATATTACATTCGTAATTTACTTTTTATAAAGGTAGTCATAGTAGCTTTAAATTATATCAAGTAGTTAAAACTTAAATATTCCAACATGTAATTAAAAACTTTTTTTTAAGTAACTGCGGAGGTTTTTTACCGGCTTCTTCCCCGTAGATAGCATTCCGATTTAGACTGATTTAAAGTCTATTTAAATAAAAAACATTTTGAATTTTTATTTGAAAATATAGCGGTCTTTACAGACATTAACAAAAAAATGGTTAATTTAACAATAATGCGGAAAACATTTCTAATTTATTTATTTATCATCCATTCATCCTTCCATGGTAGGAATCCTCCATCCTTTCTATTTCTGCCTTGAAACAGATTGCTGTGTTTCGTTTCGAAGATTGGACAGCCAGTATAACTACCGGCCCGAGAGGTATAACATCATTACCTCTACATGGGCCACACACAGGCGATGTTCTTGGCGTTCCACGACATCGCGGGCATCATTATTCCAATAGGCGTCGGTATCACTTTCCATCCGGAACCGATTGCTTGTTTGCCTTTACGTTCTAAAAAATAAAAAATGATTAGTCAAACAATAATAATCATATTTAATTCCCATTAAAAATAATAAAATAAATCTCATCAAATTCAAACCGAGAAAAAAATACAACTGAACATTTGAGACATTGTTTTTCAACCCAAGTTAATTTAACAGCTCAAAATCTAAAATTATCTATAATAAAATCGTAAAATGCACCATTCCCCTCTGAATTCCTTTTCTTATTATCCACTGGAAATAAAAGTTTAAAATGTAAAGAGCATTCTACCGACTCTTGTCTCAAGAATGTAGATTAATTTAGCGAGAGATACGGGATGTTTTTATAATGATATCTCAATAATTTTTGCACAGGTTTATCTTATTGACAGTTTAGCTAGATTTATTATGTTGAAAAATTGTAATTTGTAGTAGAAAATATTGTAATTGAATATTGAAAAAAGCAACTACGGAGGTTTCTTGCCGGATTCTTCCCCGTAGAAATAGCATTCCGAACCGGTGGTTGTAAAAAAAATGACGATTTGAAAGTGCTTATTTTAAGTATAATCGAATAAAAAACATTTTGACTGTTTTTTTTTGACTTTTTGAATTATTAGTTTAAACTGTAGCTAATTATTCAAAGATATTTTAATTTAGCTTAGTCCGATAATTCAGAAACAAAAATCATTTATTATTATGAATAATTATACGGGTAACCCCAATAACTAAATTATTTCAAACATAACAAAAACATTAAATTAACATTAAATACAAACTCCAAAAATAAATAAAAAATAAATAAAAACAAGTTTGATTTTGTTTTTTTTTTCAAGGGTTTTGATTTAATATATTTTTCGTAAGTATTATCTTATGATATTAACGTTTTAAATGCTACGCCGTTTTTTGTTCGTTTATACAAACATAAATAGCCATGCTGACAAAACGATAAAAAATAGAAGTGAGTATTGTACTTTTCAAAACCGGCTCCCAAAATAGAAGGTCCTAAATTGAGCAGACTTTTTGAAAACAAGGAAAAATCACAAAAAAAAAAAATGACTTTGTTCCTCTTTTTATATGTAATTATGAGACAAAATATTGAAACTGCCTATTGGTCAAAATTCGACCGTAATTTTTTAAACACGACTTGGCTGAGTAGACTAATTTCTGCTCTATGAGCTAATGACATTGATATTGTCAGTTTAATAGTAATTATTTGATATTAAAAAACAAATTACATTAATGTATTTGTAAAACACATTTTCACTCAACTACGCTAAATATTTATTCTTTCGTACGCAAAATAATACTGCTACTAATAGAACTGCCTAAAATTAGCAGAAAATCTTTGTAAATTTTCTACCCAAACCAGCGATCTAAAAGTTTTAACTCCAGGTATATAGTATGTTCTATTAATTTCACCATTTCAGGACAAAAAATATGTGGAAATTTTCCTCCCAAGATAAAACCCCAGTTATAGATGGGTGATTCAAGCATTGAAGAAAAACAAGTAACTCGTGAACATCCCGTATAAGCGTCGTATAGGAACGTAACATTTGTCTGTCTGCTTTATTAGCGTGCCAGATTTATTGCTGCTCTGTAAACAAAACGCTATTTTAACATTCATTGCTCGCTTACTTTGAGAAAGTCCATCGAAAATTCAAAGACAGTTTTCAAGACATCTTGCTCTATTTTTATTGCCGTGTCGGAGTGGAGATAAAGCTTTTTTCCCTGGTTTTAGATAAACAGTTCTGATATAAATCAAGTGTTACTTTTCTGTTGTTTCAATTAGTACTAAACGAACTATTTTTAAAATAAAACCCAAATAATAGCTAAATGTCGAGTCTTAAAAAAATCATGAATCAATCAAAAATACAATATTTAGAAGTGTTTTCGGTTTTACTTACGTAATCAATCGATCTTGTGCGATATGTGACACATTGTTTTGTAGAGCGGTGAATATTTTTGTTAGTTAAAAACAACAGACAAATGGAAAACCTTTCAGAGAGCCAGTTATCATTACTTTGCAAAAAATTGCCTAAAAATAAAACTAGAACATATAATTTCATTATCATAAAGTAAAAAATATTACTGTCATTGATTTTTGTATGTAAATTTGTACATTTTGTGACAACTGTGATTTTCCCAAACAGCCCAACATTTTGACGGAATGTATGTTGACGTATTCTTTAGACCTTGCAGTTTTTATTTAATGAGACATTTAAATATTACAAAAGCTTTGATAACTATTATTCAAGCTAAAAGACATACTAAAATAATAATAAAAAATTGGGTTTCATACCCAAAGGGTGTCAATGGGGTTGGCTTTTATTAGTTTTGAGTATAAACAAAGGCTCCGCTGTCCGTCCGTCTGCTAGTGGGCTTTATCTCATGAACCATAAAAGCTATGCTTGGTTAATCTTATAAGATGGTTAGAAACCCTTCATGTGCAAGCCCAACTCTCACCGGTTTTTTATTAAACTTTGTTTTTGATTTCTTTGGTTGTAACAAAACAATTATTAGTAATATTCTGATTTTGTTAATTTGCCGTGTGCAATTTAAATGTTAGTTAAAATTGCTCTGTAAGCCCGGTCGCCCGCGATACAGGCTAGTCCTTGTGCGGGGACCAACGGAAATGTATTTTTAACAAATTGTACAAGTGTAATAAATACATAAGTAAATAAACTATCTTTACAGTAATTATTGTCTGTAACGAATGTACTTTAATTAAAATAAAATAAAAATAAACATGTAAATTTGATACAACAATACCAGAACTAGGTTTTTGTCGAAAATTACAACATCTAAAAACAAGTTTGGCTTGTCGTTCTTTCCGATCGTGTGTCCGTAAGAAGACATTGATGCATGATACCAAGACGTTTGTATTTAAATTACTTTTTGCGTTTCGTTCCAACATATCTCAAATTGCGTTTATCGGACGTGCGCGTCTTTTCCACTTGAAATTTTAACTTAACAGCACGTTCTAATTCTTTTTCTTTTTTCAAAATCTATTAGACTGTTTAGAACGTAAGGGAAAAATGAATTCAAAAATCTTTTATATGAATAAAGTGATTTTAGCCATGGTCATATGCTACCTCCCCTAGTGAAATAACAAAACCTAATAAGATGTCAAAGTTAAAGTTAAATGTTTTAGAATAGACTTAGAATAAACAATTTCAAATCGTCATATTTTCTTACTACAACCGGTCCGGACTGCTATTTCTACGGGGAAGAATCCGGCAAGAAACCTCTGTCGATGCTTTTTCAAAATTCAAACACAATAATATTCTATTACAACTTATAATTTGTGTACATAATAATTCTAGCTTTCAAATGATTGAATCGGGGCACACCCGCCACTCTGTCCCACCACTGCAACTCCTATTTATCAGGATCAACAGTGGCGTCCTTTGATCAAATAATCAACGAATAATGCAGCCGTGCAGTGATGCACAGGCTGTGCCCGGACACCCTACCGGCTGTCTTGGGACCCGCAACGAACTAAATCAGAAGAAATAGGAGGTAGGAAGAAAGCGGTTTCAGACTTCCCTCCCAGCAAAGCGGAGACAGCAATTGAAATGGCCCAGAGGCCCAAAAACCTAAAGGGGAGAAACTCAGGAGACGCCTGACCGTCTAAACACCACGGTGTGCCACTAACTAACAGGGGATAAATTAGATACTAACCTAAATCTTACACCAGTAATATTGGTGACAAAACTTTTTAAAGGCACGGAAGTTTCCCTTTGTTTCCACAATATCTAGGTAATAAATAGCACTACTACACGCAGATACTTGAATCGAATTCAACATGATTAACCGTTCGTCATGCCAGAGACTACACTCCCACAAGATATGATGAGCAGTTTGCACAAATTCTTGATCCGACGTTGAACATTCGCAAAAAGGTGACGGCACCAAGTTAAATGAATAAAGTTTGTAGTTACCAAGTTACCATGCCCGGTTAGAAATTGGGCTACGCAATGATCGATATCAAGCCCCGTTTTATTTAACCGTTCGCGCACTACAGGGAAAATTTTAAATAAATGCCGCCCCTTAGTTTTTTATGAACGTTGTCGTTACTATCAAATAATCCACTGATTTTAGCCCTATCCTTCGGTTTTAGAAAATCTGAACTCATACCATTCCGCGAGTTGTAATACACTGCCGCACGCCGTTGTATTTCCAAATCTACCGGTAAAACGGCCGCAAGAATTGGCAGGGCCTCAGTGCTGACGATTCTATACGCTTTACAAAGAAAAATTAACGCTAATCTCTGACTCTGAAGCAATTTACGTCGCACAGCGCCAATTGTGGCTCTATCCGCCCACACGGGGGCTCCGTAACAAATGCAACCCAAGAAAGTAGCACTATAAATTATATTTAATGACTTAAACGACAATCCCCAGGTCGAAGTTGATATTCTATTTAACGCATAAAAATTTCGTTTTGATTTTTCGCTAACTTGCTTAATGTGCTCAATAAAATGAAACTTCTTTTCAAGTATCAAACCGAGATAACAAACTGAGTCTTTCTTTTTAACTATAACTGAATTAAATTTAAAGCGCGGTAGCCCTACTAAGTTTCCTTTTAACATTAAATACTGTGTTTTATGGGCTGCGAACTCAAGATGATTTCTCTTTCCCCAGTCGGCCACCAGACGTAGGCAGGACTCAGCTAACAACTCAACTCCTGTTCTTGTATGAGATTGAATAAGCAGGAGACCGTCGTCTGCATATCCCGTCAGCGAACAGTTAGCCGGTAACGGTATAGACAAAAAGTCATCAAATCCGATATTCCAGAGATACGGCCCTAGCACTGAACCCTGTGGGCAGCCCCGAGTCAATGCCTTCGACACTGCATGATGACCAAGTTGAAGCTTAGTTGTTCCATTTATAAAGTAATTGTATATTAAGGAATATACATTGCTGTAACAACCTCTGTTTTTAAGTTTGAGCAATAAGATTGGCCACCATGCATTATCAAAAGCACCAGAGATATCTAGGAATACACCTATGACGTATTTAAACTCCGACGATTCTACCGATTTTCTCACCGAGATAGCCGCGTCGATTGTTGATTTGCCGATAGTAAAACCGAATTGACGTTCGTGAAAAGTTGGACCGCCTGGAAGAAGCCGAGGTACGATAAGACGCTCTAGAAGTTTACCCAGGGATGGTAGAAGGGTAATGGGTATATACGATTTCAGATCATCAGGTGGCTTATCACCGGTTTTAGGTATGATTTTAAATAGCCCGCGGCGCCAAATTTGAGGAAAAACCCCTTCAGCAATGCAACGGTTATACACAATTAAAATAGAATCACAGCGGACTTTACGGCTTCCTGGATCATCTTATTCGATATTTTGTCTTCCCCAGAGGCCTTATTAACCGGTAACGCCCTAACAATTTTGACAAATTCATCTAAAGTTGGAAGATCGGACAAAGGAGATGTGGGTGGAACTGCAGCCATGAGCTTAGGCTAAGTTAGCTTCTCGATGATAGTCGGTATCATTTTCAGTAGTGTCGTCCGGAATGAGAGCTTTAAGAAGGGCCTCCGCCGTCTCTTCAACACCAAGAGTGTGAGCATCATTTATTTTGATGTTTGAAATAAATGCTTGATCAGTTGCTCTGTTAGCTTTGAACTCATGATATATGGGTGACCATGGCCCCTCTTTGTCTAACCTATCAACTACTTTCCGAAGTAAATTAGTTTTTGATTTTTGGACTGCAGCACGGTAGTGAGACCTAGCAACTCTTAAAGCAATTAAAGCGCTATCATACCTATCTGACGAAGTATCTTGTCCTAGGGATTTTTAGCTTTATTTAATTTACGACGCGCGCTTCTAAATTTCTTACGAATTCCTATCAGAGAATCATTCCACCAGTCACATCTTTTCACACTGGATATAGATGTTCGTCCCAGTGTTACATCAGCACAGTAATTGAAAGTATCCGTCATAATTTCAGCGCTTTCTGCTGCCGATAGACGCGGGTGAGTGAAGTCTCCAGCATGTGACGCAAAAAATGAACTAAAAAAGCACCAGTCTGCACGTCTGGTTTTATAACGAAAGCTTTGTGAACGGGGCGCGATATCTTGTGTCAGCTTAGGGTTGTACTCGTTCACGATCAAACGGTGATCACTACATGACGCATCAGGAAGGACACGCCAATTAGGGATTTTTACGTACGCACTTGAAAATGTGACGTCAATGGAAGATTCGCCCATAGGGCTGCTGTAAGTAGGTGGTGAATCAGAGGTATTATGAATTTCTAGGTGCATTTCTGCAATAAACTCTTCTACTGCGTCGCGACGATCCGCATCTGCTGATCTAATTTTACCAAACCAAAGGGGGGAAGACGCGTTGGCATCCGCGCCTATAACTACAGCCTGCCTAGGAGGTGCATATAATACGGACCGCAAGTGATGTAAGTGAGGGTCTACGCGATCAGAGAACTGAAAGTAACAGCTAACTACATATATACTAAAAGAAGGACACGAGACCTCCGCAACGGCACAGTGGGACGACGAGAGATTATTAAGAGCTGTGACAGTGAAGTTTGAACGTGACACGTATATTCCCGCGCGAGCTTTATTGTTTATTTGAACTATCTTATTACGAAGCCCAGCGCTCTGGTACTGTTCTTGAACGAGAACTATGTCCAAACTATACTCAATTACAAGCCTATCTAACTCAGACGTAGCTACTTTATCGTTATGAAGGTTTAATTGTCCTATTTTAAGCTTGGCCATAGTTAGTATTTATAATAAGTTGCTCTAATTTTGCCTTGTAGGTAGGACAATCCTGAGACCCGGTCTCATGATCGCAGGGTTTTTATACTTTTTACACGACGCACATACTCGTTTAAAAGTTGGTTGATTTTTGTTGGTACAATTTTTTGTGGCGTGTGACTCGGCACAGTGAGCGCACGATGGTGTTTTTTCAGTACAATACTTCGCGGGATGACCATATTGTTGACAATTTAAGCAACGAATTAAATCTAAATCGTCGATGAACCGGCAAGTTGTCCAATCAATGAATAACTTTTCTTTCGTGTTAATCAAATGATTCGTATCGAATGCTCTAACTCGATCCCTAACCATTTACGGTTGTCATTAAAACTGCGACGACGGTAAATTTTTGTTGAACGTAAAAAGTCACTCTCGGAAAGAGTAATCTCATCTTTAATGTTCTGGCGGTATAAACAAACTAAAAAATTATTTTCGTCCATCGAGTTCGGGACATCTTTTACAAGGATTCGCGGTTTTCCCTTTAGGTTTCTCCAAACGCAACCCTGCTGATTTGATAGCCGCAACGGATTCTAATTTCTTTATTTGACTCTAATGTGTGACGCGTAACACGACCTAGCCGTTTTTTAACGCCGACAATTTGGAAACCATCTGATGGTTTGATCGCTTTCATTAGCGCTTCTTTCGTCGCGGACGAGGATTTAATTTCGGCCGAACGTTCCTCCGTCGGGTAGGCCACCACACACGGGAGCGGCGCGCGCGCCTGAGCTGCCACCGGGGTCGTTTTAGGTGGCAATCGTAACTTTAAAGTCTCCGAGTACGATTTGGTTACCGCCGAAGGGCTAACGTTAACTTAATTTTGAGCAATTACTAAATCACGCTCCGATTGCGCCAACTTAGTCTTGAGCATCGCAGATTTAATTGCAAGTAAAGAAACAATCGAAGTTACTCTCTGCGTCATCTCCATAATTCCTGTTTTATTCGCAATATTCAAGCGCGACCCCGAGTCGTTTAAATACTCGTTAATGTTGGTTAGGCATGTCGATGCCTCTTGCACGAGATCATACGATGTACTATCGTTACCGGCGGAGACGCTCAACTCAGAGGAATGTGACGTATTCAAATTAGATCACGACCGTTGTATACGCTTACTAGTTACTGGCGAAACACTAGCCGGTGATAATTGACTAAATGCCCTTTTATTATTAGTAGGAGATCGCTGAACTCTTTTGCTTTTCTCAAACGGGTTTCCCCCGGATCATCATTACGCCCGGACATCAAAGTGTCTTAACGAAACTTTAAAAACTTAAATATTATATCACCAGGTACAATAAAATAGATAATACCTAACAACGATCAGCTGGCTGCCGGGTCGGCGCCCCGACCGGCCGCCGCGCGCCTATCTACCTACACACTATAATAAAAAGAAAACGTTTGACTTACCGAGTAATGTAGCTATTTATCATCCAAAACAACGCAAATGTTTAAAAACTTACGGACCCGACGTTTATCAAACCTTTATTTTACCAATCACTACACTAGAACCCTAAAATATGCACTCCACACACGTAATTTAATTAATTATCGCGATTGCATAAAAGACCATCCGCACACGCCAGAGGTGGGGAGGGAAGTCAAATGATTGAATATAAAGCAAAGTGCTATATAAACAAAATAAAAATATTTACAAAAATTTGTCTGATTTCATGTCAATCAATGCAAGTGCAATGTACGAGAAATGTGATTGAAAAGGATTTAATAGAAATAGTAGATGATCGCCAAATACTCAAGGTTGCATTGCGCAGGGGTGTAAACTACTGACTGCTACGCTATAGGTTCCGGGTTTGAATCCTGGCGGCGACAGAACTTTGTGTTTTGCAAGACGCGTTGTTTCGCTTACCGGTCTTGGATGTTGTATTCTTATCTATGTAGTTTATACCATATCGTTGCTTAGCGCCTGCGATAAAAGTTTATCTTAGTGCTGAGTTGAGTCAGTGTGCGTGTCGAGATGTGGTTATTATTATTATTTTATACAAATCACATTCATTCACTGATATTCATGTACAGTCAGTGTATAATAATTTCAGATAATTTCTTGCTTCACTCATTTTAGACCGCAATTTTTCAATAGTCGGGTTATTTATATTCAATCAGTAGAAAGCTAGAATTATTGTTTTAAAAATTGTAAGTTGTAGTAGAATTTTTTTGTTTTTTAATATTAAAAAAAGCAACTACGGAGGTTTCTTGCCGGATTCTTCTCCATAGAAATATCATTCCGAACCAGTGGAAGTAGAAAAAAAAAACGATTTGAATTTGCTTATTTCAAGTCTATTCGAACAAAAACCTTTTGACTTTAATTTTTTTTCATAAAGTCCATAAAAAATACAATGAAAATAATAACTTAAATTACTTAATTTGACCGGATGGCTTACATTCAAAATGTTTCGTTAAGAGCAATTTATTTATTTAACCGAACTATTATCATTAAAAGGAATCTTTATTTTGGTGCTTTGTTCAATAACTGAGCTGACTAGACGTGAATACAGTGGTGAAAGATCGTTTTGAAAAGGTGAGTAATTTAATTTTCTTTAAATACCCCGAGCTACATACAAAACTAACCTCTTTTCCGGCTTCGACGAACAGGAGGTTCTCAGTTTAACAAATATATATGTTTGTTTGTGTGTTTATCCGCGATTATCTCGCGTTTGGCTGAACGGAATTTGATGCGGTTTTCAGAAATGTATTTGTTACGTTTAGGAGACGGTTTTGTTATTTTAGCCGACTTAAAAAAGAAGGTTCTAGGTTTGAGTTCTATGTGACCCGATTTTGATCCGGTTTTCATCAGACAGATATTTGTGATAGATGCGGTTTATTTATTATTATAGACTTGTATCACTTTACTGGTTACCAAGGTTTGTGTACGCTTAAATCTTTTTTAAAAAGTCTTTTGAAATTTATGATAACAAGCTTTAAATTTTTTAGTAATTGTTCGTAATGCAGATATTTGATCTTTATCATTGTGTTTATTTTAATATGCTTTCCAAAACTGCTTTATCACCGGTTTAGTAGTAACCCTTATCTAAAAAAACTAATTAATCATAAAATTCCTGGTTAATATACAATATAGGGGCCTTCAAAAATAGGGATTCCTCCTTTTTAAAAGGTGTCCATGGGCATCGGTATCACTTACTATCATTTGAGCCGCCTGCCCGTTTGCCATCTTTTGAAAAAAAAAAACACTAATTGGTATCGTATATTGTTAGTTACGTGAAATTACACTATCACCGACAATATCACTTAAATAGAAAGTCAACACGATTTTTTTAATTTAAAGCTTCTATTAACTGGGTAATATATATATTATATGTATATATATTATATATTAATATATTACTAACCTCTTGTTGCTGATAATGTGTCTGATACTGTTGAAATATAGCGTGGAACGATAAATCATCGAAATATGTCCCACAGTCAATTAGCTACCCAACAGGAGCGAATCCAACAATTCACTATTACAGTATTTGAATAAGCGAGTTAGCTCCGATAACGAAATATTAAAATTAATTCGGAATATCTAGTGCACTGCGGTGGATGTGCCATAATCGTAAAAGATAATAATCACCGATAAACCGCATAGTGAGATCGAAATGGCGGGCAAATATGGCGGCCAATATGGCGGCTGTCGAATAATTGGCGGCAAATGCGGCCACGCGTGAGGTTCTGTTAATTTGAAGTGGAAAATGATTGCCCCGGAATCAAATGAATTATATTGAATTAGCGCTAGATCCGTTTGTAACTTGTTCAACTGAAATACTCAGGTCTATCTAATTGAAGTTTATTTTTAGTTAAAAGTACTAAACGAATATTTAAATATCCACATATTTATGTTTGGAGACCATACTTAATAAAGAAAAAAAAAAATCATTGTAATAGAAACTCATTTCTTGTAATTATTAAAAAAAAAAACAACTACACAGGTTTCTTGCTGGATTCTTCTCCGTAGAAATAGCGTTCTGAACACAACCTCTGGTAGTAAACATGACGATTGAAAAGTACATTTTTTACTTTGAACAAGCGAAACCGAGCTGTTCTGTTCTTCTGATATCAATGGTATTCAGTAAAGCTAATCCTTTTTAATTCGTGTTAATGTTTGATCAAGCTAAATCGTGTTTTCCATTGCCCACTGGAGCTTTCAAAAACACTCAGAATTCTGAAAATCTATGTACATTTTAACTTAATTACTGAACTAAAATAAACCATATTTGGTTTTCAAAGAAAATAGGTTAAAATAATTAGTTTGGTAAACTAAATCCTTCACATGCCTAATTTGTTAATTAACATTTATTTAATAACATAATCCAAGAGAAATATAATTTTATTGATTTGATAGTTTCACGAGCATAATAGTAACAACACGACACAGACATTGACTCAGCCCTGCTAAGATAAAATCTTGATACACATTGACTCAACCCTGCAGTAAGAGAATCTCGTGTCGCAAGTCCTAAGCAACGATATGGTATACTATATAGTTAAGAATACTACAACCAAGACCGGTAAGCGAAGCGATGCATCTTGCAAATAGCATAAAGTTTCGTCCCCGCCGGGATTCAAATCTGGAACCTATTAAACCACTTGCACCGCTTCAACTTACGAAATATCAATGTGTTCTAAGCAACCATATCACCATTAGCCCAAGCTTACCATTACTCGATGACGTGTTTAAATGCATTCTACTTGAAAATAAAACTATTTAAAAAATAAGATTTAATCAAAGAAAACAAAGTACATTGCCATGCAAAGTTACAGAAAAAATCTTATTGAAAATGTATTTATTTATTGACTGCTACGATAGAGGTTTTGGGTTCGAATCCCGGCGGGGGAGGGACTTTGTGTTATTTGCAAGACGCATTGTTTCGCTTACCGGTCTTGGATGTTGTATCCTTATCTATGTAGTATATACCATAACGTTGCTTAGTTCCTGTGACACAAGTTCTTACGATACTTACTGCAGGGCTGAGTCAATGTGTGTATCGTGATGTGGTTATTATTATTATTATTGTAGTTGTATTTTAACCGAAAACTGATATAAAGTTAAAATGAAAATTCCCAGTGTTAAACTAAACGTAGTTCAAAGGCTCTGAAATAAATAATTTAATTGTACACTTATTACTCATCCAGTACCTTGGTTGCTTAGCAACCATTTTGCCTGGATGGATGGAAGTCATTAATAAACCCTCACTTTAAGTTTTAAGAGAATGCTGATATTATATTTTATAGTGTTTCCGTTATTATACTATTTAAACATTTAAGTTATTGTATAGGGACTTTAAATTATAGAAATTCACAGAAAAAATAACAGTACTGGTGTTTTAATTGCTATGGTAAATTTGAAAAAGATTAAACAATTAGATTAGATTATTGAGATTTGATTAAACAAATGGTTGGATATTTTTCAAATATTGCTTTTTTACGCTAATAAAAAAAGAGATTTTTCATTAAAAAAGATTTAAGGTATTTTATATTTTAGTGTTTAGTTTAATGAATTGGTTGACAAATTTATTAGATAAGGAAAACAGTAGAATGGACATAAAACCAACATAGTTACCCTTATTCTAATGTCAAGTCTTACCAGAAAAGGAGGATACAAAACGAATAACTATTCAAAACATTGGATCATAAAGAAAACTTTCTTTACTATTAAAATTATCTCTCCATTTCAAAACCCATTAAAACAAGTCTTGGATCATAATTTCGTGCAATATCACATTCAGTACGATGTTTCGAGTCTGAACTTCAAAATGAAGTCATTTCTGTCAATTACATGGCAATTTCATTTTCATTCTGGGACGTTATTCTTGAGCGTTAGACGTCAAGATACAAAGATGATAAAAGATTACACGTTCACAGATGCGACATTACACTAATTAATTATCATAATGGCGTTATCAAGATATTTGAGATCTAGACTAATTTATCGGCAACTGGTTCGCTCCGGACTGTGAACTCGTCACCCTATATCTCGAGAACACCTAAACCGATTTAGCTCAAATTCAAACTTTAAAATTACTTCTGCCTCATTATTTTGTCTACCAAATTTGATGATGATCCAATTAACGATACTCAGGTTATCGTCGAACAAACATTCATATATACACACAAAATGGATTGTTCCAGTAGGCTCGGAGAACTTAAGTCGCTTCGTTCTCTCGTTTAGTATAGTTTGTAATTTGGTATGTAGGACACCTTCGAAACATCTCATACTTTTTCTCAAATTTAGTCACCTTCATATAATATTCAGAATGGACTTAGAGACAAAATTTAGAGTTGGAAACGGATTGAAAAAACTAGCGAAATTATTCTTTTACCGAAAGGTGAAATTTATCATCTGATAGACACTGTGTCAACGTAAATCTCAACCGAATGACATATTTCAATATGATTACATTTCAAAGCCCAAAAGAAGGCTAGAGGTTTTTCATAATTAAATTTAGCACTATCTTTGCTTTGCAGAAGCTCTTAAATTGAGCTATTTTGTCAACGTTATCTTGAGGATTGCGACTTGAATTTTTTTATGGATTCAAATGTGTAATTTCTTTCTTCGAGGTCTTAGGGCTTCGGTTTTTCAACTTTTTCCATTTCAACTATAAAGTTTACATCAATTCTGTCCAGTTAAATTGGGATCACGCATCAGTCAGAACGATTACCACCGAAATTAAAACTGCGATGATCGATAGCCATCGATCAGGGTCAAACGAGTTAATTGCATGTCGACGAGACCGTTTAAAATTCAAAAATTAATACGACAGAAATGAATTTACTTTTGTAATTTTTTGGTTTTCCTGGTTTTGGTGTTGTTTCGGTTTTTGGTTTTGTAGATTTGACAAAATTTCTGATCTTTTATCCTCAGCTCCCCCAAATATCAAGGATCAATCCCAGGAACCCCTCAAAAAAGTTATGATCTAAAATCTTTGATAACGTCAGTTTTAATGCAGTTCCGCGTATCGTATCTTCATACTCGGCATCTACATACCATGAAACGACAAAAAAAAACGAATTAGGTAGTCACTTATAAGGAAATTAGTATCAAATTAATTAAAAAAAGATATTGTATTAGTGACGTGGTAAAGTGTTTTGTTAGACATGCTGAATTGCATTTTCACCGACGATAAGGGTTAAAGGTTAAGTAATTAACGTATTGTCACCCACATTAGATGCAGCCAATGTTTCTTAATATTTGTTAATGAATTTAGTTTCAATGGGACTTGAAATGACCTATAAAGATAGCCAGTTGTAGCAATTTATTGTCTCTGGAATAGACAGCCATTTATTGGGGCAATTAGAAGAACCCTTTACTGTTTCTTGATTTTCCACTCTAGAGGGCTAAGCAGAGGTATTAAACACCGCCTTGTGCATGTTTAAGTTGAGTCAGGTTGCGAGTCACCACTATCCGGGCACAATGAGGAACATGACAGCTACAACGTACGGCAACCCGAGACTCGAACCCTCGACCTGTTGGGCAACAAACTAAGCTACCACGTTCTCAACTGAACTA
Organism: Choreutis nemorana; assembly: GCA_949316135.1. Taxonomy (NCBI): domain Eukaryota; kingdom Metazoa; phylum Arthropoda; class Insecta; order Lepidoptera; family Choreutidae; genus Choreutis; species Choreutis nemorana. The sequence continues at coordinate 1,889,591 of OX438614.1, forward strand.
TCTATTCAAAGATTAGGTACTTTATATTGATAACATGTCTTTATAAAACAGGTTTGAGGTTTGATGCTAGATCAGATTGCAATTGGACAAAATAGACTAGATAAGCATGGCTCTGTGCTGTATCGACTATCCTCAAATGACTCAAACATAATTTGGCCTCTTGACTCCCTATGTTGACTATTTTTAACAAACATGGCTTCATGAGTTTTTCGACAAATGTTAATGTTCTTACGCGTTTTCCTGTTCTTTTTACGCGCAAGTATACCTCACCATACAATATGCAACAGAGATGTTCCTATATCGGATTTTCTCTTATTCCATCAATGCCTTAAATATTTATTAATCCTTACCTTCTGCAATATCACATCTTGTCGACTAAGCCGCATTCAGAAATGTTGTATATGTATGAGATACATTTGTCTTACTGACAAAGCACTTTCATAGTCGAAGGTATGCTAAGGGCCTAATGTTGCTGCCAACTAAAAACTTACCTTACAGACAAGACTGAAGGTTGATTTCCGTCCAGTTGATTGTTAACAACGTATCATCTTAATAAAATCCAAACGAAATCCAGCGGTTTAATTAAAGGGAGAGAATTTAGTGGGGCAATTCTGGACATTTTTGTCATTGGCTCAGTTTCGGATTAGATTTAGGAATTAACACTTGTTTTGTTTGAGGGTTTTGATAATTTCCAGCGTAGTTAAAGGGCCGCTTTGGCTGTATTTTTAAAATTGATACGTGTCCAGTAATAACATTGCTACTTCCTGCTTGATCATTTAATTTTCAGAGATCTATATTAACGGTGTCGTCGAAAACGATTTTTGCCACAAAAGAAGAATCAAAGTCGAAGTCAGAATGGTTTTATTCGAATAGACTTAAAATAAGCACTTTCAAATCGTCATTTTTTACTACCACCGGTTCGGAATGCTATTTCTACGGGGAAGAAACCTCCGTAGTTGATTTTTTCAATATTCAAATACTATATTTTCTACTACAACTTACAATTTATAAAACATAATAATTCTAGCTACACTCCCAACTGTCAAAAGATAATGGAATTGAATTCAATGGTATTATACAAAAACAAGAGGCAGATATGTTATAGGCACACATGAAGTGAAGACTCGAAAACAACCCAGCTGGGTCAGTTTATCCATAGTCAAGTTTGTTTACTTTTAGCCACGACTAACATATCCTCTTCTTTTTCCATAGCTACTGTTTTGATAGCGGTGTCCCTTTCATTTGGCAATGTGCAGAAATGTTCGGAACATAGTTTTGGATTGATATGTCAGTTTATAACATACATACCTATGTTTTGTAATATCATTGATTGCATTGATTTGATAATTTGCAATGCTTAACAAAAATGAGCGGCCATCTTGAAAAAAAAAGAGAAATTGTCTATGATATGTCAAAATAAAACCTTTCAGAAGAATTGCTTCTAGCGGCTTTTTTAGGTCGAATAGTCCCTTTAGCTTTATGTGACAAATGTTAACTAACATTTAAAATATACTTTGCTTTAATATAAAGCCCTTACGTTTTAATTCAGTCTTTTAATACTTTGAAAGTAAAGCCGGTCTAGAGTAAATTATTTTCTGTTTGCACTAGAAAATTTTAAAAATATCCGTATGAAGTTTAAACTTAAGCTGATTTCAGGAGGATTTTTTAGAGTTTCTTCTATTTTTATTCTACTTAATCTAGAAAAACTTAATTCTATAGTATCTCTTATGAGATTTGAAATTATTTTATGTTGAAAGACGGTCTCCGTGGCGTAGCGGTCTACGCCGGCTGCAAAACGTGAGGTCCCAAGGTTTAGCCCCGCCGCGAGTAGCAGTAAATAATTTGCTCTTGAATATTTCTTCATATTAAATAAGGTCTGAATAGTTGAAGGTATACGCAAGTCTGTGGCATAGTTTGGAACTGTGGGGCAATTTGAATCAATAATTAAAATCAACATCATAAAAATATATATATTATATACAACCTCATGAGCAAACAAGTAGATTGGTCACATTATGGCAAGTGATACCGCTGCCTATTGACACGACGGAGCTCTTCGTGTCTTAAAACGATAAGAGCTGCCAATGCGTGTCCATGTAGAGGTAAATATGACCTCTCGTGTCGCTTGATCTGGCTGTTCAATTCTTCATTCCGTAACACAGCGTATGTATTGCTTTGCGGTAGAAATAAACCTGCTGAAATTTAAGATGAGTTGCTTGGCAGGAACTGATAGTGTCAATTAAAGTTTTCTAATTTTTTATATTGTATATCGGAAGAACATAATGTGTAAAATTGCTGTACCGTACTGAACAAGTGTGGTGTAAGTGGAATACGACGACTTGGCTGCTCTTTTCTGTTAGGTTTCTATAACTAACACTAGCTACCTCTCGCGCCATTACTATCTTTATAAGCTTGTAATATGTTTTATATTAATCTAGTTTTTTTACTAGTAATAATTTATTGCAACGATGTTATTAATAATAATGATTATTATTGTCAAATAGAATATTAAAATGGATTGGTTCATTAAAATATAGTTAATAACAGCTATTGTAATGACTTGAAATAAGTGGAAAGAACAGAATAAATAACAGGACGCACTTGGAAGGGGGACACCCCGTTGGGGCTACAAGTTTTGAGGCCTCCTAGCCTTAAGGCTTGTAGACCCAACGTAATGCCCGGCTTTGAGGGCATCAACAAAAGTTGTTTCATTTCTCCTGACCTGATCCTACATTTCGTTATCACTTAAGAAACTCATTAGAGTAACCGTACTAGCATGTTACTGTAGGCACCATCATTCCATATTTCATTTTCATCATTTCAATGTTCATTTTATCATCATTGTCTCCTCTTTCATCACACCACCTTCGAACAGAAGTAAAATAATTATGCAGAAGACAATGCTATATGGGCTAATACTCTTTGACTTTTCCGACATAAGAAAAAAAAAAGAATCACATTCAAAACGTTAAAAGAAAAAGAGTAAGAATTCTAAATACTAAATTTCAATAGTAATTAAGAAAGTGAAATGAATTTGAAATATTTGATTTATGGAGATATCAATTTATTACTCGTACCTACATCACGTGAATTTTTCACTAAAAGTGACCTAAAAGAGAATTTAAATATCAGAAATGTTTTTGAAACTTTTTCTATTTTTTAAACAATGTCCAATACCGGTGTGACGGATTTCTCTTCGGTTTTTTATTCATAATTTTAGGGTTCCGCAGAAAAATACTAGAACTGAAAACCGTTTCAATCCACATCAATTTTAGAATTTATTGAATATATGACATATAAACAATGTTGTTTTATCCGGTATAAAAAGCGTAAAGATGTTTTTATGTATTTTAACAGTATCAACTCGTGCTTGTAACTGAAATTCATATAAAAAACTTCACTTACAAAACAGGCATATAGATATCAATATATTTTATAATAAACTTGACAGTGTTGCCAACTTAAATATGACATTGCTACCAGAAGAAATGATAATAACATTCATGATCGATTGTTTTTATGAATAATGATGATTTGTCTTTTAAATAACATTAATATATCAAGAATACAGATAATATAATAGCTAAAATACTGATAACTAATTTGAATCTTATTCTTACTGTAATTGGGATCTCCCGTGTAATAGTTAACAATAAATAAATAATAAACAACCTAGATTTTGCTTCAACCTAAATTATCTTAGCGGCGGAACCCTTCACCGCTTGTGGTCACACATTTGGTCGATTTTTATTTTTTTTGTTTCGCACGAACAAGGATCAATCGGAATAGAAAACAATAGCAAGCGTCCCCCGAACCCCCCCAGATCTAGCAACAGTAACACACGAGAAAAAACGACAAAAAATAACATTATACAAAACAAAATTGTAGTTTATTAATTTTATCATAAAATATATTTAAACCATATAACTAGCACTGTCTATTTACGAAAGGCCATTCTGTCAAACAGTTGTTCATTTCTTGGCTTTTTTTTCTTTTGTTGGCATTGCTGTCACAACGGACTTACTTCCTACGACTAACTTTTCAAGTATTTCGCCAGTGTCAAGTTATGTTTGCTATCAAGTTTTAAAGAGGAAATGATAGATGATAAAGAGATGATTATTTGTAGATTTCGTTCACCTGTTTAAGATGTAAGCCTTTGTACGGGGTGTAACGGACGACCAGCGTCAGTCCTCCCTGCAGGTAGGACATAACGCTGAGTTGCATGTCTTTCATGGATGAAGCATAATATTTTAGTGTCATGTCCTAAATTAATACATATTGTTTTTATTAATGTAATTTAGTTTGAGAAATATTATTTTAATGTTTAATAAATAAAGTTTTACTAACTGAGATGAATAATAATAGATGGAATAATTAATCTGCCACAGAAAGATTAAATTAAAAAAAGATTAGATTCTGCTAATTAGTAACATTCTGGTACGGTTACTGTAGGCTCTAATAGGTTTCTTTGGAGACAGCGAAACGAACAGCGAAACGATCGAAACTCATATCTTGGCTTGTTCTAAGGATACCTAACAATTATGACCTCATACTAAGATGGATAATCTGTAAAGCGTACAATGAAACCAATGCCTCCGATCCAGACGTTGATATATTTGTCGTGGAAAACATTAACTTTAAGTTGCGTTTCTGAACAGTCATTTGTACGGGATTGAACGCCGTGAAGTTGGCGCTGCAACTTCACGTGAGACAGAGTCGTGGACGAGGAGAGCGCGGGAACGAGTGGAAGATATTGAGTGATTGGCGGGAATCGGCATCACTCCTCGCCCACGAAACTGTCGGTTTAATCCTTAATTCTTTGTGTAATTTGATTTTACTTAAGTTTAATTCAAGATTAAACAAGTGTACGCTCTGAAAGTGAGTTATCAATTATGAATCCTGTACTACACGAACCTACTGATGACGGCTCTGTCGCTCAGCCATCGCTGGCGCCGTCATATTTTTTATTCACTGGTTAAATTTAAATGAAGAATAATAAAATTTATATCCAATTCAAACTAACAATCAAATTCCGTAAATAAATTAAATTTGTCTAAGTGATACTAATACCGGTTAATGTGTTTTTGCTGTATTATTATTGATATGTAATTTCTCTTAATAATTTATGTTTTGATTAGTCTATGTTATTGTTGTAAATGTTGTGCTTGCCTTTAATTGGTATGCGTATATGTCCTGTGAAAAGTAAATAAAATTAATGTATTTATATAATTGTGATGCATGTTGGCTTGCCTTAATAAAATAAAATAAAATGGATAAGAACATAGTTTCAAAGACAGAATAAGTACTAATCCTAAACTGACCAACTGAGTTATTATTATTTACAAAAAAAAACAGACGGTTTACCTGATGGAAATTGATACCGTCTCCTATTGACTCGAAAATCAATAGCACTGACGTAGAGATAAAGATGGTGATGAAGAAATAAAACAAGTCAAGTTCGAGTTGGAGTCGCGCTCTGAGGGTTCCTTACAAGTAGTTTCGAAGATTTTCAGTTTTGTGTATCGTTTTTTTTTTGTGGTGTAACAAAATTTTTTGGAATTTTGGATTTTTACCATTTGCGGTACCCTTGTTGCACGAGTCCGACTCACACTTGACCGGGTGGGTTTTTTCAAATTCATGTTTCGGCTTCACAAAGGGGAGAAATAAAAAGTTCGTTACAAAATGTTACTGAACGCACGTGTTGCGGCCGCCTTTTATAAAATAAACTTATGGATTATTAGATTTACGTACATATTTCACACTTTAGGTCATGAAGGTTGAAAGGAAAATGTAATAAAACCTTTATTGTGCCTCCAAATGGGCAACGCATTGGCGGTGCTCTGCGTTCCAAGACATCAAGGGCATTGGCGTGCTACTAAGTTGCCGAAGAACTTTTCTTTACTTGTTTGCTTATGATATTTTATTTATGAAAGTAACCCAACAGCGAAGTTAACACCTTGACTAAGACCTTAAAAGTAAAATTAAGAGAAAATTATCACTTCATTTCGAGGTTTCTGAGGTTTATGAACACAAAGATACTCGCATTTTGTTTTATATTCGTTTTGTGTTGACTTTGTTTGAATTAGTCCTTCTTCGATTCTGTCTGTATATACTATTATTTATTTTTATTCAAGACCAGGCAGGCATTTGACCCCAAACCCGCCTGATGTTAAGCGGCGATGAGGTCTAAGGTGGATCATGCCTGCCCAGGAGAAACCTATTCACTCTTGCCTTATTGATATTGACAGATCGATTTACTGCTGTAATATATATTTTATTATTATGAATGCATCACGGGCAAACAGGCGGCTCACCTGTAGGAAAGTGATACCGCTGCTTATTGATACGACGATGCCTTGTTCATATTTTTACATCTGAGACTATACGTTGACCATCTTAAAAGGTCCATTACAATAGTACAATAGTTAAATATTAAAAAAATTCTATATCTTCAACTAGCTTTGGTCCGCGATACGTGCGTAAATTTTTTATCCCTTAGGAACCTAACATTTCGGGATTGAATACATTTTTAATCTAAGTGACTGTCTTTTATATCTATCTATCTATTTTATCTAAATCCTTACAGCCGTTTACGTGTGATTGCGTAACTAACATCTAAGCATTTACAATTTCACAATTATAATTACTATACTAGGGTTGGGATGATTTGAATATTTTATTTATTTATTTATTGAAATTGGCACATCAACAGCGTGCACATAAATCTATACAATATTTTATTATAAGGGTGCATAGTCTAGTGTACACGCCAATTACAGATGCACACAACATTTATGGTGCAGGCGTAACAAGACAATATAATAAATACATTTACAAATTACTAATTTATATAAAATTAAAATTAAAATGAACTATTAAACCTAAAATAAAAACAAAAATAGAATCTTAAAAATAATTGCAAATAATATTAATATTAATAAAAATATCCAGGATTAAAACAATTGTGCTAAGTGTTATCAGAGTCAGGATTTTTAATTAAAAGCCGCCTTATCTGATGCTCAGTGTTGTGGAAGATGTCAATGTCGCCGTTCAAAGACACGCTCATATTATAGCTCATCATCATCCTATTAAGAGGGGCGTGTTGTCCAAGGTTTGTTTTGGAGAAAGACGTAGCGAGGAGATTGGTGATTTTCAATATAAAGTAGGAAACTAATTGAGTTTGTGGTTTCATTAAGAAATATCTGCGTTTACGGTTGGCTTATCAACATTTTCTGGTTTGGCTGGCCACGAGTAATCACAGGCTTCATGAATAATTTCGTAACAAGATTTATTTGACCTCCGCTGAGGCGGGTCGGCTATTGTTGTGTTTAAGAATTGTATTTTAATGTGTGCGTTAATTAAAGCTTGTTTACGCAAACAAATGTAGGTTTTTTATGTTTTTAGATGTTTCTTCTCCAAGAATGAGGGTCTGTGTTAGTTAGTATGGATCTTTTTACCTGAACAGCGAGGCCAAAATTGCATGTATCGTTGGATATTTATTTATCGTTATTATTTTGTTTTATATAGGTATTGTCACCATAATAATAATTAAACAACACACATGTAAAAATTAACAAAAACGTCAACAAAAGCGTCAATAAAAATAAATTAAATTAGAAATCATACTTAAAAAAATGGAAGCAAAAATTAAAATTCCCAACATCAAATCAAGGCAATAAAAATCGGAAGATTGTAATAATAATCATGTTCGATTATAACTGTTTAAGCACACACAGTCGAAAGCTCACACCACTGTAGTCAATCCGCCACAATATCTTAGACGTACAGTAAAAAAATTAATTAACTTCAGTGAAGGTCTGTAATTGACGCAAGCAATCCAAACTCGACTTAATTAAGTTAGCTCAAGAGCTAGTTTAATTTATGATGATAATTCTATAATCTATTTCGCCGGTGGAGGTGTTTTTCTGAAGATGTTAAATTGGGATTAGTCTGGATAGAAGTTTTCTTAATATAATGTCAGTGACAAACAAGCAGATATTTCTCCTGATGGAAAATGATACCGCCTATTAACAGGACGATGCCCTCTATGTTTGAAACGCTAAGAGCACCACCGATGCGTTGTACATGTAAAAATAAATATGTCGTACTTCTCGTGCGGGTATTGTACACTGTCTCTCCAATTCTTCGAACCGAAACAAAGTGAACTGCAATGCTGTATCCATTAAAGTGAGTAAGTGTATCTATTTGAATCACATGAAACACAAGCCGTAATAATAATTAATCCCTCGAGGGGGGTAGGCAGAAGTGTTAAACACCGCATTTCGCATGTTTATGTCGAGTCCCAGAGTGACATGTTACGAATCTGTCGCCAGTATCTAGACACAATGAGGAACATGGAAGTTACAACGTACGGCAACCCAAGACTCGAACCCTTGACCTGACGTTTTCGGTCTAACAAACTGAGCTACATATCCAGGTCGTTAAGTTTGTATTTATATATTTCTATATTGTTATTAAGTATCCATATTACAGAGTTCTGTAATAGAGAGGAAATAGAGGACCTGCGAAAAAATATTGAATTATCCCTACATAAATTGTAACCTATCATTATTAGTAACCTGTTTGTACTTAACAATGAAATATATTCAACAGCTTCTGTGGCCCAGTAACAGGGTTGAAATTCGGGTGAAACAGAAACACATTACATGTTAATTGCAAGATTAAGTGTCTCGTTTTCAAGTAATCAGTCCAATTTTTTATCATCATGTCAAAACAAGAAGACGGTTTACCTTTCTTAAGGAAACTTATCTACGCCTTGAGCACTGCTGATCCATACCACAAGGTACTTAAACACTGGCTCTCCGATCCTTCGAACCGAAACACAGGGAACTGCTTCAGAAATAGAAAACACATTAAAATAATGTTCGAACAAAGAGTAAAGGGTTTGAGCCGTAAATAACACACGGGCGTTAACCATTATACGTAAATATCCATTTAAACGGAACCAAATGAGTCGGTGAATTGAATCAATTACATTTAATTACCTAAAGACGGTCTGAGTAATTAAGACGCACATTATTACAAAAGGTGTGTAAGCAAAGATCCCTGAAGTTCTTCAAAGGGTTGTATCCTACTTTGATTGAGATTTCGTGACTGTGATTACAATTAGGGAGTTGAATGGTTTTATTATCAAAGCTGTGTAGGAGTTGAGCTATCTTAATACGTTTAAGGTTTATAATAGGGAATATGCATGACTTTTTAGGGAATGTTAACGACTACATAGTATAAAACAAAGTGGCTGTCCGGGCACAGCCTTTGCGTCATTGCACAGCTGCATTATTCGTTGATAATTCGATCAAAGGCCGCCATTGTTGATCCTGGTGATTATGAGTTGCAGTGGTGGGACAGAGTGGCGGGTGTGGCCTGAAAAAACAAAGTCGCTTCCCGCTATCTGTCCCTATGTATGCTTAGATGTTAAAAAAATAGAAAACGGATTTTTATGCAGTTTTTAAATAGAAAGAGTGATTCAAGAGGAAGGTTTATTTTGTAAATAATACATGCATAATTTCCTTGCGAAGCCGAGACGGGTCGCTAGTTTATTATAATTTGATGCCATACATAATTATATACACGAATTCGCTGTGTTTTCTCAAATATCTGACTTATTAACTAAGTTATAAAGCTTCAAAGTTGTTTGTTAGACAGAGAGATCTAATGTGTACATTGATGTCAAAGTACACGGGTGCCATACAACTTCCATAAAAAGTTGTTCTGATGAGCGAGATAGATATATTTACTTTAATTAATATATTTGATATATTTACGTTAATAGTTTAATCTCCCGGGTTTATCGTTTATCGTTTATTCGGGTTTATTCTAAATCTGTCACGTACTTTACGATAAATTTATTGAATAATCAAATTAAATTTCATGCATATTCCCTATTGGGGAGGGCCAATAACGTAACATCCACATACCGATCTATTAGTTAGTAGAGTGTTAGCATTACGTGATGCCACTGTATCTCCTGCCAAGCACGAAATGCACCTTTTTATTAGCTATTAGATAAATTGTATAAAACTATTATATTGTATACACATTGACTCAGCCCACAGTGAGATTAAAGAATCTCGTGTCGCAGGTGCTAAGCAACGATATGGTATAAACTACATAGACATGAATACGACAACCAAGACCGGTAAGCGAAACAATGCGTCTTGTAAAAAACACATATCCGAATACGGAACCTTTAGCGTAGCAATCGGCTTATCACACCACTGCGCCACCTAGGTTGTCGAGGCTATGGGTAAGGGTTAATGAACGGAGATGTTCATGATGTAACTATTTTAATTGTAACTTGGTCCAATTTAATTCAATTTTGTTTTATCTTGTGCAAATAAGACCACTATAATTTGTGTTTTGTTAGATTTTTTAAATTTATTTTTTATTCATGACCAGGCAGGCATTTGACCCCAAGCCCACCTGATGTTAAGCGGCGACGAGGTCTAAGGTGGATCATGCCTGCCTAGGAGAAACCTATTCACTCTTGCCTTAAAGAGGCCCAAGTTATATTGGTCAGGGAACACATCGGCAGGCAAAGAATTCCACACCCTTGCAGTACGCATTATGAAGGAGCTATCGAAGCGTTTAGTAGTAGTAGTTTAGCGATTTTATTTTATGTTAGCTGTGGTTACCTTTAATAGGATAAACACAGGGAATGTCATTAGTCTCTACGTTGTATTGCATGCATGTGTATTATTCGTTGGTAATCCAAATAAATAAATGAAATGAAATGTTATTCTACCTTTCACCATCTTGCTACCGTTTTGTCTCCTCCGGTGGTTGCCCCGGCGCTCTTTCACGCCAGTGGTCCACCCCCAGACAATATGATAATCCTACGCTAAAATGGTAACTCCAACGTGATCAATAATACAATTTTACCCCGCAAACTTACACGGCTCTTTTTGTTTTTACTAATTTATACTGTCTTTTAAACCAAGTCTGTACTGAAATTAATAAAATAACAATAAGAATATTTTAAGTTAAAATGGTTGTTTTGGAATTAACGACGTTCTCTGTTTCTTTGTTTTTAATTGGCGGCCATATTGCATTTTTTTTCATGATATTATTCTAGTCAAGCCCTTTCATTTGATACCCATATTGGTGTGGTTGTGAAAAAATATGTAGTCCGCCATTTTGTAGCGGCGGCCATCTTGGATATAGAATGATACTTAATATATTATATTGTATTGTCGTCAAAATTAAAGGTGTGTGCAAAAAATCAGGTTGATCTGTCAACAAGGGGGTAAAATTTCAATCACAAAACTTGACTCAAACAAAATGGTAAAGGTGAATAAAACCGTTAAATAACCAGTAAAGAATAATTTTGTCTCCCACGTCGTGAGCACAATCTTTTAGTAAGTAAATAGTTCGTTCATCACGGGTACGAGTCTCGGATATTTTTTCCCGTTGTCTCCGATTACATTGTATACCAGCTAAGTGGTCCTCTTAGTTCCATTTTTTCGTTCAGGCATAAAAATGAAAATGATATGTTTCCATTGTCTATCAATCTGGTTTTTCTTTTTAATACCAACCATTTTTAACATTTTTAACAAAGACTTTTTCCATCTGTTTCTAAAAAGACATAAAAAACCCCACACTGGCTCACTCCGGTCAATACTACATCGTAAATATTAATGAGACTATTGACCCAAACCTCTAGAAAACTGTCACAGTAATTTGAGAGACTAACTACTAGCGTTTACTCGTGACTTCCTTCAAACTCAGTAGGTTATTTTTTATTTCATTTCATTTCATTTAAAATCAAATTAAAATTTTGAGATGTATGATCTATGTAGAGTGAAAGATGTTATACCTCGCGTGCCGGTAATTGGAGACTGGCTCTCCAATCCTTCAAAACACAACGAACTACTTCACGGCAAAAATAGAAAGGAAGGTGGTACCAACCCAGACGATCTCGCAGGTACATCGAACGAATTACCACCTGTAATTCAAAGGCGTAGGTGAGCCATGTTTTACAAAAACTTAGCCAAAACTTTTACCTTTATAATGTACTAGCGGCCCGAAGTAGGCATTTTACGTTTTTTGCAAATACCTGTTTTCATTACGTTAATCAAAATATTTTTCGCGAGACCGGACTTTAAAAAAATTATTTTCAAAATAGTAGGTTGAGTTAAAAATACGATAGTAATAATAATAACCACATCACGACACACACATTGACTAGACCTACAATAAGATTGTAGATTTTTGTGTCGCAGGTGCTAAGCAATGATTTGGTATAAACTACATACATAAGAATACTACATCCAAGACCGGTCGAGTGGTAGGGACGATTAGAAAAAATCGAAAGTAAGAACTCTAATAATTTCCGTGGAATGAATTAAGAATATAAATTGGATGAGTTAAGAAAAATAATGTTAGGGATGAGTCGTCATGGGATGAGTATGGAAAAATCCATAGATATGTCTATGGAAAAATCCATATATATGTCTATGGATTTTTCCGCTCATGCCGTTGTCCCTCGAGAGGGGTTGGCAAAGGTGATTGCTGTGTAGCTGTGTGGTGCGTACCACTTTTCGCATGTTTATGTTGAGTCCCACTGTGACAGGTTGCAAATCTGTCGCCACTATCCGGGCACATTGAGAAACATGGCAGCTACAACGTATGGCAACCTGAGACTCGAACCCTCGACCTGTCGGGTCGGTTCGGTGGGTTATACAATGCACGTAACAAACTGCGCTACCACGTCCTAAAATGCATGGACACATCCAAAGAAGCTTTCCCGTCGATATGGAATCGAAAGCTCTTATCATTGGAATCACTTTGAAATCTTACTGAATCTTCTTTATACGGAAAACCCTTGTTAAAGAAAAGAACTAATAAAAACCAAGATATTTCTTTTCGGCGATAAATTTAAGTGAAAGACTGCGTTATAACAATCTCCAGTTTTATAGCAGAATTAAACTCTATGCCCTTGTGATAAAGATCCGGTGCGGGCACAGAAAATTATCATAATTCATCAGAGTGTAACAAGATTGCTCGTATGAAGTGAACCTTTGGGGATATCTATAGAAACTAACGTAAGAAATAAAGGTTTGAATTTGGTGTTTTGTTATAAATCCCCTTAGTATATTTATTTCATATAAGGGCTTTTTAAATTCCAAATCAATAACTAAACGCGGATTGTTGTTAGATTGACTTGTTGCTTTGTTGACTGATTTATCATTGAGACGACAGTTGGACCATAATTGTAAAAAGTACCATGGATGGTTTATATTTATATAGCCTCGGTGGCGCAGCAGTGTAAGTTTTGTATTGTTTTGCATTCTGGTCTTGATTGTAGTATTCTTATGTATGCAGTTTATTCCGTATCGTTGCTTAGCATCTGCGAGCCGAGTCAATGTGGGTGTCGTGATGTGGTTATTACTATTATAACAAAACGCAGACACCTAAAGATAGTTGAATCGAATTAATTACTTTTAGCCAACTAATCCTTCAACAAAACAGAACTTGAGATCTGGGAAAAATCAAAATTTAATCATGAATATCAAAAAATATATATATATAGTGTTAATCGTTGTTTTTTTATCGCATAAAGATACAAATAAAAGTTTAAAGAATATACAAATGAGACCTTGATTTTGACAGATGCGATAGGTAAAATAAAGTGTCAACAAATGTCAAACTAACAGTATTTGATCCGAAACAAATCCAACCCAAGGGAATCAAGATAATATTGGGAAAAAGTTAGGAAATCGACAGTTAGCGTTAACGTTCGAAAGTTCATGTCAATGAGATGTCAATTCTTTTTATTTGCTTGGCTAAATTCAAAGCTGAATTTTTAGTATTGTTTACATTTTGCTATACCAGGGTTATCAGATACAGTATTCAATCCCTCTAGGTCCTCCATCATGGGTTATCAAGGCGTGGGCGAGGAGTTAACATCACGTTTAACGAATAACGAAAGTTTAATGCAGCAGAATACAGCAGTCACTTCAATCAGTAACACTAATTATTTAGAACTTCTGCAGAACACATGGTGTCCCGACCTTTCTTTTTTTTCCTTTCCGCGCTGTCACACTGACAGTTTTTTTTTTAAATCAAGCAGTAGTTATCTGCATTACTGTTACTGATTCGGCAACTGATCACTAATTAGAACACCAACTTGTTTGTTCTCATCACGTGAGATTGGCTTAGTAGTCGCATAATGCAAGACGCATTGTTTCGCTTACCAGTCTTGGGTGTTGTATTCGAATATGTGTAGTTTACACCGTGGTTTAGTGCCTGCGATTCAAAATTATGTCTTAGTGCAGGGCTAAGTCAATGTGTGTGTCGTGATTTGGTTATTATTATTGTAATACAATTGTCGACATTATTAAATGATTGATTCATTGATTGATCTGCATTACGCCAAGGGTGTATCAATATACAGCCTTTACAACAATTTAAAATAGACGCGCAGTCAGATTTATTAAATTTGCCATTGACATGTGATATTGTCACACGTCAATGACGTCACATGGCAATTCGTTATTTATTTATATTACGCGTAGAAAACACGGATATTAAATTTCACGAGATTGGAACAAGTGACAAATACCTTGCTTTTGTGTGTCAAATTTAAATCTTACAAGCGGTTTTTGGATAGAAATTGAAGTTGAAAACATTTCAACTTATAGCCAAGTAAATTTCTTGTAAATTTTTAGTTATAAAACAGAATATCATCGTGTTAATACGAGAAGGCAGCGTCATTTTATCCTTCAGGTTTACTTTCCAATTGTTTTCCCATCACGTTATTTAAAAACTAAAGTTCATTCACATTCAACCAAGGAATCGGATTTTAGTATATTATGGTGGTAGTAACACGAGCAACTAAAATTGCCGATTCCGAGCAATTTTTCTACATGACACTCAAAACAACACCAAGCAATTTACGGCAACGTGCCAAACATATAGCTACTGGTACTTGTGAAATTGCACCTGATTGCTCCACTATAGTTACCGGGCAATGATTGCTCAAAAATTGCCCATCGAACGCATTATTAGTGATTAAACAAACCTCCTTCTAAATTCTTCACTATCAGACATCAAAGAGCTATCAGGGCCTATTTCGTTCACAAAGAAGACCGCGAACTTGAGGAATACTTAAGTTTGAAACTTAAACATTTGTGTGAATTCCATGGAGCACAATAACTCAGTAAATAAGCCTTTGAGCCGATCGTAAAATGCAAAGTGACTCGTAATCAAAGTTTGAACAGGGCCTAATTTATTGTAAAGCCGACTTCTGACTTTTGATGTTCTTCCTATTTGTAACAACAGGGAATCTCTTAAAAAATAATTACGTTTCAATTAATTCTTCAACTTTAGTACAGAAGGCAGAGCATATTTCACATAAAAAGTTAAATATCCATTTGCTGATCAGCTTTCCACTTTCTAACTACTT
Source organism: Choreutis nemorana (assembly GCA_949316135.1). Lineage (NCBI taxonomy): Eukaryota > Metazoa > Arthropoda > Insecta > Lepidoptera > Choreutidae > Choreutis > Choreutis nemorana. Next base: position 1,905,018 of record OX438614.1, read on the forward strand.
CCTGTTTCTTCTGATTAAGTTCGTTGCGGGTCTCAAGACAGCCGGTAGGGTGTTCGGGCGCACAGCCTGTGCGTCTTTGCACAGCTGCATTATTCGTTAATTATCCGATCAAAGGACGCCACTGTTGATCTTGGTGAAGAGGAGTTGCAGTAGTAGGACAGAGTGGCGAGTGTGCCCCGATCCTTATGCTGTGCAACTTGAGAATGGAAGTCCAAACAGGCTAGCTTGTTGCATTGCCGTGTTTGCAAAGTACATGGGCCCTGGATTGTTTAGGATATTGGAAAATGTCAGTGATTCCGATGTTTATGAAGAAAATTTAAGGACATATTTGCACAAAAAGTACAACATTTGGGTCAGCGTGTATGGCAAAACTGAACTGAGTTTTTTAATGTTTAACGCCCAGTCGGAGTAGAGCATGTTATATAAACTGTACAGAGAGACGAAAAGACTCTCCGAGAAGCTGGTCTTTAAGCCATCTGAACCGATTTTAACTGAAGTTTTACCTGCTCGGAGTTAAAATCCTAGCGCTGAAAAATTTAAGCAGCAAAGCTCGTTATAATTAACAGGTAAAATTAATCTTAACTTAATTAAAGTTACATTAATTAAGCCTACAGCAACTTCAAACACGGAACTTTGAAAATAAACCATCTATTCAAGAACTTATTAATACTTAACCAAAATCCAAAATCAGCCATCCCTTTTTCTCACGTGGTGATAAGGTATGGAGGAAAAGAGATTGAAGCAGTGTATATTTTAGCACTAAAACTGGAGGTAAAACTACTTTTAAATCTTAAATTTAAAATTTTCGGTGGCACAAGTTACAATATCGAGCGAGTTATTAAGTGTCATATGTTTGCTATAATGTATGACATGACACGGTGCCATCTGATATTGTTATTTGTTACATTTGAGCATGGAAGAAGGTTGTGGATTTTGTATTCTAAGTGTAAACATCATAGTGATCCTCGTGTTGTTCGTATTTTTTAAATAGAATTCAGAACAATTCGGTTGCTAATTCGAATTTATACATTGGCGTTAGTCAAATGTTAATAACGTTCCTTATTTATTACTTTACATATGTCGCCATTTGACAAAATAATATAAATATTTTATCAAAAAGAAGACTTACCCATTACAAAAATAATGTCACGTCAAATGTCACACGTGTCATGTGTCATATGTGTACGTGTAAGTGTCAATTTAAATTATGTCAAAAGCATGATAGTGTGTCACGTTTTATTTTAATTTATTTAATTATTTTCTTCTACAAATTTTGTTTTTGACGACCTCGGAGATGCAGTGGTGTAAACAGCCGACTGCCACGCTAGAGGTTCCGGGTTCGAATCCCGGCGGGGGCGGGACATTGTGTTATTTGCAAGACGCATTGTTTCGCTTACCGGTCTTGGATGTTGTATCCTTATTTATTTAGTATATACCATATCATTGCTCAGCACCTGCGATGCAAGTTCTTACGATATTTTATGCAGGGCTGAGTCAATGTGTGTATCGTGATGTGGTTATTTATTTATTTATTTGTTCTACATATTAATATAATAAATATAACATGCAATTATACTTTTTTTTTAGTTACTTACTACGCTCACCACCAAATATTTAAACCTGCCTAAGCTCTACTTAATCTTACAAATACAGATAATATTTAAAAATCATATAATAATTATTATTTACTCCTATCTTAAATTTACAAGGAGTATATATAACAACAGGGAATAGGCATGACTTTTTTAAATTTCTTTATTATAATTAAATACCACAGATGTACACAAATCCGTTAAATTCTCTCAAATATCATACTTATTAACTAAGTTATAAAACTTCACAGTCGTTAGTTTGACAAAGAGATCCGACATGTACAATGACGTCAAAGTACACGGGCCATACATCTTCCGTATAAAAGGTTGTTCTGATGTGCAAGATAGATATATTTACTTTTAATGGTTAAATCCCTGGTTTATCGTTTAATTCTAATTCTGTTTTCACTGTAAATATACTATTTCTACATTCTTTACGATGAATTGATTGAATAATTAAATTAAATTTCATGCATATTCCTTATTGGGGTGGGTCAATAATATAACCTCCACATACCGATCTATTAGTTAATAGCGAGTAAGCATTACGTGATGTCGCTGTATCTCCTACCAAGCACGTAATGCGCATTTTTATTATGTAATAGACAAATTTTATATAAAAATATGTAAAGAAAAAGTAGATACTGTATCTTAAGTCTTAGTAATCCATAGACTGGTCTTTCACAGATGTCAGATGGAAAAGGAATATTGACGTCTTTAATTTTATGTAATTAATTTTGGTTTTGAGGAATTATTATTATGGAATTGGTTTAGTAATTAACATAAATGTTGTTGCTTTATTTGCAGGTTTGTTTTAGTTTTATTTTAATTTTGTTCAAGTTCAAGTATCAATTGTAAATAAGTTATAATGGAATTAGATCTTTATTTGCAGAGCAACACATTTAGTTTGTTTAAGGACCGATTCCTGGCATATAAAATAAATAACTTATAAATATAGTTGTAATCTGTAAACTCTTAAGACTTATTCCACGACAGAAAATCTTTGAAAAGTTAAGCGCTGAACGTATAAGAGAATAGTTACGGTTTTGCATACTTGAGCTTTCATTCAGTATTTCGGAACTTCCTTTTTTGATCCCCAGCACGAAGTTTTGTTTATAAAAACAGTAATAAGACCCCGATGAAATTTGACACATCTGTGAGCAATTTTCATTTTTTGTATGTCTTTTTCTTACTGACCACGCCTTAAAGTTGAATCAAGCTGATATTGTAAATAATAAAAATTATATCTTCGTCTTAATAACTTCTTAAAGTTCCGTCAAAAAAGTTTTTTTTAATGATATTTTAATTAATTTGTGTGCTTTAATATAGCTATCGAGTCATCGAGAAATGCATTTGGTATAAACACACACGCTGGCCAAAACTAATAAAATAAAAGAAGCCCTTTAAAAACGTTTCAAATTCAATAAAAATAACTGTTTACAGAATTACATTTTTTAATGTACTATTTGATATCATGTAAAATAAAATTTGATATTAAAAGGTTTCCGAGAATTTTTTCGGTTTTAGTTTCTTTGAAGGAAATTAAGAAAATTAAATGAGAAATGACTTTTTTTCTTTTTAATTGACAAAATAATAAAGGGTGTGTAAAGCACAAGGATCTTTGTGATTTTGTGCGTCGGAACCTGTCGCCATATTGAAATTTCAGTTTTCAACCACTATGCCAATCGTCAATTCCTCCTCTTTTTTTTAGGGGGCAAACGAGCTGACAGATCACCTGATGGAAAGCGAATATAAGCGCCTATAGATATTTGCAACACCAGAGGAGCTACAAAATGCGTTGCCGGCCTTTTAAATAAGACAAAAAAATATGACACGTTTGATAGCTAGAATTTTTTAAATTATAACTGGCGGTAGCGGTAGATAATCAGGGGCGATTTTGGCACGTTTCGTCGTGTTCACTTTTCACGTCTCGTTGCTTCGTGTGAAGATGTAGGTTACCTAATCTTTTAGTTAATTCACGGCACAAATATCGGGTCACGCAAAAAGGACGCATGTAAAAATTCAAATCCAAAATGTTTTAACTAAACAGACTTAAAATAAGTGCTTTCAAATCGTCATTTTTTATCTACCACCGGTTCGGAATTAAGAAGCCGGCAAGGAACCTCCGTAGTTACGTTTAAAAAAAAATACAATAGTTTTATTACAATTTGGAATATTTAAGTTTTCTATTTCATACGATTTATAGCTACTTAAAGATATTTGAAGTGTGTGTCATTAAATAGCTAGGAATCATGGCAGGGGCACTGCAATAAAGCCTCAAGAGAAAGTTTTGGTTCCACTACGAAGTTATATGACTATTAAAAAGTCTCCGCTGCTAGTTTATAGAAGACACTTTTGAAATACAATTAAAATTCAATAAAATCAGATTCGGCTCTCTTAAAATAAATAAAGGTATTAACACGAAAAGATTTCAGTAATAAATAACTAGACAGAATTTGTTTATTTTCGGAGGCAATTTCACACTGGAATTTTTAATGAACTTATTACATGATACCTTATTTTTTTCCAGTTTAATTTAAATTTAAATTAAGAAAAATAAATTAAATTGTCACATAAATTTTAATTAAGACCCTTCGGTATTAACCGAAATTAATTAAAAATTTGTTTACTCAACGTTTACAACTGCGTTTGAAACTTTTCGATTTCTATGGAATTTGATTCGTTATTATTTTCAGTTGAATTTCTGTGAAATGAAATGTGATACATTTTTTTAGAGGAAATTACTTTTGATAGAAACGAATAAAACAATTTACACCAACGCTGGAAAAGATTCTGGATTCGGATCCCAATAATAATAATAAATCTTTATTTCGGACATTGGAATCCATAGTGGTAAGTGGTAGTTAAGGTAGTTGACTGAGGAGTACGTTACTATTGTTAGTTATATAATTATAATGATAGCGATGATGTAAGCTATAATGATGATGGAATTTCGTAAATTGAAAATTATGTCTAAACAATTTCGGATATATATATCTAATTTTAGTTTGGTTACGATGAGTTGAGTTAATGTGTTAGTTTTTTTTCCATTTCTCGTAACTCGTGTACTAAGAAGCTATATTTTTCTCAACTTCCTGCTTAAAGCGATTGCCTCTTGCTCAGTGAAAGTCAACCTTTTTTAAAACGGCCACAATTCAGTTGACAAGGGTTGAGGACAGTTTCAATTATTTACTGATCAGGGCATTTTGTAAGGAACAATATAATATTTGCACAACCAAAACATTGACTTAGCCCTGCACTGAGATAAAATATTGTGTCCCAGATACTATGAACGATATGGCATAAAAATCATCGAACCAGTAAGCGAAATAATACCTCTTGCAGATATCAGAAAGCCCTGCCCGCGCCGAGATACGAACCCGTAACCTGTCGTGTACCAGCCAGCTGTTACACCGCTACGTTACCGAGGCCGTCAAATGTTTCACTACTAGCCGCAAAATTTAAAAAGTTGAAGGTAAATTTACTACACAAAGTGGGCCATCACTGAGGCCCGGTGGGCCGCAGGTTGAATATATCTCCTTTAGCATACAACTTCATCCATAATGCATGATTACCAATGAGTCATATGTCTTGATCTACTTAATAAACAGCCTCATACAGCCAGTTTAAGCTGGTAGGATGTCCAGGCATAGCCGGAACTTCATTGCACAGCTGTATTATTCGCTTGTCCTGGGACCACAGTGAGCAAGTGATCAAGTTGCTGTAATATAGCGGATGTGCCCCGAAGCGTCATGTGAAATTGGTATTATTTATGGATGGTTCTATTCGTAGTTGCTCTTATTCGCAATATATCCAAAGAACAGTTTAATTACCAATAATTAACATTATAATGGGTAATATGCATGAAATTTAAATTGATTATTCAATCAATTTATCGTAAAGTATATGGAAATAGTATCTTTATAGTGAAAACAGAATATGAATTAAACGATAAACCAGGGAGATATAACAATTAGAAGTAAACATATCTGTCTCGCTCATCAAAACAACCTTGTGTACTTTGACGTCATAGTACATATCGGATCTCTCTGTCTAACCAACGACTTTGAAGCTTTATAACTAAGTCAGATATTTGAGAAAATCAAACGGATTTGTGTAAATATGTGGTATCAAATAATCTATACCAATATTATAAAGAGGAAAGGTTTGATTTTTTGTTTGTTTGTTTGAATTGAATAGGCTCCGAAACTACTGAACAGATTGAATAATTCTTTCATTGTTGGAAAGCTAAATTTTTCCTGAGTTATATAGGCTATATTTCATTTTAAAAAAATGGGGATCCTTACATAAATTACGATAAAGTGTAAAAAATATCAAAAACTTCCTTACATCGCGTACACTGCGAAAACTATTGATGATAGAACGAAATGATATATTTTTTTATTATTTTATTATTTTAGAACACACCATTATCTACAAAAAAATCAGCGGCAGCAAATCTCTAACTATTATAGTCACAATATGCGTTTTTTTATAAAAAAGAAATTAAAATACCACCGCTAAAAAAGCTCTATTTGTACCTTATCAAAATAAATGATTTATTATTTAAGACTGCTTCAGTACTTTTATATTACTTTTTGAATTATTCGCTTGTGACATTCCATTCAATAGATATCACGAGTTTAAAACTTTGAAAAAATAAACTCCATTCGGCTACTTATGCGTTGTGGGGCGTCACTCGGGCAGGGGTACGGGAGGGGAGTTAATTTACTCTTTATAAGGAGCTCGACGCAAAAACGAGTGAATATGTGTGTTATTCTATTATTATTATAAATGTGTTAAAATTAACAAGTGTAAATGTAATGTTTAATGCCCGTGCGAAGCCGGGACGGGCCCCTAGTAGTAAATAAATTAAAAACAGTCATGCATATTCCCCATTGAGATTTGTATTTAGAAATTGTAGTGAAGATTGGAATCTTGCTTATTATTTTAGCTCTATTATTTTTCTTTGGAAAAAAGCTTAATCCAATAAAGTATAGGCGTACAAACTATTATAGAAATAATTCAGGTTGAGCGAGGTATCCCTGGCTTGAATTTGATCCGACATCTCATGATGAGGGTCCGGGGAAACAGTGTTGATTTAGTTTGGCCTGAACGCACTGGGCCAGTGGTTATTTTGACGCTCTGAAAAGTCTTTATCCCTATAATGTCCCTCAGATTTGGACCCTTACAGATAGTTGCCCAAAGGGCACTTACTTAGTTCAGGATACTAAATTTACACAAAAAAGTAAGTCTGACGAATAAAAACTAAATTTTCTCAGATGAAGTTACGGGGAAAAGTTAGTTTTAAATAATTGTTAAAAAAATATATATTGGCAAGTGCAAAACAAGATAACCTGGACCGTACGATTTTTTACTTTTTTAGGTTTTGGTTAAAATAAGGTTTAACTTTATCAAGTTTCCTTGAATAATCAAATTATGAAAATTCTATTTCCTTTATCCTACATAATATTTGTTATGTTATATTTTAAGAACATAAAGTATTTACTTACTTACTTTTTAATGTAATTTTCATACATTATTATTTTTCAATAACAAAAACGCTAGCAGAAAATTAAGGGATAGTTGAATGATCGATTTAAAATAAATACCATAACGATGTGGTCGTCTTTATAGGAATTTACACTATTTTTTATTTATCAATGACTATAGCATTTAAAACTGCAGATGTCAACGTTCATTAAGTCTAGTGCGTTATATTCTCATTGAACTTACGTATTGTCTACCTGAGAAAAAGATGTGTAGAAAATAACGGAATTTCAATACGTAGTTTTTGCTTATGGCTTCATTTGCGACGGTTTATTGTATGCTTCTATTATTGACATTAAATATATTTACTAGAAATGTGGTACGTTACAGATGTTTACATTCGTTTCAAACAGATCATACATATTTCGCTTTATAAAAGCTTGCAAAGTTTTGGTCACCACGTATATAAGGTACTGTAGTTTAAAAACGCTTGCAATAAGAAAATCATAACGCCATTTCATTCTTTCAACTTGTAGGTATATATACATTTTGAAACTATTTTAGCTTCTCAATATGCTGTGTATGTATGTGTGTAGGAAAGATTTTTAGGAACCTTTAACCACCAAAAATCTTACGAATACATATTAGATATTTGTGGCAACCATACATTTTTCTGCAAGAGGATATCCATCATGTACTGACCCCGGGGAGTGATGAGATTATGCCGAGACTCCTACCGGCTACAACCTCTTGGTGAGTTTCTCCGTATCTGTTTAATCAGGTCTGAGAGGTCTGGGAGGTCTGGGGACGCAGGAACTCTTCCAGAGACCAGTTGGCATGGGAGACACTCAGATGGTTGTGGACAGACTCACACCCCTTTTGCCGGCCCAGCCAACTGCAGAAGGCTGGGCGAATTCATTTTAAAGAAATAAAACTTAATACCATTTATAAATAATATTTTAAAAATTAACGAGTATAAAATAATTATACACAAACAGACTGTATGATAAACTATGTCTAGTTTGTCCATACAAAAATCTGATATTTATTATAGTTCAGAACATGCGTTTGACGTGTTCTGTATAATTGTAACAATAACGTTAAAAACGTATTTTCGTCTGTTAAACCGCTTTATAGATAATCTAGATCAACAGATCCATTCAGTTGTTTTCGGCAAATAATATAATCGTATTAGATTATGGAAATATATTATTTTTTCTACATCAATTGCGAAATAAACCTGTTAAAAGCACCGTTAAGTGATGCTACGGAACCTAGTCAAAATGACATAATCACAAACTAAAAAGTGTAATTAAAGATATTGGACGGTAATACGAGTTCAAATAAACAAAATGGCCGCCAGGCGTTTGCTAATGGAAATAGCTTAAAGTATCAGTTTTATATATACCAATATTTACAAGCAAAAAGTTCCTATGTAGGAGGTTTTGCATAAAATTTTTAAAAAATATTCACATTTAGAAATCACGGACAAAAGCTGTAAATCCGAGTCGAAATGTCTCTTAGTGAGGAATAAAAATGGTGTCCTATAATTTGTCATAATAAGATAATATATATTATGTGTTTCTTACGTTACGTAACACTTGTGTTCCCGATCAATCAAATAGCAACGGGTGGTGACGTTGATGTATTGTAACATTTTAATCATATTATACATAAACGTGTGATCTTATACATAAGTTGTGTACTAGTGTGATTAGAACTAAATACATAGCTTTTATAAACCCACACATCCAGGACTACTTTTATGTGTTATATATAAATACATAGACAATCCGCGACGTAATAATAAATTCTTTTATTTTGTTTAACAATTGTAGATTGTCTTTAGGGATGCGATTAATCTCGATGTCAAATTTTATCCAAAACCGTTCAGTGGTTTAGAGAAAATTAAAAGTAGATTTTTGATTATTATGAATTAGTTTCAAATTTGTGGTGTGGGTTTGCTTAAATTACTCTTTCAACTTGTGTGAGGGAAATTAGAAATTCGATTTGTTTTTTTTTTCATAAAACGTCATGGGCAAACAAGCGAACTGTTCACCTTATGGAAAGTGATATCGCCGCCGTCGAAGCCCCTGATGCCGTGGAACGCCAAGAGCATCGCCTATGTGTTGTCCATGCAAAGATGTGATACCTCTCGTGCCTGTAACTACACTGGCTCTCCAATCCTTCGAACCGAAATAGAGCAAACTCATACTCACTTTATATTCATTAATTTTAAAAGCAGAAACAACACCTATTTATAATTCAGTGCAGACGAGACCGCACGATAAATACTCCAATCTTAAAACAATTTTATTAGTACTCAAGAAGTAATAAACAGATTGAAACTTCGATACTCAGTTTAATAAAACCAGAGCTAGCTTGTGCTCAAGGGAGGTAATTAAATCAAATCCCACTTGGTTTCAAATCAAATGGATTAATTGTCTTAGTATTATATAAAACCTGTATTAAAAGCTACACTTCGGTTCGAGTTTACGAGAGCTCTAAACATGTTTTAGCGATAGTCAACTTAAAGGCTCAGGCTTAAGAACCAAATTGCGATATATTAAATTGCAAGTAATTATTTGCTCGACTGAAAACTGTTTTTAATAAGTTGATATTATTTCAATAATGATTAGTGTTAGAAAGCGTCATATTCGTACACAGGCCGCTTGAAGTGATCGAAGAGTAGTCCTTGTACCCAAAGTAGCGGTCGACTGCAAGCAACTGTATTTTTGTAAGCATTCAGGCCTGACTGCTCTAACGCCGTTTGACCACCACCGACGTCCACGAGACGTCAATGAGAACGAGATTATTTTTGGTCGAGATTAAGATGAAGCATGATCTATAGTACCTAATTTTGGCTTGAAACTCTAGATCTTCCAGCAGCTTAAAGCTGTTGGAACCGACTGCTTCAAGCGGTCCGTAAATGTCATAATTTTTCGATTGTGTGTCTTAGGAAATACCTTAGCGAAATAGAATTGTATTCTTAAAAGTTACTAAGACTATTATTAGAGACAAGAAATTAGGACAGAAAGTCCAAGCTATTTATCTGATTTCAAAAGTTATTTAACCAAAATAGGCATGTATGTATATTTGGAATGGACACGGGCTACATCTTGAATAAAAATACAAATTTCACGTGGACAAAATACTAGTATCGTGGACCTAGTTAATGTACAAAGGTTTTTATGTCAACAACAACTGCAGAATCCATCCATCCATTTGAATTCTTAACGCGACGTTAACGCTTGGACCACTCAAAATGTCTAATAACAACTTACAGTTTCTCAACGTCATATAATTTGATGTCTGCTGTCATGACTAAGTACATTATAAAGGCTAAAGGCGGTGCAATTTCATTAGGGATTCACCAGGGAACGTTCATCGTACCGTTGATGACGAGGCGTTTGACATCGAAATTAATATCACGTTTCTAAGTCTTAATTAACCGTGAAATACTAGAAGTTAGGAGACGAAAAGTCTTGTTCCGGGAATACTCAAATGTGCAGTGCTATTTAGTTTTAATAATAGTAAAAACCCCACAAGACAGCTTGTAGAGGCTGCAGGGAGCAGCTGAACGCATGCGGCCTGAGATCAATCTGATTAGTACTTTTATGATAATTAAACTCCTGCTAAAAACATTGCTTATTGCCTAGTGGGTATAATTATCAGATCTTTTATGTTATGTAGAACAAGTTCCAAGCAACAATACGGTAACTCATCATTTAGCTGTATGATTTTACTACCATAAACTCACGCCGTATTCCCTTGGGTTGGAAGAGATGCCACACACCTCTTATCGCATGTTTATGCTGAGTCCCAGTGTAACAGGTTGCGAATCTGTCGCCATTATCCGAGCATAGTTAGGAACATGGAAGCTTTAACTTACGGCAACCCGAGACTTGAATACTCGACCTCTCTATCGGGTCGGTCGGTTAACTAAGGCCCGTAACAAACTGAGCTACCACGTGCTTTATCTTTAAGAGAGAAGGAGTACCGATTTGCATTTGCCTTCACGCGAATTGTAACAAGACAAAACAGACGGCACTTATCTCAGGGCAATAAAAACACAATTCTGTCCCACCCACCCTCACTGCATGCGAATCGCCGATTTACTTCTACCATCCCGGTTCTACTATACATTTCTACCATGTATTTCTACCATAAACTCGCTGCATATCTTTACATCACTGCCAAAGAAAAATGAGGCCAGTTCTGTCTTCCAAAACATCTGATTTACAATTTCTCCTTCGGTTGACATTTTCGTGTTTGTATCAAATGAAATGATATAACGGGAGATTTATTTTTAACAATTCCGTTGTATGCAAATAAACGGCATGCTTTTAAGGAAATATGTTTGTTGCTTCTGATTGTTTTCTTTTTGATTCGCCTATTTTATGATTTTCTCAAAGATAGATTAAATAAAATGAGTTTTTAATATTTTTCTGTTACAATATTTATGTTATGGAGACAATTTTTTTTAAATTAAATCCAAAAATGTCCACTTTCAGCGTGCAACTACAAAAAATAAATTTTTGGTATTACCTTAACATTAAATTTTTATGCTAAAAATAAAAGAAAGTGTTTCTTTATTTATTACAGAGATCATTCAGCGTTTGCATTGACAAATTTTTCAGAGCTATTTAACATTTTGTAAAATAGATACCTCCTTTGAATAGTAAGTATATAGTAGTATATAGTATTTAGTAGTAAGTAATAATAGTAAGTAAAAATTTGTCGAGATAACAATAAAAACACGTATTAAATTACTATAACAATTAAATTGGATAATTATTTCGCACTGAGGTATATATAAAAGTTGTAATTAAACCGTATAGATACACGCCCTCGCCTGATTTCGGCCATTAAGCACCTACTTGTTTCAATGAAAGTAGAAATAATTATTCGACGCAATCCATTTCCAATTACACGACAGCGAATGAAGAACAGACAGGCATTAACTATGACACGGCATGATAAATTAGTATGGGATTTTTTTGGTAAAAAAAAGCGATGAGAAATTACTGCATATTATTTTTGTTTACGGATCGCAGGTAAATAAATCATGGAACAGTCATATTGAGTTTATATAATTTATAGGAACAAGTCAGAATTTTTCAAAAACGTAACACGTGAGGACATTCTATTTGTTTATATGTAATGACGAAAAATTCACGAAATATTTTTTTTTATTTTATTTTATTTATCGAGGGAAACAAATGGTTACAATAAAAAACACTTATTAAAATATTTAAGAATAAATAAAAAATGAACCAAACAGTTTCCACCGTTTAAATTATACGTACAAATGGGAAATTAGCAAAAATGTTATTATTAAATTAGAGCATTCTAAGTGGGCAAATAACATATTTTATCTCAATAAAATGAAAAAAAAATAAACACACAAACAATGATTGCGGGATTTTAAAATAACGTTTATGCCTCAAACATATTACATATCCTCGATTTAAACAATTGCTCAGAACATAAAAAAATATCAATGGTTCAATCTATTTAATTTTGATTATTAATATCAAGCACATATAGTTTCTTTAAAAAAAAATACTCACATTATAATAAGTCTACCTACTGTATATTTTTAATTTCAGTCTATACAGAACACTAGTTGTTAAATTACAGCATACACTTGGCCGGTTATTTTTAATTAGAGAGAGCGAAGTGGATGGTACTCGTTCGAACGAAACTGTACAAATGACATAAAGCTATACATTAAAAGTGCAAAAATAAACCTTATTCTGTAGTGTTAAGAGCTGTTAACTCGTCGCATTGTCTGTACGACACAAGTGATGGCTCTTCACTAAATCTCTGTTAATTTAGCTCAGACTATCAAACCGGCAGACGTTTTATTGCATTGTATTGCACTGCAAAATTAACAATTTGCAGTGATTATAAAGAACTAACCTTATTTTGTGGCCAAATATTGAAGAGTTAAAGTAATGCTGAAGAGATTTTTTAGAGCATTTCAAACCCCATCTGATGTTGAGCGGCGATGATGTCTAAGGTAATGAAAATATTAAATAATAAAAGTTTTTATTGAAACCAAATATAATTTTAATAAGTACAAAACTTATATAAGTTATACTTTGGAGCTATTCATAGTGAGATGACATTCAAATGTGTGTTTGTTTTTAAAAAAATTGCACTATACATACAAATGCAGTTGCAATACAAATACACATATATATATATAAAATAAACAACAAAATAACTTTATTTCATAAACTTCAAAAGAGAAGTACTTAGAATCGTCAATTGATTTTTTAAAACAACTCGACGACCAGTTCGGTAAATTTATGATGGCGAAGAAACCCAAGATTCTGTTTTTCATTATATGAACATGTTTTATACTTAGCAACTAATACATCTTACAGTCTAGGGTGAGAGAATGTGATACAGCTCATGTCACAATATACGAATTAAAATGAAATTGTAGTAAAACGTCTTGTAGTGACAAAACAAATATGTACCATACTAGCCCGTATCATACATGCTACTCACACAGAACAAGTACTCGTAATTATATGATTGGCATGCATGAACCGCCAACAGTCCGGGTCTTGTTGATAATATTTATGTAATTTATAATATATTCAAACAGGTGGAACATGCGTCAGAAAAAACCTACCCATCCTGCATTGACAGCCTAACTGAGACCAAAGACCAAAAGGTACGTTTGTGTTTGCGAACACAGTTTTGTGTGTGTAACAAAAGGTAATGCTAGAAAAACACTGCTGTGTTGTGTTGTGTCGTGACGCATCAGAAGGATATCAGTTTCATACATTGAGTAGGGTTTGAGACTCGTTAATGTAGTGTTGTGTTATGTCTTTAGAATCAGAATCCCATAAAACCTATCCATGATAATATTAAAAAAATATAGTATACTACGTGAAAAATCTGATTACAGCGTTAAGGAATATTTTAACGACAAATAACTTTAATTCATTGAACCAAACTATGACTTAAATAAATATGTAAAACTGCCTATGTGTAAAAGTTTACTTCCTTATCTTATTTTCTTCTAGCCATACTTTACTGTGAAACCGACGCATCACGACACACCACAACACAATAGTGTGTAACACACAAACTCACGCCGTAATCTCTCGAGAGAGGTAAGCAGAGGTGTTACACACCGCATTTCGCATGTTTATGTCGAATCCCAGTGTGTCAGGTTGCGAATCTGTCGCCACTATCCAGGCACAATGAGGAACATTGCAGCTACAACTTACGGCCACCCGAGATTCGAACCCTCAATCTATCGTGTCGGGTCGGTCGGTTACCCCGGGTCAATAGTGTGTTTCTAGCTTAACTCAAATTAAAGTTGGAAAATCGCTTACCATTTCATTTTGGTTTATTTAGTAAAAAATATAATTGTATAACATCCTGGTTTCCAAGTAAACAAGGATATAGTTTGATTCCTGTGGACTCAGTAAAAATACATATTTTCATTATTACTAAGGGAGTAATTTTGCGAATATTTGCGTTTCGTCCACGATTTGGTCCGGGTTTTGAGTCGCTCAAACAAATAAAAGTTACTCGTGAAAATTTATCTGCAAAAGTCTTCAACAATTTTCAAATTGCCTAACCAATAAATTCCCGGAGCCATTTTCGATGGCATGTATGTTTCGAATTAAGGTCAGACATTCTACCTGACCCTCGGATCAACTAGGAACGAATTTCGTTTTCAAATACTGAATTTATAGCGAACTGAAACTATTTCAGCGGCGCGAGGGAATAGCAGATCAATATTTAGCTATCAGGAATATGAGTGTTGAAATTGAAATACATCAATATACATAAACTCACGCCGTTATTAATCCGTCGAGAGGGTTAGGCAGAAATGTTAAACACCGCATTTCGCATGTTTATGTTGAGTCTCAGTGTGACCACTATCCGGGCACAATGAGGAACATGGCAGCTACAATGTCGAACCCTCGACCTGTCGGGTCGGTGGTTATCCAAGGCACGTAACAAACTGAGCTAAAATAGTATGAAAATTGACAAATAATTAGGTTAGGGTAGGGCTGGTCTGAAAGTATAAAAATTATAAGGATAAATTTTTAGTTAAAGTTGAAGTACTTGTATTGACAGCCTTAACTTGTATGCAACTTAATGTTATGTTGCTTGATGTTATAAAAAATGTACATTTTTAATAACATTAAGCAACACAAACCCCACACTAAACAACAAGTTCTTTTAAATAACTTAATTTCGGTTTTGCCGTAGTAACATTAAATTTTCAATATTTGACTGCAGAGCTATTTTTCAAGGGGGACTTTGACATTTCGAAGTAAAAAACAACCCAAGACTTATTTATATTTAAAGCTATCCTACGCATTTCGAGATGCCTGGGACACATTTAGTTGACATGTCAAGCAAGACGGATATGGCTAATTTAAAATATTTCCGAGTCCGAATCACCCTAAGGCTACTGGGTTCGGAGGAAATCTAGATTTGTTTGACCTACTTTTTGAAGACTAGTTGACCCACCTTTGCCCTGCTACAACGATTTATTTATATGATATTGCTTTCTACTTTTTATAAGCAAACATAAGAGCACGTCGAGCCTCTTCAAGAAGAACATCGTAAGCGACAATTTACTTTTAACAGGAGTTTAGCAGTTCAAACTTCATTGTTTTGTAAATGAATTTATTTGAATTATTTGAATATAATACTATCTTACCATAATGTAGGTATTGTAAATTAAAATTAAGCTTCAAACTTATTGAAATAAAGTGTAAAACTGTCTTGATTAAGATATTACGAAAAAAAAAAAAAAAGATTTTTGTCGCTTACGACGTTCTCCCTGAAAAGGCTCAACGTGATCTATTCTGCGTAAAAAAAAAAACAAAAATCCAACAAACCTGCACCTCCATAAATAACTACTATGAAGCATTTCATTCATGTTATTGGTTTTCCCTTTGCTTTTTAGGGTTCCGTATTCAAAGGGTAAAACCTTATTACAAAGACTTAGCTGTCCGTCCGTCCGTCAGTGGACTGTATTTCAAGAACTATAACAGCTAGACCCTTGAAATTTTCAGAAATTGTCTATTTCTGTTACCGCTACAACCACAAATACAAATTACCTAAAGAAATTAAAAATTCAAGATGGCTCCCATACAAGGGAACTGATTATTTCGACGTTTTTGGTTTGCTCTTGTTTATTTTATGAAATAATTTTAAAAGTATACAATGTCTGATCTTGGAAGGTGCTATAGAAACCATTATGTGTGAGTGACCGGTTTTTTTTACTGTGCGTTTGTAGTTTTCCGCCAAGTTACCTACATGTTCATTTATTTATTTGCTTTTAAACGTTTCGTTTTCTTTACACAAAAACAATCAATCTTTTGTTCATTATTAAGGATTAGTACAATTGCTCAGAAAAAAAGCACTTTATTTCTTTAACCTATTTTTTTCCAGTCGACATCCAGTGATTTGTCTTCAGTCACAATAAATTCTGTTTTTTTTTTTGCCAACCATCTGTGACACAATTCCACCCTGGCCATTCGCCACTTTTTTCGTTCAATTTTCCCTAATTGTCTCGATTATCTTAGAAAGGGACAGGAGAACTACTCTCATATCTTCTATCTCTTTCAAATATACCAATTGGAGCAGTAATGTAAAACAACCCGAGAAATTAAGACACACCAAAGGCCACCCAATTATTTCTGGAAGGAAAAAGAAGTTTAATGCTTGTAATAATGAATCGTATTAGTAACTTCAAAATTGAAATTCTAATTGTATCTTGGGTCATTTCAAACAAATGACCTATAGCAAAAAAATGTGTTAACATAGTTTAAATAAAAAAATATGATTGAGCATTGCTACCTAGTGTAACAACATCTGCACGTAAATTGTTTGATGTTCACAAATATATTTGATTTGATTTGGTTTATACAGCGTGGACATGCAGCCAGTACTATAGGCTTAATCCATTTGACATATGATTTTTATTAGGTTTCTTGGGGTTTTATCATTATTTAATTCCTATTCCAATTTCAAACTAGACAACATATAGAAACTGATTGAAACAAAAATAGTAACAATAAAATTGTCTACGTAAGGTTATACTCGTAGCTGTAGTAATAAAATAATATAAATACTTAATTAAAATAAGTAAGTTAAGTAGAGGACGTGGTAGCTCAGTTTGTAGAGGACGTGGTAGCTCAGTTTGTTACGTGCCTTGGTTAACCGACCGACCCGACCCGACAGGTTGAGGGTTCGAGTATCGGATTGCCGTACGTTGTAGCTGCCATGTTCCTCATTGTGGCCGGATAGTGGCGACAGATTCGCAACCTGTCACACTGGGACTTGACATAAACATGCAAAATGCGGTGTTTAACACCTCTGCCGACGAGGGATTACGATGTGAGTTTATGAATGTTATGTTTATGTTATGCTTAATTAAAATTAAGTGTTATAATGTTCTGAAATCAGTAACAGACGTTGTTTTAGTACAATAAAGTCATTTTCTTCCTTCCGTGATCCCTGCACAAAGACAAGGGTATATCACTATACAATACATATGTACATTCATCACCACAATCAAGATTCTCTTCAAGTAAACGGGCTCCATATTCCAGTTTTAACGCTGTCATTTAGCCCTTACCAAGTCACACCTAACTCGATAACTTTAGTTCAAACTTTCAGGCAAAGGTATCTCCATCTTGTTTTATCGAGTAACAAAGGAAAGGGATAGAGAGAGGGTTGTTCAAATCTGATATTTTAAAAGACTCATTAGGTCCTGTACACAGGCTTATCTGTTTCCGCTAGGTTGGTCTCCAGCAATTATAATCTTCATTGCAAAGACCACGCCTCTATGTATGTAGGGGAATCCTTTCTTCACCGTGACTTGAGAAAATTGTAATTTATTTTAAATTAGAGTTTTACTAAAATGATATTTAATCGTTTTTATTATTATCTCCAGTTTAAAGTCAAATTTTCGTGTCCATTCATTGTTGCTACCAAGAAGTAGGTAATCTTGTTTTGAAAGTTTTATAAAAAACTTCGAGCCACCCTGGCTTTGCACGGGTATTATGCATTTATCATATATAAACATTCCTCTTGAATCACCCTATCTATTAACGAAAACCGCATCAAAATGCGTTGAGTAGTTTAAAGATCTCAGCAAACATAAGGATAGACAGCGAGAAGCGACACTGTTTTATACTATGTAAGTGGTATGTATATAGGTAGTAAACATTACCAACTTAAATATAGGTACCATTTTTAAAAGAACGATTGAATAATTTCATTGGGGAGTCCCAAGCGCCATCTTCGTCTTCAATAAATAAGAAAACATTAACATGAATAAAACGTTTCTTATATTCTTCATTTACCAGATTTAATGAGCCAGTTTGATTGATTGAACGTTTCCGGAAACAACGTCAATATGTCAAAATACTTGACATAACAAAGGAAGTGTTTTTCCAGTTTATTAACTTTCAAAATATAAGAGAGGTTGATACCTTTTATGAATTTGAGGTATGATTTTAAATCACACACTTATTGCGATAAATTTCGATTTCTCTGTCCCAACACTGCAGCTCCTGTTTATCAGGATCAACAGTGGCGTCCTTTGAGCGAATAGTCAACGAATAATGCACTTGTGCAATGATACACAGGCTGTGCCCGAACACCTTACCGGCTACCTAACTAGGGTAATGTATATTTTAAAATAATTATACCACTTCATTGGCCAACAGACGTTTCGCCTAATGTAAAGTGACGCCGACTATTGACACGACGATGCCCTTGATGTCTTGAACGCCAAGAGCACCACCAATGCGTTCCCCATGTTGAAGTTAAGTTTTATACGTCTCGTGCCGGTAATTACACTGGCTCTCCAATCCTTTGAACCGAAACACAGAGAACTGTTTCACGGCAGAAATAGAAAGGAGGGTGGTTCCAACCCAATGGTTCCAACCCAGACGATTAATTTGACAAGCATCCGACTATAATCTCACCTGATGGTATGACGACATGGCTTAAGCATGCTTGTCAAGAGAAATGCCTTGTTTTCCTTGATTCAAATAGCTCGAATCCCTGTGGTGGCCGATTATTATGTAATTTGCAAGAAGCATTGTTTCGCTTTCTGAGTTAGGATGTAGTATTCTTATCTATGTAGTATATACCATATCGTTGCTTAGTTCCTGTGACACAAGTTCTTACGATACTTACTGCAGAGCTGAGTCAATGTGTGTGTCGTGATATGGTTATGTGGATGAGGTTAATTTTGAATTTATCCACCTGGTGAGTGTAAAAGTAATTGTTAGTAATATTTTTTCTTTCATTAGAAAACTTCTTTCTAAAGAAGTTATCACCTCAGAATTTATTTACCGAGATATGTTCAAACTTGTCCGGAAAGCTGTTCCATCTTACATATTTTTCTAGACAATATTAGTAGTACAAGATAATATTAAAAGCAATAATATTTTCCCGGCATATGTCCTTTGTATTTTATTGCCGATAACACATATGTTCTAGAAAAATGTGTACGGGATTCTAGTAGCAGTGGTTATTGTAATAAGGATCTATATTGCCCACCAAAGGAAGTTGCAAGCGATAAGTGAAGTAGCGCAAACTACTGGGATTGACTTAAGTTACGAGATATGTGAAACTTTAATAAATTCGATAAATCAAGAACCTTATTTTATTTCTATTTCTTTATTTGGAGATAAAACAGTGGACAGATTGCAAATAATAATACAAAAAAATAAAAAACATATCACATACATAAATCTGACAACCATGAACATATCTCACAATATACAAATACTCAAAATAACGCTACATACATAGAAGAAAAGAACAAACATGATAACAAGGACATATTAAAACACAAAAAAAAAAATAGAACAAAAACCGTTACTGTCACTCTTCCCATCCCAATCCAAAAAAAGGTCTAAGAAAAATTAAAAAACCATTAAAAAATATTTAAATTAAGATAAAACTGAAAAAATCTAATTACATTAAACAAACCGTTATGACACCCTAGATAGTTGAAACAAAACTTGAACTTGTTAATTTGATCCAAAAAGGTAATATGAAATTTTAAATGTAAACTATAATCGAATGAAAGTTCAGTCAGTTGGAATTGATACAGGTTTTAACGGTTCTGTAAATAAATAAACTCGTTAAATCAACCTTCTGAAATTCTTCAATATCTACCTATCTACAAGCTTAAAACAAAAATACAAATGAGTAAACACTCACTCATTCGAATCAAATAACTCTTCATTTGAAAACATAGAAAATCACACACACATTAATGCAGACGCTAAGGATCAGTTCAAACCAAGATGCGACGCGACGATGCTTGAAGAGACCAGTGCCATTGCGCTGCGTAGCGCTTGCCGCGTAGCTTCGCGTTTCGTCTCTGTGTGAGTTGATTCTAACATAGTGTTAATACCAACTAAATAGCATGGAATCGTCACCAATCCTCGCATCTCGGGTTTCAAACTAGTCAATAGATCCAAACCGAAACCTGCTCTCAATTAGAAGTGACAGTTCTATTTTTATTTTCTTTTACAAAATTAGGGTCAAACAAGCTGACAGTGATGGAACGTAAAACCGCCATCTATTGACACGACATTTCCCTTGACGTCGGGAACGTCAATTCTATGCCCATGTAGAAGTAGAGATGTTATTCCTTGCATGCCAGTTATTACACTGGTTCTTCAATGCAAACCGAAACACAGCGAACTGCTTCACGGCAGAAATAGAAAGGGTACCAACAAAGAAGATCTTGCACAAATATCTACCACCTGTAAAATAGTGGGAAAGTCTCTAAGTGAGGGGAAAAAGTATAATTCTGTGACTTGTCCCACAAGCAAAGGCAGATTCGTTCACGCGAACGCCCCCTCACAATCCATTAGGCACGACACTGCCGAACGAATGAACCAAAACGATTTCAAGTCGGCGTCGCAAAAATACACGGAGCTTTGTCCGTATTAACTACAGGGGATGGAATGATGGCGCTTTTGTTTGGATTCACAGAGTTTAATTGAACCTAGCCGAGGGGACAGTATCAGTTGAAATTGATAGTGTATCGAAGAATTTGTTTGCTGAACTGCCTCTTGCCACGTGAATTTCACACACAGGGTTGGCTTTCGGCTGTTTGAAGCTTCAGGCTATGTGGGAAAGCTGCAAAGGAATGAATGGCTTGTACGAAATTTACAAACCTGCTATATCTGCCAATCGCTAACAATCTATATTCTGAGTAATCAATAGAAGGCATAGGCTAAAATCAAAATGGGAAATTTAAGATCAAAACGGAACGTAAATAAGATAGAACACGAGTATTGACTTTAAATGCATGTATTGATGTGTTAAAATTAAACAGAAACCAACCAAAAAAACTCCATCGCTTAGATATTTTACTAAACCATCCTAATCTGATGGAAAAAATGCTACAGATTCATGAGACTGAAGAGGCAAAAGCAATGTTATTGTTATCTTTGCATTGTATTCCGTTCTGCTTACGACAATTTGACGTTATTATGCCTGGCAGTTAAGTGATGCCCGACTCATTCAGTGATTCGGAGAAGTATCATAGTTTCTATCCTATTATTTCCTGCCTTTTTTAGATGAAAGAAATCATTTCTATAGCCTTAGCAAATTAGACATGAGACACCCTACTGCTTGTACAATTAAACAGTTAATACAAATGTTACCAGAAAAAGTTATGGTTTTTATTTCATACAGCATTTGGGATATTTTTTCACAAAACAAGTATGTGGGTCAATGGGTGACATTCCAGAAAATTGCATTGTTCCTGTGGGAGGGATTTAGAACATATTTTTTCTTCTCGAAAGAAGTTGGGACATTCACAAACCTACCAGTATGAAATATTTACAGTTTAACAGGCTGTAGAGATAGTTTGAACGAGTTTTCAGTTTTTGTCAGTCTGCTAAGAAAGTCACATAATGATAAGGAGGTTAAATGTCAGCTTGGAAAATAAAAAAAGTATGAAAATATTTCAAATTCCACGGTTTTATTGAAATTAACGTCATTTTCTGTTTTATTTTTTGGTCATGTTGCATTTTTTTTCATGGTGTACATTTGATACCCATATTGAGGGGGTTGTGAAAAAACATGTAGTGCGCCATTTTGTAACGGCGGCCATCTTAGATGTACAATGATAATGAATATATTATATTGTATTGTCATCAGAATTAAAGATGTGTGCCAAAAATCAGGTCGATCTGTCAATATGAAGGGGGTAAAATTTAAATATTTAAAATTGACCCAAACAAACTGGTCAAGCTAAATAAAACAGTTTAATAATTTTGGACAAGTTTTAAGGCTTATTCAATATCGATTTGATATCTAAAAAATAATTTAGGTCGATGAAGTCAATAAGAAACAATATTTAGCCTTTATTGTGTTTATTTATTTTATATTATAAATAATAAAAAATAAACTACATCACGACATAAACTTGTGTCACAGGAACTAAGGTATATATGGTATATACTAAATATATAAAATACTACATCCAATACCGGTAAGCGAAACAATCTTGCAAATGACACAAAGTTCCGCCGCAGCTGGGATTCGATCCCAGAACCTCTAGTATAGTAGTCGCCCGTTCACACCACTGCGCCACAGAGGTCGCAAAAATTATAATGGTTCACACAAATTACCATAATTAAGAAATACAAAAAAAGAGAGATAACGAATTAAACATTTTAAATAAAATACACATTAGGTGCCTCTACTTATACACAATAATTGAAAAACAATATAACATGAGAATATAATTTTAAATGTTATCAAGCATTTTATATTAATTACATAACATATAACATAAATTCACGCCCCAATCCCTTGAGAGGGTTTGGCGAAATGCGGTGTCTAGCATCTTGCTACACCCCAGTGTGACAGATAGGGAATCTGTCGCCGCTATCTGGGCAAAATGAATAACATTGTAGCTACAACTTACGGCAACCCGAGACTCGAATCCTCGACCTGTTGGGTATTGTCAGTCGGTTAACTAAGTCACATCACAAACTGAGCTACCACGTCCTCTACAAACTGAGCTACCACGTCCTCTACTGAGCTACCATGTCCTCTATAAACTGAGCTACCACGTCTTCTACTTAACTTACTTATTTTAATTAAGGATTGATATTATTTTATTACTACAGCAATATTAATTAATACAAATTAACGATGTTTTGTTCACTTAATTTGACAAGTCAATGCAACATTTCAGTATATAACATTGCATAAATAAAATCATAGAAACACTCAACAGAGAAGCTGATCGCTCAAATATGACCAATAAGCTTACTACTTTTTCAAGGAACGTGAGCCATATTTATCGTGGACAGACATCGAAAATTGATCTTTTTTTTTACCGACAGTGAATCGACGATTTTATTTTTTTAATTTTGAAACTAATAATAAAATTATGGTTTCAGTGTACGATTTAAAAAATGCTTCCGGTTTTTCGTTAGGACTAATGGGAGTTTCCTTTTCAGGCAGTGTTGTTTTTTTTTTTAATGGTGGTATTAAAAAATAACGTGACAGAGTCGTTTCCAGAGACCACATTTTGGTTTACCATTCTGTCACGGCATTCTACGAAAAACAAATGTTTAAAAATGCTGGTTGGAGATAGTGAAAGATTACCTACATAACAATTATCGATTTTTCTTTGTCGACCTCGGTGGAGCAGTGGTGTAAACAGCCGACTGCTACGCTAGAGGTTCCGAGTGCGAATCTCAGCGGGGGCGGGACTTTGTGTTATTTGCAAGACGCATTGTTTCGCTTACCGGTTTTGGATGTTGTATTCTTATCTAAGTAGTATATACCATATCGTTGCTTATTTCCTGTGACACAAGATCTTACGATACTTACTGCAGGGCTGAGTCAATGTGTGTGTCGTGATGTGCTTATTATTATTAGATAAAAAAAATATGGACGTTAATCAGAACATTATAAAACCATAAATATCAATAATCTAATGAGATGTCATAATAAGCCGCAACATGCTATTGTCGGTAAAAAAGAAGGATGATCCAAATATGTTTTCTTATCGACGGAGATAAATAAGAAAGGGGATAAAATTAAAGTCTGGATCTTCGCAATCCTGACGGGGACGTCCTCACAATCGGTGGACATTATATTTTTTACAGCTTGACGATTCATTCCCGAGAAACCTTATGTTCAAGGTATGGTACAAGTCAATACAGCGGATTCGAAAATGTTAACAAAATTGATCAAGTTAAACATCTTTTTAATAAGAATTCAGAAAAAAAGTTAGATTCTTTTATTGAATGGCTTTAATAAGATCTATTGAGTAGAATAGAACAACCCATCTAGAATTTTGATCTGCAGGGTCGAATTCGTAATTCTACAATGAGTAGGTATTTAGTTAAAAACTGATTGGGTGTTTTAATTATTTTATTCGGAATAGCAAAATTTTTTGCCTGACGGTGTCTACTGATTGTAGAAATAGAAATGTCATGAACGCCATTTTGACTCTGTCACACCATTTTTGACTCAGCATTTTTTTTTTTAACTATACAAAAGATAAAGTAAAATAATCATAAACCTAAATGTGTCAATTTGAATATTGATTTTTTTTTTGTTTTTTCTCTGTCATATGAGTTCGTAGTATCGAAACATTTCATTCAATTTATCTTTTATTTATTTAATTAGAATTGTGGAGTTGTGGCGTATGGCGTAGTATATAATAGTGGGCAATAATCAGCATACAAAATGTAATATAAAAACCGGTCAAGTGTGAGTCGGACTCGCACGTGTTCCATTCCATTTTGTAAGTTTAAACGTTATATACTTTTAGATAATTTCGTATAAATTATAAAAGCAAGAGAAACATTTAAATAAAATTTAATATTTTGTATGAGAGCTCCCTTAAATTTTTAATTTTGATATGTTTTTAGTGTTTGTTGTTATAGCGGCAACGGACATAGATATTCTCTACAAATTTAAAGAGCTATTATGGTTTAAGATATACAGCCCCGACTGACAGACAGACGGGCAGCGGAGGCTTATTTATAGGGTCCCGATTTTTACCCTTTTGTTGATACTGAACCCTAAACAGTCATGATACAATTATTATTTTTTCAAATAAAATTAAAAGAGGTTTTCAAAACAATTTCTTTGTAACAAAGCAGTGAAAGGAAGTCAAAAATTATTATCATTATGCAAATAATTAGATTTTAGTAATTTCCCTTAAAAACTTGACCTTTAGAAGCCCTTATTTTGTCGCAAGCTAAATGTTGGGAAGAGTAGGGTTTAACCCTTGGTTATTAATTTTCAAACGAAGGGGTAACCTCTAATTTCTAGTTGTACTTATTTGTCAACGCGAAATACATTGCCGTTTTTCAAAGCAGAGCTCTATGGTAGCTCAAGTTATACGATGCGATGTATTGAAAATTGCTTCGTTAAATTGTTCGTTGATGGATTAAAGTGCGTCAGAACAATGTACTGGGACGTGTTTTATTAAATTTGTAGGTTAGGCAGAAGTTTGAATTGTTTCAGATTATGAGTTTGAACTATGCGTCTGAAACTTGGAGATATGCTAGAGGCTAAAGGGGGCATACGTGATGCTTCTTCATAGACTTCCATCTTCTTCTAGATTATGTTTCTATTTTGGGAGATGATCAAAACTTTTTAACAAACCTCTGATTGTTCAGTCCAGTCAATCTGTTCATATGCTAGTTCTATTTTTTTATATCTAGCCATTTTGGAACTCAAACCTACTCAATACTTAGATACTATTTTTTCTTTGTACAAAAATATAAGCTTTATGTTTAAGAAAAACATTTATATAAATATTCTCAGTTTCACTCTTTCATCGCTACAAACTGTATTTTTCTAACCATCATTGTATTGATTTTTTGTTTATTCCCTCCCTTTAACCTCCTCAAAACAAAAACAAAATCACAGAAACCTTTGATCGGTCTAAGCCCCGCTCCGGCGTATATCCGTGCCCTTAGCAATGATTCCATTCACCGGAATCTCGGTAATGCTCGCCCTTGGTTAAATTGGATTGCCGTAATTCCCTCTTTATGTCCCACCACTTTTTCAGCTTGATTCTTTGGTCATCGCTTATGATGGGCATCCTTAGCGGAAAAACTGCGTTTTAAACTGATTACCAGGTAGACTTATGTTACTGTAAGATCCACGAGTACATTCCTGACATCACAAAATTAAAAAAAAAAAACTATAAAATTAGACTTCCTAGTGCCAGTGAGACGATCCCCAAAATATACTACAAGAAGTCACTGCACGTGATTTCGGATTTGCAGTTAGTTCCCCGGGAACGTAAGCAACTGTTTGTAAAAGACAGAAATATATATTTAACATTCAAATCTACGATTAAGTTCTTTACTGTGGCAACCGAAACCGCTTTTTTGATAACAACATTATTTGATTACAAATAACATTATTTCATACTTAAAATTTATTACAGATGGACTTACTTAGCAAAACAAAAATGCGGGGTCAAAACTCGCATTTTATTTAATAGGCCACATTTGGAGACGATATAAAGGAGGATTATAAAATCAGGTCGCCTTGTGGGCTTTCAGTTAAAAGGTTTCTGAGGAAATATTTATCATGTTTTATTCGATATTATAATGTGTAATTTTATGTATATTTTATATTTGTACAATATTTTTCTATATTGTTCAAATTACGAGTAAAATCAATTTTGTAATCAAACATCCATCCTTTTCGAGTAATTTTACTTCGTTTACTCAAGAGTTGAACATTTCAGAAAGATGGCATACTATTTCTTCGGTTCAGGTAGAACTTACCTGCATGCAATAAGAACTCAGTCAAAATTGCTTACTTTTCAAACATGTCCAGTCAAGTTAACGCTGTTTAGGGCATACTGCCAAGAGTTCTATACGAGCAGCCTATGAATTAACTTTACTCAGCTGTCCATCAGCGCTTTACGAATCCAATATAATAATGGCTTTAGTTGTTGGGTCAATCCTGAAGTGCTTCAGGTATGTTTGCACAGGCGCATTTGGATGATTTCTATGCCATTATGCGTAAAAATTACTCTGCACACTGCGCGTCAGCTCCAACTCCATCCTTAGTGTAATTGCAGATGGATTTGATTCCCCTACCATAAATCAAGTATAATATGTTTTGTTGTCTGAAAGAAATAAATTAACACTCTTTTATTAGGTCGAACTGTATGTAACTGACTATGTAATGGAATCTAAGGTAACCAATTTAACCATATTCCATATTCCGTAGTGAAAATTGGCACCTGTATGTAGTTCTGATGACAATACAATAATACGGTACTGTCGAACTGATCTGATGATGAAGCCGGAATATATGAACTGGAACTTTATGATGGAAATATGGAGTTTTACATGCATTTATAAACCGTATTTTTCTAGTGTTTTAAACTATCCATTTTATTTTTTATTTTTTCAGACTGCGTACTTATCGAATGCTCGGAGCCCAAGTGACGTAAGTTGCACCAACACATAGAAACGGTATTCCGCTGTGGTGTGCAGCAATGTTGAAGATTATCCCAAGTAGACTGGTACTTTAACTAAGAATCCTTAATGCACTTGGTCAACTTTAAAACCATTTAACTGACAGAATAACAATATCGCAATTTATCAGGCAAAGCTGAGTGAAGGCAAACAAAGCATTCAGAAACACGCGGTAAAAATTAAGCCAAAATGGAGTGCTTTTAACTTAAGTGCTGCGCCTAAATTACGTTTAACGTGTAGCGCAAGAACTTTATATTAATGTTAAATCATTGTATGCATCTGTAAGTGTTATTACTGGAACGAGAGATATGACGTCATCAACGGCACGAGAGATAAACATAGGCGGTGACCTTGGTATTCAGATATCAAGGACATTGTCTTCTTTTAAATTGGCGTTGTTTTCATCCAGTTGTCCAGCACTATTGCACATGTCATCTGGAAAATTGTCTGCATGTTCGTCAATGAAAGAAAAACTTTTGTCGCGTTCTCTGTTTAAGGCATGAAGCCGTAAACCCAGTGTAACGAGACTCCTATAAAATATTATAACTCAAAAGTAAGCTACATCCCCAATTTTTTCCTATATTTCTCAAGAAAATTGGCCGCAATAGACCGACATACAAATGTTGAAGATTACTACAGTGTTGTCATTCAGATTTACAAACCACAACGACTTTTTTGATTCCAAAATGGCTATTCAACTAACTTTGATATCAGAGCTGAGATGGTGAAGAAAAAAATCGTACAAACAAATACCTAACTACTTATAAAAGTGAACTGAAAAAACAAGTCCAACTATGAAGGTTTATAAAAATTCAATAGATTAATTTGCTGCACGCTGTGACAAATGAGGTTTAATTTTTGCGTTTCCTCATAATAATGTAAAAGATTTCCTTAGTTGGCTTAGCCGCAGTGGTGGTAAAAATGGCTAATCACAAACATGGGTTCCTCGAGCATGTTGAGTAGAAATGAATTGACTGATGGTTGATAGGGGACAGATTAGTGACTTCCGGGGTCAGATTGATGATGTATTATATGAGGATTACTGGATACAATGGATACTACTGGATGCGGAGATATGAGCCGCCTTTTGACCTCTTCTTGCGTTGACGAAGGTTTGCGATTACAATATTGTATATATATCTGCAATATATCTACAACATTTATAAATGATATGACAGGCAAAGATTTTAATCTTTCTTTAACATCACATATTTTATAGTCATAATAATACAAAAAAAAAAATAACAAAGAGGCTTTACTAGTCTTTTGATTTTAATCTATTTAAAAAAAATCCATACTTAATGTGATTTTCTTCATCATTACAATTTTATACAAAATTAAATGTAAAGTTTAAATTAAACAATTTGATTATACAATCAAATTTCTTGCTCATGTCTTTCAAGCTTTTGTCAGATATCATCTTGGTTTGTCATAACAATGGTTTACCTTGGAAACGGTTTCGTTGGCAACCCCAATCATGAAAACGCTTATCTTAACAAATACGTATAAATAATGTCCTCTCCGAGAACCATTTCCCAAACCATACAAATACCTTCTCCGACTCATATTTGTACCCTTTCAAATGAAGGAGACTTCACAATGCAGAAAGTAGTTAAACGAAATAATTATTTCACACACTTTACCCCAAAACGCTTATTCAGTTGAAGCCTTAATATTGCAGGCTACGGGCTGTAATACCTTCCAGAAATTCCATCTGAAAGTCAACCTTATTTCGAAGGGAGTAAAGGTGTCAAGAATTTTCAATTAAGAAGGTCAAAATATTTACTAAACCGCCCGAGTTTTTGCGGTTAACCATAACGAAAAGGACGGAAATGTTTAAATTGTATTCTATTTTAACTTTCTGCTTTGTTAAGACGTCCTTATTTTTTATTTTACATTTTTAGACGCAATTTTACACAAAACGGGGTGAATATTGAATTTGTCAGAACTTTTAATTTCGGTAATTTGTTTATCTTTGTCGCGACACAGTGTCGTAATGCGAGGCTTGCAATATTGAATGATATAAGAAGTTATTAATCAGTTTACAAGGCAGTCCGCGTTAGGTACTACTTGAGTACAGTCGCCTCCCTGCCTTACCGATGTACTGTACGGGTTGGCTAAATACATTATGTGTATATATGTATAATAACAACCTGTGTATTATTCAGCACTAAACAGTTCCCCATACCATATCTATAATCTTTATTCTTGAACATTTTTAAGTCAACACATTTACCAATGTTTTTAATACAATAAAATCATATGATCAACAGTACAAGCCTAGTAGCTCTTAAACACAATTGTAGCAAAACTTCCCAATAAGAACCATTCGGATCCCGATATAGTTGTACAATTGTACATCTATCTCGTTCATGGCAAACTTTAATTACTAAACGAGAGGGACAGCTATGTTTGCGAAGTTCCGCTCTAACAAGTTTTCAGGATTCCTGTCTCATTTTATTGCTCTTTTATTTTATCGCCAATAAAACTTGGAATTCTCACTTCATGTTATTTCCTAAGTTTATATGGAACTGCAGTTCAGTTATAGTTGAGGAAAAAAGTTTGCCAACTCGTAAAATAAACATAACAGCACCAAAAAAAATTTATGCCGCCAAAGTTTTTTTTTTCTATTTTAAGGCTCTGTCAGAAGATTTTGAACCTTTGGGAGTTTATTTGCATTCAACAATGAGGTTTTTAAACCTACGCGTAGTTTGGCTGTCAATATATTTATGTATTTAGCATGAACACAAAAGATTTCAGCATGAAAAGTAAAAATACCAAGATTAAAATAGGTTATTCACAAGATTTTTTTGTTGGCAAGTAACCTCACAGATTTTTAGAAATATTTTAAAAATAAAACGTACCTAGTCAAATAAATTCTATACCAACGAAAATAGATGGGCCTCTTTAAGGCAAAAGTGAATAGGTTTCTCCTGGGCAGGCATGATCCACCTTAGACCTCATCGCCGCTTAACAGGCGGGTTTGGGGTCAAATGCCTGCCTGGTCTTGAACAAAAAAAAGAAAAGATTCTTGATGGAACATACTTGATGTACAATGTACAGGAGATTTGGTTTATAAGTATAAAAACTAGAGACTAAAATTGTCTACGTACTGTACGTTAGTTGTAAGTTTCTACGTTACTCGTACGTTTCACGCCGGATTCTTCTCTAGGTACCTGTGGATATTATTCTGAAGGTTATTAAAATAACAAAAGGTAATTAAGAAAGTATTTTCAATGTTTATAAAAAACATTTTGACTTTGATATTGAATACCTATGTAGGCAAGTCTAGTTTAACTGGCCCCAGGCTTTAGGTTATTTAAATTCATGAAAACATTCAGGATATAAACGGATATAATGATCAACTATGACTAAGCATCACGGTTGAAATAACCTCATTCCTTCGAGGACCTTCGAACTAAAATTCAATTTATCTATCTTCGTTCCCCGGCTAGGTAACTTCAACCAACCCCGTGAAGAAAATAATTTCTTTGCTTAGCCAATCCCGCATTGATTTTCCGCTCGAAAAGAAAATCTGTAAGCAATTAAGTAAGCAAATAATGTTCTTGTGTACAGTACACGAGGAAAACGGTAAATGTTTTTGCTTAGATTATTTTTTTGTACGCACCTGTTTTGTTGGTGACCTGCGTTCTTCGCTAGGGTTAAAAGGCCGCTTTGTGGTGGATCAGATTAGTTTCTTTAGACAAATCGTTCAAATGTCAACATTGCAATTCGCGTATTAGTCCCTTTTCTATCATACGAAAATTTGTAAAATAATACTAGTCTTGATTAAATTTCTTACTTCTCATTTTACAGTATTACAAAAATAATTTACAATATGTAAGTATAATTATGTCCTTCTGAGGTCTATACATAACATAATAGTTAAATGGTACCTAAAAAGGTGAATTGCTTTTACGTTTCCGCAGATCACAGGTTTATCAATTACGCATATCCTTATATCGATAACTACTCTTTTTTAGTAATAAAATCGTGTATATATGTTTATACATACTCGCAACACCACTAAAAAAGTATGGAAAAAATCCAACCCCGGTCGAAATAGGGGTTGTATTTTTTTTTTGAGATCGCTTGAGCTCAAGCTATTGTTTGGTTTTTGCGTTGGGAGATCTATCATATGTCTAGCAGTTTATTTCAAGCTATGCTATCTATTGTTAGGTGCATTTTTTATAATGTTTAGATTGATTCATATTATTGGCTTCGTAAATCAATCTATTCAAATTACATGTAAATTTAAAAGGACTAACTTTTTAAAAACATCGTGACTTCCGCTGACATCACGGTGAGATGGCGGGCACGGTTACTAGGTGACTGTTTGGAGGAGGTGTGAGTTATGTTGAAAAAGTAAATAAATATGAATTAAAGGCGATAAATTAATGCTTTAAATATGAATCTGTTATTGGGACTGGGCTTACGCCTACACTATAGTCCCTTGGAGTTGAGAAGAAATCCACTCGGTTAGATTTGAAACATTCGATTCAGTACTCGTAGTCCAACGTAGCATCTATCTAAAAAGTGTTCATTCGAATTTTCTTGAAATTGTTGCTTAAAAGCCATAAGCAAAGGCGTTGCCAAGGGGTGGCGCATGAGTCAGCTGCTCCCACAGAGATGAAAAATGGTACAGTGAAGTGTTTTGGAGCATTGTATCTTGGGCTTGGACATTTTGCCTAGAAAATATCACCAATCACCCAAAAAACACACGAACCACAAATATTTCAGCTACAACTGATACTTTTCTCTCACTCCATATGTAAACTGTTCCTCCAAAGCCATATGGTTTTAAATGTCCCCTCCTTTAGCTCAAAGGCTGGCGACGCTCTTGTGCATACGTATTCTATAGCTTCTGTGTATTCGTAGAAAACTAAGGTATTGTGATGTGAATGACATGAATAAATTGATATGAATTTATTAAGGATTTACCGAAAAAGGAGACCTACTCCGGAATACCGAGCGAACATAAAATCAACGAAAACACCGCTTTTGAAATCAATGTGTCGGTGTCTTCGGAGTAAGGTTTTTGATGCGATAAATCAAACAAATTCCATCGCAATTAATGGATCTGCGAGCCAAACTGACTCCGAAAGTCTTTCGTAGTAGGAAATACATTAACATTCAGCCGATACTTCGTTTCTCGTCTATTCGGAGTAGACTCCCAGAACCCCATCACCCCATAGGAAACCGCTGCCACTCACTAGTCAAAGGAACTCAACAATTTTAACCTTTTTTTTTTTATTTTTCATTCTTTTCACTTTTTTTCCTTTGTATTAGAATATATAAAGGTAAAATATTGTATTGATACAGAAGACAAAATATATTCAACAATAAATGAATACTGTAGGTTCTTTTACAGCGGTATGAGAAAACAAGCTTGGAATAAAGTTGTATGCATTTGGCATTACATGTCGTAGTACCTACAGTTTAGAATTAAACTTGAGGTGTCTCCTGAGGGAGATTTTAATATATAAAAGGGAAAGTACACATATTTAATATAATATACCGAAAGCTTAATAACAAATGTTTCGGAACCGAAAAGGCCTAAAAACTTGTTCGAAATCGGGATTCTAATGCCTTCTAATAGGGATGTTTGACGATGCCTTGTGGTTAAATATGGTATATCAAGAAATAAGGTCTGTATGGAAAACTTTACCATCAAACATCAAGAAAGATGTATAAGGAAAATAATAAGACTGAAGTAATTCGAAGATTTCTACAAATTCTAACGTATATTTTCTACAAACCAAATTTATTTTCTTCCTTACTTGTATTTAGGAAAGTAGTGAAAATTAACTATTGAATAGCGATACGGTGGGTACTGATCGAAGAAAAAGCATAACATAAGAAAAGCAATATCAATCCTTATGCTGTGCAACTTAAGAACGATACAAAATCGAAATTAAGCTGACCCGAAGCCGTGTAATGTATTTATAAGTGAAATTCGAATAATAATTGTATTTTGTGAGTACTTTTATTCAACGTCATTGGCAAAGAAGCAAACGGTTCTCCTGATGGAAAGTGATACCGCCGCCTACTGGCACGACGTTGCCCCAGATGTCATGGAACGCCAAGAGCACCGCCAATGCGTTGCCCATGTAGCGGTAAAGAAGTTGAACTCGTTCCGGTTATAACACACGCTCTCCAATCCTTCGAACCAAAAGGTATCGAACTGTTTCACGGCACAGACAGAAAGGAGGGTGGTACTATCCAAGACGATCCCTTACAATAAATCTAGTAACAAGTAATCTATGTACACATGTGGTAAGTAATAATTTCTATCTAAGATCTGAAAATTGCCCCAGCAACATTACCATCTTATGGTAACTCTATACAGGCATTAGATACCGAAGCAGTTCTTTGAATAAAGTTCTGACACCGCAAGAAATTAAGGTTACAGTAATTTAACGAGAACCGAAAGGTAAATTAGAGGAATTAATTAAAAATAATGAGCAGACAGCTGTTTTAGGAGATACGTCGAACGCCGCATTGGCCTCATTTCTTTTGATAATCGCGTCTGGCGCCAATTTAGCCAGATCTTATGATGGAGTTTGGCAAGAAACAAAGAAAATCGGTGGAAATGTGACAAAACAAAATGTTTGTTTACTCCGAAGATATAATTCTGGTATTTAAGATACGGTAAAGAAAATGCTTTGAGATTTCCACTTGGAAATACAGGTAATATTGTTTTTTTATTTTTGTTCTAACAGAGAAATATTTTTGATGGATCTTTTGAAACATAACCTCAAAGCGGTTAAATTACATATAGGTTATCTTAAACATTTTTGGCCGTCTCTAAATTTGCCTCGAACCTCAAACTTAATAAAACTACCTAGAATCCTACCTACTAGACCTAGTAGATTCTACTAAAACCTAGAATGGATCGATTTTCCACCACCAAAAACTTCGTTACCAATGGAAGATAAAACCAAAAAATATAATACTAAGAAGTTGCAATCATGATTCAGATGCACTAATGCAGTTTTAACGACTTTCCTACTATGAAACATAAATAAACATAGTTACATACGATGTTACTATTCAGGATCATTATGACCGGACCGATTAGTGAAGCAAGTCATTACTGCTTAGACACTTTATTTATTACTTTTGTTGGGAAGAATTAAGGATTTTTTGCTTGTTCTTTGGTTGGTGCTAATTATGTTTTGGTACGCAGTTGGCACGGCTTAAACTGAGGAATCGTAGTGGTAATACCAAAAATATCACGAAAAAGTTTCTCAAGAAACGTCTCTCGTAGAAGAATATAACTATGCTATTTGGTTCTATTCTCCTATAAAATACTTACCTTTCATGTAGCTGATTCGGCTAGACTAGACGAAGAACATTAAGAAAATCCGATAACTCAATAGACACTCGGAAATAAAACGTCCAAGTTAAAAATTTTGACACAAATATTCGGCTGACTAAACGCAATCGACTCGGAGAATTGAATAAAGTTCGTCCTACACTTCTATGAATGGTGGCATGGTAGTGCAAAATAACTTTATTTATCTACACTAGCGACCCGAATAGCGAATCACTCTATAAAAAAAACAAATCCATTCCGTAGTTTTTAAAGATCTAAGCATACTCGTACATAGGGTATGTAGTGATAATTATGATAATGTAATTTAATAATTACCAGATGACGTAGGTAAATATGCTGTAAAAATTCGTAATTGATGTCCACTTTACAGTATAGTTTAGATTGTAAGAATATACATTATCGATGCTTCTTTTCAATTAAAAAACTATAGCGGTTTTTTCTTATATTTCTACGTTATTAAAGCGCATAACCTTGTTACCTAACGATGCAAAAGCACAAATTTACAAAACAAAAGCAATAGAATGAGCTTATTAAATCAAGTTATAATAATTATTATTAAACCGCTGTTTATTGTTGAAAACTGTTGAAGAACATCGACTTTTGTTTAAGGTTAGTTGCGTACATCATGTATACTGACATTTTTTTCTGCTGATTCAGTTTCGATGTAACATTGGGTAAAGTTAAGACTTTTTATTATTCTAACACCTACAATTGTTACAATAATGGCATTTTTACAATACATAGTTAATTGTTATAAATAAACGTAAACCCTTAATCAGTGGCGTGCCTATAGTTTTAGTACAGGGCAAGCCAATATACTTCATACTTCCGTTGTGGACTTCCTAGCGTGGACGAACTCAGCAAAACACTCAGAAGTTTGCAAACATGTCAGCAAAACCACAATTGCGGTAGCTTTAAAAAAGTCGTTTGATTTGTTAATGAATGAATAAGAGCACGAACTTATTTTAGTTTGAAAGCCGGGCTTTTGGGCTTCTACGACAGTACCGCCACTGCCCTTACTATTGAGTAGGTGTTTGTTTAAATGTCAAATGCTATGTTTTCACGTTGAACACCGAACCGACACGGATGAGACTCGATGTTGAAACCGATTAAAAAATATGAAATCCCTCGAATAGTTTTTCTATCACTTTACCTGCAATACCGAATAAAGGGTTTTTGTAAAAATCAAATAACACTTCAAACTCTAGTTTGGAATGTTAGAAAAAGTTGTTATCTTAAATCCTGTTTGAAATAATTTCGGAGTGGTAGGTACAATGTGCGTCGAAATAATTCTATGGCATTCAACTTTTCTACTTTGTATGCCTGTTTGTGGTCTAGTCGAAGTATTTCTCAAAAAAAAGTGATCGCCCTCTATACAAGGGCATTTATTTTCCCCGTGCTAGCTCCTTCCATACGTCGTTCACTTTCCTCTAATATGGTTGAGGAGGGCGATGGCTGAAATCCATGTAGTACTCGTGATCGGGTACATTATTCTGTATACACTGAATTTGTTGCATCCCTTTTTCATGCAATAAAATAAAATATTAGTAGACTTAAAATCATTCATCGTTGAAAATATAACATATCTATTGTAATTTGCTTTATTTAGAAGCAGTCACAGTAGCTTCAATTTTTTTTTTAAATAATTAGAAACTCAAATGTTCCAAAATGTATTTATTTTTAAAGCAACTACGGAGGTTTCATGCCGGCTACTTCCCCGTAGGTACGAGTAGCATTTCAAACCGTGGTTGATAAAAATGACGATTTGGAAGCACTTATTTTGATTTTTAATTTGAAATGACATGTTTTAATGTGCGTAATCTAGAGTTCACTTTAAAGAGAAAACACACTAGAACACTGTGCATATACACGTTTAATTACACCTTAGCACATACAATACACGTTTAACTAGCTAAACTGCCTTCGTGACATGGAATGTCTTCAAGAATCCCAGAGTAAATGTTGTTTGTCTAAGGAAATATGCCAAGCTTTTTTTCTGTCAACCTTCGTCATATCTACTTTGATATTAATTCTTGAAGGGATGTGGATTATTTTTGTGATTCTTGTGAAATACTTTGTTTTGATGTAAACGTGAAGGTATTAGGCACACTTCTGGCGAGGCGACCAAATTTTTTTTTAAATTGAAAAAATATTTTTGGGTTCCGTACCAAAAGGGTAAATCAGGACACTAAGGTTCCGCAGTGGGTCCGTCCATCAGCGGGCTGCATCTCTTATATCATAATATATACTCATAAAATGAAATTTTCAGCGAATGTCTATTACGGTTGCCACAATTACAACAAATAGGTAGGTAGGTATTAAAAACGTTAAATTAAAAAATTTTGTTCTCGTTTCTTTTACGAATTTATCTAAAAACTCATTATTGTTTAAGCTTTTAAGATTGTAAGGAACCCTTTAGTTGTGAGTTCGACTCAAACTTGATCGTTGACAGTCTATTTTACTATCCTTACAAGCTAGTGATCCACGATTGTAGACGATTCCAATTCTAAAAATCTTGAGTGAATTTTTTTCTAGTAACTTCCTCACATTTTGATTTGATACTTGATACTAAAATGATTTCTCAAGTTCACAATAGTTTAAACGAAGTGTGACGAAATATCTTGAGACATCTAACATCAAGTACAGTAGACGCACGCTAGAACAATTTGCACTTTCAGTCTGATCACAACTATAACCGAACAATCTTCTGAGATGGCATGGATGTACCTTGGCTAAAACGATTTTAAATTCTAGAGGCCAAAGAGGGATGGGTTCGACGAATTTTGGGGGGACCTAAGTTTTGTGACATCACATCACTTGGGTCTCGCAAACGTGACTACTTGTCACGAGGGGGGAGGGGTATAAAAATCATGAAATAAGTGTGACGTATTTATGGACGGCCCGTACGGACGGACGGACGTATTTAAGTATAAAGCAAATATTAAATTATATTTAAAAAAAAACACAAACTCAATTTCTCCAGTTTATTCGATCTTTAAAAGTCATCACACAACATAAAATTCCTTCTTCAACATGTTTGTTCGTAAATTCTAGAGTAAGGCATTTAATATTTATTGCAACTATTACAAACTAAGAGATATCGACGTTGTAAAACCTAATTTAACTATAGTTTATTTAATTAAGCGTTTAACTATATCACTTGGGTCATTTCTATTTTAAAATTCATCAATTAAAGAGGTTTAAAAGTTGAAATACTTTTAATGTATTCTTTTATTCAACTTCATGGGCAAACAAGGGACGATTCACCTGATGGAAAGTGATACCGCCGACGATGCCCTTAATGTCTTAGAACCCCAAAGGCACCGTCAACCGTCACCGTGCTTTGCCCATGTAGAGGGAAAAAATGCTATACCTCTCGTGCCTGTAACTATTCAGTATTATTGTATTTGTATTATATAATTCGGTTTTAAAAACTAGAGTACTTGTTATTTCATCTCCATAATTGTCTTTGCACATTACATCTACTCGACACCAATCCAGAAATGTTCAATTCCAAATTTTTACCAACGAAAAATATCTTCCACTTTCACATCTTCCGGCCTCCATGGCGCAGCGGTGTAACAGCTAGCTGCTACGCAAGAGATTCCGGATACGGATCCCGGCAAGGGAACTTTGTGTTATTTGCAAGACTCATTGTTTCGCTTACCGGTTTCGGATGTAGTATTCTTTTCTATGTATTTTATACCATATCGTTGCTTAGTTCGTGCGATACAAGATTATCTTAGTGCAGCGCTGTGTCGATTTGGTTATTATATTATTTATTTATTATACTTGGAGTGGAGTCGGAATAATGTGCGAGTTCAATTAGGATCTTAGTTTCTTGAGATATGTACACGCACATTGTTTCAGCGGACGTTACCTCGAGTTCGCTCAGAAAAGACTATACATACACTAGAAAACTGTGCATGTACAAAACCAAACACAAATATTACCTAACGATCTTTTCTGAGATGAAATTACTGTATCAAGTTTATTCTACAATTTTTAATATATATATATATATCTTTTTTAAGAAAATATTCTATACCAATCAGGTAAAAATATGTCAATGCAGTTTTCTCTACTCTGAATTCATTATATAGAAAACATTACATATTCATAGACAAAAATAATATTAACGAATGTAACAATTTTAGAAATGTTATATGAAACCTTTTTTATTCAATTAAAAAATAAAAGATATAGAACAAAAAAAAAAATGACCCAGATCGATCAAAACATTCCAAACACATTAATATAGGCAATTCGGGATCAGTTAAAAATGTGAAATCAAAGGAAAACGTTCAGCTAAAATTGTTTACAATGTGCCTATTAAAGCTAATTAAAGTTCATATTTATTTTTCAGATCCGATATCTCTTCATCCGTGCATTTCTCCACGGCCTTGCAGTGGTCGAGAAGTTTCGTGAGCACTGTGAACAAAATTAAACCTTAATATTCAATAGACACAAAAATAAAACTCACGCCGTAATTAATCCCTCGGGAGGGTTTGGCAGAGGTGTTAAAACACCGCGTTTCGCATGTTTATGTTGAGTACCAGTGTTGGTACAGGTTGCGAATCTGTCGCCACTATCCGGGCAAATTGAGAAACATGGCAGCTACAACGTACGGCAAACCGAGCCTCGAATCCTCGATCTGTCGGGTCGGGTCGGTCGGTTAACCATGGCACGTAACAAACTGAGCTACCATGTCCACCACACATGTGACTTGTACTTATACATTCTACATAATACTACTAACTACTACTTATATACTGTAATATAGTATAATATAAAAATAATAGAATACACAAATACTCACTCCCTTTCTCTTTACTATCTAAAAACATTGCTAAGGTGGAGAATCTCTTCACTCTGCTCAAGCCACGGAGGTAGTTGGACACTTTCTTGTCTTTAAATTTATCTATATTCTCATACAAGGAGCTAATCACTTCCGATAGAACGTCACTTTCGAGAGCGTTCTCGAAAATCGATGCTATTTTGTTTGGGTCTATCATCTGAAATAGATTTATTAATTTAGTCAGAGTCAAAATATTTTTTTATTCAAATAGACTTAAAATAAGTACTTTTAAATCGTCATCTTTTTATACTTTGGAGTCAAACTTTTTTTTACAATCTTATCGGGGCACACCCGTCTTTGTGTTCCACCGCTGCAACTGAGTTTATAATATTCGTAAGCATTAATATTAATTTATGAAAGAAAAATTAACATACGCATAAATATTCACTCCTTGCATCATTGTAGCCTTTTAAATACTTCCAATCGGCCATAAATTGAACACTATTGGCTGGCGGTACCAGATTCCTTGAGCATACATCTTTCTCAGACACAATAGAATCACATATCAACTTATCCGACTCCGGACTGGAAGTGACATTGAAGTCCCCTTTCCCTTGTAAATCTTTGAAAGTCCCTTCCAGTTTGTTTGAATCGTTATTGTTCGTGTCCCCTTGAGATTTGCTGTCATCTATTTCTATGATTTTTAGGCGGGTCGGTGGCTTTTCAGGTGTAGTTTTGCCTAACAGTACCTCTTGAATGTTTATGGATTTTAAAGATCTCTGAAATTAAGAAACTAAGATTAATTATTAATATTCACATTAAATTGACACAGCATTGCTTACAGATGGAATATAGTAATGCAGGAACCAAGTTGAGTGAACTATTGAATATTATTAATAAATTTATTAATACGGTGGATCCTTGCCAAATCAACATCCATGTAAATAAATAAAAAATAGAAATAAACCACATCACGACACACACATTGACTCAGCCCTGCAGTAAGTATCGTAAGAACTTGTATCACAGCAACTAAGCAACGTTATGGTATAAACTACATACATAAGAATACTACATCCAAGACCGGTAAATGGTGATGATGATGAATAAAATATTGAATCAAAGATTAATTAGCAATATTTAAGGCACACAACATATGGTCCATTTCCTGTCGCAATTTGGACCCGTAACTCTTATATTTATATATTTATTTTATAAAGCACATCTTAGAGGCAGTGTAATAGTAATACGACGTGAAAAACGAGAATTATTAAATCTAAATCGGTTCATAACCAAATATATGGTATCCATCTGCCTAAACAGACACAAAATTATAAATAATAATAACAATAATATTTATTGACCCATAAAGAATACATGACCATTTACATAATATAGTGTGTTACCAGGGCCCAAACCTGCTGATCTGGCGAATTCACCGGAATCAAACATGCGGCCATTTCAACTGAAATGGCATTTACTGGAATTTGATTCAATTGTTTCAACTTACTTACTAATTAATATTGTTAGTCTGTTCCCACCATCCAAACCGAAACCATTGTATAATTTAAATTAATAACATTTTGAATAGTTTTAAAAAATCTATTTTCTTACCGCCAATACATAACTAGTTTCATACAATTTTTCAAATTTACTAATACCCATACAAGACATCTGTGTCTGAACTAGATTATATAATCTGTATTTCAGACATCAGCGCTCATCCCTGTTTACAATACAAATATTCTACTGTTAAAGCAAGAACCCACATCTTTTAGGAAGTTAGTTAAAAAAGCTACTTCAAAATAAAAATATTACCTTAGATCTTAAATGTGGTGGTTTCTTAACAGGTTTGATGACTGTAATGTTCTCTCCGACACCGTCTCTCCAGTTCAGATCTTGCACTTGCTGTTGATTGGTCGGTTCATCCGTCAGTTCTATCTTTGGTTGGACAGTTGTCTTTGAATTGACCGTGATTGGCTTGCTTTCTACCGTAGGTGTTGACTGTGGTGATGTCTTGTATTTGGACTGGAATATATTTATTGTATGTAAAACTTGTAATAAAATAAAAAGGTCGTATTGTAAGAAGCGCTAATTGAAGGCTTTTTTTATGGATTTTGACAGAATAAAAATATATTTTTATTAATAATTAAATGGGTTACTCCAATAACTTAATTATTTCAAACATAAAGAAAACATGAAATTAAAAATTAAATACAAATTCCAAACATCAATAAATTAATTACAAATCATAAGCAACATAGTCAAAAATTCAAACAAATAATAATTATTAAACAATATTTTCATACTAACTAATACAAGCAGGCATATATGTCAATAAGAAGCGATTTTGCCTTGGACTGTATCTTATCTAAAATAACCTTTAGA
This sequence comes from Choreutis nemorana, assembly GCA_949316135.1. NCBI lineage: Eukaryota > Metazoa > Arthropoda > Insecta > Lepidoptera > Choreutidae > Choreutis > Choreutis nemorana. Next base: position 1,947,144 of record OX438614.1, read on the forward strand.
AAAGATAAATAATTAAAATAATAACAATAACCATATTACAACTTGCAACACACATATTGACTCAGCCCTCCACTTAAATATAATCTTGTATCACAGGCAATAAGCAACGATATTGTATATATACTACAAAGATAAGAATGCTACATGCAAGAACGTCAAGAACAAAACAATGCAAATAACACAAAGTTGTACCCCACCAGGATTCGAACCCGAGACGTCTTGCGAAGCAGCTGGCTGTTATACCGCTGCGCCACTTATAGCCAAGATTTTGGTCACAATATCTATATAAGCAGCACTTGCGTCAATGCAGACTTAGTAGTAAAAGCTGGTCTTGAAAATTGAATAGTGACTACAGCATGGGGTTCTTCTAAAATGGTGTCAAAAGGTTCTTGCAGGGTCGGCGACGCGTGTCCCCTGCAACCATAGACAAATACCATTTTCCACAAGCATTTACGCTAACAGAAAATATGAATGTAAGCAAATTACATTACAATTGCGTAACTCGGGCGCCAGTTAATGTCATTTCCATACATTTATTTTTCTGATAGTGTAAACGCTTTCGGAAAATGGTATTTGTCTAAAGGGGCTAGCAAGGGGTATAGCAAACGTCCATAGGGTATGGTGACTCCTTACCACAAGCCAGGCTGTATGCTCGTTTGCCTATGGTGTGGAAAAAATGGCTTTTCCTAGTTGTGTGGAAAAAATTAAGAGGCTGTTTTTATGCTCACCCCCTTAGTCCCCATTCTGGCAGTGATGGCGGCCAACTGTCTTCTAGCTGCATTGTTTTGGGGTTCCAACTCTATAACTCTTTGAAGATCTCGGCTGGCTGCTCGTAGGGATCCAAGACGCTCCCTCGCTGTAGCCCTGCGCTGAAGGGCTTTAACGTACGTAGGGTCGAGGTTTAGAGCTTCGGTGCAGTCTGATTCTGCTTGGTGGAGGCTGGAATTGTTAAATATATGCTACAAAATATATCACATGACATTACAACACATATTGACTCAGCCCTGCAGTTAGTATCGTAAGAACTTGTGTCGCAGGTGCTAAGCAACAATAGTGTATAAACTAGCTAGATAAGAATATAACATCCATTGCTTATGTGTGTTTATTGATTAATTGTTATTAATATTATGATTACATGGGATTGTTTTGTTTGTTTGTGTGAAGCGTTTGATTTTCCTACTCTATCTAATTAAATTTTTTCAAAAGATTATTTCGTTTTTGTTTCCAACAGTTAGCGAAAATCTTTGGATTTTTTAAATAATCCGGTTTCACTATCATCCTGACATTCTAAATACATACCTCTCTTTCTTCAAATGGCAGAGTCCTCTATTGGCAAAGTAAATCGCATCATTTTTGACCAGTTCAATGGCGCGGTTGTAACATGATATTGCTTCATCCCATTTCTCTTGCTTAACAAAAGTATTACCCTAAAAAGTAAAAAGCATATAAATATCTTGTTCAAATAAAAGTTTCAGTATTTTAATTTAATTATATTCAATAATTTTATCATACAAGTTTAAATGAATCAACGTTAACATGCAAAATGTGGTGTGTACCACCTCTACCCACCACTCTCTGGGGATTAATTATGGTGCGAGTTTTTGTATGTTTATGTTAAACGAATCAATGTAGGAGATGCATACAAAAATTATATCTACCTTACACCATACCATACATATTGACTGCATCCTTGGACTATGATTCTTTGCAAGCATCAGTATTAAACCTGATTCCGGCTTACATATTAAAGACAAATAATAAAGAATAAATACTTATATAAATATTTTTAACCACTAACCCTCTCTTTCTCATACTGCGCTTCTTCTCTCAGCCTTTCCTGTTTCTCTTTTTCACTCTTCTTGCTGTCAAGAGAAGTTGGCCCAACATCTTCCATGTCTATTTCCTCGCAAGCTTTGTCCTGGAATTTGATAAAATATTGCAACGCCTTGTTCTTGGTACTTGTGTCAGTCACAATTCAAAGTCAAATTGAGGCTGTGGACCTAGAAATGCTGCTTAAAGAAATTCTTCTTTAAACTTTAATAGGCCACTCATTAGAACACTGGGAATTCAATTCCCAAGGAGTAAGCCACCATTTTAAGATTTGACATACACATCATATTGATAGCATACTTTGAGAACCTCGTTAATGCAAGACTTTTTGGCCAAAACCTGCAATAGGTTGATGATATAAATCTTTGTGACACAGGTTTATTTTCCACTGACATTTGCAGTTTTTACCTTGATGGATACCTCCTTACTAATATCAAAAATTCAAAAGATTGTAATGATGTATGAATAAATGGATGTTTGTTACTATTTCACACAAAAACAACTGAATCGATTTTAATGCAAATTAACGATAAAATAGCTGATACATCAAAATAACACATAGGCTATAATGACTAATATAGTGTGTGAATTATCCAAAATATTATAAATGTCATATATTAACAAATAACCATTTTTGAATTCTATGCAGTCAAAGTCGCAGGAAAAGCTAGTAATCTATAAAACAATGAAGTAATTCATTCGCCACCATAAATAATTAAATATGAGGCAATATTTTGCTTCTTCTGTAAAATTTTATTGAACACTCATCAAGGTTTTCACATTACAGTATAAATAATTTGATTCTAATAAATTACTGCCTAAGCAGCCTTTTTAGCCCCACTGAACTTAACACTCTCGTCAGACTATTAAAAAAGAACCTTTACAATACCTCCTGTAATGTAAGATTAAGAATAAGAATTCTTATTTGTTAGGTTTTGGTAAAAGAGCATGGTCTTACAGATAAACATTTCATACCTTAAAACCTGCCATTGCTGGTGTAAGACAAATAAAATAATAATACAGTGCAACCTTAATATGACGTACCTCAATATAACGAATTCTTTGTAATCCCCTTGAATTGTCCATAACAGTCAATGTAAAATATACCTCTACATTGCGATGATTTTTTGCGAACAACCTCTTTACAACGAATTTTCGACTATCAAGAAAAAGTATAAATACCTTTAATTAGCGATTTTCGTCAATCCAAAACCTTTATATAAAGATCCCACCAATGTATGACTCTTAATCTCAAAGTATGTGATTCATGTCGCGGTTTCGACACGCTTTTGTTCGTAAAACAATCATTTTTGTTTTTACCTCTTTATAAGGAATTTTAGCCCAACCTAACCTCAACATACCAAACCTCAGTTTAACAAATTCGATTTGTTATATCTAGGTTGCACTGTATTATGACCTTACATGAGGTGTTAAATTTTATAAATAGCATTAGTTACATTGAATTAAACTGAACAAAGATCCTTATTAGAGTTTTTTGTCATAAAAATATTCTTAAGTAAACATTCATACTCAATACAAATTAATATTAAGGAAAAAAACTAAATTCCATTACAGTTTTAATTAATAATAAATGTCAATAGAGCCAATTGATCTGTAGACTATAGTTATCAAAAATTGCAGACAATTGCTTTCAGTTAGAATTTTTATAACTTACAATTCTTGTCTTACAAAATTTTCATAATTAATTATCAACATCTTGGATTCTAAAATTTTATGACTTTATCTTATTATTTTAACCTTATTTTCACTAACATTTTAGCTTCCAAAGACAAAACAAAATCTTCTGATAGTTTAACTTTCAACATCAGTAAAATTCATTCAATGCCTAAAAAAATCTTCTATTTTCAAGACCCTATTTTTTTTTTGCTTTCCTGAGAGGTACATTTTTACTTACACTGTCAGAGATTCACTGACATTATTGGCCATAGAAAACAAAGTGAACTTACCACATCAAACTGATCCCAAGCCTGATAGTCGGATGCTGCAATTCTTTTCTCAGGTTTCTTCACAACTTTAACTGGTTTCTCTTTCTTTACCTTACTACGAACTGGTGGCAGATCCTAACCTCAAAATACACGTAAAATATATTTCTATTTATATAATCAGCTATGAATAATAAGCAACATTAATCCAATAATCTAATTAGTTGATGTAGATAATTGAACACTGATGGGAAGGCAGCCTATTTACTATTTAAAATCTCATTTCTATAAGATAAAAACTACATAATTCGGCGATTCGAAAACGCCTATATTACAATAAATAATTAATTTTAACAATAAACAAACGTGAAAATTGACAATGAACCTGTTCAAAATCACCATTTAGCGCGGCCTCTTTTCTTTTCATCTCAACTTCCCAATTTTGCAAATCTGTCATGTAAGATTTAAAAACTTGAACATTATCACGAGCTTGCCTCTGTATTTCGAAAGCTTTTTCCATTTTATTTATCTTTAAAAATCAGTTCTAATTACCTGTTCTAGAATATTTTGTGAAATCAATAGCCAGTTGTCAACCTCAAAACAATTTTACGTTGTCATGGCGCTCTGCATTTTTAGTTCGGGAATATTTTATCACTAGTGTGTTAATGTAGTTTTATGGCTAAGACTACTAGATGACGCTACAAATAAATAAATGCACTTTAGTCGCACTTTTATCATGAGTGCCTACTCAATCATCTCTAAGTTTTTATTTTTTCGAATAAAATAATATAGTTCATTATGAAAATTAGCGATCGCTCACCTAAAGTAGGTAAACTACGTACCTATTTAAGCTACTTGCGAAACATAACTACCTACTGAACTTATAAAAGAATTTCAAAAGTTTTTTAAGTAAAAAACAAACACTGATTTTAAAATAATAATTTAATGAAAGGTACGTTTCCCTTTTTATAAATTCCTATTTAAGTCCACTAGCGCCACCATCATTTTTTGCCTAGTTGGATTAAAAGTTGAAGCTACTTACTTCGTACTTTTACAGTTTATAAATAGAACCTTATTTTTAAATTAAATATTACTCCATGCTCCAAGTTTGACCTTGCAATGAAAATTGGGCAGTCATTTGTAATTTTGCACGATTTACGATTGGGAAGGTCCTTACATACCTAATTGTACTATTTAATCATGTTTGTATAAACCTTTTCCATATTTCTTGCTCATGAAGGTTTAAATTCAGTCGTATTGTTAAGTTATTCTAATTTAGTTATAGTATTTAAGCGGTCAATCAATTCGAAGGCGTTAAGAGGTCACGAACTTAAGTAAAAATCTTGAATTAGTGATGAAAGATTTCGGTAGGTAGCTTCGTATGTGGTCATTTCTAATAGTAGGTGAATCTAAAGCTATTATTTATGGTCGGTACATCGTCTAAATAGAATTTACAAATATTTTTAATTAGTTCCCATTACGAAGATGTTAATTAAGATATTGGTTAGCTAATCTCACGTTTACGAAAAAAAAAGTATTTGGACGTTGAATCGTACAGATGTACTTTTAGATTGGGAGGCGATTGGTTCTTTCAGAGGTTTCTTCAGGAAAATAATACTTATGTCTAAAAAAATCTTTATAGCAGATAATTTTTACTTAGCGGTAATTAAAATAAATGATAGAAAAGACAATTGAATTTTTTTTAAGTTAAGTTTGTTTAGTTTCTTTTAGTTATGTAGTTTTAAGTTTTAAGCCAGACTTGTGTTGTGTTTTACCTACTAAGAAAAAATAAACATTCATAGGTAAATAAATAAATACTGCACCTAAATACTTAGAAAGCGCTCAAGCAAATAGATACCAATTTGCTCTTGAGATCTTTTTTAGAGCAAATAGATACCAGTATGCTCTGGAGAACCAACCTGCTCAAGCTGGGATTCGAACCCAGAAATTCAAGTATTTATCACCGCTGTTCCACAGAGCATGTTAAACCCAAAGACAGGCCACGAGGAACAACAATGATGAAATTGCAACAAGATGAAATTGGTCTCAAAATTCAATAGACAAGTCTTGACATCGAACGAGTCAACATGGCAAAAGATGCAAGTAAATAGGTTTTATTCTTATTCAAAGCTACATAACATAAAATAGTAAATCATAAACGCAAGTATGCCAATTAAATATCAAAATTTTCCATGTAGGTACGAGTATCTAGGTGCAAATGAGCCTGAAGCAGTAACGATTTTAATGCCCACATAAATAGGATACAATTTAATTTAACAGCTGACCCTTATTTTCTAGACAACAAAGTTGAAAATAATTAGGAAGCAACACGAACGTCCGTGACCTGAAACTACGTATAAAATCGATCCAAAAACTCACGCAAACTCATTGAAAAGCAATAAAACATTATATCTCCTTTATTTTTATAAATTAGACTCATTAAAATTAAATAACGAGCAATTATTTTCAAACAAGTTAGGTGCCAAACCAACCTGCTTCCAAAGAAGATGTTTGTTATTACTAAAAATTTCGTTTTATATGGTTACTAGCGACCCACCCCGGCTTTGCCCGAATATTTTTCATTTATTATTTACATATAAAGCTTTCTCTTCAATCACTCTTTCTATTTAAAAACCGCATCAAAATTCATTGCGTAGTTGTAGAGATCTAAGCATACATAGGGACAGACAACGGGAAGCGACTTTGTTTTTTACTCGTAGTATGGAGCGTTGAAGCTAGAGCTGGCGGGCTTTCATTGATTTCAAATGACCGATGGGGAAGAAAGAGGGGTAGCTAGACAGCAAAAGCTGCCACCAAAAGCACCTAAGTATTCGGAATTTATTTTTAAAACCCAAAATTAGTCGAGCCCACCCCAAAACGCATTTCTATAAAAGGTCCACATTCTGCAATAAAAAGGTGAACTGTTAAGCCCACCCAAACTACTTTTTATATAAGACGTAGTGTTGGACGGCCTTCTCAAAGTGGACGGATGATGCTGGATGCATGCGGTCAAGGAGTCACTCTTATGAGAACTGTTCAAGCTAGGCCTACGTTACAATCTATGATTAACAACATCATAGGCAAACAAGCAAACGGTTCATCTGATGGAATGTGATAGCGTTGTCTATTGACACGACGATGGAACGCTGAGAGCACCGCCTATGCGCAGTGGCGTAGCTATCGTAGGGCCAGGTGGTGCAGTGCACTAGGGCCCTGGAGCTCAGGGAGCTCTCTAGACTCAGCTTTGAAAAAAAATATACAAATGTTGCGATATAATGGGACCCACTTTTTCGCTCCAATTTCTTAATGTACATCATCTGATCCTCCCTCAATTGATGGAGACGTGGTCTATTCGCCAGCTTTGCAAAGTAATTATAACGAAATTGGGCGTGCTCGAATGTGACCTTACGGAAGTGTATACAGCGATGGTACGGTTTCACACAATTCCTGTTACTTCCGCGGCAGCAGAAAAATCTTTCAGTAAACTAAAGATTAAGAAACAGCATTCGACAAGATCGCCTCCGAGATTTATCGTTAATTGCGATAGAAAATGAGGCGGCATCAAACTTGGATTTGAGTGAAATTATAGACGAATTCGCAAAAATTAAAGCGCGCAAGAGATTGTGAATCGGACGGGGAATTCTCTTAAAAATCGTTTTTTCTCTTAATTAATAAATATTCTATATTGTCATGTGCGTCGTTGTTTATTTACTCCCTTTTTGATAGACACGACGTACGGATTTTGCCTACTAGGGTGATTCAACTAACTGTTTCCTATTCTTATTCCCTATCTATTTATTTTATTTTTTTATTTATTGAAATTGGCACATCAACAGCGTGTACATAAATCTATACAATATTTTATTATAAGGGTGCATAGTCTAGTGTACACGCCAATTACAGATGCACACAACATTTATGGTGCAGGCGTAACAAGACAATATAATAAATACATTTACAAATTACTAATAAATATAAAATTAAAATTAAAATGAACTATTAAACCTAAAATAAAAGCAAAAATAGAATCTTAAAAAATAATGACAAACAATATTAATATTAATAAAAATATCTAGGATTAAAACAATTGTGCTAAGTGTTATCAGAGTCAGGATTTTTAATTAAAAGCCGCCTTATCTCAGTGTTGTGGAAGATGTCAATGTCGCCGTTCAAAGACACGCTCATATTATAGCTCATCATCATCCTATTAAGAGGGGCGTGTTGTCCAAGGTTTATTTTGGATAAAGACGTAGCGAGGAGATTGGTGATTTTGTGCCTTGGGATCCTGTTGGGAACTGACATTTTTATTTTGTCTAATAGGGCAGGTGAAACCATATTCCCGTGGATGATCTTATGCAAAGACACAACCTCACAAATCTCGCGTCACCTCTCGAGGGAGAGCATGTTGAAGTGGGCCAACCTGGTCTTATAGTCTGCTCGGTAGGGACAGTTTCGGTCTTTATACGCAAGGAACTTTGTGAAGTTTTTTTGCACACGTTCGAATCTTGCATTGTGAGTGACATACGAAGGACTCCAAACTATCGAAGCATACTCGAGGGTACTGCGCACGAAAGCATTATAGAGAGTAATTAGTGAACTCGTTTTACGGAAGTGTCCAGAAATGCGTTTAATAAAACCTAGCGTTTTCCAAGCTTTGGATAAAACACTATCGAATTGATTATAAAATTAAGTTTGGAATCGATTTCTACACCAAGGTCTCTTGTAGTTCCGGACTCATCCAAGACTTCATCGCCAATAGTGTACATAGTCAGAATTGTACTTTTTTTCCGAGTAAATTTTATATGAGTACATTTTTTGGCATTGAGTTCCATCGCGTTATCTGTGCACCATTTATAAATAGAGTCAAGATCCAATTGAAGCAGATGAGCATCTTTATTACAATATATCGATCTATAAATTTTAAGATCGTCAGCAAAAATGGAACAGTTGCTGTGTTTTAGGACTTCCACGATGTCGTTGATGAATACCAAGAACAGGATTGGTCCGAGATGCGAGCCTTGGGGGACGCCTGATGATGGTAATATTGGAAGCGATGTAAAACCACGTAACGTTACCCGCTGCTCCCTATTTGAAAGTTAAGACTCGAACCACCCCAACAAAGTTCCGTGAATGCCAAAGGACGATAATTTAGAAAGAAGTATTTTGTGGTTTACTTTGTCAAATGCAATTGTAAAATCCGTATAAATTGCATCTATTTGGGCCCTGTCATCCACGCCCTCAGCTAAATCGGAGACATAAGATAACAAATTACTCGCTGTTGATCTATTCTTCCTGAAACCGTGCTGCGAATCAGTCAAAAAATTATCTATATGCTTCGTTACGGCAGGACAAACAGTTTTTTCAAATATTTTTGATAACATGCTTAAGATAGATATGGGCCTGTAATTTTTTATGCTTTGTTTGTCACCCTTTTTATATACCGGGACCAAATTGGCTCGCTTCCATACAGAAGGAAAAGTTTTTTTGTTCAGAGATTTTTGGAATAAGATTTTTAGAGGAAGTGCTAAGTGCTTATAGGTCTTTTTAATAAAATAAGGTGAGATGCCATCTGGACCGGCCCCCTTGTGTACGTCTATTGTTTTTAAGACATTTGAGATTTCCCGTTCACTAACATTAACACAACTCATAGAAAACTGGGGGTAGCGGTCAACATAGGAATTTTGAGGGACACTCAACGATAAAGAATAAACAGACGCAAAGTGACTAGCAAATAAGTTGACTATGTCCTGACTTGTGTTCGCATCTGCGTTATCAAGGAACATTTCTCCCGGTAGGGCAGATGTACTACCCTTGTGATCATTAATGAAAGACCAAAATTTTTTGGGATTATTCTTAACAGATAACTCTGTGGTGTGCACATGATACGAGTGGCAGGATTTAAGTAGCGACTTGACCCGACTATTACACAAAGTCAGTTCCAGCCGGTCTCGTGGGTTCCCATGTATTTTAAACCTTCTACGGACCTTGTCTCTCTCACCAATGAGTTTTATTAAGTTATTAGAGAACCATGATGGGTATTTGGTTTTACGTTTTGTTTTAGGGATTGTTTGATTTATTATTGAGTTAAGTACACTGTAAAATCTAGAGATGGCGACATCAACATCATCCAGGCTATGGAGTTCCAGAAACCAATCAACTTTAGCCAGTTCTGCATTTACAATTTCATAATCAGCCTTTTTAAAATTGTATGTAGCAAAAGGTTTAATAACATGTGGAGACAGCTTATTTGCTTTTACAGTAATTTCCAGAGCGGGATGATGGGGGTCAAGTTTAGTTAGTGGGTTGGCGCTTTCAACCACATTAACACTATCAAAGTTGCATAGTACTAAGTCAAGAATGCGAAGGTTGTGGTTGAGTACATGATTAAGTTGTGAAAAATTATTGAGAGAAAGAAAATCGACCAGCTGGTAACCCAATCCATTACAGTATCCAGTGGGACTATCAGACTATCAGGAACATTCGCATTTTTTACCCAGTCAATAAAACCTAAATTAAAATCTCCCACGATTATAACATTACCAATAAAAGACTGGAGTACAGAGTTGCAATTATCAATTAGTGATTCAAGAATATCAAAAGACACTGGTGGGGGTAAATAGAGAGCACAAAGTAAAACTGACTTATTACGATTCGAATTGTCTGTAACAGCAACCCAGAGATCTTCACTAGAGCTCTCGAAATAGTGAAACCTTTTTGACTGAAGCTTCCTGGACACTGCAATGAGGACGCCACCTCCCTTTTTACCTAAGTTCCGACTTGATGACCGATCCCGTCTAAAAACGTAGTAGGTATTATCAAATAGTTCTTTATCATGTACGTTGTCATCCAACCAAGTTTCAGTTCCCACGATTACATCATAATTAGCAACAAGTGTAGCAATAATTTTAAAGGCCAATATAAGTTCAAATTGCGCGGAAAGAGAGGAGGGCCCGATTCTCTCCCTATGCACTAGGGCCCTTGTCCCCCTAGCTACGCCACTGCCTATGCGTTGCCCTTGTAGTGATAAGGTGTTATTCCTCTCGTCCCGGTAATTAAACCGGCTCTCCAATCCCTCGAATCGAAACACAGCGAATTGCTACAAGGCAGAAGTAGAAAGAAGGGTGGTACCAACCCTGACGACGTCGCACGTAGATCTACCACCTGGAACTTGCACTTATGTCTGTGAGGTCCGGTAGTGTAAATCTTTTGATGATGACGATGATCAGGTTCTCAGGACAAATCAACAATCAATACAATGACAATAAAGAATGAAACAACTTATCAAGTGAACAAATCAAGAAGTGGTCTAATTAGGAATTGACTTATTTGGAAAAAAGTTAACGACATAGAAAGTTGACAATTTTGGAAAAGGACGAATAAAGAAATGGCCGAAAACAAAGTTATTGATATAAACATCAAGATATTTGGTAAGAAGTCTAAAAAACATTAATGCATCTACCTATCCCTTTCTATATGATATGAAATACTTGTAAAGGATTTAAAAAAAAAAACATAGATAATTTGATAGTTTAATTGCGTTACCACAATAAATCGTGATACAATGTATGTATGTACATCCGGATATTTACATAAAGCATTGATTGTCAAAAATTATGAATAGTGTGCGTGAGTTCATTAAGTTAAGAAAAATAAATATAATGGTGAGATCAGAGGCTGCAAAATAGGTAGGTTCCTATAGATAAATAATATATAAAACAGGGTCGGGTTGGTTACAGCATTTATAACAGGTGGTAGATTTACGTGCGAGATCATCTGGGTTGGTTCCATCCTCCTTTCTATTTCTGCCGTGAAGCAGTTCGCTGTGTTTCGGTTCGAAGGATTGGAGGGCCAGTGTAATTAACGACACTGGAAGTTTAACAGTTTATCTCTACACGAGCAACGCATTGGCGATATCTATAACTTCCCATCAGGTCAACTGTCCGTTTGCTCATGATGATAAAAGTAGAGAACGCCTGATTTCTACTGTCATTGATTTGTTCGATATGTATTTGTCTTGAATAGAGGAATAAGTATTTAAACTTCGAAAAAGTTCTCGAAAAAAAAACTATGAGGGCTAAGATGCAGGGCACCAGCTAGTTGAAGAAAAACCTACAAAGCAAAAGTCTTTGTCAGAGAAGAACGAGGACAGGATTGTCTATGATTTTTACGAAATCATAGAAGATGGAACATGGATAACCTTGTCGACAAAAATCATAAAATCCACCTGAATATTTGCAATCTTCCATGGTTTCCCGTAAATTCTCGGATTTTTGTAATATTCGCTATAGTTAAAAAATGCGATATAGATATTAAATTTCTGTTGTAATGTCTGCTAATCTCAAAAAATATTAATTTGATATTAAACAAATATTCTCAAAAATTATGGTTAAATTCAAGCTTTTGTTTAACATCGATAATAATAAACCACATCACGACACACACATTAACTCAGCCCTGCAGTAAGTATCGTGAGAACTTGTGTCGCAGGTGCTAAGCAACGATATGGTATAAACTACATAGATAAGAATACTACATCCAAGACCGGTAAGCGAAACAATGCGTCTTGCGAATAACACAAAGTTCCGCCCCCGCCGGGATTCGAACCCAGAACCTCTAGCGTAGCAGTCGGCTGTTTACACCACTGCGCCAGAGAGGTCGTCAATCGATGATAATTTTTTGTGCGCTTCATTTGGAATTTTAACACTAAATCTGGCGGTAAGTGCCCTGCTTTTTCCCTTCTGAATCCTTGGTTGTAAGATACAGAGCTTTTCTAAGTAATACAAATAAGCTATAATCATGTAGCTGACTAGTTATCTTTATTTTAAGGACGTGACGTAAAATACTGTACTATTTCATAAGAACACGCATTGTGGTACTTATTTGCGAATTACAAGGACGATGGTACAAATAGATTAATAAACGGATTAATGAGATGTGATTAGCATAGAATTATTGTTTCATACCGTGTTCCTTGTTTACCTTAGGATATGTTGCGCAAATCAGTCTAGTAGTGCTGTGTCTATAGTCGCTGCAAGATACCTTCACAAATTAGTCTTTCAGTGAATCGAGATGAAAAGTTATTGCCATCAGAAGAAAAACAAAACTGGATGAAATGTTAGTTTTAAATGATATTTCTCTCTTAAAATATTTAGGTACCTATCTAAATATTGTTGTATTAATTTAAAGAATATTAATAATTGTATAAATACTGTATAAATGTGTGTTTTGTTACTTACATTGTTAAATAAATTGATATTCCTTATTCACGTTTGCGTAACAATATAGAAAAACGGAAATCATATTATTTTCCTTCAACAGTTAAAAATCAATAAAATTTTATAAACTGTAATTTAGCAATAACATTTTGTTAGAATTTTTCCATTAGCGTTTATGATTTACGAATTACCGAACGTAATATGATGTGATCAATAGATAGGAAGGCCGAAATCAAGATGGTATTATCGATTTTGTTAATAGATCACGAGGTGTGGATCACAAGTCATTCATGGTAAAATGATTCTTTTGATTTGCAGTTAACTTGATTTGCAGTTAACTTGGGGAGGTATTTTTAAGACTACAGTTTAAATACCCGACCACGGCGAAACTAAAAGGAAGGTTTTGATTTTGTCCGGTATGTAAGTATGTATGTTCATTATTTCCCTCATAAGTTCTAAACTACTTATCATACATTGAAAAAGGAGGGATAGGTGGATGTGTCTTGATTGTCCGCTAGTTATAGGCTATATGATGTCTCATTAAATTGAATAAGGCGCCCTCTATAGGACATAGAGTCATGAACATTTTTTATTCTACATAAACATAAACTCACGCGGTAATCCCTTGTAATTGACGGAGTCCCATGAATCCCACTGTGTGACTGGTTCCGAATCTGTCGCCACCCTCCTTGGACAATGAGGAACATGCCCTCTACAATGTACGGTAACCCGAGACCCAAACCTCTGGTCGGGTCGGTCGGTTAACCAAGGCACGTAACAAACTGAGGTACCACATCTTCGTCGTATTTTATTTTAGACTACTGAAATTAAAAGTACTACTTACTTTTGAGTTAAAACAAAAGCCTTCTTAAATAGTTAGGAAATAACTAACCATCTTAGTTAAAATAGTAAATATTATCGAAGAAACTAAACATGGTTTTTTTTTAAACGAACCCGTTTCATTCACCTCTTTAAGTTTTCTATAATTTCTGAATATCAGATCAAAATAATTCCCTCTTCGTGGTTGTATTATAAAACTGCTGAAACCTGAAAAGATGACATCTTAATGTAAACTACAGAAGCATAATTTTGTTGCTGAAAATCCTTAAATAAAAATTTAGCTTTTCAGTCATTCCATATGAAATCAACCAATCATGTGTGTCACATGATTTTTAATTTTAATGAAAAAACGGTCAAGTGAGAGTCGGACTCACACACGACGGGGCTCGCCATCTTAAAGGAACATTATGAAATTTTTAAATACTTTTGTAAAAGAAACAAGATCTAGCAAAAATTACGTTTCTTATAAGTGTAGGAGTCCTCTTTAATTCATAATTTCTTGATGTTTTTAGTATATGTCGTTAAAGCGGCAACAGAAATAAATACACTATTAATTTCATGAGTCTAGCTATAAAGGTTCATAAGATACAGCCCGCTGACAGACAGACGGACAGCGGTTTTTTGGGTACATTACCCAAAAAATTATGTAATTTTTTGTATATGTGAATAAAAAATGGTACACCCACATGAGCTTTTATCTCTAAAACTCCAGTTAATAAATTCCATTGACAAACAAAAAAATACCCACGGCTGTTTCAATAATAGCAGCCCAGATTTTTTATTACGGAAGTTTATGTCAGTCGAGGTGATGTCAATGACTCGTGACCCGAAATGTAACTGTTATTATTGACTTCACTAACTTCGGATAAGTTAAATAATAAATAAGTAAATAAACCACATCACGACAAACATTGACTCAGCCCTGAATGAAGTATCGTAATAAATTGCGTCACAGGATTCAAACAAAGATATTGTATGAACTACAGAGACTGTACGGAAAATGTCCACAGCTGAAAACTTACCTATTTATTTTTGTTCAAGCATGACACAAATATCTATGAATCAAACCCGAAACGCTTACCCACAAGATGTGGGTTAATTACTACTCATTAATCTATCATATCGTCATTATCACACACCCATTCATTCATGCCATATGTATGAGTTTCAACCACATACATAAACATAAACTCACGCCGTTATCCCTCGAGAGGGGTTGGCATAGGTGTTAAACATTGCATTTCGCATGTTTATATTAAGTCCCAGTGTGACAGATTGCGAATCTGTCGCAACTATCCGGGTACAACGAGGAACATGGCAGCTACAATGTATGAGTTTGTGTTTCAAAATTATTATTCATATTCATCCAATCCCAAAAAATGTTCACTTGGATACTTGGGACAGGGTAGACAAATAAAACTAATAAACCACATTAAGAACTTGTATCACAGGAACCAAGCAACGACATGGTATCAACTTCATAGACAATAATACTATATCCAAGGCCGGTGAGCGAAATAATGCGTCTTTCAAATAACACAAACTTCCGCCACCGCTGGGATTCGAACCCAGAACCTCTAGCGTAGCAGTCGGCTGTTTACAACAAAGAGGTCGGACAAATATCAATTAAAAAAAGGCAAGACAAAGTCGAGAGCAAGAGCGATCAACTTTTTATTATTGTAGCTATTAAAAAAGCAAGTAGGTTGTATTGTAAAAAGATATACATATATAAGAATAAGGTTGTTTTGTATAAATTCAGAGCTCAATAATAATAATAATAACCACATCACGACACACATTGATTCAGCCCTGCACTAATTATCGTAAGAACTTGTATCGCAGGTGCTAAGCAACGATATGGTATATACTAAATAAATAAGAATACAACATCCGAGACCGGCAAGCGAAACAATGCGTCTTGCAAATAACACAAAGTCCCGCCCCCTCCCGGAACCTCGAGCGTAGCAATTGGCTGTTTACACCACTGCGCCACCGAGGTAAAAAAGCTCAAGCTTTGAAAAAAATACGAGAGCAAGAGATTATGTTGACCTGTGTAACTAAAGTGGTGCAAACTGTATTATGTCACTTAAGTTACAACAAAAAGTAACCTAAAAATGTGGCACAAATTTTCGGTTTCTAGGCTTCAATTGTCGAAAAGATTAAGCTTCTATAAGGAGGGCCATACACAAGTTGCTTTCTAAATACAGTTTTTTTAACGAGCAGACTATTTATCTGATGGAAAGTGATACCACTGCCGCCTATTGACAAAGCGCCCTTGATGTCTGAGAACTGCTATGGTATCGCCAATGCGTTGTTTAATAATTATTTTGTTTTTATTCATTAATCTTCCCCTTAGTTCCTTGATTAAGTTTTATTTATTTTGATACAACGTCATAGGCAAACAAGCAACCGGTTCACCTGATGGAATGTGATAACGCCGCCTATTGACACGACGATGCCCCTGATATCATGGAACGCTAAGAGCACCACCTTTGCGATGCCCATGTTAAGGTAAAGATGTTATTCCTCTCGTGCCGGTAACTACACTGGCTCTCCAATCCCTTAAACCGAAACTCAGTGAACTGCTTCACGGCAGAAATAGAAAGAAGGGTGGTACCAAGCTAGATAATCTCGCACGTAGATCTACCACCTGAAAATTCGATGCAGATGCCACACCGGAAACTTAACCTGTGCTTTACATCCTCAGGCTTGGCAACTTTAATCTCTTTATGTGTAGGTTCGTTATATTCAACTAATTAATAACGCTAAATTTTTAACAGTTCGTCTGTCCAACAGTACGCACGAAAGGACTTATCAATGCGACACGATCTTTACATAATACCGTTACCGGGTCAAACGACAGTCCGGTTGACATGTCAACTAAACTGACAATTAATTAAATACCTCTTCTCATTTCGAATTAAAAAAATAACACGGTTAACAAACAATTAACCATTTGATTGTATTATAGAAATTGATGTTGCGCTGAAGCTTTATTGATGTTGCGCTGAAGCTTTATTGATGTTGCGCTGAAGCTTTATTGATGTTGCGCTGAAGCTTTATTTTTTTAATTTTCCAATGGTTTTAATTGTTATTGTTTTATACAAATACAACAAATCAAAAATCAAAGATAATAGGAATCGGTCCAGCAGTTCACATGTTATAAATTCTGTTGCTTACCTGAGTTTGTTTTGTATAAATTTAGTATTTTTTTTAATCCAGCTTAATATCTTTAAGGCGTTACGCGTTTAATCCAGCTTATTAGGTAAGATTACATCCTTACGGATATTATAAACGAAAAATTTTGTAAATATTTATGGATGAATGGATATTTGCTATAACTTATAAAGATGTTGTGTGAATTGTCCAAAATACAATGATAAATATCGAGTAATTAAAAATCATATCATATATAATCGTGTTCTGCGCGGACGAAGTCGCAAGCAAAAGCTAGTCAACAATAACAGACTGTTGCTTGGTCGTCTTCAAGTCGATAGTAAATAGGCCTTCTCTAATTTAAATTGAAATTAATGTATTAGCAAATACAATAGGTATTTGTAACTACATGCGATGTTCTTTTAACGATTTATTTCTTTTACAAATTAACAGTTGTCATATTTTTCCCTTTACTTGTTCTATAAAATATTCTTTCTTGCCAGATTTCATGATTCTAGGTGAAAGGAAGTACCCTATAGGTTTTGATTATCTTGCAAATGCATGGAAAATGCGATAAAAACGGTAACATGTTTTGATTTCGTCGACTTAGTGAGATCATTTTTTCACAGAACAAAGGTATTAATTTCAACTTAATACCTCTATACGTTCCTGAGAAAAGTCTTGGTTTGCTGACAGACAGACGGACGGACGACGAAAATTTAATAAGGGTTCTCCGTTTAGAGGCACGGAACACTAAAAACACATGCAAACAATTGCATGTAGCAGTATTCAAAATTGAAAATGGTATATTAAAAACGACAGCGACAATGGAAATGCTCTTTGTTCAGTTACCATCGGTTACCATTTAAGGAGGTACTACAGGTCAAATATTCGACACCACAATACATTATTTCTACCGTCTAGCCGATCTTTTGTCATGGTTCCGGAAACACTTTCACCGACGTCTCACAAATGCTACATGAGAAATATCTTATTTTGACAGCCTCAGTAGGGCTGCCTTTACCTGCCTTTTGCCAGTTAGGTCTCAGATTTGTATCCCGGTTTAGGTATTTATGCGATGAACACGAGTAGAGCAAATTGGGGATAAATGTTTTATATTTCAGTATGTACCTATATACGCTATATAATAATAATAAACCACATCACGAGACACACGTTGACTCAGCCCTGCAGTAAGTATCGTAAGAATTTGTGTGGCAGGTGCTAAGCAACGATATGGTATAAACTACGTAGATAAGAATACAACATCCAAGACCGGTAAGCGAGACAACGCGTCTTGCAAATAACACAAAGTGCCGCCCCCGCATATTTCATATTTATCTATATACGTTGGTATATATTCATATAGTATCCATATGCTTATTTGGGATTAACGTAATTTGAGTGAATTATCACATACATATTATAAATATAGCAGCTTAACTGTAAACAGCGAAAATTTTATCAAATTAAATAGATACATGTGTACTTTTAATATTTACAAAACATTCAATTTGACTCTCGTTAAATACATATTATCAATATATTTAATTGCTATATAAACCATAAATATCGAGGTTATCAATAACCAATTAAGAAATATATAAGGAATGTCGTAGTCAAAAACAGAAACCAATTTTTTACAAACTTATCTTTTTCCGAGGAGTTTATGCCTTTTATTGGGTAATTTAATCTTCAGTAAAATTAAAAATTGTTCATTAGTAAAAGGAAAATTGCTCATTTTAATTAAACTCTGATGTAAAATGTGATTGCCAGTTTTAAATTTACAATAAATATACATCCATTACTTACAAAGATTCATACATTTTTAAACAGCCAATTATTGTAACCTCAATCTAAGCTGTACTTCACTGTATCCTGCATTAGCTTACAGAAAATTTTGAAACAATGAATTGTACTTATTTAGTTTGTGTTGTAAATTTATTCTCGCATTGAATAAGTGCAGCTTGTATGTAGGAGATATTTATAAACGTCAGAACTACTAAACTCTTTCACCATTCTTTAGAAAGCAAATTATATATCGTTCAATTCCACGTAACAAATTCGCGATCACTACTATTAAGATAAGAATTGTTAATTAATTCGTTTTGTCACTCCTGCCAAAAATAAATGTACCTACGCGGTATCGTCTATTTTTAGTTACGTGGAATTGAACTATTCACCGACGACATAAATTGTGGATTAGTGTGGAAATTGGCTGGTTTTATTACAAAAAACAAGAATTCGCGAAGCAAAGATGGCTGAAGTTTCTGGCGGGAAAAAGTAAGCAAATAGACATCATTTGCTTCTAGGTGATTTTACAGTTTAGCCGCAACATGAATATCGTTAGCATTTTGCCATTAGTTCGCATAAATCTCTTCTGAAATAAGTCAATACAGCCTCTATTATGAGATCGGTGAGCACGAGCTGTCATCTTTAAGTCTACGAATGACCTAAAGAGTTGTTACAATAAAAAATTATTGCCTTCAATAAATTTTATTCCCCTCAAGATAAGACCCGTAATGGCTTGGCAATTAATATTTTAAGGTACGGTAGAGAAATTTTTAAACGAAACATGAAGTATTTGTAGTAGAAACATGGGTTATATCATTAATAGAAATAATCATACAAGTGACAGAGTAACATTATAATGTGCTGTTTAACATTTTTTGCTTTTACGTATCTAATTGGATCTCTAATGAAAATTTTGTACTGTTACAATAAACCTACTACGAAAATTCGATTTCCTCAAGCATATCTTTGATATTGTATTTTAAACAATTGCACGGAACTCTCTCTTAACAATGCGCGTCGCACTTGTCTTGTTTCTATTAAAACGTTGTGACTGCGTTAACCTCATCCGCCAGTTCGATCACGAACATATAGATTTTTTTATAATCGATATTTGTTTTAAAGAGCTCCGATACTGATTGAACAATGCTTGTCGATGACAGCGTCATTATGCTAGTAAATTGATTAGCGAATGAAAAGAATGCGTAATTGGATTTTATGTCGATTTATCGAATGTTATAATAGTAATTGGATTTGGCATGTTTTGATACGCACTTCGAAATTATTTTCATGATTTTAACATGATTTTTGACATGATTAAAGATAATTGCAGCATCACGAAAATTCTTTTAAAAAGTTTCTTATGATTTGACGTAGAAATATAACACGTAGGGTGCTTCCGAGGACTAAATAATTAAACGTATGGGACGCATATGACAAATTCGTACAAAAACTTTGCTGAAACTGTTTTTTTGAAAGAAAGGTTTTCAATGAAAAAGTTCTTTTCGTTTTATCAATGTTGATGTTTGCGATTTAAAATCTTAAAAAAGGCTCTGCATTCGAAAAAAAAATATTTTAAGCATTGTATAGATCAAGTCGTAAAATGGTTAATTTCTGCATTAAATAGGAGACTCATTTAAATATTACGATTAAAATAAAATATTATCTTTTACAAATCGATCCGTGAATGAAAAATTGAAATCGTTAAATGTTTGCCAAAAATACACGGCAATGAAATATTTTGTTAGACAGAGGCGGCAATACCCACATGTGACGTCACACGTGCTTTATATACAGAAAGCCGTTTTAGAAGGAAAAATGGATAAAGAGCATTTTAAACGTTATAAAAATCATATAGAAATAATTTCTCCGTCGATTTCAATTTATGTTTCACACATTCGTTAAAACGTAGTTATGTTTTATTTCATGTTAGTATAATCATAATATTGTGTAGCAGTTCGATCCCCTATTGCATTGCTGTGATCCATACTAACATCCGCCATTTGGTAACACCATGCAAAAATTAAACAAATTGTCTATGATAAAGTTATTAGAATTCAAAAATTTAAATCTTTCAGAAAATCTTTCTTTTTTTTTTTTGAGAATCTTTTTTTTTTGCTCATATACCAATTTACAGAATCTGGTGTTCCTTGCCGGTATCTTCCCCGACATAAATTTTCTGAACCGGTGGTCGTGTATTTTTTTAAGTTTTCGGAATAGAGTTATTTTGATTTTGCTATAAGAAACCTTTTTAAGTCAAACTTTTGTTTCTGCTAATGAATAATTTATTATTATTATTATAAACAGTACGAAATTTTTGCCAGTAGTTTTCAGTTTGTAATGTTTCCACTGTGGTTTCTACCAGGGTTCAGGTTTTTTTTTTATTCAAGACCAAGGTATTTGACCCCAACCCGCCTAATTTTTAACTGCAGTCGTTAGGATGGTTTAACGACAATCGGTTGCTACATAATAATTAGTAGCCGAATATTTTAATATAAAATCTTACGCAACAAGAAATTTGAACAGGAATTTATGGCATGTATAAAAAAACTCTTATTTATGCAACATGTAAATGATCTTCGACAATATCAAAACTCGATGCGGCTACTCGTTCAGATGTTAACGAAACCAGAATTTTATAATTACAGATCTCTCACTCGCACTTTGGCTTTTCGTTACTGGAGCGAACGAGATAGATGAAGATTGATTGTTGCCGGTATCAGTTTCCAAACGAGCACTTGATCGATTTTTTATTAGGTTCAAGCATTGATGCAATTTAAGGGTGCAGTTGTACTTATGTACTTACAAGCGAAGATAGGAATGCATTTGAAGCTAAAAGAACTATTCGAAGCTAAAATATCTCAATAACTATAATAATATAGATATAGCTTTAAGGGTTAAAGGATTTAGCGTTCGATTTGATGAAATAAATGATAATTTGAGGTAACTCAACTGAGGTATGCTTATCATTGTTAATTGAAAAAATTCTTCGTCGTCATTTGTATTTCCTACGATGTTTTAAAGAAAAAAAACACATGATTGTTATATTATATGGTATGGTATGGTAGGAATATAAAAAGTATATTCAAGTCTTATTAACAATATTCAAGCATTAAACCACATTCTCAGCTGGATAATAAGTAATTTGATAATAACATATAACAAAAAAAAATATTAACATTCACAAGAAATATGTTTTTGTCTGTCTATAGCTTGCATCTATCGCTATCCCGTGCGACATAACCTCAATAACATACGCTGGCGCTTACTTTTCTTCAATTACTTTTTTTTTAATAACACTTTTACCAGTCAACGACCCGATGCTAACCGGTTACATGGTCTTTTGATACGTGATTAATGCGGTTAACAAACGTCGGATCGTCGTTAGACAAGCTGTCTAGTTTAACGTCAAACTGTTTTGAATGTTTACATAGCTAGCCAACCAATAGCATCACACGACAAGCACGCTTAAATGGAACATTACGGACAGTTACGAAGTGTAAAAGTGTCAATTTTTTTTTTCGCTTTGTCGCAAAAAAATCATTTTCATTGAAAAGGCTGTCATTTAATTGTTATTATTTATACCTCTTATTATATAGGGGTAACCCATACCATACATAGGGGGTGAATGAGGTTCTTCGAGATAGTAGTTTATAGGTACATGATGGCCCTGATGATTCAAACGTCCTTGACGGTGGCTGCTAACTATCAGGCTTGCCCTAAATTGTTTGTCATCTAAGCAGAACAAAACAAAGTTAACATTTAATTTATTATTAAATATAAACATTTTCTTGATGTGGAAAAATCATTTTATAACCTCATAATCTTCCTAATTGTCACTAATTATAACCTACGTCAGTTGAAAATAACGTCAAAAAAACATTCCATCTAATAACATAACATTTAAAATAATGACATACATTGTCCATTGTCTGAGCTTTATTCATAATTATATCAATCAAAACACAAATAAAAATATACTATTTATATTAATACCTAATTTGTAGTTACAGCTCATTATTAATTTATTCATGTAAGATATTTCATTCTTTACAATAATAATGATCCATAACAGTCTGAAAATTTTCAACTGTATGAAAAAGTATCAAAACTATTTTTTTTTTTTTAGGTTATTTTAAATATTACATGAATTTAACATGACAAAAAATTTACAAAGAACAGTATTAAAAGATTTCATGTTAAATTTAAATATTTTAATCAACATCTAAAAACATGATCTCATATTAAAATTACATCACGATAATACGTTTAATTTAGTACATATTAATTTGATGTTAACATTGATTACCTCTATTCGGTTATTTTAATTTCATTGAGTATTAGATCATCAAGTTGGAAGTTTATTTTTTATTTTTAAGCATACGAAGTGAGGATAAATAAAAATAAGAATCTAAATTATAAGCTAAAAGAACCCTAAGGCCCCGTATCCAAACAGTCTTTCATCTTTCACAGGCGAGGATTAAAACGCACCAGAATTAAACAGGTTTGAATCAAGCTCGAATGTACTGATAAGAAGCGGTTACCCGATAAAATGATTTTTTTTCTTTTTCTAACATTAAAACCAAAATAGTCCTGGAACTGACGGATCTTTTTACACAGCCTTCAATTCGTAAATTTTTCAGCGTGTAAGTATGTCATAAACTTAAGCAGGCTGTATAGTTTTATTTGCGTGATACCTTTTTTTAATTTTCTTTAAAATAAAAGGGGACTCCGGGCTTCCACTGACCTTTTTTGCATGACATACAAATCACTGTACTTGAACAAGAGTTAAATCTTGATAAATACGGAACGGAACCTCTTCGTATCCGAGTCTGATTTGCACTTGCGAGTTTCAGTTAGAATGTTTTACAACTTGTAGGGTTTCACGCCGTTATCCTTCGATAGGGTTCGGCGGAGGTGTTAAATTACATTTCGTATGTTTAATTATGTTGAGTCCCAGTGTGACAGGTTCGCCACTAGAACACAATCTGAATCTGATCAAAGAATCTGTCGCCACTAGAACACAATAAGCAACATGGATGCTATAACTTACGGCAGCCGAAACTCGAACCTTCGGGTGGAGTCAGTCGGTTTTACAAAGCCACGTAACAAACTGAACTATACTATAAGTCTGTCTGTTGTGTGTGTGTGTATTATGTGAGTCCTGTTTAATATTTATTAAAATAAAAAAAAAACAAAGTTGTTTAGTATTGCAAGCAAACTTAATCTTCGGATATAAAAGCAAAGCTAAACCTAACAATCTTTATGCAGATATTATTAAAAAATGTATACCTTTCTTAACTTCAGCTGAGTATTATAATTAGTTTTTAATACGAATAAAAAAAAAGTCGTGTGAAGTAAAAGTATTTTTGTAACACCATATTTAGACAGTACTATGGCCATATATTTTTCATAGTTCCAATATAAAGGTGGAGTAACTAGAATAACATAACGTTTCCTTGACGAAAAACTAACTTCCATATTATCTTCCTCGAGAATCATTCACGACTGCAGTTGTTTAACGCAAGACCATATAGCTGTGCCAATTAGAGATGATAATTAATGAATTCATGCGTAGTAATCTCGTCAAAAAAAAATAAAAAAATCGTGCCCTATAAACCGTACGGATCACGATGCAGATCGATACCAATCGAAAAGAGATCGAGAGTGACTAATTCATCATTCATGACCATTGTGGTCATTGTAAACAGAAAACAGTAATCCACCAATTAAAAGCTAAAAATCTCATCTAAGATGCCACTTGAACTTGAGTTTACGCGCACTCGAAGACAAACTTTCGCTTACGTTTCAACGAATACAATAACAAGGCAAACTCGACTTTACTGCACGGTCGTAAGGTGAAGCAAGCTTTTTTTAATAAGCGACCAGTGGCAAAGAAATGTTGGTCTAATTTATAGGAGCACGTTTTTTGGACGACTTTTCAAGTGGTATATAAAGCTCGTCTCCTAATATGACCATCAGTGTGTGGTGACCCATCAGTACAACAGCATCTAGGGTTCAAAAAAGGATCTTAAAAAACTAATAGACAAAATGAAATTGGTAATTTCCTTTGTTCGTATGGAAGTTGTGATGTGTTATAACAAGTCTTAATAGTCATTTGTAAAAAAAATAGGATACTTATGTAACATGTTAAGAGAAATACGAACATGCAACTTTAAAAGTAGAGCAATACTGTGCCAACTGGTAAAAATGTGACACTTAGTAGGATGTGAAAACTGAAAGGGTTTCGTAATTTTTTTGACAAGTACATCTAAAATTAGTCTAAACAACAAAAATAGTATTCGTAAAAAAAACAAAGTAATTAGGTAATAAAAAATGCGTACGAGTTAACTGTAAAAATTTTGTCTCTATTTTCAGGTTATCATTGCCGCTGTCCTTGCGGTATGCGGTGCTGCAAAACTCGACCGCACATACCTGCCTCCGGCAACAGCAAACACGGCTGGTGGAAGTCCAGGGGCTCTCCAAACTCCCTTCAGCAACTCCCTCAACAGAGGGCGAGGACAACCCAAAGGAAGCTTTACCAATGAGTTCCAAGGAGTAGTTGTTGATGCCGCTGCAGCAGGCACTAGGTCCTCCGACCCAGATGACTCCGGTCTCGGAGCCCCAAGGCCTGCTTACGGATCCATGAACTCAAAAGTTGGGTCAGCCGCTTTTAGAGCACCAAGCAACGCTGGTTTCCGTCAGACTCCTGACAGCAACCAAGCTGGATTGAACAATTTCGACCAGGAAACCGATGGACAGTTCTCCGACACAAACATCTCTGAAGGAGTGGAAACTCCAGAGGAATCAATTGACCAAGGATCCATTGATCAAGGATTTGGTCAAGTGCCATCTACTAGTCAAAGATTTGGTGGTGCAACTCCAAGCCTTGGATTCAACCAGGGTTCAGACGATCAAGATTTTGGACAAGCTAACGATGCCTTTGGGCAGGAAACTCCCCAAGGATTTGAGCCGAAGCTGGAACGCGCTCAAGCCACCCGCGACCGTTCTGCCAGCACTTTGAGATTCGTCAACGAAGTAGGAACTGATTCTTACAACTGGGCCTTCGAAACTGATAACGGAATTTCTGCTGAAGAAAGTGGAGTAGCCACTAACGGTGTCCAAGCTAAGGGTGCTTACTCTTACACTGGTGACGACGGCCAAGTTTATAGTGTGACCTATACTGCTGATGAGAACGGTTTTCGTCCCCAAGGTGCTCATCTACCCACCCCACCCCCGATTCCTGTAGAGATTCTGAAGGCTTTGGAACAAAATGCCAGAGATGAAGCTGCCGGGCTAACTGATGATGGTAAGTCATTTTTTTTTGTCGTTTTGTTTTAATTCTTCTCACGTTTTTATTTTATTTTGTTCTTTTTTTTCGATCTGAATAACACCAACTAATGGACTTTTACTTAATGTAATCGATTAATTAACAGTATAAACAAAAACATATAACTGTTCAAATTTTATCACGACCATAATAAGAATTATTTTTTTTTTAATTGGAGTAGTTATACATTCAAAACACATATTGATTAGTTCCCACCCACACTTTTTTTTACTAATTTTTAACTACATAAAATTAATAAAAACGAATGAAAAATAAACCTTATAAAAGACTTCACACGGATATCTGGGATAGTTGAAAAAAAAAAAACCTATTATTTTCGTAAACATTACCATCATCAAAAATGATGTCACTTAAGCATACATTTTTGATTGAGACACACTGCTTAAAGCTATTTTTAATAATAAACGTAGTGTTATTTAGATAATGACTGTTATTTAATCACATTATTCTTAAATTAACTGTATGACTTTAAATAAGTTTTACCAAACATTGAGGTCAAGTTAGATGCATTTGAAATATGTACTTACATAAGAAATTTGAATACTTCACATTTTTTGCAAAACATAACTTACTTCAGTTTACATTTAGGTCATGTTCTGACAGATAATAGATAATAATAGAATATCTGACAGATAATGTTCAACGACAGTCACACATAACATAACAAACGTAATTCATAAAATACCCATCCTTACTGTTACGTTGGCCGCTTAGTCTATTGTCATTTTGATTTATGTGCAGCCTGATATATCGTTCGCAAACAGTCGATGACAAATGACCAACAACTTTCGTTTTTTATTTACAGGCTCATACGACGCGCAGAAGTACAATGGGGTCGGAGATTACTCTCAAAGCGAGAACGCTAATAACCAGTACAATGACAGGCAATCGGCTCAGCCTGAGAATCGACCTGAATCGGATGCAACCGCAAGTGGAACGTTCACTGACGCTAATGAGCAGCCTTTGGAAAGACCCAACGGTAATAATCGCCCATCAAATAACAATGGATTTGCTCCTTCATACAATCAACGCCCCATTTCAACACCGAATAGATTCGGTTCTGACAAAAACGACTTTGTAGCTTCACCTAACGCACTAGAAGAAAACCAATCCCAAGAATCTGGAGTTTTTGAACCTGCCTCAAATGGAAACGATTTTGCTCAACCTGACAAATCTCCTAATGGTTTTAACTCCAACAACGGTTTCATCAGTCCATCAACCGGAAATGTTTTTAACCAAGCTTCTAATGGTGCTGGTTTGAACAACGAATACCTTCCACCAGTCAGAGGTCGACCGAACCAGGGAAGAAGACCGCAGAACAACTACCAGCAGTTCTCTCAACCTCAAGCTCGCCCTCAATTCACGCAAACCACTACTGAAGCCCCTACCGAAACTCCCGATGTAGACCCTACAACTGAGATTCCTCTTGTTCAACAAAGCAACGGATTTAGAAGACCTGCAAATGGAAGACCTACTCAAGGCATTCGCAATGGCAATAGCAATGGTCGCTTCCCTACAAACCGCGTTCAAAATCGTTTCGGCGCCCCATCACAGCAAGTTCCGTCAATCCCTCAGCGATCTTCTGCATTCAACTCTCAGCGTGGTACTGTCCCACCCCAGACTGAATTGACCACTCCTTTTGAGTCTCAAGGTTTCACCCGCCCATCACCCCAATCTGGATTTGGTCCTCAGCGCGCTACTGTTCAACCCCAAAGAGAACTGACTACACCTATCGAGACTGTCCAGGAAACGTCAAGCAGCGATGTTGATAGTGAGGTAGAACCAACTCAAGCTTCAAACTTTGGTCGTCAGCCAGCTTCTCGCCCACAACGTCCGACTAGACCATACGGTGGACTATCCAACAACGTTCAAAGGCGCCCTATTCAACCAGCACAATCACAAGACCAGTTTAACCAGTCACCTCAATTTGGTGGTCGTCAGCCTCAATCAGCTCAAAGACCCTCAAACATCAACCAGTTTTCTCAACAACCTCAGGGAGAAGATGATTCATACTACTACAACCAGCCATCGAAGCCATTCGGTGTCCCCGAACAATCTAGTTATTCCGGACAAGAAAATGGGCAAAACGCCCCATCTCCCTCATTCCAATCTCAGAACAGGAGACCTTCATCTGGACCAAGGTACCCCAACCCACCTACTGTAGCTCCTACATCCCCATCAGAAAGTGAAATGACAACCATCGCTGAAACCCAATTTAACGGGATCACTCAAGCATCAGCATCTCCTTTCGCACCTGAACCTACTAACATCAACAACCGATTTGGATCACGCCCTCAAGGAAACCGACAAAACCTAGGTCGCCCTACATCTGGCTCCCGTAGGCCAAGCCAAAGCTTCAACAACTTCCAAACTCAATCTCAAGATAACAGAGGTCCCTCAGAAGTAAACTCACTAGACAACGTTGCTGACGCTCGTCCCAGTCAACAATACAATGGCGAGATTTACGAGTACAGCAAACCAGCAGTTACCTTACCTCCTCCAGCTAAAACTGGAATTGCTGCTAGTCTACAAAATCAAGAAGAAAGCGAACCTAAGCCAGAAGAAGTTGCTAACAGTGAAAATCAAGAATCTGAGAAGCCCGAAGAGTCTATTCCTGAAAGGAACCCTGCCCAAACACGTCCTCAAGGAGTTAACGGTCAGCAAAGACCTTTACAATCACAGAACGGTTTTAGCCAAGCTCAACCCCAGAGGGAGTCTCGTCCGGTTTTAGGAAGCACAATCCGTAAGGCCCAATGCTGCCGTGCAAACAACTTCGGTTCTCAGCCATCTCCCCAATCTCCTGGCCAAGGAAGACCTCAAGCTCAAAGGCCATTTGAAAACCAGGCTTCCTTTGCTGGAGCATCAGCGGAGCAGGGAGGTAGTAGTTTAGCAGGAAAGGGGGAAGTCTTCAGCGGGCCAAGAAACCCTCCAAGCTTTGACTCAGAAACCGGTTACCACTACTAAGCCCTTCTAAATCTTGATCTACCATGCCATATCTTGCTAAAAGGACTGCCTCTTCTACCTAGATGATAAAATGAGATTTAAAGATCAGTATTTACGTGATAATATTCATATTTAAATAGATTAAGCTTAGGATAGTGTCACTGTATAAAACTGGTCAAAACAATGGATAGCAAAACGAAAATTGTAAAAAAAATCCAAACGAACTCATCATTAATATTATTTATACTAGAGATTATTAAGTATAGTGATATTTATTTTACTAAGTATGTACTTATGTGAAAATAACATGTTTAAGATACATTTAATAAATTATTGTGTACATAATTTTAAACAGGAATGTTTTATTTTTGCCAGAAATGTTACCTTATTTTTTTATTTACCTTTACTGTCTTTAAAATTGTTTAGACGTAAAATTATCAATACATTGTTTTAATGCCAAAAGCAATTTAATTTATTGACATTTTATTTTTATTTTACAAGGGTAATGAGGAAGCACATAAGACAGATTACTATAAATATTTTAAGAACCTATAAAATATCATGTAGTTGAAAACCAAAGCTAAAAATGGATTACTAGAAATGCTCTTTTTGCCCTTAAATCTCCTACAAACAGAAGATTGACTGTTGACTGTCTTTAAGTCTAAATTAACAGGTCTAGCTTAAAATCTAGGGTAGTATAGGACAGAGAACGTGGTAGCTCAGATTGTTACGTGCCTTGGTTATAGGACAGACCAAACAGGTCGAGGGTTCAAGTCTCGGGTTAACGTACATTATAGCTACCACGTTCCTCATCGTGCCCAGATAGTGGCAACCATTGGGACACACAGTGACATTGGGAGTCAATATAAACATGCGAAATGCGGGGTTCAACACATCTGCCAACCCCTTTCGAAGGGTTAATTTTGGCGTGAGTTTATGTTTTGTCTAGGATAGCTTTGAAAACAATAGGTGGCGCAGTGTTTGAGAATTTAAAAATGGGTACTCAAATGATGTTTAGTTGGGTTACTCATATAATATCCCAACTATTGTACACATGTACCTATTTTACTATTTCTAATATATTTGCTGTGAAGGAGTTAAACAAACTCATTTGTCAAAACATAACTGAACTTTTAAATAGTTCACTAAATAAATAGGAAGTTGCTGTGGTTGAAATATTATAATGACAGTGGTAACCATCTCGAATCAGCTAATGACCACCGTTAATACCGTTATCATCAGAAACGAGTATACCACGTCTTCTTGGGCTTTGGGAAATTAATTTGGTTTTGAAGTTTTATAACAGCTACCAACATTGAACTTTGTGGTCACCTGATCCTAGTAACCCTAAGGGACCACAAGTATTGCGGTCTGCAGGTTCAACTCTGGATCTCATAATAACAGTAAACCAATACATTCCTAAATTCACGCCGTGATTCGTCGAGGGAGGTAGGCTGAGGTGTTACACATCGCATTTCACATGTTTATGTTGAGTCCCAGTTTGACAGATTGCGAATCTGTCGCTACTATAAAAAACATATATCATAATCGCTGTTCTTGTAGAAATCACAAAGGAATTTAATTTGAGAAAACAACGGACGGTCATATTGGGTACACCAACCTTATTATTACAGCTTTATTTAAAAAGAGGTAATACATGGTAGTAACACTAATCCGAATATCACAGCTTTATTTAATAAGGGCAACACCGAGGTTTCATTACAGTATT
The DNA here is from genome assembly GCA_949316135.1 of Choreutis nemorana. Classification (NCBI taxonomy): domain Eukaryota; kingdom Metazoa; phylum Arthropoda; class Insecta; order Lepidoptera; family Choreutidae; genus Choreutis; species Choreutis nemorana. The sequence continues at coordinate 1,977,942 of OX438614.1, forward strand.
TTGTTATAAATAGCGATACGATAAGATATAATCTTGGATCGCAGGCACTAAGCAACTATATGATATACAACATCCAATACCGGTAAGCGAAACAATGCGTCTTAAAACCACAAAGGATTTGAACCCGGAATCTTTAGCTTAGCAGTCGGCTGATTGCACCACTTCACCACCGAGGTCGTCAAATAGGACTAGTGTACTAATTTTCGAATTAAAGATTTTAAAAAAAGTAATTCAAACCATGTCCAAAAAATCAAGTACACACAAAATTAAAGTAACCGAATCGATCGCCGTATCAATGAATTGCTCCATATACATGAGGCACATGATTAATTTATTAATATACATAAAATAATGAGCTTTTGCTTGAACATCTTACTTTTTTTACATTTAGTTCTTAAAACCTTAATTCTATTCAAAACTCTGTAATCTATGAGCAGTAATCAATATCCCGGGTATCTTACTTATTTAAAGCGTGGAAAGGATGTCTACTTATTTGTATATGTACAATAAAAATGTATAAAATTGTATGTATAATTCGATGCCCTTCATGTCTGGAACACCAAGAGCACCGCCAATGAGTTGCACATGTAGAGGTTACGATGTTGTACCTCTCGTGCCGTTAATTACACTGGCTTTCCAATCCTTTGAACCGAAACACAGCGAATTTATTCACGGCATAAACAGAATTGAGGGTGGTACCAAACCAGACAATATAACAAGTAGATCTACCTGTAAACCTGTAGTTTTTTCCCTGAACGACGAGTGTTGCGGCCCGGAGGCCTTAGCAGCTTTACCGAAACTATGCCGTGGCTATCGTTCCTTATACAATTGACCAGGCCCCAGGTTGTATCGTCTTTATAAAGACAACACAACAAGGCGGAACTCATAGGTACGACCGTTATACCTATCCGCCTCCCCATTGATGAGATGTCTAGTATGAATAAATTAACATTTTCAGTTAAAAATATTTACCTTAAATTTAACTACATAAAAGATTTAGAGAAAGTCCTAGTTATCCCGGCGGGAGCGGGACCTTGTGTTATTTGCAAGACGCATTGTTTCGCTTACCGGTCTTGGATGTTGTATTCTTATTTATTTAGTATATACCATATCGTTGCTTAGCACCTGCGACACAAGTTCTTACGATACTTAGTGCAGGGCTGAGTCAATGTGTGTGTCGTGATGTGGTTATTTATTTATCAAGAAAAATAACGATAAAACATTACAAGTGCATAGATGGATTAGGTGGCATTATTTCATCCAGCTTATAAGAAAATCTTTTTATGCTCTACATTACTTACTCCAAACTTTTTATTTTATTAGACGCATTGTTTCGCTTACCGGTCTTGGTACTACATAGAGTATTACATCCAAGACCGGTATATGTATATCTATACTACATCATAACATACATAGTTACCGCTATATCGTTGCTTAGTTCCTGTGACACAAGTTTTAGTGGCAGGGCTGAGTCAATGTGTGCGTCGTGATGTGGTTTACTATTGTTTAAATTAACTAGAAGAAATATTGTTAGTTATTTTTTTTTGACATCCATCAAAACAATGTTGATAAAAACTAACCACTTAGCCTTGCTTCTTACATTTTGTACTAAAATATAATTGTACGAATGTTTGCTTTATTGCCTCTTTAAATTTTGAATGGTATTTATTGATTATAACGGTTGAATTTAATATCAATCTGTACAAAAGTCTTGCTTACATTTAGCTAGGTCTTCGTTTAAGGAATTTTCAATTCCATTATTAGGTTTGTACGTTTTTGCCGCGAAGAACTGATAAAAAATGTTGTACTTTTGTTTTTGCTTCAGTAGAAGAAAAAAAACGCTTTTGATTACTCATAGCCTAATTAATTGGTTAAGTATTTTCAAATAATTTCTCCTATCTACGTGCAACCTCATAAATTACTGGAGTATTTTTACAGGGGATCTTTTTTATTGACGTCATAACCTGTAAAAGTATGTGTAATTCATTAGTACTTTCGATAATTGCTTGTTACTGAGTAGGTAGTTTTAGCCAGGTTTTAATAAATATTATGTTATAGCGCCATCTATGTTTTATGTGGTGAGATGTTTTATTTTGTAGTTATGCTGTAATTTTTCATGCCATATATTTCACCTACAAAGTATTATGACACTTTAAAGAGACTACTTCGATTCTCAATACTTCCTTAGTAATAAGCAAAGTTTGTTTTTCTTTTTAAACGATCTTCATAATTAAATTATATAGATTTATTATAAATTGTATCTGCTTATCTAAAATAGTTCAGTGTTTTTTGTTTTTGGATTAATACGAATTAAGCATTGGATATAAATCGATGTGGTTTAAGCAATGCCTTAATTATCTGCTATTTTTGAATTAACTCTTTGCAGGTAAAAAAATACAGTGCTTTGTAGGTTATAGCGATCTCAACTATCCGGGCGCTTAGCAGATTCATACAAGTTCTTAAGACAACGTACTATTGAAAAAAAATTGAAGACGTAAAAATTCAACATCATACAAACCATTGAATGGTTTAAAACTAAAAAAAATGCTGATAAATTTAAATACCTACAACTTAGGAGTTGACAATTAAAAATTTGTTTGAAATCTTGACTAGTTCATTAAACAGCCGTTGTGGTGCTAGTTGAAATCTAATACTTTTAACGATGATTTGACTATGAATTAACTACAGGGGTCTGATACTTGCACATTCAAATAAAAAAATAAACCACATCACGACACACACATTGACTTAGCCCTGAAGTAAGTAGCGTAAGAACTCATGTCACCGAAACTAAGCAACGTTATGGTATTGACTACAAGGATAAGAATACAACATCCAAGATCGGTAAGCGAAACAAGGCGTCTTGCAAATAATACGAAGATCCGCCCCGCCAGGAGGTAGCAGTCGGCTGTTTACACCACTGCGCCACAGAGTTCGTCAAAAAAAAAGGTTTGATATTCTGTTAACCTTACTCACACTAAGATGCTGTTTGGCTTTCTAGAAATACTTAGTAGAAAGAAGGAAGACGAAAATTCGCCTTAAATTTGTTCTTATTTAATTATCAATACAACTTTAAAGGGCTTTGTTAAATCCGTTAATAGGGTAATAAAAATAACTACTATAAAACATTATGCAAGTAAAATAAGTTTACAACATATTTTTTACCACCAAAAAAACTAAGTGGCCATCTGAAAATTATATTCGCGCCTAAACGACATCATTCGGTCCAAAAGTCCTAATTAGGCAGCGATTAACATTATTTTAACTTGGACCAATTTAACCGTTTACCAGTGACCTTGCCATCGAATCCTTATTGACGCTCTAAATTAAAAAAAAAACGTGGTCCATCAGAAACGTCACTATCAAATAAGCGAGTCATCAAATTAGTGAATATTTTAAAATCACGTTGGTCGTGATGCAAATGACCTGACCCGACTAATAGAGATCCATTTATTGATTTTGAAAAAGATCTATAATTGTTCTAACACCCACACATGTACAGTTGAAACAAAACGTTGGGCGTTCAATAGTGCGTATGGTTACATAAAGGCCTTGCCACATATCCACACGAATGTATCTGTTAGACTTAGTGGTTTGGGTTTATTGTGATCTGTCACCCTGTTAGCAACGAGGTGACAGTTTTCTGTTCTCACCCGTTCTAAGTTTTCTCTGTCCCTTCATGACTAACTGGGGGACAGATCGTTCCTTTTTCTCCTTACTGTCCCCGAATATAAAATCTATTATCTTAATATTAAATGTATTAATCATTTATTAGAGATTAAATTAGCTTTTAGCGTATAAAAATTTTTCATTAAACCATACCGCTGCAAATTGAAAACAGTTCGAACTGTCCTCTCGTTGCTAACAAGGTGAAAGATGGAACTTTTTTTCCTCTCTGTCACCTTCGAGGAACAGAGCAGGGTGACAGATCGAAATAAACCATGGTTTGGTAGTTAACGTGCATTAGTTTTAGAGATTTTTGAACAACTATTAATTTATCCAAAAACCCGTCATTTTAAAATGAAAAAATTGAATAATAAAACTTTTCCAGTAATTTTTTTTACGACTTTTGAAGAGGTTTAATCTGTTTTTTCCTTTTGTAGCAAACAAACGAACAATTCAACTGATTTTAACTCTCTTAAATTTAACAATAAATAAACACAAATCACGACACACGTTGACTCAGCCCTGCAGTAAGTATCGTAAGAACTTCTGTAAGATAAGAATACTTCAACCAAGACCGGTAAGCCAAACCAAATTTCGTCACCGTCGGGATTCGAACCCAGAACCTCTAGCTTAGTATTCGGCTGTTCACACCACTGTTTAAACCAACAACAACCAAGAATAAGGGTTAATATATAAAACTTTGACCTTTTTATAAATTTTACGAAAAAAACAGGTTGGAGTTCATTTTGAAATGTTAACTAATAAATAGTTACACAAAAACAAAATGCCAAAAAAAAAGCTAAACTCTGACATAATCTAAGACAATAACTTTTTGTTTTTCAGACAACTGTTTAACCAGGTCACTGGTTTACTATTTTGCATTTAAAAAGACATCTTGACAGTTTTGTTGGCAATTTTGAAAAAAAAAATTGTCATGAATAAATACGTCTTGTGCATTGGTTTCTAAGCACATGTTTACTTAACTATCAAGCAAGTAGGTTTCAATTTGGTTAATGCATTACAGGTAAGTTTTTCAAATAAAACTATGGAGAATTGATTATTTATTGAATTCAAATCAACCGTGTTCAATGAAATGATTATGTTCTACTTTGATTTATTTTTTATTTTTCTTTAAATGAGGATTCTTTCAGGGTGGTCTAATTTGAGAAGATCAACTAATTGAATCTTGTATTTGCTTAATTTTTATTCTGTAAACATAGGAAATAAAACTATAAATGAGAATGAAAACTTAATTAATTTTCGTCTTAATAAAACTAACGAAATTAAACTTAATATCAATCAATCTAAATCAAAATGTTTATACGAATAAACTAAGCACTTTCAAAACGTATTTTTACTACCACCGGTTCGAAATGCTATTCCTACGGGGAAGAATCCGGCAAGAAACCTCCGTAGTTGCTTTTATCAATAATCAAAATACAATATTTTATATTACCTACAACTTACAATTTATAAAACATAATAATTCTAGTTTTTTTAAATATTGAATATAAAACAATGTGATTGTGACAAAAAAAATTACAAAGTTTCGTAGGATTTTAATTCTATTCGTGCTTTATTTATATTATTCGTACCTACCTCCTTTACAATTTTCACTGACATTTGTAAGGCTGTATGTAAGTTGCGCCGTTGGCAATTCATGACTTGAAAATAATAACGGCCATGCTCTATGTTAAATAAATGACATCCTTGTTTATTTCCTAACTGTGTGGGGTCTAATCCATAAAGCGACCAGCCTGTCCTATTGGACTAAAATGTTTTATATCTTAAGGTAATTGACATATAAAACAAAACTTACGCCGTAATGAATCCCTCAAGACGGGTAGGCAGAAGTGTGAAACACTGCATTTCGCTATTTTATGTTGAGTCCCAGTCTGTCACGTTGCGAATCTGTCGCCACTATCCGAGCACAATGAAGAACATGGCAGTTACAATGTACGGCAACCCGAGAGTCGAACCCTCGCTTTTATTCTACTAGCTAGATTGCCTATAGTCAAAGTCAAAATGTTTTTATTCGAATAGATTTAAAATAAGCACTTTTAAATCGTCATTTTTTACTACCACCGGTTCGGAATGCTATTTCTACGGGAAAGAATCCGGCAAGAAACCTCCGTTGTTGCAAATATAGCTAAATATACGAGTAATATAGCTGCAAAGCTTACATAACGTGTAATTACAATTTACAGAAAAAAATAACTTTGTCAGAGGAAAAAGGACTGATGTATAATATCGTTTTTATAAATGACAAAGTAAGATACCAGTTATTAACACTAGAACATTTAATTTTGTTAATTATATAAACGTGAAATGGAAAAGTGTAAAAGAATAGCAGCTGGACATAACTCTCAATAACAAAGTCAATATTAAAATATCAAACGCAGAATTCTTTGAAAACTTAAAATACCTTTGCGAAAGTAAAATTAAGTCGTTCTGAAATTATTTTATTGAGTTGTGAACTTTTAGCAATCTCGTCATTCATTCATTTTTCATTGTTTTGTAACTAATATAATATACCATTAGGTTATATTTTTACGTGTCAACTGAAATTTAGTATTTGCTCGTAAAATGTATGTAACATGTTTTAACGACCGACGGAATAATTGTGATAATAGGTTCATTGTCTTTTAATTAAATAATTACAAATTTACAAAGAAAGCTATGTAAACAAATTTTGTTTTGTGAGTTCTGGTGCCCTAAATACCTACAGTTTTTGAGGAAGAATCTAAAAATTAAAATGTAAAGTTTTTCATTTTATTTAACATTACGGGCAAGGAAGCAGACGGCTCACCTGAAGGAAAGTGATACCGCTAACTATTGACACGACGATCCCCTTGATCTCTGGAACGCCAATAGCACCGCCGATACGATGCCCATGTAGATGGGTATTTATTTACTATACAATGTGATCAATGTAGTTCCATCAAATTGTTAATTGATATATTACGATAAAAACAATTAATCACGACATAGTATAAACAGTCGCTTCCCGATGTCTGTCCTTATCTGTGCTCAGATATTTAAAACTACGCAACGGAAATTGATGCGGTTTTTTAATAGATAGAGTGATTCAAGAAAAATATTATAATATTCGTGTGAAGCCGAGGCGAGACAGTTGTTTCTTTATAAAAGTAGGAGGCCCATTTTTGCTTCTTCTCTAAATGAAAATGAGGTTTAAAAATCGTTTTTCTCTGACCATTTTACGAGTACTCTCTTTTGAATAAGTTAAAATATTTCTTATTTCTTATCCCATTGTTAAAATATTTCTTATCCCATTCAAAAACCTTTTAAACCTTTTAAAGTCTTTGTATTAATAACATAAAGCGAATTTAGTTTCCAATCAATAAATCGATAGCTTTTCAATACGTTCGCGTTTTTGAAAGATCATTGATCGTGCACACATGTGTACGTAAAATAATTAGTACGATCATGTACAAGTAAGGTACAACGTATGTCGATCGATTCAGTTAAGCAAGAAGTTGATGGTTCCTATGAATAAACCAGTAATCAAATTATATTAAACAGTATATTAGCCATAGGTAGCGTCTTCCTTTCTGTTGGTAACACGTCATGTTTTAATGATAAAAAATACACGTCTTTAAGTATATTTTTATTTAGAAACTTTTTGTGTATTTTTTTATGATTCCGTAAAATGGCAGGTGATCTGTTATGTTGATAACAAAATTGGAACATAAAATAATGAAAAATATTAAAAACGAATTCATTAAAATGAGGTTGCACGTTTCTGAATTTTTGACCATCTTTTTCAAGACACTAACTACGTGAAGGAAGATGGATCACGCACACATTGAAACGATTAATCTACACATGCGCACATCACCCTACAGTCAAAGGTTACCACCGTGAGTTAAGTTTTAAGTAATGTGGTAAGTGAGCGATTATATTTTGATATAAATAGGTTGCTATCCAGCTATCTGCATCATTCACAACTCATCCTTTGGATTCACAACAGCTTTGAAAATGAAGCTGGTATGATTTTTTTCTTAATTGGGATTAATTAAGTCTTACTTTTTGTTACGATAATTTCTAATTAAAGACGGTGCTTTTGAGCATTATTTTGGTTTACGTAAAAAAATTTACGTGATTAGGGTCGATGCGATTCGAAGTGATAACATAGTTGGTTTTTTGTTACAGTTTATAGTGCTATCGCTGATAGCCTGCAGCTATGGTGATAAGCTGGACAGGACCTACCTTCCGCCACCCAGTGCTGCATCAGCTGGTGGAAGTCCAGGAGCTCTGACAGCTCCTTTTGGATCACCATCTGACGTTGGCCTGGAGCAACCAGGATTTGGATCACAATACAGACCTGGACCACAAGGATCAGCTGCTTTAGTTCCACAATCTAGTCCTTCAGGATTTGGTCGCCCAGCGACTCCATCCCGGTTTGGATCGCCCTCTGGTGCCGCAGCACCATCGAGCTTCGGTCAATTGTTTTCCAAGCCAACTCAATCTGGATTTGAAGGAAGTGCCCAAGGAGCTGACAGTTTCGGTCAGTCACCTGCTGCTCCTTCTACTGGAAACAGATTTGGATCTGCAAAGCCTACTGGACAAGCTGGTTTCGGACCTGCTTCATCTCAACAAAGTCTAGGAGGCCCATCTCAATATGAACAGCCAGCTGAAACACCAGAATTTGGATCGGGACAACAAGCAACAGCCCAAGCTGGATTCGGACAAGCTCCTTCTGGCCAAGCCGGATTTGGGCAAGCTCCTTCAACCTTCAACCAAGGTCAAGCTGGGCCTTTTGGAGGTCAACCCCAACAACCTGAACGCCCGCAAGCTGAAGATGACAGGAACGCTCAAATCTTAAGATACGATAGTGAAAATGATGGTGAAAAGTTCGCCTACAGTTTTGAAACTTCTAATGGGATAACTGCTGAAGAGTCTGGTGTTGCTACAAATGGCGTACAAGCTGAAGGCGCTTTTGCTTACACAGGTGATGATGGCCAGAGGTATAGTGTGACTTACACAGCTGATGAGAGAGGCTACCTACCCCAAGGTGATCATTTGCCGACTCCTCCTCCCATCCCAGATGAAATTTTGAGATCTATTGAAGAGAACGCAAAAGCTGCAGCTGCCGGAACCCAAGAAGGTGCGTATTTTTACTCAAAACAAAAAAATCTTAAATCTTGCAGTGTCAAAAAAGATACTTTTATACTTATTTAGCTCTTTATTTTATTCATTTATTCCTGGAAGAATTTGTTAGCATATAGGTTGTTATTAACGTTGTTTGTTAATTGTAGAAGATAATTTAATGATGAACTTTTATCCAGGTGCATACAATCCTGAAGAAGACGAGGCAGAATCTCCTCAGCAATACAACTCTGGTGTCGCTCCGGCATATCAAGATCAAGACCAAAACCGATTTGGTATTCCTGATGGTAATGAACTTGAACCCACAAGCGCTGAAGAGCCAAACAAACAATACAACAGGCCCCAATCTCAAGGAAACGGTATTGCTCCTTCAAGCTCTATTGAAGCACAAGGCCTTCCTCAGCAATACCGACCACAGGCTCAAGGATCATTTGCTGCTCCTAATGGAAACAAACCAACCACCCCACAAGGTCAAGCTCAAGGTCCTAGACAGCCAACTCGATTTGGTACAAACGGAAATGCTCCTTCAACTGGAAATCAAAATGCACAATACAGACCACAGATTCAAGGATCGAGCCAGCCGTTTGGTAGACCGAATGGAAATGCTGTTGCTCCTGCATCACCCCAAGGCGCTCCATACCAATACAACAGGCCTCAAGCTAACAGACCTGGCTCGCAATTTGGAGCTTCTACTGGCAATGAACTTGCAGCATCACCTGAATCTCCTGCCCAACAATACAACAGGCCTCAAGGATCGCCTCAAGGTGCACCTCAGCCATTTGCCAGCTTTAATGGTAACGCCCCTGCGGGCTCAGTTCGTCCCCAAGCCTCAGGTCAACAATTCAACAGACCCCAAGCAACACGTCCAGCTCAGCAATATGGCGCTCCAAGTGGAAACGGTGCTTCAAAGCCAGGCTCACCTCAGGGTGCAAACCAGCAATACAACAGACCTGAGCCTAACAGCCGTTTTGGAGGTAACAGCAACGACGCACCTTCAGAATCACCAAGCCAAAATTCCGAGGATTCTTCATACCAGTACAACAGACCGCAGAACGCAGGACCTTTTGGTTCCAACTCCCCGAGGCCTTTCGCTTCTAATCAAGGTCCCCAACGCTCTAACCAGTTGGCCAGTCCTCAGAACCAAGGATCTCCAGGATTCCCTTCAAGGACTCCCAACCAAAGACCACAAGCTAATCGCCCGCAATATAATCAACAACAATTTGGATCAGGCACTGAAAACGCTGATGAATCTGGCTATGATTACAACCGTCCTCAAGGTACGCCATTCAACACTGGTTTCCAGGCTAGGCCCCAAGGCAACCAAGCTCGTCCTCAGCAAAACAAGCCAGAATCCCAGCAGTATTCTAACCAACCATCTGGCGCTCAGCAATTCCGACCTGACTCTCGTCCACAACCTCAGGGTTTCCGACCAAGTCAAGGTTCCGATGCAGCTGCAGTGTCCCAAGGTCAAGGGCCATTTGCTGGCAGTCAACCTTCTGGTCAGATCCGACCAAGCCCTGGATCCAGGGTGCCGATGGCACAATCTGCACCTTACCAGTATAACCGACCAGCCGCTCCTAGTCAGGAATCTCAGTTAGGATCTCAGAGCTTCGCTCCTCAAGGAAACCAGCCCCAAGGTCAGTTCGGAGGACCACGACAGCCTCCCAGCTTCGACCCTGAAGAAGGATACAAATACTAAACCAAAGGATATTAATAAGACGATAGCTAAGTTTTAATATAAAAAGATCGGCATTTAAAAAAAAACAAAAAAAAATCTGATTAAGATTATGTTATGAGATTTTGTACGCTATTTTGTATAATATTGCAGCATAAAATGACAATCACTGTGTGATGAAAGTAATAAAAAAGTTGCTCTATCTTATTGTTTCAATGGACATATTTCAATTCAAATTTCTCAGGACTTCATTTGTAAGACGCGAACAATAACTTTATTAACAACTTACGATCATTTCGTAGGTTATCTTTTTGTAACAGCAGCTCTTATCAAAACGCGATCTGCTAGATGATTTTTTTTACATAAAACAACTAAACGTAGCGCTTAATTAAAGTTCTGATCGTCAATAGACGCTTACAACGCCAATCTTATCACGAACCCGTTGCTCCGTCGCTCCAATACGAATGAATAAAAATGCGATTTTTACATCTCAAATATGTACTACATGCATCCAATTGAATCGAACAAAATAATTAACTTTCTTTTCAGTCTAAAAAAAATAAAAACATGCGAAACACACCAGGAAGATTTGAAAACCGTTCGATTCCCAAAAACGACGAACGTTGTTTATTGCAATCAATGACGTCATATTTTTGTAAGTACTCGTAAATTCATCACAGAGCGTTTTCATGCTTTATCAACAAAAAAAAAGTCCTGTATGTATTTAAAAAACCAGGTTATCATGAGAACAAGTTAAACAAAACCCTAATAACTTGATCAACTTTACCAAGTAAATACCAAGAAAGAGCGAACTTTAAATAAAATTATATACCGTTCGTTTACAAACCGATCCAATCCTCATTAAATTTAAACGCCTAATGAGAGCTTACAAGCAAAAAACCTGTGAAAATAACCTACCAAAATATTTTGAAACTATTCAATTAAAATGTATGTGGCGAAATTTAACACTTAGATCGATCGCCAAAAGTTCAGGATTAATTTGAACTTTGTCTCTATAAGTATAAGACATAAAGTGTTTTGTCGTGATTTGCAATAAGTCGTGCTTCTAAACTAATAGACCCTTACGGTGGGAATTAAATCGGCTCGTCTTCGCATTATATTTTATAATGAACTTCTAAGAATATTTGTACTGGCCTAAATATTTTACTAATGGGAGGATTAATTGAAAATAACTATATGTTTAATATAAAATACATAAAAGAAAGGTTATTACTACTTAACCTTACCTATATGACTTTAATCTGGGAAAAACTTAAATCTAATGTACAGGATGCAACTCGTAAAATAAAAATATAAACTTTATTTTTAACATGATTAAAAAAATGCTAACATTTTCATTAATCTCTCAGTAAGAGACACAATTAAACAGCTCATTTTTTACACATAAAAATAAACTCACGACGTAATTAATCCCTCGAGAGTGGTAGGCAGAGGTGTTTCACACCGCATTTCGCATGTTTATGTTGAGTCTCAGTGTGACAGGTTGCGAATCTGTCGCCCCTATCCGGGCACAATGAGGAACGATGTTTTTATTCGTTTCATTAATTTAAAGTTATTTAAATCATTAAGAGTAAATAAATTACAGGTTTAGATATAAAAATCATATTCAATATCATTAAGTACCTCATTGTTATTCAAGTAGAAATTTACCAATCTTTATTATTAAGTACTAGTTGATCCAGCAAACTTTGGAGTTCGTGATCATTTTTTTCACTTATAAAATACCAAAGAAGATGAATATAAGAATCATGAAAGACAAGCATTTGGCCATAATCCCACCTTATAGTAAGCCATCATACGAAAATACGCAATACGATTAATAAGAATACGATATATCACATATTACGATTTAATGCGTAATACGATTGATAAAAGTTTAAAAATTGTGTAATATTTTGATCTGTTAAAGCTGTACTCTAAAAATTAATGGCTTCTAAAACAATTATTTATAAATTTTCTGTTTGACCCAGTAATCTCATCTAATGTCTCATAAATAAATGATTTCTATATTCATAATTTTCGGTCCATCCGTTCGTCAGTATGTTGTTATGTTCTTAAAATATTTTAACTATGCAAAAAAATATGGTTAACAGAAAATACTTAATTTTTGTACGATGCCGATTAAAGATAATTTATTTATTCATTTAAAGGAAACACTCAAAAATATCACTACAAATAAAATAAAAAATAACAAGCTACAAGAATTAATACCTAAGTATTTACCCAGCGAAGTGTACATAAAATAGTAAAAAAATAAATAAAAAATAGGGGTTTCCAATAAAATAAAATAATAAATCTTTGATATCATGTAACCAACAAGTGTGATAATAAATAACAATAATATTTTCATATTGACGCCGTGTTGACGACGAAAAAAACGCTTTGGCTTGACATATACCTGTATTTGTCTCGTAAAAATTAGATTGAAAACATCACCTTGACAATCACTCTCAATTTTAAAATAACTCTCAATTTTCTTCTAAATAATACTACTTTTGAAATTTTCCCTATATTAGACCTGATAAAGTGAAAAAAGAATCATCCTTACCATTCCAGCATTCTTCAAATTTGTGCGGGACTAACGAATAGCTCTTCATTATTATATAGACGAAGATATTAACCTTTTTCATACTTACATAAAAATGTGCGTAAAAAAAACATAGACTCACATCGTAATTAACCCCTCGAGAGGGGTAGGCAGAGGTGTTGAACACATTTCGCAGGTTTATGTCGAGTCCCATTGTGACAGGTTGCGAATCTGTCGCCACTATCCGGGCACAATGAGGAACATGGAAGCTAAAATGTTAATGTTTTAACCCACGGACAATCCATAAAAAAACATATCAACGAGCGAACCCAAAGCGCTTAGCTACTCAGCCATTAGAGGCATTAATTACTAATTTGTATTGATTTATTGTTCTTAGATCGATCCATTGATTTAGTAGATACTTCATTACCAAACTATCGGGTCCTTTATTCTTTATGCTCGGGGCACATCATGTGAGCTTGAATTATATTTCAATAGTTGCATTACAAGGCTAGGTCAGTCAGCCCTTTCGTAATGATATTCGAGCAGTCTGAATTTTGAACGAAGATGACGCATACAAAATCTTGTTAAACACTATTTAACATTATCTGTCTTAAACTAAGCATTTCATTTTTGTGTGAAAATTTAAAAATGATTAATGGTTTCTCTAAAATTTTTGCTCAATATTTATTTTTTATTTTTTTTGGGAAAGGAAAATTACTATGATTGTTCCATTCCGTTTTTGATACAGAAAATACAATTATACTGCAACTAATACAGACGGAACCAACCAGCAAGAAACCTCCGTAGCTGCTTTATTAAAAAATTACGAAAGCTTTTCATAACATGTTGGAACATTTAAGCTATCTAATTACTTCATACAATTCAAAGCTACTACTACCTTTACATGAAGCAAATAACATTAAGTAATATTTTAATGATAAGCGACTTTAAGTCTACAAAGTTTTTATTCAAATACATACCACTATATAAAAATTTACTACCGTGTATAAAAATTTGAAAAGATCCAGATAGTAAAGACAATTTATGCTATGGTTTTTTCTTATAAGGAAGTTGTCATGCCGCAACCTGTAAAATCTGAAACATAACATGAAACCAGATCTAATTCTCGATGTATCGCATTTGTTCTTTGGAACATGACGTAAAAGAACGATCTGAGAAAATATTGTCCCTATTTGAACTATAGAACAATTTGTACTTTTTTGTCTCAAGTTGTTCCATAGAAAAATTTATATATCAACTTCTTGAAGTTAATATAGTGAGTAAAGTTTTTGATCAACTGTACCTGGTATTAACGTCAGAGATTGTCATTCACGTCTTTCTCATCAATCGTCATGGAAGAATTTGGGAAAAGCCGATCTCCATTTAGTACTATGCATTGAGACAAATAAAAACTGGAGCAAAAGCTAGTATGTAGTTCTATAGTACAAATAGGGACAATATTTTCTCAAATTGTTCTATTACGTCATGTTCTATAGAACAAATGGGACACACCGGCCGGCGGGTTGACGACCTCGGTGGCGCAGTGGTGTAAACAGCCGACTGCTACGCTAGAGGTCCCGGGTTCGAATCCCGGCGGGGCGGGACTTTGTGTTATTAGCAAGACGCATTGTTTCGCTTACCGGTCTTGGATGTTGTATTCTTATCTATGTAGTATATACTATATCGTTGCTTAGTTCCTGTGACACAAGATCTTACGATACTTACTACAGGGCTGAGTCAATGTGTGTGTCGTGATGTGGTTATTATTATTATTATTACATCGCTAATTTTGACCTTACCTTATTTAGTTCTACAGGTAAAAAGTAGGCATCATTCAAATACTGAAGTCAGTTTGCAGCTTAAGGTTAAAAGTTAAATGAGTTCATTACGTGTTCGAGTTTTTTTTTAATTGGATTGAGATACCTGTTACGAGCTAATTAACTTTGAATTATTGCCCAAGTCAAAGCTAATGTAAGAATTTCAAATAAAACTTCAGTTGCTGATAAAAGAAACCGCATTTGCATTAAATTTTTAATAAATTAAATTAATTAATAATTTAAACCTTTCTTTTTTCGTTTTTAATTTCGTATTTTTTATGAAATTGAATTGAATAACATAATTAAACTCAATTGTATTTATTTCAATCGCATCTATTTTGCACGGAACCCAACATTCTTAAAGCTAGTAGCTACTTAATATACACTTATAATCGGATATTTTTCAGTGAAAGTTTTATCAAAATCAGTTGAGCCGTTCCAAAGATACCTAATATAAACAGACAAAATTACAAGATACTTCATCGCTACATAGTATAAAACAAGGTTGCTTCCCGCTGTCTGTCCCTATATATGCTTAGGTCTTTAAAAATACCCAACGAAGTTTTTTAATTGATAGAGTGATTCAAGAGGAAGGTTTATATACAGCCGGGGCGCGTCGCTAGTTTACTGATAAAAAAAAAAAACATATTTATTCATACATGGTAAAATATTTATTATTCGAGTTCCATTATTCAGATAATTATCTTCAACCAGTCAATGGCGTATGAATGTCACGCACACAATGACACAATCACACGCACAAAGAGCAAATGTTACAACGAAAACCAACCCCGGCTATTTCCTGCTAGTGAAATATCAACGCATCGACGCATAAAATAAGTATGTCAAACTTTACAGCATAATAATGTAACTATTCGTTGTTACATAACCACTTGTCTAACCATTGACAGTCACCTTGACATTGATCTTTATTTTGTAAGGAACACTTTCACTCACATTAACAAGTGAAAACAAATAATTGTGGATATTTTTTTAAGGTTCCGTACGAGAGTTTTTTTTTTAGTATTAGTTTAGTTGGTCCGGTAATATATACGATTTTACTTATGATGGTTAGTTATTTTCAGACTATTTAATAAGGATTTTATTAGATGTACATGAATTTCGTTAGGGGCAACTTCAATAGTTGAAAATAAATTAGGAGGGTGTGGTAGGGGAGGGGTCGAGTTTCGGGTAGCCGTACGTTGTAGCTGCCATGTTCAACATTGCGCCCGGATTGTGGCGACAGATTCGCAACCTTTCACACTGGGACTCAACATAAACATGCGAAATGCGGTGTTTAACGCCTCTGCCAACCCTTCTCGAGGGATTAATTACGTTATGTTTCTGTATTTACTAAGTTATGTTTTGTTTGTTATTTTCATGACTCTTGATGCTAGAATACGGTAAATATAATGTCATGGGATGGTGTGTATGTATTTTTATTTTCTGTTAGCATAAACGTAAGCGAAAATTTTCATTTGTCTCGGAGGCTGTACCTTGCATAGTTCTGTTAAACTAGCAGACTTCAATCTATCAATAACTGTTACATTGCCTACATTAATATTATTTGCCTATTGTAGCGCCATTTTGGTAGGTTTTTAAACTATGATTTACTCCGTACTGTCATACGCCATACTGGACACTTTTTCGACTTGTCTGCCTTGTAAATCGGACCTCCTTACCCCTACACTCCATTTGTAATAGGTTGACAATTGAAATTACCACACAGTATAGATTAATATTACCCGTATAACAAAAAATACGGTCCCTTTAATAAATAGTGATAATTTTAAGACGTTTTTCACTCAGCCTGTACAGTCAACACCTGTTTTTAATTTAAGACGTTTTTCACTCAGCCTGTACAGTCAACACCTGTTTTTAATTTTAAGACGTTTTTCACTCAGCCTGTACAGTCAACACCTGTTTTTAATTTTAAGACGTTTTTCACTCAGCCTGTACAGTCAACACCTGTTTTTAAATACATTTTGTTTGATAGTTGTTTAGGGCATGATGGTACAGACCTTCTTTCTTCTCTCTCGTTCATGTATGAGTCCGACTCGCGCTTGGCCGGTTTTTGAGTAGTCTGAGATTTGAGTATTACCATCGTTTATGTGAGCTTGCGAACAGCGTAACATGCTCCAATGAAAGCTTGCAACGTAGTGGTGATAACAAACATGTAGCATGCTTAAACGGCAGATTTTTTAAAATTTAACTTCATGGGAAAACAAGCAGACGATTCACTTGATGGAAAGTGATACCGCCGCCTATTGACACGACAATGTCACCGACAAGGGCACCGTAAATGCTTTGCCCATGTAGAGGGAAACGATGAGATGCCTGTAATTACGTTGGCTCTCTAATCCTTCGAACCGAAACGCAGCGAACTGCTGCTACGTACCTCGTAATACTATTTTGTCCTGTTTGGTAAAATAATCCATAACACTTCGATAGTGTATGTTAGTCAAAGGTAAAACGCCAACAAAAAAAAAGAAAATTGCATTGGATTGATGCATTATCCCACAACATAATAACTGATCAGGCTACATTTTTCATCTCAATTAGATTGTAAAAAAAAAGTAATTTTTGGTAATCCGTCAAAACAAAAAAAATTAACCCTTTTTTGAAATTAATGAATAGGAAGGAAGTAGATGTGGTCAAAAATATGTCAAAAAACAGTAGAAGAACAGAAAAAACAAAAGCGATTGCATGTTTCAGGTCTACTACTGACCCTAAAATTCAAATTAAATTCAATAACGATGTTTTCCGCACGTAATTTGTAACTGAGCTAATTAGGTCATTTGTATTGGTGTAACAATGCCTCCGGGTTTTCTTTAATTGCTGGATCATCTCCCCTCGAATCACGACCGACCACACCCATATCATCTTTTAATTATATCAGCATTATATCAATTAACGAATTTTAGCAACAGGCTACTTTATTAGACGGATGAGGTCACGTCGGATTGAAATGTAGAAATGCAAGGTCAAATGGATGCGTTATAGAACTTTTATAGGAACGAGATTTTTTGGGAGAGGTTTATGCAGATGTGCTGTACTTTTACTACAGTATAAAACGTCTGAACACACACAGACTATTCATGGAGTATTTATTACACTATTGTATCAAATGCCTACTGCACGCTGTGTGTGTGTGGCTTATATTACATCTGTTAGTCTGTAATAGGTTTTGAAAGCTAAATGTTAAATTTAAATAAAATTATAGTGATAAATTCAATTTATTTAGTTTTTAAAGAAGAATTTTATTTTGAAGTTTAACTTAAACTAAATTTAACTGAAATAAAGTTCACTTTATTTTTAAGTTAAATTTAATTTTACTAATATCAAAATTTACGCGTAACTAGTCAAATTAAGCTAATTTCTTTAGATAATCATTTAAAAATACACATAAAACTATGTAATATCAAAATCAGCTCTTAATTAATCAAGCTCACGCCTGCATAGCGCCGTCCACAACAATTAGAAGCCTCTATTCGTGATCAGATGAGGCAACATTGAACCACGATCTACTGAATACAGATCATAATCCATATTAAAGTGGATCGATATGAGCTTCAGTATAAATATTGTACATCCATCTAATTGCTATCAGTGAACTAAAGCTTGAGCATCTGAGAAGAAGCATCCGAAAAAAAAAAAAAACATGAAGTTGGTACGTAAAAGTGACGTGAAAAATGTTCAGTACTTTCCAATGCATAATTCTTTTTGCTTTCGAGTTTAATAAATACAGTGAAACCTAGTTAATTGGGATTTTGTACCATTTAAAGAGGTTTTCATTTATCCAGTTTACCATTTAGACAGGTTCAAAAATTTGTCTCATTTACAGAGGCCGTAAACAAAACACGTGCAAAAGAAATTCGAATGTTTGTAAACAATCGTGTCGAAACCTTTTGTGTCATTATCTCACTTATAAAGGGAACTGAGCTCCAGAGTCCCAATTATAGAGGTAAACATGAAAAAAATCCTAGAAATCAAATCTCATTTAATCAGGTTCGAAAAGTCCCATTAACAGAGGTAATTCGATGAAAAAGTGCCGGGACCTCATTGTAGTTCTCAATACTAGAGGTTTCTCACTTATCCAGGTTCCACTTAACCAGGTTTCACTGTACTTGTTTAATTTAGAAATTTATATTGACAAAACGTTTGGTTGAAAGAAAGCGACACTTGTTACTCGTGGTATTTATTCTAGATTAAACAAGGTGTTTCACATGTTTTTGTCGTGTGATAACAAATGAATTAGATCTTAATTATAAAAATGAAATATATTACGGTAATATATTAAGGTAATAGCTTAAGTAAATATTTTCTATGTAAAGTTTAATAGCAATATTAACGTAACCTTTAAATTAGTAGTTCTTTTTTGTATTTAATTCGATTTCTGTTATTTACAGATGGTAATATTAACTGTGGTTGCCTGGTCTAACGCTGCCAAGTTAGACAGGACTTACCTTCCACCATCGTACGCCCAAACATCGGGAGGTTCTGGAAACTTCCTCCAAACACCACTATCTGGAGCTGATAACCGTAGACCTGACTCTAACGGCTTCGCACAGAACAGGAACAACTTTGCTCAGAACGGCAACGGTTTCGCCCAGAACGGCAACGACTTTGCCCAGAATGGCAACGACTTTGCCCAGAACGGTAATGACTTTGCCCAGGGTGGTAACTTCGAACAGGGTCAGGATGGTTTTGGCCAAACCGGAGATTATGACAATGGTATATCTGTTGGTTCTGATGCCGATTACGAAGCTCAACCTGAAAGGCCGCAAGCTGCTCTAGAAAGAAGTGCTGCTGTCCTTCGTCAATCTAACGAAAATGATGGAGAAACTTATTCTTACGCGTATGAAACAGAAAACGGTATTACTGCTGAAGAAAATGGTGTTGCTACCAACGGTGTTGAAGCTCAAGGTGGATATTCATACACTGGTGATGATGGTCAGGTTTACAGCATCAGGTAAGAAAAAAAAACTTTTGATTTGAACAATTTTTTAATACCTTAGCTTAGCTTTTGAACTAGAATTTTATCTAAAGTTTTTGTACTCGTATACTGTTTTTATTTATTACATTATAGGTAGGTTATTGTTCAATTTAAAAAAACTTCACTGCGATTAATAGAAATAGGTTCTTTGATTTAGATTTTAAAAATCATGTAAGGATTTATAGAAATCACATCCTTTGCTAAGAAGCTAGAGTTCCAACGAATAGTTACTACTGAAGTCATAATACTAAATTATTTTCTTAGATACACCGCCGGTGAGAACGGTTTCGTGCCTGAAGGTGATCACATCCCCACTGCCCCTCCAGTTTCTGAGGAAATCCAGAGAGCCCTCGAACAGAACGCCCGTGATGAAGCCAACGGCATTTATGATGATGGTAAGTGAAGGCCAGTGATTTTTTGACAATACGACGGCAAACAAGCATAGCATCTGATGGTAATCAGTTAACCGTGTCCTATGAACGCTTGCAATACTAGAGGCATCATGGATGCTAACTCAGAAAAGCCAGGGAGTTAATTTCACAGCCCGTAGAAAAAAAAAACATGGTGATGGGTGAGGAACATAAGACCTAAAAATATTCCAGAATTTGATAACATTAAATATAAAGTCTCTCACATCTATCAAAGTTTTAATCGAAATTGTGACTTCAAGTACTAGATCGGACTCAAATCAAAAGTCTGAAAGAACTAACTTGAATTAAATCTAGTTTGGAAAGTTAAAATTATGAGCTTGATTTTTCAGTTAAATTCATTGTATTAAAATGGTATAATCGTATCGAATATAATATGGAATGATTTAGTAAAAAACCTTGATCAATTACTTTACAAATATACATAATGAATCGTAAACAATAAATTTATATATCGTATCCAACAAATCTTCTACAATTGTTTTTATTAATTAACCTTAGATTAACAACCAAATTGGTTTTAAACCAGTAAGGTTAATTACTCAATAATTGATTTCCAAAATTAATGAGATTTTTATTGTATTTCCTACGTGTTTGCAATAAAATATACTATTAATGGGTAGTAAAATTTATGAAAACTGCAGATAATCTTGATTGAATTGTATTTTTGAAATTAAACGTTACTGGTAAGCTGAAGCTTCTCAAGAAGATAGATACTATTTTTAATCGATAACATATCATGATTTGTGTTATATTGTAACAATAACTCTCGTAGACCTACAAGTAAGGGATTAGTTACAGTCAGATTTAGGGGGTGGAACTTTGTGTTATTTGCAAGACGCACTGTCTCACTCATCATCATCATGTGTCTATAATTTTGTATTTGTTATTTTATTTATATATTTTTGTCGATCTCGGTGGCGCAGTGGTGTATTAAGCCGATTGCTACGCAAGAGGTCACGGGTTCGAATCCCGGCGGTGGCGGAACTTGTGTTATTTGCGAGACGCATTGTTTCGCTTGCCGGTCTTGGGTATAGTGTGTAGATCTATACCATATCGTTGCTTTGTTACTGTGATATAGGTTCTTCAATCTTAATGGAGAGCCGAGTTAATGTCGGTCTCGTGATATATTATTATTATTATTTTGATACAGTATTATTTATTTGTTTTACAGGAACATACATTGAAGACAAATACGAGAACGAAGATGGCGGAAACTCTCAAAATGGTTTCGCTAACGGAAACAACTACAACGGATACGACGAGAACGCTAGCAACGGAAACCTGAGAAACAGATTCCTTGGCAACAACGGCAACGACGAAGACTCCGTTGTCATTAACTCAGCCGATTCTCAACCCGGTTTCAGAAACTCTGAGCAGGCACCACCAAACCAGGGCTTTGGAAGCCAGGAATCTCTCACCAGGAACCAAGGTTCCAACGGTTTTGATGCCACCCAACGTGAATATCTGCCACCAACTCAGTCTTCAGGAAATGGTAATGGTCAATTCAACAACCAACTTCCGAGGAAACAAGAATCTTTTGGTCGACGGAACCAAGGTGCTAACGGTTTTGCAGCTGCCCAACGCGAGTACCTCCCACCGACACAATCTTCGTTAGGAAATGGTAATGGCCAAGCATTCAACCAAGCAAGAAACCAAGAGTCTTTTGGTCAACGGAACCAGGGTGCGAACGGGTTTGTCGCTGGTCAACGCGAGTACCTCCCACCTACGCAATCTGGAAATGGCCAGTCCCGCCAACCCTTCCAACGTCCTGAGCTCAATGGGTTCCGTAACCAACAAATCAACTCTAGAACTGAAGCAGAAACCAAAGTATATCTGCCTCCTACCCAGTCCAGTTTCGGTAATGGATTAAACAGACAAAGCAACGGTTTCAATGGTCGCGTCAATGGTAATGGTCAGAGAAATGGTTTCAGAGCACACACTGAGGCAGAAGCTAGGGAGTATCTTCCACCTACCCAATCTGGCTTCGAGAGGCAGCCAAGCAGGGGTCAAAATGGGTTCAGGGGTCAAAGCCCTGCCCGTAACCAAGCTCCTCGTTTTGGATCTAATGGAAACATTGCAGCCAACAGAGAATACCTACCTCCTTCTGAAAGACCAGCCAGCAATGGCTTTGGAAGCAGGCTACGCCAACCCACCTTTGACGCCAGAAATGGCTACCAGTATTAATTAATTTATAATCACCCGATATCTGTACATTGTTATTTAAGTTAAACCTACTATAGTTCTTTGTTAAGGCAACGCGACGACCTTATATGTGTAAATAATGTGAAACGATTTTATAAATAAACAGAAATGCAATTTTAATCATTACTTTTTTGTAATCTTGAACCTAAAAAAATATCCGTTTTCTGACACACTTGGCATTATTTTACCATCTTCTCCTTCTTCTACGTCGCTACACTCTTGGCGGAGTGGTTGTGGTTGTCATGTCATCGTCATCAACTTGCCGCACTTCTACGTCGCTACACTCTTGGCAGAGTGGTTGTGGTTGTCATGTCATCGTCATCAACTTGGCGCACTTCTACGTCGCTACACTCTTGGCAGAGTGGTTGTGGTTGTCATGTCATCGTCATCAACTTGGCGCACTTCTACGTCGCTACACTCTTGGTGGAGTGGTTGTGGTTGTCATGTCATCGTCATCAGCTTGCCGCACTTCTACGTCGCTACACTCTTGGCAGAGTGGTTGTGGTTGTCATGTCATCGTCATCAACTTGGCGCACTTCTACGTCGCTACACTCTTGGCAGAGTGGTTGTGGTTGTCATGTCATCGTCATCAACTTGGCGCACTTCTACGTCGCTACACTCTTGGCAGAGTGGTTGTGGTTGTCATGTCATCGTCATCAGCTTGCCGCACTTCTACGTCGCTACACTCTTGGCAGAGTGGTTGTGGTTGTCATGTCATCGTCATCAACTTGCCGCACTTCTACGTCGCTACACTCTTGGCAGACTGGTTGTGGTTGTCATGTCATCGTCATCAACTTGGCGCACTTCTACGTCGCTACACTCTTGGCAGAGTGGTTGTGGTTGTCATGTCATCGTCATCAACTTGGCGCACTTCTACGTCGCTACACTCTTGGCAGAGTGGTTGTGGTTGTCATGTCATCGTCATCAACTTGCCGCACTTCTACGTCGCTACACTCTTGGTGGAGTGGTTGTGGTTGTCATGTCATCGTCATCAGCTTGCCGCACTTCTACGTCGCTACACTCTTGGCAGAGTGGTTGTGGTTGTCATGTCATCGTCATCAACTTGCCGCACTTCTACGTCGCTACACTCTTGGCAGAGTGGTTGTGGTTGTCATGTCATCGTCATCAACTTGCCGCACTTCTACGTCGCTACACTCTTGGCAGACTGGTTGTGGTTGTCATGTCATCGTCATCAACTTGGCGCACTTCTACGTCGCTACACTCTTGGCAGAGTGGTTGTGGTTGTCATGTCATCGTCATCAACTTGGCGCACTTCTACGTCGCTACACTCTTGGCAGAGTGGTTGTGGTTGTCATGTCATCGTCATCAACTTGCCGCACTTCTACGTCGCTACACTCTTGGCAGAGTGGTTGTGGTTGTCATGTCATCGTCATCAACTTGGCGCACTTCTACGTCGCTACACTCTTGGCAGAGTGGTTGTGGTTGTCATGTCATCGTCATCAACTTGCCGCACTTCTACGTCGCTACACTCTTGGTGGAGTGGTTGTGGTTGTCATGTCATCGTCATCAGCTTGCCGCACTTCTACGTCGCTACACTCTTGGCAGAGTGGTTGTGGTTGTCATGTCATCGTCATCAACTTGCCGCACTTCTACGTCGCTACACTCTTGGCAGAGTGGTTGTGGTTGTCATGTCATCGTCATCAACTTGGCGCACTTCTACGTCGCTACACTCTTGGCAGAGTGGTTGTGGTTGTCATGTCATCGTCATCAACTTGGCGCACTTCTACGTCGCTACACTCTTGGTGGAGTGGTTGTGGTTGTCATGTCATCGTCATCAGCTTGCCGCACTTCTACGTCGCTACACTCTTGGCAGAGTGGTTGTGGTTGTCATGTCATCGTCATCAACTTGCCGCACTTCTACGTCGCTACACTCTTGGCAGACTGGTTGTGGTTGTCATGTCATCGTCATCAACTTGGCGCACTTCTACGTCGCTACACTCTTGGCAGAGTGGTTGTGGTTGTCATGTCATCGTCATCAACTTGGCGCACTTCTACGTCGCTACACTCTTGGCAGAGTGGTTGTGGTTGTCATGTCATCGTCATCAACTTGCCGCACTTCTACGTCGCTACACTCTTGGCAGAGTGGTTGTGGTTGTCATGTCATCGTCATCAACTTGGCGCACTTCTACGTCGCTACACTCTTGGCAGAGTGGTTGTGGTTGTCATGTCATCGTCATCAACTTGGCGCACTTCTACGTCGCTACACTCTTGGTGGACTGGTTGTGGTTGTCATGTCATCGTCATCAGCTTGCCGCACTTCTACGTCGCTACACTCTTGGCAGAGTGGTTGTGGTTGTCATGTCGTCGTCATCAACTTGCCGCACTTATTCTTGCCACCTCTGCCTGCTCTCCGTCATACGGGTGCACTCATGTAGGGGTCATTTATATTTTATTATATATGATAGCTAATTTGACAACATCTGGTGCAAAGAATTACACCGGCCCCCTGCCAAACTTTGTGAAAGCAATTCGTATCTAAACTATACGAGGCATTTTTATTACAAAGTCAGTAAGGATCAGGACAAAATAAATAACATTCGAAAATATTTTAACGTTATAATATTTAGTATAAAAATAAGCTTGTCCGTTACTTCCTTAAGGTTACTTCCTTGGCTTTGATATTGAGGTCGTGGGATCGATTTCCTCGGGCTCTTAATTTAAAATCAAATGAAGATTCAGATGATGAAGAAAAATAACATACTAGCATCAATCAAACATACCAAATGCTTTAATGTTTAATACCGGAAGTTACAATAATATGTTTTTTATTTGACAAAATTGTATAGTGGCGTTTATCTCTCTTCATCCGTTCATTTCTCAAAAAGTTTCGTATTATCAGAATGTAAAAAAAATAGGAAATATATATTCCTGTACCTACATCAAACTAGTTACCCGTTATGTATCCCGAAACAAAGGAAATTATTAAATTGACAAATCTGAACGTTTTCCAAAAAATTTGATTATTAGTGATACGGACATCTTAATTTTTTATTTAAAGTTTGTTCAACTTAAAATAAAGGCTCAATATTAAAGAAAATTTATTTCAAAACTACTATTTTTCTTAATCATTTGAAACTTAAATTGGTCTGTAAAATTTTGCCTACACGGAAGACCTTTGGTGCTGAAAAATATTTTGTACTAACCATTTTATAAATGGTTCATAAACAGGGTAGGCTACGAGAATAAGTGGTTATAAGTGTATTGATTTAAAGTGAGCTACTGCTTTTTATTGTACCTACTCATATAAGATAGTAACCACTTTCAGATATCATTCTTTGAGGATTTTAGTAAACTTTTCATGCTTTTCAGAGGTATACTATCTTCATAGTAACAACTAAATCATAAGCAATCTGAACGAGAATTCTATACTACATTCTGCCTTAGGCAGGCTAGTCAGTGAAATACTTTTCATGTATTTTAGGCTATATCTTCATCCTAAAAACTAAATCATCAGTGATGTAAACTAAAATTCTATGCTACATTCTTCCTTAGGCAGGCTATTCAATGAAATCCTTTAAAATTTTACTTCATTGCTTTCAGGCCAATGTTAGTGCTTTGTGTAACTTCATTGATAAAAACCTCCTTAACTTCTCTAGGGTCATGGTAAAATCGTAATTTTGAGAGACACATTGATTGTCTTCGGCTGTGATGTTCATTTCGTGGCTATTTTGACCTCATATGTAATAACTCACGAATTAGAGTTCGACTACAATGAATTCGCGAAGTAATTTGACTATGTAACTCATTAGCTGGGGCATTTATGTTTTGACAGTTTTAATGTAATTTGTGAGATTTTTTTACAAAATCTATTGATTATGTATTGGAAGATTACAAAAAAAATTAAAAGGTTTGGAAGAAATAAGAAGTTTGGGGAAAAAAGTTTATTTTGTTCGAATGGTTTTTGTTCTGTTTTAAACTTAAAAAATAAAAATTATTGGTTTTTTAAATATATTTTTTTAATCGTTTCAAAGAAAAAAAAGTATAATATTTTAAGATAACATTTGGTTTATGATGTTAAAATTCTATGTAATGTGATGGAGTCATTTCGAATTAATGAAAAACGATACAAATTGATCACCATGAAAATGTCAAGGGACTGTCTCCCCTGACTATACCTGACAATGAAGATGTCGAAATAAAAGACGTAAATATGCACCTAATACCTCTTAACATTTGACAGCAATAATTAAGGCACTGTCACGCCGAGTGTCCGTCTGTCACGTACACACTTACATCGAAACAGCTATTATAGATTAATTTAAAGATGGTATAAATAACATTTTTTTGATTGAAGAAGGCACACATCTCAAACATATCCTGGAGTGGACACATCAGAGATGAAGACAAAATTGGTTGGTATTGTTCTCATAACGGTCAAGTTTAAAAAAAAAATCAAAAAAAGTTGTTAAAAATGGTACAATTCTTCAGCCTTTAGCTAAAAAGTATTGCTGATTGGTAATAGTGAGAGTTCAAATAGTGATATGATAATTAGATGTGCTTACAATGAACGAGTTACAAAACTGATTAATCGACCTAGATTTTAAGATGATCTGAAATTATAATCTAACAATAGAAGTCTAGATTGTCATAGTAATTATGACTGTAATATGAATATGTGTCAATAAGATAGAAAGGAAATAGCTTGTGCAACCCACAGTTGTTTTCTTTACGACGTTTTTGTTACTTTCAGATAATCCTCTTGGCCATAGGCCTTGTGGCTGGGGATCTTTTGGACCTGTCATACCTTCCACCACCAGGAGCAAAGCTTGCTGGTGGCACTTTTGGTGATACAGATGTACCGTTGGACCTGCCCAAAGGGTCGAGGCTACCGACACGCCCTCAATCTCAAGGATTTGAAGATGCTGAAAGGTCAGGAGATTTTGGACGTGGAACAGAAATACCAACTGGCGTTCCAGATTTAGATGGATTTACTTCCGGCCCAAGTGACCCTTCAAATTATTATCAGAACGGTTTCCCGACTACCACGACATCTTATGCATTTACTCAAACAACTACTCTTGCACCTATTGATGGATTTAGCGGCACTCAACTACCATTTATACCTTATGGAATAGATAAAAACGGAGCTTTTACTCCAAGTTACGATCAAAATCAAAGAAATCCTCCCAGAAACGGTCTAATTCAAAGTTACGATCAAAATCAAAACCAATTTTCGAACAGGCCAAATTTACCAGGTCCTGCACCAGTTGTCAATATTCCTGGAGTTGAAAATCAATACCAAGGTCCACAAAAACCTGGTTTTAACTCTCAAGAGTTTCCACAATCCACACAGCGTCCTCAAGATATTGCTTTCACGAGTCCTGGAATCGAAAACCAATATCAAGGATCAAAAAGGCCAATATTTAATACTCAAGGGTTTCCATCTTCCACGCAGAGTCCTCAAGGTACAAGTCGTCCAGAAGTAAATATACCTTCACGTTTTCCTATACAAGCTGGACCCAGGCCTAGTTCAAATATACAACCTCAAGATTTTGATCGACATTCCGGTAAATATGTAGTTAATCGCTATGAACAGAACGTAAATAATAATCAATATCAAAGTCCTAACAAACCAAATCAGCAACGAGTATTTTCTACGACTTCAAGACCTGAAACGGTAAATCGGAACAACTATGGACAAAACCAAGGCCCGCAAATTACAGGAGGCATTAAGGATGATGAAAATCAAAGAAATTATCAGGAAAATCGATACCCCAGTGGTGGATTTCCGCAACAGTATACTGATTTGTCATTTAACAATGCCCCTGGCAATGTTGATGAAGACACAATATCCAGTAGTAGACCACAAAACTTGCCTTCAAGTTCGCGACCTTATATAATTGGAAAGGATATCGGTAGTACACCTGGACTAGAGTCAGAATATAACAGAAATTTACCGCAAAATGTCGGTCTACCTGGGGTAAAATATGAACAAACTCCAACATCTTTCAACCCTCCAGGGGAGTTCGAAGGGAACAAAAACTATCCAACTCCTCAGAAAGGAGCTGTTGACGGTGGTATTTCTCAATATAATAATGAACCTAGAGTTACAAACATTCAAGCAGACCCTAATGTTAATGCAGTCAATAAAAATCAAGGACAGTCTTATGCACCTTCGACTTCTGGTTATACTAATACGCAAGACGCAAAACGTCCAAGTTCTCGTTTCGAAAGACCTCAAGCTGAATCTGATAGAAACGCAGTGATATTAAATTACGAAAACGTTCTAACACCTGATGGTTATTCGTACAGTTATGACACTTCTAACGGTATTCATGCTGATGAAAGTGGAATTACTATTGATGGTACAAAAGCCCAAGGATCATACTCTTACATCGGCGATGATGGGAAATTGTATAGTGTTGTTTATACAGCTGATGAGAATGGCTTCCAACCTCGAGGTGATCATTTACCAACATCACCTCCCATTCCTGAAGCGATTTTAAGAGCGCTCGAGAAAAATGCCAGAGACAAAGAAGCAGGAATAATCGATGATGGTAATTTAAATTTATTTAAAACATAATTAAAATTTACGTAAGCATTAATAAACGCTAATATTTAATTTATTTTACAGGTTCATATGATGAAGCAAAATATGGTCACAAAAAATATCAGGGATCTAAACATCGTAATCGTCCTAAGGGGAAACCATCAAATGTATACGATGACAATGTTTCTGATTTGGAAGGATCTAGTAAAAGAAATAAGCTAAAACAGCAATTAGATGCTGAAAATCCAACAGAATTTGACAAAAATGTTGATCAATATGATGAATATCTAAATGAAAGCGAAAACGATGACGCGGAAGATACCGAAAGAACTTCAAACTCTAAGAAACCGAACAGGGTAAATGAGTCGCAACAGAATAAAAATAAACAGACAGACAATTCAACTTCAGAAGGGGATCAAGAGTCAGAGAACCTGCCAAAGAATAAAAAACAAATGATTGATTTGTCTACTCCACCTGGTAAAATTGCTAAAACTAAAATAAAAAATAAAGGAGAATCGGGATTAAGAGGAAAAGAAAAATTGAGTACAAAGGCCCCAGGAGACAGTTTTGAGAATAATTCTGACAGCGACGATGACTTGGCTCTATTACAAGAAAACGATGAATATCGTAATGATTTGATTCGCCCAAAACCGAAAAACTCATTTGTGAAAAATAAAAGTACCTACAATAAACCTACGAATTTGTCAAATACTAATGAATTACGCAAGAAATATCGTCCTAGTGAATCAAAAATGACAGATTATGAGGAAAATGAACCTTCAAGTGATGAAAACCTGGAACAATCTACTTCAGATATGAAAAATAAGCTTAATAATGGTTTCAGAAGACCAACAAAGCCGACGAAAAACAATCAAAGCACTCAAAAACGACCAAATAATGATAGAGACGATAGTTTTATAACCAATGACGACTCCTTCTCTAAACCATCACAATCTAAAACAAAAACAGACTCTCCTAGAAAAAGCATTAAAACTAAAACAAAATTAAATGAAAAATTGAACCCATCATACAATAAAGACGACGTTGAGCGAGAAGATCAAATTACTGATGATTATAACGATTCTAAAAATCAACCAATTATTCAAACTAGACCTAAAAAACCAACAAAAACTAGTTTAAAAAATAAAGTCACTTCTACACCAGGAAACGTTAATGATGAAGATTCAGAAGAAAACTTTAAAGACGACGAACGAAGTGCCAGACCTAAACAACGAACCCAATCGGCAGCTTTTGGAAATAATTTTGATGACAATCAAGATTTTTCATCTCAAAATAGACAACAATCACAAGAAATAATTCCTAATTTAAACAAATTTAATAAGAACCAAAAAGAAGGTTACCAATATTTGCCACCACAAAATAAATTCACTTCAGGTGAAAGAATACAACCTTCAATGCGACCGATGGTCAAGAGGCCATTTTCTAATAAAAACAAGGAGGAACCTGTGTATGAGAACGAAGAAAATTTAAGTAAACCCAATCAAGGTGGTCAAAGTGTATTCAGGCCAAAACCAGTAAGTAATGAGCCTTCAGATTATACTAGTTCACCTGAAAGAAACCAAAATGATTATGGCAATTTTAACAGACAAGAAAATATACCAGGACCTCGCCCCGTGACAAATAGACCCTATAATCAACAGGGAGATAAGATTTCTCAAAGACCAGGTGGCAGAATCGGTGAACAAGACTCTAATTATGATGCCGACGAAACCAATTCACCTTCGTTCCCTGGTCCCAATAGACCAAAACCAAATAGGCCTGCAGTTGACGAAACAGGAAGACCGATTTATGACGATAATAATTTCCCAATATCTGGCAACAAGCCTCAAGATTCTTTCATACCTGGCTATAACAAATTAAATCGCACTACTTTAGTGAATCGACCAGCACCAGTTGGATCTTTTGATTCTATTACACCTGGACAAATCCCAAGCACAACTTACCGCCCTAATTATTCCATAGATCGAATTGAAAATAGACCTGGGGGAACTGTCGACGCTTTTGGAAGACCAAAAGAACAAGGGAACTTCCCTGCCGACAATGTTAATCCAAGTTATAGACCGATTCCTAGTGGAAATAGACGCCCATCTCAGTCTTCGATAGAACAAGGCTCAACGGCTGATCCTTATAGTAATTATAAACCATTCTCTGCTTCAAGTATCAGGCCAGGAAACCAAATGTTTGTACCCACAACGCCAACAGAAGTTGAAGATCAAAGAGCTGTTACTCCAGGGTCAAGGTTTGATGGAGAAAATGAATCAACTCCTGGATTTAATGTAGGTCAACCAACGAGGGCCAAAGGTGAAGATTTTAGGGGTCCAAAACAACCCCAGAGATTTGACCCTGAAACCGGCTACCATTATTAATATAAGACAATGCAAATTATTTATTTAGTCAGCACAATTTTAATGGCAAAATCGAAAATAAAAATATGAAGCATATTGAAATGCTTATGTTTTAATTTTATTATTCATAATATTTGCGCTTATTTTAATTAAAGCTATATACATTATGCAACTTACATTTTTTTATTTAAGAAGAAAACATTTCAGAAATTATAAATGCCCATTAAACTGCATGGATGAATAAACGAAGGAAAACTATATTTTGACATCAATCTAAAATTGAAAGAAAACTGTCTGTATATTTTTGCATTACGTAGTCAGGTATAAACCATTAAAGTCAAAGCATTCACAAGTGTCTCCATCTAGTAGGTTAACGGGAAACAATCGCTTGGGTTCTTACATTGTTTGACCTCCACCATCGCACTTTTAAAGTTCTGGGTCGAAAGTTGAATCAAGCATTGATTGTTGTAAAGTTACTCTTTGTAAATTACAGAGGGCGGGAGTGGTCAAAGCTTCAAGCATGACAAACTTGAACAAAATTTAAAAGCACAAAAATTAATGGGTTTCGTTAATTGGTATTAAATATTAAGTTCAAACATTTAATTTAAGTATATATTTTTACCAAAAAAATATATTTTAATCGATCACTGAGTCGTGATTAAATCGATCTCATAAACTCGTGACATCATCTTAAAAATGTGCCTTTGAATTCTTCAAACCCATACTTACATCTCTACTTATATTACAAAATCATGTTCCAAGTGAATTAGTAACATAATTTTGTTCACAAAATAAGTAACGCACTAGGGTATTTAACTTCAGCGTTCTAAAAACACACTAATAGTCAACTAGAGTAGAATGTTTGAACCGCTAAAACAGATTTTGGTAAAGAGGTTTTTATCAAAATAACTCGAAAAATACGAGTAACAATGTCGATGTACAGACGACTATATAAAATTAAACTTCCCAGAACAACCACACAAAGAGCTTCATGTAAGAAATGCAGTACAATTTATACAAGGACTAAACAGTTCATCCATAGTCATCTGTACTGTGAGGCAAGGAGATTTTAAATATTTTTTTCTATTAGACCCTTAAAGGGATACATATTTATAATCTCAAAAGGAATGTCGGAGGAATGATGTGGTTTTTTTTCAATATAGGGTATATGCATGACTTTTTAAAATTTATTTATCATAATTCGATATCACAGATGTACACGAATCCATTAGATTTTCTCAATTATCTGACTTATTAACTAAGTTATAAAGCTTCAAAGTCACTGGTTAGACCGAGAGATCCGATATGTACAATGAAGTCAAAGTACACGGGCGCCTTACAAATTCCATAGTAAAGGTTGTTCTGATGAGTGAGATAGATATATTTCATTTAATGATTATATTTCCCTGGTTTATCGTTCAATTCTAATTCCGTTTTCACTGTAAATATACATTCATACTTAACGATAAATTGAACGAATTATCCAATTAATTTAAAGCATATTCTTTATTATGAAATATTCTTAATTTAAAATTCCAAAATGGTTGCCATCTCTCGGCAGAAGCCACTGGCAAAACTCAACGTTTTTCAAAAGCAGTGCGTCGCTACCAGTTTTTATTTTACAGTGTCTGGGTCAAAATAAATGGTCTCACTCGAATCCGGATGTTAGATCAAGTGTCAGGGCTTATTTGAAGGACAAAAAAACAAGATACATCTTTTTTAGAGCACATAATTACTGTTTTTGAGATCACTTTGAAAAACTTGCAATAAACTTTGGTCCTGATTGTTTTAGCTCAAAACTTTGTTCATCAAATAAGGATATAAACCAGTTTTAGAAACAAGGGCTTATTTGCCCTGATGAATAATTACAGCTAATTACCGCTTAACGAAATGAAATTAAAAATCTTTATTTAACTAATGCCCGTATTACATACATTTAAACCATCTCCTTGAATTATTATATCTATTAAAGAAAACTGCATCAAAATCCGTTGCGTAGTTTTAAAGATGTATTCAAACATAGGGACAGATGTAGAGGAAAACATCAAGAAAACAAAACATAATCAAAGTCATCAGTCTGAAGAACTTATCAACTGCTGGATATGTTCTTCTCAAATATTTCCAACCGGAGGGATCCAGTGCCGCTTGCATTCAGCAGCTCCCTGCAGCCTTTTCAATATCTGCCGTCCATCTATATATCTTGCGGGGACTGTCCAAGACTGCGCTTTTATACCACTACATGGTTAAACAAGCAAATGGTTCCCAATGGAAAATGATTCCGCCACCTTCTGACACGATAATGCCCCTGATGTCTTCAAAAACTAAGAGCACCCCCTAAGCATTGCCAATGTACAGGTAAAGATGTTGTACCTCTGTTCCGGTAATTACACTGGCTCTCCAATCCTTCCAACCGAAACACAGCGAACTGCTTCACGGCAGAAATAGAAAGGAGGGTGGTACCAACCCAGACGATCATGTACGTAGATGTAACTATCAAATTCATTTTAACCTGTTGATTTCTATTGACAAAATTTTATGTCAAAGGTCAAATTCCCGTCAACAGTTCTGTCAACATCTTGACAGATCTCAATCAAAGCGAGCCCGGTTTTGTCGAATGTTCTAGATTCGACATCATTGTACTAATATCATACCTAATAATCGCAAGCGCAGCCATTATGTTTATATAAATATCAAGGTTAAAAAATAACCATAGCTTTATCTGCTCTGTTTTATGGTGTTCCGTACATATATTATTTTAAATAGGTAATTTCTTGAAAATTTCGTTTTTGCAATGTGCCATCATCCATGTATTTGTAAGGAAGTATTTTGCTGCCCCGACGCAAAAAGAGAGGAGTCGTAGGTTTGACGTGTCTGGTAGTGGCATCATAAATCTGTAACGAATGAAGCGATTTTAAAGGAATTTTTTAGCGTGAAAAGTGACTTAGTCGAGCGTGTTCTTAGCTATGTTTGGTCGATATCGGTTTCCCCCATTCAAAAGTTATGGGGGTGAAAGTGGGGATGCAACATTCGAATGAATGTAAACATTTTCAATCAGGGCTTTTTATATTTGTTATGATTTTAAACAAAAACATTAAGAAATGTATTGGTTTACCCAAAAATTTCACCAAAACACAGAATGATGTTTAAAATTGATAGTTTTTATAATTTAAG
The DNA here is from genome assembly GCA_949316135.1 of Choreutis nemorana. NCBI lineage: Eukaryota > Metazoa > Arthropoda > Insecta > Lepidoptera > Choreutidae > Choreutis > Choreutis nemorana. The sequence continues at coordinate 2,012,458 of OX438614.1, forward strand.
GCAAAAATTACGATACAATACGTTTAAAAATTTTTTTAAAACCATTTTTACTGGACAATCGATTTCAATAAAAATAACACATACTAGACACTTAAACTAAACAAAATATAAGGAACCCTAATTGACAATGTTGCAAGAACCCTCCATTGTAATACAAAGAAGGATCTATGTGGTTTTACTTAAATCTTGACCTCAGACCTCTGAGACAAGGAATGCATTATTGCGTGCATTCAAAGCAATCGACTTCTTTTTAAATTTGAACAATTCATGTCTAAATGGTTAGGAATGGAACATAAAGTGTTTAATCAGAGATGGACTGAGGTTAAAATATTCGTTCAATAATTGGAATTGGATTAGAAAACGCATTGGCGGTGCACTTCCAGACATCAAGGGCATTCGTGTCAATAGGCGGTGGTATCATTTTCCATCAGGCCACCTGCTTGTTTGCCTGTGACGTAAAATAAATTAAAAAAATTTTTCACAAAAACATTACACCTCGGATAGGGTGATTCAAAAAAAAAGTTTTTTTTTTATCGGATAGGGTGATTCAAAAAAAAAGTTTTTTATGAAATTTGTTCAGTGCGTATTTTTAAATTGTTTTTCACAAAATATACATAAAATTTCCGTTCGAGGGGATTTTTGAGTTTCATCATTCACAATGATTTTTTTTCATTGAGTTATAAAATTCATAAGAAATAAAAAAATCCCAAAAATAATCAAACTTTAACCGTTAATATCTTTTAAACGGTTGGGTTTACGAAAAAATCGTAAGAGACCTTTTTTGTAGAGCATTCAATTTCCTACAAAATCTAAGGAACAAGATATTTTTTCAAGTAGTCGGAAGCGAGATATAAATTTTTCTATCTGATAATCAGAAAAAATAGAAAACTGTAAGAAGGAGGACCTTCCCGTTACAATTAAGAACTCATGTTTGGAGAGGCTTTCTTAGAGGTGTCTAGGAACCTATTTTTTAGAGTACCAAACGAAAAAAAAAAAATCTATTTTTTTAATCATCCTTACCTCGGAACTAAATTTTAAATCTGTGATTCAAGTTGAGTTTAAAGTCAAAAAACGCCACGATCGCGTTTGCGTTTCGAATAAAACATTTTAAAGTGTTCTTTAAGTTTGAGTTCGGAGCAAACCACTACTATTATACAATAAAATTTTGTGAGTCTGATATGATCATCCGTTTTCAAAAATCCTTTTACCAAAATGCGGTAAATCTCCAAAAACAAGAGTCCTCCGCTTTAGAAAAAGCGATTTAAAAATAAAATAAAACTTCACCGAGTCCGTCGTGACCGTGAAAACTCAGCTTATTAATAGGAAAAAATAATCTACTCAGCTGCTGTCACGATTTAATCCGTCAGTTTGACGTTAAAGGTAATAATTTATCAGATGCTATAATACATCGCATTATAATGAATCGTGCTTAAACGAATCATATTGTTTACATTTTAAATCATATTGTTTACATGTTATATTAGTGTGAGGTATGTTATTTTTATGATCTTTTATATATGACGGCGCGTCTATTTTTAAATTGTAATTTTAAGGGCTGTATGGGCTATGTTATCAAATCGGGCTAAGTAACACCAAATCCCCGAAAAGTAAAAGCCATACTAGATGCACCGACCAAAAACAGCGACTCAAGTAAGACCATTTTTAGGTCTCGCTTCTTACTTTAGGCGCTTTATACCTGGATTTACCCGTATTGTGGGACCTCTATATCCTCTTACTAAACTCAAAGGCCCCATTCGGTGGACGGATACTCATAATGAGATACATAAGAATATAGTAAAAATTTTAACGTCAGAACCCGTTTTGGTAATTTTTGATCCAAAAGTCCCCATAGAGCTTCATTCAGACGCGAGCTCAGAGGGATACGGAGCCATACTAATACAGAGGAAGGATGGCGTGCCCCATGCTGTCTCCTATTTCAGCCGCCGGACGACCGACACGGAATCGCGGTATCATTCCTATGAGTTAGAAACCATGGCGGTTGTTCGGGCGGTGGAAAATTTCCGTCATTACTTATATGGACAACACTTCACAGTTTTTACAGACTGTAAGTCTCTAAAAGCCTCTAAGTCTAAAAATTGATTTAACTCCGCGAGTTCATAGGTGGTGGGCCTTTTTACAGGCATACGATTTTGATATCGTTCATAAACAGGGTAGTAGTATGGAACATGCCGACTTTCTCTCTAGGAATCCTCTATCTGGACCGGTGACAAATGATCTTTGCTTGAAAACAATTGAAAAGAAGCAGACACATAAAATAGTCCATTTTGTAGAGCTTCATCAAGGTTGGCTTAGCGTCGAGCAAAAGCGGGACCATGAGATCCAGGATTTAATTACTAAACACAACAACAATGAACTTCCAGATGCTATATCTCACACTTATGATGTGCGTAACGGCATTCTGTACAGGAAGATTGAACGTAATAAATCTAGTTTCTGGCTTCCGGTCGTACCGCGTTCTTTAATTTGGACTTTAATTAACCATGTGCATACAGAAATTCATCACTTAGGTGCAGATAAAACTTTAGACAAAATATATGAACAATACTGGTTCCCACAGATGTCAAAGCAGGTCCGCAGGTTTATCGATTCTTGCATAGTTTGTAAAGCATCCAAAGGATGTTCGGGAGCCCAGCAAGTAAGGCTACATCCAATCCCCAAAGCATCCACACCCTGGGACACCATTCACATAGACATAACAGGAAAACTGGGTGGTAAAAGCGACAAAAAAGAGTATGCTTCAGTAATTATCGATGCTTTTACTAAATTTGTTTTACTCGAGTACACCTCCTTGCTAGATACCTTCAGCGCGATAAAGGCCTTGAAGTCAGCCGTTTGTCTTTTTTGAAGCACCTAAAAGAATTATCGCCGACCAAGGTCGATGCTATGCTTGTACAGAATTTAGAGAGTTTGCGCCCAGTACAACATCGAACTACATTTCATTGCCACGGGTTCGAGTAGGGCTAATGGGCAGGTAGAACGCGTCATGCGTACACTAAAGAGCTTACTTATACGATAGTCGAAAACTACCCGAACAGAGTGTGGCGGGAAGAGCTCCCAGAAGTGCAATTAGCTCTTAACAGTACTAGGTCTAGGGTTACAGGATATTCTCCATCTGAATTGATGCTACGTATACGTTCGCGATCTTTAGGTTTATCACAAATATCGTGCAATTCTGAGCCAGCAAATTCATTAGACCTCAATGCTATTCGTAATATTTCAAGGTCAGCAATAGCTGAAGCGCAACGTTTTTACCGGGGTAGAGCGAAAGTAAAGCCGTTTTCAGAAGGAGATTTTGTGTTTATTAAGTGCAGCGAGCGCAACCAAACGAAGTTGCATCCAAAATTCAAGGGCCCGTTTGTAATAACTCGCGTTTTAGACAGTGATAGCTATGAACTTCGCAATATCTACGGTACTAACAGACTCTATAAATACTCCCATGAGAACCTGTGTGCGGTACCCGGAGGCTATGAGGGTTTAGTAGAAGTAGGTACTAGCTTAAGTGGCGCGGAGGATGCCGAGACGGCGGTTCACTGTCGGAGGCATAAGGAGGTCTTATCTGAAGACGATAGTAAAAGTGACACAGTGTCAGTAGCTACCTCTCGGACAAAGACTGCCAGCTCAGCAACCCTCTCCGCTTCTGAAATTGACGAACCAGAGTAGTTGTATGTAAATTTGAATTTGTGAGTTAATCTTATCATCAGATGTGTTAATGTGTGTAGGTGAGCCCCAAGGGACTGGCACATGAGAGTCGATGTCCTGAAGGCAAGTGTGTTTGTCATTATTTTGCTTGTGTATGTTGTGAGTCGTAGGGGCACCAATGAGTGGTTGCCCGGTCCGATCGACAGCAGTAATCGTAGGGGCACCAATGAGTGGTTGCCCGGTCCGATCGACAGCAGTAATCGTAGGGGTGCCAATGAGTGGTTGCCCGATCCGGTTGACATCGGTAATCGTAGGGGCGCCAATGAGTGGTTGCCCGGTCCGATCGACAGCAGTAATCGTAGGGGCACCAATGAGTGGTTGCCCGGTCCGATCGACAGCAGTAATCGTAGGGGCGCCAATGAGTGGTTGCCCGATCCGGTTGACATCGGTAATCGTAGGGGCGCCAATGAGTGGTTGCCCGGTCCGATTGACAGCGGTAATCTTAGGGGCGAAAATGAGTGGTCGCCTGGTCCGATTGACTTTAGTAACCGCAGGAGCGCCAATGAGTGGTTGCTTAGTTCTATTGTCTGTTGTAATTGTAAATGAGACGTGGACAGTTAAACAATGTTAATATGTGGTGGCCTGGTCCTTGCATTCTGAGTGGCGAGTCAGGGATGGGCGAGCGTATCATTTGCCGGTGTCATAAAGCAGAGTTCTCTTTCTTATCAGAGTAAAGTCGCGCGAGGACGAGCGACATGTCAGTATGGCCGTGACGGCGCGTCTATTTTTAAATTGTAATTTTAAGGGCTGTATGTTGAGACGCCCTTGACGTAATGCAGAACACTGGTGCTTGATTTAAAAAAAAACATAACGGTCAGTGAGACAGCGCGGGAAGAAGAAAAAAAGGAAGATCGGGAGATTGGATTCTTGGACATTATTGAATCGGATGTTCGCAATGAGATTGAATTTGATTACATTACCGAAGCACCACGTGTTCTGCAGAACGTCTTTGAAGTGACTTTTCTATAGTAAACTTTTGTGACTCGTTAAACGTGATTTTAACTCCTCGCCCGTTAACCCACGCCTTGATAACCCATGATGGAGGACCCAGAGAGATTGGATACTGTATCTGACAATCATGGTGTGCCTTCATATAATTATTTAATTTTAAATACTAAATTGTTTACAGTTAGTAATATTGATCATAATGACCAGTAATGAATGTTTTATTGCATGTTTTGATGTATTTATAAATTCATTGTAAAGTTTTAAGGAAAGTGTCAATTTCGCCGAAGGAAGAAACATAACCTGGATTTTTTTGAAGTGAAGAATTACTGCTCTGTACAATAGGCCACCCTCTCACCAGATAGTCATACGAAGCTATCCGACTCCTCAGATAGCCCATCCTAATGGAATATGTTGAAAGGATAGTGGCGTCTATCTCCGAATGGCCAGGGATGACCCAGCATGTAGAGCAGCTACCAAAAGAAATGACGAAATAACTTAAGCTTTAAGCGCTATCTTAGTAAAATTAATAATAAAAGTTAGTACATTACAAGCGCAGGATATTAAACAATAGTAAAGTTTTGTTAGGTTAAGTTTACGCAAGTTATGTTTGAACGTAATAGGTCGTGCTCGTTCTGTGGAGTAATATAGCCTAAGGTAGCGCTTGTGCCGGCTCGGCAGACCAGCGTTTTATTGAACTGACTTTTTTTTTAAAGATAACAAACTAAAACAAAACTTAAACCTATTGTAAATTTTTGAAAAAAGCTACAACGGACTTGCCGGCTTCTTCCCCGTAGATAGCATTCCGAACCGGTGCTAGAAAAAAAATTAGATAAGAAATGAAATGAAAGCACTTATTTTAAGTCTATTTAAATAAAAACATGTTGAATTTGAATAAACTCACGCTGTAATTAATCCCTCGAGAGTAACACCTACCCATAGGTGTTACACAGCGCATGTTTATGTTGAGTTCCAGTGACAGTTTTCGAATCTGTCTGTCTGTCTGAGGGACATGGCAGCTGCATGTAGGTTACGAAATTGTCGCCATTATCCGGACACAATGAGGAATATGGTAGCTACAATGTACGGTAACCAGAGACTCGAACCCTCGACCTGTCGGGTCGGGTCGGTAGGTTTACCAAGGCATATTAAAGACTGAACTGCCACGCTTTTTACACGTTAATCAGAAACGTTCCATTAATAGGCGATTGTAAGCTTAAGCAATTCTGCACCGCTATCCTTTCAAATCAGGAAGCGGCCTAACAAGACAAAATAATTGCCAAAAGAAGGTTAAAAAACGCAAACCTGCCCGACTCTCATTTGCAGACTAGTCTAGGCATTTTATTTCGACACTTTATGTAGATCATCAATACTTCTAGCATGTTCCATTAAATTATTATTGAACGTCTAAAATTCTGTATGTTAATTTTAATGGTATTACTTGATATCTCATGGGTGGTATTTAAGATGGAATTTCAAATTTGACGAGATTATCGTCTCTCACATTTATATGAGCCGGTACAGTTTATATGGCAATAATAGTAATAGCAGAATCTTTACTGACATTATAAAGAGGTGAATTTGTTTATTTTTGTCTTAAGAAAATAAACGATTTTAAAAATTCGTTCAGCAATATTCAGAAGGGACATTTAATATAGGCATAGGCTGCATTTTGATTAAAAATACCGACTTTTCGCGGACAAAATCGCTGGGAAAAGTCCTATATATAGATAACTGGCTGTTAATATGTTTGTGTACGTTATTGGAGATAATGCTCTAGCTAGACCTTGAATCTAAATACTAAATCATGAGTTTATAGATCACTCAGATTTGATTCATACAAACAATAACAGTAATAACTGAAATGGGTTTGAGCAAGAATAAATTTTGATGGAACTTGAATATGCACTTTCGATTTCATTTTTCTTTTAGTTCAAAGTCAAAGTCAAAATGTTTTATTCGAATAGACTTAAAATAAGCACCTTTAAATCGTCACGTTACCACCACCGGTTCGGAATGCTATTTCTACGGGAAAGAATCCGACAAGAAACCTCCATAGTTGCTTGTTTCAATAATAAACATAATGCTCACTGGGTATTATATCATAAATTATTAGGAGGGCCTCTGTAAACTGCGGACTGCTACGCTAGAGGTTCTGGGTTGAATCCCGGCGGGGTGGAACATTGTATTGTTTGTAAGACGCATTGTTTTGCTTACTGTCTTGGAAATTGTATTCTTATCTATGCAGTTTATTTAATATCGTTGCTTAGCACCTGCGACACAAGAGTCTTACATCTTACTGAGTGGCTGAGTCAATGTGTGTGTCGTGATAAATAACCATATCACTATTATTATCGGAGTCTTTTTTATCTACTTAATTTGTCCGTTATTTTTTTTATTTTATTAATATTTTATTCAATGGTTCGTCTGATATTTGTGCTTGTATTTCTATTATGAGGAGATGCATGGATGTTTAGGAAGCGAGAGATGTATGCAAGGATCGTCGCGTATTGCGAGCAGAGTCTACCTACTTTTGGGACAAAGGCGTGAGTATGTGTATGTATGTGGGTGTGTGTGTGTTTATGTTATTTTATTATCGTTGCAATAAAAAATAATTAACTAAAACATAGCAACCATAGAACATACATTTTATAAGGCAATATAATTTTGTAAAGATGTTATCGTATACAGATTAAAAGCGTATCAAATTCTTCATGCGTGATCAACTTTGGTATGTAACAGGTCAAATTGTTTATAACCTCAAGCCGGTTGTGCGGATATACATTTACTTTTGTATAATATATAATGCTGCCGAGTTGGGTACAATATGCGTTTTAAATGTTATTGTAAGTGTGTGTTAAAACTTTCTAAGATTTAAAAAATTAGTTTAAGATCACAAATTTATTTCCTAAGCTAGTACTTTCTTTGTGAAATAAAAATCACAAAGAAAGTTCATCCGTACCTCAACTGTATTTTTCGATTAAAGTTATAACGTATTTTAATGACATTGATATACATGGCAAAGTTTGTTTTCACAGACCATTTTTTTTTTCTCATTAGTAATGTGTGTAAGGATTTCGTTTTCAATTCATTAAAATAAAATGATGATTTGAAATTGCTTTTTTTAAGTCTATTCGAATAAAAGTATTTTGACTTTGACATTTACAAAAAAAAACTCGTTTTTTATTGACCTCATTACATCCTCTAAAAATATAAATGCTCAATTGAATTTATCAATATAATCATAAATTGTTAGATTCAAAGTTAATACTTATATCTGGACTTCTAGTTAACACAACTAATAGTTAACAGTGCACTCGTTCCACTGGGCTCAGATTCCCTAATCGGTCTCTTAAAGCTCGATTCAAAATATCTAAATTGCATTACAAATAATAAGAGGTCATTTAACAACATAATAACTGGTTATTGTGACTTATAGAAATATAGCTCGGGGTCAGTTATGGTAGTTTGCAGAGAATTAAGAAATCTCGACTATGATACCGATCTAGAATGTTTTGGAATAGTTTTTAAGGGTGTGTTGTAATTTTTTTAGGTTTAGAAGCAAATTCTGTTAATTAAGATTGGTTTGACTCCACTTCGTACCACGCGACCTTTGGGAATAATTTCAATTTTTTTACCTTTTAATTCTTCCCTATATTCCCCTGTGTGTTTGTTTCCTGTATTACCTATATCCATGTATGTGTGTGTGTATTTGTATGTGTGTGCAAATAAAGTATCACAAGAATTCTACTTCATTTTCTAATGAAGGATTGCGTTAGAAAATGATTTTGAGTGTAAGTGTGTAATGGTGGACATATTTGGCTTCTGCCAAATAATTCCAATCTGCCCTTAAAAGGTCCATCAACCTCGTGAGGGCTAAGCATGATGTCGCAAGGACTCAAGGACCACTCTATCCCACCACTGCAACTCCTGTTCACCAGGATCAACAGTGGCGTCCTTTGATCGAATAATCTACTAATAATGCAGTTGTGAAATGACGCACAGGCTGTGCCCGGACACCCTACCGGCTGGTAACTTAATCAGAAAAAATAGGAGGTATTAAGAAAGTGGTTTCAGACTTCCCTCCCAGCAAAGCGGAGACAGCAATTGAAATGGACCAGAGGCCCAAAAAGGGGAGACAGCCAGGAGACGCCTGACCGTCTAAACACCACGGTATGCCACTAACTAACAGGGGATAAATTAGATACTAACCTAAATCTTACACCAGTAATATTTGTGACAAAACTTTTTAAAGGCACGGAAGTTTCCCTTCGTTTTCACAACATCTAGGTAATAAATAGGACTACTACACGCAGATACTTGAATCGAATTCAACATGATTAACCGTTCATCATGCCAGAGACTATAATCCCACAAGATATGATGGGCAGTTTGCACAAAAGGACTCATGGCTATGAAGCCCGCTTGCTTGACACTTAGTTGCAGAGGCTGATGAAACCCGCTTGCTTGACACTTAGTTGCAAGGGCTGATGAAGCCCGCTTGCTTGACACTTAGTTGCAGGGGCTGATGAAGTCCGCTTGCTTGACACTTAGTTGCAGGGGCTGATGAAGCCCGCTTGCTTGACACTTAGTTGCAGGGGCTGATGAAGCCCGCTTGCTTGACACTTAGTTGCAGGGGCTGATGAAGCCCGCTTGCTTGACACTTAGTTGCAGGGGCTGATGAAGCCCGCTTGCTTGACACTTAGTTGCAGGGGCTGATGAAGCCCGCTTGCTTGACACTTAGTTGCAGGGGCTGATGAAGCCCGCTTGCTTTCAGCTTGTAACGCCAGAGTTACCACGTGCACGTTTCCAACCTCATAATGCAATGATTCTATGTAGGTCTCCAATTAACTATAACTCATAAATTAACAGTGTTTTGTAAGGGGAAAATTATCGTGGTTGGATACACAGGCAAGAGATCGTGAGGTCGTTCACTAACAAGATGGACCGATCAAATAAAAGATTCGTTCTCAGCCAAATTCTACACGACTGTAAGAGAAGCTGGACACATGCAATCCTGATGTTGACCACGACCCTAAGACATGAGGGACCGACAAGAGAGTAAGGTGAAAGGTTGTTTTAAATCTCCTTTCTCAAAACAAAAACGGTTACATAATTGGAGATGTTCGGACTGCACATGCTTTGATGTAAAGCAATACCACTGACATAATCTGTTTTACACGACGCAGTGTTAAAGTGTGTGATGTATTATGTGTTATGAAACATAAGGGTCAATGCATAACGAGATCATTGTTGATTGTCTCATAAATAAATCTGTCAGAGCGAGTAAGTTTTAAGTTTCTTAAAGTTCGGGGTTGAAGGTTTGAACGTAGGAAGTTATCTTCAATAATATTAATTTGATTTCACAATTTATTTCACCAATATTTATGAAGTCTTAAGAGTAGACATTTCTTTTATTTTCAGAAACCTTTTTTTTTTAAGAATTAAAAAAATACAGGTTAAAAGTACGAGTCTCAGGTAGCCTTAAGTTGTGGCTGCCAAGTTCCTCATTGTGCCCGGATAGTGGCGACAGATTCGGAATGTCACACTGAGACTCAACATAAACATGCAAAATGCGGTGTGTAACCTCTGCCTACTCTTTTTGAGAGGATTACGGCGTGAGTTTATACGCAGGCGAAGTTACGAGTAAAACCTAACAAAAAAAAATATAATTTACTATTTATTTTTCAATTAAAATTAATAAAAGACCACATATTTATTATCTCCTACTGCTGTTTACTAAAATAAATGAAAATAATAGAGTTTTGCTATCATTCTCTTATCTGACAAATGTGAACGCATCTTTATTAATCTAGAATGGAGTGTTCAAGGATGCACTAATAATTTGCACACCGCTAATTATTAAGATGATCCGTCGATAAATACTGTACTTTATGTACTGTTATGTATATAAGTTTAAGTCGGAACATATAAACTCAATTTTATAGTGTTCTAGAGGTAAACAATTTGATTTCTTCTTATACTTTTAATATATTCGAAATAAAGTCTATGATTTCAAAAGTTTAAACGAAATGAAAAAAAAAACATGTTTTTTCAGTTGTTCGTTTTTTTCCGTTAAATATTTTAGATTTTTTTTTAAATTGCATTCAAAAAAGGAATATCTGAAAAAAAATGTAATTTTATTCAAAGAAAAAAAAAAGGTATTGTTAAAAAAAAAAAGTATAACTAATAAATATTAAAAAGAGCAGATGTTTACTAAGGGTTACTTTTATTTAAATCATATCAATACCTTATCATTTAATTGATTTTCCTTACACGAGAACGAAATACGCGACCTCCATCAAATTCCACAGCTATAGTAGCTGATCACGAACATTTTACAAACCATTCAAGAACCTTAATGTTTTGAGTATTAATTACCAAAAATAATTAGTTTCGTATGAAAAAATAAATGATAAAATTATTTAAATGTGATTACAAAAAGTGTGATTAAACTACCCAAAGTAATTTAACAATCCCAATATGGTTAAAGGAAGCTTTATATGAAAATAGTTGAATTTAAATAAAACTATTAATTTTTTTCTGCGATATAAGATTATAACTTAGTGCAGCGCTGAGTCTATGTGTTTGTCGCGATGTGGTTATCATTATTATATTTCTGGATATTTATATTTATTACAGAAATTCGATTTGAAAATTCAAGCCAGAACATAAGAATTAAACATTAAATTTTATACAAGTCTTTATAATTTGAACTTAAAATAATTTGAACTTAAAATACCCGTTGAAGTCTTTTCTTTCTTGTTTTTTACTCTTGAGTTTATTCTGATTTGGTACGATTGAAAGAAAACCAGCATGCCACAAAGCAACCAGAAAGCAATTAGACGCTAGCGACATAATAGCTATCACGCTTACGTTGCCAATCTTACTATCCTTCAAAACAAAAATACCCTTGTGAATATTTTTAAATTCTAGTGTTAATTTTTAAACTATTAATTAATAAATTCCCATCTTTGCTAACATCTAAATAACTTGAGTAACGCGAGATAAAATCGAGATGTAAAAGGGATTCTGTCTGATCTGATGACTGTTGGCATTTAGCTAATCCGATCGTGATGTGTGTGGTGAAGGTGACATTCAACAGGTGGGCCGTTTGTGGTTAGATTGTGCGCTTATGTAGTGTGTTTGAGGTTCTGGGTTTGATTCCCGGTTGGTGCAATTTTTTTTTGAGCTTTTTTTGTTAGGGAAAGTAACAATATTAAAAATTATAATTAAAGATTAGTAAGAATTTATATTCAACAATTTTTTAGTCGATCTCGGTGATGCAGTGGTGTATTAAAACGACAGCAGCGCAAGAGGTCCCGGGTTAGAATCCCGACGGTGGCAGAACTTTGTGTTATTTGCGAGACGCATTGTTTCGCTTACCGGTCTTTTATGTAGTACTCTTATCTATGTAGTTTACCAGTTTGATGGTATACCATATCGTTGCTTAGCACCTGCGACACAAGATACTTCAATTTTACTGTAAGGCTGACTCAATGTGTGTGTCGTTATAATTATTATTTTATAATTTAAATATACGTAATAAAAGTGTATGTTTGAATTTATTATTATATTACTAGGTGTGAAGATGTTTAGTATCCACAGTAGAATGTGACCTAGTTTGAGACTATAGCAGTTTATTGTGAATTTTTTCTGACACATGATGCATTATTAAATTGTGATAGTCAAAAATCTACTAGGTACGAGCCGGAATACGACACAAATGGTCACCCGAGAATTTCCGCTATGTACTTGTGATATTCAGCGAATTTTAAAGAAAAGAGAAAAACATGAGAAAATATCTTACTTATAATTTTTCAAAACGTTTTATATTTTACAAATATAAAACGTAACAAAAATTAATAAATTATTAACTCCTCGTTATACCCGGATAGTGGCGACAGATTCGCAACCAGTCACACTGGGACTCAACATAAACATGCGATATACGGTGCTTAACACACCTCTCGAGGGATTAATTAATCAAATTACACACTGAAAAATGTAACTGTCTTCTTATCGCGATTCTTGAGGTACCGACAGCCTGCTAACAGACAGACGGACGGAAAATAAAGTAATAGGGTCTTGCTAGTACCCTTTGAAAACTTAACTCTAGAAATAATGTATTTCATTTCACATAGATAAATAACACAAAAATCAATTGACTTATTAAATTTTTTGCTAAAATAAAAAAATGCTTCAAAATTCATAACTACATTTTGTTTTAAGGATACTATTTTTGTTACAGCCGTCAATAAAATGACGGAACATGTCAAGAGGTCAACGACCTGACATATTAGCAAATTATTTAGCATGCAATTTTTACAATCACGTTGCAATGCGTGCATGATATTAAATTTGTACCTTCATCTTAAATCCTAAGCTCTGGTATATGTTTTATCAAATAATTTTTATCGTTTTAATTATTTTTTAATGAAAATAAAATTTATTCCTTTTCCTTAAAAAAGTAATTAAAATAGTCAAATTAATTTAAATTTTGATTTATCAAAACTATCGCGTGCTAATTACAAATTTGTGGTTTTCAGATATTTATCTTTGTTGCCTACAAATAGCCTTCACGATTTACAGAAGAACAGAAGAAGAGAAGAATATATTAATAAGTTTCGATTTCCTTGGACAGTTACACAAACAGACAAACAACGCAGTGATCATAAGGAGATTTTTTTTAAAATTATCCTTCAAAGGATCCTTCTGGAGACGTGGTAGCTCAGTTTGTTACGTGCCTTGGTTAACCGACTGACCCGAGCCGATGCGTCGAGGGTTCGAGTTTCGGGTTGCCGTAAGCTGCCATTTTTCTCAATGTGCTCGGATAGTGGTGACAGATTCGGAACTTGTCACACTGAGACTCAACATAAACATGCGAAAAGCGGTGTGTAGCACCTACCCGTCTCGAGGGATAACGGTTTATATGTGTATCTTATATTTATATGATTTATCTTTCAATAAAATATTATATCTATAAATATATCTAAAATCGAAAGTTTTCAACGGAATCGATCAATCCATTGGACTATCAAATAAAATGTTGAATGACGTTTACTGTAGAAATATTTTATGCCTATTTATTTATAACTAATTTAATCTTTAATGTATCGACGTGAGATTCTCTTGCGTAAACATTGCCAATAATATTTAGGCTCCAATTTATAGACTGTACTTAAACAACAAAAAGTATGATATTAAAACACGGCCATTCACTCGCTAATCACGATTTCAGAGCTGCATACTTGAAATTTTTCTGTTTTATCTAGTTAAATTTTCTGCCTTGTATAGTCAAAATATTTTTCTTGTCTAATCAAATATTTTGTCTTGTCTAGTAACCTTTTCTGCCTTGTTTAGTCAAATTATCCGTCTTGTCTAGTCAAATATTTTGTCTTGTCTAGTCAAATTTTCTGCCTTGTCTAGTCACCTTTTCTGCCTCGTTTATTCAAATTATCCGTCTTGTCTAGTCAAATATTTTGTCTTGTCTAGTCAAATTTTCTGCCTTGTCTAGTCACCTTTTCTGCCTCGTTTATTCAAATTATCCGTCTTGTCTAGTCAAATATTTTGTCTTGTCTAGTCAAATTTTCTGCCTTGTTTAGTAACCTTTTCTACCTTGTGTAGGCAAATTATCTGTCTTGTCTAGTCAAATATTTTGTCTAGTGTAGTCAAATTTTCTGCGTTGTCTAGTAACCTTTTTTGCCTTGTATAGTCAAATTATCTGTCTTGTCTAGTTTTTGTCTTGTTTAGACATTTTTTTTGTCTTTTCTAGTTAAAATTGTATTGATCACTGACAAACGTTTGTTCGAGACATTGCATGCGTAAAATATGTATTTTTAATCCAAAATATTTATTTATCCAAATTCGCGCTGGTAACACTCGAACCAAAATGAGTAAATTGCTAATCACTTTACCCCTTACCAGATAAATTTTTTACCAAACTGTTATCTTAATATATCAAGTATATCCATAATACCGACCGTAGCCTATGGATGTTTGCAGTACCAGAGGTATCATGCACGCGTCGATCCTGCAAAAACTATATTGCAACAGGCTTTGTTGCTTTGGACAAAAAAACTAATACATAACAAAAAACTGGGCAAGTGTGAGTCAAAAATAACAAGAAGGGTTCCGCAAAAGTGCATAAGTTCAAACAACTTGCTGTCGTAATAGAAACAAGAATAATTACAAAACGTTTATAGGAGCTCCATTTATTCTTCAAGTTCTTTAAGTTATACGTATTTGTTTTAAGAAATAGACATTTCATGAGTCTAGCTGGTATGTTTGATAGGCGGACGGGTAGGCTTATTAATAGGGTCCCGTTATTTACTCCCTGGCTACGGAACCCTAAAAAGTTAAAATAAGGCTTCAGGAAATGACCGATTATTATTTCAAAAAATATCTTGAGCAAAGTAGCGATTGAAATCAATTGTAAAATACCTTTTTAGCTCCACAATGAGTCGGTTTCATTAAAAATTACTGCGGATGCATAAAACAGTTGCAAAATCGTGATATTCTCACGTTAGAACTTACTGACACACTGATCGGAAGTTCACCGAACAAGTTTGGCTTTCATGTTTTCTAAAACAATGTTTTGAGGCAGATTATTAAAATTTCAATTACTTGTCTATTCTTTAAATTTACAGGTAAATGTTTGTCTTGGGTATTTTTATTATGTCAAGATTATATTTCTTAATTTAAATACACGGACTGCAAAAAGTTTAATAAAGTCTAATACAAATGGTGGTCACCAAATCAATTAAAAAAGTCTCACTATTTATGTTTCAACTAAACATAAATAAATTATTTATTATTATACAATTTAACATCCTATTATTTTTTGATTTTCCAATAAATAAATAAAGTTTGAGATTTGCAAAAAAAACCCAAAATATATAATAATCATGCCAATTGGTTCAACATTCTACACGACCGTATGTGTAACAAGTGAACTTCGCTTCTGTCCACGATACGACAGACAGGTTTGAAAAATCGCATGACTCGCGTTACAAAAGGTAACAATTCAAAATTATTTCACAAAGATAAATACTGTATTTATCATATTTTTCCTAACTGGGGCTTAAGACACTTTAAATTACTTGGTTTTGTTACCATTTCTTACTTTTGCAAAAAAAAAAGTTAACGTTACTATGATTATTACTGTGTTTTTTTCTTTAATAATAACTTTTGTTCAATAGCTTTTGCCTGCAATTGTTTTTGAGATAAATATTAATTGCAACCTAAAAGGCTAATGAAGTTAATTTTTTTTTAATTCCGAAGTTTTCTTTAAGCAAACGGTTCTCCTGATGGAAAGTGAAACCGCCGCCGATAGACACAACGATGCCCCTGATGTAGATCGCCAAGAGCACCGCCTACGCGTTGGCCATGTAGAGGTAAAGATGTTATCCTTCTCGTGTAGTTAATTACATTGGCTCTCCAATCCTTCAAACCGAAACACAGTGAACTGCTTCACGGCAGGAATAGAATGGAGGGTGGTGCCAACCCAGATTTTTCTTATTGAACCTAACTGCGGCCCTATTGGCCTCGCAGCGTAATCGGACTAACCGCTAGTCGAGTGCTTCCCCACAAGGGAGCGAGGCGCAGCCTAGCTGCGCTTCGCCTCCTTGCGTTGACGCCCTCAAAACCGGGCATTACGTTGGGTCTACAAGCCTTAAGGCTGGGAGGCCTCAAAACTTGTAGCCCCAACGGGGTTATTTAAATTTTGGATGTAGCACAAAAGGTGCTACATCCCTCAACAAGTGCAAAGTGCAGATCTAGACAACAGGCTCATCCTAAGGGCACCCATAGTGGGCTCGGACCTCGCTTAGGTAGTCCTGTTTTGTTCGATTGAATCTATACTGACTTCTGAGAGAGACGCTTGGTGTGGATGGGCCGGCCCTTCGACGCCAAGTCGTCCTTACCGACTGGTGACACCGGCTAGTCTTATCGGATGTGTCAACAGC
This sequence comes from Choreutis nemorana, assembly GCA_949316135.1. Classification (NCBI taxonomy): domain Eukaryota; kingdom Metazoa; phylum Arthropoda; class Insecta; order Lepidoptera; family Choreutidae; genus Choreutis; species Choreutis nemorana. The sequence goes on from OX438614.1 coordinate 2,029,089, forward strand.
CTGTAGGGTTGTCCGCTGAGAGAGGCTCAGACGTTCCAACCGGACTGGGAACTGATTTTAGTTGAGGCTTCGAACTTAGTGTTCTCTGCCTGTACACTTAGGTGTAGAGACGGAGACCGCAGCAACTCTAAGGGGTGTCTCGGAAGGAGACCGAACCTCGGCCTAGGTTGCCGCGGGCGATGCCCGAATTGGACTGAAGCGACCCGGCACGTTCGTGTAATATCTGTAGGCTGAAGGCCCTAAAAGCCTAGGCGGACGTCCTCTTCTCCTCCAACATCGAGGAAGTGCCAACCCAGACGATCATATCTATCTATATATACTCTGTATAAGATTAGTAGAGTTACTAAGTAAAGATTTAGTTTTGTGTTCATCACTACGATGCTTACACTTACATATATAATAATTTTGACCCTATAAATTACCCGAACTAAATATAAAAGTTCATACTTTATTAACTGACTTCAATAAAGGAGATCGTCAATTCGGTTGGATGTTTTTTAACCAACTTCAAAAGAAAAAAGAAGTAGGTAATTTTTTTCACTGCACTTTTTTGGAGTCGATTTTATTTTTTATCCATGATACATAATAAAACAAGACTTATGTCGTAATCGCTACACTCATGTACTTCTCATACCTAAATCAATTTCTTAATAACGATACACATTCAAGATCAACTGAAAATGTTGCAAATTAATAGCTAATAGCAATCATCAAATTGTATTTATAAGTGCCGGTCAAAGTTGAGAAACTCGTTGGAAAGGGATTATGAAATGAAGCATCAGCTGTTTATACTGGCTCTGAACCATGGGTTTGCTTGTTAATATAAAAATTTAAAATAAAACTATATGCTATATACTATCAACTTTAATTTTACGAATTTATTTAACTTGTGGTGGCCTGCCCCGGTAACGGGGCTGTTGGGAAAATTTGTTAAAATGTCCCCGTAAGGGGGGCAGGCCATCGGGGACGTTGACACCGACCCTTAACTTAAGCTTTATTAAACTAAAATAAATTCGTAAAATTAAAGTCAACGTCCCCGGTGGCCTGCCTCGGTTACGGGGCCGGGGAGAAAATTTGTTTCAACGTACCCGTTACCGGGGCAGGCCACCGGGGACGTTGATACCAACCCTAAGTTAACTTTAATGAAGTTGCTTTAATTTTTTTGGAAACACAATATTCTGAGTATTGTGTGTTTATACAATGACCATAATTTTTAGTTGTAAGTTTATATTTAAACCATCATGGTGTAACAGTTTGATGATTAAATTAATTAATTAATTTGTTTTAATTGGATTTTAAAACGGTTCAAATTCTTTGGTACGTTCGTCTGACTATCTAAATATATAATAAATTTGATTGCTTATAAGCTACAAATAAAATAAATCGAGATTGTAAAACGGACAAGCGTTTAATTTTATATGTAGATAGCTACGCCCATTTCAAAGTGGGTGTGGTGAATGAGAAATTTCGTCAAATTAATTATTAAATTAAAATTTATTACTGCTTATTTGCTAATTGTTTTATTATTTATTTATTATCTGCCTTCATAACCTCTTCATGGTAAAATAAGTTAGGGTCAACTCAGCAGTTTATTTTATTTTTAAATACTTCGCCCGAAGCATTTTTTAATGATTTTCTGGGTTCCGTAGTTCATGTCCGGAACCCTTATAGTTTCGTCATGTCCGTCCGACCGTAATTGGCCTACCTTCTAAACGTTTGGTGCTAGAAAGATGAAACTTTGCATGAGTAAAGGCATCTACCACGTTGATCAAGTATTAGAATAAAATCATGAAAAATGTACTTTTTTTGGGGTACGTATAATGGGGATGATTTTTCTCTCGCATCTTCCACATAAAAATTAAACCCCACAAAAGTTTGAATAGGGCGACCCAACTCTATAAGCTAAACGGCTGCCTAAAAAAAACTAACGATGGTAGGCCATCTGATGAAATTTAAATAAAAACTATAATAATTTAAATAGCATTAGTTCAGTAGTTATAGAGGCTTGATTTATAAAATTTCGTAAAAAATAAGTAAACATGTAAAGTATTAAAAGTATAATCATAAAATTAGGGGTGACTACGGAACCCTATTCTATGCGTTGCCTGACACGCACTTAGCCGGTTTTTTGATGTAATGGACATACTGAAGATGCAGTAATTGAAATCGAACTCATGATCGTTAGCAACTTTGAAGATTATTAAAGCCTTAACAATAACATTATGGCAACTGATCATATTAATGTGATTTTATATTTATTTTAGTTTTAGTTTTTTTCACCAAAATTATTTTATCGTCATCCTTTTTATAATCACACAGTTTAATAAAACGAACAACAAAATTAATCACACGATAATTTCTTTTCAAATTGTTTAGTAAAAAAACCTGATTAAAATTTACTTGTTGACTTACTGTTGGTAATAAATTTTGAGAGTAACTGCTTTTTGTGGTTACTATAATATAATAGCGACAAGCCCCGGCTTCGTACGGATATTAGATAAATACATATAAAACAGAGAAAAATCTGAAATGAGAAAAAAAAACTAAGTAACTAACGATTTTTTTTCTCATTAATAAATGATTTCCAATTTTGACTTTTTTCTACTTATCCGCGGTATCTACCAACCAATGTAATGTTACGCGGGTATGCACTACACCGACTATAAATAAATAAATTCAATACTTAAATAAAATTACTTAGATCTTAAAGCGAATACTTACGTTCAACACACTGGTCGAGGAACTCGAATCCTTTCGAGTAACAGCCAGCGGTTGAGCACTGCGCCATGGAGGCTAACTAAGCCTGTTTGATGGTGTAAATAAAATCAATACATAATATTACAAAAGTAACTAAGCAGGATATAAAAACAAATCTTATAATACTAATAGGATTTTCCATAGTTCATACTAATAGGGTACTCTAGATCCGGAATTACATTTAGACAGAAAAAAAACATTAACCACAACAATACAATACAACCTACCAATGACCTATCAAGTTTTTAGTAAAGAATTCTGGTAAAGTTACTATGAGGTTCACATTAAGAACCTCAAATATTAAGTCACACGATTAAAACTATTACTCTATTAATTGAATATATTTGTTATTATTTATGATCTCATTTCATGTACATATTTATGTAGTGTCATACAGATGTTGTACAGATACGATCGGATACGAAACTATACACTGTTATGTCATAAATTAGGTTTTATTATGTTATAAGTTTTATAATAATTAAAATATCGTGTGAGATACGATTTTATTTTTTTTTTTATAAAATGTAAGTTATAATTTAGTTTTTTACTGATTTAATATACGCAAATTAGGTTAGAAAATTCCCATAAAACAGTCGATAGACAAACGTTTTTGTATTAGTTTTTTTTTTTGTGAATTAAAAAAGGTCTATGAGCCATGGAAAATGTTTATTAACAGCCAAATAAGCTTTTTTTATTTCAAAGCATTTTATATCCATTAAAAAACTAGAAGTTCTTTACACAGCTTTGAAAGGTCGACCTACTCAAAAAAACTCAATCATACAAAAGCTTATCTATCGAGATCAGGATGAGCAACTTTACCAATCAAGGAAGATACCTTTCAATCGTACGAATAAATGATAAAATGCACACGAAATACCACTCACGACAATCATGACGAACAGCGCTAGTTTCATTTTGAAGTTGGCTTTTATATAGGGACTGGTTAGTTCCGATCACTGCCGTGGGTCAGCTAAGTTGGTAGGTTGGAGTTTGACCATGATATGGTTTAGAGATGTTCTGTTCGCGCAGGAAAAGATGGGAGCTATATAACGGCTAGTCGAAGCAGACTCATCACAGTGCACCGCAGGACTTGAAGTCGCAAGTTTGAATTTGATTTTTAAAGAAGCCAAAATGAAATTGGTGAGGCTTTTGTCTGCTCTAGATTTTTATTTGTTTGAAAAAATATATATATCTTTTTGAAACTGATGGGATGGGATTTCAACTAATAAATTTACTAATTTTTGCCCTTAACTCAGGAACCTAAATTTTTTGGGATGGGAAAAGTATCCTTTGTTTTGAACAAGATAATAAATGATTTGTTTGCCGAATTGCATCCAAATCCTCCGTGCTGTTTTTGAGCGATACAGTAACATACATGCAAGATTTTTCATTTTTTTTGTGGATAATAATGTGTTTTTTAACAGTTCGTGGCAGTTACAATCTTGGGAGTATGCTCGGCCGCTCGACTGGATAATACCTACCTCCCTCCAAGAGGAGGAGCGGGTTCAGGTATTGGAGGCGCAGGTGGCTTCGGAGCTAAATCCGGAGGATTCGGCCAAGCTGGTGCCGGTTTCGGTCAATCTGGTGCCGGTTTCGGTCAATCTGGTGGCGGTTTTGGCCAATCTGGGGCCGGTTTTGGCCATTCTGGTGCCGGTGGCAACTTCGGTGGGCAGCACTCAGGGAACGCTTACAACGCCCCGGCCCCGAGCTACCGTCAGCAATCTTCAGCTGACGCTGGTGCCCAGATCTTGAGGTCCAACAGTGAAGTCACTGCTGAAGGCTTCTCTTATGACTTCGAGACTTCCAATGGTATTAGAGCTGATGCACGAGGCGTAGCCACCAATGGAGTCCAGTCGCAAGGCAGCTTCGGTTACAAGGGTGATGATGGTCAGGACTACAGCATCACATACACTGCTGATGAGAACGGTTACCAGCCACAGGGTGCTCATCTCCCAACTCCTCCTCCGATCCCGGAAGCTATCTTGAAATCCCTCGAGCAGAACGCCCGGGATGAAGCCGCCGGGATTTCTGATGATGGTGAGTCTTTTCACATTAATTTTTTTGAGTAAAAGATAACGATTTAGGTAAAAAAAAATTGAATTCACTTATAAAAAGCCTGGTGCGGTAAAAATTAGGAAAAAAAAATGCAATTAAATACTAAAAAAATTTAGTACATTTAAAATTTACACTATGATTCTCTATTGAAACGAATGGAACAAATATTTAGTTATTATTAAAGTATAATAGAGATGATAGAACAGAATTTCATCAGATCCACGATTACTGAATTTAATCGGTTATGATCTAGACAATAGCAACTAAAAATTAGTCACAGATCATCACAAAGTATAAAACCCAGCAAAAACCCCTAATAACCATACAAAAAAGACATTATGAACTTAAATTGATACAAAAACAACCATACAAATATTAAAACACAAAACTGCAAGGGATATGTGCTTTTATCACTGTCTCCATAAAGGTCAAATTAAGCATTTCTAGATCATTTTAAATAATGAATACGGTTTGTCGGACAATAAATGTAATTTAGCTGCGACTTTAAAATATATAGGTACAATAGGTACTTAATTTTTGATGAAAATCAAAATTGAAATGTATGACTTAATTCAAAATCGCAGCAATGTCAAAAAAAAAAAAAAGTAGCAAAAGGAACTCAGATATGAAAAGAAAGATCAAGAACTTTGGGGTATATCAATAATTATGTTAATAATTACAGTCTAAAACAAAATTAAAAAGCACACATGATATATTTTAAAACCTAAATAAAATCAATTTCTTTATAATGTAAAATAATAATAATAATAACTATGAAATATTCAAACAAGAAAAGATCAAATCGGAATGTTTTAAACGTTGTTTCAAGATTTCATTAAACATAAAAAATATTTAAAAAGTAAATCGCTGGAAATGGCGAAATAGGAATGGTTAACAATACGTAAAACTTGTTAATGAAATAACACAAAATATCATAATTATTAAATCAAAATATAAAACAGTTTCATAAAACATTGTCTTCATCATAAATAATTTTAAAGATACCATTAAGATACGCAATAAATAATTTTGTTTCCATCATTAAATACTGAAATATAATATTTAACGTTTACTTCATTTAAAATTTAAAAAATCTAAAAGATTTTTGTGTACAAAAAAAGGTTCGAATTTACTTTATTTATTAAACTATATAAGTACCTAATTCTTAAATAAAATATCCTACCATCCGGACTAAAAATTCCAAGAATTTTATGATACGTACTGCAAAGGAGTGGAATTTATTGACTGAAGTGTTCCCTGGTCAGTACTGAGGCTCTCCAAGGCAAGAGTGGATAGGCTTCTCCTGGGTAGGCATGTAACACCTTAGACTCCATCGCTGCTTCAGCATCAGGCAGGTGGGTGGGTGCTTGCCTTGTTTTTAAATTCAAAAAAAGTGTTTGTAAGTAGAAATAGACGATAAATAGAAATTGAATAACAGGGTAAATTTTATATGAAATTCTTAAATAAGAACACGAATTGTAAGGAAACTAAGTGGGCAAAAACAAGCCTCAAACATTTAACATACAATTACGAAAGTGTATGAATGTGAAACATCATAATTATATGAAATCTGTAGTTAAGAAAAGTTCCTATTTTGAAACAACCGTAAAATCTAAGTGAAGACGAGATATTTAGTCAGTGGGTTCATTTAAGCTTTAAATTTATCTATTGAAGCTTGATTTACATGTTAAAGAGTTAAATAAGCTATTTTTATGATTGTGTAGCAACGGTGCCATAGTTAATTTCGAACAGTATTAATAAGTATTAACAGTATTAAGTAATAAGTCAATATTTAATTTCGGTACTCTCATTATTTTGTTTGATAAATCGGTCAAGAATTGACCATATTTCATTTAAATTATTTAATTAATGTTCATCTAATCTGTTCTTAAAATAATTATAGAAAAAGTTTTAAGTAACAGTAATTTTCCTTTAATCGTGTTTTTATTAAAGTTAAAATTAATAATATCATTCAGGAATTCCTTTAGGTAGAAATGAAGCTTTTAGCACGTTTCAAAATTCGTCCAGTATAACTGACAGCCGGGGGCAGTCAGTCCCTTAAGTAAAGTCAGTCCCAAAGTAAAGGTCACTGTTAGTTACAAACTGTGGCAAAGGCGTGACTTACAAATAATTACCTAACGCAGATATTGATGTGAAGTTAAATTTTCGCGATGCCCCTGTAACCTTTATAGATCTATAACGATTTGAGAATCGATTACTTTCAAGTAGTCTCATGATTCGATTTTAATAGGATATTTCGTTACTAATCGGGTTCATTTGGAAGAAGCAAACTTTGTCGTTTATCGATTTATTTATGTGAATTTGTATAGATAACAATTATTTCTATGAAACTGCGTAGCCAGAATAAATCTGTGTGACCAACAATACTGTTTACTATCGGTTTGTCTATGGCTTTGTAATTTCGTGACACCCAAACACACTACCGACAATTGTACATGTGGTATCATATTAATATAAAATATATGTGTTTTGTTAATTATATTCAAGTAAACGTCAAAATTATTTACTGCTAACCAACAATTCGAAATAAGGTAAAAAAAATTACACCCGAAAATTTGAGCGAACAAATTAAAAAAATCCATATACTCGTTTGTATCGAACATGAGAACGCATTCTAATTCAAAAGATTAAAGCAGTAATGTATGTAAACATGACTGTTAACAAACCAAACGTAATTTTCAAACGCCCTCAAGCCCTTTTCGCAATGCTTTGTTCTACTTAAGGGCCATCAAAACATGAAGCAAAGTTCTTCAAATCAATTTACCCGTCATAAATATACAAATCCGTTTGTTTGTTAATGTATGTTCAATATTATTGAGTTGTTTACAAAACATATATATACTATTAACAGGATAAGGTAATTGTAAATAAAATCTCGGGCTAGAAAGCGAAATTTTCAAAAATAAATCGTAGATATGAATTACTAAAATGTTTAACTAAATTTTTTAATAACAGTTTTATTTCATAATTTAAAGGCACAAATATTTTTACTTTGCTCTAATTATATGTGGGTATTTGTTAATGGTTCTATGTGTTACTTGGTCAGCATATAATCATATTGGATGGCACTGTCTCCCTGGGCTGCTTTGATTTAGCAAAGTTTAATGACAAATAAGCAAAGTGTCAATATCATAGTAAAAATCTTAAGTGTACTTAAAGGCATATATTTTAATCGTAAACAGTATTCCCTATAACATTTCAACTAGAATGAAAATTTTAACTTTTTATCTTTGAATAAACTAGGAAATAATTTCTTATCTTGAACCTTGTTATCTAATAATAACCACATCACGACACGTACATTGACTCAGCCCTGCACTAAGATCTAATCTTGTATCGTAGGTGCTAAGCTAACATACAAGATCGGTGCGAAACAATGCGACTTATGCTATACGCCCTCAAACTAAAACAAAAATGTATTTCAAGAGAATTAGCTGTCTTTTCATCATTACTGTCATTTCTTTTTCACCTGTCACATATTTGACTTTGATTTTTCACACCAGGACATGATCGTGGTCACCTGAGGGTATCAAACTAAATGGCTTTTCATGAGCTGTTTCGTTTTGTAATGCTATTATCAAAATGCGTTTTGCTATTTCAGTTGTACAAGTGATTATGTTCAAAGTAAAAACCCTATTTCATTCGTAATTGTTACGACTATCCTATAATTTTTGTTTTCTAAAAATAGCAACAAATATTAAATTAATAAAATTAAAAATAAAACCAATTATAAATTGAGTTCGTTTTTTTTTACCGAATTGAAAGTAATGAGTGTCTCAATTCGGTTGAATGCTGCTTTACTTGCAAATCTGCCGCCATGATTTTCACTTCGTTCTCATTCAAACCAAAAACATGGGAACGAAATAAAGCCACGTGTAGTCTATTACTGAAATAAGGCGCAGTCCACACAGAGTGAAGCAACGCATCATTATCAAGATGAACGTTTTATTAAGAGTCATGAAATATTAAGATTACTGGTCCATTATGCTGCAATTATTAATTAGGCAGTCTGGTGCACTGTTGCAGAATAATACTGCACTTACTGCGCTGCTCTTTCTGATTAAGATAAATGTTTGCCCATAGTACTAGCCTCGCTTAGTATGGGACTATGGCAATTTGTGTAAATTGTCTCAAGATATTTTATAATTGTGGCTATTAGATTTTTTGTGTGAATTACATGCCATGTATACGATCTTTTTTTGGTAGTTTTAATCGCTGCCAATACTATAAGTCATGTTGTTTGTTGCAAGTTTCGTATCCATTGAATAACTGAATTATCTAACAGCCTTTCTCATTAAAATAAACGGCATTATTTGTATAGTTTTTTAATGTGAAACGTGCTTTATTAAGCTGGTCCGATTTGAAAATGACACAAGCTTATCCTTAGATTTTACGTATATTTCTATACTTAAAATTGAGATTATTTAAAACGATATTCCATCTCAACTTTTTAAAATTTAGTTTCAAAAAGGTAATGTAGTAAAGTATAAGAGAACCTGATTATATTAATTGAACATCTATATAAATAAATTGTAATTCTATTTGAATAAATTAATTGATAAGAGCTTATCTATATTATGACAACATCCATAATTTAATGGTCCTTTGTCACTCTCGACCACTTTATTCCAATGCAAACGACCATTAGCTATTTCCTTTTGAAGGTCACGAGGATTTCAATTGAAATCATTAAGATTTCAAGTTTGATCATTACGACTTCGTAAATTTGAAATAGGAGTGTCTGTTGGTGGAGTTTGATTTCGATTATTGAAATTCATATATCAGTTGTAACTATGATGAACATCTATTGAATTGAAGTTGAAAATAAATCATATAGAATTTTTTTTTGATTTAGCAATCATCATTTAGAAAAGCAATCATTCTTTTAAAATACTTATAGTTACCATTAATTCTTTTCTGGGACTTAACATAAACAAGCGAAATCCGGTGTTTAACATCTCCGCCAACCCCTCTCGAGGGATAACGGCGGAGTTTATGTCATGTTATGTAAAGTGTTAATAATTTTTAAAACTTAGTGCTGAAAAAAATCAGATTAAACACTTAATGACCCACAACAAAACAGTTCAAGATTTTTTATAGAACTTAATGACGTTGGCTCGGAAACAAAAAAAAATGCTTGGCCGGTGATAAAAAGATGCATTAATTTTAAAAACTAATAAATAATCATGACTTTTCCATTATATTCTGATATTAATAGTCAGTTTAACTAATGTACCTGTGCTTGAATGCTGATTTTTTTTTACAAGAACACAATACATTTACAGAATAATCTTTTAATGTCTAAAAACAAATTAATCATCCAAAACACGTACCACAAAATGGTTTAGCAATTTTTTAAATGGATACATATTTGTTTGTTGAGGGCATGGTAGCTCAGATTGTTACGTGCCTTAGTTAATCGACCCACCCGAACTGACAGGTCGAGGGTTCGAGTCTCGGGTTGACGTACGTTGTAGCTACCATGGTCCTCATTGTGCCAGGATAGTGGCGACAGATTCGCAACCTCAAACTGGGGCTCAACATAAACATGCGAAATGCGGCGTTTAACACCTCTGACCCCTCAAGAGGGAGCGTTTATGTTGTTTTACAAAAAACACTAATTTGTAAAAAAGTTTTTCTTAAATCGGCGGGCGATTGATTCAAATGTGAAGTTCCATTCCAAATTTGAATTTTATTATCGTTGCCAAAAAGTATGCATTTTGTGCTGGAACGAAATTCAAATTTAGTACTCTACTTTACTCTGCGTCTTGTAATAAACACACTTAAATACATAGACAACATCCAACACTACAGCGTGAGCTTGGATTAAAACTTACCAATCTCTTAACAAATGGTCAACTATTAAACTGAAAAAAGACTTGTATTGTAAGACAATAACATTTTTATCTTCAACTAACCTTTCATTTCGTTCCCGTTTCTTTATCGATGCTAGGATCAGTGTGCACGGCGCCTTAGGACTTAACAAATCGGCTCGCTTGTCAGTCACGATGTGACCCAGCCCTTACATTTGTAAAACAGAGCATTTTAATGTTATCTATTTATTTTATTTCATTAACTAAAGTCCGTTTATTTAACCGATTTTGTTCGGAATAAATTTAAAAGTTTGTCGACCTCTATGGCGCAATGGTGTAAACAGCCGTCTGTTACGTTAGAGGTTCTGGGTTCAAATCTTAGCGTGGGCGGGATTTTGTGTTATAAACAAGACGTTTTTCTTCGCTTACCGGTTTTGATGTTGTATTCTTATCTACATAGTTTATACCATATTGTTGCTTAGTTCCTGTGACACAAGTTCTTACGATACTTCAGCAGGGCTGAGTCAATGTGTGTGTCGTGATATGGTTTATTTATTTTAATTACAAATACTTGAAACCGTATTGTATGAAGATGTTATACAGATAATTTAGGTAATAACATTTTTTTCCTTTGAGAAAATATTGCCATACTTTAGCCCTAGTTATATCCAACCTTTTGTGTCCGTGTTCACATAGGATACCTGTTTCAATTCATAAAGACTTAAGTGTGAGAAAATTTGTGCAGATTCTGTCGCATGATACCTACACTAAGTGCTTATAAATGCTTGTAAGTCATTACCCAAGTGCGGTTTTGATATTACCATCATTACACACACATACGTAACTCATCTGTGTCAGTATGTCACAAACTAACCCTATTTCATATCATGGTAGGCAAAGCAATAGGCCAAGACAAACAACAAAAAAAACAAGCTCATTTAAGAATACTACATCCATTATTAGTATGTGAAATAATGCGACTTGCAAATAACACAAAATTACGCCTCCACCGGGATTCGAAACCAGAACTGTAGCGTAGCAGTCGGCTGTTTACACCACTGCGCCACATAGGTCATCAATTATATTAATTTTATTATGATTTATTCATTGCTTACTTGAAGTTTAAGCTAATACTATACTTTACTTTTGTCATTAAGCATAAATTTTGTCACTTTTATTAGTAAAAAGTCCACTACTTTATATTAGCCACACATAAACTCACGCCGTAATCCCTTTAGAGGGGTTGGCAGAGTGTTAAACACCGCATTACGCATGTTTATGTTGAGTCCCAGTGTGATAGGTTGCGAATCTATCGCCACTATCCGGGCACAATGAGGAACATGGCGGCTACAACTTACGGTAACCAGAGTCCTATCGGGTTGTGTCGGTCGGCTAACGAAGGCACGTTACAAACTGAGCTACCATGTCCTCTGTACATAAGTCTTCCAAATATACACATGTAAACAACTTGGCCGATCCTTGGTCGCTAGCCACTCAATTTTATTATAAAAAAAAAACTATTTTGAAGGTAATTATCAATAATAATAGTAGTGCAACAAAGGAATGCACTATTTAAGAATGTGGAACAGTCAAAGGTCAACACTCTAATAATTAGAAGCTCTTGCATAAGATTCTGAGATATGAGTGACCTTCGACGACTTTCAGATGGTACTTTTAATGTGCGGCCATAAAACACGGTATTCATTTTATGGCAAAATGATACCGTTCACTTTGTATAACGATCGATATTTAAGACACGATTAATGACAGTTCAATCACTTATATCAAACGGATGTGAATAAAATTTGATTCTTCATTGTTGTTTGGGGACATTTTTTTTTCTTTTCATCTTAAAATCAAAAAGTATATCATTGTAAACAATTAAATTTTGAAATAATTGCGCCTTTGTAATGTCTCACTTGGCACAGTACTAGTAAAGTATACATTTATTAATTAATATTTTTTAAATTACAGGTTCCTACCACGGTGAAGGTGCTGGCGGTAGCGCTGGTGGTTACTCTGGCAACTCTGGATTTGGTGGTAACAGCGGCTACCCATCAGGCCCAGCTCAAGGCAGCTTCGGCGGTTCCAACTTTGGCGCCTCAAAATCGAACTTCGGCGGCTCATCCAAATCGAGCTTCGGCGCCTCAGCCGGATCAAACTTCGCCGGCTCATCTGGCTCATTTGGTGGCCGCGGATCTTCAGGCTCGTTCGGTGCTAAATCTTTCGGAGGGTCCAACTTCAACTCGGCTACATCCCGCCAATATTTGACCCCCAACGCTGGACCAAGGGGCAATGGAAACGGTAATTTCAACCCCCAATCCGGATACCAATATTAAAGAACTGATCTGAACGATATTCTGCTGTGACATAAATTCATTGTGATTTCTAGATGTTTAAGTTTTGTATAAATTACTCGATTAGATTAAGCTGAAATTTTTATTTTTATTTTGCGTCCTTTCAGCGAAAAATATTACCCCCTATTTATAACTTTTTTTTTCTGTATGTAATGATCTCATTGTATGTTCTATTTTTCTTTATTTTGTTTTTATTTATGTCATGCGTAGTTTACTGTCATGTTTACTGTATTTTTTTTTGCACCTTCGTATAACATACCTGTTAAAATTGGATTATTCTAAGTAAATATCAATAGAATTAAGGTTGTAAATAAAAGCGAAGTTTCAATAAAGCAACAGTTTGATTAAAAAGTTCTATTTTCTAAATTTATTTTAGTCAATAAATAATTAGGGATTAATTTTATTTGTAAATTACTAAAAAAAGCTACATTAATAAAATTTAAATTATAGGTTCTATCCATTTAAAACTAAAATATCATTTGTAAAATTATGTCTCAAAATTTTTTTTTGTATGTCAATCACGTTGAAATATTTGAGCATTTTTTTCTTCTTTGACAAAAACTTGAATAATTTTTCATCCCTACGATAAATCAAGGGTTCAAATTTAAGATCTTTTAATAGACGAAATCTTATTTTTTTTCTTATTATTATTTTTAGACTATGGTGATAAATTTGACGCCACTCCAAGAAACCACATACGACCAAAAGCGTTTTCATGAATTTTTTACCGTTTTAATTCAGAATAAACACAAAACCACATAAGGGAAAAAGGTAATGGACATGAGTCAGCATTACCAAGTCACTCGAAATATAAAAATCTAACAACTTTGTAAAGTCAACCATTTAAAAAATACGCTTGACTCTACTTTTTTCGTCGGTTTAAACGTACATTTAATTCTGTTTGAAAACCAAAAATTTTATTTTTTGCCCTTAATTTTTTATTACAATGTCGAGTGCAAACAATCAAACGGTTCACCTGATGGAAAGTGATACCGCCGCCGCCGCCGGAATACCAAGAGCACCAATTGCCAGAGGTTTGGCAATGGGGTGGGCTAAATATAAGTCGCAGAATCGATGACCGTTCGGAAGCCGCATTGTTGGACAGTCCCCTACAAGGTGGACTAACGATCTTGTATATGCTCCGGGAAGCTGCTAGATGCAAGTGGTACGGGATCGTTCCTACTTATTATGAAAAATCTCTAGATAGCTCTATAATCTTTTATAGCTGCAGGCATCTATGGATAGGTGGGCTGGGGTTGTCAGTGACATTTTTATTTATTTCTTTATAATAAGGGCTTTGTCGTTAAGTAAAAATATCGCCCTTTAAAGGTAAGGAATACAAAAACAACTACGAAAACAAATTTTAATATAATACAATCTTTTTAAGCCTAAATCAGGCTACTTGATAAAAAATTGAGCCTCGTACGTTGACGGATTAAACAAGATGCCATTAATAATAACGATACTATAATTGCTTTTGCCTAAAAAAGGTTTTCTACTAAGAATTGTTTCGCACACATTAAATTTAAATGTGTTAAACATCTTCAATTACTGTGCGTACATACTTCAAATACTTTCTACACAACTTGGAGACGAGACCTTTTTAACGAAAAACGCAAATTTATTCGAAGCAATGTGTCCGCAACGTAATCTGAGAGCTGTTTTAGGGTTTGTCTATCTACATTTTAAATTCAAAATGCTATGGTTTAGGTTAAAAAACTAGGTAGGCTTTATAAAGAATACAAACTGGGTATCTTTTTCGCTCAAACCAGCTTGCTCCATTAAGATTAATCTGGACTTTTCTTCATGACAATTTACACGAGCAGTAAGGTCGGTTTAAAGGTAAATCTAAAAAAAAGCTATTTTCATTTACAAAAAAGTAAAACTTTGTGCTGACAATAAAACGACTTTCAAAATAAACAAGTCGCAACAACTGAGATTGAATAATCGAACAAAAAACAGTCGACAAAAATACCAAAACAGTAAGCAAATGAGGCGACATTTTTCAAACATATATAGTAGGGTATCATCATATAGGTAATGAGCAAAAAAAATGCACCGGTGACCTGACCTCTGACTGCTGACTAACATGGTCATTCATTTGCTTTACTGTCATTATCATGTACAGTTAAAGCGATAAGTATCTGTATTAAATATTGTAATGATGTCCTTATTGGTAAAAGCATTTTTCTTTCTTTCACTAAAAACAATGGCAACGTTCCAATAATTACTTTATAATGCGAACTGCAAAGGAGTGGAATTCTATGCCTGCCCATGTGTTCCCTGATAAATCTAACCTGTGGCTTATTAAGGCAAGAGTGAATGGGCTTCTCCTGGGTAAGCAAGTTCCGCCTTAGACTCCATAACCGGTTAACATCAGGCGGGATAAGGGTCAAATTGTTTTAATTTATTTAAAATCAAAATACAACTTTACACTGTTAATACAACGATAAAAGCTACAATAGTTAATTAATCTGTATCGTAGCTTTTTACGCCCATCTCGAGACAAAAGGTGCAATTAATTTAAAACAATCACACAATACGTTCTTAAAACATCATCTGTAAAATTGTACGAAATCAAATAGAAGTTAATAATAATAAAATAAATTGCATTTATTGTAAGTGGAACATGCTTGCCTAGTTTCAAATAAAAATCCTAGGCACAGTAAAAACTTCTGTACAGACCGGTACAAGTTGTTCATCGTTCTTTATTAGGCGCGTGAGTGTAATTCCTTTAGTGGTTTTTTTCAAATTTGGCATTTAAAGAAGATCCCATTAAGATTCTTTGCGACAGAAATCCGATTTGGAAAGTCTCAAGCTGTGATACTAATGTTCAAATGATTTCATTAGTGATTCATTTAAGGGCTTTATTAATAGACGATGTTTTTTAGGACGTGATAGGCTCAGTTTGTTACGTGCCTTGGTTAACCGATCAACCTGACGAAAGTTCGAGTCTCGGGTTGCCGTAAGTTGTAGCTTCCATGTTCTCGGTGCCTCAACAGTGGAATGATTCGAAACCTGTCACACTGGGACTCAACGCAAACATGCGAAATGTGGTGTGTAACACCTCCGCCTACCCCTCTCGAGGGATTACGGCGAGATTTTTTTTGTAATACCAGGAACAGAGATGACACCGTATTCAGCAAGGTCTTTTTATAATTAAATAAATTACCTACTATTTATCACAATTGATTAATTTTTAACCCTTCGAAGAAGGGTTTCATTCACGAACTGCTAAATCTATGTCTACATTTTAAACTGAACTAGGCACCGTTGAAAATAATTTAAAAATATAGTTAAAAGAATTGGTGAAATAAGCCATTGGTATCGTTGTTAAGAAGGGATATTTATTTATAATGCCATCTAGTGGTATGTAACAGAAACTTTAAAACAAAAGCTTTAAGCTCCAATGTCTCGCATACGCCATCTATATTTTTTTTAATAATCTTCCGCCTTAAACGATGCAGAAATTAAAGCTTCAAATTGATTTACTTACAAGAAGCTAAGAAGTTACTGTAGATGGTGTTGAATTCACATATTAATGATGAATAAAACAAATATGGAGCTCTTTTTAAAAGTATAGTACAATTGCCGAATAAAAACTCCTGTTGAGTTTTAGACATTTTGACTTGAATTTCATAATTGATACGTACATTGTACACTTAATTCCAATTATTTAATTCAGGCGATTTCAACATCGACTATTCAACTTTATTTCATTAAGAGATTGCTCAAAAACCTCTGAAGCCATATGTACAGGCGGCTAAACAGAATTTTACAAGTGCAAATAATGCTTATTCTCTACAACTTAAAGACGATACTTAGTCCAAACAGGTTAGGTTGGGCCATGTGTACATAGTTACCAATAGTTTAATTTTATGCGCAACTTACCCCACTGAAAGAATGATGGAAAAATGGACTATAGGTTCTTACCTCCTATTTCTTCTGATTAAGTTCGTTGTGGGTCCCAAGACAGCTAGTAGGGATTCTGGGTATTGCGTCATTGTACGGCTGCATTATTCGGTTATTAATTCAATCAAAGGACGCCACTGTTGATCCTGGTGAACAGGAGTTGCAGTGGTGGGACAGAGTGGCGGGTGTGCCCCCAATAGGTTATACGTATTAAGAGCTGTAAGACAACAAAATATGGATAAAACTCGACTATCAAAGAATTATCAATTAAACAATATCAATAGACGATAATATAATAATAAAAGAATTACTATTTATATCGGTTCTGGGTTTTTGGCCCATACAGTTTTGCGCCATCTCTTTTATAATTTGAAACTCAAATGCAATGTTTTTTTTTAAATTCTAAAACTGAAAATTAAGAAACCTATTTAGGGCATGTTGTGTGTCATGATGCATTGGACTTTTAAGCAAGAACTTACTAATAATAATAAACCCCATAACGGCACATACATTAACTCATCCCTGCTGTATATCGTAAGAACTTGTGTCACAGAAACTGAGCAATGATATGTGAACTACATACATAAGAATACTACATACAATACCGCGAAACAAGCAAATAACTCAAATCCAAAACCTTTAGCGTAGCAGTCGGCTGTTTACATCACTGCACCACAGAGATCGTCAATTTATATTATATGTGCGGATGAATATTTTCTATTGATATATGTAGATACATATATATATATGTATGTTTGTACAAGTACATTATTGCGTGGTACTCACAGCAAAACTCTGTGGCTTAGTTTGCTTGCCCAAGTTTTTTTTCCTAAACGAAGAGTACTGCGGCCCAGAGGCCTTAGCAGCTTTACCGTGGCTATCGTACCCTATGCAATCAATCAGGCTGTATCATCTTTATAAAGACAGCTCAAAAAGACGAAAATCATAGTTACAACCGCCATACTTTTCCGCCTGCCCATCGAGCCTGAACTAGTACAGACCCGGTCGGGAGCCGGACTATAAAGGGACCTTTGGGGTCAAAACGCAGAAAGCGTTCAACCCTTATGAGCGAGGAGAGACACAAACTATAAGTCACCCAAGGGTGCCTCTACCGGCTCGACTTCGGCTAGCATGACTTAGGGGCTAGAGGAATCTAACAGCAAAAGGGTTACCGAATAAGAGCCGGAGTAGGTGGTCCTCGACAGAACGGAGAACTTCCCTATTGGTGGTTTGATTATCGAGGGATCAGAGGTGGATCGGCACCAAAAGGTTACCACCCTAACAATGATTTTTCAGGGATCCCTACCTAAAGGGGCCTCGGCAGGAGGCGCGAACCTCGGCTTAGGTGGTTGGACTTGCCCAAGTAAATTTTTTATCTTGTAAGAGCTGCAGAGAGCCGTTGGATGCAAGCGGGTGTGGATGATTGATCGCTCAGATTGGAGCTATATTGCAGACCTTGATGATGATTCATAAAAATATTTGTTTTAATCAAGGCAATCATTATTCTTAGTTCAGCAGCAAAAAAACTTTTAAATTTTATATAAATAGTTTATAAGATATTATATTAAAATTGCATTGTATATCCCATGCCTGTAATGATATATCCAGTATTGTACAAACAAATAAATAACAATTAACAAATAACATCCTATTCATTATATGAATGTGGAAGTTTAAATTGGGGTAATTAACTCGTATATCTGCTTTTAACCCGAAAAAATGTAAGGTATTTTTAACTGGTTTTCAACATAGATATTTCTGTTTGGATTTGCTGTCGCTGATTTTTTATATTGAATGCTGTATATGCCTGTAATTGGTGGATGTATATCAATTTGTTTACGATTATTTTTAAGAATTGTTAAATATATATTTACTGTTTGCATTTCTAAATAAGTAAATAAATGAGGTTCCTTAGAAACTACAAAACGATATCCACGCAGACGAAGTCGCGGATAAAAGCTATAAGTATTAAGATGGTATATAAGGATACCTGTAAGTATAGGTTAGATGCTTACACCACAAGAGGCATCACGCACATGTTACTATTTAGCAAATTGAGCAGAAAAAACTAATTCTACAACCTTGTTGTATGAATTAGCTGATTTGTGATGTAAAAATTGTTTGATCGGTATCATATTAATAATTATTTAAAATATACGTATTTTTTAGGCCCCAGATATTTGTAATTGATGGTTTTTGTCTATACCTTATTTAAAAATCAAAAATACGAAAAGAAGAAGGATGATAATATTTTGTTTTAATATTAAGATTTTGTTCTAAGGTAAAAAGTAATTAAAATTAGTTTTTTAATTCAATTTAGGTAAAACCTATATAGCTAACATTGATGCATTGATGAATTTAGTCACTTTTATGGTCATAGTACACCGATCGACTAGGAAATGGAACTTTAAAAAAGTAAGACGTTTTTTTGCCTCGTTTTTTTCTCGATACCTAACGATACCTGTAGTGCCTTTTCACATTTGCATGGTCGCCGTTCGATTTTTCTCCGTCCGGTCGCTAGATACAGCTACATATATGCCTATTTAGACAGCTTCCCGCCGGTCGCCGGGTTATGTGAAATTTAATTTCTATTTCTACAGCTTAAACACATTACTAATTTACAAGTATAGTAATAAACTATGTGACTTTGTCGTTTCTTGGATTTCACGTAGAATCCCGAGTGCTCTTATTCAAAATATCCATGATCGTATTTATTAATGACGTCTGCGTATTGTGACAGCTTAGACAAATATTTATGGCAAACGAATTCAGCCGACAAAACATGAAATCGCATAATTTTTATAACTCCACACCGAACCGGCTAAAAACCGGATGATTGAGATAAGGTACAATGCTAACAAATGTTGCAACTATAGTAAAATTCTTACAAAAAACCGAATGATTCTAAGTAATGTGGTGTTGGCCCATTCACGAGTCGACAGGTGTGTCACGACCCTTAATATAGTAATTTTAAAGAGTTACGTCTATCTATCACATTAAGATGCTATCAGTTAACAAGAAAAAAACCTCGGATTTGCAAATTCTGTACCTTTTCTTGGTTAAATAGGATGACCTTAATGATAAATTTTACTATCAAGTGTTCTAAAAAAAATTACCTTCGTCCTATTTAAAAATTTAAATATTTTTTTTTTGTCATACTGTATTTTTTCAGCTCTTATCGGTATCACAAAGGAACTGTTACCACCCAGTTTATGTACCTACAATTTATGGCAATAAATGAAATGAAATGTATGGAAGAATAACATAAAATGATGTTGTAAAATCGAACACTGGCTCTCCAATCCTTCGAACCGAAACGTTGTAAATAGAAAGGAGGGTGGTATCAACCCAGACGATCTCGCACGTAGATCTACCACCTATCTGTAAATAATAAAAAATACTCCAGACTTGTTCGTAACATGTCTTTTGAGGATATGGCTTTTATGCCAAATTCATTATAAACTTGAGTTATTTGTACAATAACTTGGTTAATGGTTTTAATAAATAACCTCTTTTCGTTGTTAAAAACTAATAAATCATTAAGAATCAAAACCCACATCCGTTTGCCCTCAAAGTCATGTCAGAAACATAAACATTCAATAAAATGAGTTCATATTGATTAAAAAAAACATCTACTAATTGATTTCTATCGATCTTACAATAAAATCAATAATTAGTGGATCACGTATTTGTATTCATTAAGTATTACTTATTTTGGTGGCACCCGGATATTTTAACTTAGGAGTTATATTCATATTTTATAAAGTTTTTTTTTTTCGAAAGCTATTTATAGCGGATGATTATTTTAAAACTCAAAATATTTTATAGTAAAATATAAGTATAGTAGCCATGAATACAAGAACTTTAACGTAGTTCTGACAAAGGAATCGTCTAGGAATAAATAATTATAAAATGTACATTTAAAATATCACTCAAGTTACAAACCTGAATTAATAAAAAAGTCCAAATACAATCGATTTGTTTTTATTACTAAATTCTATTTAGTCAATTTTTTATTTATTTATTTATAACTTAATTTATTACTCATTTTAGTAAGTAGAGATATTATTGCAGGATTTGGAATTTATGGTGAGACAAGTGGTGTAGAATTTTTAATTAAATAACAACGATTAAGAAAAAATATGATTTTTCGATTTATCGATTTAGGTCATATAAATACTTACCAAAGCGACTTAAAGTAAATAAAAGTTTAGAAAATTAATAAGGTTACTAAACAAATCCTATGATAGAAGCAGAACATTGCTTTTTTGATAGCAAAGTGATTTTTATAGAAGTATTTATTATTTTATTGAGGACGTGGTAGCTCATTTTGTTACGTGCCCTGGTTTACCGACCGACTCAACCCGAAAGGTCTAGGACCGAATTTCGGGTTGCCATAAGTTGTAGCTTCCATGTTCCTCATTGTGCCGGGATAGTGGCGACAGATTCGACACCTATCACATTGGGACTCAACATAAACTTGCGAAATGTGGTGAGTAACACCTCTGGCAACCCCTCTGGAGGGAAAATGGCGTGAGTTTGTGCATGTGTTCTACTGTTTTAAATAATTTTGACTAGGATATGAAAAATTTATGAATTATCTTAAAGTTTCAATTCTTGAATTATTCAATGCGATTAAAACAATAAAAACTTCGCTCGTCTTTGATTTAAACTGATTGCATATAAAATGAATCAGCCAACAAAAGATTTGAATTCTATAGTAACTGGGCATATTCGTTAATAAAACAATACACTATACCGAACTAAAATGAACGCCCACAAAATTTTCATTTCTCAACTTTATTCCATTGAATTAAAAACTACATTGGAACCCTTGCTAAGTTCAAAGGATCAAATTAGCTTTCGTTATTTGGAATCGATTCTGAAATAATTAATAACATGCGTGTCCTTGAGATTATAGTTGTAATTAGGCATTGATTATATTGACCTTTATACCGATTGCAATTAGGGCGAAATTACTATGAAAGTAGATACTTTAATACATGATCCTCTTAATTTGATAGATAAGGTCATACACGTTCGGTGGCTACATAAAAACTGTATCAACTAATTACCAATGTATGGTATACATACAAATGTTATCAATAAAACTGACTGTCTGTCTGTCTAAATAAAAAAAAACAACATACTCTCTATTACTAATGGAATAAAAGTAAGCTTCTAAATTTAAAACAGTTTGTAATCATATGAATTTTAAGTTTTAACGAATTTCAAATTTAAATTTAGTTTTCTTCTAAAATATATCCAACTGTCTATTTGACTTTTAGAAGTAGTTATAAGTACTAATAGTATTCAAATAGTAGTACTCGAAAAAGTTTTGATTTCGTTTACCGAAGTTCTTCCATATATTATAAAAAATTGTAATTAAATGTAACAGACGTCAGATGAAAGTTCAACTGTCTACTAAAAAGTTTATCGTTGTGCGGTCTGATTGGTTTTTAGAAACATTAACCGTTTTTATTAAATACAGCTGGTTGACGTTCTGAAACCGTCAGAAATGAAGTTTAAAGTCAAATAAACTACTTTTTTACCCAAAGAATACCAAAATAAAGAGTACAAACAACATAAAACAAGTAAATACAAAATTTTAAATCTCTGATTTTTTTGTATCCGAAAATAAAACCGTTGCATAAAATTTTATGCTTCAGTTTTGCCAAAATAATTTCCGTCATTTATTCTCGGAATCAAGTCAATATATTTTTTTTTTACAATAATTACAATTAAGTCAAATCGTTGATTATTATTCATCACTAAAACATAGGTTGCGATGGTTAAAAAAACAGTGAAAAACGGTCGTAAATAACCCCGAAGTCTGGTTGCACGCTAGTCTTGCGGCTCATGGGTTAAAATTTGAAAATCTCAACTATAAAGTCTGACGTCATAATGCGTGAGATGATGTACGAGCAGATTAGGTCAGTGGTATATAATAGGTCAAAATCTGTTATTAACATCACAGTATCAACTCAGCTTCCAAAGTTATCCCGCCTTTGTAACAGACAAACATGAAACTGGTAACTATTTGTGTTTTTAAAGAGTTCTCTTTTGAAATTTAATTTGAAAATAGCATTACGTAAAAATGGTTTAAAATATGTGGCCATTTTTTTTTTTATGTTGCAATAAATTTATTATATTTAATAAGTTTTTAGTTGACTTAGTAACATTATAAATTCAATAGCTGTGTAACTTTTTGTCTTAAAATTTTTCGAAATTTATTTTGTAGTTCATCATAGCCTCATTCGTCGCCGTGGCTTCGGCCGCCCGTTTGGAACACTTAGAGAGGGGTTACCTGCCCCCAGACAACAACCATGGTAGCCAAGGAGGCTTCGCAGCTCAATCCAGATTTGGTGGACAAAACTCCGGTAACCAACATTCCAGTTTCGGCGCCCAATCTACCGGTTTTGGCGGACAAGATTCCGGTTTTGGCGGACAAAATGCCGGTTTTGGCGGACAAAGTAGTTTTGGGAGCCAGGGAGGTTTCGGTGCTAGGAGTGGAGCGTCTGCCTTCAGAGCTGGTGCCTCTTTGTCTGAGAAGCAATTGAAGCAGTACCTTCCTCCTGACCACGAGCACTCCTCAGAATCTCATGGTGCCCAGGGTGAGTGGAATTTTTTATATTTTGTTTTATTAAATTCTGTTTAGTACATTGTTGGGTTAGGCTTCGGTTTTTTTTTTGGGCGGGAAAGGTGAAATTAATGTCATTTAAAGTTAAGTTAAATAAATGTAACTTTAAAAAGTTATGCTTTAGATGTTTTTGAATCAAAATTACAATCAAATTTAGATTAGCTGTTAAAAAAAAATCTGAAAAGTGATAAAAAAAAAAACCAAATAATACTTTTTGAATTGTTCAGTGAACATTGATTTTTTACAAAAATAAAAATTATCATTTCATAATTATTTTTCATTTGTAAATCGCACATGGTTATATAATCGTACGTTAATTCAATTTCACAAAAACTACTCATACCAAATAATATTGAATCTTTCGTTGAAACACTTGTTTTCTATAAATTAGCTACAAGATTGACTATAAAATTGAATTCCAGTTGACTACATTAATTGTTAATTATTAATGACTTCAGGTAACTTTGGAAGCTTCGGTCGTTCTTCAAGCCAACGCAACCAATACCAAGGCCAGGGACAGAACCAGTACAACATCCCGAGCACCCAATACGGAGTCCCGGAGTCCAACAACCAATTCGCTTCAGCCGCCAACGGAGCCCCGGCCTTCGGAGCCCAACGGGCCAACCAATACCAAGGACAAGGCCTTACCCGCCAATACTTGGGCCCTAAATCCACCAACAACTTCCAAAACATCCCCCAACAGGCCTTCGATGATGAGACCGGGTACCACTACTAGATTAAAACTGTACAATTGTATAATAAAATAGTCATGAAATATGTAAATTTCTGTCATCCATTGAATAAATAAATAAATTTAGATTGATTTTTGTTTTTTCTTCTAATTTTATTATAAATCTTATTTAATAAAATATAATGAATTGGTATAGTTTTAATATATTGTCTTAAATAAAGTAAACTTAATCGTCACTAAAATAATTACTGAATTGCAAAGCAAAACAGAATAATTATACCAAATCAAATCTCCAGTACAAAGACATCAACGGGTAGCTTAAGTGCAAAAAAAAAATAAAAATATATTTTAATTAAATATTACACAACCAACGTTTAAATTACATCATTGACAGATATAGATGATAAATTTGTTTGTAATTTACAAAGCATTGTAAAAAGTTAACAATCGCAAGCGTCATGTGTTGAATAATGAATGAATATCTTAATCAAACAATTTTTTTTAACTTAACGGAAAATTGTGTTCAACATGGTACCTTGTCTAACTGAACATTATTCTCTTCTGATATAAATCAAGTTATTCTTAAGAGTGATAAGATCCTAAGCATATTAACTACATACAAGTCGTAAAAAGCGGGCTGTAGTCTGCAATTAAATATTAGTTACGGATAATGTTCGAATCTTGTTTTTTTTTTTATTGAAACTGCTTTTTTTAGCACGTGTTTCAATAATTACGGGGTCTGTGAACATTATGGATTTTTGAGAATTTAAAAGAAAAAAATTGTAACAAAAAACACCTTCGGACTGAGGTTGGGCGGATAGATTAGCATTTTTAGGGTTCCGTTGGGTTCTATAAGAGCCAAAGGGCTTCTTTACTAAGCCTAATGCTGTCCATCAGTTTTTTTGTTTATCAATGATTTATATCATGAAATGAATAAATTGTGAAATAACAAGAAAATTTTACTTTTATAATCTTGTGTACCTTCTGGCAGAATATAGATGTAACACTGTACAATATACATGTTTAACATTTGCAATAATTCTATGGACAATATATTCAAAATTAATGAGTTCGACTTTGGCTTTGAAATTAGTATTAAGTATTATATTTGCTTTAAAATCTGAAATATTGTTAGTTTTAACAGGGAAATTTTAAAAGAAGAACTAAATATGAAATGTGATTTTCTTAGCGTATTTTGTGTCTCTACAACCGTTTTAAATATAGAAAGAAACTATTTATGTACGAGTTCGACTCGCACTTGGCTGGTTTTTTTGAACTCATATAATAACTTTACGACTCAGATATCGACATCCCACAATAAGCTTTATCAACAAATTACTATTATATCAACTAAGAATTAGTTATGTTATATAGAATAAGTTGCAAAACAAATTATAAATAATTATACAATACTGTTACAATTTATTTTTCATTTTATTCATAATTATATTTTATAATATTATTTATATTAGACAAAAATCTTAGACTTCAAGTGAAGTAAAATAAAATTTATACATACAAACATTATGTTGGATTATTCAAACAAATTGCTTTAGACTTTTTCTCTCTGCCAAATTTATTTAAGGAATAAAGATACTCGTAGCTAGAACAAATAATATAGTAATCTATCGTTATCTGATATGTAGAAAATTAATTGAACACTGAATTGGATTTTTATTACAACATAAGTTTTAAAATAATAATTTTCTATTTATTATTTGATTCGACGACCTCGGTAGCGCAGTGGTGTAAAAACAGCCTACTGCTTACGCAAGAGGTTCCGGGCTTGAATCCTGGCGGGGGCGGAACTTTGTGCTATTTGCAAGACGCATTATTTCGCTTACCGGTCTTGGATGTCGTTTTCTAATTTATGTAGTGTATACCATCTCGATGCTTAGTGCCCAAGATTATATCTTACTGCGGGGCTTAGTCAATGTGTGGGTCGTGATGTGGTGACTTATCTATTTATTTATCCAAAACTATGTTTCTTTTACCAAACTTACGAACTTAATTTTAACTAACTTCTATTACCAGCCCTATTAAGATAGACTATAGATGACGTGACATCCTCTTATTGATTTGGTTTTATCAATTCCATAGTATAACCTTAAGAAATATAGTTCTGCTGTTGGATTTCCATATAACTAAATAAAAAATACCTCAGCCTTTTTTTCTTTCTACTCTTTCTTTCTTTCAAATTATTTTCCTCTTTGGTTTAATTTTTTAAAACTCTCAGCAATAGATTTGTACTTTAGGTACTAAATAACTTGGTACTCGTTCATGCATATAAATAAAATAAAAACATCCATAACATGAACCGCGAGCAAATTCTAGACGAGAATACTCCATTGACTGGTTTACCATCAGCTGGGATACTGGCTGAATTGCTTCTTCACTTATATCATACAGATATACAATTAGTAGTTTTGTGTATAAATTTAAATAAAATATGTATTTGTTGTGGGATACGTCGTAGAACACATTATCCAATAGGGATAATGACACCAGTCACAAAAAAGATACACAGTAACATATAAGATATACAACACATACACAGTAACATATAAGATATACAACACATACACAGTAACATTACAAGATTACAAAGTGAAAGAAAAATTGTTTTGTTGCAAATGATTACCCGAATGGGAATTTAAAATCCATTAAAACTGACTAATAGTGAGTTGACTCGTTGACCTCGGTGGTGCAGTGGTGTAAACAGCCGACTGCTACGCTAGAGGTAACGGGTTCGAATCCCAGCGGGGGCGGTCTTGGATGTTGTATTCTTATTTATTTCGTTTATACCATATCGTTACACCTGCGATACAAGTTCTTACGATACTTAGTGCAGGGCTGAGTCAATGTGTGTGTCGTGATGTGGTTATTATTATTAAAAATTTGTGACGTCACATCTAAGAAGTGCCATACAAAATCTACGAAGGCATCATGTTTTGACAGATATTTAAAAGAATCTCATTTGACATAGCAGTCACCATACCCATTTGAAAATTTCTGTTATCTACATAAAAAAGGCACGCTACTACAAAATTTGAGTTCTAAATGGATAAAAGTAGTCATACATTTTATATGTAAGTGTAAAGGAATTGCACAATTTAATTCCACTGGCCCGAATCCATCACCATGACAAAATACGTAGGTGGAAGTTTCATGCTTTCGCTGTGGATAATAATAATCTAATAATAATAATCTTTATTTCCAAAAATAAAACAGATATTTATACTTTTATTTAAAAACTGTGTCGCTGACGTTATCGCCCTCCTCAAGTAACAATATAAATTTTAATAAAATTTTATAAAGATTTAAACAAATTCATTGAAACAAAGTAGAAAGAATCAAAATTAAATCGATGATCAAAATTAAAACGAAACCAAAAATTATATTATAATAAGAAATTGTTTGCCTCGATGTGTTCCCTGACATAAAAACTGGAGCTCTTGAAGGCAAGAGTGATTAGGTTTGTCAAGAGCGATTTGACTTGTTTCACCTTAGACTCCATCGCCGCTTAACATTGTGTGGGATTGTAGTGAAAAAACATCAGATTATCACATACCAGACAAACAATATTTAACCTCCTATTTCAAGTTCCTAAAGTTTTGGGTCGAAAGAAGCATCAAGTACCAATTAATTGTAATAAAGTTAATGTATGTTTTTTTGAAGAGTTTATCGTCGCTGATCGGAATTCTTCTTCACTGACACAGCAGACGATGCTGCAGTTATGCAAAGAAAAAAAACTGAGAATTCACCATCTAGGAAATAAATAGTTCATTACTTGTTTTTTCCTCTGAAAAAGTGACTTCTTTTGTATTATATGTATTCGTCTCTTCTGAAAAAGTTACTAATTTTTATTTGGTTTACGACTCTCCTAAAATTTATTAGTTATGTATTTTGAGATTTTTTGAGATTTTATCTATATAGATATGTCAATGTCATTGTAATGAAATCATATTTCCTGAAAAGTAAGTAATTTTGTATTTGTATTCGTTTCTCCTAAAACAGTAACTTTATATCTCTCCTGAATACTGAAATATTTTGAAATTATCTGTCCTGTAAAAGTAACTAATTTTGTATTTGTATTCGTCTCTCCTGACGACACTGGTGATATGGAACTTTCTCATATGATACTCGTGATGATATTTGCCCCACTTTCCGCGGTCACGATGCTCTCGCCCTTCACCTGGCTTGCGTCTTTGACATCGACCTTGGCTGCCAGCATAGAATGGTACAGTTAAATTTATCTTGAATTTTTACTACTTACTTGAGATTTTAAACAAATTTCTTGACAAATCAGCATTAAATCAAACATCAAGCTTTTATTCAAACAGACTTAAAATAAGCACTTTTAAATCGTCAGAATTTAAACTACCACCTTATGTTACAGTTACTATGCGATGATAAAGTTTACTAAAGATTTGTTCAAATCGAATAGGGATTTTGCAACAGTAATTTTAGTTTCTTGCTACGGTGTATTCAGCACAAAATAGTTTTGGAGCATATTAAGAAAAAATAAAATTTATTGTTAAACAAAAACTTCAATAAATATTCAACGACAATGAAAGTGTTTTCAAATGAATCTTTTTATTAATGTAGTACTTTTACTGCATTGCTTTTACTGTTCACTTATATGAAACAAGATCTCGTGCCTTAGGATGTTTCCACAAACACGCGTATTAGGCTCACGCTACAATAATAATGATTAATTTAATAATAAACTATTTATTGCCTTAATTTCATCTTTATTACGTTAAAAAGATCAAGGGGATTTTGAAGTGTTGTGTCTACCATGAGCTATATATTCTACTAGTTTTTTCCCGCGACTTCGTCCGCGTTGAAGTCAAAAATGGTTCTGATAGAATTTTCAATTACTTAACATTTATCGATATATTTTATACAATTCAGAAAATATTTTTTTAGCTTATGTGTTATTCTGATATACAAGCTATATTATAGCAAAGTTACATTAAGATCGACTCAGTAGTTTTTGCAGGGAAGAGTAACAAACATCCATTCATCCATACACTCATAAAAACTTTCACGTTTATAATATTAGTGAGGGTTGCCGCTAACGACTCAAATTAATTTAATGAATCTTTGTTAAGAGCTTTATTTGATACACAACTTTCTTGATTGTTTGATAGATAAGAAGGTAAGTGTGCTGTACAGCTTCCATTAAATAATGATCATTGAATCTATTGTGTAGAAAAATAAACTACACTCATGGTAGATTTTAACCAACGTCATGAGCTAAAAAGCGAATGGTACACCTGATGGAAAGTGTTGCCTATGGATACAACGATGCCCCACATGTCGTTGAACGCCAAGAGCATACGTGAAATGTTATGAAGAGTTAAAGATAATATACCTCTTGTGCCAAGATTACACTGGCTCTCTGATCCTTTGAACCAAAGCACAGCTTAAACAGATAGATAAAAACACACACAGCACAGTTAAAAAGGAGGGCGTTACCAACCTAGATAATATCTCGCACTGAAATGGATTTCTGTTATTAGTTATTTGTTTATTTTGTTATTGATTTAGTTTATTGATAAAATACCTGTTACAGCCTAGCTTACACAAACTTAATACTAACTTTTTAATCCTTTATCCCCTCGGGGTTGATTAAAAAAAGTAACATTTCAAATTTTATGTGTGTGTTATGTGGTTATTAAATTTATAACGCTATGCGGTGTGTAAAGCCAGTCAGGCCAAAACATTTTGATAACTAGTAAGGTAATTGTAGCGTGAGGTGAATTTTTTATGATGTTCATATTGATTCATATTATTGGCTTAGGAAATATATTCAAATTACATGTGAACTTTAAAGGACTAACTTTTTAAAAACATCGTGACTGCCACTGTCATGACGGTGACATGACGTTCACGGTTACCAGGTGACTGTTTGGAGGAGGTGTCAATTATGTTGAAAAGTAAATAAAATATGAATAAAAGGTGACAAATGAATGCTTTAAATATGAATGTGTTACTGGGACTGGGCTTACGTCTACAATAATAATTAAAATTCCAAAATAATCTTATTTCTCAACTTGCTAACAAAATTTTTACCAATCTTTTACTGCAACAAAGTACAATCAGCTTTTATACCTATATACTAAGTATATTTAAAATTGATTGTACATACACCACATAAACACAATAACAATTTATTATATCGCATCTCATTATTTTGATAATTTATTCAACAATAAGGACAAATCTATAAGGATCTTCAAAAGAGACTTTAATTCTTAACGATTTTTATATCATTTGTATTCAACGAATCGTATCATTTGTGTTCGTTAACAGCTGCTTTATTTGATAGATTTATTTTTTGGATCAAAGGGGGGCACTGTTGCTCCTGAAGAACAAGAGTTGAAGTGGTGGGACAGAGTGGCGGGTGTGGCCCGATTGACCGATTTGTGTGTTCAAAATCTTGAAAATTAATTGATTTCCACTAACATGAAAATCTCTATTAAATTTAAACCATGCTATAATTGTTTTCATCGAGTAAGCTGTGTTGTTTGCTGTTGAAATTACATGTATTTGATAAAAAATGTTAAAAAGCCATAAGATTTTGACCATGTAGAAAATTATGAACTTTATAGGTGTAAGAATTTTTAATCGTATCGTATTTCATGACGTGTAAAGGCGACTACAAACCGTCACTTGCATTCTCCAACTATTAACAACCTAATTGGAAGTATTCAAGGATTCCGATCGTTCCTTTATCTTTTACACTACTTTTAATACAATTCCGAATGTTTTTCGTTTAATATATAAATACAAGAAACAGGTCAAAAAGTCACAGTTCAAAAACAGTGCTTCTTGTACATAGGACGGTGAAAGATAAATTTTGAAAAAATGAATTTCGTGAGTACAATTTTTTTTATGAGAGCTCACTTAAAGGTCCAGGAAAAAAAAAAATCTAATGCCACCCTAAAAATTTCTTAGTAATTTTTTTTATATTTCTGATGAATATATTTAAAACTTAAAACTAAAATACAAACATAAAATCGAAAAAACTTTCAATTTCATTAAATTTGTTTCGTCGGTTTTCTCTTGTAAAGAATAAGATCCAACCTCCATCAGGTGTTATCCTTCCAACAGGTGTTAATAGCAACCCTAGTAGCTATTAGCTCTGCTGCCCAGCTTCCATCCAGGTCGTATCTGCCAAGCCAAGGTCAAGGTCAGGGTTCCTACTCGCAAAGCCAGACGTTCCAGAGCTCCAACACCCTCGGAAGTGGGAGACCACAACAGCAGGAGGAAAAAAATGCCGCCATTTTGACTCTGGATCAAGATTCTAATGCTGAAAGTGGGAGTAAGTTAAATAAATCAATTCTAGAAAAAAAATCATGTCCAGAGATACAAAGCAATGGATCAACAACAAAGAAAGGTGGTAGATCGATGTGCATGATCGTCTGGGTTGGTACCACCCACCAGGTCATAATTTAATCAGAAGAAGTACAAAGAAGTTAGAAACAATCAGTAGACTTTAGTTAAATATTCCATTTTCTTGAAACCTTCCAGACTTCCACTACAGCTTTGAAACATCGAACGGCATCAGAGCTGAAGAATCCAGCGATGGAACAAACTCTAAGGGGGGGTTCTCCTACAAGGGTGACGATGGTAACACTTACTCCATCACCTTCATTTCTGGTGAAGGGGGCTTCAAAGCTGAAGGGGCCCATTTGCCTCAAGCCCCTCCCACCCCTGAAGCAATCCTTTTGGCCCTCCAGCAGAACGCTAAGGACGAAGCCGCTGGGATTTTTGATGATGGTAACTCTTTATTCTTCTGGTTTTAAAAGAATTTGATGTTCAAATTTGCTGGTAGTCTAGAGTGTTTGGTATGCTTGTGGTCTGTTACCAATAATAAATGATATAACTTTCAATTAATATTGAGATTTAAAATGTTTGTATGTTTATTTACTTTAAGAAGGAAAATCAAAATAGTTACAAATAGAACAATAACGAATAAGTGAATTTAAATAGAAAAAAAATAACATTTAATTGGTTTTTGCTTACGAATTCTATTATCAAATGTGTTTATTTATAGGAAAATATCGCGCAGAAGATCATGGCTCCGGCCACACGGGATCCAGTCATTCATCAGGGCACTCTTCGGGACATTCCTTTTCATCATCGTCGTCATCATCATCATCATCGTCAGGCTTCAGCTCCGGTAGTCATCAGACCAGCTTCAACCCGAATTCTGGATATCGATACTAAATGTCCCTTCACCACTACATTTAAAATCTTTAAAAAATCTGATTGAATAAAAGTTTAAAATAAGATCTTAGAACGAAAATATTAAAAATCCTTTAACAAAATTTTGTCATTGTAGGTATCACCGTTAAAACTGGTTTTATCGAAAACAAAAAAAAAACCCATTTAATTCAGACCTTTTTAAATCCATTGTCAGTAGAGTAATACTTGTAACTGTGTTAGTAAAATTAATACAATGTATTGTTAGTGAATTAAAAATGCTATTGTGTTTACAAACTATATTAACGAAATAATTCGTTTGTCATCTGACAGTGTTAATAGTGACATGTACAAATTAAATAGGATGTAGCAATATTCTCTGTTGAAGAAAAAAAAACCAGTAAATTTAGTTTTTAAACGTTTTTTTCCTTGTATAGCAAAAGTGTTATTGGCATGGTACCTAGGTTTAAGAATATAATTTCTAAAAATTATCAATAAAAAAAATGAAGCTATTATGTCTAATTATAAATGTTTTATTACACGAACCACACCAATTGGTAGCAAAATATGTAAAACCAAATATTATCCAGAAAGTAACCTATTAAAATCTGAATAATCAAATGAATTGGTTTTGAAAAGTAATCATTAACATTTAACATGCCTATTATGAGCAAAATTCATCAATTTTATACAAGATTAAAAGATGATGTACAAGAACAGATGGTCAGACATTTTTTGTGCAATTTCAATACATCATCTCACGGTAAATTATGAAAAATCATTAAGTTTTTTTTGGTTGTTTAATAAAATGAGATCACGGACTCAGGTTACCTTAAACCAAAAACTAGATCCAAGTTATGATTGTAAAAACTATATCAAATTACTTATAGCTTTGACCTGTTGGTTGATTTTTAGATTAAAGGAGCATCCTGGTGGAAGCAATATCACTTAGATGATTGAATTTACTTTTTACAAGGCTTAGTGCAATAGTTTTTATCGACACACGCCCGCCACTCTGTCCAACGGCTACTAGTCCTTTGAGGTGCAGCTTGCAGCTCATGTTAACCAGGAACAACAGTGGTTTCCTTTGAAATACAGCTGTGCAAAATTTTCAAATTCAAATTCAAAATACTTCATTTGCAAATACGTGTCCATTAGAAGTTCGGTTAAAAAATATAGTATCAACAATATTTCGTCTAAAAAACGTATATAAATTATATGATTAGAATTACAATAAATACGATGATACTGAAGATCTGGTGGTAGATCTACGTGCGAGATCGTCTGGATTTGTACTACCCTCCTTTCTAATTACAACATGAAGCAGTTCGCTGTGTTTCGGTTCAAAGGATTGGAGAGCCAATGTAATTACCGGTACGAGAGCTATTAAAATCTTTACTTCTACATGGGAATCGTATAGGCCGTACTGTTGGCGTTCCAAGACATCAGGGGTATGTTTGCGTATAAGTGAACAGAGTTGCGGGTGTGCCCGGATATAGCTGTGCAACGAAGCACACTCTGACTACATACTACCTTTTGGCTATTGGGGAACAAGTAACCGCAGCTATTCTTCTATAACCTTTCTTTTTTTGAATTCGATGACAAACGAGTATTATAGACAATTTTTCTTTTTCTGTAAGATAGCTGAGATCATTGTTAAATTGTGTATAAATATTTAGAATAAAATGTTATAGCATGCAACCTTATTAGACCCCCTAAAGGTCACTAATCCATTAAATGTAATGAAGTGTTTTTTTTTCAATGAAGATAATTTTAAGTGAAAAACTTGACGGGAACGGAAAGTGGCGGTAAAAATGTTCTTATTTTATTATCTTTTCTTTTAAAATGCTAGTGTTTTTACCGGTGAATATCTGCAAAAGTATGGATACTGTGAAATACGACGATATTCCCTTTTGTCATCTCTTGAGTAACTCAAAAACAACAGCCCCAGCTTGTTAATGTAGGCAGATTCATCATTCCATTTATCATTTTCATCCATTCATTATTCATCTCATCTTTCGTTTTCATACGTCATCAAAACTAAATTATAAATATTACTTGACAATGGCAAAATAATCAAAGTTATTGCAATGACGAAAACATATCGTCATGGGCGAACCAGTATCCACCTGGTTTAAAGTGATACCACCTATTGACACGACAATGCCTCTGATGATTTTAGTTAAGTGGTTACTTATATTTGAACAAACAAAGCACTTTCTTACTTGTATAAATAAATAAATAACCACATCACGACACACAAATTCACTCAGCCCTGCACTAAGTATCGTAAGAACTTGTGTCGACGACCTGAGGTATATTTATTTTATTTATTTATTTATCGCTGGTGCTAAGCAACGATATGGTATGTACTAAATAAATAAGAATACAACATCCAAGACCGGTAAGCGAAACAATGCGTCTTGAAGATAATAAAAAGTCCCGCTCCCGCCGGGATTTGAACCCGGAATCTCTGCTTTTTACACCACTGCGCCACCGAGGTCGTCCTTATAAGTCGCCCTAGTAATATTCTTTAGATATAATA
This sequence comes from Choreutis nemorana, assembly GCA_949316135.1. Lineage (NCBI taxonomy): Eukaryota > Metazoa > Arthropoda > Insecta > Lepidoptera > Choreutidae > Choreutis > Choreutis nemorana. Next base: position 2,064,100 of record OX438614.1, read on the forward strand.
GGCAAATTACCATTAGGCAAAATTTAACTTTCAGCAGATCCATTAGCGAAATTACTCAACAAACAAAGAATCGTTGATACGAATATTGAACATTAGTGTTTGATAACTCAAATAAAGAACATTCACCTTCAACAATAATATTTGGACTTTTAAAAGCTAAGCTATAAAATTATGCTTCAAAATTTTCTTTACGACCTCGGTGGTGGTGGCGGAGGCGGAACTTTGTGTTATTTGCAAGACGCATTGTGTTGCTTATCGATCTTAGATGCTGTATACTATGTAGTTTAAACGATATCGTTGCTTAGTGCCTGTGATTCATTTTTTTTAAATGCTAATTAATGTATGTGTCGAGATATGGTTATTATTTTTATTAACTCAATATGTTGGATTTTTTGAAATACCCGATCTAAGTCTGTGACTTCTTTTCACCAAGTCGTGTTCTTGAAAGGTTTATACAACATCATGGTCGAAGAAGAAGTCGGTTGAACTGATAGAAAATGATGCCGTCGCCTATTGATAAGACAATGCCCTTGATAACTGAACACCAAGAGCAACGCCAATGCAGTGCTGAAATGGTTAACTACACTGCGTGCGAGTAACTACACTGTCTCTCCAATCCCTCAAACCGAAACACAGCGAACTACTTCACGGCAGAAATAGAAAGGCAATGGATCAACCTAATCCGATATTAACATTATCTAAGTTTATATGAGGCTTTCAAAATTATTAGAATTGTTAACATATATATATACCCATTTAAGTAGGTATGTACTTATAGCTAATTACATTAATTAAATTAATATAAAGAAAACGATATCTTGTCGCGAGTTACCAGGGCCCAAACCCGCTGCCAGGTCAGCAGGTATCACCGAAATTCACCGGAATCAAACATGCGGCCATTTCAACTGAAATGGAATTTATTGGAAATTGGATTCAATTGTTTTATCTTTCCAACTAAATTACAATGATAGTCTGTTGCCATTTTCGAAATTATTGTATAATTTAACTAACAACTTGAAAATTTTTAAACAGTTCTAAAAAGTCAATTTTTACCACCAATTCATAACTCGTGTTATCGTGCTTTATTTTAATTATTTGTTAAGATTTGCATTCATATAGTTTTCCGAAAATTTGCCTAAATTTTATTTTAACGCAAATTTCAGAGTACTAGTTAAAATTTTGGAATTCAAACAAGGCGTTTGCTGCACGGCCAGTATAAAAACGGAACCCATTTTTAACCGGCTTCAAAAAAAGGAGGAGGTTTCTCAAATTGACGGTTTTTTTTATGTGTTCGCGGATAACTTCGTTGTTTATGAATAGATTTTGATGATTCTTTTTTTGTTGGAAAGGAAATACTGCGAGGGTAGTCCCATGATAAAGAAAACAGGATCTAATGATGACATCTCAGAGAAATCGAGAAGAATCTTCGGAAATAAAAGACTTTTTTCACAATCAAAATAGGTACGTATTACTTTGTGTTAAGTAATTTTTTTCCATTTTAGTTTCCCGTTTGAAGTCGGGTTTTTTTTATTATTTTAACTGTAAATTAGATCAAAATCCGTAAAGTACCCTATTGTGGTTACTTACCTCCACTAAAAGTTTATCCTAACACCAGTTTAGAAAAAAAAAAAAACTTAGATAAACTTTTATGTCTAAGAGTTTTACTCCAATAACTTAACTCTTGTAGGATATATATTTAACTAGGTAAATACATCGGTAGGTATCTTTTTACTTAAGGAATACCTGTACCTGTTAGTTATTTTTTAAATTAAAAAAAAATGCAAAATACTTAATCAGCAAATATTTTATATGTACATTAGATGTTTGATTTAAATATATTTAAAAAATTTATGAAAAGATTTAGATATTTCTAGACAATTATTTTTTTCAAGGAGGACGTGGCAGATCAGTTTGTTGCGTGCCTTGGTTAACCCGACCAACCCGACCCAACAGGTTGAGAGTTCGAGCCTCGGATTGCCGTACGTTGTAGCTACCATGTCATTGTGCCCGGATAGTGGCGACGGATTCGCAACCTGTCACATTGGGACTTAACATAAACATGCGAAACGCGGTTTTTAACACCTCTGCCAACCTCTCGAGGGATTACGGCGTGAGTTTATGTGTGTGTGTGTGTTTTTTTTCAATATCTAAGTGTTTTTACGGGTAGGCAAATCCATTTTTTTACAATGTATAACGATCATTTAAATATTCGAAGACACCATAGTAAACTTTTCCGGAAAAGAAATTATAAAGTTTAGTTTATAAAAGTGATACATTTTTTATGTCGAGTATATTTTTAGGGGGTACAGACTTGGTGCCGTACCTAAAGCACTTTTATTTATTTTTGAATTTATTATTTATTTCTGCTAAAATTTGTGATTATTTAATTAATAGTACGAGTACTTTTTAACTGGCAATACAATCTCTGGCAATATAAGTTTACATCTTCACCTCATTTATTATCTTCAAGAATGAATTATAACGATATGGCTCAAAAGGAATCGTATCCAGAGACGTAAAAACATTTACAAACTACAACAAACAACTTATTCGGTTGAGCGCTGGGAGACACTGTGGTGGTTGCGTTAGTAAATACTTAATTAACCTCATGTTTCACTTGCTGTCTCACTTTTAACCCTTCCCACCATAGGTGAAACACATACCAAATCGTTTGTTTACCCAAAATTTTTTGGGGAACATTCAAAAGATCAGCATTTTTCGTGACACAATCTCCATGATACGCAAATTTAACGTCCTCTATTGCGCAGTGAGGTAACAACTGAGTGCTACACAAGTTCCAAGTTCGAATTCCGGGAAGGCGAAATTTTGTTTTATTTACGATACGAATTGTTTCGTTTGCCGGTCTTGGATGTTGTATTCGTTTATAAGTAGTTTATACAATATCATTGCTTAGTAACTGCGATACAAGATTTTATCTTAGAGCAAGACTATGTCAATGCATATGTCGTGATGTGGTTATTATTATAATAGAGAAACTTACATAATAGGGTATTTGAGTAGTGTTCCTTTTTGTTCATAAATTTTTACCACTAAGGTGGGAAACCAGCATACGGTCTACTTGATGGTGAGCAGTCACCATTAACTATCTATAGACGTTTGCAATGCCAGGGTTAAAAGTATATATACATATATGTATGTGGTCTCTATTGATAAACATTAGTAAATAGTAATGTCAATTTTTTTTAAATTACCTTTAAAAATATAATACCACGATGGAAAGGTGCGATTGTCAAATGTAAGAATTGTCTTTGCTTCTATTGTTACTATCTAATGAAAATTTGAATAATTTTGACTGAATAGTCAAAATAGAAGCACTAATTAATTAAATAAATAATTTTGACTATTTAGTCAAACAGAATTTTCTATTAAGAAGCACAAATATTAAATTTATTTGACTTTGACAACGAATAAAACCCTTTTGGGGTTCAGGATTATTTATTTTTCGGGAAAATTTATGTGCAGATTATTCTTTCGACTGTTTTAATTCGGATATGAAATAAAATACAAAAATACCTTTAAATGTTTATTCACAGAATAAATAATAACCGCCTCAACGTCATTGTTCTCACTGGTACATTCTGAATTCTTCTTAAACTTATATACAGTAAGGTACAAAATGAGTATTTAGGTACTCCAGTATTACAAATTATTTGTCTAATATCACCAGTAAAATAATTATAAATATTATCACATTTGACTGACAAAAACCTTAATACATTAACTGCTGAAGATTTTATGTTTGGTGATGTGATAGCCCAGTTAATTGTTGTTCTTCCTAAGGCAAAGATTCTTAGTTTCAAAACCCAGTTGGGACAGAAATGCTTGCATAAACATACTGCAGCTTCTTTGCAAATGAAATACTTATTCAAAAAGACACAATCAACGCGAAAATCATGTTGGTTATGTCATTTAAATTTCATATGATGTTTTTACTTTTTACCATTAAGGTGGCAAACAAACATATGGCCTGGAAGGTAAGCGGTCACCGTAGCCTATAGACCTTTGCAATAACAAGGGCTTCACGCACTTTCTGTAATGTTTTAGGTTCAAACACCTGGCAGTCAATATGTTTTTTCTTCATAGAACAATAATGTTTCTTCGTTAGGTAGTAAGTCCTTCTTTTACTGGTAATACTAAACAGGTTAATATTAAAAAGTCTTAGTATTTGTATGGTTTTCTGAATCCAGCAGAAGCCTGGGCACGAGCGTAGTTCTGCTGTCCGAAACCAGCGGCGGGGGCAGCACTGTCGCCGTATTTACCAGGGTTGTATTGACCTGGAATTAAAAAAAAAGTTTTACATCATACTTCTTTGCGGGTGTGTATAAAATTGTAACACACAAAACCCACACTGATATTATAAACGCAAAAGTTTGTAAGGATGTTAAGATGAATGGATGTTTGTTACTCTTTCAAGCAAAAACAACTGAATGGGTTTTAATTAAACTTTACAATAATATGGCGTATCAGAATGACACATAGGCTATAATTTGTAAAGATAATATGTGAATTGTCTAAAATATTACGATAATAAATAAAAAAATGATGTAAAATTTAGCTCCTAAGAATATTTTTTCTTTGCAAGTAAATAATGAAAATAGGTATTTGATAAACTAGACCTAGTGATGTAGCTTATTAGTATAAATTGCGCTATTTGCAACATTGAATGCTATTAAATAAGGCAGCAAAAAAGATTATTATTATAATTCAATAACAACATGCACATCTCAACAACACTACGCATAGTTGAAATAGTTAAAAACCAATTGACCTATCAGGATTGTTATAAAAAACAAACGAAATTGAACCTTCACACCAAACAATAAGGAACACCGAAACTAATGGCTCTAATTTCCCAAGAACTAAGTGAGAGGTCATTTTGCAATCAAAAGGTCATTGCAACGTACAGCGGTCATACACGCTGCAAATTTGATACACTAAAATTTCAAATTGATTTTGCACTGTATTCCAATGCATATACGGTTGAGTCTCGTACTGTAAATACGGGAGAACATTCCATAACTTAGATGGGTGGGGTTTTGTCTCCTGTGAACGCTTGTTTATGGTGAAGTTGTGGTCACACGATTGTGTTTTATCAAGAGATCGTTTCCAGAATTATCTAGATCGTGATATATTGTTACGTCCGTACCTGCAAGTTTAGTAATTGTTATGAATGACAGTTAAATCTGATATTCTCAAGATCAAATTCTTCAGAATTTCATACCTAAATGCTGATGCTGTGAACAGCAAGTTGGAATGGATCCCATAGTTCCTTGACACTTTTATTTGATAACACAACAAATTTTATCAAAAATATAATACTTATTAATTTAGATCGGGGTTAAAACCCAATGGTGTCTTTGTAGAAAATTTAATACAAAGGCAGATTTATAATTAAAACCATATTACTTTACTACGTTTCTAGGTTATTCATTTTTTTTTGAAAACGCACCTATTTATTTCATAATGTTTGGTTTCTAAAATTTTTAAACAGTTTAAAAACCTGCAGATCTATACCCGTAACACAAATCTTGTACAGTCATTCACAATAGGATTATGTATTTGACAGAAATAATCGATTTTTCGAGCTGGATCATTGTGCAAAAACTTTGAACGTTTTCCGCTAAATAAGGTATTCCATAAACAAAACAATTCAGGCCTCTTCAAGGCTCAATTCTTCTCTAAACACGCTTGTTAAAATTCAGACCTCAAAAAAAAATGAACTTCAAACAATGAGATGTAAGTACATAATTTTGTTTAACATTATAAAAACATTCGAACCTATATTTAACCTTCTACCTAAAATGCTTTGTTCTATAGATCACATAGCAATTTGTTGAGTATTCTCACATAGATCAAGGCAATCACGACTCTATTACACTTGTCGAAGATTGATTTTTATCTGGACCAACCAGAGATTCATCAAAATTCTTTACAGGTGAATCTGAGGCGTGGTTGAGAGATTTATTCGAATCATTTTCAGTTTAGTAATTTTGCTAATATTGGTATGGGGGCAGACAAATTGTTTTCGCGCATCGAACCTTGGCCCAATTGTATTGTCTGAAGTTATGACTGTCTAATATCAATTGCTTTGTTTATGGTTTGATCAGTCGGAATGTGTTGTTTGCGTTGTGTTTTTTGGTCGTTTTGTTTCCCTATTTGACGTGTGTGATCAACAACTTATAGTAACATGTTAGGTAAGATTGAGATAACAGAATTTCGTTCTTTTCGTCATTGATCTTCGTCAGATGATCTCGTTAAAAATCCGCAGAAAAATGTGAAAGACACATTTTTAAAACTTGGTAAAAATTAAAGGCCACTAAATAAGATAAATCCCATGAATTTTCATTAACAAAATCAAAATCGGTAAAAATTTGGGACTGCTATCAGGGAAGCATATGACACTTTAGTGGTAAAAAAATCTCACCATCATCAATGATACCAGCAGCTTCATCAGCGGCGTTCTGTTCCAGAGCCTTCAGGATGGCTTCAGGAGTGGGTGGTGCGGTGGGGAGGTGGGCACCCTGGGGCTGGAAGCCACCCTGGCCGGCTGCGTAGCTGATGGAGTAGATCTGGCCATCGTCACCGGTGTATTGGAAACCGCCTTGAGCTTCGATACCGTCAGCCTGGAGAAATTATTGTATTTGTTTATAATATTGAATATCATGCATAAGCTTCATAACCTAAAAAATCACCAAGATGCAAAATATAATTTATTATTTAATCGTTATCATTACTGTATGTACGCTATTGCTAACCTCTGATGCGAGAACATTACGTATTATAACATAGACACAACACTTTCGGTTTTCCAAAAATAACGGCGTAAAAGCTAAACTTGGATATGTCAAACCTTTTGGTTCTATCAAAGTTAAGCATTTTTGATGACAGCAACAACATTTTAAACAGTTGAAAAAAAAACAAGGTATAAATAAAACAGTTTGAAATGTACCATAAAGAAAATACAATTCCAGTTTTAACTGAATATTGATTTAGTAACAATAACTTTAACAAACATAAGACTGCTTAGTTTTGCTTAATATAGTGTTGAAAATGTCTAGACAACTCACAGTAGGTTAACATTCTGTTTAAAGTGAAGTCTCATAATTTACTGTAATTTATTATTAAAGAGTATTTTCCGTCATCTTAAAGAGCTGTTGTAAACGCTTGTTAACATTGTCGTTTAATGTTGTTAGGGACAGTTGAAACTGTATTTTTTTAACGCATTTAATTGTTTTCTAAATGAGTTGATGATCCTATAAACAAATTTTATCAAAATTGGTCCAGCCGTTTTTATAGTTGTAAATTGCATTGTCATCGGATTTGAAGCTACCCTGAAACTTTTAATCTGCTAGCTTATCGGGAAGTGCCTCAAAATTGAGTTGCGAAAATCCAACCGGAATGACAAACAAACAAGAAAAGTGAGTGTATAAAAACGTGGGAAATATAACTTCCTGTTCCTACTAAAAAAAAGGCTTTAAATATAATTTTTGAGAAACATCTTTTAAGATTTACTCTTCAATTTTTTTCAGTAAATAAGTTTGAAATTGTTTACAAAATAATTTACCGTTTCTAAACGATGTTCTCGGACTAAACCTTCGGATTAATAACTATAATCTAAGTGTAACAATTGCGTGCAACAATTTTGTATCAAATAGTAATTCAATTTCGTAATACAGTACTTAACATGTTTCTCAAACGTCAGGCTGTCTTTCAATACAGTGGTGGTTTAGAAATGCTGATATTTTCAAATCTTAAAATATATGCGTAATTTAAATTATCAAGTGTATTTAAAGGTAGAAAAATGCATAAACCTTAGCTTCAACATAAAAAATAAATGTTAAGTTATGATAAAAACTACTGTTTTAAAGTCAATTAAAAAAAAAACTGAAAAACATCAGAATAATCAGAAATTAATTGCAATCAGGCACATTTTAAAACTTTTTTATAGTTATTTTTGAGCTATAAAATAAATCCTAAACAATTAAATTATACAAGAAGCAACTCTAATCAGTCATCGTAAAAAAAAATGTTCAAGATTAATTTATTCAATTTAAATTTTAACTCCATCAGTCAAGTTTGTGTAATTTATGAATTCAAGCTTCTTCAATGTCGTCGGTTGCAACTAATGTATTAATAACACACCTTCTGCTTTAAAGGGCGACGAATTTATTAATCTACATAAAGTTTGCATTAATATAGAATATGAAGTTTAATCTAAGAATAGTTTGCGTTAGGAATATGAAATTTTATCTGCTAAAAGTATGGGTACAAAATTATCGATTTTGCTGATTTTGGGAATGTATTTCGCCATTGTATTCGATTTTGTAGAATATTTTACCAATATAAAAGATTATTTCAGAGAAGAAATAGGCTGTATTTCACATTCTTTCGATTGAACTCGAACCACTTGTTTCATTTCTTGTTGTTTTGAATCTATTGACTGTCAAATCTTAATTTCTAGTTTGTTTATTTTAATTTGACTACAAAAATACAGCGTTTAAAGAACGTGTCACAATTTTTAACAAGACCATCAAAAAAAATTTGAACTACAGTTCATCTTAAATTCCTTCATTTCCTTAAATTTATTTATTGTAATTATAAATTTACATATATTTTAAGGTTCCAAATATTCCTAAATCACAATAAATCTTAAATGAATTCACTACGTCACACCGAAACATATTTGATCTTATTTTAAAGAATTCATTTTCAGTTTAAGAAAGTTTCAATACAGTTAAATCAGTTACGGAGACGTCAATTCTTTCGTCACAGTCATCAACTAGTAGGATTTACCTAAGCCTATTAATTTAACAGGTGTCTTGACATTTAGTATGACCTATAGCCGCCCTGGTTCGTATTGGTCGAACCGATACTAATCTAAGTCATGCTCGTGCGTTTGCGGGGTCACAGGTTCGGTTCTCACGGAGTTTATGAGTTTGAATTTATTTGACCGGTTCGGTGTGATTCGTTGAGATGTTACTTGAAGTTTTAGATGAGTTTCAATTTTTTTTAAACTGTTTTTTCGAAGGCTAAACTTTTAAAGCCTTTTTAATTTTTCTAAGAATTGAAAAGAGAAATGTTTCATGATGGATGGAATGTATGAAACGAATTATCATTATTTTATATAATTATCATTATTTTATATAATTATCATTATTTTATATAATTATGAAATGGAATGTGAAAATGTTGATATAACACGCGTACGGTTTCATTTAAAAAACATTTCCGCCAATCTTTTAATTTTTAAATCAAATCTTTATTTGAATATTAAACTCTAAAATCTCCATAAAAGAAAGTCCCTCACATTTTATTATATTACTTTTTCGTCAAATAAAAAACAAAATCACCAACCTCCCTCCCCTGTTCCTCAGCCTTGATCCCGTTCTCGGTTTCATAGTTATATCTGAAGGAGTCTTCCTTCACGTCGGAGTCCAGGGTCAGGATCCTGGCGGTCCTCTCGTATGCTGCTTGAGGTCTGTTGGACTCCTGAGGGTAGGCTCCTTGGAGACCGGCGGCGGCTGACAGGCCAAAGAGGGCTGTGATGATGAGCTGGAATTGGAGGAGGTGGTTAGAGAAATAAAAAGCTGGAATAATTGGAAAAAAAAATTACTAAAACAATTTTTACATTATTAAATAGTCATGATGAGATAAAAAATAGTATAAAATAATCAACATTGTTTAATAACGAAAAAAAAATATTTCGAGTTTTTGACAAATAAGTTACTTGTATTTAAAATTGTTATTAAAACTTATAAATGAAATAACTGATACAAGAAGGGTGGATTAAGAATAATATTTACTACCTATGATTTATTCTATTATTTATTAAATTTCACAGATCTAAAAAAAAAAAGGAAAAGTTTATGATAAAATTCAATACATTTTATTGAAGCGTTAGGTACACAGCTTTTATGGTGATATTAGTCAATTCATATATTTTAATCTAATACAAAATAGGTACTGCAACACACTCAGCTTAGATTTCTATGAAAGACCACGTCAAAGTAAAAGACATCAACGCGTCGCTCAAGTTTTGAAGTTTAATGTAATTTATTGTAAAAATTGTGATATGAATATATTAATCTATTCATGAGTTAAAAATTATTAGAAATAGTTTGAATTATCATAATATCGACTGAATTACCAAGTACCACCCACAAAATGATTAATAACCGCTCACTATATAATAATAATTGCGCAAACTGAAATTTTTGATTAGGTCACCGCGGGTTTGAAGATAGTTAGAAGATCTATAGATCTCTATCTCAACTCTTAGCCGTAAATCATATGAGTTTTTTTTTACATAACACAGCTAGTACATAACAGTAGCTATTGTTCATTATATCACATTCTCACAATAAATAGACGCAATTAAGCGATTTTGAATTGACACTAAATTGTATTGTCATATTTCTTGATTTTTATTTAACAATTAGATAAATCACATTGTTTTAGTGAAATTGTAGGATACTTTGTATTAGTTATTGTTAAAATGTCTAATCATATTTCCTAAAAAATTTAGAATCCTTTTTTTAATTAATGATTAGGTGATTGTACTATTACATTATATTTTTTTAGGGGTTGTTTAGATTTTACATTTAAAAAGTAATTATACCTGTAGTATTGTTATATCATATTATACGAGTATAAATATAAGTAAGTATGACTAGTAATAATAATAAAAAAATATAGATTCTAATGATACAAATAATTTATTTCTAAAAAATTATTTATCTGTACTTAATAAGAATACTGGTTAAAATTATCAGGAAAAAATTATACTAAACTCGCGCAAATGTTTCGCAATCTAGACATCTGTCATTTATCAAGAATCGACAGGTTGAGGTTTCGACAGAAAAAAATGGACTTACCAGTTTCATTTTTTTTTTAGGCACGTGACGTCGGGTCGGAGTGTAAGCTTGGAGTGTGATGATGAGACGGACAGTACGACTTTATATAGTGATCGCGGGTTACGTTACAAAACGTACAGACGATCGAACGAATGTAGGCTCTTGCTTGACGGTTGTGTAATTTCGACAGGAAACGGGAACCTTGGGGATGCTGAATTCCGGGGTGAGATTTAAGGGATGTGAAAACCCCTAAAGAAGGTTTTTGGAATGTAAAGATTTTAGGGATGTTTTGAGTTTGATAAAAATATATCACCTCGTCTTATTTAAAAGTATTTTATTCATTTAGTTTTATGAAAGCTATTTTGAATACTTAAATTTAATATAACTATGTTGATCTCCAGAGTAGAATCAGGCAAGAATCCTCCATACTTGTTTTTTGTTTAAAATATATTACTTTCTCAATTATTCGTATACATCCACTTGAATATTATTATGATAATCGAAGCAAGTAGTATTTTTTGTATTATCATCGTGATATTTAATTTATATTAACAAAAATTTCAAATAGCTCAGCTGACAAAAATATTTCTTTTGGCTTTAGTTCCATAGATTATGCTGGAAACATCAAAAGCATCACGTACATGATTCAAATGTATCTGAAGGAAACGCGTCACTTATTCAAAGGTTCATGTCCTTTATTTGTTTTTTTTTGTGTTTTTATTGGCTTTTAAGTTTGAAAATTTTTAGAATTTTAATAATAAATAAGCCTAGGATTCCCTAAAGTAGCCTTGTGTAGACCAAAACGATATACACTAAAAAACAAATAAATCTGAATATTACCCATTAATTAATACTTATTATAAACAAAAAAAAATTAAAAAATAGATCGATGACGTGACTCGAACCGAACTCGTCCCCGGTTTGGGTTTTGGATGAAAAAGAAAAATCTAGTTTCATCACACTATTAAGAATTCCACACACTCCCAGAAGATTTCGTCAACATCTTTACGTCTACATGGGCAACGTATTGGCGGTGCTCTTGGCATTCCAGACATCAAGAGCATCGTCTTGTCAATAGGCGGCGATATAACTTTTCATCAGATAAACCATAAGCTTGATTGCCCATGATGTTGTATTAAAAACACTAGATCTCAGACTATTTCATGAAGATGCAGGTTTTTCTAAGCGATCATGTTCCACATCTGGCAGAATCGTAATATGACATCAGATGACGCTGTTGCCACCGGTAGCTATAATTAAGAAGGGATAAGGTATACCTTTGCACGGGAAACGGATTGGCGGTGCATTTGGCGGTTTTAGACATGAAGGGTACAGTCGAGTTGGCGGCGGTATCACTTTCCATCAGGTGAAGTCTTCACTTGCTTGTCCATAAAAAAATATTATTTAGAGGTAATCAAGATTGGAGGGTTGTGAGGTCTGCAATATGCTAATGACGACTGAGGTGTTGCAAGCCTTTTTTGGTTACTGTATCCGCTATTCAGAAATATAAACCATAATTTAAGCTTAAGCTTTATTTTAAGCTTGGAAAAAGACAATTAATTTGATACAAATTAGATTAATAAATTAATTCAAAAGTACTTTAGAAATAATTTATTTGATTATTTAAACTTGTTTCTTAAACGACCCTGTTGGTAACAATTTTTATATTTTTTGCGAAGTAAATTTATTGGGTTAATAGAGTAGCTTTTTTTAAACTCTACATAAAAAGAAGAGGCCGATTTGCATATTTGTTAACTACTTATAATTGAAAATATATTTATGAATGTTTAATGACCTTTGAAATGTCAGAAATCACCTGAAATAGCCATTAATAATTGTCAAGTTCTGTTTATTACAACAGACTGATTCTTCAATTATACAAAAATATATTTTCCCAAGTTTTTATACACTCACTTTCTTGTTTGTTTGTTTGTCGTTCCGGTTGCATTTTGAAACTCAATTTTGAGGCACTTCCCGATAAGCTAACAGGCTGAAATTTTCAGGGTAGCTTCAAACCCGATGACAATGCAATTTACAAATATAAAAACGGCTGGACCGATTTTGATAAAATTTGTATGGAGTGACTTTTGAGGCAGAAAATATAATTAATAGATTTAAAAAATCTAAAAACCCACGTTTTTAAATGACCTAAAAATAAGAAAATAACCCTACGGGGCTGAAAGAGGGGCCACTCAAAACGTGGGGGCGTATCTTTGCGAGTTACACCCACGACCAATACACGTCATGTAAATATATCCCATTAATAATCCCTTAAATAATATACGCCCCCACTTTTGAGTGGCCCCTCTTCAAGCCCCGTAGGGTTATTTTCTTAATTTTAGGACATTGAAAAAGGTGGGTTTGTAGATTTTTTTAATCTATTAATTATTTATTTTACTTTTATCTACATTTTTATTAATTTATAAAATAATATAAAGTATAGGTATCTCTATATTAAGTGATTGAGTACAGACAGCAACACAAAAACCTTCATATAACAGGTGCAACATCTTTTTTTTTTCTATATCATGGGTCAAATTACAATTATCAGAATTAAAACTCTCTGGCGGTGTAACAACAGACTGCAATCCAAGAGAACACGGGTTCGAATCCCAGAAGGGGCGGAACTTTATGTTATTTGCAAGACGGATTGATTCGCTTACCGGTCTTAGTTCTAGTATTCTTATCTATGTAGTACATGCGATACATGATTATATTATAGTGCAGGGCTATATCAATGTGTTTGTCGTGACGTTGTTATTATTATTAACTTGAAGTCCGAAATGTATTGCTCGGTTTGCCATTTGTATGAAAACACATCTCTGTAAACTAAGCTTAATCGGTTTAACTTTTAATTACTTACACTAGTAAAGTACTGTAGGCATTCGATCCTGGGTGTTTGATTTAAAAGAAATATCACATTAAATGTCGTAGATATCATTTGTATAGTGTATTTGTCAAACGCATAGAAGTGTGTATTTTTTATTATAACTATACGGTAGATTCCCAATTACGATATTAATTAAATTAAATTAAACAACATGAATTGAATCTACAAATTATTCAAATAAAATAATAATAATTTACCATATCTCTGACTGTAATGTGTAATACAAATTTTAACATTAGGGAAGGAATACATGATTTTGTATTTGATGAACCGAAATTGATGAAACCATATAAACATTAAGTGTGCATAATTTTATGATCCTCCACTTCCACCTCTTTGAATTCATCTTTCAGTAATAAAAAAATCGAATAGAACCACTCGTTTAAGTAGAAAAAAAATGTTATAGTAAAAGCAACGAAGCTTGTTAGTCACAAGAACATATTTAGAAACACGATTGCTCAATGAGAATTCAACTATTTGTAAAATGTTAAATTCAAAGCCACCTTAAAAATTGAATAAAGAAACTATTTAAACGACTCATCACTTATAACTCGATATAAAATAAATATTTAGCCATCCATAAAGTTCTCTTATAATTAAATAACTGACAATGTTATAAATGATGATATTAATACTAAAAATACATTGCAAACTCAAAGCTTTCTAAATTAAATTTAGTAATATCGACTATGACCTTTTGGTGTTACATACATAATAATTATTTAGCAAGCCTGTATGTAGATTTTCATATAGATTGTTTAACATTTTAACACATAAATTGGTCAAATGTCAATCGGACTCGCACAAAAGGGTTCCGTCCAAACCATGAAATTAAAATTCCTCGCCTTAATTAATCCCTCGTGGGTAGGCATAGAGACTAAACACCGCATTTCGCATGTTTATGTTGAGTCCCAGTGTGACAGGTTGCTAATCTGTTGCCGCTATCCGGGAATAATAACCTGAGACTCGAACCCTCGACCTGTCGGGTCGGGTCGGTCCGGTAACCAAGGCACGTAACAAACTGAACTACCAAGTCCTCGTCATTTGAAACAGTGTGCATTTGAAAAGCTTTGACAAATAGAATGAAAAAGCTTTCCATCAGGTAAACCGTTAGCTTGTTTACAACATCATGGGCACATGCATCACCTGATGGAAAGTGACACCACCGCTGTTTGACACGAAGATGTCCTTGGTGTCTGAGACCGCCAAAAGCACTTGAGCCAATGCATTGAGGTAAACCTCAATACCATTGCATTGCATTGCATTGGGGTACCTTTTGTGCCGGTACTTATACTGGCTCACCTATCCTTCGAACCGAAAAACAGCGTACTACTTTGCGTCGCTTTGCGGAAATAGAAAAGAGGGTGGTTCCAACCCAGACGATCTCGCACGTAGATCTACCGTCAGTAAAAAGACGTCTGACGGTTCTTTTAATCTTTTTAATAATTAATTTCATATGTATGTTTTCATTTAATGTAAGTTTGCGTGTTAATTGTTTAATAAAAAAATAATGTTATATTATATATTTCTTGCTAAAGTTGCCCAGGATTGATGTCTAGCACATTTGGGAAAGGTATTCGCAGTGGAAGTCTTCCTGGTGATCATGAGTATTATTCCAAAAATGCTTATGTAGCTCACTTTGTAACGTGCCAAGGCACCAAGCAAGCAAGGCAAGGCAATCGAGCTTAACCAAGATAAAGTGTAGGGTAGCTGTAAGTCGTAGCATCCATGTACCTCATTGTGCCGGGATAATGGCGACAGATTCACAACCTGTCACTCTGTGACTTGATTTAAACTTGCGAAATGCGATGTAGCAGCTGCCAACTCTCTTCAGGGACTACGTTTGTGTATATATTTGTTCAAATATTAATTTTATTTTGTTTCAAAACTTTTTAATTCTTCACTTGTATCCATGGCAACATAATTAGGAAATGAAGCGAAGCATTCTTCTGAACTGTAATAACATAATAAAGGAACTATGTAATATTTGTTATTATATAATAACAACTATTGTTCTCGGTTTGTCCATTGCCATTGTCAAATTACGAGCAATAGACATTATATAAAATGACTGGCTGTGACTTTAATTAATGCTTGTTAGAATTAGAGATCTAATTAATTTTGTTGCAACTAGTTTTTTTTTGTGATCGAACTTTGTTCTTTATCTTTGTCGTGCAAAGTTTTTTTTCTTAAATCTTGAAATCACAAACGAGATAAACTAGGCCATCTTTGAAAATAAAGCAGGCCATCTTCTTGTTAAGAATACAGGAATATTATGGTTTTAGTTATAGGGAAATAATTTTTTTTCCATGAAAAAAATAATTGTGAGACAGACAGTTTTAGTATTAAAATTCAAAAGAGTTTTTTAATGATAATAGAAATAAATAAATAAAAATTGAAATAGATGTGACAAGCAACAAACAATTTGAATTTGAGTCAGCTATCATTAAAGAAAATACGGCAAATATCCAAAAGCTATGGTGACTACTTACAATTCGACAGGCCGTGAGCTTGATTGCAATCTAATCAAAAAATATATAAAATAAGATAAGGTTGAATAGCAGTCCATTGAAAACCCCTTACCCCCTAAAACTAGCTGAACATACATTTTTGAAATCGAAATTTTTAAAATGAAATTTCAGCGATGAAAATCGAATTATAGATTTATTCGAAAGAACATCCTAATTACAAATTTACCTCTTTGTAATTTATTTATTTTAACCAACAACATACACATACATACGTACACAGTTTATAATATTAGTACGTATTAAGTCATTAGTATTTATTAGTAGATGTAGAAATACCAACCATCCGAAATAAACGCTTCGAGAATTCTTTTACAATGCGTACAGCCAAGGAGTGGAATTCTGTGCTTGCCGTTGTGTTCCCTGATAAATTTAACCTGGGGCTTTAGGGCAAAAGTGAATAGACTTCTCTAGGTAGGCATGTTCCACCTTAGACTCCATCACTGCTTAATATCCGGCGGGATCGGGGTCAAATATTTTGTAATAATAAGGATATTATTGTACAAGCAACACTTTGACATGCTAATAAGTAAGACAAATTCCTTTTTCCCATACAAATACCTCATAAATCCACGTCCATCTTTGTTGATCTAGTTCAAATAACAAAACAATTTGATACATAAATTACTGAACTAAAAACTAAATATTTTATTTTCATTAAAACATGAGTGAAAGAGACGGTACCATATGTGAATAGGACTTTGTCTTTTTCACACACGTTTCTTACACATTCAAGTAAGCTATTTCAAAGAATTCTAACCTGAGGAAAGGTCAGAATCGTTACACTGCCTTGAATGGTCTCATTTCTTGGACCCGAGGCATCATTTATTGCTTAGTAAATGGCAGGAGTGTATGGAAGTAATTTATAGCAGATTACAATTAGTTTGATGTTTTAATAAGTTCATCTATAAATAGACGTATCCGGGATATTTTATAAACAAATTTAACTTTGAATGTTAAAATTTATTATAAATGACTTCAGTTTTATTTTTTTAATAAAAGTGTCGTGAAGGAATTAAATTAATCTGAGAAACAAGTAAATTAAAATTAAAACAGTAATAAAATATTGATTTACAATAAATAAAAAGGACGATAATGTTCCTTTTTATTGCATAAAAATTAATTTACGTTTTCGAAGTTTTGTATTTTTAAATGATTTATTAATTTCTCAAACGATACAATCAATCATTAAGATAAAGCTAAAAGAATTGTTTAAAAAGGAGCGTCGGCAGATGCGAGACAAAGGACGCGAATACTGGACCTTGTAGGGTCGGCAACGCAACCGTTTATTTCTCTACACATCTCGGATGGAAATTTAAAAGGCTCGATTTAAGCGACTTCCCAAAAAGGAGTAGGTATTTTTTCCAATCTACACACGCGCGATGATGCAACCGACATTTCTTGTATTGCGAGAAAAAACGATTTTTTAACAGTGATAGAACAAAGGCCGACACTAATAAGTGGAAATCCTGATCAAAGTAAGATTTTTTAACCAAAAACCATTTGAAATAGTACAGGTATTATGTTCAAATAAAATTATTTTATTTCATTAAAGAACAAAATCCACAGATCTTAAACAAAATACAAAAGTACTTAAGATAAGAACTGACAGCCAATAATGTATTCACAATTTACTAATCTATCAAATAATATACATACATCAATTAAATATCCATTTTATACTTTTGTAATTCAAATGAAGATATCACTTTCATAACCTATTTATCCACTTTATGATTAAGTGTATGTGTGTGTAAGGGTGTGTGCATGTGTTTGTACTTACACTCCTATACTAATATAAGTATTGTAGTGTGATTGTTTGTAGGGAATAAAAAATTGGCAAGCGGAATATATTGGAGATGATGACTGCTATATCTAATAAGATACTTTTAAATGATTCCTTCATAGATTTTGTATGGCATTATTTAGATGTGAAATCGAATTCTTCTAGTCAACTATTTTTTTTTTTTTCAAGACCAGGCAGGCATTTGACCCCAAACCCACCTGATGTTAAGCGGCGATGAGGTCTAAGGTGGATCATGCCTGCCTAGGAGAAACCTATTAGCTCTTGCCTTAAAAAAGCCCAAGTTATATTGGTCAGGGAACACATTGGAAGGCAAAGAATTCCACACCCTGGCAGTACGCATAATAAAGGAACTATCGAAGCATTTAATCCGGATGCAGCTTCAGCCTACGTCTAGTATTCCGAGTATAAAAGGGAGCCGGTGGAATTAAATTGTGCAATTCCTGTGCACACTCCGAAATGTATCCTATAAAATACATCATACATACGTCATGAAAGTTAGCAATATCATCATCAATCCCGATGATTCTTCGGGCTCGCTTTTCAACAGAGTCTAAAGCTGCTAGCTGATACTTGGCTGAACCATCCCAAAGGTGACAGCAATACTCCAAACAAGGCCGAATTTTGTTGTTAACCCGGGATAGAACACCAAGCTTTTTAGCCGCCATTTTGGCTATAGACTCGATGTAGGAGCCGAAATTCATGTTCGACGATATTTCCAGGCCAAAAAGCTGCATATGATTAGTTATCGGTATTGATACACCCCGGAAAGTCGGTGTCAGCTGGAAGGGACTCCGTTTGGGGGAAAAAACACACGCCTGTGTTTGTGTGTGTTTGTGTCACTACTAACTAATTACTAATCACTACTAAGAACTAAATAGCAAATCCAATACTAACTATAAATCAGATTTGATATAATTTGGGAGATAATTTGCCACAAAACAAGTTTTTCTAACACTTTGTAAAGTCTTCTATTAAGGTATTGACATCATAAAATTATTTGTGACTCGATGGGTGACTAAATTCTGAGAATGGTTTCAGGTATTTAAAAATAAAATAACTTGACTAGCTGATAAGAGAGAGAACAAGAGTAATTAATTACAATAATTAAGAATGAAATCAAAACAAAAGTGCTGGCAAACTTACAAACTACGAGAAAAAAAAACTGAATAACATCTCGATTGCTATCTTCGAACGCATCGAAATATTCAATAACATCCGTTGCTAATAAATCAATAGACAATATGCATTATTGTATTGATGTGACTAATCACCGATTGAATCTATGTCCTTGTACAGTCATCCCAGATACAATACTTGTACCTTATTTTCTCTCGCATAAGATCCATTTTGTGTGGAATTTGCAAGTGGCAACGTGTTTCGATTAAAATCAAAATTACTAACAATGAATGCATCATTGATATCCATCAGTAATGCCTTTTTTTACAAGCGATCTTTACACTATACCGAAGCCAAAACGTGGCTAAGTGTGAGTTTGTAAATGCAAGATCCTTAACTACATATTGCAGTTCAAAAGAAAAACTTTAAAAAGGGAAAAGTCAAGAAAAAGCTGCCGAAAAATAACATTTCTGATTTGGATTAATTATCTTAATTTTAATTTACTTTAAATAAGTTTGTTAGAGCGGAAAAAAAAATACACATAACTGTATCTTATCTTAAAGCATTGACTGTGTACCTAATACAGTTCTTGAGATACAGCCCGCTGACAGATGGACTAACAAGTAGGTGGTGAACACAAGGGTTAGCACAGACTTTAGCACACTTTGGTCATGGAACTTTTTGATAGGATTCACTTTGTTGTAGTGATATTTAATTGTTAGTGAACTTGTTTTTTGTTGAAAATTTTACATACAAATGGATGGAAAGAGTTGCTTTGGCGGGCCAGTTAAAATGTTTTTTTTTTATCTACTTTTCTTCTATATCAGTAGAATTTAGCGTGTGAAATGCTAGTGTTTAAAATGAATATCTATAGTGCTGTACATGTGTGGAGAAAGTGAAATACGACGATTTGACTACTCATCTCCCAAGTAACCTATTAGAGCCTACAGTAACCGTAATAGCATGTAACTGTAGACAGATTCACTGTTCCATTCCATTCATATCATTTCTCATCAAAGCTTACACTGACAAAACCCTCTAAGTTATATTTCTGCGCCCTCAAATAAAAAATAGCTGGCATTTCTACAATTAGAAAGAAATAGGATTTATTACTGAAATGATTATTGGAGTAACTAAATAAAACATAACATTGAATATATGGATTAATCCAGATATCCTTTTATGCAATCTTGATTCTTTTATAAAGAGCTTAATCGTTACTGAAAAAATCAATCTTATGAATGTGCCTTTTAGTAGGCTTTTACTAACATTAAATTACATATAAAAATTAATAATTAACCTTTGATTTTTTATCTAACGAAGCCAAACCCACTAATCTAGATACTTCGTTGTTATTACAAAAGTAACCGCACATATTGTAAAATGCGGTCTTTGGCATATTACTTGTGCTATTTGTATTAATTCATGAAGGTGAATGAGTTTTTTTTGTATTATAGACCGTGTTGTTTGACCTTAACTTTGAACAAACATTAATAAGAGCTTTTGCCCGCGACTTCGTCAGCTAAGGATTAGGATTTTTGTATATTCTAAAACAAATGTAAACTTTGCCCACCGATATCTCCTGTCTTAATTTTAAAATTATAATATTTTCAACTCTGAATTCAGGTGGAATTATTATTGAAAATGGATGAGTAGTTTGATGATAAACTTCTACATGCAAACGTTAAGATCCCATAACTATTGATACCCATGAAATAAAAGTATATTTGAGGACATGGTAGCTCAGTCTGTTACGTGTCT
Organism: Choreutis nemorana; assembly: GCA_949316135.1. Lineage (NCBI taxonomy): Eukaryota > Metazoa > Arthropoda > Insecta > Lepidoptera > Choreutidae > Choreutis > Choreutis nemorana. The sequence goes on from OX438614.1 coordinate 2,085,076, forward strand.
TAGTTGAGATCAGCCTGTTACATGCGTTGGTTGAGGTTTCGAGTCTCGGGTTGCCGTGAGTTATATCTGACATGTTAAGACAAATTCGCAACCTTTTACACTGGGACTCAACATAAAGAAGCAAAATGCCGTGTGTAACACCTCTGCTTAACCCTCTGGAGGTATTACGGTCTGTAAAGTACTCATATTTATGTATATTTTAACAGGTATTAAGACTTTCTGATTGACTAGAATTCCGTACTTAACGGTTGCCAAAAGACCCCCTTTTATGAAATTGCCGCTGTTTGTCCTTATAATAGCAGGCTTTATGAAAGGGATAAAGTAATAATGAAAAATATACATACCGGTCAAAATCATAACCCTTCTTTTTGCTTCGACGTAGTTGAGTAAAAAAATCGTATTAACCATCGTGAAATAGACCACTTTTACTTATTTCTTTACACCCACATGTGATTGTGTCATTATCAAGTTTAACTGTCTTGATATCTGACAGGTAAATTTGACAGTTATCTACGAGTATGACAAAATTGAGTTTTTTTTAAACGTCACCTTACTCAATTTCAAAAATACATTATGAGGAAATTAGAAACTATGACTTTCCATTAAAATATATTACGAGGCAGTTGCTGAAAAATATTATTTCAGATTAGATATCTACGTTAAAATAAAAATATGAAATTTTCAAAAAATCATATTTAATTTTATTTTTAACATATTTTTTTTAATTTACGAAGCTACTCATTTGATTTCATAAGTTATTTCTCAAATATTAAAAATTAACTTTAATTTGTCTAATTTATTATTTTAGAATCTTTAAGTCGTGGGCTGATCGAAAACTGTCTGGGCACATCACGATGTGGCGGCATTTTGTGATATGGCCGATTATTTTATGTTGTGCCCAATCTAAAGTTGGGCAAATCGCTGCGAATTTCTATGTGTCGATTTTTCCTACCAGTCATTTTGCCCTGACGTGATATGCCTGGGAGCATCGTTATATAGTTACTACGCATAATCATTTATGATGGATTAGCAGCAAAGGTAGTGCTTATTCTTAATTTTTTTAGATGTTGGGACTACAACGCCAAAATCAATATTTTTAATATCTTCTGCTTCTTTCACGTGCAAGTGACTGTCTTGCTATATCCAAAGATAAACTAGATATTCAGCTCTCACTTAGTTTGGATCCTATCTCACTCACTATATTGCAAATTGCCGGAAACCCTAAAATATTGATAAGACCAAGCAATTCGGGAAATGGCGGCGTATCGCGATGTGCCCAGGCAGATCTTGATCGACCCATTCGAACGATCGGCCTACGCCATGTGCAAATTATAACTCTTCTCTAGTAAATCTCGTCATTACATACATAGGAAGGTCATAATAAACGCATCATTACACCCACATTGAAAAATGAATGAATTAGCATAAATGATCCACATACCACATTTAATTCTAATGGCACTTTTAAGTACCTAAGATTTCTTAAAAAGTTTTATTTTCCGCCTGTTTGAATTACTGACACGTTTTTTTTTTCTGATACAAAATGTTCGACCTCTATGTCGGTGTGTTCCCTGTGGTCATGTCTATGTCATTTGAACTATATTCAAATAAAAATCATTCCCACTTTCCCCGTTGTCTATCCCCTTTATTATGGTTTAAAAATATCACATTTTTTTCCTGCTGTCCCCGTTTTTATATTTTAGGTAAATTATGATAAATAAATAATGAATAACCACATCACGACACACACATTGACTCAGCCCTGCAGTAAGTATCGTAAGAACTTATGTCGAAGGTGCTAAGCAACGATATGGTAAATACTAAATAAATAAGAATACAACATCCAAGACCGGTATGCGATTCGAACCCGGAACCTCTAGCTTAGCAGTCGCCTGTTTACACCACTGCGCCACCGAGGTCGTCAAATGAAGAAATATAAGTCGAGATTCAGTTTTTACCATACCTTCGAACTTTTAATCTAATGGTTTCTCTAATCCATTAAATAAAATGTGTGGGTGAATTACCTAAATAAGTTTGTTTAAAATATTTATTTTAATTTAATTTAAGAAGTACTTTTAGAACTACTACCCAATTAACTGTCTGCAGCCAAACACAGAAGTATTGAAGTTTGATTTTTTTTGTAAAGCTGTAAAACTATTCGGAATTAAAACTAAAATAAAATGCATTTTTTTTTTATTCAATTTTTTTAAACAAACAGTTACAAAATTCAAAACGATTTAAATAAACAACACTTATTTTAAGACTACATTTACTAAGCCTTTGACTCGAACCATCATCTTTTTCATCAGTATGTATTCATCAATATCAGTCTTTCAATCAGGTCATTGAAGCTCTACATTCGATACTATAAAATAAAACGTAAAATAATATAACCATAACATTCAAAATTTTCCGTGTTTTGTATGATTCTAGCAGAATGAGGATCGACCATTTTTAAAGTCGATACTCCATTTTAAAATTACTTCCATTATTAATACCAAATATGTGACTTTACATTTATATCCATGTACTTTGGCAGGTTTCTTTCGTATATGTAAAAAATTACCATACAAAAATTAACTGTGAAGCATTGATACAATAAATAGGAACATTGGCGTTTTATAAAACTTCGGTCACGTCGAACCTATTTTTTTCATACATTTTGTTTGTGAGAGCTTCTAGATTCATTTATTGACTCGTTACCACCCTTCGCTGTAACCACCAGCTGAAGGTGCCGGCGCTCGGAGACCGCTCAGGCTAGCTTCGTAGTGGTTATCGAACTGCTGGTAATTCTGCTCACCTTGGTACTGCTCGTGGTACTGGCCTGAAATCAAGGAAATTTTAAATCCATCATTGGTTGTAAGGTTTGTATTATGCACCTTCTGATCCATGAACACTGGATCGTTTTTTAGGTTACAGTTACTAAACCAAAAATAAGTAATCTATTTTAATTTATATCAATTTTAATTTATTTCCCTTTTATTTCTTTAATTTATTATTATTATTTATTGAATTATCTGTTAATTTATCATATTTTTTCTTTTACTCTTTCTTTTTCTCTTCTTCTTGCACTGCCAACTATTAATAGTATTTTTGTTTAAAGGATTATGTTTCTCCTATAATTGTATGTATCAGATGTAGTATTCGTATATTATGTTTTTGTGAGATATGTCCGTAGTTGTCAGGTTTATGTTTGTGATATTTGTTTCCTTTTTTTTTGTTCCTATTTATTTGTAATCCGTCCACTGTTGTGTCTCCGAATAAATAAAATAAATAAATAATCTTATGTATTGTTGACAATAGCTCCAAAACTGATATTATTGCAAACTTTAGATTTGAGCCTTAACGGCAATACTTTTCATATATACATAAAACATATATACTTTTCACATATTACAATTAAAACTTCCATTTATTAATATGAAGTGTTAATTTAACGAAAAGATAATTAATTTGTGAATTTGGACGAAACAATACATTTCACTAAAATAGATTTTATAATCTTATAATAATAATAAATAAACCACATCACGACACGCACATTGACTCAGCCCTGCAGTGCTATAAAGTATCGTAAGAACTTGTGTCACAGGAACTAAGCAACGATATGGTATGAACTACATAGATAAGAATACTACATCCAAGACCGGTAAGCGAAACAGTGCGTCTTACCATCATCATACTGTCCATTGGTTTCTTCGTGACCTTCAACCTCTAGGCTTTTCTGGATGGCTTCAGGGATTGGAGGTGGGGTCGGCAGGTGGGCACCCTGAGGTCTGAAGCCATTCTCATCAGCTACGTAGCTCACTGTGTAAACTTGACCATCCTTTCCTGTGTAGGAGTATTCTCCTTGGACTGCCAGGGATTTACCCTGGAGTTGGCCGTGCTCTTGGGCTTTGATCCCTTAAAAAATATTTTTAGAGGCTGGTAATTGTAAAAATTATAATGGAAAAATCATAAAAAATACCATTAAATAAAGATATGATGTTTAACGGTTGATAAATCATTAAATGTTCCATGAGGGGGATTAAATTCTTATTTGGATGTGTATATATATTTAATTGTAGTTTAGTCCTTTTTATTTAGAAATTATTGTTTGTAATTGTAGCAGCTGATTTTCTATATTGAATTCTGTAAATGCCTATAATTGTAAGATATATATAAAATTTGTGTACCTTAAAATATATTATTTTAAATAATATAAAATTTATTATTTTAAATATATAAAATATATCATTTTAAATAATATATTTACTGTTGGCATGTCTAAATACAGAAAATGTTTACGAAAAAATTCCAAACAATAAATAACACGTGTATTTATTTTTGTTTTAGCATTAAACATAAAAGTGCTAGCAAATATTGTTACTATGAAATTGTGCAAAAACAGGTAGGCGCTCAAATTTGGCAAAATTATGGTTACGTGTGAAACCTCTTATGTACCTTTATAAATAAAAATTAATAGCTAAATTTGAGGAAGGATATCTTTTAAGAACTATTCACCGAAATGGCTGTTGTTTGTTTTTATCAGTTCTAATGTAATTGTCAGACCAAATATATTTTTTTATGAATCTATGGCAAACAGATTTGTATTCCAGCCAAGGTGTTTTGTTTGTTGACATCTATTTAAAACTATTTTGTTCGTTCTTTATTTACCGACAGTAGCCTATACTTCGGCATCTCACAAGATAATTGATATTTACGCTTTTATAAATAAATAAATAAATAACCACATCACGACACACACATTGACTCAGCCCTGCACTAAGTATCGTAAGAACTTGTATCGCAGGTGCTAAGCAACGATATGGTATATACTAAATAAATAAGAATACAACATCCAAGACCGGTAAGCGAAACAATGCGTCTTGCAAATAACACAAAGTCCCGCCCCCGCCGGGATTCGAACCCGGAACCTCTAGCGTAGCAGTCGGCTATTTACACCACTGCGCCACCGAGGTCGTCGAGGTATAATGTTCTAATTAACGTCCTTTTTTTCTATTAATGTTAAGTATCTAGTATTTATATCTATATCTTTCACTATCTCCAAAAAGCATTTTATACATATATTTTTCGTAGAATGCCGCGACAGAGTGGTAAAACAAAATGTGGTCTCTACTGAAAACGACCACTCTGTCACGTAATTTTTTAAACCACCATAAAAAAAAAAACAATATAGCCTGAAAAGGAAACTCCCATTAGTCCTAATGAAAAACCGGATTTTTTTAAATCGTATGCTGAAACCATAACTTTATCATTAGTCCTAAAACCAAAAATTATAAAAAAACGTCCAATTTATTGTCATATAGTATATATGATTTAAACTGTTCACTCACCATTATCAGTTTCATAGGCATACTGATAAGAATGATCATTGTTCTCGTACTGGTGATGCAGAATCTTGGCGGAACCTTCCCTGCTGATTTCTTGCTTATCATCGTGACCTGACTGTGACTCTAACCCATGTGAGTTTCCGAAGGAGAATCCTTTATGCTGTGACTGTCCTGAATATCCAAGGTTTGAGAAACCATGGCTTTGAGAAGAAACGCCTTGGTTTTGTGTGGAAAGCCCATGGGATGGTTGGGCGAAGGCGCTAACTTTGTACTGTGGTAATGTCTGGTAATTGAAGGTCGGTTGGTGCTCTTGTTGGTGCTGGTGGAAATAGATCTGGTGGCCCGACGCCAAGGCTAAGACGGCGAAGATCGGTGTTAACTGCAAGGGAAATGTTAAAACATTAAATTAACTATTCAAAATAATACCAATCTTAATAAATATGGTATAAATTAGTAGAAGAGATATGTCACAAAAAAATAGATTTGCACTGTAGTGCATTTTAGGGTCCTGTACCCCTCCGTCTGTCCGTCTGTCAGCGGGCTGTATCTCATTAACCATAATTGCTAGAGTCTTGAAAATATCTTAATCTGTTGCTGCTATAACTAAAAACTACTAAATACTAAAAACGTAATGAAATTAAAAAAAAATGGGGGCTTCCATATTAGAAACGTGATTTTTTCCACATGTTTGGCTTGTTCTTTTTTCTTTTCGAAATTATCTAAACAGTGCATATAGTTTAATCTTACGATTGTACGGAACTCTTTATGTGCGAGCCCGACTCACGCTTGGCCGATTTTTTTTCTTATTTTGGCATTAATTGAATAACAATATCCATGCAATTAATTTTAACATATCAATTAATTAGAACAGAATCAAGATCAGATAAGAATAACGTTATTATTAAAGTTAATATAACACTACTTGTATTTTGTTAGACCGGTCTCAATAAATGGGTTTCTAGTTTTTACTTGAATACCAAACACTACACAGACGTCAACACTTTTTTTTACCAAAGAGTTTTGTATCGTAAATATTCGATTGTAACCATTTCAAAAGGCATCTGCCTTAGTAAAAGAACTTTTTAACGAGCCACACACTATTTGACTATCTAATTTATAAGAAAGGTAATAATTTTTAAGTAACAATCTGTTTTTTTAATTAAAAAAAATTACAAAAATATAAGTTTTTACAAAAAAAAAAAACGCACCGATTTCATTTTCACACAAACACAAACAGATTATTCCGAAGAAAGGTGTGGAATGTTACAAAAAAATCTTTCTTTCGTATTTATACCGAAAATTGTATGTAGGCATGTGCGTATCGAATCGCTCATACATAAGTATAGTGATACCACTGAAACTGTGGACTGGTTCTTAGCAACACCTTTAATTATGACTTTTAAGGCCGTTAAGGCCTACCATGAGTTTTACCTTCAATTGCCGCTTGCAACTGCAGCTACAAATTTGTCTGAACCTTTGTAAACGCCTCTAAGGGATTGATGAGGAATTAAGATTGCTCATACAAAACCACTGTAGTAATCTGTTATCTGACGTGTAGAAAAACTATACAAAGTCACGGTAGACACACTGAATAGCAGAGTCTTTAATTGATTTAACTAAATGAATAATTTACTGAGTTTTATCAACCTAAATTAAGTACTTTTTTTTTTTGTATTCGACAATGCAAACTAGTGATCAAGCCATTGTGATTTGGTTTTGAATAACATTTTACGTTCATTGGTATTATTTAACTAAATATGTATTTCAAAAACTAAATATATTTATTTCAATTAAATTCATAAATTATGTATAAACAATAAAATATTATTCCATTTTATGAATTTTCAGAAAACGAAATCAGATTTGAAAGGATTTTTTAAATTAACACATAATTAACCTACCACACTAAATAGATATAAAATACTTAAGTTCACGTATTTAGTGGTAATTCCGTGCAAACACGAGAGCAAATCTTAAGTAACATTACATAAGTGGAGATGCCCACGATGGCTGAACAACTAGATCACATATTAATAACCTAAGCAGCTAACAGAACTGACAAATTTTAACAGTTAAAGCATGCAGTGAAAAAATTACTTCATTTAAATAAGAGTTATCATTTTGGAACACTACCATCCTATTTTACTAAGCGTATATTTACTATTTAATTGGCATAGAACAAATTTTGAACAAACAACATTTTAATAAATTTAAAATCATGATAAAGTCAAAGTCAAAATATTTTTTATTCAAATAGACTTAAAATAAGTACTTTTAAATCGTCATCTTTTTATACTACCACCGGTTCGAAACGCTATTTCTGCGGGGAAGAATCCGGCAAAAAACCTCCGTAGTTGCTTTTTTCAAAATAATTACATCAATTTGTAAATAAAATACAGTTCTCTAATTGTAAACCTAATTTTTCTATAACTTTAAGTTACGTTAACCAAACTTTATATAATATTTAAGTCGATGTCCAAGTCTATATTATAAAATAAAAATACTAAATTACATGAATTACAAATGATGCAGTGAATGTTACTTATGAAATATGCGATCGAAAAATATTTATTAATAATGAAAATAGTGTAAATAGTAAGTTAATTTTAACCGCGGATCTCCATTGCAATCTTTGCACTTCAACTGTCTATAAGATAAACCTGTGCAGGTAAGTAAAATTACTCCCATATATCTTTATCCTCTACATAATTTTGAATTTTATAGAAAGCCTTCTTAATTAAAACTTGTTTCACATGTTTTTTAAATTTCGTGTCTGACATTTCAGTTACATTTTTATAAATTGAATGATCATCTTAAACCGGAGGTAATACGATCGCTATTTTAGTTCGCTTTGGTAAGGATAATCCCCAGACTCTGGAAATCTATTTTTTTAATTTAATACTGCATATTTATACTATCAGTTACGTAAAAGTAGCAATCAAGGACAAAAAGATGTACCTGATATTAACTATTACTTAAAAATAAAAAGAAATATGAATTAACTCTTCACTATATTATTGACATATACGCTTAAATCATTCATATGCGAAAATTATGTGTATGATTAAAAGGCATATCAATGGAGGCTTTCTAACTATTTCTTCGTTCTATGCGAAGTAATCTAATTTGTTTTCATAGACAATTGTATAAATTATACTTCACTTTTATAGCGCCTTTAAACGTAATTTTGATTTTAATACCAGGTAGTTCCGAATACCTTATATGCATTTATAAAATAACTTCCTTCTATGGGTAACCATAACCAAGCGTACTTTAAAAACTCCTAAATATTACTATTTAGGAGAGAATTTCAGTTTTTTTTAATAGTAATATTAATAAATAAATAGATAAATAAATAGTAACATTAATAAATAAATATAAATAGATAAATAAATAGTAATGTTTAAAAGAGAATTTTAGCTTTTAAAGTACGCTTGGAACACATCGAAAAAAATCTGAGGTCTCATTTCATAGAGTGTTTCTGTATGTAGAATATTTATATGCTTCAAATTTTTTTAACAGTTTTTTAGCTTAGGACGTGGTAGCTTGTTTTGTTACGTGCCTGTAGCTTCCATGTTTCTCATGGTTTCCGGATAGACTCGCAACTTGTCACACTGAGACTCAACATAAACATGCGAAATGCGTTCTGTAACAACTCTGCCTACCCCTTAGTACGCGGGGGCGTAACTTTATGTTTTCTGTTATGATGTTTCTCAAATTTTCAAGATTCAAAGAAAAAAACTATTTATGATTTAAAACTTTTTTTACCTATTTTACTTTTTTTTTACCCATTTAACCTATTTTATATCAACAAACAAGACAAAATGTAAAATAAGAATAAAAAAATTTTCTTCATTTTTTTATTTTTATAAAATATTATTTTAATAACTATACATAATAATGGCACGTTAAGAATACGTTACTTTAACAAAATGTAAGTCGAGAATGTCAATTACATTTATTCATGTGTTATGATAACCCTCCATTTGGGTTTCGACGCAGTCGGGTAAAATGTTATATTGTACTGAGAACTCTTGATTTAACAAAATAAACTTGGTGGCACTACAAATTTTACTAACTAGATTATGATTGTTCGATTTTTTAGCGCACAAAGTACTATCCTATACTAGATGCTAAAACAATGTGCACAAAGAACAAAGCACAACCCAGAATTCGAATCACAATTATTACACTGTTAACAAAAAGTAATTTATTTCGTTCTCATATGGATGTACTTTTTTCTTACAAAGATTATTTGTTATTGCATCATGCGTTCTCAGACAACCTTTTTAGTAAAACCTTCCTCGGGGTGCTTGGAACTGTCGGACGGGTTTGTAAGGCGCGGGTGCGATCCTGGCAACCCCTACACTGGCATCTGCGTATTTACCAGCGTTGTAACTACCTGGAAATTGAATTAGATGCTTTGTATAGGATACTTAGATTACTAATAATATGAAAGGTACTATTAAGTTTTAAGAATCAACATATTTGTATTCATAAAATTATGATTAGAAAGAAACTAATAAAATTCCTACCACGGAAGAGGCAGCTAGAAAATCTAAGATATTGTATCACATGCACTTTATTTTGTCAAACACATTTGAATTAAATCGTTGTCGTAAAGTGCGTATATTTCTTTAGCCACGTCTTGGTTTTTTGATAGAGTTTGAATCGAATTGAATTGTATTATTTAATAATTTAGAGTAACAAACATTACTTGCATTTATTTCATATGTAAAACACAACGACTTGTTTGTGCCTTTGCATTTATTCATCCTTTAACATCCATTAACTAAGCTCACCATCGTCAAAGATGCCGCTGGCTTCGTCTCTTGCGTTTTGCTCCAAGGCCCTCACGATCTCCTCAGGGATCGGAGGAGGAGTTGGGATATGAGCCCCCTGAGCTTGGAACCCGTTGGCGTCAGCTGTGTAGCGAATGCTGTACACCTAAATTGAAAAAGGAGACAAAATTATAACAGCAAAACGAATGCAAAAAAATGAAAGGTTTTTGTCAATTCAGATTAAAAAGGTTATTTCAATAGAAATAAAAGGCCAGTTTGGGAAAAAAGAAGATGAATTTTTCGTCTAGATTTATTGGGGAATTGTTTGGTTATAACCTAATAGGGAACAGTTATTCTTGAAAAATGTGAAATAGCAAGCCGTTATTTACTCATTTTCAAGTACATAAAGGATGGGTCATAGCAACAATAGGTTGGTGCTTATTACTAAGTGGAAAGTGCCCAAGGAAAAAAATCTGTAAAAATACCTGTCCATCATCACCAGTGTATGAGTATCCACCTGAAGCCTGGATGCCGTCGGCCTCACGACCTGACTCCTCGGCTGTGATACCTGGAAATTTAACTCCAAATTAATATGGAACAAGCATTTTCATCTGTCTGTAAATCATTGAAGATTTTGCAATAAAATTTACTAACAAAAATAAAATTTTAGTTTGGAGTTCAAAATGTTTTTAATTTAAAATGTTTTCATTATGTAATGTAGGCCAGGTGATTTCATTAATTTTAGTTACACTTTTAATGTGCAATTAATCCCTTCTAAAAACTTAGTACCAACCCAACAACTTAAATTTGTTTAACAGAACATTTATTTTTATTTGATCAAAATGTATTTACTTTAAAAAAGATTTTCACTTACCATTGTCGGTTTCGAAGGAGTAATGGAACCCTTGGTCGTTGACCTCTGAGTCAGATCTCAAGATTTGGGCATTTCCTTCGTATCCTGAACGTGAGGCTTGTGCTCTGGGGGCTTGGTAATTTCCGAACCCTAGGAAACCCTGAGGGGCAGCCGCGCAGGCGCCGAACAAAGCCAAGATGATTGCCTGCAGAGATAATAAAAGAACTTGAAAATAAAATTAGACAAAAACTAAGTTAGTGAGTATGCGTATGGTGTATTGTTTGAAAGGCACTAGTATTAGGTACAACTAAATCAATAAAAGGAAATTGGTAGACTGAACTAAATGATTTCACATCAATTGAATTTGAGTGCTTGGTAACAAAAATCTATTTAACAATTATATTTTTTTGAAAATTTATAAACACTACATTTAAGATTTTATTTCAATTGAAACAAAAGGTATTGAAGTCAGAAACGTTTTGTAATAAAAAGATTTTTAAGAAATATTTTTATTCAATTTTTAATTAAATATATCGATTTGTTTCTTTTTTACTCAAAAATCACTTTATCGCACTAAGTCACATCTATCCAAAACCGGTCGAGGGTCACTCACCAATTTCATGTTTGTTTCTTGCGACTATCGATGTGTGAATGATTTAGAAGTAGGTGTTATTTCGTTTTTATACTTGCTCATCTGTCCACGGTCAAGGGTGAATCGTAGGTTGTCTGTGACACAACTAGGAATTCCGAGGAGGTTACTAAAGTTAGGTTTGATGTATCTTTCAAGTTAGATTTCATTCATGCAAGCAAAAAGTTGAACTTGTTTTTATAATTTTAGATATTCACGTATTTCAAGATTTACCTACGTTAAATCTGATTTAAATATTTGATTTTGATTCATAAAACTTGTGTATTTTTATGTTTACGAACTTAAATTATTGAGTTTAGTCTAATTGGAATTGTTTTCTTCTTGTGACAGAGTTTTAATGGATTTAAATTTTATGAGATTATTAATATATATTAGGATATGTATTACATAAATTGTAGTTTACGAAAGTGAAAATATCATTTTGGATTTTCAAAAAAATATTTTCACAGATATTTAAGCTTCTATTATTATTGTATTTACAAATCGAAGCTGAATTACACCACAAAATGTCTTGCATGTTGTTCTTTTGACTAAGATAAATTATATTTTAACTTTTCAAGTCGAGAGTAGGACATCTTCATTTGCTCCACATTCGAAAAAAGGCTTGCCTATTAATAGTATACTTATAAATACAAAAAACTAACCTAGTTGCTCCTAGTTAAGAAGATCCAAAAAGTTCTGCACTTTGGAAATATAAATTACAATATTTTGCTAAATTTTCGAATAAGTAACCATATTCCACAGTCATAGGTGATAGAGTTTTTTCTAGGAGTTTCGAAACGAAGCAATGCATCTTTCAAATAACACAGTTTTGTCCCCGCCGGGATTCTAACACAGGACCAATTGCGCAGCAGCCAGCTGTTACATCACTACAAAAATAAATATTATTATTATTATTATAGTGTATCGATACAAAGATAAAATAAATTGTTTAAACTAACTTTAATTAAATATTTCTCAATCATAGCAACAATCATTTAATTTCAATTTGTTTTGGCCTAATTTTTATGCAAAACAAATGAATTAAATTTTAAAGCCTTCGTATAATTTTTTACTTACCTAGATTTTTATTTAGCTTTAAACCTAAGAATTTGCTCAGGATAGTTTTGTGAGTATTTGCAATTTTTCATACCCAAAAAAAAAAAAAAGTATTCGTTCTGAGATCTTGGATTTTAGAATCGCTATCTTGTTTTCTATCAAGTACTGTATTTATCTTTTTCACGTATAATTATATCACTACTTTGTTTCAATACTACAAGACCATGGATAAAACTGGGACAAAGACAATGGGCATGCCAAGTATATTATACCAAGTCTCAAAATAGTTACGATAGGAAAGACATTGGATTTTGCCACAGTTATTACAAAAAAACTCCTTGTCGAGGTGTTACACACCGCATTTGGTAGGTTTATTGAGTCCCAGCGTGACAGGTTGCGAATCTATCGCCACTATCCAGGCACAATGAGGAACGTGGAACTACAATGTACCCGAGGCTCGAACGCTCGGGTAGGTCGGTTAGACAAGACCGTAACTGCTTGTCATGATGTATTTTGATTTGTATTAACATACATTAATTAATTATTATTTAAATATCCTTGTTTTGCTCGAAAATAGGACCAGTTATAAAGGAATACATAAAAATGCATAAATTGTACCCAGCTTTCTACGACGACGAAAAAACCGAATGCCTGGCAGAAAGCATGGAGCTTCAATGTTCCCCGTCGCGACAACCCGCCGATCCGATACATATCCGCGAAATCGACTCAGAGGTCGCCCGCCGCGTACAAATTACGCCCCGCGATAAAATCTCTCCCGTCTCCGTAGACGAAGTCCGATCAATAATCAAGAAATTTAGACCGCGCAAAGCCCCAGGGGCAGACGGCATCTCGAATAAGGTTCTTAAGATACTACCCCCGCAATTAGTTCTATTATTAGTCAGAATAATAAATTCGCTAATAATCCAATGCCACTTCCCAGTCGCCTGAAAGGAGGCAATAGTAATAGGGAACCACAATCCGGGGAAACCCCGCGACTCCCCCGCTAGCTATCGGCCTATCAGCCTCCTAAAAGTCTTAGGAAAAGTCTACAAGAAAGTCCTCTTGACTAGACTCTGGTCCCATATCAACTCAAACCATCTGCTCATTAACGAGCAATTCGGTTTCCGCGCTCGCCACAGTTGCGTTCAACAAGTCCACCGCATCACGGAACACATTCACGACGCGTTCAACCGCCCCGGTAAGTCGAGAGGCTCGGGTGCGGTCTTCTTTGACATCGCCAAAGCGTTCGATAAAGTCTGGCACAACGGTTTACTCTATAAACTGTTTGATATGCGCTTCCCAGACAGCCTCGTACTCATAATATGAGAGTTCCTCACCGATCGAAGCTTCCGGTTTCGCGTCGAAGGTTGTCTATCAACCCCGCGCCCACTCAGAGCTGGGGTCCCACAAGGCTCCGCTCTCTCCCCTGTCCTCTACTCGTTATTTACAAACGACATCCCGCGCCCCGAACAAGTCCAATTCGGTACCAACGTCACGTTAGCGCTCTTCGCTGACGAAACGGCTCTATACGTGTCAGGTCCCCCCGCTTTCGTCGCAGCCAAACTCCAACGTGCCACCACTGCCTTAGGGGAGTGGCTCCGCAAGTAGAGGATTGAGGTTAATCCGGAAAAGAGCTCCGCGGTCTACTTTTCCAAAAGTCTTCGCAACTATAACTTCGCAGTTGCCTTCCCACCCACAAAATCAAACTCTTCGAGAAGCCCATTCCATGGGTCACTCAAGTTAAATACTTAGGCGTCACGCTCGACAGACGTTTAAATTTCAGCGCTCACATCGCGCGCGTTAAGAACAGGGCAAATTTCTACCTCTTTCGCCTTCACCAACTTTTAGGAGCCCGTTCTAAAATGTCCCTTAAAAATAGAGTCACGATGTACAAGACCTGTATTCGACCCGTCATGTCCTACGCCGGCGTAGTGTTTGCCCACGCGAATAAAACCGCGCTTACGTCACTCCAAGGAGTGCAAAATCGTTTCACCAGACGGGCCACGGACGCGCCGTGGTACGTCCGCAACGTAGATTTACACAAGGACCTTCGGTTACCATCCATATCGAACTACCTAAAAACTGCCTCGAAAAAGTATTTCGAACGCGCCGCGAAACATCCAAACCCGCTCGTGGTCGAAGCCGCGAACTACATCCCGGATCCCGGACGATTCTATAACTCTTGCTAACCCACAGACTACTACACATTGCGTTCACCGTCCTCGACGTCGGAGGAGAAGAGGACATCCGCCTAGGCTTTTAGGGCCTTCAGCCTACAGACATTACACGAACGCGCCGGGTCGCTTCAGTCCAATTCGGGCATCGCCCGCGGCAACCTAGGCCGAGGTTCGGTCTCCTTCCGAGACACCCCTTAGAGTTGCTGCGGTCCCCGTCTCTACACCTTAGTGTATAGGCAGAGAACACTAAGTTCGAAGCCTCAACTAAAAATCAGTTCGCAGTCCGGTTGGAACGTCTGAGCCTCTCTCAGCGGACAACCCTACAGGCTGTTGTCACATCCGATGAGACTAGCCGGTGTCACCAATCGGTTAGGACGACTTGGCGTGGAAGGGCCGGCCCATCCACACCAAGCGTCTCTCTCAGTAGTCAGAATAGATTCACTCGCACAAAACAGCGCCACCTAAGCCTCCTAGAGGCCTCCTAGCCTTAAGGCTTGTAGACCCAACGTAATGCCCGGCTTTGAGGGCATCAACGCAAGGAGGCGAAGCGCAGCTTACGCTTACGCTTACGCTGCGAAGACCAATAGGTCCGCAGTTAGGGTAAAAAAAATCTATACCGCATAAATTGTTTGCTGTCCCACTGTGCCGTACGCAAGCGCGCGACGTCGCCCATTCAGGGAGTCCTGAAGGCACTCAACGCTCTCGACCTATTCGTCTTAGACGAATGCCCTGACCTGGATCTGATCCAAACTCTTGGTCAAAAATTTTTAAGTATGTTTGTCATTAAGAAAGAGTTTATAACCTGATTTTATTATTTTTTTCAAATTATACTAATATTGATTTTCTTATTTATTTATTTTAGATTTTTTATTTCTATTGTACTCCAATTTGTATATTTTTATAATTTTATTTGTTGTAATTCCTTAATTGTAATTTGTTGATGTTTTAAATATTTTTAATAATTATTCCTTATTTAATGTACATGTGCGCCGTATTAATTAAAATAAATAAAGTAAGTTATCTTTAACATTACTTATTTCATAATAGGTAAACGAAAATCTTTTAGCTGTTTCAATGTTACTACATGAATGTTGTTTTTCGGGGCATTCCCGCCACTTCGTCCCACCACTGCAACTCCTGTTCACCAGGATCAACAGTGGCGTCCTTTGATCGTAATTCACGAGGAATGTAGCTATGCATATGACGTACAGGCTGTGCCCGGACAACCTACTGGTGCCTTTAGACCCGCAACGAAGTTCATCTTAAGAAATAGGAGGTAGTAAGAAACCGATTTTAAACTTCAGAACGTCCGATTTCTGATAAATGTTGTTTGTTAAATTTATCACAATATTTTTAGCCACCTATAGTTTTTGCATCAACTACCAAACAGTAAAGTATGAAAACTGCCGTCCGTAATCATAATTTATTTTGATCCTGAATTGACAAACGATCTGAACAATGTAACAAAAAAAAGATTTCCCAAAAATATAATTAAAATCCATTAAAAAAAGAGCATCCACATTCATATGTAAAAAGATTGAATTAGTAAATCAAGGTGTCATACGTAATTTAACCTTTTGACAGTTAAAATGTCATGTTCCACGCTAACTCAGATCCGATTATGACACTAAAATATATTATTTGGAAAGGCTGTTGAGTTGAGCAACTATAATGGTACATTCAAATCAAATCATGAAAATGTAATTCTTTCGCTTACAGGTCTTGATGTAGTATTCATATCTATGTAGCTTATACAATTTCGTTTCTTAGTGCCTGCGATACAAGATTATATCTCAATGCAGGGCTGAGTCAATGTGTGTGTCGTGATGTGGTCATTAAGTTACCTACTATTACAAATAATAATGAGTGCTACTGGTTTCAAAAAATAATAGGTAGGATCTTGAGTCTCCGAAATACTTTAATATTTAATAAATAAGTGACGGGGACGGGTGGTATTAAAAACGCACTGCTAAAACTTTATCATTTACTTTATTTTAGGGTTCCGTACCCAAAGGGTGTAAAACGGAACCCTATTACTAAATCTCCATCTGTCAGTCTGTCAGCGAACTGTATATCATTAAACATCATACCATAACTCACAGCTATAAACTCGAAACTTTGCATTTGCTTGTTTCTTAATGTAAAGTGATATTAAAGAACACAATTTGTATTGTAGTTGTGTTACTATATTTTTACTAAAACATTAAGTATAGTTTTGCAGTGCCCCTACAGTGACATGTATACCTTTTAGATCTATTAACATCTTTATACTTATTGTAATGTGACAAGCAATAAACAATTTTAATTTGAAATTTGTAGTGTCTATTGCCGGTGCAGTTTAAAATACTAACCATATAAATAAATTAAAAATTAAAGGTGACTCTCTTACAAGAAACGTGATTTTTTTCATCTTTTGCTTGCTGTTTTTAGAATAAGAAATGGGTGTGTTTAATTTTGATCCAAAACATTTTTATGATACACGACTTGGTGGCTCAGTTTGTTACGTGCCTTGGTTAACTGACCGACACAACTCGACAGGTCGGGGGTTCGAGTCTCGAGTTGCCGATTGTACAGATTCGCAACCTGTTACACTGGGACACAACATCAACATGCGAAATGCGGTGTGTCATCCCTCTCTCGAGGGATTAATTACGGCGTGAGTTTATGTTAATGTATGATTTTTTATTTTAAAAATAATAATCATAGTTTATGTTTTTTATTTAAAAATAATCATGCATCTAGAAAAAAATATGATCACTACAAAATTATAAATAATTTCTCAGCCGCTCTAGGACAAAATGTTTTTGCTAAGCGAAATCATGTAGACAATAAGTTAATAACAGGTGATCATACAAGAATCACTTGATGTTCGCTATTGTTGCGCCTACACAGATGTCAAGGTTCAGGTGAATCATAGTTAATATTGTTAGATCTAGGAATGCGATGTCGGAAGTTAGTAGGTGCGAGTCAAAATAGAGAAGAAATTGTGGAATGTATGTAATTATGTTTGACAGGAATTGTGGTTATAGGTTTATAAGCGTCTGCATTTTGAATTTCATTGTATGGTATTTACTTACATAATATATGTATGTATAAATTATATCGATAGGTAGGTATATAGATATAGAGGTTCCGGGTTCGAATCCCGGCGGGGGCGGGACTTTGTGCTATTTGCAAGACGCATCGTTTCGCTTACCGGTCTTGGATGTTGTACTCTTATTTATTTAGTATTTACCATATCGTTGCTTAGCACCTGCGATACAAGTTCTTACGATACTTACTGCAGGGCTGAGTCAATGTGTGTGTCGTGATGTGGTTATTATTATTATATACAACTCGGAATATTGACTACAGTTGAGGCGCAGCGTGGGTTAAATCCCGGTGCGAATTTCATTTTAACTAAGCCCTCTCCCCCAATAATATATGCTAGATATATCTGGTCGTGAATTACCAGTTCAAACAGCTAGTATTTATTTGGAATGTCAGTTGCCTTTGTCACCTCCCTGATGCCTGGTAACCGGGGCGAACCGCCCCCCGCCCCTCCGCCCCTGCCCCTTACGTCGCTACCGTTTGACTACAGTGTAAAAAGAGGTACAATAATTTATTTTTAAGGGAAATAAACGGTCACACATTTAATTTTAACCATGGTAACAAGTTTTAAACAGAATCAGCAATGCGTTCGCAATTTGCTGTACCAAGCAATTTTAAGCTACACGGTGACTGCTTACCATCAGGCGAGCCACCTTCATGGTACAAAAAAAAGTTTAACCTGTAAGTCATCAGTTAAAAGATAAAAGTGAGTTAAGAAAAGACAAAATCGGAGCATTGTGTACGAATTAGAATACTGTATTTAAAGTTTCTGGAGTGGTGACTACTGGCCGAAGGACTGGTTTTGGTTGCACCACCCCACGAGGTGTATAGACGACCTTGTAGGGGCTGCAGCGAGCCGCTGGATGCAAGCGGCACAGGATCGATCAGACTGGAACTATTTGGGGTGAACTTTATCCAGCAGTAAAGATGGCGTACAAAAAAATAGAAACTAACACAAATCTCAAAACAACTTGATTCAATAAAATACAAAGAAAAACTTCTTTTAAATTATATTAAAAAACTTAAATTAAATGTTTTTTCATACCTCTAGAGTGGCAAACAGGCATGCGGCCTGCTTAATGGTAAGCAGTCACCGTAGCCTACGAACGTTTGCAATACCAGGAGTATCATACATGCGCCGACCCTGAAAGAAAGTTTTAATACCCTTATTAAAGAACTCCATGCTGTAGCCACTTGGGAATGCCGGGAACTTCCACAACCTAAGCGTCGCGCGAGGAAGCAGTATTTTTTAATTATCAAATTTAAACAGTAAAATTTCTTGTGCGGAAAAGCTTACTATGATGTGAACGAATATTTAAATGATCGTTTTACCTTCTGACATTGCATTAAATTTTATTTGACTACTCGTGAAAATACATTGATGTTTTGAACTGTTTAATTATATTTAAATCCAATAATTTTTTCACGACTTATAGACGAAATATTGTTGATACTATATATTATTCACTGAATACCTAATGTACATATATTTGTAAATAAAGTGTTACTATAATAAATATTAGCTATACAAGTAGCACCTTCAATTACGATTTTGCAAATTAAATGATTACGTGTCAAAATAAACATTAAAATAAAGTACCGCATCAATATAGAAAGATTGATTGCTATATGATTGCATATACGAACATAAACTCAACAATTAACGTTAAACAATTATAATAATTACTAAGCTGCAGTTAATTGATTGCACCCTGTTTGATCATGACGCATCTTTTAATACTGCATTGTTTATTAGATTTTCAATCAAACTGAATATCATTGAGAGAGAATAAAATAAGTTATAACAAAAAATTAAGGTAATCAATTTCTGAAAGAAGCCGATCTGAACATGATTTATGTAATATTTAATAAAATAATCATTTAATAAAATATTTAAAAAATAAAAACAATAAAAAGTTTTCGTTTTCGTTTTCTGAAATCTTTATGGAATATGTCCGAAACTATTCTTATATTTTTTGGCAAAAATAAATTAAAAATCTTTGTGATTTAAAAAAAAAAAAGTGCATCCTGCCAGTCCGGTGAACCGAAGGCGCAACTTGGGGACGGTAAAATCCGTACATGAGACCAGAAGCTTTGGGACCTTTCGAATCCTAAGGCTTGTCGATCTCAATACCCTGTTTGAGAAGCTTTGGTGCAACAAAGCTAAGGAGGAAGAACGAGGACCGGTCATTAAGGTTACGCTCCGAAGACCAAGGAATAAGGGAGAAAGAGGGAAAACTGAGAAAGGGCCGAAGTTAAGGAGAGAAAAAATAAGTCAAGTATGAGTCGAAGTCGCACGTGATGGGTTCCGTGCCATCTTATAAACTTAAAAATTATATACATACTTAAGTTTAAGTTTTGTTTTAGATAATTTCGTAAAAGAAACAAGAAAAGGCAAAAATTTCGAAAAAATCACGTTTCTTGTACGGGATCCCCCTTTAGTTTACAATTTCTTTATGTTTTTAGTATTTACTGTTATAGCGGTAACAAAAATAGACATTCTCTAAAAATGACAAAACTCTAGCTACAATGGTTCATTAGATTGAGCCCGCTGAGAGATGGACGGCGGAGGTTTAACAATATTGTTCCGATTTTACCCTTCGGGTAAGGAACCCTAAAAAGAGCTTAGTTCTTTTGTTATATCTCATCACATCACATCACATCAAAAAAAAAATTACCCATCGTTAGTATCGACCTAAACTTACATATATAACATATGTTACCCTATGTTTTTATACGATCACATAAATGATGGAAAAGCGGGTCAGATATGTAACCATAATTGTCTCAACCTTAGCATGGATTTTAAATAGATGTCATCAATATTGACATTGACGTTTCTAATCATCTGACATTAATTAATATGGCATCAATTTGATCATATTACGAAACATAGCTTTTACCGTGATTTCGGTCACTTAAAACTTTTATTTCTTTATTATTGTGACACAATATACCCCATATCCTAAATATTGGTGAAAGAATTATTAGAATCGGTTTAGGAGTTTCAAAGCTTACCAAGTATTACCTCTAAATATTAGTATCGAATGAAATTATGTCATTTTTGAAATTACACAATTCGTTTAAGATTAAAGCGTTGATATGAACTTAAATGAGATGATTTTGATACGCATAATTGTATTGACGTACGGTTTTATGCAAAATTGTTCCTTTGTGTAAGAGATTAGATTTATTTTCGAATGAATTTTTAAAAGCAAGCGTGTTTACTCCATTTAATGTTGATACGCTTTCGCGATCACTTTAATTCAATGTTCAAATGTATTACACTTTGAATACAATTTAGAGGTCCTTTTAATAATATCCGAATATATTACGCAAATCATAGTTATATTTAGCATAGTTAAAAGGTTCGTATTTAAAAAATTCAGTACCGAAATCATGCTCTCAATTGAAATAGAAACTTGTACTTCAGTAAATCATATTTTATTATCATAATTTAATGTTAGTTTGGTCAGTTCAAAATACATAAAATGTTATACATAATAAAAAAAAAAAAAAAAAAAAGAAAAACGAAAAAAATCTTATGAATAAAATGAAAAAAAAGGACATTACGTATTTTAAGCAGAACTTGATCAACGCGTTTATGTCTATTAGTAATTCGAATTTCAAGATTGTTCAACAAAAACGTTCGACACCGGACACGCTAATACATTTAAATAGTGTTTATGAATATTTTGCAATAAGTGTAAAAAAATATTTAATTAGACATAATCTTAACCTCGAAATGTTCGTAATGTCTTTTTTATTCAACTTTTTTTGTCGAACTACTTTCGTGTTTTTAGGTCAAACTTTTTTTGAATATTTAGTAAGTTTACATAATAATCAATAATAATATTACACATCACATCACATCACGACACACACATTGACTCAGCCCTGCAGTAAGTATCGTATGAACTTGTATCGCAGGTGCTAAGCAACGATAATGGTATATACTATATAAATAAGAATACAACATCCAAGACCGGTAAGCGAAACAATGCGTCTTGCGAATAACACAAAGTAACCCCCCGCCGGGATTCGAATCCGGAACGTCGAGCGTAGCAGTCGGCTATTTACACCACTGCGCCACCGAGGTCGTCACAACACATACGTTTACATATGTAGAAATAAATCAAAATAATGAAAAAAAAAACATTTCAAATTTACTGTATTTTTTTGTGTCTGTTACGAGTAAAACATTCGGACTGATTTTGAAGGGATTTTCAAAAATCAAATCAATCGATCTGTATGTATGACGCAAGTCAAAGTTATCTTTAAATTTTATAAAGTTTCACGCAAAAAGTACTAATCCACACACATTTGTAAACAAATCCGATTCCAAATTGATCAAATTAACAAGACAAAACAAGAAACCCTGAAATCTTTTTAAATTTATTCATACGATCAATTTCTCCATAGCGTCTTTACCTTAACTTTTTTGTAAGGAAAAATGAACTTTATTCTGTGAGTTTTAGAGTTCAAACAAGACCAAACCTCTTCATAACGCGTGGTGTGAATTATGTGATCGGGATTTGGACGTTTTTATTATTATTTTTAACTGAGAATAGATCACACGACCTCCGACTTCGAATTTAAATGTTAACTATGAAGTTACGAAAGCCTGTGTCAGTAAAGGCTTCTAAGCGTTTAATTTAAATTAAAAAACAAGATTTTAATTTGTGGCCTAATTTTTATTTATTTCCAAATCAAAATCAAATATTTTTTATTTAAGTAGACTTAAAATAAGTAATTTTAAATAGTCAAAATTCTTTTTAAACTACCACCGGTTCGGAAGGCCTGTCTACGGGGAAGAATCCGGCAATAAACCTCCGTAGTTGCTCTTTTCAATATTTATTTTACAAGTCAGTATCGTAAAATAAAAGATTTACAAAATAATATTATCGCACTCCTCAGTTCATTTGACGACCTCTGTGGAGCAGTGGTGTAACACCAAACTGCAACAGTATAGGTTTCGGGTTCGAATCCCGGTGGGGCGGAACTTGCGTTATTTGTAAGACTTATTTATCTCATAGTATATCGTTGCTTAGTGCCTGCGATTCCAGATTATATCTTAGTGCAGGAGTCAATGTGTGTGTCGTGATGTAGCTATTATTATTATTATTTGATTTAATTACTATTACTTAACTCAACTTATTTATTTTTGTGATTATTGCGACTTCCTTCCCAGGGCTATGTTTTTAGATAATAATTTTATTATGAAACATTTTTCTATTTATTTAAAATGAAAGTAAAACGAACATTTTAATTTGAAGTAGTATTTTATATTTTACTATAAACAGTCTTATAAATATATATATATATATATATATATATGTACGTACATAGTATTTTAATATTTAAATGTAAAGAAAATTAATTTGCTGTAATTATTTTTTTAAATTATACTTTAGTGTTTTCATGCAAGTTGTTAAGTTTTTAATTATGTTTCTATATACTTATAATAAATATTTATATCGTTGATTTATTTTACAAGCCTGTTGGTTAGTTTGTGTAAATTGACCCATTTGATTTTTTCATATGAAATAATAATAAAAAAACAACCATACCTAAAATCATAGGCTTGTAATGTGAAAAACCAATTAATTTAAATATTAATTGATTACAACTCGTAAATCTCTGATCAAAGTCATATCAAGCCTTAACTTTTAAACATCTCTCCTAATTTATAAATATCAAGTGTACTATAAATCATAATACGGCTCAAATTTCCATATCTACCCACACATTTTGTTTTAACTGGACTCATATAAATCAGTGACAAAATTTTTGTTATAATTTAATAACATCACTTCCTGGGTAAACGTACCTACTTATCATAAATACCTTTAAAATAAAATAATCTTTAAAAACTACATGTAATATCATATCACTTCTAAATTACATGTAAAATTAATGATAAACACCAAAATTGAAGGAAAATATTTTTTTATAAAAAATTTGACTTAAATAAGTTATTTTAATTGCAGAATTTAAGAAGAAAAAAAAGAAGTTGCAGTATTAATTCAATTTCAACATTTATTATTATTTTGTTGGTACATAAATTAGCAATTGATGCAATAGCAACATTCACGTAACAAACACACAGCTGAATCTATCACAAATGAACTTGACGTATTTGTGATCTAAAAGCAGATATCCCCAGACAGACATATTGTTAAAAATGTTATTAGTAATTGTAACATTCCATTAACATCGGATCAAATGTATTGAACGTAAATTATGCTGCCACTACATTGTTAAGGAGTTAAACATTTAGTTTTTCAACATGAAAATGTTGAAAAACAAAAAAACTGTCAAGTGTGAGTCGAACTTGCACATTATATTCGGGGCACACCCGCCACTCTGTCCCACCACTGCAACTCCTGTTCACCAGGATCAACAGTGGCGTCCTTTGATCGAATAATCAACGAATAATGCAGCTGTGCAATGAAGCACAGACTGTGCCCGGACACCCTACCGGCTGTACCGCACATGATATGTCTCATCTTACAAGAACATTATGTACTTTTTAGATAATTTCGTAAAAAAAATGTCAAGGTACGGAACCCATCATGCGCTGGTTCGACTCACACATAACCAATTTTTTCATTTTCATGTTGAAATAATTTGTGATTAAACTGCTCTATTTGTAATAATGTATTTTAGTTTATCAAATTAATATTATAGTAGATATAGATATAAATTCTTTTTTTTAAATTATTTATTCAAGACCAGGCAGGCATTTGACCCCAAACCCGCCTGATGTTAAGCGGCGATGAGGCCTAAGGTAGATCATGCCTACCTAGGAGAAACCTATTCACTCTTGCCTTAAAGAGGCCCAAGTTATATTGGTCAGGGAATACATTGGGAGGTAAAGAATTCCACACCCTTACAGTACGCATTATGAAGGAGCTACCGAAGCGTTTAGTCCGGATGGTCGGAGTCAGCTGGAAGGGACTCCGTTTGGCGGAAAAAACACACGCCTGCGTTTTGGCTGCATTGATTCTAACAAGATTGGTCACCCCAGTCCGAGACTGCCTGAAGTGCCAGATTCAAGCGCTCAACTAGAGACTATCGACAAGACTGAGTTTCATTCCGACTGGCCCGAGAACTGGAGAAGTATCTGTCCGTAACAGTAGTGTCATCTGCATAACCAACTGTTCCAGGAAATAGCAGATCATATATATATACTATAATAAAAATATATATCTTGATATAAAATCCGAAAGCCAAAGCCAATGTGACACCCTTTAAGGGCATGGCAATAATGTATTCTAAATGTTTCAATAAAACTACCATGAAATATTAACAAAAAAAAGAGTTTTTTGATGGTGACGATTTTGAATAAACTTGATACAAAACAGAATTGTCGAAAAAATTATTCTGGTAAATTTATCGTTCTTTGATATACCTGGTAACAGGTTCCCTCGATACAGGCCTGCCTAGTGAGGGCACCAAAACACATACTGCTGTTTATATAGCATGTTTTTGGTGTAAATAAATATTTTTTTTTTTTTTTTCATATAGTATTCTTATCTATGTAGTTTATACCATATCGTTGCTTAGCGCCTGCGACACCAGACTCTTTAATGCACATGATATCAAATCGTCTTGACTGCCTGTTGCAACAACATTGGATGGAAATGTTAACGGGAAATTAGTAAAAATAGATTATAATTACAGTGTTTTAAAGTTAAATTTTGAACTTACGAGAAAAACAAAAAATACAATTTTATCTAACATTGTCTACATTTATTTGTTTAATCAAACTAACTCCTGACTATCAGTGGTATAACCGATCAAGAGGAACTCGCTCACAACACAAGGCTGTGACATTTAACTGGAGATGGGCTTGCTCCCTGATCTAGATGTTGCGAAAGGCCGGTATACAGACACGAGCGGAGCGAACGCGGTAGCGGGAGCAGTGACCTTGAAGATAGTTTTTTTTATATTGGTTTTAATCATTATTATAATATTGTTTATGTGTAATGTGTGAAAATATACGATAATAATTTAAATCATACTAATAATTAAATTTATAAACAGTACCAGCTGAATTCATATTACTTTCTGATAAAATAAAAAATTTACAGTGTTTTTTTTTAGAAATTAATTGATTTATTAAATATGTTAAAAATTCTGACTTTGGTAAGGTGATATGTTTTCTAATAGCCCCTAATTAAACTTCATTTTCAAATTATTTAGTAATTAATATACGCAGTTTTAATAAAGTAACAATATTTGTTATTTTGACTCCATTGTATTTTGTTTGCCATCATACAATTTTGGCTTAGACAGATAAGTTTTTTTTTGGAATTTATTAGATAACATGGTTAAGTGATTCATGGTGAGTGATAAAAGAAACAAAAAAATTGGTGTTGGCGCATAAAAAACATATAGTAATTTAATAATATCGAACCAAAAACGGAAAGATCTTATTTATTTGCTGTTTTCTAAACAAAACAAGAACAAACTACATTGTTACATTATACAATTTTGTATAAAACCTAATATATATTAACTATTATTACAGTACTTTTATATAAAATCATTATTTTGTATGAAAATGATAACAAGTAACTATTTTTCTTATTAGAAAAAATAATTTTAATTTAAAAAATAAATTCCCAAAACCAAAAAATTCCATTATGTACATGACACCTTTCTCAAATGTTTTGTTTTGATTTCATTTATCTCATTTGAGATGTCGAAGCAACAATGGTTTAAAAACTGCGAAATTAAACCGAAATCCGCTTCTCTTTTAAGCAAACGCAGACCTTCATCAAATTATCGCTGTTCTTCACCATCGGAGCCTCGTTCTTAAGTTGCAGCGGTTCCGTTAAAATATTCACACAAATAATTATGTTTTTATACGCCATTTTAAATAAAATCACTTTAAGGTCGACTACTATCGACCGTAATTATTGATCATCATCATGACACGGAAATCTTTTAAACTATTAATATATTAATACATTTATTGTTTAATACGCATCTTTGTATGATACCTATTCCCAAATAAGGTGATACCAAATTATATTGCAACTAATGATGTGATCGATTTTGGTCATCATTCTCAATTATTAAAGTTCAATTCCTTAATTTTATTGCAGCAGCTAAATTATTTTTAATTAACTGTCGAAATTAATATTTGAATAATTTAATGGCTGTGCTGTGAATCGTTATTAGAGAAAATGAGGAAAATGAATATACTTGACTTTTAACTAAAACATTTCAACTTATTCCAGAGTTTCTAGATGAAAAAAAATTAATTAAATAAAGAATAAATCGTGGAAGTTCATGGCAGGACGTAAAAGCTCAGTTTGTTGCGTGCTTGGCTAACCGACTGACCCGACCCGACAGGTCGAGGGTTCGAGTCTCGGGTTGCCATACGAGCTATCAGCTGCAATTGTAGCTACCATGTTTCTCGCTGTGCCCGGATAGTAGCGACAGATTCGCAACCTGTCACACTGGAACTCAACATAAACATGCGGAATGCGTTGTGAACACCTCTGCCTAAAGGGAATAAATGCGGCGTGAGTTTTTATGTGTTTGTGTATATAAGCTCCAACTTTTAATTAACCCCTACAGTTAACCCCTAAACCAGTGTTAAATACAATTTTGATTAACCCCTACAGTTAACCCCTAAACCAGTGTTAAATACAATTTTGATTAACCCCTACAGTTAACCCCTAAACCAGTGTTAAATACAATTTTAAATTAATAGTCTATGATTTTATAAATTAATTATCATTTGCGTTTTATATCAATCTAAACTCAAAACAGAATCTAATAATTTTGAAAAGCATCGAACTTTACAATTTGATGAAAAATATAATTTTATTATTCTTATTTATATTTAAAATGGTTCATATAATAACTATTCATGTTAATCGACAGTTTATTGTGTCAATAAAATGAATTATGCGTGCGAAAGGTCAGTTGTAGTTAAATATATATGAGAGGTGCGCCTGTGCTCGTCTTGTTGCTCAGCCTTTATGATAGATAGAGATAGTGAAGAGCTGTATTGAATGTCGATATCGATAAAACTGTTTTAATTATTTAAAGTCTTCAGTCGGGAACAAAAGAGGTAGAATCATCAAGACAATAATAGTTTCGAATCATTAAAATGTTTGCAATACATAGCATCCAATGCTTTAACATAATTTGTAATACGACATGCAATAAAATTTGAATTTAATTAGTACAGGTGTAGCTTAGGCCCTAGAGAAGTTAAGAAGAAGGTGAAAAGGTGAAGGTATGTATATTACCTTTTTCAAAAAGATTTTTTTCAAAGAGTTTTTTCGTTGGTTGAAAATATCAGTAATAAACAATCTTGTTAATTTACCTTTAAATTTTCTATTTATCTTAGAAAAATAATTAAAATTAAACGATTCATGAAATTACTAAATGATAGAATGCAAAGTAACATTTACATTTACCTATAGGATTTGATATAGACTTTGCATATTTTGTAATTTAGTTTGTGACTAGGTAAACATAGGGACTGTTAGTTCCTTGTTTTGGCGACTGTCAACTGGTAGCTAGCCGTTTTTTTATTTTATTTTAAGATAATAAGAAGAAACAACTCCAGCTACGAGTTTCAACTGTGTTTCAAATGATAACAACTGCTTTCGGTTACAGCAATAAGAAATATGCTTGACTTTTTATTATTATTCGACACCACATTTATAATAAAAAAATTTTTTTCTAAAATATATTACTTATTAACTAAGTTATATAGCTTAAATTTGTAAATATAGCTGACATACGTAAATGACGTCAAAGTAAACGGGCACCATACAATTTTCATAGAAATTGTTGTTCTGATGAGCGAGATAGATGTTTTTGCTTTTAATTGTTATATCTCCCTGGTTTGTCGTCAAGCTTTAATTTTATTTTCATTGTAAATATAAAAATTTCCACATACTTTAACAACTAACAAACAAAAGTTTGTACAAGTTGCTAGTTTCTGTAATTGGCAATTTGTTGAAAGTCATTCACACTCACAATCTGAAATCATTATTTATTTTCATCACATTTTTTCTAAAAAACGCATCGACAATCGACCCCTGGTACATCACTACAAACGTCAAATTAAACAGTCGTAAATTGCGTTGAGCGTCTGAGCCGTCATTGCGACATGAATCTTAAGACTACTGCATCTTAACTCAAATCATAATTTAAAATGCGCTTATATTTAAAATAAAACATGCTTCTATTGAAGACCATATCGATATCATGACTTCTAAAAATATGCAATCGATTATGGCAGATTCAGGTCATTAAGTGTAAAAGTAGTATTGGTAACATATTCACTTAGACTATTTTTATTTTGTATTTAACTGTATACCAGGTGTAGTGAGAAATAAAACTTAGATTTCGTGTTTTTCGTTATTCATAAAATTTTTGATGAATCTTTAATGATTTCGCAATCATTCTTACTATAAATACCAATTCAATAAAAAAAAATTATTCAAAGTCACTGGCAAACTAACAGTTCACCTGATGGACAGTGATACCGCCTATTCATAAGGCTATGCCCTTGATGTCTTAGAAAGCCAAGAGCATCGCCAACGCACTGCCCATGTAGAGGCAAAAGGTTTATACATCTCGTGCCCGTAATTACACTGGTTCTCCAATCCTTCGAACTGAAACTCAGCGAACTGCTTCACGACAGAAAGAGAAAGGAGGGTTTTACCGGTTAACCGGGATGGCCGAAGATTGGTGGCCTCTGTGGCGCTGTGATGTAACAGTTAACTGTTATGTATAACGTTCCGGGTTTGAAAAAAAAAAGGAAAAGGCGGGGGCGGAACTTGCATTGTATTGTTTACTTTGTTTCGCTTTGTCTTGGATGTAGTATTGTTATATTTGTAGTATATAGGTAGCATGTCGTTTCAAAGCACCTGCGGCAAATTATTTAAGAATCTTACTGAAAGGCTGAGTCTATACGTGTGTCGTGATGTGGTTATTATTATTTGTACCGACTCAAACGATCTCGCAAGTAGATCTACATATGAAACGGATAGATATAGTAAGGTAACAATAGAACTATCAGTGGAAATGTCCTCAGCCTGCAGCCCGCTGCGGCTTTTAGTTTAGCCAAATAGCCAAATTTATTGTAAACCTCTTTAAATAACATTTTTCATAACTTTGTTCAAATCGCTTGTACGCTCTAATTTAGAGTATGCGTCTTGTATTTGGAATCCTTTCTATAACGTATACAGAGCTCAACTGGAAATGGTACAGAAGAAGTTTCTTCGCGGTCTACATCGTCGCACAGGTGCCCCTCACATTTCATATGTTGACCTATGTCCAATGTACTCATTACCAACACTCAGCAACCGTAGAGTACTCGCCGACATGGTCATTCTAAAAACATTCTTACAAACCAATATAACAGCAGTGAGCTCTTGTCCAATATATCTTTTGCTACCCCAAAAAAAAGAACATGGCGTACACCTTTTCTACATACTCCAATGTCCTTGACTAATTCTGGCTCTAGGAGACCCTTAAGACGGATGTGCGACAGCTATAATACACATTTCTCTGATCTTGATATCATTTTCATTTCCATGTCTCATTTTAAGAAAGAAGTTTTGTTTCAACTCTCAAAAGTGTCACAACGGTTGTTTTATGTAATTGAATTTTATAAGTTTTTTTTTATTTAAACATTTTTTTATGGTTTTTCACTTATCATATACCTTTTTTGCATTGGGGATAAGAGTGACGGTTGAGTGACGGAAGAGTGACAACGACGGTTTTTACTCTAATATATTTATTGTTTTTTTGTGTTTTAATATGTCCTTGTTATCACGTTTGTTCTTTTCCTCTATGTATGTAGCGTTATTTTGAGTATTTGTATATTGTGTTCTAGTGAGATATGTTCATGGTTGTCAGATTTATGTTTGTGATATGTTTTTTATTTTTTTGTATTATTATTTGAAATCTGTCCACTGTTTTATTTCCGAATACAGAAATAAATAAATAAATTTTGAGAAAGTAGTAAATATGTAGATAAAATATTGTTCGATATAATTGCACATTAATTGTTTTTCAATTATTTTGTTGCACAATCAGGCAGTGTCTCTTTCCTTTTACATTGGTATATTTTAGCTATCCATCTTATATGTTTTCTAAATAAAATTAAGCTGTTCGTTAGTTTCGCTAAAACTCGAAGGCGGCTGTACCGATTTGAATGAATCTTTCTTTACTCATAAATACAGGAAGGATTTCCCAAAGTAAACCCGAAGGTTCCAGTGATAAAAGTCCCAGATTTATCATTTACTAGTACCAGTACCAACTAGTATTTGATAAATCTGTTAAAAGTATGTTATACAAAATAGTAAAAATAATAAATAAT
Organism: Choreutis nemorana; assembly: GCA_949316135.1. NCBI lineage: Eukaryota > Metazoa > Arthropoda > Insecta > Lepidoptera > Choreutidae > Choreutis > Choreutis nemorana. The sequence goes on from OX438614.1 coordinate 2,116,363, forward strand.
TTAACCAACCGACCCGACAGGTTTCGAGTCTCGGGTTGCTGTAAGCTGTAGCTGCCATGTTCCTAATTGTGCCCGGACAGTGGCGACACATTCGCAACCTGTCACACTGGGACTCAACATAAACATGCGAAATGCGTTGTCACACCTCTGTCACCCTCTCGAGGGATTAATTACGGCTTGAGTTTATATTGAATTAATTTCAGCAGGTAGCCATATACATTTGTAACAATTCGATACTAATATTATTTAATATGACTACTTTTGAAGCTTGCATCAAAATATTTCACACAAACCTCCTTAGTTGTTTCGTCACTCATTTAATTAAATCAAACATGTGTATATAGTAACAAACATAACCTACAGATTTTGAAAGCAATTTTGAAAGTTTTTTCAGTTAAAGCAATTTTTAGATAAATCTGGGATCAAATCGTGAGGTCTTCAACGTACATAACTAAATGTAATCATTTTAGTTAGCATTTCGTAATTTTGTACTAACCATTGAAATGAGTATGAATCTCCACACATTAAGCCATTTGGAACTTTTCCGAACTGAATCTATTATCATTATATACCTTCTTCTCGTTCAAACAATTGTAAGGATTGCTTCTGGTAATTTAATATTAATTCCTGTCATAAATTTAAAAAAAAGTCAATAAACTGTTTTTAGTTAAACGGTTTATTGAGATTAACGTCGTTCTCTGTGCTTTTTTTTCATTGTGTCTATCCTTCTAGTCAAGCCCTTTCATTTGATACCGACATTGAGAGGGTTGTGAAAAAACATGTAGCTACAAAATGGCGGCATTTTGTAGCGGCGGCCATCTTGGATATAGAATGATACTGAATATATTATATTGTATTGTCATCAGAACCAAAGGTGTGAGCCAAAAACAGATCGATCTGTCAACAGGAAGGGGGTAAAATTACAATTACCAAATTTGACCCAAACAAACAGGTTAAGCTAAAACCGTTCACAAATGCAATAAATTATGATGAAAAAATAAACCATACTAATTAAAATAGCCTCCAGTTACGTTTATAATTAGACTACAAATTTAAACAACTGGTCGAACAGAATTTGACTCCAAAAAAAAATATTTCAGTTTTCTTTCAAACTTTAACATGACAAGGTACTGCACCCAGAGCCTACAAAAAAAAACCACAAAACTTTGCCAATGCAAATTGAATTTTAGTGTCAACGTCATAAGAATCATAACCTCAAAGCGTGAATCATTTGCATGTAGAGTACATGCGTAAAAATAATAAAATTTGTTACAATAATTAATGGAAACCAATCAATCAGTGAAGAAACTTATCATACGCAAAAATAAAGTTCACGCATATATTCATTAAGCTCGTACATTTAGTAAACGACTTTGTACAGACGACTATAGACGTAAAAAGTGCAAAATCAATCCTTATGTTGTACAACTTAAGAACGAAGGCGAAGCAGGTTAGTTTGATTTGCCGGGTGTACAGTGCAAATAATGATGTAATTTTGATGAAATATTTTGCGTAGCTTATGATTTCTTGATTGTTCCATACTGACGGTTTCATCTCTTCTATTTTAATTTTATTTCTCTGTTCTATTTCTATTCTATTTTTTTTGTCTTAGAGAAAAAATGCTGATTTCTCATTTTTGTGAAATTTCAAATTCACATTATTCGTTAAAAAATAAATTTAAAACTAAAACTTAGCTACTGAAAACCGCGATCAAAAATGTTAAAAACAAAAAAATAATCTCACCTGAAATTGTGGAGTTATGTATTTAATTTAGCCGTGGTTTTTAAATTTATTTTTACTATTTTGGAGTAATCTGTAATGAAAAAAGTATTTGTGGTTTATGTATTTTTGGGTAGGAAAAAAAACATGACTTGAATGTGCTTATAATTTGATAACAAACACGATAACTTTACACGAAAAAAAATTGTTCATGACTTTAGGTCCTATAGAGGGCGCCCTACTAAATTTAATGTGACGTCATATAGCCTATAACCAGCGGACGATCATTTTTTGTATATCTCAATTGTCAATTTATGATAATTAGTTTAGAAGTTATGTGGGAACAGATGAACATTCATACATACATACATACCGGTCAAAATCATAACCCTCGTTTTGCTTCGCCGTAGTTGGGTAATTTTTTTTTTTTTTTTGATATGGTCATAAGTTAAAAGCAACCAACGTTTTTACCTTAAAATATGAAAGTAGTTTGTTAAACGCGTATTATTTTTAAAGTAGCCAATAATGTTTAGTTCCTTTCTTAAAAATCCAAAAAACTCCAGATTTATTTCGTTTTGCTTCCAAAAAATAATTTTAATCGACATTCATTGTTTCTTAATTTTGATATACTCCTACAATTAAAATACCAAAGAGATACGCACATTTTACTCTGGTAAACTGTACTTTGAAAACATTGACATGCCCTTTAACGAAAACTATTTTTTCGTCTTGAAAAACCAAACATAGGAGTAAAAAATTAATAAACAAGAACTGGCCGTTTCTTATTTCTTAGTCCAAAACAAAGTTCAATTTTCAAATCTCAAATACAAAGATCAATTTCCTTCAAAGCTCTCTTTTGTTTAGCAATAAAACACACTAAAAAAAACTAGATCGTATGTTGACTGAGCTATGGTTGAATTTCCCTTAAATATAACTACATCACGGTGTCGTTACATTTTTACATAACTTTGAAATTAGGTTCTTCATAAGATCAGACGTCATGTTTTGGTTTAATAAGTCAGTTATGTCAAATTACTTAATGCGGTGAGTTTTCAGGCTCACCTCTCACTATAAATGCTTTAAATTTGAAAAAAACAAGGATTTTTTTTTTCGGGGCACACCCGCAACTCTGTACCACCACTGCAACTCCTATTCACCAGGATCAGCAGTAGCGTCCTTTGATCGAATAATCAACGAATAATGCAGCTGTGCAATGACGCACAGACTGTGCCCGGACACCCTACCGGCTGTCTTGGGATATCAAGGCATATGTTTTTTTTTTGTGGCGAATACGGAAACAGACCTGTTAATAATTTAATCATATTTTAACGTTAATTTAATTTTAAATAAACCTAACGTTAGATTTTCTTTCTAATATTTGAACAAATCTTATAAGTATTATACACACATATACTCACGCCTTCGTCCCAAAGGGATAGGCAGAGACGGTGGTCGCTCTACGCAACGATCCTTACATACTCTCTCGCTTCCTCCACATCCATGCACCTCCTCATACACACGACGGTAACGCGTACTTTAAATATTAAAAGTAAAATAATAATTATATAATTATACCCAAAAGAACCAATAAAGAAAGGTATAAAGATCGTCGGCGAACTATAACCTCACCTTTTTTATTACTTCACTTTAAAACAATCTGATGTCATCCATCTTCTTTCTAGACTTTTCTGCTGTCACTGTTTAGCGGCTTTGTTTGACGAGTGGTCGAAAAGTTATTTGCAAATTTTAAAGCGAAAGAATTTTGAAAGTTAAATGACAGCTTGTATTTTTTTTTTGAGTACTGTTAAAATTCAATTATTTTTTCTTATATTTTATTTTATTTATTATACCTATAGATAAACATTGATAACTTTTATAAACATAATTCATAAGACATCTAATTTATATATTTAATTAGTATCTTATTAATTGTGGTGAATACATTCTATAAAATAAAAAATATTTTAAATAATAAAAAAATTAGCACTAAAGATGATTTTTTTTCATTTATTCTTCAAATTGACACTCATATATATTTCATTCTTACTTAGTTTGTAAAATTGACACAATTAAGTAATTTTTTAAATTTAAAACCTGAAAAATATGTATTGTTACATTGAAAAAAAAAAATAAGTCGCTACCCGCTGTCTGTCCCTTAAATGCTTAGATTTTTAATACTACGAATCGGTTTTTTATTACATAGATTGTGTCAAGATAAAGTTTATATTTATTAGTATTATATAATACATGCATAATATTCGTGCGAAGCCGAGGCGGGTCGCTAGTAATATATATGACTAGTGTGCAAAAACTTTTATCCAGTAAAATTACAGTTACCTATATCCTGAAAAAATTACACCCATCCTATCTTACAAGCTGGAACTAACAATGCAAAAGGGCAGGCGGCTCACAAGGTGGTAAGTGATACCGACGCTCATGGAAATATAATATTAAAATAACCAACCTAAACTTAAAAAAGTTATTATGAAACAATAAAAAACGATAAAAAATCTAGAACTGGCAACTCTGTTACTACATTCCGTAAAAAAAATTTGAACTTCAAATCCGTTTTTTTTTAATTGTGGTTGGCAACTCTAAGTAAAAAGAAATCAAAGAGACTATGCAATATTATATATATATCACCTGATATATTCGTGATGAAGTTTAGGATGAACTATTTGCTCTATATCCTATCTTAATATCATCTTAACACAAAATTTTAATTTTCAACTTTATCAGCAATAACTACAGTTGAATTTACTATAATTCACTCCATTGTTATGGAATGGAACTCGAAGACATTGCAATATGAACTTTTCGTCTTACACAGTAGGATTCTAATTAAAATATGGTGATGAAGTTTTGGGTGTGAGTTTTTTTTTTGGAAAAAAATACCTATCCAGTTAAAGCTAAAGTCGATTTTCAATTGCTTCAATAAACAGTAAAAGGATATTCAAAATGTATTGTTATAATTGTTGAACAGTTGAAACGTGCTCTTTTTGCCACCAAAATCGTTACCTAAATTTCAAGTGGAGCGACATTTTTGATCGTGGACCTTTTATATAGGAACCTTTTGTTCTGTGTCAATTTATTGAGCTCATTTTAAAATACATCGAAGCGTTTTCGAGGTCGATTAAAAACCACACCTTTTGATGTGAAGACATGATAATGGTTTTGAAAATTATGGCACTGTAATATAACTTCTCTGTTCTATGATTTCGTCCGCATTGAATTCTTAATTGCTTTTTTAAGTCCATCTCAAATATTAGTGAGGAATGTTCGAAATCAGACGAGTAATTTCGGAGTTTCTCTTCAGTTTATATTCTACAAATTTTACCTTTACATACCCAGAATTGATACATTGTTTTAATATAACTTTATTAACTTTAAAAAAACTGTTAGAAAATCTTCATATAAATGTGATTTCATGATTTTTATTTACTTTCCTTATATCCTCTGTAACAAAATCTTTACTAAGAAACTTAATGATAAGTAAATCTACAGAACTAGATATAATAAATGACATTTATAAATTCAATAATATTTAAGATAGATTCATTTATCGATTCTCACTTCGAATCTGACAAAACACCTGATGCACCAATACTTTTATCAAACTCCTTCAACCATCTATCAGGATTCTCTATATGGTAAAGCCCTTCAAACAAAGTTCTAATATCGTTTAAACCTACAATGAATTTAACATAAACCGAAGCATTCCTTTCCTATTGAGATATTTAGTCACTACTTGTATTAAGCTTTAAGGTTTCCTGTCCTTTTCACACTAGTACAATAGCTACATAAGTGAGTGAGACAAGCACAACATAACCTTAAAAACAGATATTCTATTGCAGAGTATGTTTATGAAACAGGATGCAATTTCTAGGGTGTTTTATGGCGTGACGACAAATCACGTTTACACATACTACAAATTCAATGGTGCGAATTCAAAATGTTTTAGTAATTGTCAGATTTATCACGTGAGAGACTAAACTAAGTAGTAGAGTAAATAAACCACATAAAGACACACACATTGACTCAGTCCTGCAGAAAGTATCGTAAGAACTTGTGTCAGCGATATGGCATTAACTACATAGATAAGAATACTACATCTAAGACCAAGAACCAAAGAAGAAAGAAAGAAGATGACAAGAATATTTCTACGTGTACCACACAACGCACATTTGATACCTTTAATGTTGCTAGCGTATGTGTGCTAGAATTTTATACAAAGAGGCTCAAAGCCACCAATTAATCGTACCTATTTTAAAACTTACTTTATTGTAAAAACAAAAAAAGAAACTATAAGCACTGTCAAAATCGATATTTTCGTGAAATCGAATTTAATTAAACATAGTTCTTATTTAACATGCATACATACATAAGGTCACGTCGTAATTAATCCCTCGAGAGTGGTGGGCCGAGGTGTTAAACACCGCGCTTCGCATATTTATGTTGAGTTTATGTGAGTTGAGTGTGACAGGTCTGTTGCCACTATCCGGGCACAGCAGGAACATGGCAGCTACAATGTACGGCAACCCGAGACTCGGTCGGTTAACCAAGGCACGTAACAAACTGAACTACCACCGTCACAAAATCTTCTTTGTATGATTTCATCGATTTTATTTACTTTCCTTTCTTTCTCTGTTTCAAAATCTTCAGTATTTACTGAGAAAAGCGTCCTCAGAGTTAAGTTAGCTTACTAGGTAGCTTAGTTAGTCACTAATGTATGTGTGTAATGACTGTATGTGTGTATACTCTTCGTCATTAGTATCACGTCTTGTTTATCTCATAAATCTTCATTGAATCCTTTTTTGCTGCAATTTACTAGTTCGCTTGTTACGTAGTAGAAACTGATATAACAAGATATAAGCTTATTTTATTGTTTGTCTGTCTGTCTGACACACATTATAATATGAAAAGAGAAACTACACCAATTTTGAAAATCAGATGATTTATTGTCATTCCCGGAGACGGTGCTTTATCGTGATATTGGAAAGGTTTTAGATCCAGACTATGTATCTATGGAATCATTTTTGCATTTTTTTATTCATACTGCGCACCTACATCATCATCATTATCATCAGGTGTAAGACATCCACGGCTGAACCTCCCCAAAGTTTCCGTCCGGAGCGATCCTGTGACACTTTTATCCAGCGACTTCGTGAATTCAGTATTGGGCTTCCAATACTGTGGCTTTTTGCCCGTTGTCACCACTAGAATATTTCTTCCCTGACTGCCCACATTGTAGTACACAATAACAGGAGTCCCACATCAACCCCAATCCCCAATCTACATTTGTAAATTTTTGGATAGCGTGATGAAAATTCCTCCGTAATGGATAAGTATGACCGTTAACAAAGGCATAGATCATAACTTTATAGGTCGTGCGGGATCGTATGGAATTTTACCACTCTCATTTTTATTTCTGCCGTGGAGCAGATCGCTTTGTTTTGGTTCGAAGGAATAGAGAATCAGTGTAGTTACCTAAGATCTTTACCTCTACATGGATATCGCATCGGCGGTGCTCTTGGCGATCCACGACATTAGGAGCATTGTCTTGTCAATAGGCGGCGGTATCATTTTCCATCAGAGAAACCGAATGCTTGTTTGCCCATAACACATTGTTTAAAAACTTCATAAAATTAAAAACTAACAATATAATAATTTTTCACCAAAACCAAAGTTACAGGTAACAACCAAACATAATGAGCCCAGCTCTAAGTGTGACCTGTTCCGCGGGTAAACACTGGTGATTCTCCTAGTACTGTTTATGAATCCTTATATGCGAAGAAGCAGCATTTGAAAGGTCCCATCCATAGTCAATGAAGATGGTTTTATTGGCCACCTGGCTGTACATCATCGAACCAACTTAGGTTAATCCATTCATTAAAAAAATCCTTGCTTTCATGAGTTGATCTCAATACAAACTAATTAACAAATATCATTAACGTGTATACCTCTACATGGTAGAACGTTTGCGACTACTTCAATTATTAATGATTTAGCCTTCTTAATTTCTGTTTTTTTTTTTATTTTATTAAAAGCCTTTATTTTTCTCTTATTATAATAAATAACAAAGAGAATGGAGACATAGTTATCTGGCCAACCAGCTAAATTATGCATGAAATTTAATTTAATTATTCAATCATTTTATCGTAAATTATATTGAATAAACCATACAATATTTTTTCGGGGCACACCCGCCACTCTGTCCCACCAATGCAACTCCTGTTCACCAGGATCAACAGTGGCGTCCTTTGATCGAATAATCAACGAATAATGCAACTGTGCAATGACGCACAGGCTGTGCCCGGTATATAATAATAATAATAACCATACAATATATGGTACAATATATTTATCTCGCTTATCAGAATAACATTTTCTATGGAAATTGTATGGCCCCCGTGTACTTGGACGTAATTGTACATATCGGATCTCTCTGTCTAACCAACGACTTTGAAGGTTTAAAACAAAGTTAATAGGTCAGATATTTAAGAAAATCTAAGAGATTTGTATATCTATGTGGTATCGAATTATAATAAATAAATTAAAAAGTCATGCATATTCCCTATACCACCTGATAAGTAAACATGCGGGCGAAAGTGGAGTGTGTTTGAGTTGCCTTAAAATAGGAAAATCTTGACTATCGTCGAGAGAAGGATGGCTTGCCAAAAAATGGCGAGAAGACGGTAATCATGTTTGAGGAACGTATTTTTAGGGTTGCAGTCTTATTCTACAGTAGGACAGTGAATTTCCTAATTATTAACCACAAAGATCTTAATGATCCTATGCTATAAATCATTGATCAGGAAAGCTTGTCCCAGTTGTAGCAGAAAGCCAAGCTGCAGGGCTAAAAAGAGCGTTCTAGCAATGTTGTATTTGGAACTAATTATGATGCAGTTCACATCGTAAAATTGCCAATTACCGCTCGAGAATTCAACTGTCAGTAAATCCATGTTGTTGGATGGCCATCTTGCAAAAAATTTAAAATCTGTCCACGAATTAAAAAAAATCTTGTTGAGTCCGCTGTTGTCAAAAGGCAATTCTTTGTGTTTCTTAACATTTCTGAAATGTTTTAGGTATATGCTATTGTACCACCTATTGGCTGCTTATTAATCTTTGCAGGAAATAAAAAGTATCTTTTCATTCTGTGTATTTATCATTTCTTTCATAGCGAGCGCAACCCACAGGGATTTTGAATTTCAGGATGATATAATCTTCCAATTTATTTTCAAAATTAATTTATAGGCAGAGGAGGGTATTTGCAATTCAATTGGCTTATTACCTCCGCAACGTGCAATATTCTTAAAAAACTGATCAATTGTAAGTCGAACTCACACATGGTTCTGTACGATTGCACAACAATATTCATATTTTAGATAATTTTTAATAAAGAAACAAGAACAAGCAATGTCGAAAAAATCACGTTTCTTGTATGGAGACCCTATTTATTTTCATTTTGTTTTAGTATTGGTTGTTACATAAACAGACGTTCTCTGAAATTTCAGGACTCTAGCTATTATGGTTCAAGAGATACAGACGGCTGACTAACGGAAAGATGGACAGTGGAGGGTTTGTAATAGTGTTTTGGTTTTATGCTTTGTGTGCGGAATCCTTAATCTACTTATTTATAAGTACACAGGTCACATGGCCTTTCCCTTACATTACATGATACATATAACATTTAGGCATGTATTATATTAACATATAAATCTATAAAGCTAGTTGAGATCGTCGTGAATAAACATACTTAACATAGATGCATGCCATACATATACAGGGAAAAATAGACACTCCTTTTAAAAACTCGACAAGTTCAATCACTAATTGCAGCGTCCTTGCCATTGATATCAATTAAAAAATAAGCGTTCTAAATTCAGTCTTACCGTCGGTTATCTAAAGGTTGTTACACTTGTGAAGGGACGATCAAATTTGAACGTCGAATTCCAATCCTATATCATTCGGTTATCGGTATAAAACCAATGGTGGAATCTTCGTGACCACATTTCGCTTACTCCCTTGCAACGAAGCAGCCATGAAATATGTTAGTATTTTTATTCTAATTTCGTGATTGTGTCAGTGAGGTACATATTTAAGTGGAGTGCTCGGAGGGTGTGTGTTGAAATCATTGCCAGTGACGTCGTAATGTGTTTTTGATTGAGGGTTATAGAATTGTTGACTGAGATGGCAGACAGCGGCTCAATTGTTGACTGTGATTTTTTATGTCGAACACCACTGAAAAAGCTTTTATGTGGAAAATATTAACCCTTTAATTCCCCCTTTCCCTTTAATTTTTCTTTTATTTACGATTTTCAATTAATTTAAAGCTCCCTTAAAATTGAAATAAAACTAGTTGAAATCTATTTTCATCGGAATAGCGATTTTCTGCTGGCTTTATTTTATTTGAATAAACGTATTTCTTAAAATGTTTGACAAATTCAGCTTTGACTCTTACCAAATTATTACCGAGTCATCTCTTAGTTAGAAGAAAAAAATAGAATCTGCTTTCATGTGTCAACAACTCTATCATCTGAAACTTCTTTAAAATGCAAATCTTTTTCTTCCAGCTAGTCTTCCTCGCCTTAGCCTCAGTGGCTTCATCAGCTAAGCTAGACAAGGTCTACCTTCCGCCTAACGCGAGGCTTTCAAGTGGGGCGAGCGCCGGCCTGCAAGCGCCACTCGCATCGCAACGCCAAGCCAACTTTGGCGCGTCACAGAACTTGGCAGCGAAGAGTCAAGCCGAGATCCTGCGCTACGACAACGAAATCAACGAAGAAGGCTTCCATTATGCTTATGAAACCAGTGACGGGACTAAAGCTGAGCAAGAAGGTTTGTAAAATATAAAAGTTAAGACTGCTTAAGTAAATCAGGGCGTCAATCTCTCTATTACCTTTTCACAGCCTTTTAAACTGCTGAACTGATTTAAACAAAAAATATTCAGGAATAAATTGCCTCTTTGATCTAGCTTGAGAAGTAGAGAGTTCGATTCCCGACTTGTATAAGTCTTGAACGTTTTGTATCTATTTACCAATAAATTAAACAAAAACTATCGGTACATTTAAATCAGTAAACGGAACACATAGTTAAAGCTTTCATATTGATACATTCACTAGCGGATCCAGGGTATGAATACACTCAGTAGCGGATCCAGGGGGCTAGGGGGCTTAAGCCCCCCAAAGCATCTTAGTTATTTACTTAAAACCCAAACCTAAAAATAAGGCCCGCTAAAAAGGCATGCTAAAAATTAGCCCTTACTTACTTAAAAACCCAAACCTAAAAAGGTCATCAGTTTTCAAGAACTAAAGAACAATGTAAAGACCATGGGCACCAGGAGCGGGGTGCAAGGGGGTGTACTTGCAACCCCCTGTCAGTATTTAAAGCACATAGCAAAACTTTCATTTTTTTTAACTCGATGACACCAGCAGGAGGGTAAAGTAATGGTTAGTTACATGTGTGATGTACATGAACCTCCTTGAAAATAATTCTGGCGGTTCTCATTACGTTTTGTGTGAGTGATCTTGTGATATTTTATTTACAAGTAAATCTTTAGAACCGAGACCTTTAGTAAATTTATCGGAAAGTTTCAGCAGAAACCGTCGAAACGTTAGGCCCGTCTCTTTACTCGATTACAATAAATCAAGTGGATATACTTTAGTGAATATACATTTAGTCTGGTTCATAATAGTAGATGAATTCTTCAGATTAAGTTTTGAATTCTAATCTTTGTATGAAGTTTTATCTTCTTGTTTTACAATTTATTCGAAATTATTTTTTTTAAAATGCTTAAGTAAAACTTTTTTTATTCATTTCTTAATATTGACAGACTTCATCCAATTACGACCATTATAAATTAATTTACAAATTAAAATTTCAAAGTACAAACTTCATAAATTAACAATAATTTTCAAATTAGATTATTTTCAATTATTATTCATTTTCTGCATCCAACGATTAGCTTAGATATGTCACTAATATCTGGTGCATTCATAAATTTATTTACTTTGGCGAAACGTTTAAAACTTTTTTTTTCTTTGCTTTTGTTTCTGTTTTGAATGTTTCTATACTCACTTTATTTTGGTAAACGACAGAAATCGTTGTGATTTAAGCATTATTATACAACGTTCGAGTATTCTCTTTACAATATGTACAGACCAAGTTATACTAGCATTCATATAAATTAAACACAGACCAAATTAACCAGCCACTAAGCTAGTTAGAATGGCTTAGTTCAGCATAAATTGGTACTAGAACAAATTCTATAACAACCTGAATAATTTGATCTTTAAGGTCATAAAGATACGAATACTGTGATGAAACAGTCAAGACGGTTTGATAAAAGTGGTTGTCAGTTATCTCAGGCGTGTAGATGCGTTGTTTCAGTGTGCGTTAACTCGAGCCCGCTCAGTAAAGATGGTAAGCACACTAGCGCACTGTGTATGTACACGTCTAAACACAAAGATATCCAAACCGTCTTCGTGAGCTAGAATGACTATAGGATATAGCTTCAAGTAATTGTCTTATTAGTTAGTTACGCCGTGAAATCATCTGTGAAAGGTTAATGTACCGGCTGACAGATCGTGTTTCATTCACTGTCAGCAATATACTGTGGTGTCATTAACTATGGTTTGCTAACAGTCTCTGCAATGTTACAGACAAATAAATCTATTTGTATAATGACAGGGCGGTTATTTCAAAATGTTAGGGATTGAAGGAGGATCACTGTCTATTATATAATTTTAGTCAAGTTATAATTACTATTTGTTTACCAAATAAAAAAAGACTGGGTTTACCTATTAAAAAAAAAACGATTACCCAATGATAGATAGATGTCATGAAACTGTTCTTAATTCACCCAGGTAAAGTGATCCCTGGGGCAAAGCCAGAGGAAGGTTCCATCCAGGTTTCAGGGTCTTACTCGTACGTCGGTGACGATGGCCAGACCTACTCCATAACCTACACTGCTGACGAAAACGGTTACCACGCTGAGGGAGCCCATCTCCCGACGCCACCACCTATTCCTGAGGAGATCTTGAAGAGTCTGCAGCTTACAGCAAGGAGTGAAGGTATGATCTGATCTTGTAGTTGACATATACAGTTTTATAGCAACCGTAAGATTCTGAAAATAAACTTTGGTCTCTAGTTTTTAATTCTTTCGAAACTCGAAGATATTTTATTAAAAACAAACATAAACTCATGCCGTAATCCCTCGAGAGGTTAGCATAGGTGTTAAACACCGCATCTGCATTATTATGTTTATTTAATTATTACTGAAATAATTGCTTACATTATTTTTTAACAGTGATTATGTCTAAAAATAATGTATACAAATGACGTACGCCTGATTATTTTTAGTAAGCAAATATTTATTATGATTCTTTTATTTCGTTTTTTAAACAGGCGCGTTAATTTCCTATACATACTACATGCTAAATCTTAACTGAATTTTAAGCGATACGTTTCTTTTTTCAGGACAATACAACAGCCCGAAAAGTAGCTACGATGCAGATGCTGGATATTAAAATAATCTAAGAAATCTTACGTTACTAACAATTTCAACAGATACAATTTTTTTTTGACTAACAAGATTTTAATTATGATATGTATAAGACAATTATGATTAACGTACAAATGTAAATAGCTACCATTACTTTTAGAATATTATATAACTGTAATTATGTAGATATATTACTAGAGGGATATCATATTGGTCAGTAATAAGTAGTTTTTCCATAAAGTGAAATATTAAATGACTTTCTATGCAAAGTAATTATTTTACTTGTCATATTTACAATTGTGTGACTAATAGTTTTTGTCTATCCTTGCGCACTCTTATGAAAATAAGGGTTGGAATGCCTTCTGCGTGGAAACCCCAAATGTCCCTCGATATTCCAGCTCCCAACCAGGTCTATACTAGGTCAATGGGGAGGCGGTTGTACCTATGTTTTTCGTCTTGTTGTGTTGTCTTTTTAAAGACAATACAGCCTGATTGATTTTAGGGAACGATAGTCACGGTAAAGTCACGGTAAAGCTGCTAAGGTCTACGGGTCGCAGCACTCGTCGTTAAGGGGAAAAACACTCATATTTTTCAAGTTATTTACTTATCATTTCTCATCATTACCAAGCGCGCATAAGGCGGGAGCGAGCTGGAGCTTCCGCTGGACATAGGGCTATTGATCTGGAAGAAAGATTCTAGACTGAAAACCATGGACCGGAAAAGGTAAGACTCTCCATGAGGTGAACCAACGATTTCGTAAGGGATGCAGAGAGGACACGGCAAGTCAAGATAAACCTGCCCTGAACACCCACGTTTCAAGGCGAAAACCATACTCACGAGTACCTATAATACAGTCTATTTACCTCTAAACTCGTTTGTTCAAATAGAAATAGTGTATGTCGAGGATTGGGGAGGAATATAGTTTAGTGAACAGTAACATTCGTTTTCTATAATATACATCAGGTCAATTTATTTTTTTGAAATTCTCTCTTTCTTCCAAGTGAACCGTTTGATGGTTTGGCTATGAAGATAGAAAAAAACCGAGCAAAAAAAAAAAAAAGAAGAAGTACGCAAGTAATAGAGATTACTTCAAAGCTGAAGCCATTTGACAAGTTAATATATATATCCTACTGCAATGATTCGCGTTTGTTTTGTCCCATCAGATAACAATAATTTTCCAAAAATATATGGGTGACAATAAACAACATTTGTGACGAATTGTTCGCTATGATTGATCTAGCTGTGACTCAGTGGATATCAATAGCTGATCATTATAAATTTGCGCCGTGACATTTTGATCTGGCGCGAATCGTCGTAATGGTTTCAGTCATGCTTTATTTTAGGAGGTACAGTCATTTGTTGGTTATGTACGAATATGCTAGCATAACACAACAAATTGTAAGGCTTTTTCTTACTACAATCTTTCTAGCAGGAAAGAAGGTTTGCTGGAAACAGGTTTAGCATAAATCCTGACACGCTTCAAATATTATTACACTTGCAGCTAATAGAAATCAAGACAATTCAGTAGATAACAAAACAAATTATATGGCTTCTTTCTCAATAATCTTTCCAGCTTGAAAGAAGGTGTGCTGGAAACAGGCTAACATAAACCATGATACGCTTAAATTTAAATGATATTTTATATTAATTGAAATCAATACCAAAAAAACAGGTCGAATAACTGAACATGTTACAAAAGACAAAATTCCAGGGCAGTTCTAGATGTGGCAACTCTTTTAGAGACGATTTGACTTGAAGTGAAGCATGATTTCCTAAAATATGTCATATTACTCTAAATTTCAAGATTTACAGTAGAAATTTCATCCTACCTAATTGAGATTCTTTCAGAAATGATCACATCCCAGAAAATTGGGCCATCTTCAAAAAATGGCTGACTGTTGGAATTTTTTAGGGTTCCATATCCAAAGTATAAAAAACGGGGCACGATTACTAAGCCTCCGCTGTCCGTCTGTCTGTCAGCGGGCTGTATCTCATGAACCAAAATAGCTAAACTCATGAATTTTCCACAGAATGTCTATTTTTGTTACCGCTATAACAACAAATACTACATACAATATACAAACATAAAGAAATTAAAAATTAAAGGGGGCTCAATACAAGTAACGTGATTTTGATTGTATTCATAATTATTATTATTTATTTGCTTGAATACAAATTACAATCAGGTATTATAGTTATGTATACAGTCAGATTATTCAGCTGCAAAGTATCAGCTTGCAAATTTTTCATTCATATAAATGACAGAACGTCATTTTCTGTACTATTATACATTTATTTTTAAAATTACACATTTATTTAACAAAATTATTTGGACACAGTAACAAAAGTAACAATAAGATAATCATTTAAAAAAAATTAAATCTCAAAATACACTAGTCAGTCATTCATCTAAATATTCTTTAATGCTATAAAATCCCTTTTCCGACAGCCATTTTATCAAAGCAATTTTAAAGTCTAAAATCTAATTTCTTTATGCCAACAGGTAATTTATTGAAAAAAAAAACACATATATGCTGCAATTTTCTTATAAATAAAAGATGTGGGATTGAGTGCACATATTACAATATTATTAGAATAGAATGGGGTTAAGTCATAATGAGGCCGCGGCACAAAGACGCCGCCTATCTGCCAAAGCATTCAACAAGGGAGGGAGGGTAGCTTTGTATTTGAATTGTAACGGTTGATTGTGTGATTTTAAGATTCATTAAAGTCTTTGATTGTTCGGATTGTTTTTTTAATGCTTTTTCTCAATTCTGATATAAAAAAATATTGAGATCTTTGTTTCCTATTTGATATTTTCTTTTACAAAAATTATCACAAAAGTATATAATGTTTAATCTTATAAGATGGTACGGAACCCATCATGTGTGAGTCTGACTCACGCTTGACCGGTTTCTTTTTTTTTCATTGTATTTCTTATTTTTGGAACAATGACCCCTTGTGCTAATACAATGTTACTCACTTGTGGCATTTATATGGAATTGCATTATCACATTTAATTTAGCGAGAAATTAAACAAGAGTGACACATTTTCAACGAATGTTAGATAAAACAAAGTTTTAGAAGAATTTAACTACCTTTTGCTTTTTCGGAAAAAAATTGGTGGTGTTCCGCAAATGACACTTCCCAATAATCGAGCTATGTTAAAAAAAAAAAACAGATTACTCCAAAATTACGTAATTATTATGTGGCAGAGTTCTATTCTAAGTTAGTTACGGAGGGCATCTATTTTTCAATGTAGGTATAAAACGTTTAAAAGTATTTTTTTAAAATAAATACGACTATAAAAAATGCACTTAAAAGAATTAAATAATTTCTACAACATCTCATCATCAGATCCTGACCTGGTGAAAATGAGACCAACTAGAAAGTACATACAAGAATTTTGTAATTCGCTTTATAAATGAAGTTGAATACCTCCTCCTTTTTTGGATTCGGTTAAAAAGGGGAATGTAATAGGATGGATATATTATATTTTTTAGGATGTGAGAATATTATGGTTGTTGATCTATCTATTAGTCCACCAGTATGTCATTGCAATTAAATCTTAAACCGAGGCCCTACAAAACGTTAATTTTTTTACCATGGTGACCCCTTCTTAAAACCTTTTGTAAGTTTTCGATTTTTATTGTTGATTTAATCGAAAAGGTTTAAGAAGACAACAATAACCGCATCACGACCCATGCATTGACTCAGCCCCGCATTAATGTATAATCTTGTGTCATATGAACTAAGCAACGATATGGTATAAACTACATAGATAAGTAAACAACATCCAAGACCGGTGCGAAACAATGCGTTTTAAAAATAACAAAAATTTCCGATTTCGAGATTTGAACCCGGAACCTCTAGCTGTCGGCTGTTTACACCACTGCGCCAAAGAAGTCATCACAATTTTACGTCCTATTTTATTTAGTTGAGGTTATTTGCTTTTTATTGCGAAACAGTAATAAATCGAACCGTTACACCTACTTATATCAGATAATAATTACTCAAACCTTATTATGACAGACAGTTAGACGTCCGACTTTGATAATTGAGGTCTTACAGCTCAGAACTCAAAAGCTGAACATGACTAACCGATCCTCAAGTTCAGTTCAATACAAAGCTCCGAACATAACGTACCGGCAGTAGTGTTAACAATGAATTTACTAACATTTGTGACTTGCTTTGTCATCTCCTTGAATGGAATTTATCAACATGTAAGTTAAATTTTTAAATAATATGTGTAGGACAATATCGTGCCGGTAATTACACTGACCCTCCAATCCTGAGGACTGAAACTGTTGTGTATTGCCTATTGTCGCTAGCAATACCAGGGGCATCACGTTCGCATTTTCGACCCTGGAAACCGTTTTACGCCGTTCTCGAAGAAGCCTATGCTGTAGTTACTAGGACAAGCCATGCTAGGGTAATACTTCAATAAAAAGACATTCAAGACCTGATCTGAGATCAGATAAATGGAAATGATTGACAATATGATGATTCAGTAACTATATATATATATTTTTTCACCAATTCCTGACTAAGATTATGTTCATGCGAAAGACAAGAGCTTTTTTCTGAGTTTAGGCATATTTTTTTTAATTTGTTTTCTTTCATCCAAAACTTTTTCTGTACCATTACTGTGCCAAAACCGTGATGTTGTTTTTGACGCTTTTCTCAAAAGAAAGCTGAAGGAATACGAGAGATTTAGAGCGGTACAGTAGTTAATATCTGATCATTCTTTTAGGAATTAACAAAAAGAGATAAAGAAGGAACACACTTAACAAATCTACGATCTAAAGACAAAATAACAATAAACATAATGCTACATTACGACCATCTGCTCACTAGCAAACTTACAAAAGAATACGGGTTGAAAAACAGAAAAAAACTCAAAACAGTAACAAGAAACATAGTGAAGGATACAGAAAAACTATTCGCAGACAGAAGTTTGAAACAAAAGATAGTATTCAACGTCATAGATATAAAGTTCTTAAAGAATAACACTAAAGTGGGCATGGAGGAAAACGGGTCGAAATATTTGAAGAGTTACTGCGATTGGCAAGCGTTAAGGAAAAGGAGTAAGAAGAAGCTGTACTACTCTGTCCTGATGACGGCGTTGGATCTTTATTACATAGATGGCGGTGGAAGAAAAGTTTGGGGTAGTACAGGTAACATACTTACAGATAGAGAGAAAACACTTGTCACAACGCTTGCACACGCTGATGTCCTAAATTTGAAATTCTCTATTTTAAAATAATATGCCTCTTTTTTCTCCCACTTCACACTCGGATCCAACATAAAACTTTTTTTCAATCATACATAGACACAGACACGTCTGGTATAAACATTTACCCAAACTTACACACACATCCACACACACACATAGCTGAATAAACAATTATTCTTATTATTTATACAAGCTTCTAAGACAGTTAGAATAGATGAGTTTATCAGTGG
The DNA here is from genome assembly GCA_949316135.1 of Choreutis nemorana. Taxonomy (NCBI): domain Eukaryota; kingdom Metazoa; phylum Arthropoda; class Insecta; order Lepidoptera; family Choreutidae; genus Choreutis; species Choreutis nemorana. The sequence goes on from OX438614.1 coordinate 2,135,048, forward strand.
TATGAGCTACGCGATGAAAGAACACTCATTCACGGTCGGAACAGTCCGTTTAGTATATTTCCTGCATATTATTATAAAGAATTTAGTAATAACTTAGAACCTCTGTGGCGCAGTGGTGTAAACAGCCGACTGCTACGCTAGAGGTTCTGGGTTCGAATCCCGGCGGGGGCGGAACTTTGTGTTATTGCAAGACGCATTGTTTCGCTGACCGGTTTTGTATGTAGTATTCTTATCTACGTACTTTATACCACCATATCGTTGCTTAGCACCTGCGACACAAGTTCTTACGATACTTACTGCAGGGCTGAGTCAATGTGTGTGTCGTGATGTGGTTTATTATTATTATTATTCCTTAAAAAGCAGGACATTTGCTCACAAAGCTCTTCATTAATGGCTTTTTTTTACCAGGCCGTGGATACATGGGAGGGGTTTGCAATGTAAACAAGAGCTGCAGCATCATAGAGTGGCATAAAACAAACGTGCCCTACCTACTGTCCCATGAGATTGCACACAGGTTTGTTTTTGTCTGTATAAAATTTTCGTGGTGTTTATCGGCTACTGTAGCTTTTAGCTTTATACGTTTGATTCAGGTGTTATGCGAAGTCCTCGCATAACATATCTATGGCTCTTTGAAAGGTTATTCAAAGTATTAAATTGATTGTATGTATCCCACAATAAATAAAATCATAAAGTAGGAGGATAGGTATTCATATTTTTTTATAATTTTCAAAGGTTTTGGTTCTTTTCTATCTACTGAGGTCACAACGAAAATTAATCTAACCAAGTTCTTCAAAAGCTGTTCGACTGTAATAATAATACAATTATATTATCTGTTCATACATAGCCTAGGGTTACAGCACGATGGTCTACCTAGAAACAAATGTAAGAGCCGAGGATTCATGATGAGCTCCAAGTACAACCATCGGAGACATCCTCGAACCTGGTCTCCTTGTAACAGAATGGATTTGAAGAGATTCTTACAGTAATGTCAATAATTTCATGACCACTACCCCCTCACACAAATAATACAATAGCCCTTTAAATTAGGGATCAATCACAGTGCCATTAGGAGAACCATCAGTTTATTTGGCCATAATAATAAACTATAAATAGAGTTTTTGGTTTTTGCACGCACGACTTATGGCCTTTTCTGACATATCAGTGAGGCTGTCGGCAAATTATGCTTTCATATATTCTGTATTAGCGACCGGCCCCAACTTTGCACGGATATTGTGTATATAAAAACGCATCAGAATCCGTTGCGTAGTTTTAAAGATCTAAGCATACATAGGGACAGACAGCGGGAAGCGACTTTGTTTTATACTATGTGACAAACGCATTCTTGCATGTTAGTGTCAATGACGACGCAATGACCAAAGAGAATTTAGGGGGAAAAATCGGTACTGTGCCATCACAATGACTTCACTGATATGTGCGAATGGGACATTTTGTCACTGTAGGTACGTTAAATAAAGCTCCATAATTAATATATTTCAATCAATCTTCTGTTGATGAGTAGTCTACTTTCAGCCATATCGTCACTTACCAGGCCAAAGTTTTAATATTTGAAATTTAAAAAGCTGAAATATTGAATAAATATATAAATGAAATCTGACTTTTTTGGATATGATTTAATTCTAAATTTAAATGATTCAGGCATGTGGTTTTATTTTATTTCATTGCCATGCCATCTAATTTCATGGGTATTTTCAAATTTAGGGTCTACTTACTCGTATCTGCTAATTTTTTAACGAGTTATTTACTTATTTAGAGAGAAAAACATTCAAAAAAATGCTCATATTTATAGCTTACTTATCTAAAGAGAAAATCGTCTCAAAATAAAAGACATAATTATTTGGCCCCACAAATACTGCCTGTTTTATGGGACAATAAAATATCAGAGAATAAAAATTGTTAACGCACAGTCCATAAATTCGGTACAAAGCGCCTGAAAAATATGTAACATGTACAACCATGGCAACAATATTATATTCAATAACAGTTAAGGCTGTGTACTTTATACCTGTCACAAATAAAAATGCTGTTTTCTTTTTCAGAAGCGGAAAAGCGTGGTGCCTCTCAAATAGTGAAATAACAGATAATGAAACTATGAATTGATTTTTAAAACTATGACTGGATGAAATAAATTTATCAATACTATAATACCTAACCAGTAACACAAAACTGTCAAGTGATTAAATAACTGTTGGTAACAATAAATATTTGAACACATAAAAACTAGTTTTACAGTTTAAATATAAAAGAAGCAAAGAAGGAAGAAATTCGTTGGTGACCTAATTACCGGCATGAGAGTTAGGTGAAACGTTTAACTTCTTTGGCATCGCGTTGGTGGTCTTGGCGTTCTGAAAGCATAATTGTTTTGCTAATAAGCAACAGGCGGTATACCTTTCCATCAGACATTTTATATGGAGATTTTAAAGCGTTTTCTGCTTCATCGACTTTAACAATCGCTGTTACTCGAAAGAAGATCTGATATAGAAACGTAACTCTTCGTATTTGACCCTTTTTTTCATGAAACCTATTATAACCTTGCATCCCAATCACTTTATTTCACCCGAATTGGGAATCGACTCTGTGAAAAACCTCCCAGCCAATGTTGCTAGAAACTCATCTATGTATAATAACCACATCACGACACACACATTTACTCAGCCCTGTGCTTAGATGTAATCTTGTATCGAAGGCACTAAGCAACGATATGGTATAAAATACATAAAAAAGAATACTACATCCAAGACCGGTAAACGACACAAACACAAAGTTTCACTACCGCCGGGTTACGAACCCGGAACCTCTAGCAGTCAGCTGTTTACCACAGCGCCACCGAGGTCGTCTATCACGTACTGCTATTTATTACAATAAATTTAAATACACTTTCGCCTAAATCTGTCGAGCCCGCTGTAGCATGACCAATTTGAACAATATAAGCTGATTCAGGGCACGAATCCGTATGTCTGTCCGTCAGTTTCATCTCAAATAATTGTATATTAGTATTCAACAGATACATAAAACTGAAAGTGAGCTGAGAAAGTTTTTTAAGAAAGTATGAGGCGGTTGTGAATTTTGAATTAAGATTTCCGTTTTTTTTTTGTTGAATGAGAATGAGTTAGATTTTTCTTCTGCGGTTTTGTGGTTTAATACATTATTGAGCAAATTAGTATTTATATGTTATGTGGTAAATTAAAATCAAGATTCTTGCGAGGTCGGTAACGCGGCATTGATAGTAGTAGAGAGTAGATAGGCAGTATATTTGTACCATAGTTTTTCTACAAGTTATCTTAAATCCTCATCGATCCACTAGAGGCGCTTTACAAAGATTCATACAAATTTGTAACTGCAGTCGCAAGCGGCAATGGGTAAAACTCATGGGGCACACATGGGGGTATTTCTAACAACTTCAGCTTACAGACCATAGAGCTCATAAAACAAAGATTGACACATTCTAATTCCAGTATTTTATTTTCGTTTCTAAGTGTCCAGGTTCCAATATATATATTTTTTATCTGTACATGTTTTTCCTTATAAATTTACATAAACTCAGGCCGTAATCCCTCGAGAGAGCTTCGTAGCGGTGTTATACTACGCACTTCGCATGTTTATGTTGAGTCCCAGTGTGACAGGTTGCGATCTGTCGCCATTATTCGAGCACAGTGAGAAACATGGCAACTACAACTTACGATGACCCGACACTCGAACCCTCGACTTCGACCCAGGCATGTAACAAATTGAGCTACCGCGTCCTTAAAAAGCTTATTTTCTAATTCTAGCATTTTGGCATCTTGAAATGTACTTTTCTATACTGTTAACATTTTGATTAGGCGCTTGAAAAAGGTTTTAGCTTCAACTGACACAGAAAGAAGAGGCAATGGTATTTGCTATATTTAAATAAACTATTATGTTTTATAATATTCATAATAAAATTTGTAAAATTAATTTAATATAAGTCACAATAATGAATGAGTATATATATTTTCTCTGCTAACTTTTATAAATACACAAAACCTCATAGCCGACAGTGTAGAAAAAAAAATAACGAATTTTTATAAAGATAAAGGAAGCAGTGTGTGTTAAAAGATTCAAGCAGGGTCGGCGAGGCGTGCGTAATACCCCTGGTATTGCAAACGTCCATAGGCTACGGTGGCTACTTACCATCAGGCGGGCCGTATGCTTGTTTGCCACCTTAGGGGTTTAAAAAATAAAAAATCAGATAGTTAACACTTTTAAAAAATTATATAAGACTAATTAAGTAGGTGAAAACCAGTGGTGGTTTGAAAAAAAATATTTTTGACGATTTAAAAATATTTATTTTAAGTCCATTTTAATAAAAAAATATTTTATTTTGATTTTAAATTAGTAACGAAAACACTAAATTGTAAAAAAAAATTAATTGCTATCAATAAAATGTTTAATCATTTTCACGCGACTGTATTTGCGTTAAAAAGCAAACGGTTAAATTTCAAATTGTGATAACACTATGAAAAAGGAAACAAAAGCGAGGTCATTGAACCTGGTCAGTTACAATTGTTACAATTAAAAAGTAGGTGAATTAGCAAGATAGCATTACCCTAGAAATTTGATAACCTGCGCTCAATCAAAAGAAAGGTTACTTTTGTAATTTTATTAGCAAAAATCCGTATCTTATTGTAAACATAATTTCCTTGAGGTCTCGAGTTCATGCAGAAATCTAAACAAAAAAGAACATCGATTTTTCTATATTATATCTATTTTTTTCTCCTTCGTCCACGTTCGTTACTGGTTTCTGCAACAAAATCAATCAAAATATTAAATTCATCAAAATCGGTTACTACGATGTCGAAAACAATCCTTTTTGGCTTCAAAGCAGTCGAATAAAAAAACATAAACTGATCGACATTTTTTTCGTAAATTTGTCATTTGAAATCAAATAATGTTTTATTTCAAATAGACTCATAATTACCGAACATCCGAACCGAAAAGTATTTGCATGTATATCTCTCACTTAACTCATTTTTTCTGTTCTGAAGCAATCCGGTGAAGTTTCTTGAATCCTTTCTCTACACCGTTTCCTTATTCCAAACAATGCAAACGAAGACTAAAAATTATTGCTGAAATTAACATTCAAAGATAAACCAAACTGGACTTTAACAACATGACAATAAGACTCATTAATTCTATTACAATAAGATTAAGTGCCATGGAAATCTGTTGGAATGTGGACTTTATGCTCTTGGAAATAAGGATAGTTGATAGTGATAGCGTATCAATAGAAAGGTAAGGAACAAAAGAACAGACATGCAGACATAGTGCGAAACATCGTGACATATCGGAACGATCTGCACCATTCAATGGAAGTTAGGAAATGAATGGAGTGGCGGTTAAATGTGTATTTTTTTTGGATTTATATAATAATGATAACCACATCACGACACACACATTGACTCAGCACTGCACTAAGGTATAATCTAGTATCGCAGGCACTAAGCAACATAGAAAAGATTACAACATCCCAGACCGGTAAGCGAAACAATGCATCTTGCAAATATCACAAAGTCCCGCCCCCGCCAGGATTCGAACCCGGAACCTCTATCTACATCTACATCTATAATGATAGGAGTTATATTTTATTTTTATCATTCGATTCTTTTATTTAGGACAGCTTTTAGTTTTAAAATTAATTCGGGTTGGTGTTTTTGGCGGCAAACCCTAATTCTTCTTTTTAAAAAAAGGTAGACTAAGTTATAGTCTGACGTTCTGACATAAACGAAGGTTAATCAAAATCAGTTCAACTGTTTCGGGAATTATCTGGAACAAGCAAAATACAATTAAAACTAAACTTGTTTTAAGTTTAGTTTTAATACTCTTCTCCAAAAATATGCAAAATGTTCTAGCGTCTTCATATAAATTTTTAATCTATTAATCTTTCTTCACGTATTGTTGCCTGATGTTTTACATTAAAAACATTGTTAACTGAACATCTTTTAAACATTTTTTATTCATTTATTTTAGAAAAACACTTTAAAAATGTTTGAACTCTTAATACCACTGAATTTAAATGTTACCTTACTGACGCATGAAAATCTAAAATTAACCGTGTAGATTGACATTAAACAACATAAATACAATTATTAATTCTTACCGTTTTCGGAGTGTAAAAAAAAATCAAAAGAGGTCGATGTAAAAAGTTATAATTTAAAAAAAAAAATTGGATTGAGGTCGTATTTACTTATCCGTTAAGTATGAAGTATGTAAGCAATACGTTATTAATTTTAAGTGTAATTATGTCCAATGAAAACATATTATAACTTTACTTTTACGTGGCAAATGCATGTAGCGATTTAATAAAGAAGAAAGTAAAATTTAATTAAATATAGATTAAAAATGTAGAGTCGTCTCTACACCACCGATGTTCTGATAGTAATCCACGCGAGAGAGTATTAATCGAAGCGGAACTCTACTTGTATGCAACGTACTCTATTTTCACTATTTCACTCATTTTCATATTGTTCATAGTCACGTGCTTATTTAAATTTTTTAACATGGAAATTTAGATTTTTGGAAAGAGTTTTCGTTTATTTAATGATATTTTAGGGTTCCGTACCGAAAGGGTCGAAAACGGGACCCTATTTCTAAACCTCAGATGACCGTCTATCTGTCTGTTTCATTAATGGTAATAAAATACTAAAATAATAACGAAATAAAAAAAATAATAGGGCTCCCTTTTTTTTTGTAAATTTTTGCTTTTTTTTTGTTTGTCGATTTTATCTAAAAAGTACATAAAGTTGAATCTTACAAGATAGTATGGAACCCGTCATGTGCGAGACTAACTCACACTTAACAGGTTTTTAGGTGATATCTATGCAATTTTTTTATTGTATAAGAAAATTTTGGAATCCAAAAAATTCGATAATTTTTTTAAACTGTTTAGCAAAGAATAAATAAAAATATTTTCAATGGTTAAACATGATGCTTAGTCCAATGCAATAATTTTTTTACCCAAAAACAAACTAATTTTCTGTGTTGTTACAAAAACAAAATAAAGTATTACATTTTTATTATATTTAATTAATCAATTAAATTTCATCATTCAGAGTAATTAAGTATAGTAAATTTACTTTTTTGTATTAATAATTTTCGTTTGAATGCATGGCCATTTATACTTTTCCTAGATTATTTTAAAAGTCTGGTCTGACATCACAAATAAACTTAAATAATTTATTTTTACCCGAAAATAAATATTACGAATGTTATCTATCTAATGACCATTTGTAAGATAATTATTATGATAAAATTTAATACGTACGCGAGTTTATTGACAAGTTCAGTTCACTAACCACGACCAGTTTTAATACGATCACATAGAATGACTTCTAAATTTCTCTTGCCTCTCAGAAAATAACGACCAAAATAGCCTAACTGAGATAGCATGTGACTATGAAAGTTGACTTTGTTACCAATCTGTTGCAAGTAACCGCACAGTCGGAGACCGCGCAAGCGCGCGAAAAGCCGCTTCCAAATAAGTGCTCAAAATCACTGGCTGAATACAATGCCGAATCCAGCGTGAACCTGGCTGTGTGGATTCTCAACCCTTGCCTTTTTTATCCTTAAAACTATGACTGTCAAACATTTCCCGGGAATTTCAAGAGTTTCACTGTTGTGATTTTTTTCATTTTTTTAGTGTTTTATTAAGTTTGTCAGTTAAATAAAATGTGAGATATTTAGTTTATTTTTAAGTATTACAATGTGCTGGAAGAGAGTGCTTTTGGCGGCGGCCTTATCGTCTATTTTAGATGTTAATAGTGAACAGCTGTTCGAGACCAATGTAAGTAGTAACTAAGAGCTTTTTTTTTCTTCCGTTAGGCAACGAAAAGGTTTATTCTTCTTAAAACTCCTTAGTTTAAAGAAAACTACACAATTATTCTTTATCAATTTAAAGTTAGAGGTGAGTACGACACTTATATTTTAGGTATTATAAAAATTAGTTTTCCAGGACAGACAGTATGTTAAAATTGAGTTTTCTTGTATATTATAAGACACAAATAAATTTGTAAACTGGTGGTTAATCAAGACCAAAAGCTATCATGAATAATTGTGCAATAAAACATGAGTTTATAATATTTACGATGTATTTTAACGGGCAACACTTCGTATGAGTAAAAGCTTCACCGCGTATCTGATAAGCTTTACTTGCATATACATTGTTGGCTGCTGTACAATAGATATTTTCTCTCTATGTAGGCAGGTAAATAATGAAACTTTTACGGACATCCGAAAACGTTGTTTTAGGAGCTAAAATTGCCGCGATTTTATTTTGATCCACATTTAAATCATTCCTACATTTATCTGCAATACATTTTAACATATTCGTTATTAAAAATATTTAAATGTTCGATTTAATGCTGAGAATGAATACGATCGTTTAAAATAAGATGATCCTGATCTTTTTTTCATGAGATTATAAAAACGAAAACAGTTGAAATAGCTGTAAATTAAACAAAGATTTCAAACATGTCTTTTTTTTTTGTTGTAACTATCATGTTTTATTTTTTTTTACTAAAATAACAAAAAAAACGATTAAGGTATCTCTTTAAGGGAATCTGCAGGAAATCAACAAATTTAATTTATACGCACATTGTTTTAACGTCATACAATCAAAACCGCTTAAACCATGATCTTCATAAACGTTTACCCGCCAATTTAGCATCCGGCATTAATCTATCTAAACGTATTAATATCGTAGATTTGCCTTTTTATCAGCTTTTGATGGCTACTTCAAATGTAAGAGCAGAGTTATTTTAAAAGAAGATAATGTATGCTATGGCCAATTTTATCCTTTCTGAAATTCCATTGAAAACATTGGTGAAGAGGAGAAGTAGTTTCGAATATGTACAATAAATAACTATTTTACCTCTTTGTAATTTTTTCTATAGGTAAAGTTTTTTGAATATATATGGCTCGTTCAATCCCATCTTTACCACTGAACGATATCGCGTGAAACTGAATACAGCTTAGACATGAAACACTACAGTCTGCACAATCGAAAATTTACGGATTTTCAGGTGATAGATCTATGTGCGATATCGTCTGGGTTGGCACCTCCTTAATATTTTGAATTTTTTTAAAGACAGTGTAATTACCGGCGCGAGAGGTGTAACATCTTACAAACACATTGGCGGTGCTCTTGGCGTTCGAGTCACTAGGCGGTATCACTTTCCATTAGGTGAACCGTTTGCTCGTTAGCCCATGATGTTTTATAAATTATATTTAAACATTAGAAATGATATGTCCAACCTAAAACATACTTAGTACTTGATTAACCCTAGATTGAGTTTCCCAAAGCTCATATAATTTAGCTAGGTTAGCTAGAAATTTAATTGGATCATTGGTTTTTGGGTTCTGCATCTCCAAAGGACTTTTATACTTTATTTTAAATCTTGTACGATTCAATAGGCATGTTTCTGACACCCCCTTCTTAATAAAATCTAAGGTCTTTCTTACTGTTTGTCAGCCAGTTGGAATCTCAACCAATTTGATTGTTTTTGTACAACCCAGCTGTTAAACATGTTAACGGCATATGCTATATTGTTAGGGCTAAGGCAACTTTTTATTGTTTCCACCAGTTATCTATACTTAAACTAACAATTAAACTCCATAAACTTTATCTAAAGGAGATCCGGCAATCTTTGTCAGTCAGTACATATCTGAAGCCAGGGTCTGGTCTTCAGCAACGACTACTAATAATTAATCCATGTTCCTTCTTTCTCTTTCAATTCTTAGTCAAACTTCTGTGCCAATTTAAAATAATAAGTCTTACTAGCTCTGTTTCAAAAGATCAACGCTCTACACAGACCAGAATCATGACGCACTCACACAATCAAACAAAGCCGCCTTTGTATCTAATATCACAAGGAACCTTTGACTAGGTATTATAAATTTAAATTAGGTGACCTTACTACCTACGAGGTCAAGAATCACAGGAAAAGATAAATTTAAACAATGAGAGGAATTCAAACTTCCAGCTTCTGTTAGCCGAAATCCAAGATGGCGGGCGGTGAAAGCCGTTGCCATGGCAACCTTGACCCGCGACCCGCCGCTGCCGATTGTCATAGGTTTTAATAGATAGCTAATGTAACGATTAGATTGTAATTAATCAAATATTATCAATAAATATGTTTATTAATGCAAATTAAATTCGGATTATTAAACAAAAATAAGGATAGTTTACAAGAATTATATGTAAATTATAGATTTTACAGCCATTGTATATTTTACCATTTGTTTTTTTAAGCAATAAATATCGATCTAAGGTGAATTAATTTTTCAGACTGCTTTTTAAACCGTGAAATATGAAAGCCTGTTCAGGGCTTCGCCTTGGATAATTGCTAGTTTTATGAATTTTCACAACCTACCTTCAAATTTGCATAAATTGCATAGCGATCGTAGTATTTGAGGCGTGAAGTACCTTTCCCAAAGCAATGATTATTTAGTAATTTCGTATATTTGGAAACAGATAATCTATCTTTCTGTAAATCTTTTGTAAAATTTTAACATACCTTGCAACCGCTTATTTATATCTATGTATTTTTAATTTATTAACAAACAGTATGTGCATTTATAATTAATTGCAGTATTACAAAATCTGTACTCACAGGTCTTAATAGGAAGGAATGAGTAAAAAAATTAACTCATTTAATAATAAAATTAGAATTAGAATGATAGTTAGGCGTGGCGACAACTTTGAGTAGGTATTATATCTAGGATTTCTGATTTATTTTATAACAAAAATTACATACGTACAGTTTATTGGTCTTTATTTTGTTGTTTCAAAACTTAGTTTGTCTAAAAAAAATATTTACACTTCAAATAATAACAGCATTATTTCTTTAATCAAGAACAGCATATCCATTAATTATAATGATCGCCTCAAACGAGCACCAAACCTTTCATAAAGGAGGCCTTGTCGTCAAGTGAACTTTATCTACGTCATAGCATTTGCAAATACCCGTAAAATCTCGCAGTTGGATAAATAAACGTAATTGGGGACACGAATGTCGTCGGCGACAAGTAAAAATCTCGTATTTCTAAAACTCAATTTTACAGAAGGGAAAACATTCGTTTTTTTAGGACAAGTCTTTGATACCTCTTGTTTTGTTTTCTATAAGCGACCCGGCCCGGCTTCGCACGGATATTATGCATGTATTATCCATATAAACCTTCCTCTAGAATCACTCTATCTATTAAAACTGCATCAAAATCCGTTGCTTCGTTATAAAGATCTAAGCAGTAATAGGGACAGACAACGGGTAGCCACTTTGTTTTATACTATTTAGTGATAGTAATCACCGTCTACTTTTAAATATCTAAATCCGATATAATCATAGATGTAATACCTTTGTTAACTATACATAAGATAATAATATATTTGGGTAAAAAAAAGCGACATATGAGATTTTCACTCGTCACCGACGATATAGAAATCTTAACTCATTACATATACACATTAACACTGTAATAAAAATGTAATTGTTATTTGAATTTGGTACAAATTATACGAACAGTGAGTTTTATGCGAAGCGGAATTATTTTGCACCGCTATGTATTTATATTATAAAATTAAACTGGAAATTATTATCCTTATATACATTTTTTTAATTCACAAAGATCGTCTTAATTTCAAATTAAGTCATAAGCTTGTACCATAGGTACATAGGTAGGCATAGGTATCTGCTGTTATTGTAATAACTCTATAAAGTTAAATAAAAATATAAAAAAACATTGGCATACTAAATAAACAACTACTTACACACAAAGACAGTTACAAATCACACTTAAATAGACATAAAACATCCATGAACCTAGAACAAGTACTCAAGAGTGCTTACGACACAAATACCTGCCCGATCTGGGAATCGAACCTTGACTCCTGCCAGCGGTATGGGTGACTGCGCCATGGATGGCTACATGGCTCGTCTTCCCTCTTAGTTGAACCTTCAAAAATCTATTTCATTTATTTGCCGTAAGGTTTTGAGATGAATATACGAAAGTACTCACTTTCTTTTTTTTTTAAATATTAGTGCACAGATATATTTAAACATAATTAGAAGCTAAATTAACATCTTAAGTTGGAAACAAATAATTACGAATCTAAAACTCAGCATTACATCGTAATGATGCGGTACAATTGTTTCATCTTCCTTTCCATTCTAATTAGCTTTTAAGTAGGTAGTTGAAAAATTGCGAATTCGCCGTCTTCATTACCTCAATCGTCGTAGAACAAAAAGGCAATTTTGGTCAGTTTTATTTCTACATAACGAGCTTTTGACTTTTACGTAATTAAAAAAAGGTTTAAAGTACATTTTTGATGTTTGGAGTGAAAATAAGATAAATAGTATTAAAAAAAATCGGTAAAGTGTGAGTCGGACTCGCACACGGTGGGTTCCGTACCACCTTGCAAGATTAAACATTATATACTTTTTAGATAATTTCAAAAAATAAAAATCACGTCGTTTTGTGGGAGCCACCATTAATTTTGAATTTCTTTATGTTTTTAGTATTTGCTGTTATAGCGGCAACAGAAATAGACATTCTCTGAAAATTTCAAGTTTCTAGCTGCTATGGTTCTTGAGATACGGCCCGCTGACAGACGGACGGACAGCGAAGTCTTAGTAACAGGGTCCCATTTTTTACCCTTTGGGTATGGAACCCTAAAAAGCAACATACCGTATTGAGAACTTCCTCCTTTTTTGAGGTCGGTAAAAAAGATCACGGTACAGTAAGAGAAAAGACCAGGTCAGTATTACCCGTAAATCTTGTGTATGAGGAGATGCATGGATGTGGAGGAAGCGAAAAATGAATGTAAGGATCGTTGCGTATGGCGAACCATTGTCTCTGCCTACCCCTTAGGGACGAAAGCGTGAGTGTGTATGTGTTTGTGTGTGTGTTACAAAAAGTTATAATCACAATAAAAATTTAAATCACTTTTATCTCGAAGCTAAACCATGCCAAACTGTCAAAATCGTGTCACCTTGTCAAGAGTCGTGGTTCCAGTGGAATCATAACTGTCACGACGCCGCACTTACTGTCAAAAGAAAATCACCCAAAAATGATAAAACCCACGAAACGAGCTTGGAATCGAGGGATAATTGCAAAAAGATAACTGTCTCTGTTGAGATGGCTGTGAATCTTGAATCGCTCTGCCCAAATGCTAAGCGGAGCGAAGCGGAGAAAATTATTGTCACCTTACAACTGGATGTGACAATTTTTCAAAACTGGTGCCGCTTTCCTGTAAAGTCTAAAAAATATAAAGGCAGCGCTATATAGTAATAATGTTTTGAATCCCCATTGGCATAAACTAGACAACAATGTAAATCCTACGAAATGCCAATAGGGAACATGCATGACTTTTTTTTATTAACTTACTATAATTCGATACCGCGTTTATAAACAGATCTGTTAAATTTAATCAAATATCTGATTTATTAACTAAGTTATAAAGCTTCAAATTCGTTGGTTAGACAAAGAGATCCGATATGTACAATGACGTCAATGTACACGAGCGCTAACAACGCTAGAAAAGGTTGTTCTGAAAAGTGAGATAGATATTTACTTTTAATGGTTATATCTCCTTGTTTTATCGTACAATTCTAATTCTGTTTTCACTGTAAAGATACTATTTCCATATACTTTACGATACATTGATTGAATAATTAAATAAAATTTAAAAAAGTCTCATTTTGCTTTTGCTCTTTCTCTTGTAATGCCCAGTATTTTTGTGTTTCCCTTAAAAACACGCATATATCTCTGGAGAAAAATGTTCTTAAATTCTTCGTAATTGTTTTAAGCTGAGACCGGAAAATTTTAACGTAAAAAAAATTACGGTAAAAATTATTTACCTTCCCTAAATCACGGAATAGGTTGACTACGGTAAACGTTACGCGAAATCGGTGCGTTTAAAACGCGCACCGTGCGTCACTAATTATGCGTACTTAAACGTTGCATGCACATCAATAACAACCAAACATTATCCATAGGTTACATACGAACATGATCTTTATCTATTGAACGCTTTTCGGGCATAGGATGGTATTTGATATTTTTGAAAATTTACTACCTTTGTTCATTTTCTTAGGTAGCGAAAATTATTTAATAATTAATGACTACAGTTTTGGAATATAAATAATTATATTAAATAAGGCAGGATGTATGTAAGATTGGGTTCTTTTTTTATTGAAAAAAGAAAGCATTGAATTCGGCCATTAATACCAGTATAACAAAACTAAAATGACGTAATGATTAGTCAATCTATTTTTCAACGCATTGATTGAGTGAAAGCAAATAATACAGCAAACGCAAATTGCTTTAAAATGTACGCATTTGTTATAATGGCAGTGTTCAAATAAAAAGCCTATTTGAAAATTAAACAAAAAGGTAGTGCAAGAATTTTATTATCATTAGATAATTTCTTTATTTTGGGAAATTGAAATAGAAAATTTTTATAATGGGTATTCAATATTCTATGTATTAGTTGTAATTGTAATTTACAACAAAATTGGATCAAGAAAAAGAAACTGTCGCGCAAATCTCTACATAACAATATAAAGAAATTTATAACAGATATTTACATCATCGGCTCTATACAGACGGACTGCAATTCAATTGCAACCGACTGCAAAATTACACGACGACTGCACACAACATGCAGTTTGAGTGCAGTTGCAGTTTCATTGCAGTCTTGGCGACTGCAATTTATCAGACGAATTGCAGTCCTGTCTACAGCCTTTCCCATAGAAACCTAGCAACTGTATAATTAGAAATTAAACTAAACCACTTTTAAGATACGCAACGCAGCGCTTATTCGCTACACTCGAGATAAGAGATGCTGAGATATTTTACATTGAGTTCCTTATTCGCGTGGGTCGTGCGTAGCGTACAACAGTTTGTCTTGCTTGCTTGAATTTATCCTCTCGGAATAATTAATGAAAGTTTCATTCGCTCAGATTTATTTGTTTTGTCGTCTCGCAACTGAGCTTTGAATAAAGCAAAGTCCTTAACGTAAATATAATTTTTTTATTTAGAATTAGTCACAGACACTTCCTCGCATTAAAATTTAAGATTTATAATATCTATGATATAAAATGTCTTTAGTAACAACATTTTAAGTGCTAATAAACAATTTGAATTTAAATTTAAATGTTGCTATTTCAAACGTACTACACAGTTTTGAATGATTTTAATTACAATAAATTACCTCCAAACCTCGGTTCTAGCGAATATAATATTAATAAATAAACCATATCACGACACACACAACGACTCAGCCCTGCCGTAAGTATCGTAAGTACTTGCGTCACAGGAACTTAGCAAAGATATGCTATAGACTACATAGATAAGAATAATCCAAGACCAGTGAGCGCACCAATGCGCCTTGCAAATAACACAAAGTTCCTTCCCGCCAATAACTTCTAGCGTAGCAGTCGGCTGCTTACACCACTGCGTCTCAGAGGTCGTCGAAATAGAATGTAAGATGTCATCTTCGAGCTGACTTCTTAATTTTTTCATGTCGAGAGTAAAAACTTAATTCACTTGCCATCAGGTGAGATTAAAGACAATGCTTGGCTATCTATAATATAAAAATGAATCGCAAAATGTGTTGGTAAGCGCATAACTCAACAACGCCTGGACTAATTTGGCCAATTTCTTTTTTTTATATTCGTTGAAGTTAACAGTTCAACAGCCCTTTTCTCTTTCCCATACAAAAGGTTTTGTTTTCTATATGACAGGACGAAGTCTGTCGGGTCCGCTAGTTTAAGATAAAAAGAAATGAAACAATAAATTATTCATTATTACAACACAATAAAATATATGGTAACCTATAATCATTATGAGGTTTACTTCTCTACAAACTAAGTGACGACAAATGCGAGTAACTGTTTACGTAAAACGTTAAACGAAGGCGTATATCCGGTAGTCAGACCTTTTATGTAACTAGCAAAACTATGTACCAATAGATACCTGAGAAAAACATTCAAACGTCAGTATACTTGTCTATATAGCTTGAAATAAGTTTAATTTATTTTGGTACTGATATCTTGTCACCATAATATAGGTATTCATTAATATCATACCCATCCATACCGATTTTATGCTTTGAAATAAACAAAATAATACTAAAACTTAAATTACAAATTTAATAAATCCCCGATCGGACATTTTTTCGTACATTGATGATGAATAATTGCATCCCGACTTTCACCCCTATAACTTTAATGGGGAAACAGATATCGATCAAACATAGCTAAAAACACACTCGATTAAGTCACCTTTCAAAGAAAAAAAACTATATCAAAATCGCTTCATTCTTTCGAGAGTTATAAAGCCAAAGAAAGACACACAGACAGGCAGATAGGCACGTCAAACTTATAACACCAATTTATTGCGTGCAAAAATGAGCTTATAGATGTTGCGATCACGGCCCGAGAGGCGTAGTATAGATTGGCCCCCATTAGGTGAACCAGAGGTGGACGGACGATCTTGTAAGAGCTGCAGGAAGCCGCTGGATACAAGCGGCATAGCATTACTCTGATTGGAACTTTTTCTGAATATTGAACATAAAGTGTCCAACATACAAAACAAATAACTAAACTCACGCCGTATTCTTTCGAAAAGGGTTGGTATAGGTGTAACACAGCGCTTTCCGTATGATTATGTGGAGTCCCAGTATCACAGGTTGCGAATCTGTCGCGGGCACAATGAGTTACAATTTACGGCAACGCGAGACTCGACCCCTCGACCTGTCGGGCACATCATAAACTGTCCTACCACGTCCTATATTTATCCTACATTGTAAGGAATGGAAATGCAAAGGAAAGGATGAATAGATGTTACTCTTTCACGCAAAAACTACTGAGTGCTTCGTAATGATAGTTAACAATAATTTAGCTTATACATCAGCATAATACATATGCTATAATTTATCGTTATATTTTGTGAATTGTCCAAAATATAACGATAAATGTCAAGTAATTAAAAATCATATTAGAACCATTTTCGACTTCTACGCGGACGAATTCTCGGGCAAAAATTGTAAATGAAGGTTACGGGCATGAGTTTATGTATGTAATTCTAAGTAATTACAATGAATACTGTTTCGGAAGTGAAGTATAGTGAAAGAATGCGAGAGTCTGTGTTTTTTTTACTCTTCCGTGCTAAGTGCGCACGCGACTCACGCCACAGTTGAATACCGGAGGATTCGTTAATGCAGACCACAACACAAAGCTTCAATGCAATATCAGTCCTTATGCTTTACAACTTTAGAACTAAGTCCAAACAGGTTAGGGTGATCATGTCCCTGGGTATGGTGTTTACTACTACTATTGTTTTATTGTTTAGTTTTTCATTCATTAAAGTGCATGTTACACCTTTATGTGACATCTTTAGTTAACAGTGACACGTCTGATCTAATTGCTAGAAGAAGAATTTTATAGAACTCCTAAAGAACAGAATGCTGGTTTGTCTTGTTTGGCTCTGTTTGTAACTGTGGTTCAGAATGTTTTCTACTACGTAGTTGACAAGAAATCTCCCTACTTGCTGATTTTAATACTTCTTTTATCTCAGTAACACTTTTATTATAACGTTTTCCTATCTAAATGTTCACAAATTTTACAAATACATACTTTTTAGATTTTTTTCCACATTTATTATGTGTACATTTTCCATATTTTTTACATTTTTTTCTTTTCTTTTACAACCAATTTTTTTTTTACTTTTAAATTGTTTTACCTGCCGACATAACAGATGTTACGACAAATCAATTCAATAAATATATTACATAAAATATATAGGCGTTTGTTTCTTTTCAATTGATTTTAGACAGATGTAATATGCAGTTTGGTGTGTAACTTCAATTGAAATCGGACAAGTAATTTATTATAAAGGTTAATATTGGAGTCACGATTTACGCAACTATTTTTGTATACATTTTACGCAGTAGGTCCAATTGAAATAAAAATATCAGCTATTATTCTTGCGAAATTTTGTTGGTTATGAAAAGAAACAAATAAAAACGGTCAAGTGTGAGTTGGACTTTCGCATGTTGTGTTCCGTATCATTTTATAATATTAAACATAATGTGCTTATAAGATATATATGCCTTATAAGATAAAGCCCGCTGACAGGCACACAGATAGACGGATAGACAACGAAGGCTTAGTAATAGGGTCCCGTTTTTCACCCTTTGTGTACAGAACCCTAACTGTCAACAATTAAACAGTTTTCATCCTTAAATTACCAAAGAGACAATTTGATCTTTGTTCCTACAGCATCACACTTAGTATTAAAAAAAACATTAAGAACTTTCTGACATAAGAAAAAGATTTATTACAAAAAATAAGTTTTAAATGGATAATATTCACAAGTAACTTGTCAAGTGACAATGTTTTTAGTTTTACATATATCACTGCTTGGATATGGACATCCAAAACCTTCAGTTTATTATTTAACGTCAATCGATTAGGAACATATTTAAGCACCCATCTTTATGACTAGGATTAAAGTATTTAAGTGTCGGACCAGCCCTTTAGTGTGATCGTGACTTGCTCATTAGTTATGTAATAAGGATCTACAGTAACTAACGTACAGTACATAAGCTTACCGAGGTCTAAGGTCAGCATTCCAGCTTCGAGATTAATGTCACATTGGAATGCTGCTCACTGCCTATATATTATGTCATATTGTTAATTCTATGTATTAAATACAAAATAAATTCAAGATTAAAGTGGCAACATTTGCCGAGACATTGTTGCCCTTGTATTCAAAGGAGTTTCATGGGATTCTATGGAAATTAAGTGCAGTGTGTCTACCATGAGTTCGTATAGTTTTCCTACACGTCACGTAACATAGATTGCTACAGTGAATTTTTATAATCTTAATTCGTCATCAATCCGTTAGATGCTTTACAAAGTTTCATACAAATTAAAAACTGCAGTCGCAAGCGGTAATCGAAGGTAAAACTAACGGTAGGTACACAGAAGAAGGTTTGGAACAAGTAAATAGGTGGTTACGAATATACTTCAATTAAGTACTGCTTAGACTAATATTATTTCCTACAGTAGGTATTTGCGATACTGGATAGCCTGGAGCTGACTATTAATTCGATGTAATTGCTTTTAGGGAATAAATAAATTTACATTTTTCTTATCTGAGCATCTACAAGACGCCTCTGTTGATTATGGGTAACAGAAGATGCAGTGGTAGTTGTGGATGTGCCCAAACTTATTTTAGTTTATGTTAACTCTCTCTATTCGTTTTACTTTGTAAGCATAATACAGGTGTAAATCTATGCTAATTAATTTTAAAATTGTTTGCAGAAAATGAGGTGTAGAATATTAAGTTCCCTATCTACTTTATATTATATTTAGTTTTACCAAATTCAATGATAAAATGTGTTTTATTGGATATTTTTTACACATAAACATACCGAGAATCTAATCTAATCCTTCTAGAGGGGTTGGCAGAGGTGTTAAACACTGCATTTCTCATGTTTATGTTGAGTCCCAGTGCGACAGGTTGCGAATCTGTCGCCAATATCCAGGCACATTGAGAAACATGGCAGCTACAACTTACGGCAACCCGAGACTCGACCCCTCGAACTGTCGGGTCGGATCGGGCGGTTAACCAAGGCACGTAACAAACTGAGCTACCACGTCCTAAGCCACGTCGGTATTTATTATATACTGGTAATCAATAAAATTCACGACAAAAACACGTTGTAACAATAAATGTTCGACATATCGTGTTAATATATCATTAATATGGGTTTTTCATTTCGCTGTTATATTGGGACATAGGCTTTATGTATTATTCAAGGATTTTTTCAAGAAACAAGTGATACTTTGATCTTACGCTTTTAAAGCAACAGTAATCCATGGTTTTGATGTCGTAAGCTATAACAAATTTTTAACTTCAATGCAATGGCCAGTGCAGTACAGTGGTGTAAACAGCCGACTGCTACGCTAGTGGTTCCATGTTCGAATCCCGTCGGGGCGGAACTTAGTGGTTTTGCAAGACGCATTGTTTCACGTACCGGTCTTGGATGTTGTATTCTTATCTAAGTAGTTTATACCATATCATTGGTAAGCACCTTCGACACATATTTCTTTAATCATACTGTAGGACTCAGTCTGTAGTCAATGTGTGTGTCATGATGTGGTAAAATAAATAAAAATAAAAAAAAAGTAAATAAATAAATGTAGTTCAATATGGAACCGTGAAATACCCCCAAGGAATCTATTTATTTTAATCTATATCCTGAACGACTTCAATAACCTCCCCTTTCATTAAAGAACTAGCTTCTGTCCGCGACTTCATCTGCGTAGAATTCGTGATTTTTAACAAAAATTTTACTCCGGCGAAGCAAAGGAGGGTTGTGATTATGACCAGTATGAATGAATGTTCATCTGTTACCTCATAACTTCTTAACAGCTTATCATAAATTGACAAATGAGGCATCGGATGCGTCATGATTGTCCGCTGGTAATAGGCTTGAAGACGTCACATTAAATTTACTATGGCGTCTTCTATTGAACATATAGTAAAGAACTTTTTTTTCCATACAGTTATGTCCTGAATGAGGAAAAAAAAATTGAGACCTGATGAGTAATTTTGATGAGTTATTTCTAAATCCCTACTTTATATAGCAGTTATTTTCAGTCATAAAAAGCTTGTTCGTAAAACCTTACAAAAGGCATTTTGTTTATCAAAATGCCTGTATAGAGTATGCATAGAGTCGACATTGCGTACTGACTTTTTGTATCACTAGGGATGAGTGGATGTTAGCATTTTTCACTAGTATTTTTTGGACACTCAACAAAGCTAGACGTTTTATAGTCCTTAGCTATTATGCTCTTCATGTATAGAATGAGTTTAATGCAGAAAATTGTATCCTGTACCTAACCTAAACCCTGTTCTCCCTATACCCGCGACTGTTTTGAGTTGTTCTTGCTTCATGTAAGTTTTGCCGCACACTTTTTGTTGGTGGTGGCTGTTCTACTACATGATACATAATACATGAATGGTGACAGGTGCCTAAATCAACCATACCGTACACAAAATGTGTTAGGTGGCCATTTTTTATGTTCAAAATAATCATAGTTATGTTGTCACGGTTACATTATGTTGTATTTTTGTCACGGTTGATATAAGTGACGGATAATTACAATAAATTTAGATGTCAAAGGTTTTTGCTGCCATTTTGGTTCCGCCGGCGACATTGAAAAGTGAAGGTGTATTAGTTTTTTTTTACTATTTTCGTTATGAATGAATTATATTTTAATTATACAGTTAGTTCCGTTACAGTTTTTATGTTAAAACTTGAAAGTGAATCTGTGATAGAATTATAATCACAATAAGTGTAAGTCAATAGGCGGCGGTATTACTTTCCATCAGGCGAACAGTTTGATTGCTAGCCCATGAAGTCGTAATCAACTAAATCAAATTATTGGAAAGAACTCCACGTAGATATTAAAAAAACTACAACGAAAAAGTCGATACACAAAACTCTATTTGTGATACGAAATAAATAAGTATCAACTTTTTATTTAGATTATATTTCATAGTGCCTTCGTAGCTTGCCATTGATTTTGATATTTTTAAAATGTTAATTGGTAAAGCTAATTGGCCGAAAACCTACGCTGTTATTTTAAAGTGATCTCCTATTTCATCTGAGCCACAGTTACGTTCTTGCACCGCGATGCGGGTCAACTAATGTCATTCAACATAGAGTTTCATACATAAAATTAAGGCAATACATAGCAAAAACCATTCCACGTTTTTACAACGTTCATGCGAAGTGTTGAAATCCAGATCTGTTAATATTCATGAACTGTTGCGCCGTAGCATTGTTACTGCAAGAACTTATGGCTTTGTACAACAGCTGGTGCAAATTTGCTCTGTTTTTGGATGTCGAAGGCTTGAGATTAAATACGGTTGTCACGAGATGTCAGAAAAGGATTTTGAAACGTTTTGTTACGTATTAAAACATGTAATAGATGATTAATTTTTTGTGAGAAACAACAAAAAAAATTGACTTTTACTGTATTTTTTTTTGACAAAAACATGGCCACCTTTTCCAATCCATATAGGACGTGTTATGCAGCATATGATCGCAAAGATGCTCGCAACATATTCGTTAATAGTTTAGGGCTTACATTAATAACAATAATAACTTTATCAAGAATCCCCCTAGTCGAAATCAAACATTTTTCAACAAAATAATAAACAATAAAAATATAATGTCAAATATTTAATTAAAACGATAGCCCAGGAAGGATAGCTTAACCCACCATACATTATCAAATCAATTAAAGAAAGCAACATAACAGTAAAGCCAGAACCTACAATAATATGGCACGCGACACATGAGGGCAGCCACCGTCACAACCCGGTTTTACAATGCTATTGTTAGAGCAACTTTTCGCCAAACCTTTTAAAATAATGTTCGGATAGTAAAACAATGGACAACTGTTTTTTAAGTTGGATCTGGGACAATATATATTTACTTCCCAACATTAGATATTATGACCGGTTATGAATTTCAACTTCATCAATCGGGAAATTACACTGTCAATATTATCGTGCGATACGCGATACAGAATCAAATTAATATTGATGGTATCGAAATACGCAATAGTATACTAAAATCACGATCCGGTATTGACAGTATAGTAATCAAACCTATTGAAGTTCAATTCCCTTCCTATCCAAGATATTCTAGATCTGAAATAACTTTAAAAATATATTTTCTAAAACCTATAAACTTCAAAATTAACAAGGAATTCATAAGGTAAAGATAAAAGAACTGTCAACAATGAAGTAAAATAACGGAGTAAAAGTTTATATGGGCAGTTTCCGAAGACAAGGCCCTAGTGAATATAAGAGATTGCTTAATAAATCTTGAACCCTACCGTGAGGTAGGCGTGGTGCAGGCGCGGGCTATCCAGTTTCTATTGGAATGTAACTATGGAATAATAGCTATGCTAGCCGCGGATTGACATCACACGATTTTAAGTTATCAGCTTTTATAGTTGGAAATATCTGGAGATCCTTATTGAATAGTGGACGTCGGCCTGCTGGTGATGAATTTTAGACGCTACCAATTACAGAAACGCGCTTTCAAAAGTAAACATACTTAATCTACGGCTCTGGACATTAAACTTTTGAGCAGCTATTTTTGATATTGACTATTATTAATTGCTATTTTTTGACAATTACCTAGATTAAGTATTATCATTAATATTCAATGTTTTTGTTTGACCTTATTTAATGAATTGTTTTCAAAATTTTAACAACTTTTAATTTTATGTGACATTTCAAATACGATTGTAAAATTTTTATTAAATAAAAATCAAATAGTTTAGTTAAATTATAGTACATAATATAATAATTATAAAGTTAACGTGTCTTCATATCTTTTGTAGTTTATCATGGAATTATACATTTTAACTTTACGCTATGAGGCCATTACTTGAACAAGGTGTACCAGGTAATGCATTAATATACAATTATTTCATTCGCTTATACTCATAGGCTTTCCTCTCACTCGGACCAGTTTATTTTCACTTCACTCTTTCCTATCCTATTCGCGTAACCTTTCATATATTTGTTTCGGGCCACACCCGCCACTATTTCCACCAATGCAACTTCTATTTATCAGGATCAACAGTGGTGTCCTTTGATCGAATAATCAACGAATAATGCAGCTGTGCAATGACGCACAGGCTGTGCCCGGACACCCTACCGGCTGTCTTGGGACCCGCATCGAACTTAATCAAAAGAAATAGGAGGTAGTAAGAAAGCGGTTTCAGACTTCCCTCCCAGCAAAGTGGAGACAGCAATTGAAATGGCCCAGAGGCCCAAAAAAACATTAGCAAAGAGGTGACTGCACCAAGTTAATGACCTTTTATGTAGGTGTGTTGATGAAAAACTTTTAGACTTTTTCGTAATCTACCTACATATTTATATTTGGCGACTTCGGTGGTGCAGTGGTGTAAACAGCCAACTGCTACGCTAGAGGTTCCGGGTTCGAATCCCGGTGAAGGCGGGACTTTGTGTTATTTGCAAGACGTATTGTTTCGCTTACCGGACTTGGATGTTGTATTCTTATCTACGTAGTTTATACCATAACGTTGCTTAGTGCCTGCGATACAAGATTAATTCTTAGTGCAGGGCTGAGTCAATGTGTGTGTCGTGATGTGATTATTATTATTTTATCTAATAATAATAAACAGATTTATACCAAGACATGTCAGCTTTGCCTTTCATGCAGTATTTTGCATTATATACCGTTATAGTTGTGTTGTTTTTTACTACTAATGAGACAAACAAACACACGGCCCGCCTGATGGTAAGCAGTCACCGTAGCCTATGGTCGTTTGCATTACCTAACAGAACCCTGCAAGAGCCTTTTAATACCCTTTTTGAAGAACCCCATGCTGTAGTCAATTATTTGTATACAACCTTCCTGCCAAAATTGATCTGCATCATAATTTTATCGACCCTTGACATTTTTATATTTTTGACAGCATTAGATTTCGAACCAACGTCCTTCTGTTCCAAAGCGAACTTCCCTAGCTACTGAAGGAGTAATAACTCAGGTAGAATTTACAATTATTAGTGCCTTTGACAAAGTAGGTACATATTACAAAGCTTT
The DNA here is from genome assembly GCA_949316135.1 of Choreutis nemorana. Classification (NCBI taxonomy): domain Eukaryota; kingdom Metazoa; phylum Arthropoda; class Insecta; order Lepidoptera; family Choreutidae; genus Choreutis; species Choreutis nemorana. The sequence continues at coordinate 2,159,748 of OX438614.1, forward strand.
GGTTGCGCAACAGAATTAATCAATGCCAACGAATATTTTATCTGATTAATTGTTCAATCGGTTGCGAAATAACTTCGTATATCATTCGATAAACTTGTCTACTTTACTATAAGTTAATGGATTTCGTTACCGGTAGCGACTGCAGTTATTTTGTAGGAATTTTTTAGGACTATTTAGTAGTTAGGACTTCAAAAAACGCCTCTACCAGGTAGATGATTAAACCGCTAGAACAGACGCCCCCACATAGACAGAGCTTCAATACAAGTGCAATATCAATCTTTATGCTGAAACTACAACTTAAGAACGGTACAAAGTCCAAACAGGTTAGATCAATGCAATAGTAATACCAAACCACATCACGACACACACATTGACTCAGCCCTGCAGTATCGTAAGAACTTGTGTCACAGGAACTAAACAACGATATGGTATAAACTACATAGATAAGAATACTACACCCAAGACCGGTAAGCGAAACAACGCTTCTTGCAACACAAAGTTCCGCCCTCGCCGGAATTCGAATTTGGAACCTTTAGCGTAGCAGTCGGCTGTTTACAACACTGCTCCACAGAGGTCGTTAAAACTCTGGATTTTGTAGTCAGAAAAATGTACCAAATTCAAATGTTCATTCAGCATGATATTCTTATCTTATTACAAATAAGTATAATTAAATCTGTACACTTTTTAGATGGTATAAATTAAAATCTTAACCCACCCCAAAATTAGGTATATAGATTTCTCAGCAATTATTATTTACATGGAAATTTTGTAAGAATAAACTCATTATTTAATAATTTTTTTCATCAGTTGCAAATCTTGTATGGGAATCGACTTGAAACTGTACACATGCGCCAATAGATACTTTAATATACCACAAAAAATGGTCTCACGAAATGCAACGATTCTGCATTAATAACCACACACTCTGGCCCAGTTCACATTGCTCTACTAATTTATTAAGGAAATTACATCTTAGACACTTGAAAATAAAGTTAGATTTTGGTTGGTATTTTTTAATATTTTGAAATTGTGTAAAGTGGTATACATTCTCAGCATAATTGTTAAGTGTTATAGAAATTAATAGAATTAAATGTTTACATTGTGGTAAATCCACGTTTTAATTTTAATTACTAAATTTTTAAGATGATTTTTCTGGACTGCAAAAAATTCAATCACTAAATAGCATAAAACAAAGTCGCTTCCCGCTCTCCCTATGTATGCTTAGATCTTTAAAACTACGCAACGGATTTTGATGCGGTTTTACTAGATAGACTGATTCAAGAGGAAGGTTTGTATGCATATGATACATGCATAATATCCGTGCGAAGCCTGGGCAGGTTGCTAGTTCACAAATACAATTAAAAACGTTCATGGGATTACATATGTAATTGGTTTAATATGTATTACTGTATTCTGTAGCTATAGCTTCTTAATATTTAACATAGTTAATTCCCATTTACTGAATACTATAAGATATTTAGGATACGGATTAAATGGTATTTTATTAATTACATTTTAATCCACTTTAATAACCTACTATAAATATCAAATGCCCTAGAAATTGTTTAAAGGTATACCGACATAGGTACTGTATTACGGCAGGTTGAAATGATGTGGAACTAATTCTATGACATTAAATCCCAGCACAATTTGTACAAGAGTTTTGGCTTAAAGCAATCACATCCAGTACCTATAGTTTATATTAGACTATATCTACTTCCTCTGGATACCTTTAGCACGAACTAAAACATTTCAGAAAACACAAAATAATTTACATTTTAATGTTTTCTTTAAAATAGGAATCAATTTCAATTTAAGATGTAATAAAAATTAAGAGTTAATTTAATTTGAAATGATCAGAAAACACTAATAATAATAATAATAGTCAAAGTCAAAATATTTTTATTCAAATAGACTAAAAATAAGAACTTTTATATCGTCACCTTTTTATACTACCACCGGTTCGAAACGATATTTCTACGGGGAAGAATCCGGCTAGAAACCTCCTTAGTTGCTTCTTTCAAAATAATTACAACAATTTGTAAATAAAATACAGTTCTCTAATTGTAAACCTAATTTTTATATATATTAATAGATAATATTAACTGCAGTACTTTTAGTTTTTAAATGAAACTGCAAAATATTTTTTTTATTTTCCGTACAAAAAGGGTTCCAATGATACAGTTTAAAGTTATACAATGCGAGTTTTTAGTTGCAAGAACTAAAAAATACGAATCAATTTATGGCTATGTGTTTGCTCAATCTTTGCTCAAACATCACTAAATATGTAATAAAAATATTTGTTTGTTTATTTCTCCTAAACATCCTTACTAATATTATAAACGCGTAACTATGTAAGGATGTATGGATGGTTGTTATTCTTTCACGCAAAAACTACACAACGGATTTAACTAAACTCGACAATAATAAAGCCTTTACATCAATATAGCACGGGCTATAGTTAAAAAAGACATTGTGTGAATTGTTCAAAATATAACGCTAAATGTCAAGTAATAAAAATATTTTTAGAACCATTTTCGATTTGTACGCTGGCAAAAGCTATGATAATAATAATAATAAGTACATGGTATTTTAGGTCTTAAATTAATGGTATAATGTCCACATATTTGGTAAGACGCAAAATGTATACATAATCAATATTAAAATTGAACGCTAGTGTGATATATTCAGCCTTTAATCGATATCTAACAATAATAACTGCTTGAAAGGAACTAGAACCAGAAATTAGGGTGATCAAGTTTAGTACACTCGCGCAAGTCAACTGGCCTACATACTGTAGCTTTAGTGTCTTGTTTGAGCATTATTTTACGTGGTATAGCGTGGTGGTTTCAAATTTGATCCAAGTTCTAAGCAGGTAATATTGATACAAAACTTTTGAAGAGAAAATATTAATTTCATTTTTTTTTTTGTACGTACGAGCGTAACGAGTCTTCTGTAGCAATCCGGCGTTTGTATGTAGGTATGTATGTCTGTATGAATAAATGTTTGTTCATCGATAACAAGGCGGGATTTTTTTGTTAATTAAATAAAATGGCTTTGTTGCTAAGCGACAATATCGCCTGTAAAGCCAAAAAATTTTTAAAACAAAAATGAATACAAAAAAATTTAGCATAAATCAGCAAACTTGATTAAAAATTGAGCCACAAGTTAAATAAAATCTGATTTAAGATGCGGGTTGCAAGGAGGCTCCATTACATTAGTTTTTATAAAAAGTTGCAACAAACAATAAAATTACTTACTGCATCACAGACACGAGATGTATAGATTAAGATCTAATGATTATTGTTATTAAATTTTATTATTATGACCATGTCACAAAGAAACATGACAAAGTAGAGTGACTTGCGATATTTTACTTTGTTGACTTTTTGATTTCGGTTACATATTTACTTTTGCTGTTTGTACAAAACTTAAAGATGAACCAGTTTTAAAAGAATTTTACGGGAACAAAATTTGAAGCTTTTCTAGAAAGTTCTTGGCCCTATAAATACATAATATTCAAGCAAAGACAGAAAACTAGTAAATAAATGCCAACATCTTACCAAACCTGAATTATCTTTCTGTTTATTCTTCTATCGAACCTGCGACCTCCACAATCAAAACAATGCCATTGCACCATACAGCCCTCATTCATTTGGTAACTTTAATTGATGACCCAAATTACAGTAACTTAATAAAATCTAGACTTGCAACCCAACCTGCCATGTTAATTGTCTTGATGCAAGGTAGTTCCCAAGTTATGATGCAGACGAACAGTGACAGTCGCGCACGTTATTTTAATTAAAAGGCGATATAACATTTTCTCAAGCAACAAGGTCGCAAGTAAGTGCGACCCACTTGATGCTTAGCAGATAGAAAAGTCTACAGAAACTGGAAATTGATTACCTTTAAAATCATTAAAGACCTTAAAAGCAAGAACTTACGATTATGGACAACTATACATTTTTTTTTCATACAACTACTGTCTTTAAGAAAGCAAATCTCTAAGCCCAATAAGGTATGGGAAAAAAGACCCGGTTTTAAGATTCAAAAAGGGCTTCCTCCTTTAAACGTCGGTAACGCATCTTCTGACATCTTTTACCTGCAGTCCATGGGCGTCGGTATCACATACCATCAGGTGAGCCACCCACCCGTTTACCCTATAGAAAAAAAAGGTAGCTATAATAATTATTTCTGAAAGATACTAAATTTTTATTGCATTCACTACACCTTATAATAATTAAATATATAAAATTTATTTTTTCCATTAACCTATTTCGTTTATATTTTAGATACTTAGGCAGTATTTTTTGCATGCCAATGTGTTGATTGTATTTTTTTAATTTAAGTAGAGCAACTTTCGTTCAGGACTATACAGCAATACAAAGCTGTTTTATTGTCCGTCCGCGGTCGATTCACTCGCATCAAGATCTCAACGTTTCGCATCGCCACTTACGCGGTTTAATTGTTGAAGGCACAAAAGAATCAAAATTAACTGTACCTTGTGGCCGTTTAGAAAAGGATATTATTACATACAAAGGGACTCTTAGGTTAGCTTATCATAATATAAACTTAATTATGATAGTCACCTATAAAGGGATAAGCTAGCTTGTCACAATAAAGACTTGCTCATAACAGTCGACTATAATTTATAAAAGCGCAGTAAGCAATAAGTAACAATAGATTAATTTATAAGCCCTTAACTTCGTTCGGGTCGAAATCTTATTTATATATTTAAAAAAAAAATGTAGGCCTTGTAAAATCCAAATTAAATAAAATTTTATCATTTTTGTTGGTTTTCATTTTCAATTGATAATTGCATTGTTATTTGTAGCTCATTGTGGTACAGTGATTAATAGTATGGCTTCTTTACTGGGTTAATTCATGAAAATGTCAACAATTTGGCATTTAAATCAAGAATTTGAACACAATAGCAAAGAAACATACATTTTGTGGCGTTAGGCGTGACACGAAAATGAACATCAGGTGCTTCTTGCTTAGGCGTGACACGAAAATGAACATCAGGTGCTTCTTGCTTAGCTTTGGTTACACAATCACGAAAAACAGATACCACCTACACTGTACAGTTATTAATATCGTAATATTTTTAAGCTTCAAGCTCAGAATAAATTCAAATCAATCCTAAAAAATTAAGTCAGAAAAAAGCAAGAGATTTATGGATGCAAAATATTTTGTTTGTTACATTTTTCATTTAAGAATCATTTGACATAAAAGTTGCTCAGCCTTTATTATTTGACTAACACCAAGCAATAAAAAATAATATAATAACAGTTGTCTTAAAAGAGAACCTAGAGTCTGTCTAATTATTGAATTTAGCTTTCTAAAACCGTGAAAATAATCGTTATTTTAGTCACAAACCCTAAATTTTCAACCTAAATAGATTTTAACCAATAATCTAACAAAAAAAAATCTTGTTTAATTATTTTTATAAAGATAAAGAGGAAAAACAAAAATGTTTTCTGAACACTTACAAAAATGGTCTAAGAACTAACTTTCTTAGCTTTGTTTTTTATATAAAGGAAAAACATTCGTACCGTGAACATAATATCTGGAATAAGTTTTATTAAACAAACAAAGATATTGTGATATTTATATATAAAATTTATGTTCTGTTGCCAACTGTACTAAACTCGATGACATCTTGCTTTAAAAGGCGCATCGGATTGAAAATGGCAGCGAAGGCATGCAGCTTGTTCCGTAGGTCGTTTGTCAAGGTACTTAGTCCCTAAGTATCTTTATAACTAGCTAGCTAGGTAATGCCTCGTTTACTAAGTTGTAAGGTGTGTCACTAAATTTAATTCCAATTCAAAATGTTTTATTTAAATAGACTTAAAATAAATGCTTTCAAATCGTCATTTGTTTATTTGCCACCGGTTCGTAATCCTATCTATGGGGAAGAAGCCGGCAAGAAACCTCCTTAGCTGCTTTTATCAAAAATTCACAATAGTTTTTCATTACGTGTTGGATCATTTAAGTTTTAAATTACAGCTGTTTTATGTAAACATGCATATAGGTATGTATGCAATATCGTTGCTTAGTGCCCGTGATACAAGATTATGTTTTAGTGCAAGGCTGTATAAATGCTGTATGACGTGATGTGGTTATTATTATTATTATTACACACCTAAGTCGTCCCTGTATTTATAAACCGCGTTCCATACCTATACATTTAAATATCAAATCTTAAAAATGTAACTAAATAGAAAAAAACAGCCTTGACAGGGTTTCTACCCCATAGTATAGACTAATATAGGAAATGAGGAAACACAAATAGATTCACACTATAACAAATAACTTCAATCAAGTTTATTATCTGCAAATTATAATTTATGGAATATCATGACAATCGTTAGCACTGAATGTTCTTGTTTATCAGCTATGGCTTCTGAGGGTCCAGCCCCTGATAAAAAAGCCATGATATGCCATGGCTGTTTTCTCCCAAGCAAAACGATGGTATCAAATAGGTACACCAATTTTTTTCGTACAACACAAATTTTCCGAATCCTTATTTATATTTATATGAACGGTCCAAGCTTTTTTACAGTTTTAGTAGATTACTTCTTTTATATCCTTATTTTTTATTTCTTATAACTTTATTCAGAAGTTTATAAGAAGGTATTAAAATTATGTAACCAAAAAATTCGTCGCTCTAACTTAGTATCAATGACTTTTACATAACATATATTTCAAATTACATGGTCAAGGTATATAAAAGAATTGCATTGTCGAAAGTAGAGCAACTTGTATTACCTTTTTATTATTTGATAATGATTTATGGTACCCCATTAACTGAGTGTGAAAAGGAGGTTAGGTTGGTAGAGTTTTATATTGTAAAATATATTATGTTTTAATTGAGTCGATAGAAAATATTACTTTGCGTAAGTTACAAAGCCACTATGCCAATGGACAAATTGACTTGAGGTTAGTTGTTGGGCACTATTTTAATTTGAATGTGTAGAGGTTACGAAACTACAATGGGGTAAAATACGAGAAAGTCTAATTAACAGATACAATGGAGACATAATTTTTAAACACACAATCGATTTAAAAAAGGGGAATTTGTATGATTCCAGCTTGAAAGACAGGATACTTCTGTTCCTAAGAAGGCATGTTGTACCTTAAAATCCATGGCAGCGTAACGTCAGGTGGGATTGGGGTAAAATGCTTGCTTAGTTAAGAATTAAAAAAAAACCTTAGTTTTAATTGAAGATAATTCGCCTAATTTGACTAGTCATTATTCAAATTACTTATTCGGGTAAAATTCTTAAGGAAAATCACTTGATCCATAATTTTTTTATGTAGAAACTATATGGGATGCAGATAGATACCTAAAAATTAACATTACTATTTTTGAAGGGAAAACTGATCACTTCATCAGTTGCCTTGAACTCAAAATTAACAAAATGTCAATTAAGGTTTAATTTTAACACTTCTAAAAACATAACAGCCAGCGACAAAGAACTTTCGCGCTCGTGTTAACTAGGGCGGAAATTAGTTAAATTGAATAATTGGAATGAAAAAAGAAATTATGAACTAGTACGTAAGTATAATGAGGTAAAAGCGAGGTTATTCAGCAATTTTATATGATTTTAATGATGATGCCTCATTGTTAAGTTGGTAAACACGATTCTGTGGACACTCAAAAGTTTAAAGTATTTTCGGATTTAAATTTTGCTTTCTCATGCTTTCTTCGGCTTTCGAATTGACATTTGAATATTTAACTTGTAAAAGATATTAGCTCTTTTTATTATTTGTGTATTATCTGAGGTATACAGACTAATTTTAAACTTTATAATACACCAACGAGCATCTAATACCAATAAAAGTCTTGGATGTAGTATTCTTATCTATGTAGTTATACCGTATCGTTGCTTAGTGCCTGCGACACAAGATTATAACATAGTGTAGGGCTAAGTGAATGTGTATTAATGTGGCTAGTATTATAATAACCTATTCATGTTTTATTCACTCGCAAAGGGATTGTTTGGTTTTAGCAAATATTTGCCAATATTCTTTTCAGGATGTGATTTTTTATAAAACGCCATCGCGAGTGGCAGAACTAATCACAACATCCTATTGTCTGCAGCATTGTCTACAGATTTTCATGGTCCACCTGGTAGCCATGAAAACAGTTTTTGGTTTGCCTTTTTTTAAAACTGATCACCTCTGATATTTTGATGACAAATAACAACTAACCGACAAATCCAGAACAATGTAGTGGTGTATATCATTGAACATTAGGTAATCCCAAATCATTTATTATGAAATGATTTAATAGACCAATAAAATTACTTGTTAGGTTAATTTTAAGTCTTTAATATCTTTGAGGTGGTATTTGCATATTTTTTATTAATTTTACGAATCAATATAATAAATTAATTCAGTTATAGTTGTTGAGGTCCGTTGACAATTTTACGTATAAAATTCTTCAAGTGTGACAAGGATAGATATCGATACTTACAAATGAGTCCGTAAGACAAAAAAACGTTAAAGATTATTGGGAAACGTTTCGAGGAACTGTTTAAGATTACTTTGCCTCTCGCCATCGTCAGGAAAATCACCTTCACACCTTAGAGCCGAATTGGTCGCGGACTGCTCGCTCTCAAAGCTTCCTTCCGCGAACGCTCTGGCTGTGGAATGAACTCCCTTTTCTCAAGTGACTACAGCATGGGATTCTTAAAAATTGATGTTAAAAGGACAGGGTCGGCGAAGCGTCCGTAATATTCTGGTATTGCAAACGTCCATAAGCTAAGGTGACTGCTTACCATCAGGCGGGGTTTACGCTTGTTTGCCAGTCGTATATAAAAATTTACATACCTTTATATTAAAATTGAGCAATTTATTCAAAAACATTCAATAATTTATTCATTCACGAAACCAAATATCTAAGGCTTCTAATAACAATGATCATATTCTTGAGTCGTCAGAGAAAAAATGACAAAAAAATATGATGTCGAGGCTGTGTCCTGTTAAACGCATGCGCTAACACAATAGCGTTATCACAGTAATTAGATGAATCAAGGTTAATTATACGTTTTGTATACAGTTTTTGGCCCGCGGCATTGCCGAATATGATCAATTGCTTCCTTAGCTGCTTTGAACGACTTATCTTAAATCTCACCTAATGTTTATATTTTAATTGTTTTAATACATTTGTTTACATGATACCATTCCATACCATATACCATACCATACCGCATACAACACCATATCATTTACCATACCATCGCATGATTCGTTGATTATTCGATCAAAGGACGCCACTGTTGAGGAGTTGCAGTGGTGTGATAAAGTGGCGGGTGTGCCCCGACACTATACCATAGTACATATCACACCACACCACATACCATACCATATACCATATTGTATACCATTCCAATCATACCATGATTTTAATTTTAACTTACGTTAGGTAGGTACTATAGGAAGTTATTGACATTTCCTTGATTAAATTGTTACATTTTCTTGTTACAGGAACACACGAAACTCCTGTTGAATCACTTAACAGAATCTGAAAAGACCTTCCTTTTCGGAGCCAATCACAACGGTAAGAAAGAATGTAACATACTTTAATACTTTATAATAAATAAAACAAAAGAAAGTTCAAGAACATTTCAAAATTGAAACAAATTTGTCACATTTAATAGTTCTAATTGGTTGATTTATGTCCAAAAGAAATTACTTTCATGTTTACATATTGATTTCGTTGTATTTTAAATTTTAATCGTTTGCTCTTTTACTTCTCATGTATACCTAATCTGCAACTAAGATTTATTTACCTGTTACAAAGTATGAGTTGTATACTACATGCGTAATGTTTCATACTCTTCGTTCGTTCGTTCGTTCCAGATGCAAAATTTGAAATAGCACATCTTAAACAACCGAAGCGTCGAAAGCGTTCATTGTTTCACGACAATCAAGACCTAAGTCTCCTGAAGAAACATCTAGATTTAAACGTGACTCCTAGAAGCAGTTTCCTAGACCCCAAGTTCCTATTGTTACGACGATGGTCCAATAGCAGCGAGGTGGTATTGGATCAGCATTCTGACGATGAACTGGACCAATGTTACTATAGAAGTGATAACGCAGCTCTGTACGTTTGTGATGATGTGGTAAGTTGACATGAGAAAAGTCCTTTTATTTAAATGGTAAGCGGTGGTTATATTGGTCAAAGGCAAACGGTCCTTTGGACGTTACTTTACGACCCTTTTAAATACTGACTGCCTTTGCCACTCGTAAGAATACAAGCAATGTATTCGGTGATCAAAGCAATCGTATAAACGCTTCCAAATGATGCAACTACTACTAACTGTAACTTGAAAAAAGTGTTTTCTTTTAAAATTGTATGCTCTTATTTTCAGAGAGGCCTTGTCAAGTCAAACGATACGTTATATTTTATACATCCCCTACCTGAAAGATTTCACCTCAATGATACAAAACCACATGTCATAGTCAAACGAGAAGTACAAGAATTACATGATAGTAGCAAAAATTATGAAGACGAAGAAGCCAGATGTGTAGAAAGAACAAATTCTCCGCCAGTATCAACAATACCGGTCAAAACTTGGGCGAAGCATAGAAGAAAAAGAGAAACATTCAACAGTGTTGAAGAATTTAAGAGGAAGGAAGAATTAAAAGAGAAATACCTTGCACATAGGAATAAGACTTTAGGTGAATTTATCGGAAAGCTAGTCGGAGATACTAAAAGACAGAGACGAGCAATTCTACCAGCGGTGTTTGTTGAAACAGCGGTATTCGTTGATAGGGATTTACACAAGCACATGACAGTCAATTTTCCTAAAGAGACCGAGAGAGAGTTAGTCAGGTTTGTCCTGGCGATGATAAACGCCGTGCAATTATTATACCACGACCCGTCTTTGGGGAGACCGGTGAACTTCATTTTGAAAAGACTAGAGATTCTACACGAAGACCCAGTGAATTTAAAGAGACCGCACGATATCGATAGGTTTTTAAGCAACTTCTGCACGTGGCAACGACTGGAGAATCCACCGGGAGACAATGATCCTTTACACTGGGATCACGCGTTGATTTTAACTGGATTGGATCTTTATGTTGTCAGCAAAAATGGGAAAGTCAGCAGTCAAGTCGTAGGTAAGTGATTTTCTTTACCTTGATGAATATACTCGTAACGAGCCTACATGTAGCTATGTTTATCAAATTGCCTATTTCTACTAACAAACCTACCCAACTTCAAATTAAGTAATATACCAACAAATCTTGATCTATGGGTGTTGATACAATCGTAAAAAGCTTAATTTCAACACTGCTATGCCTCTTTGAAGTATTTAATAGTCAGTTACCTCAAGATCTTAATCTAAATTTCACGTAATGACATTATGAGGTAACCTCATGCAATTTTCTTTGTTGATGTTATCAATTCCACGGTACATTAATAGTTGCATTTTTTACGCGTTGTTTGTATAATCTTCCTTGATATTTCGTGTCGAATTGACACCTTTAGCTCCGATCATTAGCTTAATAGGTGTTTTCTTACACTTCATCTTCACTTGTAACGTAACTAGTGTAATTTCTCGAGATGGAAAAGTCACTTTTTGTAACGAGAGAAAAAAACTACCACCTACTCATGTATAAACAAAATTGTTGTAAAACTTTCTCTCACATTATTTTTACTTTTTTAAAGTACCTAATGCTAACTTTGATAAAATAATGATTGTAAAAACTCTTTAAAAATGTTCACCTAGACACTTGTTTGCAAGATAATATTTATCCAGTAAGAAAACTTGTTATAAATGTGGAATGCGCATATTTCCTAACAATCCTACAAAATTATTTAATGTACGGACATCCCGAAGGACCTAACTGGTTTCATTATCGTTATGTCCAGAGCTCAAATTGATATTTAA